>CM065818.1:10888643-12307393 GCA_033398695.1 Orobanche coerulescens | reverse complement strand
TTGGAAATCTAACTTGATGCTCTATAATATTGAAAAGATTCAAAATCTTTGGAGTTTTCAAAAATTAATGGTGATTTTACAAAGTCGAACTCAAGTGCGGAAAAGTCGCCAAAAAGCACGGAACTCAACAAAACGACACTCAAACGAACTCGGATGACAAAAAGTGCAGAATTAATCATTCTCAGAATAACGAAACGGTCATGAGAGAGTCATCAAAACGAACTTCCGCTGAAAAAAAAGAAATTACCGGAAATCAAAATTACGGGTATTACATTCTACCCTCCTTAAAAGAAGTTTCGTCCCGAAACTTAAAAAAAGTAGGGAGAAGAAATATCCCGTCAGAAAAAACTCAACGAGATACACAAGAAGCGCGTAACTTACGCCCATCGGCGAAACGTCACCAGCAACGCAAAAGGACATACGGCGTGAAAACACGCTCCACGACGATCAACACAACGCCACCGGTAGAAACATAATAAAACCAACAAGTGACAAGCGTCATCAAACAGATAGTATAATAGAGTCGATTATCCGAACAGTCACAAAACACACGAATGAAAATCAATACGATTGACCAACCCAACGGTTCATCAATCAAAACGCGAGCCAAAGCTGAACAAATACGGAATTCCACCGCCTAAGGGTTGGAAGATCGAAAACGAGATTAATTTCCCGAATTTAAGGGAATTACGAAGGAGCCTGAATGCTCAACAATCACGAAACGAGATTGACAAAAACCGAACAAACAGACGATCGAGACAACAAAAATCGAACAATCATGTCCGAAACACGAAGGATAATAAAATTCAAACAACAACTCCCAGGATGATCTGGTGAGAACAACAAGACGTGCATTTCCATAAGATCCACAGGAAAGGGAATAGCGATTGAAAAGTCACAACGACTACAAGTTACTCCGAAACAATACCACCCTCGTTCGATCAACAAAGCAAAGGGTTAGGACAAGTTCAGAAGATGTTAACGAGCATAAATGAGTCGACAGAGTCGAAAACACAGGAGTTCCAAATCCGATCCACTTCGAATAAAAGAACTAATAGAACCAAATGATGTCACTTCCGAACAAGATTCACAAGAATCGAACCGAGCTCGAAAAATTCACAGCGATAACCAGATCGACCCACAACAAGATTACAGCTCGTTCGGACGATGAAACCGAAATACAGAACAAGTTCATAAAGTATCAACGAACATGAGCGAATCGATAGACTGGAGAAAGAGAAAATACAGAAGTCAAAATAGTACGGGTATTACCTTCGACCTCGTCCACGAAATTCACAAAAATGGGAGCAAAGAAACAAGACATTAAACAACCGACACATAACAGAGCAATCACCGACGCACACAGTCATACCAAACCAAGTTCTAACAGCTCGCACATGTGCGACAACGCAGAAATCACTACGAGGCGACAATATTCAATACCAACCTCCCACCTCTCACAGAGGGCTAACACAACAAATGTGTGGAAAACGACTTAACGCTCATACCGCCAATTCGATCATACTCGGGAGCAAACGTCAAAATGACAACGCGAACATTATACATACATACCCAGCCCTCAAACGGGAATGGATAGGTTTTAAAAATGAAAACCTCATTTTGAAAATAATTTAGAAGAACACCGGTTGGTCTTGAGTATCACCTTTCAAAAGAAATACAAACGTGAAACATCGTTATCGAGACTTTAAAAACCATCATGCATTTGGTAAAAATGAGGACATTTTCTTTTAGCGAAAGACTTTCAGAAATATTCAACCCTCGGGTCTAAGTATAAGTGTTTCTAAACATCGAAAATATCTCAAAACATTTTGGTCCTCGAGGTAGAAGAATTTTGAAACATGTTGTGGCACCTTGGATGTACCACGAGAAAATAATTCATTTTAAAAGTACGTCTCGAAATTTATTTTCTAAGACACTCAAGGTTTTCGAAAATCCAATAGGCCAGAATGCCCAAAACTCACACATATCGACGTTCACTAAAACAACTCCTAGTACACGCATCAAAACGTTTAAAATCAAGACAATACATGTCTTTAAACGGAAATAAACGGTAAAATACCACAGTCGAAGACCGCCTAGGATTCAGAACAAAACCACTGACCCCATTCAAGGCCTCTAAGGACCCTCCCGCACTTTCTAGTGAACAAGTCGAACGCGTATAAGCACAAAGCTTCCACAAGAGAGCTTGTAAAACGAGCAAATCGATTCGAAAATTATAAGCAATGGACAAAAACAACATTAAAAAGACATCAGCAGCAACGACACTCCTCGTATAAACCAAATACGAGAGTCGACTAAATACATATCGTGAAATCAAAATCCACAGAAGGATTTCATCACTTAACAAATAATCATAAAAAAATAGCTCGTGTCACATGAGGCACAACACAAAGAAAGGGAGGCTTACATCCACAGATCGCACGAAGATGATGGCTGCACCCTGATACTAATCACGGCCGACATTCCAAACGACGCGACACGACTCAGTCAGACAAAATCTGACAATACAAGACTCAACAACACATAACTCGACCCGACAGCCTAGGTTTTCTCAACCTAAGCTCCGATACCATAAATGTAACACCCCCAGATCGAACTAGGAATATTACACGCCGCAGACCCTCTCCGTGAGGATCCACCAGGCTAGACATCAAAACAACACATTACATTACATACCGACGAATCAAAATAACGAACCAATAGACCGATTTGGTCTTTCGTCACTGACTTACAAATAAAAAAAAATACATAAACTCATCCAGACTCATACCCACGCAAGGGTAAAATACTTGCAACAACGAACAATAAGACAGCGGAAAAGACAATACAATGGACTTCGACTAACTTAACCCAAAACTGGTCTTCGTGTGATTAGTATCATTCGTCTTGCATCATCCCTCGTACCGATCCTGTGACTTGCTCCCGAAAACCTGCATGTACCTGGACACAATACAGATATCCACCCCCCGATTACTCGGGGGTTAGCAAAACTCCACTGTTTCGCTAGTGCAAGTATAAAGTGCAAAAACGAGCCATACACAACACATTCCGAGAATACAACGAAAGACTTCCCGAGATATATTTAGTTAAAAATAGTTCAAGTCTTGAAAGTAGAAACAAAGCAAGTAAGTACTTTGAAAACATTTCCAAATCTCGGGAGTTTTGAAAATATTAGAAATTGAAAAGTTCTTAATTCCTCGAAAGTCATTTAGGGTCACAGCCCCAAAGTTCATTTTCCAAAATGCAAATCCGTTAACAAAACACGGGGTCCACGACCCAACCATTTCGGTCATAAAACACAGGGCCTACGACCCTATCATCAACTGCAATTCACTTATAAGGACACATTACACATAACACATTATTCTTATGCCATTCTAGCAAAGCATCAAGACTCGATATATAATGTCTCTCGACCCCGAGCACAAAGCATTGTGATACTCCGGACAATATCACAATTAATGAAAACATCAACATCATCCTCAAGATGAAAACTACACCTGGTAACCCGCGACCGTACCCCTTAGTATCGGCCCCCAGACGCCCCGTCGAACGCTCCAGGTGGAAAACCACTTCCGCGGCCGTACCCCTTAGTATCGACCCCCAGACATCCCGTCGGACACTCCGGGTGGAAGTTCAACCACACACGCACCCAAGTCCACTTCCGCGGCCGTACCCCTTAATATCGACCCCCAGACATGTAATACCCGGTTGTAATTCATTCATTTTCATTCAGTAATTATCAGTCTGTAATTGTCACTCAGTGTATTTTCACTCGATTATAATCATTCATCAATCATATTCATTCACCGTGTTCACCATTCGGAAAAACTTCGAGTTGTGTATCGTTATTGTTCATTGTTTCAACTTTCCTCATATGAGTTCGACTTTGTTAGATCACCATTAATTTTTGGTAACTCCAAAAATTCTAAATCTTTGCAATATTATAGAGCATCGAGTTAGCTTTCCAATGGTTCAAACGGTGAGTCAATCGGAGTCCGGACGAGAGAGTTATGGTCGTTTTAGCTCAACCGCTCACTTTTCGTTTCCGCCGATCACTGCCGAACGAACTCGGCCGTGTCGTCCGACACGGCCCGTGCCGTACTCGTCCGGAAAATGCCGAATTGTCTGCCTCAGGACCCGACCGTGTCGTCTGGCACGGCTGAGTCGAACCCTCCCGGATAAGCCAGAATCGACTGTCGAGAGGCCCGACCGTGTTCCGGGACACGGTCAAGTCATTGCCGAGCGCCGCGGACAGGTCACTGTCGGTAGGCCCCTGCGCGCCGCGACCGTGTCAAGCAGGACACGGTCGAGTCCTCGCTGCCAGCCGCGCGCGCCGTGTGTGGCGGGCACGGTCGAGCACGGCCGAGTCAACCCCTATAAATTCATTTTTTGAGCATTTTGAGCTCATTTCTTCCATTTTTTTCCATCTTCTTCACCTGCAACCGAGAGAGAATAACTTGAGGGAGAGATTTCTTCATCAATTATCATTTGAGTTTGTATTTTTCATCACCTTCAATCATTTGGGAAGCTTGGATAGTCGTTTTTACACGTTTTCATCAGATCGAATTGGTTGGATCTTCAAGAGGTAAATTCTTCAACACTTTGGACTTCGATTTTGTGTTGAGATATGATGTTTTGGACGTTATAATCATGTTATATGAAGGGATATGTATATGATTATGAGTTTGTATAAGGATTCATTGGGTTATTGAGGAATTATTCGAGAACACCTTGAAAATCGAGTTGGAATTGGGGATTTTCGACTAATTGTTGTTATAATCACGTTTTTGGATATTCATAACGGATTATTGATCGTTTTGGAGATGTTTTGTTGGTTTGAAACACTTCTTGGGGGATTTGATATTGGTATATTGAGGTTTGATTGTAAACAATCGGAGTTTGGCCACAACGTATTCGATATAATGCCCCAATGAACTTAGTTTAATCGTATCGACGTTTGAGTTCGTTATATTCGTGTTTGATTCATATATTAAGCGAATTGTTGGTGCTTGTGTAATTCAAGGTTGTTCGAGTGGCGGTATTCCCTATTAAGGACGTTGTTCGTGGAAGGACTTCCTCGCCTTCGGTTTGAGGCAAGTTTTATACTTGTACTAGTCAATGAGATTAATGTCATCATATATGTGTATAAATGTGTTGTATCATTCCGAGACTTAGTCTCTTCATGAATTCATTGATATTAAGAGATCGTTCGATACGATACCTTTCGGCAATTTTGCCAAATATTTATTGTTATTCCTTTTTGGATTGTCATTAAAACTGTACACGCCGATTAAAGGCGTTGGCTTATTCATTTCTCACCTTCGTCCGCTTCAGAACCGATTAAAGGTACCGAGGCATTCTTCATATCATTGTTATCGAATTGCCGTTCGCAGGCAAATCGAAATATTCAATCATTCACTATATCATTGTATCGATTGACCGTTCAAAGGCAATCGAGGTATTCAATCATTCATCATATCGTTCATATCGATTAGCCATTATAAGGAAATCGAAGCGCTCAAGCATTCATGGAATCATCCTGCATCATTGTCATCGGTTAGCCGTTCTAAGGCAATCGAGGTGTTGAGTTGGGATGCCGAGGATGGTCTTTGGCCGACTCAAGACAAAGATACCATCCCTAATTGTGATACGGCTTTCATGCCGTGGCTTCGCCCTAATTGTGATACGGCTTTCATGCCGTGGCTTCGCCCTAATTGTGATACGGCTTTCATGCCGTGGCTTCGCCCTAATTGTGATACGGCTTTCATGCCGTGGCTTCGCCCTAATTGTGATACGGCTTTCATGCGTGGCCGCCCTAATTGTGATCGGCTTTCATGCGTGGCCGGCCCTAATTGTGATACGGCTTTCATGCCGTGGCTTCGCCCTAATTGTGATACGGCTTTCATACCGTGGCTTCGCCCTAATTGTGATACGGCTTTCATGCCGTGGCTTCGCCCTAATTGTGATACGGCTTTCATGCCGTGGCTTCGCCCTAATTGTGATACGGCTTTCATGCCGTGGCTTCGCCCTAATTGTGATACGGCTTTCATACCGTGGCTTCGCCCTAATTGTGATACGGCTTTCATGCCGTGGCTTCGCCCTAATTGTGATACGGCTTTCATGCCGTGGCCCGCCCTAAGTGTGATACGGCTTTCATGCCGTGGCTTCGGCCCTAATTGTGATACGGCTTTCATGCCGTGGCGTCGGCCCTAATTGTGATACGGCTTTCATGCCGTGGCTTCGGCCCTAATTGTGATACGGCTTTCATGCCGTGGCTTCGGCCCTAATTGTGATACGGCTTTCATGCCGTGGCTTCAGCCCTAATTGTGATACGGCTTCGTGCCGTGGCTTCGGCCCTAATCAATAACGACTTGAAGTTTGGCTTCATGTGATTGTGATATTTGTGATTTGGTGAGTGGTTTTAGGCCTTGTGATTGTCTTGTTAATTTCATTGGAGCCTCCGGGCATTGTGATTCATATTTAATCTGCTCGGTTTGGTTCATGTCGTGTAATTCATTGTGGTATTCTGTGATTATGATTCGCCGTTGGGCACTTATGTTCTAACCTGTCGAACAGGTATTAATAGTATGCCGTGAGCATAGTATTTCACGAATGCTCGGTTCTTACCTTGGTTTGTGAGCATCTCGTATTATTATCATCATTATACCATTTCATTCTGCCTTTGGATGCATATCATGTTATACATGTATTTGATGTTCATTATCTGGATGGTGACCCCAGTGGGGCGGAACATGTTTTCATGTTTTAGGTGCTTGCGAGGAGAGAGTTGAGGCACATGGGCATGACGATGGCGACGAGGCATACGAGCGATACTAGTCCGAGTTGTTCATTGTTGGTCAGTCAGTTGGAGTGTACTCCAGTCTTGTCAGTTGTTGTCGTGTTGTATTACCCGAACAGATGTTCGTGGATGCTGTTGTATTTCATTTTGGCCATGTAGGCCACTTTTGTCGTTGAAATTCCTTATCGGAATATTGTGTCGGATATCATGGTAGGGACTATGATTTTCCCTTGTTGTTTAATTTAATGTATTTTAGTCATGTTCGCCTGGTGGATCTCCTGGCGTGGGGTCCACGGCACTGTAATAACCCAATAGGATTTGGGGGTGTTACAAGACATCCCGTCGAACACTTCGGGTGGAAGGAACAACACACACACACACGTTCCAAAATCACAGTTGCAAACCACAAGCCTCGAAGGTCAATCACAGTATATATAGTCGAGGTACCTTACTAGAATGGCCAGTTCATCCAACATATACTCACGACCAAGTAACGATACGATTCATGCTAGAATTTCAATGATGCATCTAGTACCAATAACATAGCAACGAGGGAAAATACCTATCCAACCACGCCGAACGACACAATGACACATGATCATCAATAGGCATATGTTCCATACATATCTCAAGGAAAGGTTAAGCTATAAATCTACAACGTCATAATCACACAAAACGATACCCCACACATACTTAGACAAGCATATTTAACAACGAAATCATACGAGTCATCTTTTAAGGAAGTATTGAAAAGCATATCAATTCCTTTGAAAGTTAATTATAGTCATTCATAAATCACGTATCGTAAATTACCAACTAATATATCCACAAAACACGTAATGTATGGGCAAGATACTTGCCTCGAATAACCACAACGCGGAGAATCGGCCCTAGTAGGTTGGCATGAACCGACTACGAACTCGCCGACTCCACCGAACGACAATCCGCAACAATGATTCTTTGAAATATACCTCTAGTCCTTAGATGATTCTTTGAGTTATTTTCATAAATCCTAATGCTATGTATTGAAGCCAATCAACATAGAAATATAGTGGATTGATTTAATATGTAAGGGGCGTTTTATAGTTCGAAAGAGAAACCGTCTTTTTAAGGAAAATCGAATCTACACAACATAATAAGTAAATTCATCTTATGATCTCCTATACATCTTCTATAACTAATGACGAACTAAGTTTGTAATCCCAACTATTTCATTTTATCATTAATCAATCTATTATTATTACTATCTTTTTATTTCCTTAAAATAATTAGAACTATTATTGCATTTTCTTTGCAATTATTAAACCAAACTTTTTAATTGTGTGTTTCACTCATCTTAGTATCTATAAAAATAGACTAATAGTGTATAATTCAAATTATAACCAAACTTCCTTGTGGGATCGATAAACCGGACTCAAAAAGTCCACTTTACTACTTGATACGATATCGTGCACTTGCGATAGTTACACTAAGAACGTGTCATTTAGCTTATGTTGTTGATGTAGTTTATTGCTTCTTTCTCCTTTATCTACTAAGGGAGTTAGGATCAATTCTTTCCCTTTTTCAACTATTAATGACCACTCAAGCTTGTAATATGTTGAATAAACCCTTCATGGGCTAAGTTATCCTTAGTTGGGATTATAAACAAGGTTTGTCATGTTATTTAAGTTTGTATAAAGATCTATTATGAATTACTTATTATTGTGTGTGATTTTCATTGTTTTATCAATCTTTATTTATTTGGCCAATAAATGATGATATTTATGGTCTTCATATATTTCGAAAGAAAATATGTTTGATTCACACAAAAACAAAAGTTTACAAAAAATGGAAAATTATAAGATGAATGATGAATGATGAAGGATCTAAGGGGTCTATTTATACACCTAAAGTCATCTAATAGCTCCAAAACTCCAGCATTATTACAATAGATCGGATCAATGCCAGCTATCCCCTCAATAATACACAAAAAGTATAAAAAATTAGACAAATCATAACAATTTGTCAAGAGTTACGGCCGTAACATTCAGGAGTTACGGCCGTAACTAGGATGACTTACGGCCATAACATTCTGTAGTTACGGCCGTAACTTGGCTTCGTCAATTTGTTCACTGGTTGATTTGAGAGTTACGTTTTCAGCCCAGAATTTCTCAGACTTTGCGTTTTTGCCCCAGATCTTCTTCGGATGATAACTTTTGATATATAACTCTGATTTTGAATCCGGAAAGACTGCCGAATTCGTCTCGAAAAGCCCTACAATCAAAATTCAACAAATAGAATATTTAATAAACATGTTATTTCTTGAGTAAATCAGTTATTTAATCCAATCATCATCCGATAAAAATAAATTTATTAAAAACTAATTAATTAAAAGCAAAAAAATGAGAAGACTAGCTCAATTATGGGTGAATTTTATCGATACAGACCATGGATAAGTGTACAAAACTGACACTTATCACACTCCCAACCCTGAATTCTTGCTAGTCCCGAGCAAGACTCTTTATTATTCATGCTCCAAAAATAAAAATAAGAAAAATTAATACACACATAAATTAAAATAATTATATATAAAGAGAAAAGGAGATCAAAATGCCATTAATACACAACAAACAGCTTTATACAGTAGATAGAAATGAGTCAAGATTCAAAATAAATCTACTAATGATTTTGAAGTTAAAACACGGTTTTTATTTTGTAATTCCAAATTCAAGGTTTCCCCCCCAAAAGGTTGATTATTTATTTCCCACTCGTGATACACACGACTCCCTTTAATGGTTGCTCTCGATCACTCGTTTATTTTTCGACTCAATATGAAGAAGAATTTCATTGGCGTCATCAAATATTGTGATTTTTCACGAAATTGAGTGTATTGAAATTCAGCCGCTAATTAATTCAAATCTGCTCATAAACTACATCCCTTTTAGTGATAGCTTTCACACCGTTATTTGCTAACGTGTAGCTCTTTTCACCAACACAATTTCTATCTCATTTTTTTTAAAAGGTGATAGCTTTCACACCGTTATTTGCTAACGTGTAGCTCTTTTCACCAATTTTTCTGTGAGACGGCAGCTACGCACCAACAATGGTTAGTCCTTTATTTTTCGCAAAATTTTAGAATCCCCAAAATTAGGCAGTTGTTGCTGCTCAACACTTCTGCTTTTTGTCATTTATTTTTTTAGGTGATAGCTTTCACGCCGTTATTTGCTAACGTGTAGCTCTTTTCACCAATGACTCCTTTTTTTAGGGAATAGAATTTTTGCAGAAAATCATTTCTTAGTTAAGCATGAAAATTCAAAAACTCCACAAATTAAGTAAATTTCAGTTTTATTTTTCATCAACCGACTGATTCTTCTTTTCTCAAGGTAACGAATGACTCGATTTTATATGATAACTACAAGGCTTGGAAAGAGAGATTAAGGCTCAAAAATTTTGGAATATACAATTTTTTTACCGGTTAAAACTATTTTAGAAGCTTGTATATAGCTAATTCATTGGTGTTATGGCCAGATCTAGAAATCTCAAAAATCAAAATACTATAAATATATATATATATATAATAATAAAAATTAAGGCAAATAACCAAATCAATCAAAACACACCAAAATTACAACACATCAAAATAATAAAACTAACCACCCCCAAACTTGAAAATAAAGATGTCCTCAGTTTTTAAAAAATAAAATAAAAAGCAATGCAGAAAAGCAGAATACCCCCTGTTAAGAAAGTTGATGTTTGAGCTAACGCCTTTTAGAATCTGCAAGAGAATAAATATACGAGGCACATAACAAAAGAAAATAAAATATACTCGGAAGTATAACACAATTTTTAAGATGCGCATCAAGAAAGTCCGAAGAGTCGCCTTACGCTGCCATCAATGCTTTTAATAAAAAAATAATAAAAATTACAGCAATAAAATAACAATACATAAATCGTGAATAGATGCGCGTCAAGAGATCAAGAAGAAACTCCTTAAGCTGCCACCATTTAGCACGATTATTACACACGACAAAAAGTAAAAATACAAGAGGTCCGATATGGGTTATCAAAGGGAGAGGAATGAGTCCACTTTTCGTTTTCTCACGGTAAAATCTTCCATCCAGGCAATTTTAGCTAGAGCTGGGTCTGGTTGAGGAACAAATTCATTGAGTTTTTTGATTAGTTCATCTGGTGTTGTTGCAACGACTATGATTTGTTTAGCACGCTCGGAATAAAACCCTTTTCAGCAGAGTAGTCGATGAAAGATAGTAAACCATCAAAGAAACCATTGATATTAAGCAGACCTATTGGTTTTTGATGAATATTTAGCTGGGCTCTGGTAACCACATGAAAAAATTCCTCAAGGGTGCCAAAACCACTGGGAAGGGTGATAAAGGCGCCAGAATTATTTATCATGTGAGTTATGCGATCTTGCATATTTACAGATCTAAACTCATCTCCGATAGTTGTCCCGGTGATTTTACTTTCAGCCAGAGGTTTTGGGATTATTCCCAACACTCCTACTCCTTCCATATAGGCAGAAGCAGCAGCTCGTCCCATTAGTCCTAGACTTCCTCCTCCGTAAACTACATGAATGCATTTTTCTCCTAAGGTACGACCCAAGTTGTGGGCTGCTTCAGTAAAGCATGCCTCTTTTCCATAACTAGCTCCACCAAAAATGCAGACTGTGCTAATTTTTTTTGTTGAAGATGATGACTCCATTTTTGAAAAGAAATTATTTAGAGAGAAACAGAGAAAAGTGCAAGTTTGAGGGATGAATGAAAGAAACAAGCACAATGTTTATTTATAGAAGAAAAAGAAGGTAAAAATTGTTTGACAAGATTGTGATTGCGTTGATTGCGCTTCAACTACTCAATAGAATAATGAAAGCATTTATCGCGTATCACAATTTTTATTAAGAAAATCTCACCACACGACAAAAATAAAAGCTACTTACGCGTATGTACAGTAGTTGTGATTGTGGCTCACATCTTCCTCTGATTTTACGTTCAGAAACGGCCTAAACGCCTTCTATGAGTCGGGGAGAAGCTTCCCATCCAATTTTCTTACAATTTGGCAAACAGGGTCTTTTAACGTCAGATTCCCAAGACGTTGTTCATATTTTGGTTTGAATTTATTCCACAAACATCGAATTCCGTAATATACGAGTCCACTAGGATGCGTGTCAAGAGAAATTTCGATATCATCTAAATTCTCTTTTTTCAGACCATCCTTAATGAATTGAATTTTATCTTCTCTGTTTGTAGATGGAATTCCTAAAGATCGACATTTTAAATTACAGTTCCATCTAGCACATTTATAACAAACGGCTATCATCTTTGCTCGTCGCTTCTTCGCATATGAACTTTTTCCAAGCCCTGGTAAAAATCTAGTCGGTGTTTCTGTGAATTCACCCTCTATTCTTACTTTGGATTCAATTATGAATCTTATGTCAAAAGGTATGCTTTTATTTATAAGCAACCTCATCCTTTCAAGTCTCGTCTTATAAATCTTTAAAATGACATTTTTGCTTAGAAAAGGAAATCCTTTTTCGATTTTATACAATATTTCTTCCATGATAAAAAAAAAATACAATGAAAATAATTGAAGAAAATATCTACAAATATCAGTTGTTGTGGGAAACTGAAAAATCCGACTTTAATAGTCACAAAGTACCGTTATCCGCCACTTGACCGGACAAACACAATTGAGTACTAAGTTACAATGTCGAGAAATTTGTACCTATAAAAATAGTTTACAATGTAAGATTTCAAATATAACTTATACTTCCCCAGCAACGGCGCCAAAAACTTGACACGTTCTTAGTGTAACTATCGCAAGTGCACGATATCGTATCAAGTAGTAAAGTGGACTTTTTGAGTCCGGTTTATCGATCCCACAAGGAAGTTTGGTTATAATTTGAATTATACACTATTAGTATATTTTTATAGATACTAAGATGAGTGAAACACACAATTAAAAAGTTTGGTTTAATAATTGCAAAGAAAATGCAAAAATAGTTCTAATTATTTTAAGGAAATAAAAAGATAGCAATAATAATAGATTGATTAATGATAAAATGAAATAGTTGGGATTACAAACTTAGTTCATCATTAGTTATAAAAGATGTATAGGAGATCATAAGATGAATTTACTTATTATGTTGTGTAGATTCGATTTTTCTTAAAAAGACGGTTTCTCTTTCGAACTATAAAACGCCCCTTACATATTAAATCAATCCACTATATTTCTATGTTGATTGGCTTCAATACATAGCATTAGGATTTAAGAAAATAACTCAAAGAATCATCTAAGGACTAGAGTATATTTCTATCCCCTAGAACAACTTAGAGTGTGTAACACCCCCAATCCACTCAGGGATATTACACGCCGTAGACCCTCTCCTCGAGGATCTACCAGGCTGGTAACAACATTTAACATCTCGACAAAGCCTTCAAGGCAAAAAAAATGACTCAGTAGACCGATTTGGTCTTTCAATAAATACATACAACTCGAATACAACTCATGCCCACGCAGGAGTCAAAACACAACCACACCCGTACAACGGGAAAAATATAGCAGCGGAAAATAAAGTACAACTATACCAATACGACATCAACGGGTCCTCGTGTGATTAGTATCGTTCATCTTTCATCATCCTTCATGCCGACCCTGTGCTCTGCTCCAAAACCTGAATGCAATACAGACATCCACCCCCCGAATACTCGGGGGTTAGCAAAACTCCACTGTTTTGCTAGTGCAAGTATAAAATACGAAAACGAGCCATACATATCATACTCCACGGAACATGTTAATCATAAACATACTTCCCGAGGTAAATCACTTAATCAAAACGGTTAAATCGAAAGATAGGGGTAAACCCGATATACATCTTGTGAAAACATTTTACGATCTCGGGAGTTTTGAAAACACATTGGGATTTAAGAATTCTCAAACCTTTCAAAAACGCTAGGGACACAAATTTCAAAAGTCATTTTCCCAAAACATAAATCCGATAACAACAAATGGGGTCCACGACCCGATCATACCATAACAACTGTTTCCACAGTTATTCGCGTCCGTCTTTAGCAAGCCACGGACCTCAGATGCTCCCGTAGAACAAACCCGAGTGAATAACCCACAGGGAAACTATATCAAATCACATGTCACCGTAACCGCAGTCACGTGACTACAAGCACATATACGTACATAATCAAACCACAACCATAAGTTAACCCGGCATCGCGCTAACAAGCCACGAACCTCAGAGTCCCCGCAAGACATACCCGATGATACCCCACAAGTTATCTCGGCATCGGGCTAACAAGCCACGAACCTCGGAGTCCCCACAAGACATACCCGGAATGGATAACCCTACGGTCACGCCCAACCCATACTAGCAAGTATGGATCCCGGAGATTCAACAATCCTACCCGGAGGCACATCACATACATCAAGCACACAACAATAATCACTTATCAAGCCAAACAACATTAAGTATCACAACCTCCTTTCAAGGAGTAACAACTAATATCACACACATTACGTTCTTACCGAACAAGTACACAATAACAATACGTAATCCCCGGCAAAGGATTACGGTCTATCAACTCACTCGAAGTGATCATATTATCTTTAAACATACAAAACCAACACACATATTCCGAGAACACATATTCACGAAGTATACGAATTATCGTTGAAAGACAACATTTATCGAGAACATACCAATCCCTTTTTACGTTCATTAAATATTGGATTTCGCATAAAATCATTTATCAAGAATTATATCAACGAAATATGAAATGTATGGGCAAGATACTTACCTCAAAATCGGCACGCAAGTATCCCGACGAACACGGCTCAACCGGAAAGCTTCGAAATGCCCAATGCTATCGAAACGGAAGACGACGACGAACGAAAGGGTTCAACACGGTTTCTTCGCAAGAAACACGACCCTAACATCATACAATCAATAAATCATCGATCATACGAGGAAGAATAATCGTAGAACGCCCGAAAACCCCTCTAAGACATTTTACGGGACACCTTCAAGGCGTCGGTCAAGAACTCGACTCAAACAACGAATCGATACGATCCAACCATGGAATAATAAAGGAAATGATATAATACATCTAAATAATCATCAATCCATCAAAATCCTAAGTTAAATCGGATTAATCGACGAAAACAACCAAAACCCCAAATTCCCCAAAACTAGATTTCTAGGAAATCGGACTGGTCAGTAGATCGGAGGATGTTATAGGACGGATGATTGACGATATAACCTCAAGAACTCCATGGATATGTTGTTAAACAACATGGCTTCAAGCTTAGAGCACGCCCAGCTGCGGAAGAGGAGAAGAAGAAGGTGAAAAATGGCAAGAAAAACGTCTGCAGGGCCTTTTATAGGGGTTGACTGCCCTGCCGGACACGGCCCGTGCCGATCAGCACGGTCGTGTCGCACAGCTGGCCGACAGGGACTCGACCGTGTCCTGCTTGACACGGTCGCGGTGCGGAGGGCCTTCCGACAGTGACCCGTCCGACAGCGACTCGGCATGACTCGACCGTGTCCTGGAACACGGTCGGGCGTGTCGGCAGTCGGTTCTGGCTTATCCGGAAGAGTTCGGCACGGGCCGTTTCGGACGACACGGTCGGGTCCTGAGACAGAAACTTTGGGCATTTACGGACGAGTACGGCACGGCCGAGTTCGGCCGACAGTGATCGGCCAATAACGAGCGGGTGAGCTAAAACGACCATAACTCTCTCGTCCGGACTCCGATTGACTCACCGTTTGAACCATTGGAAAGCTAACTCGATGCTCTATAATGTTGAAAAGATTTAGAATTTTTGGAGTTACCAAAAATTAATGGTGATCTAACAAAGTCGAACTCCCACGTGAAAAAGTCGATTAAGGACACGGAACTCAACAAAACGACACCGAAACGAACTCGGATGACAAAAAGTGCACAATTAATCATTCTCGGAATGACGAAACGGTCATGATAGAGTTGTCAAAACGAACTTCCTCCGAAAAAAAGAAAATTACCGAAATTCGAAATTGCGGATATTACATTCTACCCTCCTTAAAAGAAGTTTCGTCCCGAAACTTAAAACAAGTAGGGAGAAGCAATATCCCGCCAGGAAAACTCAATGAGATACGCAAGAAACGCGTAACTAATGCCAAACGGCGAAACGTTACATACAACGCAACGGAATATACGGTGTGAAAACACGCTCCACGACGACCCACACAACGTCGCCGTTAGGGACATGATAAAATCAACAAGTGACAAACGTCATCAATTAGATAATACAATCAAGTCAATTATCCGAACAATCACAAAACACTAAGCACCGTGCATAGTTGAGAAAACGAAAAATAAACACAAAACGATCCACTTCGAATAAAAGAACTTTATCTCCGAGATTCGAAACAACCGGGTAAGGAAATAACATAACATACAACTGATAGACCACGCCCCTCAGGGACTCCTCGGAGTTGGTCCTGATTTCAGTGCTCAAATCCGTGCCTCGGAAGGCTCGGTGACCAACTCGCAAAACTGAACTCGGTGTCCCTCAAGCCCGCACTTGTAACACGTTACTAGCGGAGAAGGGCAATGTGCACGGACATGCCCTGCCACATTGCAGTTAAAACACCTCCTGGCTTTACCAGGAGTCAAAGCAGAAGACTTAGAACTCTCAGTCCCACCCAACGAGCGACAGAGCTTCACAGCCGAAAGACTACGACGTTGCAAACTAGAAACACCAACTCCTGCACTATCCACAAGGTCATTGGACTTCCTCTGCTTCTTCGACTCGGGCACACGCTCCGACGATAACGAAGCTAGTTCACGGGCCAATGCTCGATCTTGGTAGTCCCTCAACGAAGTGCAAGTGAGTCCCGACATATACACGCGAATCTCTGGCTTCATTCGTCTGTCAAAATGAAAGATCCTCTCTTCCTCGGTTCTCACCCGATCTCGCACATAACTGAGTTGTTTGCTATAGTCGATGATAGCCTGTGACACTGAAACACCTTGTGGTTCTGCCGAATAAAATTCGTGAATCCTCTGCTCTCTAATCGGTTTCGTACTTAACTCTGCTTCCATAAATGCCTCGAACTCCGCCCACGTGACATCACGATCATGAGGCTTAACGGCCTCCCACCAATTAGCGGCATCTTTGTCAAGAAGGTATTGCGCAATAGGTACCTTTCGCTCTTCGGGACAATCGACACCTCGAATATCTTTCCCAACTGGAAAAGCCAACCATCCTGACCCAACGCATCCGCAACACCGCGAATCGAGGGGATTCATACAATTACCTCCGAAGCCACCGGTTTGCACCGGTGTTCTCGAGTCACATCATGTCTGCGCTGAATCCGCTGAGTCAATCGAGTCATCTCGTGTAGCTACCTGTGTAAAATAGTAGCGACACCGATCTGGCATCATCACCGGCAGATGATCTCGACCACGTGTCTCGATTGCCACGACTACGACCTCGGCCCCTCGGCATACCGAATAAGTAATTACTCAAGACAATGAAAAATCATAACATATACCACATACAACAATTTCCATCGTAAAGCAACATGCATACTAAAATCATAGCACGACGGTATCGTTCGGCAATCTCAACGGCCCGAACGATAACCAGACATAATCACAAAACATCATGGAACAATCACACATATACACAAACATACCAACCCAAGCTTCAATACTCACACTCGCGTGTCAACACGCAAATCACCACGAGGCGATAAACAAGAACACCAGTTCACACCTCTCACGGAGGGCTAACAAAACATCTGCGTGGCGACGACTCAACGCTCACACCAACAATTTAATCACAATTGGGGTTAACACCGTAACGAAAGTTCGAAAACCATACACGCATTTCCGGTCCATAAGCAGAATGATAGGTTTTAAAAACGAGAACCACCTTTTGAAAACAGTTTGGAAACAACAGTTGATCTTGAGTATCATTTTACAAAAAGTAGTACAAACACCTTTATCGAGACTTTGAAAATCATCTTGCGTTTGAACAAAAATGAGGACACCTTTCCTTTAGTGAAAAACTTTCAAAAATATTCGACCCTTGGGTCTAAGCAACTGCATTTGAAAATATCTCAAAAATATTTTTGGTCCTCAACCGGAAATTTTTTGAAATGTATTGCGGCATTAGAAAACACCTTGAAAACACCGCAAGAAAATAATTCGTTTTAAAAGTACGTCTCGAATTTTAATTTTCTAAGATACTCAAGGTTTTCAAAAATAATTCAATGGGCTAGAATGCCCAAAAATTTCAGGTAATTACAAGGAACAATATAGCGCCGTGGGTCCCGCGCCGGAACCCACCAGGCTAAAAACCATTCACAAAAACGCCAAAAAGGCCGATGACGGTAATATTTCAAAAACTCACAAAATCCATTTACAAAATACTAAATTCCGTCATAAGAATTTCGCCAAAATGATCAAGGCCATAATGCCAAAAACTCGGTTAAGGGAATTGATTTTCGAAATAAAACTCAGTCGGTAAAATACCGAAAGCCATTACAGAAGAACTCACGCAGCGGATAAAAGAAATAAAGTCAAACATGCAAAAGACAGCAACACTACTCCTCATATGAACGAAAAATGGGAGTCAAATAATCACGTATCACGAAATCAAAATCCATAAGAGGATTCCGTCAATTAACTCATAATCAAAAAAAAAAAAAAATAGCTCGTGTCACACGAGGCACAACACAAAGAAGGGAGACTTATATCCACAGGTCGCACGAAGATGATGATCGCCCCACGATACTAATCACAACAAACCAACTCAAACGACGCGTCGCGACACGACTCAGTCAGATAAAATCCGACGAGACAAAACTCAACAGACACCACTGACCCGACAGCCTAGGTTTCCACAACCTAAAGCTCCGATACCATTCTGTAACACCCCCAATCCACTCAGGGATATTACACGCCGTAGACCCTCTCCTCGAGGATCTACCAGGCTGGTAACAACATTTAACATCTCGACAAAGCCTTCAAGGCAAAAAAAATGACTCAGTAGACCGATTTGGTCTTTCAATAAATACATACAACTCGAATACAACTCATGCCCACGCAGGAGTCAAAACACAACCACACCCGTACAACGGGAAAAATATAGCAGCGGAAAATAAAGTACAACTATACCAATACGACATCAACGGGTCCTCGTGTGATTAGTATCGTTCATCTTTCATCATCCTTCATGCCGACCCTGTGCTCTGCTCCAAAACTCCGAATGCAATCTGAGACATCCACCCCCCGAATACTCAGGGGTTAGCAAAACTCCACTGTTTTGCTAGTGCAAGTATAAAATACGAAAACGAGCCATACATATCATACTCCACGGAACATGTTAATCATAAACATACTTCCCGAGGTAAATCACTTAATCAAAACGGTTAAATCGAAAGATAGGGGTAAACCCGATATACATCTTGTGAAAACATTTTACGATCTCGGGAGTTTTGAAAACACATTGGGATTTAAGAATTCTCAAACCTTTCAAAAACGTTTAGGGACACATCAAAAAAGTCATTATCCCAAAACATAAATCCGATAACAACAAATGGGGTCCACGACCCGATCATACCATAACAACCTGTTTCCACAGTTATTCGCGTCCGTCTAGCAAGCCACGGACCTCGGATGCTCCGTAGAACAAACCCGAGTGAATAACCCACGGAAACTATATCAAATCACATGTCACCGTAACCGATCACGTGACTACAAGCACATATACGTACATAATCAAACCACAACCATAAGTTATCCCGGCATCGCGCTAACAGGCCACGAACCTCGGAGTCCCCGCAAGACATACCCGATGATACCCCACAAGTTATCTCGGCATCGGGCTAATAAGCCACGAACCTCGGAGTCCCCGCAAGACATACCCGGAATGGATAACCCTACGGTCACGCCCAACCCATACTAGCAAGTATGGATCCCGGAGATTCAACAATCCTACCCGGAGGCACATCACATACATCAAGCACACAACAATAATCACTTATCAAGCCAAACAACATTAAGTATCACAACCTCCTTTCAAGGAGTAACAACTAATATCACACACATTACGTTCTTACCGAACAAGTACACAATAACAATACGTAATCCCCGACAAAGGATTACGGTCTATCAACTCACTCGAAGTGATCATATTATCTTTAAACATACAAAACCAACACACATATTCCGAGAACACATATTCACGAAGTATACGAATTATCGTTGAAAGACAACATTTATCGAGAACATACCAATCCCTTTTTATGTTCATTAAATATTGGATTTCGCATAAAATCATTTATCAAGAATTATATCAACGAAACATGAAATGTATGGGCAAGATACTTGCCTCAAAATCGGCACGCAAGTATCCCGACGAACACGGCTCAACCGGAAAGCTTCGAAACGCCCAATGCTATCGAAACGGAAGACGACGACGAACGAAAGGGTTCAACACGGTTTCTTCGCAAGAAACACGACCCTAACATCATACAATCAATAAATCATCGATCATACGAGGAAGAATAATCGTAGAACGCCCGAAAACCCCTCTAAGACATTTTACGGGACACCTTCAAGGCGTCGGTCAAGAACTCGACTCAAACAACGAATCGATACGATCCAACCATGGAATAATAAAGGAAATGATATAATACATCTAAATAATCATCAATCCATCAAAATCCTAAGTTAAATCGGATTAATCGGACGAAAACAACCAAAACCCCCAAATTCCCCAAAACTAGATTTCTAGGAAATCTGACCTGATTCGGTAGATCGGAGGATGTTATAGGACGGATGATTGACGATATAACCTCAAGAACTCCATGGATATGTTGTTAAACAACATGGCTTCAAGCTTAGAGCACGCCCAGCTGCGGAAGAGGAGAAGAAGAAGGTGAAAAATGGCAAGAAAAACGTCTGCAGGGCCTTTTATAGGGGTTGACTGCCCTGCCGGACACGGCCCGTGCCGATCGGCCGCGGTCGTGTCGCCTGGGCTGGCCGACAGGGACTCGACCGTGTCCTGCTTGACACGGTCGCGGTGCGGAGGGCCTTCCGACAGTGACCCGTCCGACAGCGACTCGGCATGACTCGACCGTGTCCTGGAACACGGTCGGGCGTGTCGGCAGTCGGTTCTGGCTTATCCGGAAGAGTTCGGCACGGGCCGTTTCGGACGACACGGTCGGGTCCTGAGACAGAAACTTTGGGCATTTACGGACGAGTACGGCACGGGCCGTGTCGGACGACACGGCCGAGTTCGGCCGACAGTGATCGGCCAATAGCGAGCGGGTGAGCTAAAACGACCATAACTCTCTCGTCCGGAATCCGATTGACTCACCGTTTGAACCATTGGAAAGCTAACTCGATGCTCTATAATGTTGAAAAGATTTAGAATTTTTGGAGTTACCAAAAATTAATGGTGATCTAACAAAGTCGAACTCCCACGTGAAAAAGTCGATTAAGGACACGGAACTCAACAAAACGACACCGAAACGAACTCGGATGACAAAAAGTGCACAATTAATCATTCTCGGAATGACGAAACGGTCATGATAGAGTTTTCAAAACGAACTTCCTCCGAAAAAAAGAAAATTACCGAAATTCGAAATTGCGGATATTACATTCTACCCTCCTTAAAAGAAGTTTCGTCCCGAAACTTAAAACAAGTAGGGAGAAGCAATATCCCGCCAGGAAAACTCAATGAGATACGCAAGAAACGCGTAACTAATGCCAAACGGCGAAACGTTACATACAACGCAACGGAATATACGGTGTGAAAACACGCTCCACGACCCACACAACGTCGCCGTTAGGGACATGATAAAATCAACAAGTGACAAACGTCATCAATTAGATAATACAATCAAGTCAATTATCCGAACAATCACAAAACACTAAGCACCGTGCATAGTTGAGAAAACGAAAAATAAACACAAAACGATCCACTTCGAATAAAAGAACTTTATCTCGAGATTCGAAAAAACCGGGTAAGGAAATAACATAACATACAACTGATAGACCACGCCCTCGGGGACTCCTCGGAGTTGGTCCTGATTTCGTGCTC
The DNA here is from genome assembly GCA_033398695.1 of Orobanche coerulescens. Taxonomy (NCBI): domain Eukaryota; kingdom Viridiplantae; phylum Streptophyta; class Magnoliopsida; order Lamiales; family Orobanchaceae; genus Orobanche; species Orobanche coerulescens. The sequence goes on along the minus strand of CM065818.1, from coordinate 12,285,468 downwards.
AAATCCGTGCCTCGGAAGGCTCGGTGACCAACTCGCAAAGCGAACTCGGTGTCCCTCAAGCCCGCACTTGTAACACGTTACTAGCGGAGAAGGGCAATGTGCACGGACATGCCACCGCCACATTGCGATTAAAACACCTCCGGCTTTACCAGAGTCAAAGCGAAGACTTAGAACTCTCGGTCCCACGCAACGAGCGACAGAGCTTCACAGCCGAAAGACTACGACGTTGCGAACTAGAAACACCAACTCCTGCACTATCCACAAGGTCATTGGACTTCCTCTGCTTCTTCGACTCGGGCACACGCTCCGACGATAACGAAGCTAGTTCACGGGCCAATGCTCGATCTTGGTAGTCCCTCAACGAAGTGCAAGTGAGTCCCGACATATACACGCGAATCTCTGGCTTCATTCGTCTGTCAAAATGAAAGATCCTCTCTTCCTCGGTTCTCACCCGATCTCGCACATAACTGAGTTGTTTGCTATAGTCGATGATAGCCTGTGACACTGAAACACCTTGTGGTTCTGCCGAATAAAATTCGTGAATCCTCTACTCTCTAATCGGTTTCGGACAGAACTCAGCTTCCATAAATGCCTGGAACTCCGCCCACGTGACATCACGATCATGAGGCTTAACAGCCTCCCACCAATTAGCGGCATCTTTGTCAAGAAGGTATTGCGCAATAGGTACCTTTCGCTCTTCAGGACAATCGACAGCCTCGAATATCTTTCCCAACTGGAAAAGCCAACCATCCCAGCCCAACGCATCCGCAACACCGGCGAATCGAGGGGGATTCATACGAATTACCTCCCGAAGCCCTTTGGTTTGCACCGGTGTTGAGTCACATCTGTGCGCTGAATCGCCTGAGTCAATCGAGTCATCTGTAGCTACTGCGTAAAATAGTAGCGACAACGTCGGCATCATCACCGGCATGATCTCGACCACGTGTCGATTGCCACGACTACGACCTCGGCCCCTCGGCATCTTGAATAAGTAATTACTCGGCTGTGAAAAATCATAACATATACCACATACAACAATTTCCATCGTAAAGCAACATGCATACTAAAATCATAGCAACGACGGTATCGTTCAGCAATCTCAACGGCCCGAACGATAACCAGCACATAATCACAAAACATCATGGAACAATCACACATATACACAAACATACCAACCCAAGCTTCAACAGCTCACACTCGCGTGTCAACACGCAAATCACCACGAGGCGATAAACAGTAAACACCAGTTCACACCTCTCACAGAGGGCTAACAAAACATCTGCGTGGCGAACGACTCAACGTTCACACCAACAATTTAATCACAATTCGGGGTTAACACCGTAACGAAAGTTCGAAAACCATACACGCATTTCCGGTCCGCAAACAGGAATGATAGGTTTTAAAAACGAGAACCACCTTTTGAAAACAGTTTGGAAACAACAGTTGATCTTGAGTATCATTTTACAAAAAGTAGTACAAACACCTTTATCGAGACTTTGAAAATCGTCTTGCGTTTGAACAAAAATGAGGACACCTTTCCTTTAGTGAAAAACTTTCAAAAATATTCGACCCTTGGGTCTAAGCAACTGCATTTGAAAATATCTCAAAAATATTTTTGGTCCTCAACCGGAATTTTTTTGAAATGTATTGCGGCATTAGAAAACACCTTGAAAACACCGCAAGAAAATAATTCGTTTTAAAAGTACGTCTCGAATTTTAATTTTCTAAGATACTCAAGGTTTTCAAAAATAATTCAATGGGCTAGAATGCCCAAAAATTTCTGTAATTACAAGGAACAATATAGCGCCGTGGGTCCGCCGGAACCCACCAGGCTAAAAACCATTCACAAAAACGCCAAAAAGGCCGATGACGGTAATATTTCAAAAACTCACAAAATCCATTTACAAAATACTAAATTCCGTCATAAGAATTTCGCCAAAATGATCAAGGCCATAATGCCAAAAACTCGGTTAAGGGAATTGATTTTCGAAATAAAACTCAGTCGGTAAAATACCGAAAGCCATTCTGAAGAACTCACGCGGCGGATAAAAGAAATAAAGTCAAACATGCAAAAGACAAAGAACACTACTCCTCATATGAACGAAAAATGGGAGTCAAATAATCACGTATCACGAAATCAAAATCCATAAGAGGATTCCACAATTAACTCATAATCAAAAAAAAAAAATAGCTCGTGTCACACGAGGCACAACACAAAGAAGGGAGACTTATATCCACAGGTCGCACGAAGATGATGATCGCCCCACGATACTAATCACAACAAACCAACTCAGACGACGCGTCGCGACACGACTCAGTCAGATAAAATCCGACGAGACAAAACTCAACAGACACCACTGACCCGACAGCCTAGGTTTCCACAACCTAAAGCTCCGATACCATTCTGTAACACCCCCAATCCACTCAGGGATATTACACGCCGTAGACCCTCTCCTCGAGGATCTACCAGGCTGGTAACAACATTTAACATCTCGACAAAGCCTTCAAGGCAAAAAAATGACTCAGTAGACCGATTTGGTCTTTCAATAAATACATACAACTCGAATACAACTCATGCCCACGCAGGAGTCAAAACACAACCACACCTGCATAACGGAAAAATATAGCAATGAAAATAAAGTACAACTATACCAATACGACATCAACGGGTCCTCGTGTGATTAGTATCGTTCATCTTTCATCATCCTTCATGCCGACCCTGTGCTCTGCTCCAAAACCTGAATGCAATACAGACATCCACCCCCCGAATACTCAGGGGTTAGCAAAACTCCACTGTTTTGCTAGTGCAAGTATAAAATACGAAAACGAGCCATACATATCATACTCCACGGAACATGTTAATCATAAACATACTTCCCGAGGTAAATCACTTAATCAAAACGGTTAAATCGAAAGATAGGGGTAAACCCGATATACATCTTGTGAAAACATTTTACGATCTCGGAGTTTTGAAAACACATTGGGATTTAAGAATTCTCAAACCTTTCAAAAACGTTTAGGACACAAATTTCAAAAGTCATTTTCCCAAAACATAAATCCGATAACAACAAATGGGGTCCACGACCCGATCATACCATAACAACCTGTTTCCACAGATTATTCGCGTCCCGTGCTAGCAAGCCACGGACCTCAGATGCTCCCGTAGAACAAACCCGAGTGAATAACCCACAGGGAAACTATATCAAATCACATGTCACCGTAACCGCAGTCACGTGACTACAAGCACATATACGTACATAATCAAACCACAACCATAAGTTATCCCGGCATCGCGCTAACAGGCCACGAACCTCGGAGTCCCCGCAAGACATACCCGATGATACCCCACAAGTTATCTCGGCATCGGGCTAATAAGCCACGAACCTCGGAGTCCCCGCAAGACATACCCGGAATGGATAACCCTACGGTCACGCCCAATCCATACTAGCAAGTATGGATCCCGGAGATTCAACAATCCTACCCGGAGGCACATCACATACATCAAGCACACAACAATAATCACTTATCAAGCCAAACAACATTAAGTATCACAACCTCCTTTCAAGGAGTAACAACTAATATCACACACATTACGTTCTTACCGAACAAGTACACAATAACAATACGTAATCCCCGACAAAGGATTACGGTCTATCAACTCACTCGAAGTGATCATATTATCTTTAAACATACAAAACCAACACACATATTCCGAGAACACATATTCACGAAGTATACGAATTATCGTTGAAAGACAACATTTATCGAGAACATACCAATCCCTTTTTATGTTCATTAAATATCGATTTCGCATAAAATCATTTATCAAGAATTATATCAACGAAACATGAAATGTATGGGCAAGATACTTGCCTCAAAATCGGCACGCAAGTATCCCGACGAACACGGCTCAACCGGAAAGCTTCGAAACGCCCAATGCTATCGAAACGGAAGACGACGACGAACGAAAGGGTTCAACACGGTTTCTTCGCAAGAAACACGACCCTAACATCATACAATCAATAAATCATCGATCATACGAGGAAGAATAATCGTAGAACGCCCGAAAACCCCTCTAAGACATTTTACCGGACACCTTCAAGGCGTCGGTCAAGAACTCGACTCAAACAACGAATCGATACGATCCAACCATGGAATAATAAAGGAAATGATATAATACATCTAAATAATCATCAATCCATCAAAATCCTAAGTTAAATCGGATTAATCGGACGAAAACAACCAAAACCCCCAAATTCCCCAAAACTAGATTTCTAGGAAATGTGACCTGATTCGGTAGATCGGAGGATGTTATAGGACGGATGATTGACGATATAACCTCAAGAACTCCATGGATATGTTGTTAAACAACATGGCTTCAAGCTTAGAGCACGCCCAGCTGCGGAAGAGGAGAAGAAGAAGGTGAAAAATGGCAAGAAAAACGTCTGCAGGGCCTTTTATAGGGGTTGATCGCCTGCCGGACACGCCCGTGCCAATCAAGACGGTCGTCGCATACCTGGCCGACAGGACTCGACCGTGTCCCCGCTTGACACGGTCGCGGCGTGGAGGGCCTTCCGACGATGACCCGTCCGACAATGACTCGGCATGACTCGGCCGTGTCCTGAACACGGTCGGGCGTGTCAGCGATCGGCTCGCTTATCCTAAGAGTTCGCACGGGCCGTGTCGGACGACACGGTCGGGTCCTGAGACAGAAACTTTCGGCATTTCCGGACGAGTACGGCACGGGCCGTGTCGGACGACACGGCCGAGTTCGGCCGACAGTGATCGGCCAATAACGAGCGGGTGAGCTAAAACGACCATAACTCTCTCGTCCGGACTCCGATTAACTCACCGTTTGAACCATTGGAAAGCTAACTCGATGCTCTATAATGTTGCAAAGATTTAGAATTTTTGGAGTTACCAAAAATTAATGGTGATCTAACAAAGTCGAACTCCCACGTGAAAAAGTCGATTAAGGACACGGAACTCAACAAAACGACACCGAAACGAACTCGGATGACAAAAAGTGCACAATTAATCATTCTCGGAATGACGAAACGGTTATGATAGAGTTGTCAAAACGAACTTCCTCCGAAAAAAAGAAAATTACCGAAATTCGAAATTGCGGATATTACAGAGTGAAGATCATTTGATCTAATCAAACATATTTTCTTTCGAAACATATGAAGACCATAAATATCGTCATTTATTGGCCAAATAAATAAAGATTGTTAAAACAATGAAAATCACACACAATAATAAGTAATTCACAATAGATCTTTTATACAAACATAAATAACATGACTAACCTTGTTTATAATCCCAACTAAAGGTTACTTAACCCATGAAGAGTTTATTATACATATTACAAGCTTTGGTGGTCATTATTAGTTGAATCAAGAGAAAGAATTGATCCTAACTCCCTTAGTAGATAAAGGAGATAGAAGCAATAAACTCTCTGAACAACATATGATATACCACACTTACAAATATCACTCAAGAACACAAGTGTGTTCTTCACACAAAAAGAAAAGTTTACAAAAAATGGAAAATTATAAGATGAATGATGAATGATGAATGATGAAGGATCTAAGGGGTCTATTTATACACCTAAAGTCATCTAATAGCCCCAAAACTCCAGCATTATTACAATAGATCGGATCAATGCCAGCCATCCCCTCAATAATACACAAAAAGTATAAAAAATTAGACAAATCATAACAATCTGTCAAGAGTTACGGCCGTAACATTCAGGAGTTACGGCCGTAACTAGGATGACTTACGGCCGTAACATTCTGTAGTTACTACCAGAACTCGCTTCAATCAATTTGTTCACTGGTTGCTTTGAGAGTTACGTTTTTAGCCGAGAATTTCTCAGACTTTGCGTTTTTGCCCCAGATCTTCTTCGGATGATAACTTTTGATATATAACTCTGATTTTGAATCCGGAAAGACTACCGAATTCGTCTCGGAAAGCCCTACAACATGAATATATCAAAATTCAACAAATAGAATATTTAATAAACATGTTATTTCTTGAGTAAATCAGTTATTTAATCCGATCATCATCCGATAAAAATAAATTTATTAAAAACTAATTAATTAAAAGCAAAAAAACGAGAAGACTAGCTCAATTATGGGTGAATTTTATCGATACAGACCATGGATAAGTGTACAAAACTGATACTTATCACTAAACCATACTTACACAAATCACTCAAGAACACAAGTGTGTTCTTCACACAAAAAGAAAAAGTATTACAAAGAGAGAAAATATAAGATGAATGATTCTTAATGATGGATCTAAGGGGTCTATTTATACCCTTAAAGTCATCTAATAGCTCCAAAACTCCAGCATTATTACATTAGATCGGATCAATGTCAGCCATCCCCTCAATAATAGACCAAAAGTATAAAAAATTAGACAATGATCAATAATATGTCAAGAGTTAAGGCCGTAACATTGATGTCTTACGGCCGTAACTTTCAGATGTTACGGCCGTAACATTGCTTTGGCTTTTTGTACACTGGTTGCTTTGTGAGTTACGTTTCCAGCCCAGAATTTCCTAGACTTTGCGTTTTTGCCCCAAATCTTCTTCGGATGATAACTTTTGATATATAACTCTGATTTTGAATCCGGAAAGACTGCCGAACTCGTCTCGGAAAGCCCTACAACATGAATACATAAAAATTCAACAAAGAGAATATTTTATACACATGTTATTTCTTGAGTAAATCAGTAATTCAATCCGATTAGGACTAAATTTACATCTTCATCCTATAAAAATAAAATTATTAAAAATTAATTAATTCAAAGCAAAAACGAGTAGACTAGCTCATAATTATGGGTGAAATATATCAATACTAATCACAGATAAGTGTATAAAACTGACACTTATCACATCCCCAAACTTGAATTCTTGCTAGTCCCGAGTAAGACTCTTTATTATTCACGCTCAAAATAAAATGAAATAAGACACAAAATAAGAAAAATAATACACACACAAATTAAGAAAAATAATTATATATATAAAGAGGATAATAGATCAAAATGTCATTATTACACAATAACCAGCTTTATGCAGTAGATAGAAATGAATCAAGATTCAAACTAAATCTACTAATGATTTTGAAGTTAAAACACGGTTTTATTTTTGTAATTCCAAAATGCAAGGTTTCCCCCAAAAGGTTGATTATTTCTTTCCCACTCGTGATACACACGACTCCCTTTAATGGTTGCTCTCGATCACTCGTTTATTTTTCGACTCAATATGAAAAAGAATTACATCGGCGTCATCAAATATTTGTGAATGTTCACGAAATTGAGTGTATTGAAATTCAGCCACTAATTAATTCAAATCTGCTCATAATCTACATCCCTTTTACTGATAGCTTTCACACCGTTATTTGCTAACGTGTAGCTCTTTTCACCAACACATTTTCAATTTTTTTTAGGTGATAGCTTTCACACCGTTATTTGCTAACGTGTAGCTCTTTTCACCAACACATCTTTTTTTTAGCCGATAGCTTTCACACCGTTATTTGCTAACGTGTAGCTCTTTTCACCAACACATTTTCCATCTCGTGTGAGACGGCAACTACGCACCAACAATGGTTAGTCCTTTATTTTTCGCAAAATTTTAGGACCCCCAAAATTAGGCAACTGTTGCTGCTCAACACCTCTCCCTTTTTTTTTTCAACTAGACTCCTTTCGCCAATGACCTTTTGTAGGGAATAGAATTTTTGCAGAAAAATCATTTATTAGCTAAGCATGAAAATCAAAAACTCCTCAAATTAAGTAAATTTCGGTTCTATTTTTCATCAACCGACTAATTCTTCTTTTCTCAAGGTAACGAATGACTCGATTTTATATGATAACTACAAGGCTTGGAAAGAGAGATTAAGGCTCAAAATTTTTGGAATATATAATTTTTTTACCGGTTAAAATGATTTTAGAAGCTTGTATATAGCTAATTTATTGGTGTTATGGCCAGATCTAGAAATTTCACAAATCAAAATAAACAAAATAAATATATATAAATATACACTAAAAAAAAAATCAAAGCCAAATAACAAAAATAATCAAAACACACCACAATAATCAAAGCTAAACACACCAAAATAATCAAAACACACCACCACCCCCAAACTTGAAAAAGAAACTGTCCTCAGTTTAAAAAAAATTAAAAAAAAATAATAAAAAAAAAGCAAGTATAAAAACAGAATACTCCCTGTTATGAAAGTTGATGCTTGAGCTAACGCCTTTTAGAATCTGCAAGAGAATAAATATACGAGGCAAACAACAAAAGAAAATAAAATATACTCGGAAGTATAACACAATTTTTAAGATGCGCTTCAAGAAAGTCCGAAGAGTCGCCTTACGCTGCCATCAATGCTTTTATAAAAAACAAACAATAAAAATTACAGCAATAAAATAACAATACATAAATCGCAAATAGATGCGCGTCAAGAGATCAAGAAGAAACTCCTTAAGCTGCCATCATTTAGCACGATTTTTACACACGACAGGAAGTAAAATACAAGAGGTCCGACATGGGTTATCAAAGGGACAGGAATGAATCCACTTTTCGTTTTCTCACGGTAAAATCCTCCATCCAGACAATATTAGCTAGAGCTGGATCTGGTTGAGGAACAAATTCAATGAGTTTATTGATTAGTTCTTCTGGTGTTGTTGCAACGACTATGATTTGTTTAGCACGCTCGGAAATAAAACCTTTTTCAGCAGAGTAGTCGATGAAAGATAGAGCTGGATCTGGTTGAGGAACAAATTCAATGAGTTTATTGATTAGTTCTTCTGGTGTTGTTGCAACGACTATGATTTGTTTAGCACGCTCGGAAATAAAACCTTTTTCAGCAGAGTAGTCGATGAAAGATAGTAAACCATCAAATAAACCATTGACATTAAGCAGACCTATTGGTTTTTTATGAACATTTAGCTGAGCTCTGGTAACCACATGAAAAAGTTCCTCAAGAGTGCCAAAACCACCGGGAAGGGTGATAAATGTAATACCCGTAATTTCGATTTCCCGTAATTTCTTTTTTTTTCGGTGAAAGTCTATTTTTACGACTCGCTCATGACCGTTTCGTCATTCCGAGAATGATTAATTCTGCACTTTTTGTCATCCGACTTTGTTTCGGTGTTGTTTTGTTGAGTTCCGTGCTTTTTGGCGACTTTTCCGCACTTGAGTTCGATTCTTGCGAATCTCGTTCGAAACTGCTGTTTCGAGTTTCCCGTAAGTCTGTTTAACTTTGTTAGACGTGTTGTGAACTTCGGTTTGGTTATTCGATCACGTATCGTGATTTTCGGGCGTTTTGGCCCATTTTCGTAATTTCCCAAAGTTTGGGGTAATTACTTTCCGTTGTCGAATTTTGAGCCTTCGGGTGGTCGGAATCGTGTGTTCTCTTAGTTCTCGAATTCGTCTTTGCGAGTACTTCGTAACCGTATCTTCGATTCGTATTCAGGTTCGGGTTTCGGGGTCGTTTGGGCCGTCGTTCGGGCCAAGGCCGGCACTGGCCGAGTTACGACCAGTAGTGCTCGGCAGTTACGTACGTAAGGCCGGATACGTATGTAAGGCCCTGTCCGGTTACGTACGTAATGGGCCGGCATATTTGGGGCAGTGACTCGGTTACGTACGTAAGCCTTGGCCGGTTACGTACGTAACCCTGCCGGCAGGCAGCCTATTTAAGGCCCTGCAGTCGTTTTTTTTGCCATTTTCTCCTTCTTCTCCTTCTCTTCCGCGGATGGGGTTGTTCTTATCATGGAGCCATGTTGTTGGGCAACAAATCCACGAAGTTCTAGAGGTTTTATCATCGATTAATCATCCGTTATCATCCTTTGATCCAGCGAATCAAGGTAATCTCTTCCTAGAACCCTAAATTCTTGAATTTGGGGATTTTTGTGTTTTTGTCCGATTCATTCCGTATTGTTGATTAATTCATGTTGGGTATGATTAATCTTGGTAGTACTCTTGTGTTTAACATCATTTAATCCATCGTTCTTCGTCGAATCGAAGTATAATTCTTGATTTCATTCGAATCGACTTTTAGGGGGATTTGTTCTCGATCTCGTTTTTCATCCGTTTTTGATGGATCGATTGTGGTTAAATGATGTTGTTAAACACATTCTATGGATTTTATATCCATATTTCAACTTGGAATTCCGTTTTCGTATTTTGTCGGGACGAATCGTGTTCTTGGCCGTTTTGGGGGAAACACTTGATTTTTCGTCATTCGTTCTTTGAATTCAGCGGCTTTGGGTCGCACTTTGGAATTCATTTTCATTGTTATATTTGTCTTTCGTAGTTTATTGTCGCGAGTTGGCGTTCGGTGGAGTCAGCGGGTTCGTAGTCGGTTCGTGCCAACCTACTTCGGTCGATTCTCCGTGTTGTTCTTATTCGAGGCAAGTATCTTGCCCATACATTACGTGTTTTGTGGATATAATGGTTGATAAGTGTCGATATGTGCTAAATAAATATTTATAACCATTTTTCAAAAGAATCGGTATATTTACCATCATGGTTTTCGTAAAGGTGACCCGTGTGGGTCGGGAATTAATATGCTTAGTTGGATATGTGTGCTAGTGACGAGTATGGGATCACCTTACTTTCGTGTGATATCATTATATATGATTATGGCGTCGGTAAATGTAAAGTGTAATTCTCTTGTGAAATTATGTGCTTGGAGTCACGTGGTTATGGATGAATATGTGAGTTTGTGTGATATTGGTTATGTCGTTCGGTGCTGTTGAGATCTTGAGCTCCCTTGTGAATTGATATAGTTCTGGGTCGTGAGTACATATTGGATAATGTGGCCATTCTAGCAAGGTACCTCGACTATATATATTTTGTGTGTTTGACCTTTGAGAGTTGTGGTTTTGTAATATGTGAGTTGTTACTCTTCCACATGGGGATGGCATGTGGCCTCTGGGGGCCGATACTAATGGGTACGGCCACGGAAGTGGACTTGGATGCGTGTGTTGATGTTCTTCCACCTGGGGACGGTTCGACGGGACCTATGGGGGCCGATACTAATGGGTACGGCCGCGGAAGTGGTTTCCCACCTGGGAACGGTCCGACGGGGCCTCTGGGGGCCGATACTAATGGGTACGGCCACGGGTTACCAAGTGCGGTTTCTGTGATATTGATGTTTATGTTTGATGATTAATTGTGATATGTCCGGAGTATCACAATGCCTTACGCTCGGGGTCAAGATACAATATATATCGAGTCTTGGTGTTTGGCTAGAATGGCATAAGAATAACGTGTTATGTGTATTGTGTCCTTGTAAATGAATTGCAGTGGATGATTGGGTCGTAGCACCTATGTTCTGTGATCGAAATGGTCGGGCCGTAGACCCCGTGTTTTGTTAACGGATTTATATTTTGGAAAATGAACTTTGGGGTTGTGACCCTAAATGGCTTTCGAGGAATTAAGAACTTTTCAATTTCTAATGTTTTCAAAACTCCCGAGATTTGGAAATATTTTCAAAGTGCTTACTTGCTTCGTTTCTACTTTCAAGACTTGAACTATTTTTTTTTTCTAAATAAATTTCGGGAAGTCTTTCATTGTATTCTCGGAATGTGTTGTGTATGGCTGGTTTTGTACTTTATACTTGCACTAGCGAAACAGTGGAGTTTTGCTAACCCCCGAGTAATCGGGGGGTGGATATCTGTATTGTGTCCAGGTACATGCAGGTTTTAGGGAGCAAGACACAGGATCAGTACGAGGGATGATGAAAGACGAATGATACTAATCACACGAAGGCCAGTTTTGGGTTCAGTTAGTCGGAGCCCTTTGTATTGTCTTTTCCGCTGCCGTATTGTCTATGTTTTGAAGTATTTTACCCTTGCGTGGGTATGAGTCTGGATAGGGTTAGGTATTTTTTATTTTTAAGATAGTGACAAAAGACCAAATCGGTCTAATGGTTCGTGATTTTGCCGTGTCGACATGTGATGTATTATGTTGTTTCGATGTTTAGCCTGGCGGATCCTCACGGAGAGGGTCTGCGGCGTGTAATATTCCCGGTTAGATTCTGGGGGTGTTACATTTATGGTATCAGAGCTTAGGTTGAGGAAACCTAGGCTGTCGGGTCGAGTTATGTGTTGTTGAGTCTTGTATTGTCATATTTTGTCTGACTGAGTCGTGTCGCGACGCGTCGTTTGGAATGTCGGCCGTGATTAGTATCAGGGTGCAGCCATCATCTTCGTGCGACCTGTGGATGTAAGTCTCCCTTCTTTGTGTTGTGCCTCGTGTGACACGAGCTATTTTTATGATTATTTGTTAAGTGACGGAATCCTCTTATGGATTTTGATTTCGTGATATGTGGTTATTTGACTCTCATATTTCGTTCATATGAGGAGTAGTGTTGCTGGATTGTGCATGTTGAACTGTATTTCTTTTATCCGCTGCGTGAGTTCTTTTGTAATGACTTTCGGTATTTTACCGACTGAGTTTTATTTCGAAAACCAATTCCCTTAACCGAGTTTTTGGCATTATGGCCTTGATCGTTTTGTCGAAATTCTTACGACGATATTTAGTACTTTGTAAATGACTTTTGTAAGTTTTTGAAATATGACCGTCATCGGCCTTTTTGGCATTTTTGTAAATGGTTTTTAGCCTGATGGGTTCCGGCGCGGGACCCACAGTGCTATATTGTTCCGTGTATTTACCTGAAATTTTTGGGCATTCTAGCCCATTGAATTATCTTTGAAAATCTTGAGTATCTTAGAAAATAAATTCGAGACGTACTTTTAAAATGAATTATTTTCTCGTGGTACATCCAAGGTGCCACAATATGTTTCAAAATTCTTCTACCTCGAGGACCAAAATGTTTTGAGATATTTTAAATGTTTTAGAAACACTTTTACTTAGACCCGAGGGTCGAATATTCTGAAATTTTTCCACTAAGAGAAAGTGTCCTCATTTTTATCAAATGCGAAATGGTTTTCCAAAGTCTCGATAATAGTGTTTGTACTACTTTTTGTAAAATGATACTTAAGATCAATTGGTGTTTCCAAACTGTTTTCAAAAGGTGGTTTTCGTTTTTAAAACCCATCATTTCCTGCTTGTGGTCGGAGAAAGTGTGTATGATGTTGGTATTGTTGTTAGGGTGTTAGCCCTCCGAATTGTGATTGAATTGGTGGTGTGAACGTTGAGTCGTTCGCCATGCATATATTTTGTTAGCCCTTTTGGGAGGTGTGATGACGATCTTTAATGTTGTCATTTCGTGGTGGCTTGCGTGTTATCGCTCCTGTGTGAGCTGTTAAAGCTTGGGATTGTACGTTTGTGTACATGTGTGATTGTTTCATGATGTTTGTAATTATGTGCTGGTTATTGTTCGGGCCGTTGAGGTCGCCGAACGATACCATCGTTGCTGTAGTATTTGTGTGTGTATTACTTTACGATGGTAATCGTTGTATATGATATGTATTATGATTCTTTGTTGTGCTGAGTTGGCATCTCCGCTGTGTTGTTTTACGACGTTATGCCCCATTGTATCAAGCATTTTTATTTCCGGTATGCCAAGCCGAGGCGTTTCAACCGTGATGTGCCGGGGCATGCACGTGTAAATTGTCCTTCTCGCTCGTAACGCGTTTCAGGTGCGGACTCGTGGGACACCGAACTCAGTTTTGCGAATTGGCTATCGAGACTTTCGGAGTTCGCGCTTCAGCACAGTTATCAGAATCGGCTTTGAGAGGCCTTCGAAGGATGTTTCTGTCGGTTGCTTGTTGTGTCGTCACCTTGATTTCGTTGTTGTGAGTTTCGGGGACGACACTTCTTTTAGAAGAGGTCGAATGTAATACCCGTATTGTTTTTGGACTTCTGCATTTCCTCTTTCTCAGGTCTATCGACTCGCTCGTATTCATTGATACATTTTGAGCTTGTTCTGTATTTCAGTTTCATCGTTCGAACGAGCTGTAATCTTTTTTTGGGTCGATCTGGTATCGCTGTGACTTTTCCGAGTTCGGTTCGATTCTTGTGAACCTTGTTCGGAAGTAACATCTTTTCGTTCTACTAGTTCTTTTATTCGAAGTGGATTAGATTTGGAACTTCTGTATTTTCGACTCTGTCGACTCGTTTATGTTCGTTAACATTTTCTGAGCTTGCCCTGTCCCTTACTTTTGTTAATCGAACGAGGGTGGTATTGTGTCGGAATTACTCGTTTGTCGTTGTGACTTTTCAATTGCTATTCCCTTTCGTGTGGATCTTATGTGGGTGCACATTGTTTTCACCGGATCATGTTTTATCTCGAGTCGAGATGTGAACCTCGGAGTTGTCGATTGAACCTTATTGTTCTTCGTGATCCGAACATGATTGTTCGATTTTTGTTGTCTCGATCGTTGTGGTTCGATCGTTTGATTGTTCGGTTTTTGTTGACCCTGTTTCGTGATTGTTGAGCGTTCAGACTCCTTCCTAATTCCCTTAAATTCGGGAAATTTGTCTCGTTTTCGATCTTCCAACCCTTGGGCGGTGGAATTCCGTATTTCTTCAGCGATTGGCTCGCGTTTTGATTGATGTACAATTGGGTTGGTCTAGCGTATTGATCTTCGTTCATTGTATTTTATGATTGTACGGATAACCAACTTGATTGTATTATCTGTTTGACGACATCTGTCACTTGTTGGTTTTATTATGTCTCTATCGGTGGCGTTGTCTTGGTCGTCGTGGAGCGTGTTTTCACGCCATATGTTCCTTTGCGTTTCTTGCAGCGTTTCGCCGTCGGGCGTGAGTTTTCGGTTTTTGTGTATCTCGTCGAGTTTTCCTGGCGGGATATTGCTTCTCCCTACTTGTTTTAAGTTTCGGGACGAAACTCCTTTTAAGGAGGGTAGTGTGTAATACCCGTAATTTCGATTTCCGGTAATTTCTTTTTTTTCGGCGAAAGTCCGTTTTGACGACTCGCTTATGACCGTTTCGTCATTCCGAGAATGATTAATTCTGCACTTTTTGTCATCCGACTTCGTTTCGGTGTTGTTTTGTTGAGTTCCGTGCTTTTTGGCGACTTTTCCGCACTTGAGTTCGATTCTTGCGAATCTCGTTCGAAACTGCTGTTTCGAGTTTCCCGTAAGTCCGTTTAACTTTGTTAGACGTGTTGTGAACTTCGGTTTGGTTATTCGATCACGTATCGTGATTTTCGGGCGTTTTGGGCCATTTTCGTAATTTCCCAAAGTTTGGGGTAATTACTTTCCGTTGTCGAATTTTGAGCCTTCGGGTGGTCGGAATCGTGTGTTCTCTTAGTGCTAGAATTCATCTTTGCGAGTACTTCGTAACCGTATCTTCGATTCGTATTCAGGTTCGGGTTTCGGGGTCGTTCGGGCCGTCGTTCGGGCCCAGGCCGGCACTGGCCGAGTTACGGCCGGTAGTGCTCGGCAGTTACGTACGTAAGGCCGGTTACGTATGTAAGGCCCTGGCCGGTTACGTACGTAATGGGCCGTCAGATTTGGGGCAGTGACTCGGTTACGTACGTAAGCCTTGGCCGGTTACGTACGTAACCTCACGGCAGACGGCTTTATTTAAGGCCCCTGATCCTTTTTTTCGCCATTTTCTCCTTCTTCTCCTTCTCTTCCACGGCTGGGGTTGTTCTTATCATGGAGCCATGTTGTTGGGCAATAAATCCACGAAGTTCTAGAGGTTTTATCATCGATTAATCATCCGTTATCATCCTTTGATCCAGCGAATCAAGGTAATCTCTTCCTAGAACCCTAAATTCTTGAATTTGGGGATTTTTGTGTTTTTGTCCGATTCGTTCCGTATTGTTGATTAATTCATGTTGTGTATGATTAATCTTGATAGTACTCTTGTGTTTAACATCATTTAATCCATCGTTCTTCGTCGAAACGAAGTATAATTCTTGATTTCATTCGAATCGACTTTTAGGGGGATTTGTTCTCGATCTCGTTTTTCATCCGTTTTTGATGGATCGATTGTGGTTAAATGATGTTGTTAAACACATTCTATGGATTTTATATCCATATTTCAACTTGGAATTCCGTTTTCGTGTTTTGTCGGGACGAATCGTGTTCTTGGCCGTTTTGGGGGAAACACTTGATTTTTCGTCATTCGTTCTTTGAATTCAGCGGCTTTGGGTCGCACTTTGGAATTCATTTTCATTGTTATATTTGTCTTTCGTAGTTTATTGTCGCGAGTTGGCGTTCGGTGGAGTCGGCGGGTTCGTAGTCGGTTCGTGCCAACCTACTTCGGTCGATTCTCCGTGTTGTTCATATTCGAGGCAAGTATCTTGCCCATACATTACGTGTTTTGTGGATATAATGGTTTCTAAGTGTCAATATGTGCTAAATAAATATTTATAACCATTTTTCAAAAGAATCGGTATATTTACCATCACGATTTTCGTAAAGGTGACCCGTGTGGGTCGGGAATTAATATGCTTAGTTGGATATGTGTGCTAGTGACGAGTATAGGATCACCTTACTTTCGTGTGATGTCATTATGTATGATTATGGCGTCGGTAAATGTAAAGTGTAATTCTCTTGTGAAATTATGTGCTTGGAGTCACGTGGTTATGGATGAATATGTGAGTTTGTGTGATATTGGTTATGTCGTTCGATGCTGTTGAGATCTTGAGCTCCATTGTGAATTGATATAGTTCTAGGTCGTGAGTACATGTTGGATAATGTGGCCATTATAGCAAGGTACCTCGACTATATATATTTTGTGTGTTTGACCTTTGAGAGTTGTGGTTTTGTAATATGTGAGTTGTTACTCTTCCACCTGGGGATGGCATGTGGCCTCTGGGGGCCGATACTAATGGGTACGGCCACAGAAGTGGACTTGGGTGCGTGTGTTGATGTTCTTCCACCTGGGGACGGTTCGACGGGACCTCTGGGGGCCGATACTAATGGGTACGGCCGCGGAAGTGGTTTCCCACCTGGGGACGGTCCGACGGGGCCTCTCGGGCCGATACTAATGGGTACGGCCACGGGTTACAAAGTGCGGTTTCTGTGATATTGATGTTTATGTTTGATGATTAATTGTGATATGAACGGAGTATCACAATGCCTTACGCTCGAGGTCAAGATACAATATATATCGAGTCTTGGTGTTTGGCTAGAATGGCATAAGATTAACGTGTTATGTGTATTGTGTCCTTGTAAGTGAATTGCAGTGGATGATTGGGTCGTAGGACCTGTGTTTTGTGATCGAAATGGTCGGGCCGTGGACCCCGTGTTTTTTTAACGGATTTATATTTTGGAAAATGAACTTTGGGGTTGTGACCCTAAATGGCTTTCGAGGAATTAAGAACTTTTCGATTTCTAATGTTTTCAAAACTCCCGAAATTTGGAAATGTTTTCAAAGTGCTTACTTGCTTCGTTTCTACTTTCAAGACTTGAACTATTTTTTTTTTCTAAATAAATCTCGGGAAGTCTTTCATTGTATTCTCGGAATGTGTTGTGTATGGCTCGTTTTGCACTTTATACTTGCACTAGCGAAACAGTGGAGTTTTGCTAACCCCCGAGTAATCGGGGGGTGGATATCTGTATTGTGTCCAGGTACATGTAGGTTTTCGGGAGCAAGACATAGGATCGGTACGAGGGATGATGAAAGACGAATGATACTAATCACACGAAGGCCAGTTTTGGGTTCAGTTAGTCGGAGCCCTTTGTATTGTCTTTTCCGCTGCCGTATTGTCTATGTTTTGAAGTATCTTACCCTTGCGTGGGTATGAGTCTGGATAGGGTTAGGTATTTTTGATTTTTAAGATAGTGACAAAAGACCAAATCGGTCTAATGGTTCGTGATTTTGCCGTGTCGACATGTGATGTATTATGTTGTTTCGATGTTTAGCCTGGCGGATCCTCACGGAGAGGGTCTGCGGCGTGTAATATTCCCGGTTAGATTATGGGGGTGTTACAATAAAGGCGCCAGAATTATTCATCATGTCAGTTATGCGATCTTGCATATTTACAGCTCTAAACTCATCTCCAATAGTTGCCCCGGTGATTTTACTTTCAGCCAGAGGTTTTGGAATTACTCCAAACACTCTTACTCCTTCCATATAGGCAGAAGCAGCAGCGCGTCCCATTAATCCTAGACTTCCTACTCCGTAAACTACATGAATGCATTTTTCTCCTAAGGTACGACCCAAGTTGTGGGCTGCTTCAGTAAAGCATGCCTCTGTTCCATAACCAGCTCCACCAAAAATACAGACTGAGTTAAATCTTTTTGCGGAAGATGATGATTCTATTTTTGAAAAGAAACTTATTTGAGAGAAAGAGAGAAAAGTAAAAGTTTGAGGGATGAATAAAAGAAACAAGCACAATGTTTATTTATAGAAGAAAATAAGGTAAAAATATTTAACAAATCTGTGATTGCGTTAATTGCGCTTCAACTACTCAATAGAATAATGAATGCATTTATCGCGTATCACATTTTTTATTCAGAAAATCTCACCATACGACAAAAATAAAAGATACTCACGTGTATGCACAGTAATTGTGATTGTGGGCTCACATCTTCCTCTGATTTTACGTTCAGAAACGGCTTAAACGCCTTCTAAGAGTTGGGGAGAAGCTTCCCATCCAATTTTCTTACAAATTGGCAAACAGGGTCTTTTAACGTCAGATTCCCAAGACGTTCATATTCTGGTTTGAATTTATTCCACAAACATCGAATTCCGTAATGTACGAGTCCACTAGGATGCGTGTCAAGAGAAATTTCGATATTATCTAAATTCTCTTTATTCAGACCATCCTTAATGAATTGAATTTTATCTTCTCTGTTTGTAGATGGAATTCCTAAAGATCGACATTTTAAATTACAGTTCCATCTAGCACATTTATAGCAAACGGCTATTATCTTTGCTCGTCGTTTCTTGGCATATGAACTTTTTCCAAGCCCTTGTAAAAATCTAGTAGGTATTTCTGTGAATTCACCTGCTATTCTCACTTTGGCTTCAATAATGAATCTAATGTCAAAAGGTATGCTTTTATTCATAAGCAACTTCAGCCTTTCAAGTCTTTTCTTGTAAATTTTTAAAATTACTTTTTTGCTAAGAAAGGGAAATCTCTTTTCAATACTATTCAAAGTTTCTTCCATGATATAAAAAATAAAATAAAAATAAAAAAAATATCTAAAAATATCAGTTGTTGTGGGAAACTGAAAAATCCGACTTTAATAGTCACGGAGTACCGTTATCCGCCACTTGACCGGACAAACACAATTGAGTACTAAGTTACAATGTCGAGAAATTGTATCCTATAACAATAGTTTACAATGTAAGATTTCAAAAATAACACTTATACTTCCCCAGCAACGGCGCCAAAAACTTGACATGTCTTTAGTGTAACTATCGCAAGTGCACGATATCGTATCAAGTAGTAAGTGGACTTTTTGAGTCCGGTTTATCTATCCCACGAGGAAGTTAGGTTATATATTGAATTATACACTTTATCTATTTGTTATAGAGATTTATATGAGTGAAACACACAATTTAAGAGTTTGATTTGACAATTGCAATGAAAATGCAATAATAGTTCTAAAATTCAAGGAAAAGAAAGATTGCACTAATAATAGATTAATAAAAGATAAAATGAAATAGTTGGGATTACAAACTTAGTTCATCATTAGTTATAGAAGATGTATAGGAGATCATAAGATGTATTTACTTATTATGTTGTGTAGATTCGATTTTCCTTAAAAAGACGGTTCCTCTTTCGAATGTCAAAACGCCCCTTATATATTGAATCAATCCACTATATTTCTATGTTGATTGGCTTCAATACATAGCATTAGGTTTTCTGAAAATAACTCAAAGAATCATCTAAGATCTAGAGGTATATTTCTATCCCCTAGAACAACTTAGAGTGAAGATCATTTGATCTAATCAAACATATTTTCTTTCGAAACATATGAAGATCATAAATATCATCATTTATTGGCCAAATAAATAAAGATTGATAAAACAATGAAAATCACACACAATAATAAGTAATCCATAATAGATCTTTATACAAACTTAAATAACATGACAAACCTTGTTTATAATCCCAACTAAGGATAACTTAGCCCATGAAGGGTTTATTCAACATATTACAAGCTTGAGTGGTCATTAATAGTTGAAAAAGGGAAAGAATTGATCCTAACTCCCTTAGTAGATAAAGGAGAAAGAAGCAATAAACTCCCTCAACAACATAAGATAAACCACACTTACACAAATCACTCAAGAACACAAGTATGTTCTTCACACAAAAAGAAAAAGTATTACAAAGTGAGAAAATATAAGATGAATGATTCTTAATGATGGATCTAAGGGATCTATTTATACACCTAAAGTCATCTAATAGCTCCAAAACTCCAGCATTATTACATTAGATCGGATCAATGCCAGTCATCCCCTCAATAATAGACCAAAAGTATAAAAAATTAGACAATGATCAATAATCTGTCAAGAGTTACGGCCGTAACTTGCAGATGTTACGGCCGTAACATTTAGGTCTTACGGCCGTAACTTTTCGATGTTACGGCCGTAACATTGCTTCGACTTTTTGTACACTGGTTGCTTTGTGAGTTACGTTTTCAGCCCAGAATTTCCTAGACTTTGCGTTTTTGCCCCAAATCTTCTTCGGATGATAACTTTTGATATATAACTCTGATTTTGAATCCGGAAAGACTGCCGAACTCGTCTTGGAAAGCCCTACAACATGAATACATAAAAATTCAACAAAGAGAATATTTTATACACATGTTATTTCTTAAGTAAATCAGTAATTCAATCCGATTAAGACTAAATTTACATCTTCATCCTATAAAAATAAAATTATTAAAAATTAATTAATTCAAAGCAAAAACGAGTAGACTAGCTCATAATTATGGGTGAAATATATCAATACTAATCACAGATAAGTGTATAAAACTGACACTTATCACACCCCCAAACTTGAATTCTTGCTAGTCCCGAGCAAGACTCTTTATTATTCACGCTCAAAATAAAATGAAATAAGACACAAAATAAGAAAAATAATACACACACAAATTAAGAAAAATAATTATATATATAAAGAGGATAATAGATCAAAATGTCATTATTATACAATAACCAGCTTTATACAGTAGATAGAAATGAATCAAGATTCAAAATAAATCTACTAATGATTTTGAAGTTAAAACACGGTTTTATTTTTGTAATTCCAAAATGCAAGGTTTCCCACCAAAAGGTTGATTATTTCTTTCCCACTCGTGATACACACGACTCCCTTTAATGGTTGCTCTCGATCACACGTTTATTTTTCGACTCAATATGAAAAAGAATTACATCGGCGTCATCAAATATTTGTGACTGTTCACGAAATTGAGTGTATTGAAATTCAGTCACTAATTAATTCAAATCTGCTCATAATATAAATCCCTTTTAGGATAGCTTTCACACCGTTATTTGCTAACGTGTAGCTCTTTTCACCAACACATTTCCAATTTTTTTTAGGTGATAGCTTTCACACCGTTATTTGCTAACATGTAGCTCTTTTCACCAACGCATCTTTTTTTTAGGTGATAGTTTTCACACCGTTATTTGCTAACGTGTAGCTCTTTTCACAACACATTTTCCATCTCGTGTGAGACGGCATCTACGCACCAACAATGGTTAGTCCTTTATTTTTCGCAAAATTTTAGGACCCCCAAAATTAGGCAGTTGTTGCTGCTCAACACCTCTCCCTTTTTTTTTCAACTAGACTCCTTTCACCAATGACTTTTTTTAGGGAATAGAATTTTTACTGAAAAATCGTTTATTAGCTAAGCATGAAAAATAAAAAACTCCTCAAATTAAGTAAATTTCAGTTCTATTTTTCATCAACCGACTAATTCTTCTTTTCTCAAGGTAACGAATGACTCGATTTTATATGATAACTACAAGGCTTGGAAAGAGAGATTAAGGCTCAAAAATTTTGGAATATACAATTTTTTTACCGGTTAAAACGATTTTAGAAGCTTGTATATAGCTAATTTATTGGTGTTATAGCCAGATCTAGAAATTTCACAAATCAAAATAAACAAAATAAATATATATAAATATACACTAAAAAAAATCAAAGCCAAATAACAAAAATAATCAAAACACACCACAATAATCAAAGCTAAACACACCAAAATAATCAAAACACACCACCACCCCCAAACTTGAAAAAGAAACTATCCTCAGTTTAAAAAAAAAAAAAAAGCAAGGAGAAAAACAGAATACTCCCTGTTATGAAAGTTGATGCTTGAGCTAACGCCTTTTAGAATCTGCAAGAGAATAAATATACGAGGCAAAAACTTGACACATCTTTAGTGTAACTATCGCGAGTGCACGATATCATATCAAGTAGTAAGTGGACTTTTTGAGTCCGATTTATCAATCCCACGAGGAAGTTAGGTTATATATTG
Organism: Orobanche coerulescens; assembly: GCA_033398695.1. Classification (NCBI taxonomy): domain Eukaryota; kingdom Viridiplantae; phylum Streptophyta; class Magnoliopsida; order Lamiales; family Orobanchaceae; genus Orobanche; species Orobanche coerulescens. Next base: position 12,263,076 of record CM065818.1, on the reverse strand, counting down.
AATTATACACTTTATCTATTTGTTATAGAGATTTATATGAGTGAAACACACAATTTAAGAGTTTGGTTTGACAATTGCAATGAAAATGCAATAATAGTTCTAAAATTCAAGGAAATGAAAGATTGCACTAATAATAGATTAATAAAAGATAAATTGAAATAGTTGGGATTACAAACTTAGTTCATCATTAGTTATAGAAGATGTATAGGAGATCATAAGATGTATTTACTTATTATGTTGTGTAGATTCGTTTTTCCTTAAAAAGACGGTTCCTCTTTCGAATGTCAAAACGCCCCTTATATATTGAATCAATCCACTATATTTCTATGTTGATTGGCTTCAATACATAGCATTAAGTTTTATGAAAATAACTCAAAGAATCATCTAAGGTCTATAGGTATATTTCTATCCCCTAGAACAACTTAGAGTGAAGATCATGATCTAATCAAACATATTTTCTTTCGAAACATATGAAGACCATAAATATCATCATTTATTGGCCAAATAAATAAAGATTGATAAAACAATGAAAATCACACACAATAATAAGTAATCCATAATAGATGTTTATACAAACTTAAATAACATGACAAACCTTGTTTATAATCCCAACTAAGGATAACTTAGCCCATGAAGGGTTTATTCAACATATTACAAGCTTGAGTGGTCATTAATAGTTGAAAAAGGGAAAGAATTGATCCTAACTCCCTTAGTAGATAAAGGAGAAAGAAGCAATAAACTCTCTCAACAACATAAGCTAAACCACACTTACACAAATCACTCAAGAACACAAGTGTGTTCTTCACACAAAAAGAAAAAGTATTACAAAGTGAGAAAATATAAGATGAATGATTCTTAATGATGGATCTAAGGGGTCTATTTATACACCTAAAGTCATCTAATAGATCCAAAACTCCAGCATTATTACATTAGATCGGATCAATGTCAGTCATCCCCTCAATAATAGACCAAAAGTATAAAAAAAATAGACTATGATCAATAATCTGTCAAGAGTTACGGCCGTAACTTGTAGATGTTACGGCCGTAACATTGAGGTCTTACGGCCGTAACTTTCCGATGTTACGGCCGTAACATTGCTTCCGCTTTTTGTACACTGGTTGCTTTGTGAGTTATGTTTTCAGCCCAGAATTTCCTAGACTTTGCGTTTTTGCCCCAAATCTTCTTCGGATGATAACTTTTGATATATAACTCTGATTTTGAATCCGGAAAGACTGCCGAACTCGTCTCGGAAAGCCCTACAACATGAATACATAAAAATTCAACAAAGAGAATATTTTATACACATGTTATTTCTTAAGTAAATAAGTAATTCAATCCGATTAAGACTAAATTTACATCTTCATCCTATAAAAATAAAATTATTAAAAATTAATTAATTAAAAGCAAAAATGAGTAGACTAGCTCATAATTATGGGTGAAATATATCAATACTAATCACAGATAAGTGTATAAAACTGACACTTATCATTAGGTTTTAAGGTTTCTGGTTTTGATTAGGTTGACATAAGGGTGATTACTGGTTCGAATTGAAAACTCTAAACTGAATCGGACTGGGAGTGCAGATAGGTTCGTAGATTCTGGGTTGCGGTTCTGTGATTTTGAGATTCGGAGCATTTGACATGGGCCAAACTGACCCATGTGTGAAGGAGTATATCGGGTCTGGATTAGTTCTTGGTTCTGGTCGAAAGTGGTTTCAAATCGACACTCAGGCAAATGTGGGTTTACCACTGACTCAAACGTGATGAACGTAAGAGTTTGTATATGTAGGTTGGTATTTTTGTGCGCTTATAGGAAAATATGAATCAACAACTAGAATAAAAAAAATTGTAAGAAGGAGATGGAGATTTTATGTTTCACCTGTTGTTTGCTGAAGGTTAGAACTGCAGAAGATAGTTAAGGCTAGGCGTGCAAACTCAAAACTGGGCTGAGAATAGAGGTTCTTTCGACTCGGCTTTGTTGTTGAAAGGCAGATTCTCTCTCTATTTTTTTCATGAAGTGTATGTGTATTGTAAAATTTTTGTGCTGTATAAGTATAGAGTATTTATACTGTACAATTTAGGTTTAGGGTAGTAGAGTTTTGATCTGTGTAGAGTTCTTGTTGGTTGTGGATTGATCAAAATATAATATTAGTGATATATTAATTATATTATTATTTAAAACCTTTAATTAATCAGCTTACTAATTTCAGAATTAATTAATTAAATTGCTTTAATTAATCTTTATTAATAACCTATTAATTTATGATATTAATAATAATGGAAAAAGTAAATTGATAGATTAATAATAATAATAGGTTCTTGATATCACATTTAGAATGATCAAGTAAAATCGATCTGGACTAATAATACGAGAATTTGGACTCGAGCCTGAGCGTAAACTACAATCATGATATGCATATAAGGAAAAATTGGACCTTATTTAATAAATGGAATAAAATTCGTAAATAAATTGTTGGACATTTAAAATCATTCATGCGTTTTGTATAAATTATAAAATAAATGCATGCTCGAAAATCGAGGCGTTATGTAACACCCCAAGATATTCGGAATAATTGCAGCGCCGTAAACCCTTTAAGTAAGGATTTACAAGGCTAAATAAAAGAAATGCAAATATAATTCAACCTTACAACTGAAGTTCAAAATACAGAACTGGTTCAACTGGTCCAAAGAGTTAACTTATACAACCATATCGAAAATGACATTATTAAAACACACGTACTCGAGTACTAAAGTGAACCAAGAAGACAAATCATAATAACAATAAACATCGACCACATCACTGAGCCATTTCATCTGTAACACCCCCAATCCGCTCAGGGATATTACACGCCATAGACCCTCTCCTCGAGGGTCTACCAGGCTGATAACTAAAATCAAACATCTAAACCTCGCCTTTAAGGCTAAAATGACTCAGTAGACCGACTTGGTCCTTCAATAATAACATACAACTCAATTCCAAACACATACCCACGCAGGGGTCAAAATACAATGAACTCCCATACAACGGGGAAAAGATACTGCAGCGGAAAAGAAAATACAACTAGACCAAAACGACATCAACAGATCCTTGTGTGATTAGTATCGTTCATCTTTCATCATCCTTCGTGCCGACCCTGTGCTATGCTCCAAAACCTGAATGCAAAAATAGACATCCACCCCCCGAATACTCGGGGGTTAGCAAAACTCCACTGTTTTGCTAGTGCAAGTATAAATACGAAAACAAGCCATACATATCATACTCCACAAAAACAGAATAATCGCGAATATACTTCCCGAGAAAATTCACTTGATCAAACCATTCAAAACGTGAAAGGTAGGAAATAACCCAATGTCCATATTACAAAACATTTGACGATCTCGGGAGTTTAGAAAACATTTGGGATATAAGAATTCTAAAACCTTTCGAAAACATTTAGGGACACAGCCAAAAGTCATTTTCCAAAATTCAAGTTCCAGAACAATACGCAGGGTCCACAACCCATTTCACAAAACACGGGGTCCGTGACCCAAATCACAAATCACATGTTCCTAAGGATTATTCGTGTCCCGTGCTAACAAGCCACGAACCTCAGATGCTCCCGAAGAACAAACCCGAGTGAATAACCCAATAGGAAAAACATATCAAATCACATGTCTCCACGACACGAATATCACAACCAAACCACAACCATAAGTTATCCCGGCATCGCGCTAACAAGCCACGAACCTCGGAGTCCCCGTACCCGATGATAACCCCACAAGTTATCCCGGCATCGGGCTAGCAAGCCCCGAACCTCGGAGTCCCCGCAAGACATACCCGTATTGGATAACCCTACGGTTTCGCCCGACCCATACTAGCAAGTATGGATCCCGGAGATTCAACAATCCTACCCGGAGGTACATCACATACAACAAGCACACAACAATAGTCGATTGTCAAGACAAGCAACATTAAGCATCACAACCTCCTTTCAAAGGAGTAACGACTAACATCACATCATGTCGAATACCCGCCGAACAAACATACAATTCAATACACAATCCTCGGCAAACAATTATGGTCTATTATATTCACTCAATGCGATTATAACATCTCTCAACGTACGAAACTAACACACATATTCCGAGAACATATCCATTCACGAAGTATTCGAATTATCGTTGAAAGACAATATTTATCGAGGACATACCGATCCTTTTTAACGTTCATTAAACATTGGATTTCGCATAAAATAATTTATCAATAATTATGCCGATGAAATATGAAATGTATGGGCAAGATACTTGCCTCGATATCACGAGCAATGGAAAAATGAACGGATACGGCCGGGTAGCCCTCAAATTCCCGAACACTATCTAGACGCGATAAAGACCAAATTACTACGGGAAAACACCACATGAATCATCAATCACCAACGGAATTCAACATCGGAATCATCGAGCACCTATAATACTCCGTAAGGAATAATAAAACACGACTACGACGAGAATCAAGGCCAAAAACAACGGAAATCCCAACAAACTATCAAAGGGAAACTCATTCGAACATTTAATCGAACATTAAATGTTCAAGACCCTTCAAGAACAAAGAAATCACCCTCGGTCGAGCGAACCAAAGATACGAGTATCCAATCCGTAGAACAAGTTCAAAACAACGTTTATACAACAATTAATTGATTAAAAACGGATTGGAATCGAAATCAAAAAGGAAAATCCCCAAATCTACAAAAACAAGGGTTCAAGCCAAAATACCTTGATTTGGATGAATGATTCAAGTAGAGGTCGAAAATCTACAACAAGACTTGAGGTGGATGATCTCTACAAGTTTGGGAGCACTCAAATCGCCCAAAAATCGCCCACAAATCGCCCTAGATGGAAGGAGGAAGAAGAGAGGAGAAAAATGAAGTCTTCTCCTCGAAAATCTGCTAAAAACCGCAGAAAAAGCCCGTGTGCCGCGGCACAGGATGAGTGTGTCGCGGCCCAGGGCCAAAAAAAACGCCCAGGAATCAGCTTAGTGCCGCGGCACAGCTGAAGTGTGCCGCGGCACACGGTACAGCCCACTCCAACACGAAAAAGGCACATCGTGTAGTCTTAGCTATTTCGACCATAACTTCCTCGTCTGGACTCCGATTGACTCAACGTTTGAACCATTGGAAAGCTAACTTGATGCTCTATAATGTTGCAAAGATTCAGAATTTTTGGAGTTTCCAAGAATTAATGGTGACTTTACAAAGTCGAACTCCCACGTGAAAAAGTCGATTAAGGACACGGAACTCAACAAAACGACACCGAAACGAACTCGGATGACAAAAAGTGCAGAATTAATCATTCTCGGAATGACGAAACGGTCATGATAGAGTTGTCAAAACGAACTTCCTCCGAAAAAAGAAAATTACCGAAATTCGAAATTGCGGATATTACATTCTACCCTTCTTAAAAGAAGTTTCGTCCCGAAACTTAAAACAAGTAGGGGGGAGCAATATACCCGCCAGGAAAACTCGACGAGATACACAAAAATAGAAAACTCGCTCCCAACGGCGAAACGCTGCAAGAAACGCAAAGAGACATACGGCATGAAAACACGCTCCACGACGACCAACACAACGGTACATCAATCGAAACGCGAGCCAATCGCTGAACTAATACGGAATTCCACCGCCCAAGGGTTGGAAGATCGAAAACGAGACTAATTTCCCGAACTTAAGGGAATTGCGAAGGAGTCTGAACGCTCAACAATCGCGAAACGAGATCAACAAACACCGAACAATCAAACGATCGAACCACAAAGATCGAGACAACAAAAATCGAACGATCATGTTCGAATCACGAAGAACAATAAAAATTCAAACAACAACTCCAAGGTTCACATCTCGACTCGAGACAATATATGATCCGGTGAAAACAACAACATATGCATTCACATAAGATCCACACGAGAGGGAATAGAAATTGAAAAGTCACAACGACAAACAAGTTATTCCGAAACAATACCACGCTCGTTCGATCAACAAAAGCAAGGGGCAGGACAAGCTCAGAAAATGTCAACGAACATAAACGAGTCGACAGAGTCGAAAATACAGAAGTTCTAAATCCGATCCACTTCGATTAAAAGAACTAGTAGAACCAAAAGATGTTACTTAGAACAAGGTTCACAAGAATCGAACCGAACTCGGAAAAGTCACAGCGATAACCAGAGCGACCCAAAACAAGATCACAACTCGTTCGAACGATGAAACCGAAATACAGAACAAGTTCAGACAGTATCAACGAACACGAGCGAATCGATAGACTTGAGAAAGAGGAAATGAAGAAGTCCAAAAACAATACGGGTATTACATTCGACCTCTTATAAAAGAAGGTCGTCTACGCTACTCACAATAACGAAATCAAGGAGACGACACAACAGGCAATCGACAGAAACATCCTTCAAAGGCCTCTCAAAGCCGATTCTGATATCTGTGCTGAAGCGCGAACTCCAAAAGTCTCGGTAGCCAATTCGCAAAACTGAATTCGGTGTCCCTCGAGTCCACACTCGAAATGTGTTACTGACGAGAAGGACAATTTGCACGTACATTCCCCCGGCACATCACGGTTGAAATGCCTCGGCTCGGCATACCGAAAATACAAATGCTAGATACAATGGAACATAACACCGCAAAACAACATACCGGAGATGCCAACTCAGCACAACAAGGAATCATAACACATATCATATATAACGATTACCATCGTAAAGTAATACACACACAAACACTACAACAACGACGGTATCGTTCGGCGACCTCAACGGCCCGAACGATAACCAGCACATAATTACAAACATCATGAAACAATCACACATGTGCATAAACGCACAAAAATCCAAGCTTTAACAACCCACACTCGTGCGACAACACGCAAATCACCACGAGGTGATAAACAGTAAACACCAGTTCACACCTCTCACAGAGGGCTAGTACAACAAATGCGTGGCAACGCCTCGACATTCATGCCACCAATTCGATCATACTCGGGAGTAACATCATAACGACAAAGCAAACATCATACATACATATCCAGCCCTCAAACGGGAATGGATAGGTTTTTTTTTAAAATGAAAACATCCTTTTGAAAATAATTTAGAAAAATGCCGGTTGATCTTGAGTATCACCTTTCAAGAAAAAGTACAAACGTGAAACATCGTTATCGAGACTTTGGAGAACCATCTCGCATTTGATAAAAATGAGAACACTTTCTTTTCGTGAAAAACTTTCGGAAATATTCGACCCTCGGGTCTAAGTAAAAGTGTTTATAAAATATTGAAAATATCTCAAAACATTTTGGGTCCTCACGGTAGAAGAATTTTGAAACATATCGTGGCATCTTGGATGTACCACGAGAAAATAATTCATTTTGAAAGTACATCTCGAAATTTATTTTCTAAGATACTCAAGTTTTTCAAAGATAATTCAATGGGCTAGAATGCCCAAAAATTTCAGGTAATTACACAAAACATTATAGCGCCGTGGGTCCCGCGCCGGAACTCACCAGGCTAAAAACCATTTACAAAAACGCCAAAAAGGCCGATGACGGTAATATTTCAAAAACTCACGAAAGCCATTTACAAAATACTAAATACCGTCATAAGAATATCGTCAAAGCGGTCAAGGCCATAATGCCAAAAACTCGGTTAAGGGAATCGGTTTTCGAAATAAAACTCGGTTAAGGGAATCGGTTTTCGAAATAAAACTCGGTCGGTAAAATACCGAAAGTCATTACAAAAAAACTCACGCAGCGGATAAAAGAAATACAGTTCAACATGCACAATCCAACAACAGTACTCCTCATATGAACGAAATATGAGAGTCAAATAACCACATATCACGAAATCAAAATCCATAAGAGGATTCCGTCACTTAACAAATAATCATAAAAATAGCTCGTGTCACACGAGGCACAACACAAAGAAGGGAGACTTACATTCACAGGTCGCACGAAGATGATGATCGCCCACGATACTAATCACGACCAACAAACTCAGACGACGCGTCGCGACACGACTTAGTCAGACATAATCCGACAAGACAAAACTCAACAGACACCACTGACCCGACAGCCTAGGTTTCCACAACCTGGCTCTGATACCATTTATGTAACACCCCCAATCCACTCAGGGATATTACACGCCGTAGACCCTCTCCTCGAGGGTCTACCAGGCTGATAACTAAAATCAAACATCTAAACCTCGCCTTTAAGGCTAAAATGACTCAGTAGACCGACTTGGTCCTTCAATAATAACATACAACTCAATTCCAAACACATACCCACGCAGGGGTCAAAATACAATGAACTCCCGTACAACGGGGAAAAGATACTGCAGCGGAAAAGAAAATACAACTAGACCAAACCGACATCAATAGATCCTCGTGTGATTAGTATCGTTCATCTTTCATCATCCTTCGTGCCGACCCTGTGCTATGCTCCAAAACCGGAATGCAAAAATAGACATCCACCCCCCGAATACTCGGGGGTTAGCAAAACTCCACTGTTTTGCTAGTGCAAGTATAAATACGAAAACAAGCCATACATATCATACTCCACAAAAACAGAATAATCGCGAATATACTTCCCGAGAAAATTCACTTGATCAAACCATTCAAAACGTGAAAGGTAGGAAATAACCCAATGTCCATATTACAAAACATTTGACGATCTCGGGAGTTTAGAAAACATTTGGGATATAAGAATTCTAAAACCTTTCGAAAACATTTAGGGACACAGCCCAAAAGTCATTTTCCAAAATTCAAGTTCCGGTAACAATACGCAGGGTCCACAACCCATTTCACAAAACACGGGGTCCGTGACCCAAATCACAAATCACATGTTCCTAAGGATTATTCGTGTCCCGTGCTAACAAGCCACGAAACTCAGATGCTCCCGAAGAACAAACCCGAGTGAATAACCCAATAGGAAAAACATATCAAATCACATGTCTTCACGACACGAATATCACAACCAAACCACAACCATAAGTTATCCCGGCATCGCGCTAACAAGCCACGAACCTCGGAGTCCCCGCAAGACATACCCGATGATAACCCCACAAGTTATCCCGGCATCGGGCTAGCAAGCCCCGAACCTCGGAGTCCCCGCAAGACATACCCGTATTGGATAACCCTACGGTTTCGCCCGACCCATACTAGCAAGTATGGATCCCGGAGATTCAACAATCCTACCCGGAGGCACATCACATACAACAAGCACACAACAATAGTCGATTGTCAAGACAAGCAACATTAAGCATCACAACCTCCTTTCAAAGGAGTAACGACTAACATCACATCATGTCGAATACCCGCCGAACAAACATACAATTCAATACACAATCCTCGGCAAACAATTATGGTCTATTATATTCACTCAATGCGATTATAACATCTCTCAACGTACGAAACTAACACACATATTCCGAGAACATATCCATTCACGAAGTATTCGAATTATCGTTGAAAGACAATATTTATCGAGGACATACCGATCCTTTTTAACGTTCATTAAACATTGGATTTCGCATAAAATAATTTATCAATAATTATGCGGATGAAATATGAAATGTATGGGCAAGATACTTGCCTCGATATCACGAGCAATGGAAAAATGAACGGATACGGCCGGGTAGCCCTCAAATTCCCGAACACTATCTAGACGCGATAGCACCGAAATTACTACGGGAAAACACCACATGAATCATCAATCACCAACGGAATTCAACATCGGAATCATCGAGCACCTATAATCCTCCGTAAGGAATAATAAAACACGACTACGACGAGAATCAAGGCCAAAAACAACGGAAATCCCAACAAACTATCAAAGGGAAACTCATTCGAACATTTAATCGAACATTAAATGTTCAAGACCCTTCAAGAACAAAGAAATCACCCCTCGGGTCGAACGAACCAAAGATACGAGTATCCAATCCGTAGAACAAGTTCAAAACAACGTTTATACAACAATTAATTGATTAAAAACGGATTGGAATCGAAATCAAAAAGGAAAATCCCCAAATCTACAAAAACAAGGGTTCAAGCCAAAATACCTTGATTTGGATGAATGATTCAAGTAGAGGTCGAAAATCTACAACAAGACTTGAGGTGGATGATCTCTACAAGTTTGGGAGCACTCAAATCGCCCAAAAATCGCCCACAAATCGCCCTAGATGGAAGGAGGAAGAAGAGAGGAGAAAAATGAAGTCTTCTCCTCGAAAATCTGCTAAAAACGCAGAAAAAGCCCGTGTGCCGCGGCTCAGGGCCAAAAAAAACGCCCAGGAATCAGCTTAGTGCCGCGGCACAGCTGAAGTGTGCCGCGGCATAGCTGAAGTGTGCCGCGGCACACGGTACAGCCCACTCCAACACGAAAAAGGCACATCGTGTAGTCTTAGCTATTTCGACCATAACTTCCTCGTCTGGACTCCGATTGACTCACCGTTTGAACCATTGGAAAGCTAACTTGATGCTCTATAATGTTGCAAAGATTCAGAATTTTTGGAGTTTCCAAGAATTAATGGTGACTTTACAAAGTCGAACTCCCACGTGAAAAAGTCGATTAAGGACACGGAACTCAACAAAACGACACCGAAACGAACTCGGATGACAAAAAGTGCAGAATTAATCATTCTCGGAATGACGAAACGGTCATGATAGATTTGTCAAAACGAACTTCCTCCGAAAAAAGAAAATTACCGAAATTCGAAATTGCGGATATTACATCATCGTCCTGTCGGTACTGTGGTTGCTTCCCCACTCCTTGGCTACCTGAACATCAAAACAATGTCCACCCCCGAAGGGGTTAGCAAAACAATGCTAGTACAAGTATCATAATACATAAATCATCAGTGCGTCATACAACATGCAAAACGGACTTCCGTCATCGGAATCCAACGATGTGAATCCTCACGATTCCATCAACACAATACGGGGTAATCCAGCGATCCAGCGCCCTTGGTATAGATCCCCATGATGATCCTGTCGGACCAACGCATGGTGGAAAACCCGTCCAGCGATCCAGCGCCCTCAGCATAGATCCCCATGATGATCCCGTCGGACCAACGCATAGTGGACATTCGATCCAGCGCCCTCAGCATAGATCCTCATGACCCCCCTTGGATCATTTATATCATAAACCAATCAAATATGCATACATATATGCATTTAAATATGTTCATCAATACGAACAATTAACAACGAATACCACGATAAATTAAAGAAATGAATCTCATATTCGACAACATGAACAAAATCATATGCATGATCAAAGTTCTAATATAAATCAAACTCAACATATGATACTTGCCTCGAAAATGGCAAGAATGAAATACTCCAAAAAATGACATGCGTCCGTATGCCACCGCCCCTCGATCGTCCCCTATGCAAGGCTCGGACCTAAGAAATAATAAAGAATTCCTCTCAAGTCGTACGAACGTCTAACAATCCGGTTTACGGCCGCAAGCTCTAAAAATGAATTCTGCCTGAACTACTTAGCGCGCGCTACATATTATACATAACGTGCGCTAAGCCTGCCCGTTAACGTACGCAAATGACCAAGTCTAGCATGCGCTAGCTGTTATGCCGATCCTCTCGAAGTGTTGCCTGCTCGATGACATAACGTACGTTACGTACCCAACATAGCGTACGTTACTCATTCCCGATAGCGCACGTTAATATATACATCTTAGCGTGCGCTAACCGTGCATCGCAGTCACTACTGGTTAAAAACTTGAGCTAAAGGTGAAGAAAACTCATGAAATCCTCACTGTTAATACATGCCAACTCCGTGCATATCATGCTCATACGGTTTATGAAAGATCTTTATGGATTAAATGACTACGAGACACCAGGATACGTATCATCATTACTACACCATAATTCATCTTGATCTTCATGAAAATATTCTAAGTTCAATTCATTCCAAGTCCCAAAACATATGATTCCTTACGTAAAACATAAGAACTATGTAATATCCATATACTGGTCATAATCGGTTTTGAAGATACGTGAATATGCTTAGGAGTCCATATACTAAAAAGGTTCAATGGATTATACGATGAATAAGTGCCGAAACGTCAAAAATATCCTTCTAATACATGATGTTCGACTACTAACGAATTTAACTGACTAGATAATCATGATCAAAACGTCCTTCATACTAGTACTTAGTATTGGTGAAGAATCACCTACCTCAAAGTAGTGAAGAACAAGGAGGAATTCGAAGCAATCCAACGTCGAAGGCTTGAACACCAATCCCCAATGATCTACAATCTTCAACACGATCTAGGATGCTGATATTAAGTGTTTAGGATGAAGAGAGTAATTCTCTAAGTATAAGGATTCGGATGAGGGAAGTGAAAAGACTGAAAATACGAAAAGGGATGCTGTCCTATATATAGAAAATGGTTATTAGCGCGCGCTAGTCCATATTCATAGCGTGCGCTAACGGCTATTTGAAACTTACTGATTTCACTGTACTCGGCCTTTAGCGTGCGCTACCCTCATGTGAGTAGCGTGCGCTAACGCGTTGACTTGGCTTTTTCCCGAAAGCCGTCCAGGTTCATCCCGACACAATCCGACCAAGATCCCCGGCCTGATCTCACCTACCAACACGTCTCAATCATATTGACCACGTATAGTGTGCGCTAAGGTTCCTTCGTAGCGTGCGTTATGGATCCAAGTTAGCGTACGCTACACTTAGACGATAGCGTGCGCTACAAGCGCAGAAACACAATTTTTAAATCACATTCATGAAATCATATGCTCAACAACACCGGATTATGAAATACGGAGAATAATACTCAGATCAAAGTGCAACAATTACAATATCACAAGTTCCAAATACATATCAGAAATCTCGGGTATTACATCCTTCCTCCCTAAAAAGAAGTTTTGTCCGGAAACTTAAGATGAAAACAACTCTGGATATCTAGTCTTCATACTGTCCTCCGTTTCCCAAGTGGCCTCTTCAACTCCGTGTCGTGACCATTGTACTTTAACCAAGTGTATTGGTTTATTCCTCAATTGTTTGATCCGACTCTCAAGTATCTTGATTGGTCTCTCTTTGAAGGTGCCGTCATTAGCTATCTCGATCTCGTCGAAATCAATGACGTGACTGGGGTCCGGTACATACTTCCGCAATTGGGATACGTGAAACACATTGTGAACGTGACTCAGCGATGGCGGTAAGGCCAACCTGTATGCTAAATCCCCAACTCTCTCGAGGACCTCAAATGGCCCGATATATCTCGGACTTAGCTTACCTTTCCTCCCAAAACGGAAAATCCCTCGTGTAGGAGACACCTTCAATAGTACATGGTCCCCAACGTCGAACTCTAGAGGGCGACGACGTACGTCTGCATAAGACTTCTGTCGACTCTGGGCAGTCAACAGTCTCTCTCGAATCAAAGCTATCTTCTCTTGAGTCTGAACTATCAATTCCGGTTCCGTCCCGATCAAATCCGAAGAATCATCCCAGCACAGGGGTGATCGGCATCTTCTCCCGTACAAAGCTTCAAATGGTGCCATCTTAATAGAAGCATGCCAACTATTATTGTAGGTGAATTCAATCAACGGCAAATGAACTTCCCAATCGGTCGACCAATCTAAGGCACAAGCTCTAAGCATGTCTTCTACTGTTTGTATAGTCCTTTCGGACCGACCGTCCGTTTGGGGATGATAAGCCGTGCTAAAGTTGAGCTCAGTCCCTAAAGCCCTGTGAACTGCCTTCTAGAAGTGCGACACGAAGCGACCATCTCGATCTGAAATAATGGTCTTCGGTGTCCCATGTAATTTGACTATCTCTGTAATAAATACTCGCGCCAATCTCTCGGGTCCCCACGTGTCTTTAATTCCTAGGAAATGAGCCGACTTGGTTATTCGATCAACTATAACCCAAATCATGTTCATTCCCGTCTTGGTCCTTGGCATACTGGTGATGAAATCCATCGAGATGTCCTCCCACTTCCACTCAAGGATCGGAAGCGGCTTTAACATTCCGGCAGGTCGCTGATGTTCAATCTTAACCTGCTGATAAGTCAAACACTTCGAAACGTACTCTGCTACGTCCTTCATCATATTTCCCCACCAGAAGTTTTGTTTTAAATTCTTATACATCTTACTACTGCCTGGATGAATAGAATAGGGTGCGCTATGAGCTTCCTTCAGAATTGCCCGTCTCAAATCATCATCATTGGGAACGCAAAGTCGACTCTGAAATCTGAGAACTCCATCATCTTGTATCACGAATCCTGGGGCTTTTCCTTTCTTTACTTCGTCACATAACCGAAGGATCAGGGAATCATTCAACTGCTTAGATTTGATCTCCTCGACTAGTGATGAAGTCAGTTCCATCACATATAGTTGCTCATGGATTCCTGGTGCCCATACTTCAATCCCTTCGCGGATCAGTTCCCGTTGAATGCTGGTTTGGGATGTAAGTGCTTCCAACACTCGAAGAGAAACAGGTTTATGGCTCAAAGCATCGGCTACTACGTTTGCTTTACCCGGATGGTAGAGAATCTCCAAGTCATAATCCTTGATCAATTCCAGCCACCTTCTCTGCCTCATGTTTAATTCTCTCTGGCTGTAAATGTACTTGAGGCTCTTATGATCTGTAAAAATCTGACAATGAGTGCCGTACAAATAATGCCTCCAAATTTTCAATGCAAAGACTACAGCTGCTAGCTCCAGATCATGAGTCGGGTAATTAAACTCGTACGGTTTCAACTGCCGAGAAGCATAAGCAATCACCTTATCCTTTTGCATCAACACACATCCCAGACCCTGATTTGAAGCGTCGCTGTATACCATGAATCCATCAGTTCCCTCTGGTAACGCTAATATAGGTGTTGTCGTCAGTCTCCTCTTAAGTTCGTCAAAACCAGCCTGGCGTCTCTCGTCCCACGTGAACTTTTGAGTTTTCTGTAATAGCTGAGTGAGCAGACGAGCAATTTTGGAAAATCCCTCTACAAAACGGTGATAATATCCAGTAAGTCCTAAGAAACTCCGCACTTCTTTCAAGTTATTAGGAGCTTCCCATTCCAAGATTGCTTCGACTTTCTTCGGGTCCACCTACACTCCATCAGCTGATATCACATGCCCAAGGAAGGATACTTCCCTAAGCCAGAACTCGCATTTGGAAAGCTTTGCATACAGTTATTCCTTCCTCAAGGTGCTCAAAACCACACGCAAATGTTCGGCATGCTGATCTGTGTCCTTCGAATATATCAAGATGTCGTCAATGAAGACGACCACAAATTTATCCAAATATTCTAAGAATACCCGATTCATAAATTGCATGAATACCGCAGGAGCATTTGTAAGTCCAAATGGCATCACTACAAATTCATAATGCCCGTATCGGGACCTGAAAGCAGACTTTGGTATATCCGATTCCTTAATTCTCAATTGATGGTATCCTGATCGCAAGTCAATCTTCGAGAATACCCTTGCCTCTTGCAGTTGATCAAACAAGTCGTCGATCCGAGGTATAGGATACTTATTCTTGATTGTCACTTTGTTGAGCTCCTTGTAATCAATACACAGTCGGAGGTATCCGTCTTTCTTCCGGACAAAGAGAACGGGCGCTCCCCAAGGAGAAACGCTAGGTTGAATATAACCCTTCTGTAATAATTCCTCTAGTTGCTTCTTTAACTCATACATCTCGGTTGGCGCCATGCGGTATGGTGCTCTGGAAATAGGAGCGGATCCAGGCTCTAATTCGATAGTGAATTCCACCTCTCTCTGCGGAGGTAACCTGTAGTTCGTCGGGAAATACATCGGAGAATTCATTCACAACTGGAATAGATGAGAGCTCTACTCCTTCCTCTTTCCTCATGGCATAGCACCAAAGTCCATGACATCCACCTTGATAATTTCACGGCTTTCAATGCTTTGATCAATTTTCCCGAGCTTCCCGGTCTCCATCCTCGGAATAAGTGTTCAGATCCGTCATCAGCAATGATAGAAATGACTCTCTTTCGGTAATTCAGAATAGCTCCATAACGGTTGAGCCAATCGTCTCCGAGAATTAAATCGTCACCGTAGATGTCAACTACAATAAGGTTCGATGGTCAATCTCTCCCTCCTATAGACACTGGAAAATCTCTAGCTTCTAGGGTTCCCACAATTTTCTCTCCGCTCGGTAATCCCACAACATAAGGTTCACAATCATACAAGCACGAGATTTTCAAACGATTAACACAATTCAAAGATATAAAAGAATGCGTAGCCCCTGAATCGAATAAGACACTAACTGGTTGCAAAAGGATCTGAATCGTACCTGATGCAACAGTTGTGTTCTGATCGTCTGACTTCTTCATCTCGTAAATACGCGGAGGAACGGACCCAGCGCTAGATGCTTCTCTTTTTCCAACATTCTGCTACTGGAAACCGCTTTGCTGCGTCTGGTTTACACTAGTGTCCTTCGGAACCGGTACAGGAGTGCGAGTGCCAAAAGATCGAGTCGCATTCCCACAAAATGTTACGCGATGCCCTTCCTGTCCACACTCGAAACAGGTCACAGCAGGCGCGAAACAGTCATGTCGAACATGTCCCGCTTTGCCACAGTTATAACATTTCTTCCCTGCGTCTGAAACGGTTGGTGCTGCCCGGAACTTCTTTCCACCTCGAGACGGATGCGGAGGCCTCCTGGATGAATGAAAAGAGGACTGGCCCCTGCGAGGCCCACTACTCTTATTCTCCGTGAAGTTTCCATACACCTTCTGTTTCTTTGCTTCCGTTGACTTCTCTACTGCCGCCTCTTTCATATCATAGGCCAAAGCCTTGTCCTGATACTGTCGCAAAGTGGTACATTCAAATCCGGACATATACTGCTGAATTTCCGGCTTCATTCGCATGTCAAAATGAAAAATCCTCTCTGCCTCGGTCCTGACCAAGTGGCGCACATACGTTAACTGGTGATTAAAAGTCTTAATCACGTCTGTCATAGATGCTTCTGAATTTTGTGGTGAGAAAAACTCCCGGACTCGGGCCTCTCTAACTGGGCGAGGACAATACTGCGCTTCCATCATTAATTTGAACTCCGTCCAGTCGACATTATGCTCCTCAGGTCGAATGGCCTCCCACCAGTCGAAAGCCTCCCCCGTCAGAAGATACTAGGCGACCGGAACCTTTCTGTCGTTGGGACAGTTAATCCCCAAAAAAATCTTCTCTAACTCCTTCAGCCAGTGATCCCAAGAAAGCGTCTCAGCAGAACCGTCAAATTTCGGAGGATGCAATTTGATCACCTCAGTAAGCCATTTATCTCCCCGATTATCCACGTTATGTTGCTTTCCCATCGTCGTCTGCATGCGATCCACAACTTGAGCAAACTGGTTTATCTGAGCAACCACCTGCTGAAGCACTCCCGGCACGTTAGGATCTGCATTATTATTTGTCGATCCCTGTTGTCCCCCGGAATGGGAATCTGTTCGGCTAGCGGTTATTTCTGGGGTAGACACCGAATCTTCTTATCTCGCATTTCCACGTCCGCATCCACGACCGCGTCCGCGTCCACGACCTCCCCTCAACATACTGTAAACACAGATACTCAATATCCAGGGCAATCTTTCTAAAAGTAAGTCCATCAATGTTCACAAAACATGAATTAAATAAAACGGTAGTATTTGAGATTAGGAAACTTACAACCATGGTCCACACGACGATGCTGGCTCAGCAGTGATGTTACAAACGACCAATAATCAAATAACGTAAACAGACCCAACTAACCCGACTGCCAAGATATCCATGAATCTTAGCTCTGATACCATATTCTGTAACACCCCGAGATATTCAGAATAATTACAGCGCCGTAAACCCTTTAAGTAAGGATTTACAAGGCTAAATAAAAGAAATGCAAATATAATTCAACCTTCCAACTGAAGTTCAAAATACAGAACTGGTTCAACTGGTCCAAAGAGTTAACTTATACAACCATATCGAAAATGACATTATTAAAACACACGTACTCGAGTACTAAAGTGAACCAAGAAGACAAATCATAATAACAATAAACATCGACCACATCACTGAGCCATTTCATCGTCCTGTCGGTACTGTGGTTGCTTCCCCGCTCCTCGGCTACCTGAACATCAAAACAATTTGCACCCCCGAAGGGGTTAGCAAAACAATGCTAGTACAAGTATCATAATACATAAATCATCAATGCGTCATACAACATGCAAAACGGACTTCCGTCATCGGAATCCAATGATGTGAATCCTCACGATTCCATCAACACAATACGGGGTAATCCAGCGATCCAGCGCCCTTGGTATAAATCCCCATGATGATCCCGTCGGACCAACGCATGGTGGAAAACCCATCCAGCGATCCAGCGCCCTCAGCATAGATCCCCATGATGATCCCGTCGGACCAACGCATGGTGGACATTCGATCCAGCGCCCTCAGCATAGATCCTCATGACCCCCCTTGGATCATTTATATCATAAACCAATCAATTATGCATACATATATACATTTCAATATGTTCATCAATACGAACAATTAACAACGAATACCACGAGAAATTAAAGAAATAAATCTCATATTCGACAACATGAACAAAATCATATGCATGATCAAAGTTCCAATATAAATCAAACTCAACATATGATACTTGCCTCGAAAATGGCAAGAATGAAATACTCCAACAAATGACACGCGTCCGTATGCCACCGCCCCTCGATCATCTCCTATGCAAGGCTTGGACCGAAGAAATAATAAAGAATTCCTCTCAAGTCGTACGAACGTCTAACAATCCGGTTTACGGCCGCAAGCTCTAAAAATGAATTCTGCCTGAACTACTTAGCGCGCGCTACGTATTATACGTAACGTGCGCTAAGCCTGCCCATTAACGTACGCAAATGACCAAGTCTAGCGTGCGCTAGGTAATCTTGTGATCCTCTCTCGAGCAATCGCCGCCTGATGACATAACGTACGTTACGTACCCAACGTAGCGTACGTTACTCATTCTCGATAGCGCACGTTAATATATACATCTTAGCGTGCGCTAACCGTGCATCGCAGTCACTACTGGTTAAAAACTTGAGCTAAAGGTGAAGAAAACTCATGAAATCCTCAGTGTTAATACATGCCAACTCCGTGCATATCATGCTCATATGGTTTATGAAAGATCTTTATGGATTAAATGACTACGAGACACCAGGATACGTATCATCATTACTACACCATAATTCATCTTGATCTTCAAGAAAATATTCTAAGTTCAATTCATTCCAAGTCCCAAAACATATGATTCCTTACGTAAAACATAAGAACTAGGTAATCTCCATATACTGGTCATAATCGGTTTTGAAGATACGTGAATATGCTTAGGAGTACATATACTAAAAAGGTTCAATGGATTATACGATGAATAAGTGCCGAAACGTCAAAAATATCCTTCTAACACATGATGTTCAACTACTAACGAATTTAACTGACTAGACAATCATGATCAAAACGTCCTTCATACTAGTACTTAGTATTGGTGAAGAATCACCTACCTCAAAGTAGTGAAGAACAAGGAGGAATTCGAAGCAATCCAATGTCGAAGGCTTGAACACCAATCCCCAATGATCTACAATCTTCAACACGAGCTAGGATGCTGATATTAAGTGTTTAGGATGAAGAGAGTAATTCTCTAAGTATAAGGATTCGGATGAGGGAAGTGAAAAGACTGAAAATACGAAAAGGGATGTTGTCCTATATATAGAAAATGGTTATTAGCGCGCGCTAGTCCATATTCATAGCGTGCGCTAACGGCTATTTGAAACTTACTGATTTCACTGTACTCGGCCTTTAGCGTGCGCTACCATCATGTGAGTAGCGTGCGCTAACGCGTTGACTTGGCTTTTTCCCGAAAGCCGTCCAGGTTTATCCCGACACAATCCGACCAAGATCCCCGGCCTGATCTCACCTACCAACATGTCTCAATCATATTGACCACGTATAGCGTGCGCTAAGGTTCCTTCGTAGCGTGCGCTATGGATCCAAGTTAGCGTACGCTACACTTAGACGATAGCGTGCGCTACAAGTGCAGAAACACAATTTTTAAATCACATTCATGAAATCATACGCTCAACAACACCGGATTATGAAATACGGAGAATAATACTCAGATCAAAGTGCAACAATTACAATATCATAAGTTCCAAATACATATCAGAAATCTCGGGTATTACACGTTACAACCTACCCCTCTTAAATGAATTTTCGTCCTCGAAAATTAAATCATGTCCCTTCAATGGCGAATATCGGATACTTAGAACGGATCTCCTCTTCATATTCCCAGATCGCTTCGTTCGGACCATGACGGCTCCACTGAACTTTCACCAGTTTAACCTCTTTGTTTCATAACCGATGTATCTTACGCTCCAAAACAGCTGTAGGTACTTCCTCATAAGTCAGGTTTTTGGCTACGTGCAACTCTTTGAAATTGCATACATGACCAGGATCATGTACGTATTTTCTCAGCATGGAGACATGAAAGACATTGTGCACTCCCGATAACTCCAACGGTAATGCCAAAGTGTAAGCAAGATCACCAACACGACCCAAAATCTCAAAAGGTCCGATATAACGAGGCTGTAGCTTTCCCTTTTTACCGAATCGTATCACTCCTTTCATCGGCGCTACCATCAAGAATACCTTTTCTCCAATCTCAAATTGAATATCTTTCCTTCGTTTATCAGCGTAAGACTTATGTCGATCCTGGGCGGTCTTAATCCTACTTCTGGTCTCGGCTATCTTCTCTACAGTCTGCTCGATCAATTCTGGACCCAAAATCTTTCCTTCTCCAACCTCACTCCAATAAAGAGGCGATCGACGTTTTCTTCCGTACAGAGCCTCATACGGGGCCATTTGTATAGTTTCTTGGTAACTATTGTTATAAGCAAACTCTACTAACGGAAAAATATTTTCCCAATTCTCACCAGTATCAAGAACACACGCCCTCAACAAATATTCGAGTGTTTTGATAGTCCGTTCAGATTGACCATCGGTCTGCGGATGATATGCAGTACTGAAATTCAACTTAGTGCCCAACGCACTCTGAAGACTCCTCCAAAATTTCAACATAAATCGCGGATCTCTATTTGAGACGATCGCCACTGGAACACCATGTAACCTCACAATCTCCCGAATATAAATCTTCGTGTATTGTTCCATACTGTAAGTCATCCTCACAGGTAGAAAATGAGATGACTTCATCAAACAATCTACTATCACCCAAATAGCGTCGTTCTTCCTCACGGTTCGCGGAAGACCAACCACGAAATCCATTGTGATATGCTCCCATTTCCATTCTGGGATTTCCAACAGTTGAAGTAAACCTCCTGGCCATTGGTGTTCTGCATTCACCTGCTGACATTTCATACACCTCTCCACAAATACACCAATGACCCGTTTCATTCCTCTCCACCAAAAGAACTTCTTCAGGTCATGGCACATCTTTGTACCTCCCGGGTGAGCAGAGTATGGTGCATTGTGAGCTTCTTCAAGGATTTGCCTCCTAAGGTATGAATCCTTAGGAACACACAACCTCCCATCGTAAGTCAAAACGTCGTCTGCGGCAATGACAAATTTCTCAATACTCCCATCTTGTGCTCGATCTTTCATCTTACACAATAACTTATCACGTGATTGAGCCTCCTTAATCTTATCCCTCAAGTTTGGTTGCAAGACCAAAGATGATAGGATTGCTTTCGAACGTCTTGAAGACTCAACTACCTCAATCCTCAACTAGGAGAACTCCTTTATCAAACTCTCCTGATCGGTCAAGCAAGCTAATCCGCCTCTAGTTTTCGGACTCAAGGCATTAGCTACCACATTAACCTTACCCGGATGGTAATGAATAGTACAATCATAGTCCTTCACCAATTCTAACCATCTCTTTTGCCTCAAGATCCTTCTGTGTGAAAAGATACTTCAGACTTTTATGGTCTGTGTATATCTCGAACTTCCCTCTGTAGAGATAGTGACGTCAAATCTTCAGCGCATGTACTACAGCAGCCAACTCCAGATCATGCGTTGGATAGTTCAACTCATGTGGTTTAAGCTGTCTCGATGCATAGGCTACTACTTTACCATGTTGCATCAGAACACAACTATAAATAACAAAGTCTTCTGTCATGAATCGTTAATACTGGTGCCGAGGTTAGTCTCCTTTTCAACTCCTGAAAACTTTCCTCGCACCTCTCATTCCATTCAAACCTCACGCCCTTCCTTGTTATTCGGGTCATAGGAGTGGCGATTTTAGAAAATTCTTCGGTAAATCTTCTATAATATTAAATTCTAATATTAAAATAGCGTCCAAAATAAAATAATATAAATTATTTGAATTTATAATTGAGTAAAAATGGTATGATTTTTAAAATATTGAATCTGGCTGGGGGTCGAATTAAAAAGATTGGGAAAATTGAGGGACTGAGATTGAATACCCTGAAAGATTGATTTGGGGTCGAATCGAAAGGTCTGGAATTCTGAGGGCTAAATTAAAAAACCCTAAAAGGAGCTGGGTATATAAAAAACTTTAGCCCTAAACTCTCGGCCGACACTCTTATCTTCTCTCCATTTCCTCCCGATCTCTCTCTGCCCCGTTGACTCTCTCTCAAAGAATCCTCCCCGCAAAACCACCAATCTCTCGCCCTCTCTCACTTTCTCAGCTCTCTGCCAAAAACAATCCTTGCACACATACAAACAATCGACCGCATGGAAAAATTTAAACTCACGCACAAACACACAATTTGGGCTGAGATTTAAGCTCTTGCAAGAAAAAAAAAACACCAGTCGCACCAACATTGAATTGGTCGCACAAGGATGCCGCGAAACTGGACGGAGGCGACTGAGATTGCGGCGCGCTGTCATCGACGACGCAAAGGTAAGGGCTCGTCGTTTCTGGATTCGGGTTGGGTTTTGGATTTTTGGGTTAGGTTTTGAGGTTTCTGGTTTTGATTGGGTTGACATAAGGGTGATTACTGGTTCGAATTGAAGACTCTAAATTGAATCGGACTGGGAGTGCAGATAGGTTCGTCTGGTTGCGGTTCTGTGATTTTGAGATCCGGAGCGTTTGACATGGGCCAAACCGACCCATGTGTGAAGGAGTATATCGGGTCTGGATTAGTTCTTGGTTTTGGTCGAAGGTGGTTTCAAATCGACACTCAAGCAAACGTGGGTTTACCACTGACTCAAACGTGATGAACGTAAGAGTTGGTATATGTAGGTTGGTATTTTTGCTCGCTTATATGAAAATATGAGTCAACAACTAGAATAAAAAAAATTGTAAGAAGGAGATGGAGATTTTGTGTTTCACCTGTTGTTTGCTGAAGGTTAGAACTGCAGAAGACAGTTAAGGTTGGGCGTGCAAACTCAAAACTGGGCTGAGAATAGGGGTTCTTTCGACTCGGCTTTGTTGTTGAAAGGCAGATTCTCTCTCTATTTTTTTTTCGTGAAGTGTATGTGTATTGTAAAAATTTTGTGCTGTATAAGTATACAGTATATATATATATATATTAATTTGAGTAAAGTTTGATCCTTTTCCGTGAGGGGGTCCGCTTATAACGATATTTGCATTACGATTCTAAAAAAATGTAATAAAATTTTATATTTAGACCTCCTGGGATTATGACGTCATAATTAATATTTTTCTACTGGAAATTAAAAAGTTAACGACAAAGGATGTTTTGAAAAATTTATAATGGCAAGGGGATGGTTTGAAAAATTTTCTAACAACAGGGGTCTAAATGTGAAAAGTTAACTAAGAGTGAATTTATTTGTAATATGTCAATTATTTAGGGTGTTTACCCAAAATCTAAACTTTAAAGTTACGCACCTCATGTGTGACCTCTGTGTTCCGCGGGAAACATAAAACATTATTGTAATTTGTACCCAACATATGCTGCAACTATTTGGGAGGACCGGAGACTAGCATGTCTCAATTTTTTTTTTTGGTCGGAAAACGGGGGTTAGCCCCCCAAATTATTCATAAACTTAAGAAAAAATTACAACCGGGTCTGCCTAGGGCGCGAAGTCCCACTAGCATCCTCCAACAAAATCAAACGAACATCATCCGGACAAGAATGAAACATGTGAAAACCTAAAGATAAAGAAAAAGCATAGTTCGCTAACCCATCTGCAAGACGATTAGCCTCCCTATACACGTGTGAAACTCGGACTATCCAGTCCTTCGATAGAAAGCCATAGCACAGACGTACTAGGAAAGATAGTGGATGCGAATCCTCTATCCCTTTTTGGAGAAAACCCACAACGATCTCAGAATCTACCTCTAGCTCAAGCCGCGTTATACCTCGCTCCCAAGCTATATACAACCCATAGTAGACTCCCCACAACTCCGCTAATGGTGCCGAGCAAATCCCAATATTCAGCGCAAATCCACCAATCCAGTTACCCTCGGCATCCCTCACAACTCCTCCTGCTGAAGCTAAACCCGGATTTCCTTTCGACGCTCCATCCGTGTTAACTTTAAACCAGTCGCCATTAGGGTGTGACCATGAGATTATCCTCTCTATTCGCTCAGGTCTATGTGACACTCCTCTCACAAGAACATGTGCATCTAATACCTCCTTAACTATATCCCGGATAAATTTCACGCGGTCCCGACATTTACCCGTTGTACCAAAGACATTCCCGCATCTCCATTTCCACCCCCACCACACAGCCATAGAGAAATTTATAGCCCATGAGCACCCTCTCACCTCTGTCGTATCACCCAAGTTAGTGAACAACCACTCCAATAGTGTCAGGCGAAAAAAAGATTGTCGTAATCCCGGAGGAACTAGTCTCTGCCACACTCCCGACATAGCTTGGCAATCACGGAGAATGTGTAATATCGTCTCGTCTCCCATCTTACACACAGAACACATAGCTGAGCTACTCAGATGTCGACGAAATCTTTCCATGTTCGTCATTATGGCCTGCTTTCCTACTAACCAGATAAACACGCGAACTCTTTCTGGTGCAGTTGTCTTCCAAATACGCGCAAAAAACGATCCCATGTTCTGTCTCAATGTGTCATCTTGTGTCAGCGAGGCATAAGCCGATTTGACCGTGAACTTACCATCGGAAGCACCTCCCCAAGAGATTCTATCTTTCACTCCAGTGACTGTATCCACGACCATTGCACCCAACTTCAGCTTCGTGGTTTCAGAAATATATGGTGTGATACGTGCCCAGTTCCATCCCGACTCCTCTGTCCATAAATCCCGAATATGAAGTTCAGACAACCCCTCTGGTACCTCCATAACAAGCGAATTGCAGAGTGGCTCCGGAGTCATCCATTTATCTTTCCAAAAGCGGATCTCTCGACCATTCCCGACCACCCAATGTAGTCCCGGTATCACAACATCTCTCAATCCCGTACTCACACTCCGCCAAGTTGAAGACCATGATCCTTTGACTTTCAACCAATCAGGATCTCTGATATTTCCCACTTTATATTTTCTGCGCAATACCCGAGACCAAAGACTGTCACCATCATGAAGAAGCCGCCACCCTACTTTAGCCAGAAGAGCTCGATTCATTGGTGCGGCTGAGCGTATACCAAGGCCCCCGTCTGCCTTTGAAGAACAAACTTTATCCCAAGCAATCAAATGTTGTTTCTTTTTCTCCGTTAAACTTCCCCACAAAAACGATCTTGATAGCTGATCCAACTTGTCCAACACAGATTGTGGAAGCAATATTGTTGTCATTGTATGAACAGGGAGCGATGACAATACAGATCTGGTAAGTGTAATGCAACCAGCGAGGCTAAGAAATCGACCCCTCCATCCTGATAACCTCGACGAGACCCTTGCTAAAACTTCCCCAAAGGTATCTTTGTTGATACGTTTGTGTAACACCGGCATCCCCAAGTATTTCCCCAAATCTCTTGTTGCCTGGATTCCACTCTCATCGCTTATAAGCTTTGCAAGATCTCTACTCACATTATCCGAAAAAAAGATCTTGGACTTGTCAAGGCTAACCTTCTGCCCTGATGCAATGCAGAACTGTTCTAAAACTTTTCTCACCACACGGATTTGCGACACACTAGCCTCCGCAAATAATATCAAGTCATCCGCAAAGCAAATGTGGGAAAGCTTCGGACCACCTCTTGATAAGCATATTGGTTTCCATTCGTTCGATGCAATGGCTAACTCTATTTGATGGCATAATCGTTCCATGCAAAGAACGAATAAGTACGGAGACAACGGATCACCTTGCCTAAGCCCTCTCTCCGGTGTAAAAGACTCTGTTTTCTCGCCATTCCAGAGTAACGTCATCGATGGGCCCACTACACAGCTCATTATCCAACCTCGCCAAGCAGAGGGTAATCCAGCAGCCATGAGAGAATCTTCTAAGAAATCCCATCTGATTCTATCATAAGCTTTTTCCAAATCCAATTTCAGCATCATCCACCCTTTCCTACCTTTCTTTCTTCTCATGGAATGAACAGCCTCCTGTACCACCACAATATTATATGTACTCAAACGCCCGGGTATGAAGCTAGCTTGCGCCGGGCCAATTAAACTGGGCATCACACGCTTGAGACGCATGACCATAGCTTTAGTAATTATTTTAAATAAAACATTAGATAAGCTGATGGGTCGAAATTGCAAAATTGTCTCAGGCTTGAGAACTTTCGCAATTAGGACTACCAAGGCATCATTTGTTCCTGTTGGCAAGGAATTTGTTTCGAAGAAACTCAAAACAAACCGTGAAACAGATTCGCCAACCACATCCCAACACTGATGATAGAAGACAGGTTGGTACCCATCTGGTCCTGGCGCTTTGAAACGCCCCATGCTACGAACCGATTCTTCTACATCTCGATCCGTAAAAGGGCGGTCCAAGATAGCTTTCTCAGCCGTTGATAACGCCGGAAATCCCACCTGAGTTAACCCAGCTACTTCTTGGTCCACATCCATCATCGAGTAAAGCCGGCGATAGTACGATACTGCGAGTTTCTCCAACTCCGTAGTATCTAAAACCCACTGTCCATTCTCATTTTTCAAGCTTTCCACACGATTTTTCTTCTTCTAATAATCGTCGAGACATGGAAATATTTCGTATTGCGATCTCCTTCCCCTATCCATTTTTCTCTCGATTTTTGAAACCAAATAAGCTCTTCTTGTTCGAGAGCAGTATCCAATTCTTTACATAGCGCATCCTCTTTGTTCAGCAAATCATCCGTCTGAAGCACATCCAACTGATCTTGAACTGACTTTATCTCTGTAATTAACTTCTCCTTTCGCATATACACATCTCCAAAAACTTCCTTATTCCATTTCTTCAACCGGACTCGGAGTCCATCTAAAGCATCCGGCGTTGTCATTTCCCTGTTCCAAGAATGGGTTAATAACTCCTTAAATCCCTCATGGTTCAACCATGCAGCTTCAAATCGAAAGGGTCTTCTTCTCGGGTCTCCTTTACTCACTGGGCATAACTGCAAATGTAGAGGCGCATGATCAGAGGCTAACATTGGCAGATGATTGACAATTGCTTCTTGCCATTTCAATCTAGCATGCGGGCAACATAGCACTCTATCCAATCGTTTTGCAATAAAATTGCTCGCTGATTTACCTCTATTCCAGGTAAATCGATTACCCTTAAAGCCCATATCTATCAAGTGTACCTCATTTATCCAGTCTCCAAAGGCAACTGAATCTGCTGATAGACTCCCATTCCCTCCTGTTCTCTCATCCAACCTGACAATCGTGTTAAAATCACCTCCAATCACCAATGGATCAGTCACTCCTTCCATCGTCATTTTTAACTTCTCCCAAAGTCCACTACGCCTACTCACTGATGGAGCTGCATATACAACTATCAAGTGCATAATTTCCGTGGTGTTCTCAATTGTGACATGAATGAACTGATCACACGACTCCACAACTGATACTACGCCCACTTCTTGCCTCCATAGCAACCAAATTCCACCACTTTGCCCCACAGCATCCACCCTATAAGAGTTTGCGAACCCTAGGTTCTGACAAATACGACTCGCTCGATCCCCTTCCGCATGAGTTTCAAACAAAGCAAGAATGTCAACATGAAACCTTTTTAAGATATACCGAATCGATCTTCTGAAGTTGGGTTTATTTGCCCCCCGGCAATTCCAGAAAAGACAATCCATTAATAACTTCTCAATAAGATATCAAATTACCGGGGCAAACTGTTAAGCCTCCATCGATCTCTCCGTTTGTAACGGAGGTTTGCTTTGCTTTCCCAAGTCATTGGTCTGCAAATTCATATCCAAAGGTATCACAGTTTGTGTTACCATGGTATTGTCGGGATGGTCAATACCCTGTTTTTCCGTACTATTTGCTGTAAAAGCTCCTCCCATTCGACCAACGATGCCTTTATCCACACGCATGTGCTTGCCCGACGCAGAGAGAGCTTCGTCATATCGATTTGGGCCGAAGACTAGCCCACGAGCTGGCTTTAGTTGTTTCTGTTGTCTGGGCTTCTGCCCATTACGCTCCCCCACCTTGTTACTTCCATTTCTTCTATCCTGAAACCCAACTCGACTTTCAGTAGTACCGCTTTCGAATCCTCCAAACTGCTTCTTTGCATTGACTTGCTTCTCACGCTTTCCTTTACCCACCTGATTTGACGGGATCTCATTCTCCTTATTCGCAACATTTAATATCCCAACTTCCATATTCTCTAGTGCTATCGCATCTTCCTCCAAATTTCCAAAGCTGTTAGTAGTTAAGATTGTTTCCTTTTGCGGATTTCTTGAGATATCCCGCAGATTTCGTCCTTGATTCTCCCCCGATTGCCCCGCAGAGAACACAACCATAGCCGCCGGTGTTGAAGCCTTCCGTCCCGCCCTTCGAACCACCGTATAACCATCATCCGTATTTTCTGCGTTTGCCAAGACACCCTAATTTCGAGTGACCACCTTCTCCACGACATTCTCAACCACAGTCTCAGCCACTCGTTTAGGGCAATTATGCACTAAGTGCCCAAAGACACCACAACCGGAACAAATTTTGGACAACCCTTCATATGCCACATAATACCTTTCACCATTAACCCTGACGGATCCTTTGAGTGGTTTCGAGAGATCCACTTCGACACAAACCCTAGCAAATCGTGCCCGCTCGAGTTGTAAAGTTGTTG
Source organism: Orobanche coerulescens (assembly GCA_033398695.1). Taxonomy (NCBI): domain Eukaryota; kingdom Viridiplantae; phylum Streptophyta; class Magnoliopsida; order Lamiales; family Orobanchaceae; genus Orobanche; species Orobanche coerulescens. Next base: position 12,233,927 of record CM065818.1, on the reverse strand, counting down.
TATCAACCTTTACTGGCTTTCCTATTCCCTCATCAATGCCATGCAAAATGGCTTTGTGATAGAAATTCACTGGTAAATTCGATAAACGAACCCAAACCGGAGTCGTAACGATCTCATCACTCATCGGATTAAACTCCGGTGTCCATCTTTGCACCAATAAATGGCTCCCAAACATTCTCCAAGGTCCTCCTGATAGAGCCGCAATATACTCCTCCTCCAGCTCAAATCGAATCATAAAGAATTGACGTGGTAAATCGATCACCGACATCCCGCCCTTGGGCTTCCACAATTCTCTCAGTTTCTTGTTCAAAACTGGAACCGCTATGTTCCTTTCCAGCACTCTCACAATTAGATACTGCTTCCACAATCCGTTCATCACTTCCAACACTTCATCTTCTATCGTAATCACCGGTTCTCCGTCGACTCCGTCCGGAAATTCCAACCGTAACCTCTCCGCCACAAAGTCGTCTCCCATCAGCACCTCCGGTGTCGGACGGCCACCCGTCATAAAACCCCTAACCTTGCGCACCCACAAGTTCCCTCCGTCCGGTGGGTCTCCGGGAGGCCGGCTCCTGTCCCCAACGTCCATCATAGTATCATCTTGTTGCTCAGTCGGCAAAACCCTAGTTTCTTCATTCTCACCCATTTTTTTTCACTAAGAAATGTTGTTTTACTAGCATGTCTCAATTTACCCCAATCATAAATATGTACTAGCTAGTAAATAATACGTATGCAATAAATTAGCACTTAAGGTTAATTATTGAAAGGTAAAAGATTACTAATTAGGGGTATAAATTTTCTCAAATTTTATATAATGGTAACAAACTTTTTTTTTCTATCGTTTAGGGATATGAACTTGTTTCCGTTCAATCAAGTTAGGTTATCCGCGAAATCCGTCAGTTAAATCTAACGGACTTGTTGACCTATCCGCTAAGTGACACGTGCCACCTTCTGACAGGTCAATAAGTCCGTTAGATTTAACTGACAGACTTTCACATATACCCTAACTTGGTTGGACGGAAACAAGTTCATACCCCTAAATGATACAAACAAAAGTTTGTTACCATAAGTGCAAAATTTGGGAAAATCCATTCCCCTAATTGGTAATTTTGCCTTATCGAAATGTATTCAAACTTTTCACTTTTTTTGACAGTTACAGATTCAGAAAGAAATGGATTTTAGGGAGGAAAAAGGTAGATGAACAAGCGCTTCAAATCAACGAATAGACGCTTAAAATCAAACGAACAAGAAATAAACGAATAAATATAAAAATCTTGCTCCCTCAAGGATTGAAGCCCAGGTGCTTCATTCATCCAATAAGGAGATGCATCCACCGTAGATCACTGTGATCAAAAGGCTGGAAATAATTCTCCTTTCTCTCCCAAAATTTCCTCTCTTCGGATCTCCCCTATATATATATATATATATATATATTGTTGAAGGGAAAATAACTTGAGACAGAAAGTAGGGCAAAAGTTGTGTATTATTCCATCAATGAGATCCCTTTAAATAGGGTGAAATACATACAAACAGGCCTTAGCCAAACCCTAACTAGGAAAGCCCATAAACTAACAGACTTAGGCACACAATGGGCATTATTCCTTTAACACTCCTCCTTGTTCCTACTCTACAAGCGCATGTCATTTTGCCTCGTTAAAACCTCGTCAAGCAAAAACCCAGTGGGAAAAATATCTTGATCATAGGGAAAAGAGTACAGCATCTAGACACATCGAGTTTAGACTTCGTCCTTTGAATCTATCCTCTCATATGATCGTTACATTTGATCATAGCGCTACTAAGGTGACCATTCCATCGATCCCTAAAATCGTACATCTTGTTACCTCGTTAAAAACCTTTATAAGTGATAAAAACCTTGTGGGAAAAATGATCCTTGGAAGGAAAAGAGTATAACGTACGGTGTGGATGTAAAACTCCCCCTCAAGTCTACATCTCCCCTGACTTGTACATCAATCAAGGATACTTTGAAAAACTTGTGCATGTGTCGTTTGCCTCATTAAAAACTTTGCCAAGTAACAAAACCCAATGGGAGAAAATAAACCTTGGTCAAAGAAAAGAGTACAACGTCGGTGAGTAAGTTTCTTTATGACTCACCCTTCTCCCTCTACCTTTACACCGGTTTCGGGAGTTCGGAAATTCTCCGCATTCCGATACTTCTCACATGTTTTTCAAACACGGCCTTGGGCAGAGATTTGGTGAACAAATCGGCCACATTCTCCTCAGATCTGACTTGCTTTACTTGAATATTGAGGAGAGCCTGTTGTTGCTGATTATAGAAGAATTTTGGAGATATGTGTTTTGTGTTATCCCCCTTGATATACCAAGCTTTATCTGTTCGATGCAAGCTGCATTATCTTCATATATGCATGTGGGTGCTCCAGTGACATTACTTAGTCCACTGTTACCTTGGATATGTGTAATGATAGCTCTTAACCAAATACACTCACGTACCGCCTCATGCAAAGCGATAATTTCGGCGTGATTAGATGAGGTAGCTACAAGGGTTTGCTTTGTGGATCTCCAAGATATAGCGATGTTCCCAATAGCAAATACATAGCCAGTTTGGGAACGACCTTTGTGTGGGTCGAAGAGATACCCTGCGTCAGCAAATCCTACCAATACGTTCGTCGGGGTAGGTTCTATGGCATTAGCATTTACTTTAGCATTTGCCTTTACGGAAGCAGCTTCCTTTGCCTGCTTGTAGGGAAAGAATAGTCCCAAGTCAATGGTTCCTTTTAGGTATCGGAATATATTCTTGATACCATTCCAATGACGTTGCGTCGGTGCTGAACTAAATCGAGCCACCAAGTTTACTGAGAAGGCGATGTCCGGTCGTGTACATTGAGCTAAGTACAATAGAGCGCCTATTGCACTTAAGTAGGGAATTTCAGCTCCCAAAAGCTCTTCGTCATCTTCCTTTGGACGAAATGGATCTTTCTTCGCATCCAAGCTACGACCGATCATGGGAGTGCTAACCGGGTGTGCTTTGTCCATGTTAAAGCGTCTAAGCATCTTCTGGACATAAGCAGACTGGTGGATGAGAATTCCACAGACTCTATGTTCTATCTGAATACCAAGACAGAAACGAATCTTCCCAAGATCTTTCATCTCAAACTCAGTTTTCAAGTATCCGGTGGTTTCTCTTATTTCATCAAGAGTGTCGATTATATTCATATCGTCGACATACACTGCGATGATCGAAAATCCGAAACTTGTTTTCTTTATAAAGACGCAAGGACACAGTTCATCGTTCTTGTATCCCTTTCCAATCAAGTATTCACTCAGACGGTTATACCACATCCTTCCGATTGTTTCAAACCGTAAAGTGAGCGTTTTAAACGAACTGAATACGCACTCCGTAGTCTGGAGTTACTTGATTTGGGCAATGAAATGCCTTCGGGCACTTTCATGTAAATCTCCGTATCTAGATCCCCATTGAGATACGCAGTGACCACGTCCATTAGCTGCATTTCCAATCCTTCGGAAATAACTAGGCTGATTAGATAGCGGAACGTAATAACGTCCATTACGGGGGAGTACGTTTCCTCGTACTCTATACCAGGGCGTTGTGAGAAACCTTGTGCAACGAGGTGAGCCTTGTACCTCAGGACTTCGTGATTCTCATTATGCTTTCTGACAAGAACCCATTTGTGTCCAGCAGGCTTTACACTTGGCGGAGTTAGCACTACTGGGCCAAGTACCTTGCGTTTTGTCAGAGAGTCAAGCTCTGTCTGGATAGCTTCTTTCCATTTAGGCCAATCGGCTCTTCGTTGACATTCTTCAACAGAGCGTGGTTCGACATCATCGTGCTCTATGATTTCTTGAGCAACTGTGTATGCAAACACATCATCAATATGAGTGGTCGATCGCTCCATCAAATCAGACGCGCTTTCATAGTTGATCGAGATTTCTTTGTTTTCTAATGCTGAATCGATCTCCGGGGCATCCCCCATTAATGATTCGTGGACATAGCTATAGTCAGATATGATCTCGTGGGAAGGATTCCCAGTATTGATGATTAATGGGTTGATTTGTGCCTCACCTGCCCTTTTCTTCCTTGGGCGGGTGTCTGTCGAACCGGGTGGCCTCCCCCTTTTCCTTTTGGGAGTCACGGCCTCGATCACGCTTCTACTGGGTGCGATCGCATCACTCGGTACGTTGGTGATGTGCCCCTTATTGGGGACTTCTAACCTTGCAGGCACATTTGCAGCTGGAATGTGTGATCTTGTCACTTTGGCGATATCAGTAAACGCATCAGGCATCGAATCTGCTATGTTCTGAAGATCGAGGATTCGTTGTACTTCACGATCACATAGTGAGGTACGGGGAACATAATGAGACAGACTCGGGACGTACCAGGACAATTCCTATCATTCCTTGAGAAATTTTTTTTCTCCTCTCCCCCTAACGACGGGAATTCTGACTCATTGAAGTGACAATCTGCAAAGCGCGCGGTAAAGAGATCTCCTGTCAAGGGTTCTAAGTATCGGATAATTGTTGGGGATTCGTATCCAACGTAGATACCTAAACGTCTCTGAGGACCCATTTTATTGCGTTGTTGGGGCGCAATCGGCACATATGTTGCACAACTAAATATGCGTAGGTGTGAGATATCCGATTCATATCCAGTTACCAACTGGTACGCAGAAAATGGTTGGCCAACGGTGGGTCTGAAACGAAAAGTACGGCTGCATATAGAACTGCATATCCCCAAGCAGAGATGGGCAGATTGGTGCACAAAACCAATGCTCGTGCTACCATTTGGATTCTTTTAATGGTTGCCTCTGCGAGACCATTTTGTGTATGCACATGGGGAACAGGATGCTCTACATCGATTCCGATTGACATGCAGTAGTCATCAAATACTTTAGATGTAAATTCTCCTGCATTATCGAGTCGAATAGACTTGATAGGGTGATCAGGATGGTGAGTCCTTAGACGAATAATCTGAGCTAGGAGTTTTGCAAATGCAGCATTTCGAGTGGAAAGGAGTGCGACATGTGACCAGCGTGTCGAAGCATCCACCAATACCATAAAGTACTAAAATGGTCCGCATTCTGGGTGGATGGGTCCACAAATATCTCCTTGTATACGTTGTAAGAATGGGATGTTCGCTTTAGTATCTTTAGTGTAGGAAGGTCTCGCTCCTACTTTAGCTAAAGAGCAGGCTTTGCAGAATGAGCGATGTGCTTTTGACATAGTCAATTGCTTAGAAGGGGCATATGTCTATTTCTTTAGATGACATAGCATGATTAACATCAATACTGTTCTTCGTGTTGAGTTGTTGCCCTTTTTTCACTCGAAAGAAAGGATGTCCGTGCGAGTTCTTTAGGATACGGATCATCATATCTCACTGTGATGACCTAGTCTATCATGCCAAAGCCTATATGAGTCTTTGTCCCAAATTTCATTTATGGTGACAGTATAGGATTCGAATACCCTAATGGTTGTGGTGTACAGTCCACTATTTTGACTCTTAAGTTTTTCTAATATGCGTTTACGTCCACATTCATTAGATGTAATATAAAGGAACCCGATTCCATTCTCACAGTGGGTTTCGACGTGGAAACCATTGCTACGTATATCTTTAAAGCTTAGTAAGGTTCGAGGGGCCCTAGGTACGTATAGAGCATCGGTAACTCGGATAAGAGTGCCGTTAGGCAATAAAAATCGGGCATTGCCTCGCCCTTGGATGAGTTGGGAGGACCCAGTCATCGTGGTTACCGAGGATTGACATGCAATTAATTCCGTGAATAGAAGCCTATTCCTAAGAATGGTGTGGGTGGTCCCACTGTCAACCAAACATTCAAGTTCTCCTCGATTCATTCCTACGAAAATGAGGGAAAAAATTCGAACCATAAACATGCAGGCAATATTCATTTCTTTGAAATAAAGCTAAGGATATAACGTAAGCAATAATAATATCTTGTTCTAGAAAAACAAAGTTTCATCACACCATTATTGAAAATAAAACATCGATAAAATCGTTCCGAGCTAACAATGCCAAATGTAAACGAGAAAGGAAACATAATGAAAACATTCAGTCATAAAGGGGTGCCTCTAATGACTGTGACACGTATGGCTCATTGCGATTATCGGTGACTGTGAAATTGACGTCGGGGGACTCGTCGAGAGCATCTTCCTCCATATAGTGAGCCTCCCGTTCTTTGGACTCTCTATATTTCTTGTAGTGTGTTGCGACTTGTTTACTTGCATGGCAGTTCTTGTACCAATGTCCAGCATCTCCACATCGATAGCACGGTTCATCGCCAACTCTGACTTTGGGAGCGACATGGGGGGTAGGTGCTTTGTTTTCTTGTCCAAAAGAGCCGGGAGCACCAAGTCTTCTCATTACATTGGAAGAACCCCCACGTCCTCGATCTCGTCCTCGACCACTGTGCCCTCTTCCACGTTGTGGTTTGAGGTTGCCATGACCAGTCTCCTGTGCATTGGGGTTCTTTCCACCTTTTACTTTGCCATAGTTGGCCTCGGGAACTTTCTTTGTCCCAGTCGGCCTGGCATTTGTTTCTCACTAATACTTCATTGTGCCTCTCAGCCACTTGGAGTAGGTTGATAAGCTTATTGAAGGTAGTGATACGTTTATTGTCATACTCCAGCCTATACTGGTTCGCTAGTATAAGGGCAGAAGTAGGGAAAGTGGAAAGAGTTTTCTGAATCATATCATCTTCTGTGAGGTCCTTTCCACAGAAGTTAAGGCGTGCCTTCAGACGGAGCATATCTTTGTTGAAATCGTTGATCCGTTTATAATCAAGCAAGCAGATTTCATTCCACTGCATGGTCAACTCTAGGAGCAAGGTATTGTGGATGTTCCCAAAACGGCCCTTAAGGGCATCCCACAGTTCTTTCGGGGATTTCAACTGCAGATATTCCCACCTTAGGCTCGGGTCGATATGTCGCCTAAGGAACATTAATGCACTAGCTTTGGTTTTGTCAGACGGTACTTCGCCTGTTTTTTCAAAGATAGTAGCACTATAGTCCTTAGCGACAAAAGTGGTCTCTACGTCAGAAATCCATCTATGCTACTCAAGTCCTTCTGAGTCCAAGATGTTAAATTCAGGACGAGTTGGATCAGCCATCTTGAGACAAGAAAAAAAGAAAAATGAGTTTTCACAGTATATCATGAGTACTTTCCATGATAAAATTTTCAATAATGTGGAGGCTTATTATTTTTCAGAACTAAGATATGGTCAAAATTACTTTCGATGCTATTGGGGTTACCGATGAAAGTACTTTATCACGGTTCGAGTTGATATGGACAGTAGAATTAAGTCTTCTAGGTTCTACTAATGATGAACCTAATACACATGCCATAACTAACGATGCATGCAAAGTATATATATAATTATAGATATAATCACATAGCCCTATGAATATATCTATACACGTATAAATGCAGTCAAATAGGTGTCTTATGCCGCAATAATTATTAATGTAACGTGAATTTATTTTAATTCAAGTTGTTATAAGCAATTTCTTTTAATTTAATTATTAATGCATCATGCTTTTAATTGATTTAATAGGCATAAATAAATTAGGAGTATAATATGCAATCAATAGTAATTAAAAACTTGTAAGTTCGCACATTGCAGATAGTAGGGTTCGTATTTGTGTACTTTATTTCGTGTGGATATGGGCAGAAAAATAGACTGGAGAGATCAAAAACGGATCACGGGGTCGGGCCGTCAAGAATCGGTCGCAACCGCCGAGATCCGGACGAACGAGTGGGCTGCAGGAGGCGGGCGGGCCGAAGGCTGGACGAGCGGGCCGATTTCTGGGCTTGGATATGGGACGAAACGTCACTGGGGAGACGAACGGATTGCTTGTCGGAACGGGCAGCGACGGAGGCCGGAGAAGGGTTGGGCTGACTGAGAACGGAGCAGGTCGCGATCGGATCTGTTTGAAAGCCGGCGGATGGAGACGGATCAAAGTAGAGATGGCGGTCAGTGCGACGGAAGTGTCGCGGCGGCCGATCAACACGGCTCGCGGCCGATTTGGAGGTAGGTCGCGGAGGGCGGCGAATCGTCTGGTGGGGAAGGTGACCGGCCGCGGAAGGGGTAGTCGCCTCGGACGTGAGGGAGGTGATGACCGTTCGTCGGTCGGGGTGGCGTTCCGGGGATGCAGCCGCTAGGGTTCCCTGGTAGATGGCGGCGCGGTTGGGGAAGAAGACCGACGGCTAGGGTTTCGTCGAAAACGATTTTCGCTTTTTTTCGGATTTTTTTCAGAAAATCGGGATTTGCTCAGTTGGGAACTACGTGCTGATAACGTGTTGAAGAGAATATAACTTGAGACAGAAAGTAGGGCAAAAGTTGTGTATTATTACATCAATGAGATCCCTTTAAATAGGGTGAAATATATACAAACAGGTCTTAGCCAAACCCTAACTAGGAAAGCCCATAAACTAACAGACTTAGGCACACAATGAGTATTATTCCTTTAATATATATATATACGCGTACATACATAAAATGGGTTCTACAAACATAAATAAATTTCATTACCCCGAATAAAAATTTAAAGGCAACTCTCGACTGGACCGAACCCGCCCCCCCTAACTCGATCGAGAAATTTGAGGGGGCCAGGTGTACTTGTCTGAACAAATATGTATGTGACCAACTCGATTCGACCCCCATTTTAAAAATTGAAAAATCCGACTCGTGTTCGAGCATGCCCAACTCCAATCCCACCGGGGTTTGCAGCCCTACACTCGACTATTCATGTGACTCGACTGATCTAACCGATCTTTTAGGCGTGCGCGTGCCAAACTCAATATTGAATTTAAAAAATAAAAATAAAATTAGAATCCTAGTATAATTTATACTTAAAAATCCAAAACTTAAAGTTGCATGCCAATCATGAGTGTGTGACTCCTGTTTTCCGCGGGAAACATAACATTATTGTACCTAACGTATGCTGCAACTCTTATGAGAGGACTTGCACAATGTCTCGATTTATCCCATCCCATCATATGCTATCTACTACCTAGTCTAGTAAATAATACGTGCAAATGCAAATGACTCAGGACATTATCAAAACGTACTCAAAGTTTTCACTTTTTTACGACTAGTATACCAGCCGTATAAAATATGGAAATATAAAAAAAATTCACATAAAAACAAATACTACCCAATCATTCACCATAAATTTTATAGCATTTCTTTGTAAATTACATTAGTTATTCTATTTACGATTGCATCATTCTTGTCGTAGTAAAAAAAATTGAAGTCTTTCGTGCTCTTCACTTTGATACGGCTACATAAAACTGACCACGATTGAATAAGAGTCTTGGCAGATGCACGCCAACATAAGAGAATACATAACCATGAAAAAAACAATTAGTTGAAATTATCGTCTTTGAAATTTAAATGTCAATCTACTATCTGTTGAGTCTAATATCATTTGTGGAATAAATACTTTACTCATAAATGTGTAGTATAACATAATAAATGTTATGGAAGCAATTGTACCAAAATATTGTAAATATGTATTATCCAAAGCATATTAGAAAATAAAATAAACAAAACTAAAGTCTCTCACATAATCAATTATTGTGCAATAGCACAATAATTCTCTTCTTTTCTCACACGAATTTCCTACTTTCTAAGTGATTGAAAATAAAAAGTAATTAAAAAATTTATCGAGATACATTTTTAAAAAGATTTATAGTCGATTTTTATTCTCTATAACCCTCTTTTATATAGAGATCATTTTGTGGATAAATATGTTGTTATCAAAAAAATTATTTACATAAGAGAAATTTTTAAAAATAGATTTGGTTCAACTTTCTTTTTTTGGTCTTTTTCTTGCCAAAATGGCCAAATCGTTAAGTATTTAACAGTTTATATTAAATGACAAAAAAGAAGATAATTTAATCCTTATATTTGAAAAAAAATACATATATTATTTGGATATAATTTAAAATGCAAAAACAAATCCAAAATTTTCAAAAATATATAGTTGACTTCAAAAGTAAATAAATTAATAAATCTTTAAAAACTAAAAAAAATAAAAAATCACTTAAAAAAAATACTTAAAACGATCCATTTTTATTTTCTCAAATTCTCTTTGTGCAAAGATGAATCTACGAATTAGTATATTATTATTAAATTTAATTGCTTGTGTATTTAAAAATATCTCTTTGAAAATTTATAAAACCCGTAATTATATAATTTAGTAAATATGAGTTTTTTCATTTATTTTGTTATTTTATATTAATTAAATAAGATTTAAAACTAAGATAGGCTAATTTATTCCATAGTTTTTTTGATTTATTTATAAGTAATAATTAAAACCATTGTTTCTACACTATCAATAATATTTTTTAAAATGATTATTTCGATTTATTTAATTGATTAGGACTTCGTACGTTTTTAATTATATATATTCAACACTTTTTTTTTTGCAATATTCTCAAGCATCTTTCATTTCAATTGATATTTTTTTATTTATATACCTATAGTGACTAATATAAACTAATTAATTAATAGAATATAATATCTCCGCGAGATTTTAGGTTTAAGTTTTTAATATATAGTGCACACTATTATATTAAATTTCTCTTTGTTTGGGATTTACTATATTTTTTAATTAATGAAAACATCAAATATTTTTGTAAATATAATCAATTCCTATTTATTCGTAATTCATAATCCTTAATTCGTAAAAATTAATAAGGTAGGTAGAAATTATTTGAGGTATAATTATAATGTAAATAATGCAATAATGATTAGGCCAGTAATTGATTATGTCACCAAGACGAGATCGACACATGTTAAGCAAAGCACAAAGAAGGCATGATACCAAGCATTTAAATCGCCACTTAGCCAAAGATATTCTCGACAAGATATATAGGAGAGATTACAATTGTCCCGAAAATAGCTTCGGATGAAAATTGTAATTCCAAATTTCTCTTCTTTTTTGTTTTTAAAGAAAGAAAGATTCAAATAAAAAAAATAACTTCCATTATTTTTTTTTTGAAAAAAGATTACTTAATTGTAAATATTTAAATGTTGATATAATTGCGAAAAAATGAAAAGTATCCTATTTTCTAGTAATTAACTCTATAGGATTAGGATAATCATGTATAAGTAACAAAAAATAACATTCGACGGTAAATTTTTTAAAATTTTTGGTAATTTTATTAAAAGTACTTGTATATAAACTTGAGAAAAAGAAGATAATAATGAAATCCAAATTATCTAAAATAATAAAATCGAGGTAATAGTATTACCACAAGAAAAACATTTTAATTTTCTATTACATATTAAATTATCATACATCCAAAAATAGAATATATATATACACTTAAATAAAAATATCTTTTTGAGTAGGAAATATAAATAAATTTAAACTACTAATCTTTTGTGTAATCTACGATCCAAATTAATTTATGCATAAAATACATGAGTTTGATGCATCCAAAATACCATGCATTAATACTTTATATACATTATTATACACATAACAATGTCGATACAATCTCCATATATAACTTTTAATGCAATAAATATTGATCACTCATTTAATCATAACATATGAATCAAACTCTTTCATATTTCTTAACTTTAAACCCGCAAATATATGATGGAACGATATTTGAAATATTTGTGAGCATCTCTCACCCACAAATTTATATCTGTACATTTGAAACCCGAATGTAATGTCCTTTTCCTGGGTTCGGATCTGGTGCAGTACAACACCATGCTGTGCACCAGATCCGCCGTCGGATCACACACGCGCACACACACACCCGTGCGGATGTGTGTGATCCGACGGTGGGGTGCAGCACAGCATGGTGCTGCAGCAGATCCCCTTCCCCTTTTCCTTCCCTCCATCTGCTCCTGCTGCTCCACAGCATAAATACCCCCCATCTACAGTGGCCTTCTAAGTTGAGCATAGTTTATATACTCCAATCTCCCTGTTCATTTGATCCATTATTTACATATATATAATATATATATTATTAGTAAAAAAGAGTAACCACCTTATACACATTTGATGGATTCCCTTTCTTCTTCTTCTTTCCTTCCCAAACTATCACTACAACTCAAAAATACCCACCCACTGACACCCACACCCATGTTACAAACTTCCCTCTTTGTTTCATCAGTTCAAAAAACTCAACACAAGTCACAAACCACCTCCACCATTGCATCCAAAAGACCACCACCGGTGACGGTACCGTCACTACCGGCGACCATCTTAAACGCATTCGACAATTTCATCAACACCTTCGTCGATCCTCCCCGTAAACCCTCCGTCGACCCAAGGCACGTTCTCTCCCACAACTTCGCCCCCGTAGACGAGCTGCCCCCGACCGCATGTCAGGTGGTGGTAGGCTCTCTCCCGCCGTCCCTCGACGGCGCGTACATTCGCAACGGCCCCAACCCTCAGTTCCTTCCCCGCGGCCCCTACCACCTCTTCGACGGTGACGGCATGCTCCACGCGGTCACAATCTCCGACGGCGAAGCCACTCTCTGCAGCCGCTACGTCGAAACGTACAAATACAAAATCGAACGTGAGGCCGGATACCCCGTCATCCCCAATGTCTTCTCCGGCTTCAACGGCCTATATGCCTCCATGGCCCGCGGCGCGATCACCGTCGCCCGGGTCCTCGCGGGTCAGTTCAACCCGGCCAACGGCATTGGCTTGGCGAATACCAGCCTGGCCTTAATAGGTGGACGCCTCTACGCCCTGGGCGAATCGGATCTACCGTACGCCGTGAAGATAGACCCTAACAACGGCGAGATCCACACCCTCGGTCGACACGATTTCGACCGAAAGCTCGCCGTGAGCATGACAGCCCACCCCAAAATTGATCCAGAAACCAACGAAACCTTCGCATTCCGGTACGGCCCGGTGCCGCCATTTCTATCCTACTTCACAATCGACCCCAACGGAAAAAAAACGCCCGACGTCCCTATCTTCTCCATGACGAGCCCTAGCTTCCTCCACGATTTCGCCATCACAAAGAGTTTCGCGATCTTCAACGAGACCCAAATCGGAATGAATCCGTTGGAGATGATCGCCGGAGGGTCTCCGGTGGGGGCGAACGACGGAAAAATTCCACGGATCGGCGTTCTGCCGCGCTACGCGACGGATGAGTCGGAGATGCGGTGGTTTGAGGTCGCGGGTTTCAACGTCGTTCATGCGATCAACGCGTGGGATGAAGATGACGGGAGGACGATAGTGATGGTGGCGCCGAACATCCTGTCTGTGGAGCATACATTGGAGAGGATGGATCTGATACACGCGTCGATTGAGAAGGTGAAAATTGATTTGAAGAATGGGAACGTGTCGCGCCACCCGGTGTCGACCAGGAATTTGGATTTCGGGGTGATTAATCCAGCGTTTATTGGGAAAAAGAACAAGTACGTGTATTTAATTAATTGTGGGCTTAAATATATTTCGGATTGATTAGTTCGGTTTTTGAAAAAAAAAAAAAAAGTTTAGAATTGAAATTCAAAATTTGTTATATAATTCGGGTTCGGTTCTTGATCTTTTTCTTCAGGAATCGAACTTTTAAGAATCGGAGTAATTTTCTCAAGGAACCGAAATACTCGAACCGAAGTCTCAATATTAAATTTCTCAGAAAGAACCGAAAAGAATCGATTGTTTTTCGGTTAATTCATTTTTCTTTGGTTATTATCAAATTTCACTGAGACATGGATAGTAAATTGTGGTGTTTTAGTTTATATATTATGTAAAAAAAATAGAAATAAAAATAATTATAAAAAATATAATAGGGTTTATATTTCGGGTATTACATGTTATAATACATTGCTTGGAACTTATTGATATTAATTTCGAGTACTACGATTATTGAAATTTTGAAATTATAATAACCGAACCCGAACCCGAAGTTTATTTTAGGACCCGAACCCAAACTTTTTTAATGATTTTTTTCTAGATATCTGAACCGAACCGAACAAAGATTGATAGTTCGGTTCCGATCTTCAGTTATTCAGGTCCTAAGTCCCGATCCTAGTTTTAGTAAATAAGTTGTTCAGTATATTATGAAGTCTAATACAAATGAAAAAGGTCCTACATTAATATAGTGTTCAGTTAATTAGTATTCATAGATGACATATGAACATATTTGGAGGACTAAGTACTACTAAGTTAGAGGTAATTATTAGAATAATATTTTGGTATATACATTCAGCTCACCAAGCATAAAAAATATCCGACTCAATTGAGGATCGATGATTTTTATTTTTTAAAATCTTTTTAAAACTTAAATGTTTTACAAATTTCAAATATATGAGGCTCTTTATTCATTTCCTTCATGTCCTATATTTCACCTTACTTATATTTCCTTGTGTTTTTTAAAAAAATGTACTATAGTTTATAGATTTATGTATATAATATAAATAATTAGATGTGTTCTTTTTTTTTTTTTTGACAACAATTAGATGTGTTCTTAACGAGTCGTGTCCTAAAAATCTGTGGACATGTACCCGTATCATGTCATATCTATAACGACTCCCACATAAAGTATAGAGATAGAATGGATTTAATACTCCTTCGTCCACCAACCACTGATTTTATTAAAATGAGTTCATTATACATTCGATTTAATTTAGTTTTAAATTTTGAATTTGAACCGTTAGTATGCATTTGGGTATCATAAAGTTTCATATTTGTTTCTAAAAGGAATTATTTTACCTAAATTTTATTTATTTATGATTTTACTAAAAGAACAGTGAAACTAGCTTTTTGTATTGCATTTTGACTTTATATTTTTTAATAAATATATTTCGTACGAAATAATTAACAACTAACAATTGATTTTACCAAATATATTTACAGTCTACAAATAATCAAACAACTAATATAAACAACTAAAAGTAGGTGTCGAATCAGCCAATGAAACAGCTAACATCCATTGACCACGCCCGCGTTATTTATCGATTTAGATTTTTTTTCCTTGCACGAATCACTTTCAATTCATGTACAGTACATCATAACAACATTAATGATTATTTAATTACTACAAAAAAGTTGTCCTCAAAGTCTAGTATTTATCATTAGGCCAAAAATTAGAGTTAAAATATTCATTATACTCCTAATATCAAATTATTAATAAATAAAATGCTTGCCACAGTCGGCTGCGCCGGAGGCAGAGTCGGCCGACATTAATCTTAATAATTATTTAATCATGATACCGAAAAATAGAAGAATTATTTAATCATATTAATAATTTTTTTAACCATGTTGAAGAATTCTAACATCAAATAAAATTAAAAGAGTTCGCCATATAAAAGCATTGGTTAAAGCTCCACCTTAAATTCTACTACATTAGTATCATCTAAATTTATTAAATGATTATATTGTACCCTAATTTGGCATGTCCAGGTACGTGTACGCAGCAGTGGGGGATCCAATGCCGAAAATATCCGGAGTGGTTAAGCTCGACATCTCGATCTCGGACACAGACCGCCGTGATTGCATAGTGGCGAGCCGATTGTTTGGGCCGGGTTGCTACGGCGGCGAACCATTTTTCATAGCCAGGCAGCCGGACAATCCGAATGCTGACGAGGACGACGGCTATGTCGTTACGTACGTGCATAATGAGAATACAGGGGAGTCGAGATTTTTGGTTATGGATGCCAAGTTGCCAAATCTGGACACGGTGGCTGCCGTTAGGCTGCCCCGTCGGGTCCCGTACGGCTTTCATGGACTCTTCGTTAGACAAAGTGACCTCAACAAGTTATAAGAAAAAAATATATTTTTTCTTTTTTTTTTTTGTTGAATTATTCGTATCAGCAAATATATTTGCAACTGTGACAACTCTGTGAGTTCTATATATAGATGTGAAATTAAAGGGGAACTATTTAGCTTTGTTTTCAATTGAAAATTGAAAATTAGTAAAAGGTGAAAAAAAAGCCTAAAAAAGATACTCCCTCCGTCCCAGATTTAATTGCTATCTTTTTCTGGGCACGAATATTAATGTTAAAGTTGTTTATTAGTATTATGTGTAATAAAATAATATTTTAAGGAGTGAAACTTTGTTCACCCTCTTAAAAGAGGGTGAATATAACCCTCCATTTTAAATATATATTAATATAATGTATTACTGAATAAATATATATTTATAATATTCATTATATTTATACAAATAATGTTGAAAAAATATTTTTTTACCCTTTAGAAATTTTTTTAGAATATAATATGTGAAAATATTACATTTAAGCTGGAGTAATATTGAGAAAAATAAAAATAATAGAAATTTAAAAAGGTAAAATACTTTTTCAACATTAATTCATCTTGTATAAATATATTGTATATTATAAAAATATATTTATACATTAGTATATTATATTAATATATATTTAAAAGGGAGGGTTATGTTCACCCTCTTAAAAGAGGGTGAACAAAGTCTCACTCTATTTAAGAGGGGTAATAATGGAAATCTGAAACATATTAGTATTGTTTATTAATATTGTGTGTTTAATTGGTGGGCCTATAATGACATTTTATGATAAATAGATGATCATTGAAGAGTGTATATTTAAGGGGAATGATTGGTTCATTTCTTTTTATAGTAAGTAGTAGTTAAGTATGGACGGACCAAAATAGAAATATAGCAGTTAAGTATGGGACATAGGGAGTACTAATTTTAGAAAATTGGAGATATTTAAGAAAATTTAAATGAACTAAAAACTGAACACTTCGCTCCACATGAAGAATATATATTTAAAATACAACTCTGTTCCAATTAGAAGAGAGAAATAAAAATCTAAGAAATTAAAAATTCTACAAAACTCTACAATATAGAAATTTTGAGTAAAAAAAATCAAAATAAAAATTAAAGAAAAAACTTTATAAAAACTGAAAAACTGAAAAAATTAACACTCCGCCTTACAAAACACAATCCTTCCGGCGGGCTCACACAACTTATGCTTACAAAAATGTATTTGTGGCAGGTTAGCATATTGGTGGTCATGTTGTTCGATATACTAGAGATAATTCGTGTCGTAACGACACGGTGACAGTAATATAATTGGATTAAAATAATTAAATAACTATATTATCTTGTTAGAAAGAGAATACGTGGTTTCCAAAATTCTATCGACGGTCGAGGAGCCTGTCGTAAAAAAAAGGAAAAAAATTAAAGAGCGCCGAAAAGCACGCCGCAGGTAAAAAATGACCGGCCGGGGGGCCTGCCGCTAAGAGAAAAAAATAAATTGGTCGACTGTCGGAGATCTATCGGCAGCGGCCTACCGAAAAGCAGGCTGGCGGAACTGGTGTAAAAAAATGAAGCTGGTCGGCCACCGGAGGTGGCTGATGCAGGCCGCCAATGCCTGTGGCTAACTCCACCTCAAAACACAGGTTATGAGTAGGGCTGGGAATTTTCAACCCGAAACCCGTGGAACCGACCGGAACCGAACCGAAATTCTCGGTTCGGTTCGGTTCCTGGGTGTTGAAATTATTTATTTTTTTGGAACCGAACCCGAATTTAGAAATTCGGTTCGGGTTCGGTTCCTGCAAAAAAAAAATTCACAAAAACCCGAAATTACTTATTTACCTTTTTTTATTAACATTAGTTAATTTATAAAGAAAAATAAAAAAAATCCTAGAAGTATACCGTCTTACTTAATTTATTGAAGTTCAAGTTACTCTTTTGTTGCTTCGTTTTGTTTGATATTTTGATTGTATCAACTAAACATTCAATATTGTATCTTCACTATATTGTTTTTAATTGAATTATTGTTGTTTAGAAATTTAAATTGGAGTCAAACTTTCTTTTTAAAGACTATTGTTGTTTAAAATTGAATTTTTTAGATTGAAACAGATGAATAGATTCATATAGACATGAAAAAAATAAAACCGAAATATTATCGGAACCGAACCGAAAATTTCGGTTCGGGTTGTGTTCGGTTCAATGAAAAAAATATGGAATCGAACCCAAATACACAATCTTGTTCGGGTTCTGCCTCGCAAAAAAATCGCTTTCGACATTTCTAGTTATGAGTAGAGGTTTGCCCAGCACATTTAAACCTCAGCCTTACATATCCAATCGATGTGGGACGACCTCCTCCAGGCTTACCGCAGCCAATGGATCCTCCCCACTTGGCCCAGGTGCTGAATGACCAGTGCTCCTGCACCACCCACCCACCATTCGAGGAATGCTCCCACACCTAGAACAACCACCTCCAGGCTTACCAGCAACCAAAGAGTCCTCCTCTTGGCCTCAGGGACTAGATCGATGCCCCTGCACAATCCACCCACCCTTCGAGGACCGTTCCCACACCCATATATGATACCATTCCGATGCAGACCGTCAATGCCTGAGCCTAACTCCATCTCAAAATCCAGGTTATGAGTGATGGTTTGCCCAGCACATTTAAACCTCAACAGCTTTGCATATCTAACCAATGTGGGACGACCTCCAAGCTTACCGCAACCAATGTTTCCTCTCCACTTGGCCCATGAGCTGAATGAGCAGTGCTCCTGCACCATCCACCCACCCTTCGAGGACCGTTCCCACACCCGGAACAACCTCCTCCACGCTTACCAGCGACCAGAGTCCTCCTCTCTTGGTCCCAGGGACTAGATCGATGCCCCTGCACCAGTGGCCCTTTTGAAAAGCAGGTCAGTGTGCTTGACTTAAAAAGAAGAAAGAAAAATATTGGTCCACCACCGGCGATGGCCTGCCGCAAAAAGCAGGTCGGCAGGACCGTAGTAAAAAAATGACCGGCCGCCAGCAGCCTGACGTTAAAAAAAAACTAGGGCTAGAAACAAAGGTCCTTTATATATAATTTTCCTTTATATTATAAATATTTGGTCATATACATTCAATTGAAGAGGATAAATATGTAGATGGGACTGTTGTGCATATGCATTTATCAAATTCAACTATACAATTGTTTTATGCATGTACATCCAGTTATTTGTGTATTGACTATGTGCATGCATTGGACATGAAATATATTGGTGATCAATGTAATGTGGGCAATTTAATTGATTGCACTGACTATTGGAGTACGGGTACTGCCCCGTGCTAGTTTTTTTGGAACATCGGTCAACGATCGAATGTACCCTGATTGTTTTACTGACATTCCTCCAGCATCGCCCCTGTCGTCTTTGCACAACGAATGTCATCCCCTTGCTCTGATTCTCCTGCCTTAAATGATCCTCGATCTCCAAATCAGCATCATGAAACTCATTGACATGATCCTCAAAAACTAGCCAAGGCATCCCAATTGTGGTGTTCATATATCTGGAGTTTGCTCGTAGAGAACCGTCATAAGGGTAATTTTCAGGATCTAAATCAGACTCTAGAGCTCGCACACAATGTTTAGCTAGATATCCGAGGAGGCCGCAAAACAAACAGAAAGTATGTAGACGCGCATGTTTCAAGGTGGCCCACACAACTATTCCATCCCATTTTGTTAATTTCATTCTCCTTTTTAAGGTTTACGAACATCCAATGAAATCCTAATACAGTAGAAACCTCTCGATGCCTTCGGGGCATTTAACATATCAATCTTAACAAACGACCCAATAAACTTGCCAACAACCCCGAAAATTGCAGGCGATGTGTAACACAGTGGCAAACCATGCACCTTAACCCAAACATCAAACCGTTGCAACTCGGTCGAAGTGGCCCGTTCGCCAGGTTGGAGAAACTTGCAATCCAAGGAAATATTTTCAAATGAGCACAGGACTTTGCCTATGATTATTAGGGCCCGCCAAAAAGAAAGGACCGGCACTTATCTTAATTCCGTGGACCGGCACTTATCTTAATTCCGTCAATTGCTGCTAACTCAGCGTCCACCTCTCCGCCAACGTCATGTTTTCGCTCAGCATTTCCCCACGGAATAATGTCGTACAAAAATTTGTAGGACTAGAAATATATAATTTATAGTACAAGGGATTGTTTGACAACTTTGCAAAATAAAGAAGCCAAAAATGTAGTTTTCCTAGAGAAAAAAAAAAAAGAAAAACTAAATCTAAGATACAGTCTCACACTATGGTTTGCAAGCGTCCTTACTTTCTAATGACATAAAAACCGTCACAAAATGAAAATATTGATAGTTACCAAACACTTATTTTCTTGTAGTGATTTTCTTTTTTTGTGGTCTAAATTCACCGTAAATTTTCGTATGATTTATTAACAAATCATTAAAATCTAACTTCTCTGCTGGCCCATTTGCAGGCATTTAATTAGGCAAAACGATTCCTTTTAATTTCCTCCACTAATATCATTTTTTTCCTGCACTATATTTCCAACCAGGATCATTGTTTCCTATAAGGTAGTGTGTGTGTGTGTGCGCGTACCACTTCTGATCATTCAACACTAGTTGTTATTACCTAACTTCACATGGAAATCCTTTCTTCTTCATTTCTTCCAAGATTTCCTCAATCCAATCTTAAGATTCCTCAAACATTAAACATCACATGCATTTCTTCCTTCACAACATTTCACCCCATAAAGAAGCCAATAATTACTTGCACCCAAAACCTCACTCACAAAAGTATCAAAACCAAGAAAAGATCCCTACTTCCAACAATCTTTCACTCGCTAGACCGACTCATCTCCACCTACCTAGACTCACCCCTCCACCCATCCGTCGACCCTAAACATGTCCTCGTCGGCAACTTCGCCCCCGTGGACGAGCTCCCCCCCACCGCCTGCCAGGTGGTGGCAGGCACCCTCCCCACCTGCCTAGACGGAGTCTACATACGAAACGGGCCCAACCCTCATTTCATCCCTTGCGGGCCCTACCATCTATTCGACGGCGACGGCATGCTACACGCCATCAAATTCTCCAAAGGAAAAGCTACATTTTGTAGCCGCTATGTCAAGACTTACAAGTATGCCGTGGAGCAAAAAATGGGGTATCCATTTTTCCATAGTGTTTTCTCGTCTTTTAATAACGGTCTTATGGCTTCCACGTCTCGTTGTATACTAACTGTCGCAAGGATACTTTGTGGACATTACAATCCCATGGTCCACGGCTTTGGTCAGGCGAACACGAGTTTGGCTCTATTTGCCGGCAAACTCTTCGCGCTATGGGAAGCGGATCTTCCTTATGCTATAAAGTTGACATCCGATGGTGATATAATCACTCTCGGCCGCCATACATTAAGCAACAAGGATTTGGTGAACATGACGGCTCATCCCAAAGTCGATCCCCATACTGGGGAGGTTTTTGCATTCAGCTACACCATATGGCCTACCCGCATGACGTATTTCAGAATTAGTTCGGATGGACATGAACAAAAGGATGTGCCGACATTTTCCATGAAGCGTGCGTCGTTCGTACACGACTTTGCGGTCACCAAACATTACGCATTATTTCCCGACATACAAGTTGTGATTGATGTGATGGAGATTATGAGGGGTAGATCGCCAGTGAAATTCGATCGTTCTAAGACGCCAAGGCTCGGTGTTATTCCGCGATATGCATCGGATGGGTCGGAAATGTGTTGGATTGACGTGCCGGAATTGAACATGTTGCATGTGGTTAATGCTTGGGAAGAAGACGATGGTGATACAATCGTGATCGTGGTGTCTAATATGTTCCCAGTTGAGCATGCCTTGGAGCGAATGGATTTGACACATTCATCATTGGAAAATATAGCAGTTGATGCCAAGGCAATGAAATTAGTTACGAGGTATCCGGTTTCGGCCAAACGCCTTGATTTTGGAGTGATCAATCCTCATTACACCGGAAAGAAGAATAGGTATGAATTTTTGGAAATAGTCAAAATGGGACTAATGCCCGAAATTTTAGATAAAAATTCTAATGTGACTACTTAAAATGGATCACTCTAGTCCCTGCGTTAACTTAATAAATAAATTTGGCTAAGAATGATAAAAATATTCTGTATGGTAAACACAGGTACGTATATGCTGCATTAATTACAGATCCGGCTCCAAAGGCCGCAGGGGTAGTGAAGCTAGACCTATCACTTCCCCAGGCGGATCGGGAAGTGGCTAACAAGATATATGGGTCGGGATGCTATGGTGGCGAACCATATTTCGTGCCAAGAGAGCCCGACAATCCGGATGCTGATGAGGATGATGGTTATCTAGTCACATACATGCATAATGAGAATACAGAAAAATCCAAGTTCATTGTCATGGATGCCAGAACCCCTAATCTTGACATTGTTGCTGATGTTATGTTGCCTGGCAGGGTGCCTTATGGCTTTCATGGATTATTTGTCAAGGAAAATGACCTCAACAGACTGTAAAAAACAACAGGAAAAGCTCGCGATTTTCACTATATTGTTCCCTTAATAAAAAAATAAAATCTAATTTACATACATTGAAACAAAAAAGTTTTCAATAAAATAAAATACGTTAAATCGCAATGGAAGATGCATCAGATTTTACTTTAAACTTTATTCCATCAACAGTATACACAGAGATGGACTGTAATCGTAAAACAAATGAGATTTCGTTACCTTTCTCAAGATGTTTTCATCAAAATCCCACATGAGGTGTAGGTGGAGAATGATATGATACAGCAATGTGGGCCAATATTTTTAAACTCAGACCAAACATCCAACTTGGGAATTTGTAAGATATCATAACTTGCAGCGTTTGTTATTCGATCTAGATGGGAAAATATATCAAACTAATCGTATTTTCACGATCTATCATTTAAGATATATATTGCATACATAAAACATAAAAGATATTCATTTTTAGCTTCAAAAATCTAGATGTTATTAACTATATAGTTTAAGGTGCTGCTAAAGGTAGGGGTGTTGTTGCGTACCCAAATACCGATGACCAAGCCAATGGAACCAATCTGGTCCGTAACAAACCGAATTGAAAAATACACAACACAAAAAGGCACAACCAAAATCGAAGTAATTGGGTTGGATTTGGGTTTTGTGATTCCAAAACCGAGCCAAACCGAATAAACCAAATTAGTTTATAATTTTTTATAGTTATAAACATACACACAATTTTATGTGAAACATACTCTATTATCACGAAATTAATGAAGAAACGTATACAAGATTTTATGCTTATAAGGTATAAATTTTGAAGGACACAAATGCCTTACAGAACTTATAACATTTTTCTCCTCGTGTTTCCCCGTTAAGATATACTATTTTTATGAGACAAACAACGCATTAAAAGATTATTAATGCCGAATGCCGCTGTTGTTGGTAGAGGATGTAGTCAAATATATTTAATTTTGAATAGAATGGGTAAGCCGAAAAAAACGAACCAAAATCGAACTGAAAAATATGGTTTGGGTTTGGGTTAGGGTTTGGGGATTTAAAAAGCGAAACCAATCGAACCGAAATGGAACTTTTGTATTTGGGTTAGGTTCGAGGTACCCTAGATCTCATCCTAACTATAAGATTATAGAGTTCTTGGTAACATGAAAAACAGGAGTGCACAAACAGAACAAAATTAAAATAGCAAACAAATTAGTACATATGTATATTCTGAAAATTATGTTGGTCATGAATTAAAATCTATAAGTATACTGTTAACTTTTCTCGTAAATATTTACGATCTGATCGTAAAATAAGTTTAATCTCAAAGTTAAAAAAAGAGTTTTGAATTTAATCGACGATCTTAGGTGAAGGGGTTGATGAACCTGAGAACATGTGTCCTAGCTGGTAAGAAATCTTGTTGATGGACGAATCCCGATTAACGAGGGGTTCCGACGACCGAGAGGTGTGATGAGGTGGCATTCCCAGGGTGACCTGTTTATTTCTATAAGATGCCCAAGTGACCGAGTAAAGCCCAGCAATGATGAGAAATCCTCCCAGTATACTGTTTCAAAGTATACACTACTAATCATTCAGTCACAACAATAACGATGATAAGGGATAATTACAAAACCTACCCTGAGCCTTGGGGTATTTACAGAAAAAAAAAAGATGTAAATACACGAGGTTTGATTCAGTCTTAATATCAAGGGGTTAACTGTAGTAATTCTATAAATGTAAATGGGGGTCTTGAGACTTCTCTTACGGATGGAAAAATGTATGACGGTATCAAAATCAAACATCAAGGGTCATTTGTAATAACGAAACTCTTCTGGGATTTACTGTAACTACCTCCAAACCTCAGAGAGATTTTGCAACTATCCAAAGGATAACAATAGTAAGTATAGAAAGGCATAGAGATTATGACCTTCCTAAATAAATCGGGCTTCCCAGGAAAATTCTTGAGAGGAAAGCGGATGCAGCAGGTTGAAGCGGATTATATAAAGCAACCAAGGAAGGGCCGAGAGTTTTATTTGACCAAGTCAGAAGTCCATAGTTCAGAGCAGATGCTACAACTCCCTATGTAAGAACAAGGAAGCAGATATGATCATTAATGAATGAACGATATGTGAAACAAGAGAAGTACAACTTCACAAATCATCTATGATGCCAAAAGCTATCCAAATGATGTATAGTTCTTGGCTTGGGGAGAGAGAGAGAGAGAGAGAGAGAGAGAGAGAGAGAGAGGGAGAGAGAGAGAGGGAGGGAGGGAGGGAGGTAGGGAGGGAGGGAGTGGGGGGGAGAGAGAGAGAGAGAGAGAGAGAGAGAGATAGAGAGAGAGAGAGAGAGAGAGAGAGAGAGAGAGAGAGAGAGAGAGAGAGAGAGAGAGAGAGAGAGAGAGAGAGAGAGAGGGAGGGAGGACATACAGCATAGCATACAGCAAAAACCTCAGACGGTGTAAGATTCCAGTCTGTCGACTCGTTTGTCATAAAAAACGCAGACACCACCATGAAAAGCGCACCGAAAAGGTAGGAATATGCCGTCACTGATATACTTGCCGGATACTTAGCTAAAAGTGGAGCCTGCATAGAAATACAACTGAAGCTCCGTAAAGAGATGTAGGATAAAACCTGTATATCTGGAAACAAAATATCGATATACATTCTGTAAACAAATTTTCAAATGTAAAAAATTCAAATACATTCTGCATGAAGCACCATGGACTCATGATCAGTGCATAAGAGATTAATGAGTAAAAGACGTAAACACCCCGGACTAACCATACATACATGTGTGTATTGCTTTCAGGTCCATGTTGCATCATGAACTGGGGTCCATGATATAACATCTAGCGAGATTATTACAAAAAATACAAACATCACAACTGAGAAATCCATTATCAACCTGAATGGCCAGATACGTCGCCATGCACATGCAGTTCCCTATCAAGCATAAAACTCCTAGGTGCCAATTATCGAAACCCAGTTCAAGGAAACAAGACATTAACCAGCCAGCAGGCTCTGGCTGACCCTTGGCACTTATTTCACTGTGTGCGGCAAAATCCAACTCCTTATATCCAAAAACAGCCGGACCACGGAACATAGCCATCAGAACCGCACCAAAAACACAAACAAGAGTACCTCCTAACTTTGCTTGACCTTCAGTTTTTTGTAAATTTACAGTTTCTGTACTGCATGTAGAATAGTTACATGTAAAAATCATAGAAGGCAAAATGTGTCTGTGTGTGAGAGAGAGAGGAGTAAAAATTGATTTGACATCAATATCTGATTCTCATGCGTGCAAAGGCAGTTAAACGCAAACACATAATGGGGTGTGTGTGTGTGTGAGAGAGAGAGAGGGAGAGAGGGGGGGTCCGAGAGAGGGGTGGAGGGAGGGAGAGAGAGAGAGAGAGAGAGAGAGAGAGAGAGAGAGAGAGAGAGAGAGAGAGAGAGAGAGAGAAAGAGAGAGAGAGAGAGAGAGAGAGAGAGAGAGAGAGAGAGAGAGAGTAATAGCTTGAAGAAGCTTTAACTGACCCCATCATTACAGCCAATATAAATGTAAATACTGGAATAGCCGGCTGTACAGCTGCAGCATAAGTTGGATTGGTATAGCCAAGACCGAGAAGAAACAAAAGTTGGTTCCCGAAAATACTAGAAAAAAACACAATAAGAAATTATTAATAAGTTGAGTCATCAGAAAGAAAGAACACAACCTAAATGAAACTATATATATGCCACCTACCCGGTTAAACCGAGAAAGAAGAAGGAGGTAACGAACCGTCTGTTCAACGGCAATCTTTGCCTTCTGCGAAACAAAACTCCAGACATTCTCAATGTTGTGCCATACATATTCAACAAAAAATTAAGAAAAAAAAGTAACTACCTCAATAATAAACAATTATCAAGGGGTATTATATCCAAATTCGCATATTTACTGATAAGCAAAAGTAATGTGGATAGATTTTGACTGTACAACAATAGCTACTCCTTTGCTTAGATTAGAGTTCGAACCTTACATGATCTATAGACTACTACCTTAGTGCGATCTTCTCAGGCCTTTGATTCCACGACAAAGTCCGTGGTATTCGTGTTTTATGTAGCTGCATGGACTGTATTAGACAAACCAAAGATTCATACTCGTTTATTTTCTCTAACATTATCTCTAGTAACTGCATCATACATGGCCCTTTAGGTGCCAAAAGCAATCCACTAACATATGAAAAACTATTACCCTTGATGGGTTATTACTACCAAAAAACATCTCTACATACTCTTTTCTAACGGCCAAAGTTGCTCACTAGAGTTTAGGAAAAACACTCTCTGGAAAACTTCTAGTAAAAAACTAGTATCCTGTGTGTAAATTGATCTGGAATCACTACAAAATATATATTGGCCATCTTTATCTAAGACCATTGACAGAAAGCATGCTATATGAAAAATAACCAGAAACCTCCGCTCCCCAATTCCACATTTGGCCCAAACATGGCCTTATAAACCAACCTTACAACTCACGCACCCAGAGGGATTCGAACCCCGACATATACCCACCCATTAGAGGCAGTAATTCCTTTTTGGATCTGTGAGGTCTCCTGACAGTCTATTCACGAGACCTTCCAATTTTCAATCAATGAGCAATGGTACAGTCCTTATACCTTCCTCATCCATTTTCTTACCTTTCACACACTGCACTTACACTACTAAAAAAACAAATAAACTAAATAAAAAAAAAGGACAAACAATCTAGTAATGGACGCATCAAATTCAACCATTATCTAATCTATCTCAAAACACGCAGTAAAATACATATACATGAGAGAGAAAGAGAGAGGGAGACTGACTTCTCACGGACATAGGCCACGGGGGCGAGGATCGAGAGGGCAAGAAGGTCTCTCAAGACACAGAACACAAGCTGATTGACGCCGACGTTGAGCGCCAGTTTGGTGATGACGTGGTTGCCCCCGCTGAAAACCTGCACGGCCGCCATCGCCATGTGTGCCCTCCAAACGTCCCCACCATTTACGATCGCAGTCGCCATTGCTGCCACCATATTCTTCTTAAGAAAAACAAAATAAATAACAATCTGAACCCCCAATAGTCTACAGTGTGAATATAATGTATGTATAGATTGGACGGCGGGGGTGTGAATGTGATGGGGGCTGCGTGAATGTGTCGCTTGGGCGAGGAAAATAAGGTGGGACTGAAATTAATTTAGCATGGATTCATGATTTTGTTGTCTTCGTCGAGAAGATTTTGTGCGCAGAAAGAAAGAGAAGGGGACTGTGAAGTGGTAGACTTTAGCTAAACTTGGCAGAAGTGTATTTTGAATAATGGTGTTGAAAATGGGATATTCGAATTTTTGGATAGTAAATATTGATATTCGATATCCGAAATAAATATCTGAAATATTATTTTTTACTATAAATATTTTTACAACAAATTAAATATAGACTCAATTAATTATTTATCTTAAATAAATAATACTACAATACCAATTCAAACCAATAAAAGTAAATGTATTCATATTATTTGCCAAACAAAGTGTATATCTTCATATTATTTAAAATATAAAAAATATAAATTATATATTTTTCGGATATTTCGGATATCCGAATATCCGAAAAATTTCAAAAGGCATATCCGATATCCGAATCCGAAAAAACGGATATCCGATTTTCGGATATCCGAAAGTCCACATATCCAAAACTTCGGATTTTCGGATTTTCGGATCGGATATCGGATATCGGTTATTTTTGAACACCCCTAATTTTGACTAGGAGGGTGCACCAAGAAAAGTGAGGGCAGTATGGGAATTGTGTGGTTCAGTAATTTTGAGGGCACTATTAAAATTAGGACCACGATCCCTTCATGTCAATATTCCCTCAAGTTAGTCAAGTCAGCCTATTAGGAACCGTTGGATAGTTTTAATGTATCAGAATTTGCCACATCCACTACCCACTATCTATTAAATTAAAATCATTAATTGTATATATAATCCAAAAGCACTTGTGTTTTTTACAACAAAACATCACTTATTAG
Organism: Orobanche coerulescens; assembly: GCA_033398695.1. Classification (NCBI taxonomy): domain Eukaryota; kingdom Viridiplantae; phylum Streptophyta; class Magnoliopsida; order Lamiales; family Orobanchaceae; genus Orobanche; species Orobanche coerulescens. The sequence goes on along the minus strand of CM065818.1, from coordinate 12,205,662 downwards.
TAGCAACTAAAATTGAATATAATCAAAACAGAATGACATCTATATATATATATATATAATAGCATTACGGATTCGAAGCATTAGATTAATTCTCTCTCCTACGTGGCATTCTCTTAATTTTGGATTCATATTTATCTAAAATCTTGAATCCCACATCAATTTAAAATAATACTTAATTGATGGACAATCCAAATATATAGAATTCGATATCTTGAATCCCACATCGATTTAAAATAGGACTCCACCAATGGAGAACCTAAATAAGTACTTAGAATCAATTTGTATTTTTCAACTACATAGTTATTTTACACACAAACTTAAGAATACTATTTTATTGTGTTTAATTTGGCTAATTATTAAGTTGGACAAATAAATAGTTTAAATTTTTTGTGAAAATTTAATGGGCGAATTATTAAATTTACATTAATAATAGCATTGCGGATTCGAAGCATTAGATTAATTTTCTCTCCTCCGTAGCATTCTCTTAATTTTGGATTTTTATTTATATAAAATCTTAAATCCCACATCAATTTAAAATAATACTTAACTGATGGACAATCCAAATAAATAGAATTCGATATCTTAAATCCCACATCGATTTAAAATATGACTCCACCAATAGAGAACCTAAATAAGTACTTAGAAACAATGTGTATTTTTCAACCACATAGTTATTTTACACCAAGCTTAAGAATATTATTTTTATTGTGTTTAATTTGGCTAATTATTAAGTTGGACAAATAAATAGTTTAATTTTTTAGTGAAAATTTAATTGGACCAATTATTAAATTTACATTGATTTTAAATGTTACTTAACCGATAGACAATCTAAATAAATAGAATTCATTGTCTTGAGTCCCACATTAATTTAATATAGAACTTCACCACTGAAGTACCTAGATAAATATTTAGAATTCAATGTGTATTTTTCAATTCCATATTTATATTTCACACACAAGCTTAAGAATTTTATTTTTACTGTGTTTAATTTATCCAATTATTAAGCTGGACAAATAAATAGTTAAATTTTTTAGTTAAAAATTAATTTGATCAATTATTACATTTATATTAATTTATTGTCTAAATTTAAATATCACATCTATTTTATTTAGTAGTTTTATTTTTATTGACAATTTTATTTTGGCTAATATTAATAATATCAGTTATTAAATAATTTAATTTATTTTTATTTGAAAACCTAATTGGACCAATTATCAAATTTGTGTTAATCGCATTTATCTAAAATTTTAAATACCACACCGATCTTAAATGAGGCTCTATTGATTGGTGTACTAAATAAACATTTAAAATTAATGTTATTTTTACTCCATAATTACTTTGCATGTTTAATAATTTTAAATTTATTGAGAAAATTAATTTAACTAATATTAATTTGTCCGATTCTTAAGCTAAATGAATAGTTTTATTTCTATTGAAAATTCAATTTGGTCGATTATTAGGTTTGTATTAATCGTACTTATATATAAATTTAAATCCCACATCGTTTTTAAACAAGACTCCATCGATTGGATAACCCAAATAAATACTCACAATCAATATGCATTTTTTCACCTCACAATTATTTTGCACAATTATTGAAAATTTTAATTTTCAACTGCACGACTCCCACTGCAACAGCCATAAGCCTGGAATAATCGGGAACTAAATAAATATTTAAAATTAATGTTATTTTTACTCCATAATTACTTTGCACGTTTAATATTTTTAATTTTATTAAGAAAAATAATTTCACTAATATTAATTTGGCCGATTATTAAGCTAAATGAAAAGTTTTATTTCCATTGAAAATTTAATTTGGCGAATTATTAGGTTTGCATTAATAATATTTATATATAAATTTTAATCCCACATCGGTTTTAAATGAGACTCCATCAATAGGATAACCTAAATAAATACTCACAAACAATATACATTTTTACACCTCATAATTATTTTGCACCACGAGTTAATAGTTTTATTTTTTATTGAAAAACTTAATGTGATCAATATTTTTTCTGCCTGGGCATAACAAATTTGTCTAATATTAATTGAGTCAATTTTTATTTTGACTAAGTAAGTAGTTTTACTTATATATATATATATATATATAATCATTTTATATTTTATCACCATATTTCTCATATGCAATTAATTGATCAATTATTGGGTTGGCTAAATAAATATTGTTATTTTGCTGGAAATAAATTTTGGGTAATTATTGAGTTGACCAATCGTATTTTTTTGAAATTTTTATTATTATTTTATTTAATTTATTCAATTTATCAATGTCTAACAATTTAAGAGAATGTGAATTTTGTTAAAGTGAGATATAAAAACTAATTATTGTAACAACTTATATTTGATTATATAAATTTTATAAGTTTTAATAGATTTGGGTAACTCATTCATATATTCAAAATGTATTTTGCCATCATATTTCTTATCACCAATTAATTCGACCAATTATCGAGTTGACCAAATAAGTAGTATTACTTTTTATTAAAAATATAATTTGACAAATCATTAAGTTGTCCATATAAATATTTTGTATTTAAAAATTAATTTGACTAATTTATTGATGTTTAATTTAATTTTTTACCAATATAAAGCAATTTGAGCTAATTTGAATTTTTTTAAAGCCAGACGTAACAACCAATTATTATAACAACTTAAATTTAATTATTTAGATTTTGTATATTTTAATAAATTTGGGCAATTAGTGCTTATAACTATACAGATTTGCGAGGGGAGCATATATTAAAATTATTTTTTTGGAATGGGTATAGCTATATAATATATAAATGGGTTTCAGATGACTAAATCCTAGCTGTATTGTTTCGAGTATCACTATATGGTTTGAGGATGAAAAAGTGTAGTAAATTCGCCTTTAAGTCAGATTTAGAACGGCTACGGTTATGTAAATTATAAACGGGTTCGAGTGGGTGAATCCTTGCCTCATCTTTTTGGTTTTCGTGGTGTTCTGTTGCGGTGAGGAACTCCGAATGGCTGAACCTAACTAATAAGTATAATTGGCGAGCTTTTTGCATTAATAAATTTGATTTAAAATATAATTTTATTATATTTATATATATACTGTTACGTATCCAGAGCACCACGTTAACTCTCTCATACGTGGTATTTTTATTTTCTAGATTCTTATTTAGTTAAATCTTCCATCCATCTTGATTTTCAATGACACTCCACTCATTGAATAACTAAATAAATATTTAAAGTATGTATTTTATCCATAATTATTACACCACCACTTTATTTTGATCATCTATTGAGTTGGCCAAATGTATTATTTTATTCTTTTTAGAAAATTATATTTGGCAAATTATTAATTAAACCTCATTGGCCAAATATGTACGTATTTATTTTTTAATATCTAATTTGTATTTGCATATATATTTTTTTATATTTTTATATTGTTTTAATAAGATCGATTATCTTCACTTACAAATAAATATATAAACTATTTAATAGCAATATGGGTTTGGAGTACCACGTTAACTCTCTTTCCTACATGAATTTTTTTATTTTTATTTATCTAAAATCTTGAATCCCATCAAAGTATAGGTATATAAATTGTAAAGGATTTTTGAAGATCGTATAATTCTAAAATTATACTAGGAATTTAACTTTATTTTTTGTCATTTACTCCCTCCGTCCACCAACCATGTGCATTGTTTTGACCGGCACGGGTTTTAATATTTCAGTTGACTTAGTTGGTAGGATGTGTTATGAGTGGAGTAATGGGCCCACTTGTGGTAAAATTTGTTGCCAAAAATAAACAATGCACATAGGTTGCGGACGGACGGAAAAGGAAATTGTTGCACATGGGTGGCGGACGGAGGGAGTATAATATTTAACATTCATTTTATAATATTTGAGTTTCATTGAAATGGATTAACCTATTAATTACTATAGCAACTTATGTTTAGTTGTTTAAATTATATAAATTTAAAAACGCTGAATAATTAGTATATATTATATAGGGGTATGAGATATAAATGAATAATAAAGTTATCTTTTAATCGAGTTTGATGAATATGTGTATAAAAATTTTAAACAAGTCTAAATATTTGTAGCATACATTCGTTGTTTCATGTGTTACTATATGAGTTCTGAACTGGAATAAGTAGTAAAATTACCTTTCAATCGGGTTTATGACGAGTATAAGTACATAAATTCTAAATGAGTTTGGGTGGCTGAATTTCATCCTCATTATTTCTGTTTATTGGTGTGTCCGCTGCGGTACGATTACAAGTGGCTGAACCCTAAGAAAGTATTAAATTATTTTTATGATTTTACTTATAAATTACAATATAAAGTGATTACCCGTCGAGTTTCGACGGGCTATACACTAGTTATATTTAGATATAATTCAAGTCACAACTAAAATTGGTCTTTCACATTAGATATAATCTGAGTTATAATCTGACAGTAATTCATCGCTATTTAAACGGTAATTTAAGTTAAAACTAAAAATCAGATTGTAGAAATTCTACAATTACATTAGTCTTTCAAAAAGGCAAACTACAAAATCAACTCAAAAAACAACACTTGTTAGATGAATCTTTCATGACAATTTGCATAAGTTCTTGGTTTTCATTAGTCGCTAAAATTATTATAACATCAACAATCTTGTAAAACCTTTTAATAATCTAGTAAAGTAATAAGATCTTACCATCAATAATCTTGTGTAACTAAAATAATTTTCCGATGGTTGAGGAAACTCGTGCATTTGATGCTCCAATATGGACGTTCCACAATCAATCTGACTTAGAGATATATCATCCTTCAATGAACATAAAAAAATTAATACATTATAAGTTATCCGAAAGTAAGATGAAAGAATAAAGTTGTTATAACCATAAATTATATACCTCAAATACTTCACACGGTGAAGGTTTTTTAGCTGGAGGTTTTTTTTTTCTCTTAGGTTGAACCTCATTCCAGGGCCTTAATCGCCTAGTCGTCTTCAACCCTTGTCGCTTCTTAAACCATTTTGCTTGAGTCACATATTCTTTCGTTACTATTGGGTCATCACCTTCATAATTGACCAAGCTTCTTTCTTGTAATCTAAGCTCTATCACCTGCTTACACAACTCATGTATTCCATTTTCTACAAACTGGTGCAATTTTTCGGAGTTTGACACCTCGGCAGCCAATCAAATCATAGTAGGACAAAGTTGCCTATACCTTCGTGTGCTAGAAAGTTTGGGATCTTCTATAACCTCATTTCTATTTAGATCATATATAACACCATTACGTGCATCTCTTGTCCACCGTTTTAGAATGTACTGATTAGGGATAGCTTTAACATCATTAGCATCAAAAACCTTCAATGCATGACAACAAAGTACTCCGAAAGTCTCAAATTTTCTACAAGTGCAAGTTATGAAGGAATTTAAAGGATCAAACAAAACTCTCCACTCTCCTTCCTTATTTGCCATGATGACAACATATGAAAATGGAACTTGAGATACATTTCTTTCTCGTATAGATGCAGCCAAAAATAAGGAAAACTCATCACTAAATAGATTAAAAATTGTAGGTGTGTATACATCAGCAAGTTGGATTAAAATCGGTGAATGTTCATACCTCAGCTTTGCTAATTTGTGTCGAGACTCAAATTCACAAACTAACTCATTGTATCGCTTGTCTTCAACAACTCTCTCAAAGTGCTTGAAGGATTGGCTCACATTGATGGTCGGGGTCATGCACGCCTTAAAGTCGGAGTTCAAACTCTCACTGAGTTGAGTGCTTCGCATTCCCAACGTGAAGGCTTGCTTCATGTAACATGCTGCCCATTTTTCCTTGATATCATATATCGATTTCACCCATTTGTTTTCTATGACATTAAATTCTACCGTTGACTTTTTCCATGCCTCTTCAAAATCGACTGGTTGGTCATAATCATACATACATTTCTTGAAGAAAGTCAAGAAATGATTTTCTTTTTTCATTAAGTTAGCAAGGTGTTTGATTCCATTTTGCATCAAATGCCATGTACATAAGCCATGTCGAGTCTCCGGCATCACCTTAGCGAGTACACTAGCCATTGCCGCTGCTTGGTCGGTGAACATAGTTTGAGGCTTTTTGTTCCCATGTGCTTCCAAGAACGTTTCAAATAACCATTCGGATGATGGTATTGTTTCATCATATAACAATGCTGCTCCAAAAATAACGGCACCTCTAAAATGATTGAAGCCTGAAAACAATGCCAATGGTCTATTAGCATGATTAGTGCAATGTGTTGTATCCAATGACACCACATCACCAAAATATCCATAGTCCAAGATCATTTTTGCATCAGCCCAAAAGACATTTGTGATTTGTTCATCACTATCCATTTGATATGCATGGTAAAATGAAGGATTATCCAATTGCTGATGTTGGAAATATGCCAAGAGACTACCGGCTTCTCCATAGACCATGAAACGTTGTCATCTTGATTTGAGATAGTTCCTAGCATCCAAGCGTGTATATCCAAGATGACTTCTACCTCCTGAATGTGCACTCATAAGCTGAAAATTAGCCTTTTGCATCAATCCACAATCCTCTGCAATTTCAATCTCATATGCTTGAACTTCGGAGATTTTACGATGTGATGCTAGCATATGTGTTGTTTCTGCAAGTTGTAAACAATGGTTGTGGTCCCCTACAAACTCATGGATTACAAATTTCCCATTCTTTTCACTAAGAGAAATTCTTGCTTCGCAACCGGTTCTTGTATCTGCCCTTGGATTCTTAACTGTAAAAGATCTCTTGTCCACCCTCCGATGACCTTCCTTGCAACAAACAAATCTGCATGATCTAATTGACTTGTCTTCCTTCCTTTTGTTCAACCATTGTTTTCTAACTCCAAAACCGGTTTTTCTACCATATTCAACCCAAAATTCCCAAGCTTCATCTACAATATCAAATTCCACGCCAACAGTGGGTAATATAGTCATTGTACTTACTGCAAATCAGATAAACAACACATTTGAGAATGAATAATTTTAATAAGCATTCATCTACACTAACAAATAGTCAATACAAGTAAGACACAAACAGCTCCTTTGTAGTTTAGGATTTGTAAACCCCTGCATATTATATAATGGATCCCAGTACAGAAAACTTGATGATTTCTCTCCAAACATGGCACTATCATGTTCACTTAGGTAAAAGAGATGATCTAAACCCTATTAGTTTATGGATTATCAAAAGCCCCTAAAGCTCACTGCTAAAATAAAATAAATTAATCAAAGAGTATAATATGGAAATAAATGGTATAAACATGACGATGAATAGAGAAAAGGGTTTAAAGGATGATGGAACTTACAAGATGATGATGGAACTTGCGAGATGATGATGAAGTTGCTACCTTTACAAAGGAAATTGATGAAGTTGCTGGGTTTTACAGCCGAGAAAGAAGCGCCAAAAGGGACAGAAAGAAGAGCCGGTTGGAGAGAATAGGTTAAGAGGTAAAGGAAGTGGGCCTTAAGGGAAAAAATAGTTTTAATTTAATAGGCTGACTTGACTAACTTGAGGGAATATTGACGGGAGGGGATCGTGGTCCTTAAAATTAGGAGTGAGCAAATGAAATAGAAAAATCGAACCGATTGACGAACCGAACCGAAATTGTTTCGAAAATATAGTTAATCGAATCGACGTTTAAGATTTATTTTTTATTTCATAAACAGGTGGTAAATTACATATTACACGAAGTCGATGGTATGCTTTTATATTTAAATATGAAAATCGACGGTTAATCGAACCGAACCGATGCTCATTAAAAATATAATATTGTTAAATTTACAAATCTATTTTCAATATTTGTATTTGAAATCATAAAAGATACCACTTTGTAATTTATAGTTTTTAAAATTATATAATGTGAATCTACACTTTGAATAAATTATAAAAAAGAATTGATTATCGAACCGATCTTTAGGTTAATCGGTACAATGATTTTTAATTTTTAGTTTATGCTTTGGAGTGGTTAATCGAACCGTGGTCATCCCTTATTGAAATAATGAATTAAGCTAGTTGATTTAATTTACTGTTATATTATACTTCGTCTGTCCTCAAAACGGTATTAGGACACATGTTTTTAAATGTAGGTAGTTGTTTGTTGAGTGGAAAAAAGGGTAAACGAGTTTTGAATATTTATGAGACATAAATTATAAGAAGGTGAATGGAATCATATACAAAAATTAATGTGATATAGTTCTTAGGAATAGACGAAAACGACTTTAATGATACAATTTTTGAGGACGAAACGAGTATATTGTTTGGAGTGTTTTTCATAAGTTTTAAGACAGAAGTATAATTCTTCTCTCTTTTTCAAATGTCACATATTTACCACGTTAACGCCAACTCAATGTTAGGAATATGCCCTCGAATGCCACTCAGAGGATGAGAGAGTGAGAGCAATTGTATTGTAATTATGAATATTATATTTAATAAGGCAATTATTATTTCTATATTATTGTATATCACTGGCATTGTGATTTGGTATATAGAATAGTAGTCCTTGCATTTGAGAGTGAACATTCTACTCCTTATAGAGATAAGGAGATAGGCACTAGAAGTGTTTAGAGCTCGAATGCTTAACTAGTTCGCAAGTCGATAAAACTTAACAGGACATTAAGTTTTAATAAGACTTGTATAACTGATGCTAGGACGTGTGCACGTCTTGATAGCATAGTTATAAGTATATTGGTGGGACCAGTATACTCGAACACGACTCATACTCGATTCAGTCACACGGTATTCACTCTCAAAGAGTCGATGACGAATCGAAAGGTTGTGATAGTATACGTGGACCTTTGACTTGAGGGTTCAGTAGAAGATGTGTTTGTGACGTTTAGTTTGTCATTAGAGTAGTTAGACTCATTTGCTTAATTGCTGAGTCGACCTCGAAGTGCGGACTATACGGGCAGGTAGCAGTCTTTGCTGTACGCCAAGAAAGGATTCTATCTCCTGTTAGTGAGCAGGCGAATGTCCTATACGGTTAATGGCAAATAAGATCATAAGTCTTTGGCCAAAGCATTCTGATATAGTCGTATTAGATACACTATTAATCAGTCGGTCTTGATTTGCATTAACACATGTATAGAGTTTAGTCAACGATAGGGTTTGACTTTACCGTGACCCGAAGACTTGACCGGACATCCGATGAAGGGTCTATACGTATATAGTATTCACGACATAATGGTTACGGAATGATTCGTTCATTCGTTCTCGATCGGGGTTCTGATGCGGCCGCCAGTGGCTAAGTGTTGCCCGCACTCATTGGTTCCTCCCAATGCCGGTGAGACGAACCTACGAGTCGCGCAATAGGATCATTGATGGATAAATATGAATTAATAATCTCTCTTATAATATTAGATATTAGATATCTAATTTTGATTTATCGGATAAATCAAATAGCGGTCTAATGAATTGTAAGTAGTTACTGGGTGATTACTTTAATTCATAAATTATATTTCTTAGAGAAATATATATTTGTGTTTGATATAATTAATTAATTGGATTAATTAATTAGTCCAAACACATTGGAAATAAAACGGATTCGTTTGACGAACATCCGGTACACGAGGGATTCGTTTTGACGAACATCCAGTACACGAGCCGAGTAAATTCGACCCGTCTTCTTGGAAATTTCCCTTAAGGCCACCACCCCTCCATCTCTTGTCTCTTATATACTTATTTTATGTCACTAGGTGACATATGTGAGGTGTATTTGATACCCTCAATCATGTGTTAAAGGTAGACTTTCATTTTTTTATAAATAAAAGTCTTTAAAAAGGAGTTATGACAACTTCTTCTAGCTTTAACTCATTATCACGAATTTGAGAGAGAGAGTAAGGTAGAAAACTTCATCTTGATCTTAGAGACAAGATATAAGAAGAATACATTGAGAGAGAAAATTCCTACAAGCTTCCCTAGCCGCATTCTTGAAGAAAGGAAGCTTGTCGATTTTTCCATCAAGTTCCGGCGTGTGAAGTAGAGGCATCTTGCTTTAGGTGCTTGGAACGAAGGGCTCTTCATCATCATCATCATCATACGAAGGTTTTTCAGAGACATCATAGGTATGGGACTTTGATTCCTTGATCTTCGTATTTTTCTTTTCGTATATACGTTACTTGATCGATCCTCTTAGGGATTCCGTTTATTCTTCCGTTGCGTTTATTTTCTGAGGAATCCCAACAGTGGTATCGGAGCGAGTTCAAATATATCGTATATACGATCATCTTTGCATTTGGAATGTTATTTGATGATGTTTATGATTTAGAATCATAATAGATATAATCGAAGAAATTTAATCGTTCGTAGTAAGTCAAGTTTCGACTATTTTATGTGAATTATAAATCTGAAAAATTTGATTTTTGTTGATTTATAAGTTCTTCATGAAGTTAAGAAACTTTTTCGTTTTGGAAGCGAGTCGAAAAAATGAGAAAAACGGGGGTTAAACACGAATACCGCACGAAGACGCAGCTGCCGGCAGCAGCTTACTGGACTGCTGCCTGGCCGGCCGAGAGTGACTCGCTAGCTACTGTAGCTGCTCGGCCAGCCTGCCGGGCAGTGGCCGAGAGTGACTCGGTCCCGGCGGTTTTCGGGTTTTCGGCCCGATTTTGAATCGGGCCGTGGGCTGGGCCTGATACCGGATTTTCCGGGACTCCATTTTTGTGTTTATATTTCGTTGTAATAATTTCCAAATTTAAATTGGATTTAATTAGATTTAATAAAATATTTGGAATATTTTTTAAGGGAAATTATTAGACGAGAATATTATTTTGGCGGATTACTTTGAACAGATTAACATGACGATTATAAATATTAATTTGATTAATATTGTAGAAATTAAATAAATTAATTTTTATATTAATTGGATTAATATATTAATTGATTATTTAATTTTATTTACCGTTACATGTTGTATTAAATGCCTTATGTGATGGTGATATAGCTCGTGGACTTAGTTGTTGATTTCTTCGATTCGATATGGTTGTAAAGGCCATTTTGAGCCTATTTATTTTTACTAGAAAATATGTATAAAAGGATGTATTGTTCAATGATGTAATTATTCATATGGCTATGACGAAGACCGAAGGCGACCATTTGGAAGACGAAGAATCAATACTGTATTTTTCTTTTCGTTATTTGGCTTGGCCCAATACTTAGGAAAAAGTCCATGAGCTATATGTTGGTAGTAACTAGGTTGCTATTTATTGTTTTTCATTTTGAATGATTGACAAATCACAAACCGCGCTTATAAACGGATTAATGTGCAAAGTGTAACATATAATCGCGTTAATACTCCCACTTACAAACACTAAGTTATAAAGGTTACGAGGTTTCCTACCCTCCGTCAAACTCATGGAAAATTGAAATCTAAACCGGAATCTTATTCTTCCGAGTATGTCGGGGTAATATTTTGGAGAAGGTTGAAAAATTCCTAGAGTGCATTAGATGCCTTTGGTTGTGACAAATCAAACCCCTATAAACCGTATGGGTTGCCGGGTAAGATTCAATTGTCAGACTAATAGGAGTTGACGGTTTAAACTTAGATAGTTCAGCGAGCCATAGAAACCGAATGGGTTGAGGGCAAGTGAACTAGGGGTAAAAGAAGATCGAATCATCCATTAGATGGGTTGGTATTAGACACCACTTTATAAAGAATAATAGAATATAAACCGTATGGGTTGCCCTCTATTAAACTTTGTAAAGAAATCGATCACCACTATGAAGTCACCCAAGACTTCCTGATTTAACATGGGAGTGTGTAAATGCCGATAAAATAGTGGGAGCCGAGTTATGAATAAAGAAAGTCCTTAAATTCTTTACTCGGTTCATAATTAAACAATCACTAACAAATCTCAAATTATTCTCTCAGCTAACAAAACTCTCAATATGACAATGAACCCACTCGCTATACTACTTGAAAAGAACGTCTGACCGGGTCCGAACTATGTGGATGGCTTCGAACTTGAGGATTGTCCTAACTATGGAAATCTTTGGGATACGTCTTGAGGCGGACATCCCAGCGGCTCCTGCAAGAACCCGAGCCAATCAGAAGATGTCGATGCCCATGAGAAATGGGTAAAAGACGACATAAGAGTGCGAGGGTACATGTTAGGCTCAATGACCAATGAGCTTCAACGTGCCCATGAAAAGATGACGTCTTCACGAGCCATCTTAGCGCACTGGCCGAGCTCTATGGAGAGCGTAGCCGAACCGCTAGATATGAGATATCAAAGCAATTATTCGGCGCGGGATGAAGGAAGGAGAGAAGGTTGGGGACCATGTCCTCAAGATGATCTCGATGATTGAGAGATTGGAAGCTCTTGATTTTCGATGCATGCATCTCTCCAAATCGACCTTATCCTGCAGTCACTTCACGACTCCTTTTCCCAATTTGTCATGAACTTCAACCGCAATGAGATTGCATGTAACTTAGGCTAATGAACAACCGACTTGATCTCGGATGAAGACAAAGGGAAAGGAAGCTGCACTTGTGATTTCTTCTAAGACTTGGAAGTCCAAGAATAAGAAGAAAAAGAACAAGAAGCAGTTAGGTCCGATAGCCAAGATCGACAAGGGAAGGGGCAAGGCCCCAATGGTTCAAAAGAGCAAAGGGGCCAAGAAAGCGGATGTATGCCTCAACTGCGGTGAGCTAGGCCACTGGAAGAGGTATTGTCCAAAGCTTGACCATAATGCGCCTTCCGGTACGGAACTATTGGTTCTAGAAACAAATTGTTCTGTAACTGTATATTCTACTTCTTGGATACTTGATTCCGGTGCGAGTTCTCACATTTGTACAATGAATCGGGATCTGGAACGAAGTAGGAAGCTGGATTCGGGGAGGTGATGGTCACCGTCGGAAGTGGGCATAGTGTCGAGGCTTCGATATCGGATCCCTTATGTTGGATTTAGAATCTGGTTTTATTCTCACTTTAGATGATGTACTTGTTTTGCCCAAGGGGCACAAGAATATTGTATCAATTAGGTCATGGACCGAAAGGGATTTCACTTCTTTATTGGAGATGGGTCTGTCGTATTTATTTCGAAATAAATTGGTTGGTATGCTACATTATTAAATGGTTTATACCATTTAAATTTAAAGAATAAGACAACCGTGAACACTATAACTAGGAAGCGTGGTAGGGATGAAACGAACCAAGCACTTAAGTGGCATCTTAGACTTGGTCATATCGGTCGGACCAAGGTTCATAAAATGGAGAAAGATGGGCTTACGGGTCCATTGGGATCGATCCCTATCCAACTTGTGAATCTTGCCTTCAAGGCAAAATGACTAAGTTACCCTTCGAGGACTTTTGAAAGAGTCTTTGAAAAACTTGGATTGATCCATACCGACGCGTCTGTGGCCCTTTTGAAGTGGCACGAGACGGCTTTGATTTCATTACATTTATCGATGACCATACTGTATGGATTCGTACTTAATGAAACATAAGTCAAGCTTTTGATAAATTCAAGGAATTTAAAGCCCTAGTTGAAAATCAAACAGTAACCGTGTTAAGACTCTTCGGTCAGGCCAGGTGGTGAGTACATGAGTACCGAATTTGATGAGTTCTTAAAAGAACTAGGAATAGTGTCACAATTCACACCTCCGGCTACTCCACAATTAAATGGTGTATCGGAAAGAAGGAACCGAACCTTGTTGGACATGGTTCGCTCCATGCTTAACTATACCGATCTACCGATTTATCTCAGGGTTACGCGCTCCTTCTTTGTGCATATCTTGAACAGATGTCCTTTCAAATCCGTTCCTAAGACTCCCATGAGATGTGGAGAGGTAGGAAACCAAGTCTTAATCACATTAGTATTTGGTGATGCCCTGCTTATGTCAAGAATACTAAAGTAGAGAAATTTGAAACTAGGTATGTGAAATGTCGTTTCATAGTATATCAATAGGATTCCATGGTATATCTATTCAACATTCACGAAGATCAAAGGATCATCGTTGCTATACAAGCACACTTCTGGAAGATCGGTTTATTCAGAAGGAGGGGCAGTAGAAATATTTCTTTGGAAGAAATAAAAGAAACACCAAATGAGACACCTATGCAAGATACAAGAACCGAACCTTCTGAAATACAAATACAACCTCGCAAGTCTAGTAGAATTTCTCAATTACCGGAGAGGTATGGCTATCTGCATCAAGAGGAACTGGGTGTCCATGAGATGACAGAAAGTAGTCAAGAGAAAGATCCTTCTACATACGACCAAGCGATGGTAGACGTTGACTCCACCAAATGGCAAGAAGCTATGGAAGCCGAGATAGACTCAATGCATGCTAATCAGTCTGGACTTTAGTAGATCGTCCTAAAGGCATAGTGCCTATTGGAAACAAATGGATCTATAAGAGAAAGACTGATGGAGATGGCAAGGTTGATACCTATAAGGCCGGGCTTGTGGCAAAGGGTTATTCCCAAAGAGAAGGAATCGATTACTTGAGACCTTCTACTTTGTAGCTATGATTAAGTCTATTCGCATGATGCTTGCTATATGACCCACTTAGATTATGAAATATGGCAAATGGATGTGAAAACGGCATTCCTAAATGGATTCCTCGAGGAGGAGATTTATATGGAATGCGACTAGGGATTCATATCTCAAACCAATATTCATAAAGTATGCAAACTTCAGATGCCATTTATGGATCAAGCAAGCTTCACGGAGTTGGAATCTTCGTTTTAACGAGGCAGTCAAAGAGTTTGATTTTGTCCAAAACGAAGAAGAGCCCCGTATTTACAAGAAGGTTAGTGGGAGCAAAATTGCGTTCTTAATACTATATGTAGATGACATTCTACTTATAGGAAATGACGTAGGAATGCTCGATTACGTGAAAGCTTGGCTTTCTAAAGAGTTCTCAATGAAAGACTTGGGAGAAGCTACCTATATTCTGGGTATTCGTCTCTACCGGATAGAGCGAAAAGAATGTTAGGTCTTTCCCAAGCCCTCTACATAGAAAAGATCCTGAGCGATTTAGGATGGAAGATTCTAAAAGAGGGTTTCTACCTATGCAACATGGTGCAAAACTTTCCTTAGAGATGTGTCCTCAAAGTGAGGAAGATAGAAAGGAAATGAGCAAGGTACCTTATGCTTCAGAAGAGGTAGCCTTATGTATGCAATGATTTGCACTAGACGGACATTGCCTATCTTTGTGAGCGTAGTAAGTCGGTTTGATCAAATCCAGGCAGAACATTGATCTTGTAAAGAACATTCTTAAGTACCTAAGGAGGACTAAAGACTTGGTTCTTACATACGGCGGAGAACTAAGAGTGATGGGTTATACAGACTCGCATTTTCTGGGACATGGATGCTCGGATGTCCACATCGGGTATATCTTTACTCGAATGGTGGGGCGATTTCTTGGAGAAGTGCCAAGCAAAGTTCGATTGCTATCTCCACATGTCAAGCCGAATATCAGCAACACGAGGTCGCTAAAGAAGCTTTTGGATAAAGAAGTTCACCGAGGAACTTCAAGTGGTTCCTAACGCAGAAGCCCGTGACACTGTTTTGTGACAACGACGAGTCATTGCACGTGCTAAGGAGCCTAGGGCTCACCACAACACCAAACATATTGCGAGAAAATATCATTTTGTTAGAGAAATGGTTCGGGATGGGAATGTTACATCAGAGAGTAGACACGAAATAACGTTGCCGATCCGCTTACCAAGCCACTATCTCGGAAGGTCTTAGAGAGACATCTGGAGAGTATGGGTATTAGATACCATAGTTTGTGGCATTGAGTGCAAGTGGGAGATTGTTAGGAATATGCCCTCGAATGCCACTCGAGGATGAGAGAGTGAGAGCAATTGTATTGTAATTATGAATATTATATTTAATAAGGCACTTATAATTTCTATATTATTGTATATCACAGCATTGTGATTTGGTATATAGAATAGTAGTCCTTGCATTTGAGAGTGAACATTCTACTCCTTATAGAGATAAGGAGATAGGCACTAGAAGTGTTTAGAGCTCGAATGCTTAACTAGTTCGCAAGTCGATAAAACTTAACAGGACATTAAGTTTTAATAAGACTTGTATAACTGATGCTAGGACGTGTGCACGTCTTGATAGCATAGTTATAAGTATATTGGTGGGACCAGTATACTCGAACACGACTCATACTCGATTCAGTCACACGGTATTCACTCTCAAAGAGTCGATGACGAATCGAAAGGTTGTGATAGTATACGTGGACCTTTGACTTGAGGGTTCAGTAGAAGATGTGTTTGTGACGTTTAGTTTGTCATTAGAGTAGTTAGACTCATTTGCTTAATTGCTGAGTCGACCTCGAAGTGCGGACTATACGGGCAGGTAGCAGTCTTAACAGTACGCCAAGAAAGGATTCTATCTCCTGTTAGTGAGCAGGCGAATGTCCTATACGGTTAATGGCAAATAAGATCATAAGTCTTTGGCCAAAGCATTCTGATATAGTCGTATTAGATACACTATTAATCAGTCGGTCTTGATTTGCATTAACACATGTATAGAGTTTAGTCAACAGTAGGGTTTGACTTTACCGTGACCCGAAGACTTGACCGGGACATCTGATGAAGGGTCTATACGTATATAGTATTCACGACATAATGGTTCTGGAATGATTCGTTCATTCGTTCTCGATCGGGTTTACGGTGCGCCCGCCAGTGGCTAAGTGTTGCCCGCACTCATTGGTTCCTCCCAATGCCTACCGAGACGAACCTACGGAGTCGCGCAATAGGATCATTGATGGATAAATATGAATTAATAATCTCTCTTATAATATTAGATATTAGATATCTAATTTTGATTTATCGGATAAATCAAATAGCGGTCTAATGAATTGTAAGTAGTTACTGGGTGATTACTTTAATTCATAAATTATATTTCTTAGAGAAATATATATTTGTGTTTGATATAATTAATTAATTGGATTAATTAATTAGTCCAAACACATTGGAAATAAAACGGATTCGTTTGACGAACATCCGGTACACGAGGATTCGTTTTTGTGAACATCCATTACACGAGCCGAGTAAATTCGACCCGTCTTCTTGGAAATTTCCCTTAAGGCCACCACCCCTCCATCTCTTGTCTCTTATATACTTATTTTATGTCACTAGGTGACATATGTGAGGTGTATTTGATACCCTCAATCATGTGTTAAAGGTAGACTTTCATTTTTATAAATAAAAGTCTTTAAAAAGGAGTTATGACAACTTCTTCTAGCTTTAACTCATTATCACGAATTTGAGAGAGAGAGTAAGGTAGAAAACTTCATCTTGATCTTAGAGACAAGATATAAGAAGAATACATTGAGAGAGAAAATTCCTACAAGCTTCCCTAGCCGCATTCTTGAAGAAAGGAAGCTTGTCGATTTTTCCATCAAGTTCCGGCGTGTGAAGTAGAGGCATCTTGCTTTAGGTGCTTGGAACGAAGGGCTCTTCATCATCATCATCATCATACGAAGGTTTTTCAGAGACATCATAGGTATGGGACTTTGATTCCTTGATCTTCGTATTTTTCTTTTCGTATATACGTTACTTGATCGATCCTCTTAGGGATTCCGTTTATTCTTCCGTTGCGTTTATTTTCTGAGGAATCCCAACACTCAACTCCCTAACAGTTCTCTTTAACTTTAATCTACAAATGTCAAAATAGAAGAAATTTTATTTTTTTTATATTTTTAGAAGAATACATTGATATAGATCATTTTGTAGTATTTGTAAGACTTATTACATACTAGGATTTAAATTAGGTTTAAATTAAATAACCTCGACCAGGTGGAGCAGTGTGAGGCAACTGTCGAGGCAGACAGGTCATGGTGATGAAGCAGCTGACGGACGAGGAAGTAGGAGACAGACGACGAAATGATGAAGCAGGAGAAGAGGCTAGGGCTGGTAGAAAATGAAGTAGGCAGCACCGCAGGTGGAGAAGGTGAAGCAGGAGGTGTCAGACGAAAACATCGCATCTTCTTATTATATATGGTTACAATTGGACATCTATAATATACATGTTCGCTATTTTCTTTCACAACTAATAGTGTACGAGTGCAATTAAAGCTGTCAAAAATGACCCGAAAGTGGCCCGACCCAATGGGTTGGCCCGTAAAATAGGTGGGTATGGGCTGCCATTATGGTGGCCCGAAAGAATTTCGAGCCGACCTGAACCGACCCGAGATGGTCGCTAGCCCGACAGTCACAAGCCGGCCCAGTTGGCCCGACTAAATTAACACTACAATAAATGTTTGGGCCAGGTTGGGCATGGGTTTTTAGCAGCCCGCTTGAGTTTCGGGTCGGCCCTAGTCAGCCCGAAAACTGTCTCAAACCCGGCGGGCTCGGGCGCATTCGGCCCGGACCGATGTTTTGACAGCTCTAGATGAAATTATAGATATAGAAACAAGGTCATATTCTACAGGAATTGCTATTAATTCGATAAAAGGACGATATCTTAATTTATCCTCGATAAGTTTCCGGCAAACTTTTTTCTTTTAAAGGGTGCTGTGATTTTCCGGCGAATTTGTAAATTTTCGGTATACATAATAGCATATGTAATGAATGTAAAGAGAAAAGAATACATAAAAGCATACATTACCCCCATTTGGTATGTTTCAATTTATGTAAATGGAAAAGCATATATTTAAGCCCTACATGACTCAATTATGTATGTATCAAATAAATGTTTAGAGAAAGCATGCATTCAATTCATATATTTTTCTTTTGTGTATGTTTCAATCTCATGTAAAAGGAAAAGCATACATTGAAGTCGTACATAACTCCATTGATGTATGTATGGAATAAATGTATGAATTAACTGCACAATTTGTTGTAAAAACATTTATCTCGAAATTTATCCACTTTGGACCGATTTTCGAAATTTATAGCTTATTTAAATAATTGTCCACTTTCATCCTATTTTTTTTGGTTGCCTATTTGATATCTTCCATTTGCTATTTTGCCATTTCGTTGTTGTTGTGCTCAATGGCGGAGTGTCTGCTAATCAACTTTGTCATCTCGAAATTGATTTCTATGAATCTGAATACCGACAAAGATTCAAAGAAAGACAACATCTAAAGCAAGAAAGAATAGGAATGAGAGCGGGAAGAAGAAGCAGGCGGCTGAGGTGCAAAGTATAATTTGTCTGGGGCTTGCGGAATATATTTTTTATTTGTGTATTCTTTTTATTTTTAAAAACTTAATTAAGTGAAAATTATTGATTTCCGTTTCGATTATTTACTTTGAGCTACTTATTCACTTAACTTCATTTTTTTAGAAGCATTTAACTAAGTTCATATTAATCAAACACAACTAGGTACCCAGTTCTTTATCTATTAAATTGTTTAGTTTGGACTATTTATTAGTATAGTTTTAAATATAATGTGATTGAATAATTATTTAATTGTCTTAAAATCTCATTGATCCAAAAATAAGTAATTCATGTGAAAAGAATATAATAAGTTTTGTTTTGTAATAGTATATTAATTGACAAAATCATCTTTTTTATAATGAAAGGTTTTAGAGATAACAATTAATGTGTAACTATTTTTATATGTTATCAGATAAGTATTTGAAGTATCTTAAAATCTACAATCATTCAAAAAATAAGAAATTCATGTGAGAGAATAAAAAATTTGCGGGATCAATAATTATCATGTGACCTTCCTGCTTCAGAATGGATAGAACTGTCAGAGAACGCAGGGGAAGAGGTCGCGGTGCGGGCTGAAACCCAGGATCTCGTGTGAATACCCGCGCGAACGCGAGGGATAACATTAGTTCAATAGTTAGCGATGTTGCTCATTCACCGACAGATAATCAGTCACTGTCAGGGAGTCGTACCCGAGATGCAGCTCGATCGGTGTTCAGGTGGACCCATTCACATGTATGCAGGGCATGATGGCCTGGATGACTCAGATGACACGGATAATGGAGACCATGCAGACCTCGATGGTTCGTGGTCCACCGCAGCAGGGATTCCAGGTGCCGTTTGAGTAAAGAGTAAGAAAGACTTGCAAACTCTTTGCTCTGATTTATACGGAGATACTTGAATGTTACTAATCTTTTCTCTATAATATTAAATTCTCTTTTGCCATTTTATATATAACCTTGCATCAAATGCTGGACTCATCCTTACAAATTATAAACTCAATTCAGGATATTACCTCTTTAAAGTGTTGAGGATTTCGATAATTTCAATGAAGCTGAAGATCCAAATACTCTAAAAGGAGTCAATGATTCGATGATCCGGATTGAGCATCAAGAAATTGATAGACATGTCAGTTAATTTATTTGGTTAAGATAATGAAGTGGAATGGCAAGTGAAATTTATTTGTGGAAAAATAAAACAAGAACTTGAGTAATTGATTGGTTATTATATAGTTATTAGTAATTTGAAAAATTGTTTGTGGGATGTATCTAAATGACTTTTGATATGCTTATCAAATTTTGTAGGTTTTTGTTGTGTATATTGAAATAATTTTTCTAAGCTCCTCTTTTTTTGTAACCTTTTCAATTGAAGATTTGGGGACTTGGTTTTATTTGTTCATCCTTTATATATATATATATATATATATATATATATATATATATATATATATAGGGGTGAGGTTATGTGAGAATGCAATTTAAGTTAAGAAATAAGAATGAATTCCATCCATAGATCTTGATAAATATGGATGGCCTAGATTTATTCTCACAAAAATTTGATATATATAATGCAATATTTTAATGCACCGATATTTTGATGCATATAATGCATATTTTGGATGCACATATTTAGATTATATGCATCAAATATAAATATCGATGCACTAAAATATTAGATTATATGCATCAAATATATTGCATATTTTAATTCATTGAAATTTTGATGCACGAAATGCATATATTTCATGCATAATTAGTACAAAACTCATGCATAAATTAGTCTCAGAAAGATCGCATCTAATATTGATGCTGCATGTAGACGCGTCTCTCTCTCTCTCTCTCTCTCTCTCTCTCTCTATATATATATATATATATATATATATATATATATATATATATATATATTGTATATATATATATATATATATATATATACGAGACATCATGGCCGTGCGATGCAGCACTTTGTTCACCGTAAAGAATCATCGATTTTGCAAGGGTTATGCGTATTTAGTTATTATGCTTAGTTTCGATCGAGTCTTCATTGAATAAAGGAAATTTGTTTAAGTAAGTTTTTGTAAATAAAATTATTTCAATAAAAATGCATCAAATACATGAGTGACTTTCATCACCATAACGCAATACATGCTATTTCAAAAACAAAATTTATACTACACACAACTTAGGTTTTTTTCTTTTGTCTCTTACACCAAAATTGATGTACCAGCTTCGAGTTTTGTCTTTCATTTGTAACGATTGCGTCGTTACGTCTCCAAGTGAGTTTTGCTTGAATAACAAATTCTCCCAGATGCGTGATAATGAGGCGAGTTCCATTGCACAAACCTTGTGGTTAATATGTATTAAATGCATCAAGTCTTTAAACTTGATGCATTGTAGATGCTCTAAGTATGTATCTTAATATTTTAAGACCTCCCTAAAAGTCACAAATGATTTATAATATAGTAGAGGTTATCATAAATATTAAACACTTTAAAAAAAATATAATTTGTGATTATAAATACTTATGTTTAATGATGAAACTCAACATTTATATATTAATTAAAGGACACGGTATAGTGGCTTAAACTAAATAGCCACATTAGCATCTCACTTTTAACACTCACACACCAAGATACTTTCTTTTTTCATGGCTTGAGCTATTTCCACTTTTTGGGTTCAAAGCAGTAAATGACAAATCGTGAATATAAAATACGCAACAGTTCTCTATTGAAAATACGTCATTATTTAGACCTTTTTAAGAAGAAAAAAAGGTAATATCATAACATTAAGACCTTTATTTATTGAGATTACTTACACAACTTTTGTCGAAACACAACTCTCGAATTTGAATAGTTGAAAGGATTATAACACAGATTAGTGACCTTATGAATTGATGATATTTGTACCAAAACTCAATGGCAAAATATAACCATGGTCTTAAAAATTCCTAAATCGACTTTACTACTCTTCCACTTTATTTTTCATATCCTATAGTTCCATCAAGATCTGATGACTCTTTTTGTTGTGGTTCGGAGAGTCTTATTGTATTTGTTTATTCTTATGTTTGTTTGTGTAAGATAATTGACGTTAAACATATACAATCTTTCACCGTTCAATAAACCAAATATCTTTTTGTATCAAATATTTAAATATATTTTAGTTTAATTGTCCTTTTCAAGTGAATTAGAATGACAATTTTTTTAAAATCTTAAAATGTGTATTTACATTTTCAACTTTCTAAAGATAACAAACAAATAAATAAGGAAATTTGTGCATTACGGTAATTGAATGAGCCTATTTAATAAATGAACATGATAAAAAAAACTTACACATGATTATTATGTATTGACATACATGATAATAGAGTTTCTTAGCTAATGTCATTAATGCTCACATTAAAACATGAAACTCATTCTTTATATATATATATATATATATATATATATGTGTGTGTGTGTGTGTGTGTGTGTGTTACAAAAAATGAAATACATGTTTTAGTTTAATGAATGCATGGAGTAAAGTATGATTATTCAAGATTATCACTTTGGGTGGTTGATGATCTATTCAAGAGCCTTTTGTTGTCGAAAAACTGTGTATTATTGGCACAATACTGGGTGATTTCTAATTACTGAAATTAAGTTGTTTAAAGTATGAAACATGCCTTTTTTTTTTTTTTTGAAAAAGTCTGAACCCAATTATTTGAAATTTGAAATGTAATTTCCTAAATTTATTGTTATTGATTAATGTGGTGAGATTAAGATAAGCGGAAATATGATGTATTTTAATTTTCTGTAGAAATATTTGTGTTCACAGACTTAAATCTTTATAATACTATAATATTTTATAAAAATGATATTTGATAAATTTTGAGTAATCTATTTGGTATTTTAATATTATGTATACTCAATTTTTTATATTTATTTACAATGATAATATTTAAGTGGATTATATTATGTTGTTTAACACTATTATATATTTTTTATTTGATTTAAGTTCTTCATTGTTGTTTAAAATAAATTTCAAAAAGCAATATTAATCAAAATCTTGAATCATCGGTTATTATTAAGAGAGAGTTTTTAAAATAAATTGACTTGGAGTTTGAAAGACAGACTTTGAAATTTGAATGATGTAATATCGTGGGACCAAATAAGAATGATTCTTATTATTATAACTTACAATATTATACTACATGTGTGATTTGCCATGGCTACAAATAAGAGCGTTCATATATACTCCCTTCGTCCCAGCTTAAGTGGCTCATTTGATTTTTCCCGGTCAACAATTTTCATGTTTGACCACGAATTAATCTCAAACTAAAGTTTCATAATATAATTTCATTAAATATTTTACCATTGTAGTTTGAGATTAATTCGTGGTCAAACGTGAAAATTGTTGACCGTGGAAAGTCCAATGATCCACTTAAGATGGGACGGAGGTAGTATATACCAAGACTCATATTTAGTAATAGTCAACTTTATGTAGCATATCAAGAGTAAAGCGTATGAAATATTTGATTTTTACGACAAGAATGTGTAAGAATACGTAATGTAATTTATAAAAAAAGTATTTTTAGTAATATTTTGCTTGGTTGCGTGCTACATGCTTACATAAGAATATTTTTTTCTTGTCGTATATTGCACGAGTGTTATACTAATCATAGTTATTGAACATTCGGGGAAAGAATTAAATGATACAGGTCAATCTAAAATAATACAACAAAAATAAGATGAAAACCCAATCTGATTGAGGAATCGAAAATCCTTCTTTTACAGAGTCCATTTAAACAATTTTGCATCACTTGATTTCTGTCACAGACACAACACAAGATTTTAATTTTTAACTTTAAATTACATATCACAAACATAATCTGGAAAAGAAAACTCTAGCTATAAGGAACACTGAAACAAATATTGGTCTTCGGAGATCTTCCAGACGGCGGATCCGTCGGGGCACAAATCGGCTGTCGGGGGCACAAAACAAAACTAGTAGGACGACGGTCGGAGGCGGTCTTGCTGGAAAACAGGTCGGCATCCCGATTGCAAAAAAAATATTAAAAAAAAAAAGGTTGGAGGTGTGCCTGCGATTTGCTGGTGGACAGCGGCAGCCCCATCAGAAAAATGGTCGGCCGGTCGGACGGAATAAATAAATAAAAATATAGAAAATCTGATTGGTTGCCAGGGTTCCTGTCGAAAATAGGGTGACAGAACGATCGCAGTAAAAAAAGTAAGAAAATGACCGTCCTGAGAGGTTTCGTCGATGGCCGACAGCCGCCCCGCTGGAAAGCAGGCCCGCGGGACCACAGCAAAAATAAAAGTTAACTGGCTGATTGCGAGAGGTTTATCGGTGGCTCGAGGTGATCCCGCGAAAAAAGGACGGCAGCCCGACCGTAAAATATTAAAAAAGGTTGATTGGTCGGCGATCGGAGGTCCTTCGAAGAACCCCGTAAGGAATTTTTTTTTTTGAAGATTAGTTCAATATTCCAAGAATACTTTTGGAAGTTTATGTTGCACATTTCATATTATTAAATTTAACACATGTTTGAGGGGTATAATGATCTTTTTAGGTACACACTACCAAAAACACCATTATCCTCTATATTGTAGACCGGAGATAACTCATGCCCGAATTGTACGGCGGCGGTGCCATAATTGGATTAAAATTATACAAAAAAACTGGAGATAAAATAAAAATGCTGGCACTCGAGGTCTACCGGCGGCGGCACGTCGAAAAGCATGTGGGCAGCCAAAAAAAAATGATCGGCTGTGGGAGGTCTACCGTCGAAAAGCAGGCCGACAGAACTGGCGTGAAAGTAATAAGAAAGATAAAAAAGAGTGGTTGGTCGGCGAGCTGCCGAATGAGATTGTTTTAAATCATATAAAGATTTCTGAAGCAAACAAACACGATTAGGATGTTTATAATTAACAAACCCATCAAGTTGGTTCATAAATATTTTATCCTCAAGTTCACCGCTCACCATGCATAAATGCAATTTTAGCATCCAGTTATTTCAATTCCAATCAAACTTCTTTCTAAGTGAAACCTTTCGCGACGAGTCTCGCTTTAAATCTGATAGAATCATTTGTATTTATTACTTTGAAGCCATTTACAGTCAACAACATAACATCATTCAGCTTGGGCACTAGGATCCAAGTTTTATTAACGTGCAATAAAATTATTTCTTCATTCATTGCATTTAACCGTTGTTATGAATTTTCATACTTCAAAGCTTCCTCGTATGTCTTAGGTTCACAATTATCAACAAATTCAAACATATTGAATGCGTATAATGTCATGTGAAAATCATCGAGACGAGATGGTCTCATAATATTCCTTCGAGGCTTATCCCGTAAAAGTTGATAATCAATCAAGTCTGTTTCACGCACATTTTCATCATTCTCATCATGTACATCAGCATTAACAAGATACCAAGCACATTTTCAGATTGCATTTCATCAGGAATATTAGGAAAACTATGCAGCTCCACCTAGTTTAGAGTATGGGGTTTTCCGAATTTGGTAAAACACATGGGAACTCTTTTTCGTTAAAAATAATATCCCAACTAATAAGAGTTTGATATGGAGGTTTGCCTTTCTGCATCCCAGAAAAATACATCTTAAAGATTAAGGTTCAAGTTTGTCATTTTCTCTATGCACCAAAGCAGAACAACCAAACAAGCAAATTTGAAAATTTGATCGAACACCATTCCATATAGATTCTGGATAAGTACCATTTAAAGGCACAAAAGGAGATTTATTTGAAATAAGCAGCAGTTAAGAAAGTCTCTTCCTAACTTCTTTAAGAGGCCAGAGGTAGCTAGCATGTCCTTACCCTTTCAAGTTAGGTTCGATCCAAACGTGTCACTATACCGTTTTGCCGAGGTGTATATGGAATAGTCATATGTCTTCAAATTTTAGACTGAGCACACGTAAATCCTCAAGCAGCTGATTACAAAACTCAAGACCATCATCGTTCCTTTGAATTATGATTTTCTTGCTTATTTGGTTTTCAATCAAAAAATTCATTTTCGAAACTTTTCAAAGACATCAGACTTGTTTTTCAAAAGTAACACAAGATCTTACGAAATAATCATCAATTACGGATAGAAAGTATCTATTCCCACCATGAGTATGTACATTAGGTGAACCCCAGACATCAGCATATAAATAATACTATGTATCATAACAAGTAAGGAATTTAGGGGGATGAGGATTAGAAAATTGAACACGTTGTTCTTCAAGGACACATGAATCCTAGAAAGGCACATAAGAAATGTTATCCTTACCGAAAGACGTTGATTTTTTCTCACATAAGAAATACCACTATATGGTCTAAATGTTTATGATATAAATCAGTTTTATCATCTTGAACTGCATCCGCATAAGAATCAGATTTTACAATGTGAACATATAAGTTGTTCCTCTTTTCAGCTTGAAAACACAAAAATTTCCTTTCATAACTTTCATGAGAGTGTTTCCCCATTTACCATCAAGACCCTCGTCACCGAGAGTACCACCTGATAAACTCAAGCACATGCCTCACATTTTTCAGTATTAACAAATAACCAATGTCACATTTCAATATATTATCAACAAGGTCAACAACTTGATACTTTTTCTCATTTGCCATAGAAAGAGACTAATGTTTCACTTTTGTGTAGTTTAAATCAGTCTTTTAAAAAGTGACATATGGAAAGTGCATGCAGAATCAATAAGTCATTTATTTTCACGAGTAAGTGAATGCACGGTAATAACGTGCTCACTGATTTCAGTTACAATGAAACATCATCCACGTGTTCGTTTCCAATTACCGGGTTGGCATTATGAGGTTGTTGTTTTTTCTTAAGTTTAGTGCAAATATAATATTGTGACCAAGTTCACCATAGTTGTAGCACTTTCTTTTTTTAGGTCGAGATTTATATCTATTCTTCCATTTCCCCTTTTTCTTATCATTCTGATTATTTTGGCTAGTGGATGGTTTTTTATTTTAAAATAGTTTAGTCATTCCTCTCACAAAGTTAGCTTCACCAAAAATTTTATTCCGCTTATTGTTTTTAAACCCATTTCCTTATTTTTCAAGTCATTTATAACAATATCAAGAGTCACCTAATCTCTGTCATACTTAATGGCATATTTAACATTATTGTATGAATCACGTATGACATTTAAAAGAATAATAGAGCAATGAAAAATGCATTTTATTTTCCATAAAAATAAAAGTGGAGAGGAAGTCGTTCCATATTAGAAACCTTATAGATAGATTGCAAGTGGAAGGAGTATAACTCTAGTAGGAGTACTAAGATGGATGGTGCTACATCGGCGCATGTGCCAGCACGTGGCCAGTCGGGCTTGGCTTAGTTTTGCTCAGCCCCCGTTCTGGGCCTATGCGGTATGTTCAACCGCATAGGGTCTCAACTCTTTTGGGGCCCAAGCCCAGAATCAAAGCCTAAGTATAATTTTTTTCCTTTTGTTATTTGATCTGTTTTTTAGATAATCATTATGATGTCCAAAAATGTGATTTAGGTTTTGAAAAACGTAAGGAAAAGAAATAATTAAAAAGTAGGTTCATTCACAAAGAGGAGCTCTTGATTATGAAGAGCTGATTGATAATTTTGCTTTGAAGAACTCTAAAAGAGTTGCACTTTTTAAATGATTTTTTTAAAGTTGATTGTAATGTTCTATTTGGAAAATACTATCGATATTCAATATATAATTTACTCATGTATTTTATCGATTTTTTTTAATAATATTACTAAGGGACTGTTTCCAGAATTTGGCATAAGACCTCAAATTATTAGAACCGGGACTGGTTTTGCTCCATATTGAATTATTTCATCCCAGTTTAATTTTTCACTCTCGACTCCAGAATCCTTCCTCTTTGATCCACAACCTTCCTCTTTGACAAAAGAATTTGAATCCGATAAGGATTCTTCCGCTCGAAAGACCTAACTTACAACTATAAATACAGCCTCATAATTGTGCACATCATACATACATATACCCACAAAAATTCTAGCACATCATTAGGCCATTGCTCGCCAAGACTTGTTCGCCGGGATGATTGATTTCATAATTCCGATCTAATGCCGAAGACGTTGGGAGATTCCTTGATATATTTATCTAGGCATTGTTGATTTTTGTGTTCCATTGTATTATTTTTGCAAACAATAATATATCATCACTTCTTATATATGTTAGTACTGAAAGTTAAAAATAACAATTGTCAATAATCAAAAAATTGGGTATATACATGTTGGAGGAATTTGACCATCACAAAAGCTTATCTTAAGTGATATTGGAGCATCTGCTCGTGGGCAGAAGTTGATAGTTTGAATCTCTTTGTTGTGTGGATTGTAAGGTCACGTCAATTTAAAGAGGAAAATGTAAACAATGTCGTGGAATTCGACATTTTGCCACCAGAATCTAAATTTTACGATTTAGGTGCTGTAACTTGAAGTTAAAATGGTTGAAATAGAGGCAAAATAAGCATGTAAATCATGATTTCCTCTTCAATTGGATCATAAAAAAGGAAGGGGGAGGGCGGAGGGAGAGAGGAGGTAGGGAGAGGAAGCAGGCGCGGGAGGGAGAGGGAGCAGGAACGGGAGGGAGAGCACCCAACCGTCCCCTCTTCAAAAATGACAAAGGGAACATGACTTGATCTGTTGCTTTTTACTTCAGTCCGAGTTAAGACCTTAAACAGTGGCCTGGCCTCCCCTTCAGTATAAGTAGATGATTGCCATACATAGAAAAACCGTGAGAAGACTGGGTCATGGCAACTAACTACCACAGCTCCTTCCAAATTAAGATTATAAAATACAGAGAAAAATAAACAGTCGAAAAGAATGTATATAAAAATCTAAACAAGCAGCTAAAAAAGTTCAGTCAGTTCTCAAATTCCCAAAATGGTTCTTATCTGATCAGGAGGGTGTCTTGCCAGCGATCTCGGCTCCGGGTACCCATTATTCGGATCCATAATACCTTTATAAATTACTTCATACACTTCGGCGAGAGACCTAGCCAACTGAACGCAAGCTTCCGAACGAAGACTCGGCACCTGCAGCTGCTCAAACTCAGGCAAAGAACTTTCACTTCCCAAAACAAGCCCGAAGAAAGCCTTCAGACACTCTGAAAGAGCAGCAGGCGACGTATCTTCCGTCTCTGCCAGTGGTCGCTTGGGGACAGATTCGCCATCTACAGTGACGTTATTCAATGAATTATAGAACTGAGGCATTTTGTCCAACAACCCACATTTTCCCAAAATTGTATCGGCTTCTTTTTTAACAAGACCGTGAACGTGGCTTTCTATCATGATTGCGAGCTGCTTCACGTACTCGGATGCAACGTCGTGTCCTGACAATGGTTGTCGGATGGCGCATAAACAGTTGATCAGAAATATTCTAGAGGGTGTTTCACGAATCTGCATACAACACAAACAATCATTGGCAAATGATGCTAGAGCATGGGGACTGCAAATAGGTTATTATATACTCCATCCGTATATATTTAAATGTCTCTCAACTTTTTTAATATTGAACTTTGACCATTTATTTCTTTTTAGACATTGTATAGATAAATGCAAAAAGTTGTATCCTTAGATTCGATTTTTAAAATATTTTCATGATATTATTTTTTAATATTTTTTCACAATATAATTAAAAAGTTATTTGTGGTCAAAGTTCCGTTTTGAAAAGACATCTAAAAAATACAAAGGATTATTTTTTTATTAAAAAATTCTATATTTCAGTAATCAACACATTGTTTTAAATAGCGCTGTGAGGCGCGTTTTATAGCACGGAATAGCGCGAGTCACACCCACCGATACATGCGCCCGCCAGTTTACATTTTGTGCAGAAAGCATACGCTTATTTCAGCTGCAGCGTGAAATAGCGTAAATAGCATGCTCTACTATACTATTTAGGTCGAACTGCATGCTATTTGGACAAAAATTTAGAGGGGCTTTTTTGGATTTTTTGGCAGGGTGACCTACTCACCCAGCTCTTCCATCATAGCACAAATCCGTCCAGAGTGAAGAAACCTTACCTGTCCGCTTTGCCGCATGTGTATCACTGATTTCAGGTGAGATTCTTGCCGATTTGGGGTGTGTTTTTGGTTTTTGTGTGAAAGAAGTGCTGGGCGAGTTGCGATGGAATTGTTACTGGTTTACTGAGAACTGAGTTGCGACTGAATTGCTACTGATTTTGCCCATTTTTTTACCTTTCCTCTCTCGTTTTTTTCATTCGATTGCCGTCCTTTTTTCCTTTCTGTGAACCTGAGCGCTTGTGTGCTTGTAGCTGATTGTAGGTATTAAAAACAATCTGGGCATTTTTATAATTTATGGTGTTTTTGGATATTTTAATTGAGTTATTTTGAAATGTAGTAATTAATTATCATGGCTGCATGGTTAATTATATTGTTTATTTACTAATATAAGTATATACTTTATTTGTAAAAATACTAATTGACATGCTGTAATAGCTTATGCTATGATCTATGCAATTTACGCTGCGCTACAACAAAACAAAAATGCTACGCTTGAATTCCTAAATCTGGCTGAATTTTTTTTTCGGGAACATCAGGATCTATTTACTAATTGCATCTAGTTATTCTGTGCATAATTCATCCAGAGAGGTATACCATGTTTACATGAGAAATAAAATAAAAATAAATGTGTAACATGCTAAACAAATGAAATTAAGAGTGTTGATGATAGAAATAAGTACAGCTGTGTTGTTATTTTGCGCCACTGCTGTTCCTGATCTTTTATTTACTTCTATCTAATTTATAATCAACAGTTATTTTGTTATTTGGGGTTGTGGGCTCCTGAGTGGGCTTTTCTGTACCAAAGTCTAATAAATATCCCAAGTCCAATATGGCTTAGGGTTGACTAGGACCAGAGATGAGTTTGAAACAGTCAGCATTCCTGATTGTTCCCCTATCGGTCAGTTTAGTTCAATATCCAAGTCCATTCCAGTTTCTTGATGATTACTCTTCTTTACTCTATCAAAGGGCCAAAATGAGTAGATTAACTACTTTTTTTTTTTTAAAAAATAGACTACTAGCGGACGCATAATGATGCCAAAAGAACAAACTGGGGAGAACTTAAAAGCTTGAAAGCCTGATGAAGCAGAAGACTTGGATTATAAGCAGGGAAATGTATACCTTAAATGAAGGGGCTGGACTGCTATTTTCCAAAAGACCATCTATAGATGATCTGCGGAGTTGAGCTGGGTCCGAACTTACTCTACTTCTTCTTGATGACTGAATTACTCCCTTGGACTTGTGCGCCTCTGCTGCTTGTTCGCACATCTAAAAACAACGACGATGGCAATAAAACAAGATTTAATGAAAGCCAAGATGATTAGACGGAAGAGATGACAGGCAGATACGTGAAAACTTAGATCAATTGAAGCAAGAAACAAAGTGATAATCACTAATGCAATGCAATTACAATACAAGTGAAGATTTCAAATCCATTACAAGTTCTAATAAAAAATTCTCAATTGCTATAAATACGAAAGAAAAAAATTACATAAATTTTCACTGTAGTGTGTTACTGTGTGTGCGCGGTATGTGTGTAGTGTTCGGGTATGGGTGTGAAATGCGTGTAGTTTGTGTCAGAAGTAACTAATAGTATATATATAAGAAATAAAAGGATGGATTTCAAAATGACTAGGTTTTAGGATGTGTACGTGAGCGTATGGTGCCCTCCATCTTAGCAACCCCACTAGACTTTCAAATTCTCTCCTGATATCAAATCCACCAAAAAATGAACCAAAATTTAGGAGGTGTTTCAAATCCAATAATTTGAGTTTTTTAGTCATACAGTTGGGTGGATTTGACAATGGATTTCAAATCCCTACCCCCGAATTACCCCTCAAATCCCTAAACCAAACACTCTCAGAAAGTTATTATTCTTTCGACTCAGAATAAAGGGAATCAACTGCCAGCACTCATGCCATTAAATGGTTTGAAAATACACCTGAATAATGGGATCTAACAAAGCAGAAATGACAGGTTCAAATGCAGGCTTCTTGCCTGACACAGGAACCATCATACTGTCATATGTTTCAATTATTTCAAGCAGCACTGAAACACCTTCTCTTAACGCCAGGGGTGGAGAAAGATCAACAGGAACTAGGGGAGGGTATCTTAACAGCTTCTCTCCTCGAGTTTTTACTATGCCGAAAAAGGTCTTTTGAGAAGCATCCTTGACAGCCCAAAGCGTATTACACAGGGCTGTTTCCCTTCCTAGCAGATCTGACATCTGTTGATAACAAGTTCAGTTCAATGAAAAAAAATCCTGAAGAAAAAACTACATGAACTTTTCCATTTTTGATGTAGAATTTGTTAAATAAACAAAAAAAGAAAAGAAAAAAGAAATGAGAAACACTCACAGTGTGGCAGTAAAACTCCAGAGTAATAGTAAGCTTATATGAGATTATAAGGCTAGGCTGTGACTGCAAAACTTGTTCAACTCTCACTTTGAACGGCCTACAAACTCCTTCAAATATCCTGTCTAGAACAAAGGTCAAGTCTGATTCTGCCTTCCCAACATCATTCTCCGAGATTTTGGAGAATCTTTGAGCAATTGGTCCGGTATCTGCCTCTGTATCAGGAGCAAGCAATGCAAGGACAAGTTCTCTTTCAGACGCCAACGCCTGCAATAAACCAAGAATCAACATAAGGTTCCCAACTCGGAAACACAAAACCAAACTGCGACGTAAAAAGAAATGGAAAGAAAGAAACAAAGGCATACCTGATGCAGCCATCCCAGCATATCACCTACATATCTTAAAGGGTCGTGCGCATGAACCTCAATTGGCCTAGGTAGTCCACCAGGCCCTCCACGTGTGAGGGCGCTAATAAATCTTCTGAACAGTGCATTATGTCTCATATTTGAGACCTGTATATTAGAAACACTGAGTGTTAAAAACAATTGTTGGAAATGAATTCCTAATAGGTTCCAGTACTTCTGCAACTTTTATTCATGAATACCTCTTCAGCACAGTACTTGAAAAGCACTGGTCTCGCTTTAAGGCATAGAACAGCAGTTCTTAGGAGCTCACTAACTTCGGGATTGTCAAAATCCCCGAGTCTCCGACACTCGGATTGAACCCACCTAGATAGAAGATAAGGCTATATGTCATAAGGCTCAATCATAATATGAAAAATAAATAATAAAAAATAAAAATATATAGATTTTTTACGTCTACATAAATTTATAACCAATATGCTCGTGGGGTTAAAACAAAAGACTGCTTCTTCTAACTTCTAGAAGCAACGCGTGCATAATGAATTTTTACCAAGCAAACTCCAACGGAACATGAAATGCATATAAGAAAAACCAATACAAATACATGAACCATACATGGGCTAAATAAGAAAAGTAAAAAATGACGAGAGACACCATGGCCCCATGAGGAACCTCTACAAAGTGGGAGTTATGTCAATAAAGAAATTCACAAAACATGGCATTACAAGCTTAAAAGTAGCATAGACTGGAATGCTGAAAAAGTAATCTGATTGTCTCCAATGGAGCATTTAGGAATCTTATAATGCCCGCAGCCCGAGGACTCATATAAATATACATTACTAACAAATACTCCCTCCGTCCCTGCCCAAGTGCAACATGTAGAAGAAATTTGGTGTATTTTAGGGAATGATTGGATGTGATAGATGTGTAAGTTTTATAAGTATTGATGGTGAATGTGTGGTGTAGATTAAAAGATAAAAAAGTATTGATGGTAAGTGTGGTGAATATTAAAAAGTAAAAGATGATTGTTTGATTTGATTTTAGGTATTTAATGTAATGTTGCACTTCAAATGGACACTTTTTTGGATCAAATGTTGCACTTCGGATGGGACAGACGACAGAGGGAGTATTTAAGATTGGGACTGTTTATCATATTCTTTCCTTGCGCAAGGGGAAGCCTCCAACTTCTATTACGAAAAAAAAAATTGCCTATCAAGAATATGAGTGTTCAAAATCTTGTCTTTGATGCACGTCAACACATTCTAGTGTTATCTAGATACAATGTTTGGTGTCTCGTATAAATTTTTTTTACCTGCATA
This sequence comes from Orobanche coerulescens, assembly GCA_033398695.1. Classification (NCBI taxonomy): domain Eukaryota; kingdom Viridiplantae; phylum Streptophyta; class Magnoliopsida; order Lamiales; family Orobanchaceae; genus Orobanche; species Orobanche coerulescens. The sequence goes on along the minus strand of CM065818.1, from coordinate 12,171,443 downwards.
GCCGTTCATAAGCACCTTCTTGGTAGACAGCCATCATATCCATGAGCTCCAAACCAGCTCGCTGCCAAGAGTCTTCAAATGAATACCGAAATATAAAATATTGTTTTCTTTTTGGAATGCAACAAGCAAAAATATACCTCAGGCAAAGGAAAATACAATCACTAGAAAAGAAAAGATTGCATCCTAACTTTATTGCCTCATTCCTTTCTGGGATGCCTCAAAACTAAGACTTCATTTCCTAAATGAAAATATTTTTGAAAACTACTCTTTCACTTCTTTGAGTCATGTTCCATGATGTTCGTGATGATTTTACAATATCAACCACATAATGTGACACGACTATAGCAATTATCTCGACTCATCACCGTCTCGTGATATGTCTCATGATATTTTCCATGGAAAAACCTATGTTATATTGATGGTTTTGGGATTTCATCTTATTTCTCCTTCGTATTAAGGTTGCAATGGAAAGGGCATTCAGTGTAAAACTGTCACTTTGTTTTTTGCATGAATTATAGTGTTAAATAATTTTAGATAATTAATTGGCATTATAATCTTCATGCCACCGACCCCAACATAGTTGGATTTGGGATTAAGGTGCAGTTGATGACTCTTTAACTCCTTTAAATAACCTGACAGCACAAATTCTCGTCCACTGCTTGCAAATAGGAAACTTACTTTATCCAAGACACCCCACCAAATCAAATGGGCCTATATTGTCTGGGTGAAGGAAGTATGAATTGCATAGCACAAGTGACTCTAGAATGGGTTATGAGTGCAAAATCAAATGGTTTTTAATTTTGGTGAGAAACAAGTGGAAAGAAGTCACTGAAAGGGAGAAGGAAATGGGAAAAAGGGAAACAAAATACACACACACGCACATAACCGATCCATTTTTTTGAGTTCACATGGTCCAGCAGCTCAAATAGGCCATTATGGGAGAATTGTTATCATCAAATTGCATATTTTGCAAAGCAACTTTATGATGAAATTATGAGTATATCTGATCAATTTCAATGTTTCACAATCATTATCGTTGAGCCGTTTCAAGACCAGAAAATGAAAATAAAAAAAATAAAAGGGAGTAGGAGAGGGTAGGGGAGTACTTGGTTGAAAATAGTGAAAAGAGTTCTTCTTATCACAAGTCCAAGAAAATGTAGAAGTATGACTTTTAAGCGTGTATATATGAGAAAGTGAAAGTAGGAAAATGGGGGCAGTGATGATGAACCTGGTGGTGTGTCCTTAGCAATAGTTTGCAATTGGCATGGATTTCATGCACATGAGCAAGTGCCTTGAAAAAGTTTTCACTGAGATCTTCCTCCCGTAGCGCATTTATCTAGAGAATCCAACAAACATAAGCAAAAATTTAGATGGTTAGGCATGATCAGAATTTACATTGAAAAGTCAATGCTAAAACAATTGATTTGGAGAATCATGCAATACCTCATCATTAGAAAGCTGATAGTCACGAAGAAATAATGATGCTATCTCTTGTCTCTGTGTGGTGTTTTCAAGATCTTGTTTGAGCCTCTCCGTGGTGCTGATAATGTCACCGGTGGTAGCATTACAATTGCTTAAAGCTTTTGCAATCCTACAGCATAAAAGGATAAGTTACACAACCATGTGATAAACAAAATCATGTTTCCACAGAGTAAGCGGGTATTTTTTAAACCGCTTAAGTCTAAACATGTAGTAAAAGTAAAATGCTAGAGGGGCACGCAGTTCTGCAACCTTCTTGAGTAAGGGTCAATATAATGGGAATAAACAAACAAAATCTACATGAAATCAAGAATGTGCTGGAAACAAAGAAAAGCTGCAAAATGCCATTAGATGAACATAAATCAAACCAAATAAACCTACTGAAAGAAAATATTAAGGAGAAGGGGGAGTGAATTTAGCATCAGGACATAAGCGACATCATGTTTTCAATCCATATCAACCACATCTCAGCCAATGTTACTGCTGAACATAATAACTGAATTACAAATTTCTAGCATAGTGTTTTTGCTATTACTAGTTCTTAGCTATCAAGAATAGAAACAAGCACAAGGGACAAAGGATATAGTTATTTTATCATAATGAAAATGTTGTGAAGACAGGAATACATAAATGTAAAGAATCACAATGTAGATCTATTCATAACTTTCTCAGCAAATGACGAGAAAAATAGGATGAACATACCGTGAGGTGCAAATTATTCAACTAAATACACATGTTTTACATATTATAAACAAACCCATCATAAAAGAAAATTTAGGAAAAAAAAAGAAGAAATATTTTAGAAAAAACAATAGAGGAAGCATACTTATCACAACATTCTGTCAGGGAATTGACTTCTTCCTCAACCTGGTCCAAAGCCTACAAAACCCAATTGATACACTGTTACTTTAGTACCCAAATGAACGGGGGAAAGGGAAAGAACAATCCAAAACTAAAAAATAAAAAGATACCTTCTAAATCTAACTTTCTAAGAACATTATGCCGGCTAATTAAGCAATACAGACCATTAGCAATACAGACCAAGAAGGTACAAGGTATCTACTGACTTGGCAAAACATCAATCAGTACATGTCGGCTAAAAATCACTTTTTCCTCCCGTAAAGATTTGTTTTTACAATGTTGGTTCCATGATTATCTACTTTTCCAACTTAGCCTTGTAAGTGCGAAAATAGTCCAATTTAAGGCCAATTGTCGCCGGAAAATACTAAATTGGCCGGAAATAACCATGTGCTACTCAAGTGACCTCCAAATTTGGCAGATTCTGGCGAGATTTATAGACATGACATATTTTTGTGTCCATGTGTCATTTAAATAATTAGTAAATTAAATTATTTTTTTACTCGAGATAAATTACTAATGTTTGTGCCACTAAGTTAACCAAAAGATAACTAAAATAAAATTAAAATTCACAAAAAAATACTTACAATCAAGCCGCGACTATTAGAATTTCTTTGAAAAAACCTAAGTAATTTTTTGTAAGTTTTATTTTTGTTTTATTTATCTTTTGATAACCTTAGTGGCGCCAATCTTTAGTAATTTCCCTCCCTAAATGCTTAGTAAGAAAATAATTTTATTTTACCAATTATATAAATGACACCTTGACACGAAACAACTCACATCAGCTTTCTATGCACGTCAATAATTCTCGCCGGAATCCCCCAATTTTATGTCCAATTTAGTATTTCCAGCAAAATTTGGCCTTAAATTAGACAATCTCACACATACAGACCAAATTAGAAAAGTAAATAATTATGGGATAAAAATCGTAAAAGCAAATAATTACGAGATCAAAAGTGATTTTTGGCACCATATTTTTGTAACCTAGGCACAATTTTCACGGACCTATTAACCACTGCACAATCAAAGAAATAAAGACAAACCAAAGTAACATAATTGAATCACTTGCTAAACATAAGATATATGCATCATTCATCAATTGTTAATTGTTATATACATAAAAGTAGTCATGTGCTACAGTGCTAGGAGCCTAGGACTATTCTTTCTTAGAAGACAAAAAAGGAATAAGTGTATTTTCACTAACATTATCTGTGTGTTTGAATGTCACTTCCTCAATTTTACGTTAATCTCAACACTCTCAGCAAGTGATACAAGGCCATACCGTGTTTAACATAGAATTAGGTCACCCAACATTATCAACTAGAATTTTCTTTTTTTGCTTCACGGATATCTTCTTCTTTTGTTCATTCTTCTCAGTTTAGCTTCTAATGAGCTTATCCGAGGAAGTATTCAAGTAATTTGATTGGTAAAATACTGAAATTCAGAGCATAGCATCAGAGAGATAAATTCGTTGTGTTTCAGGTACATTCGACTAAAAGTGCACTCCTGCCGAAATTTAGTTCAATGATCAACGACACATAATGCTTATATACTAAAGATATACAAACGAACGTTGATTACTCTCTAAAGAACACCAGTATAATTAATCCAAACTGTTGGTAATTGGGGCTCTATTAAACCAAGGTACAAGCAACAATGCAGCACAGAAGCAGATCCCATACAAGTCCAACGATTGAAACGCAGTTATGGTCGAAGCTTTCACCAGATCAAATTACCGACTTCACAGAAGCTTCCGTTTGTGTACCTGTTGGGCGGAGGCGGAGGCGGCGAGGAACTCCTCGTTGATGGAGAGGCCACGCTTCTCGATGGTGGATCGGAGATTCCGACGGGCACGAGGGGTATTTTCGGAATAAAAGCTGGAGAGAGTGTTGAGCGAGGCCAGCAGATCGGGTGTATCAGTGCGAGTATCCAATACCTTCTTCAGCTTCCGCGACAGCCCCGGCGCCAATGCGGTGGCCGTCCCCATTTTCTAACTCCCTCTTGCTCCAAACCTCCGGCAGCTTATTGATACATAATGTATATGTATGTCACTGTGATTGAACTTGATCTCCGAGATTCCAAAAAACCTTTTTTTTTCTATTTTACTGTGTGAGAAGCTAGAGAGCATCAATGGTGGACGGAGAATGAAAATGTGATGTGTGAGTTGGAGCAAATGTACAATCCACGAAGAACGGATAAGAAAATAAAAATGAAAAAAAAAAAGGTTGGGCTTTATATGGGCCGAGCATGTGTCTGGAGGAATTACAAAGGCCAATTTACATCCACTAGTACATTTAATTTAATAATGAGAAAATTACATATCCTAATACATATAAGTAAAATTGTACATAACACTACCTCACAATATTTACAAAACTATCAAGTTAGTTGTATTTATTTTTGATAATTAATTTATTTTTCATATTGATTTTCTTTCTACCTATGGTTACTAGGGGTGTTCAAAAATATCCGATATCCGATATCCGATCCGAAATATCCGAAAATCCGAAGTTCCGGATATCCGAAAATTCGGATATCCGATAATTCGGATATCCGGAACTTCGGATTCGGATATCGGATAGTAGTTTTCAGAAAAATCGAATATTCGGATATTCGAAATATCCGAAAAATCCTAAAATTTTTATTTTTTATATTTTAAATAATAAAAAATATTCGGATATTCGGATATCCGATATCCATATCCGAAGTTTTTTTCGGATATTCGGATATCCGATATCCAAATTCAAATATTTTTTTCGAATATAAGGATATCCGAATAAAATTTGTATTTTTTTCCGGATATTCGGATATCCGATATCCGTATCCGAAATTTCGGATATCCGAAAACCGGATATCCGAAATTTCGGATACGGATATCGGATATCAATATTTACTATCCGAATTTTCGGATATCCGAAAGTCCGGATATCCGGTTTTGAACACCCCTAATGGTTACCCCACCCATTATCTCTCTCTCTTTCTATATCTTTCTTTCTCCACTCGATTCTAAGTTTTTTCTCTGCTCCAAAAATAAAATTTATTAACATAGATGAAATTGGAAAAAAAATATCAAAATAGTTGTAGATCTGAGAAGACATCTAGGGTTTCTGTGTTGTGCTGGTCGAAGATTGCACGACTCGTAGTGAGTCGAATACGACGATCGGCATAGATTGGAGGTTATGGCCGCAACCGCGTGTTTGGTGGTGGTTGACCACGGTTGATCGAAAGACGGCAAGGAATATGATTCGTGCGATTCTGTTTGGAGATCTCAGATCTCCTTGCAGTCTCACTCTCGCGATGGAAGACACGCCTAACACAACTCCTCAATCGCGGTGGTCGATAGCGGTTTGAATCAGCAAAGATAACAGAGGTGGTATCGGACACTGACGTAGGTAGTAGCACGACGAAGTTCTGGGTTAGGTCTGGGTGGATGTGTAATACCCGTATTTTTCAACTATGTAATTTTCGATTCTAGCGACTCGCTTGTCTTCATTGACATATTTTGAGCATGTTTTGTTCTACACCTTTTGTCATTCGAGCGAGTTTTGATATTGTTTCGGATTAATTGGCATATTAGGGCGACTTTTCCGCATGTGGGTTCGATTCTTATGAGTCTTGCTCGGAACTACTGTTTTGACGTTCCTACAAGCTCATTTAACTTTTGTGGTCGTGTTGTGAACTTTGGAATTATTATTCGATCTCGTATCGTGATTTTTCAAATATTTGGGCCGTTTTGTAATTTCCCAAAGTTTTGGATACTCACTTACGTACTCGTTTTTACCTACCTTAGGATTATCGGAATCGCATGTTCGTTTAACGCTTTTGTTCGTCGTTGAGAATTCTTTGGAAGCATTAAGTCACGTTTTTCGAGTCGTCGCATTTTGAGGTCGTCCGGGGCTGGCCAGACAACAGGATGGATTGTGCTGCCAGGATGCAGATTACGGCCGTAACCTGCAGTGTGTTACGGCCGTAAAGGCCAGTTCATTACGACCGTTAAGGCTAGTGTGTTACGGGCGTTATTATATGTAGAGAATTGGGCAGTAGTTTCTGGAACACGTTTACGTACGTAATGCACAAGCTTTTACGTACGTTAGCGATTAACGTACGTTAAGCTTACTAGCTTATGTACGTAACGCGGTCCAATTATATAATCCGCGGGACGGGTTTTTCACCTCATTTTCTCACTTTCTTCTCCTCTTCTCGCGGTCGACGAACGGGGAGGCTATGTTTTGGATTCTTGGTTGATTCTACTCAATTCCAACGTGTTTTGGAGGGTCTTATGTGATTGTAACATCATCTAATCGGTTGTTCTTCGTTGGATCGAGGTATTTTCTGGATTTCCCTAAAGTTGACATTTTTGGGAATTTTGTTCTTGATCTCGTTTCTAAACCATTTTTTATGAATCGATTGTTGTTAAACATTGTTATTGATCACGTTCTTTGAATTGTATATTCATAATTCCGATTCGTTCAACCCGATCGATGATTTTAGTGTTCTTGAGGAACCGTGAACATTTAATGTTCGATTAAATGTCTCGATGGTTTTCTCTTCAGGTGTTGGGTGCGTTTACAGTTGTAATTGGTTTCTATATGCCTAGTGATCGTGTTTCCATTGTTTCTTCGGAGGTTGTAGGTTGTCATGGTTCACCGATCAAGCCGTGTTCACCGGAGTATTTCCGTGTCGATTTTCGAGGCAAGTATCTTGCCCATATACTTCGTATTTCGTAGATATAGTAGTTGGTGATTAATTATGTGTAAAATTTGAATGTTTTAATGAACCTTCAAAAGAATCGGTATATTCTCAATAAAGGTTCTCTTCAAAATCAACTCGTGTGTTTGTAAATGAATGTATCGTTTTGAGAATGTATATTAGTGTTGCATATTGTAATGCCTTGTTTTCGTATGGTACCGTTGTGTGCGACTATATCGCTAGTGGACTTAAAGTTATATCCTTTCGGCAAGGTGTGTGGGTGTGTGTGGATATGTGTATTTATTGATGAGTATTGTGATGTTATGTGACATTGGTTGTATTGTGTGCCGACTCCTTTATAAGGAGGTAGTGCTATTTGGTGTTGCTCGAGAAGTATATCTCTTTGGGGTATGTGAACGTGGTGTTATTGATATGCGTTGTGGATTGTTGTGTTGATCTGTGGAACCATGTAGGGTCCAACGGGGCCTCTGGACTTCGTTACTTGATGAGTACGAACGGTATTTATGTGGAACCAGGTAGGTTCCGATGGGGCCTCTGGACTTCGTTACTTGATGAGTACGAACGGTATTTGTGTGGAACCAGGTAGGTTCCGATGGGGCCTCTGGAGTTCGTTACTTGATGAGTACGAACAGTATATGTGGGTACCAGGTAGGGTCCGACGAGGCCTCTGGAGTTCGTTACTTGAGGAGTACGAACCGTATTTGTGTGATTCCAGGTAGGGTCGATTGAGGCCTCTAGAATTCGTTACTCGGTGAGTACGAATAATATTTTTATTGCCGGATTTGCAAGACCCGTGATTATATTATAGTTGTCGAGAACCGTGTAAATCTTTGGGCTGTGACCCTAGGTGATTTTTGAAAAGATAAGGACTCTTTAGTCCCAATATTTCCTCTAAAAACTCCCGAGATCTGTAAAACGCTTTACAACTTGTTTACTTGCTTTATTACTGCCTTTCGTGGCTTCGGATTATTTTGCACAAATGAAATATCTCGGGAAGTCTTTCACTGCATTTGATCCGTTGATTACACGGATTATTATATTATTGGAATATATTGTGTATGGCTCGTATTTGCACTTTATACTTGCACTAGCAAAATAGTAAAATTTTGCTAACCCCCGAGTAATTCGGGGGGTGGATGTCTGTATTGCATTCAGGTGCGTGCAGGTTCTTAAGGAGCAAAACACGGGATCGGTACAAAGGATGATGGAAGACAAATGATACCAATTACATGAGGGCCAGTATTGAGATTTGTTGGTCGAATTGTATTATTCTTTCCGCTGTAGAGTTCTCTCGTCTTATGGGAGTGTTGTTGTACTTTGACCCCTGTGCAGGTAAGGGTTTTGTAATAGAGATGTATATGGAGTTTGAGTTGTATGTAATTGATGAAAGACCAAATCGGTCTACAGATGTGTTTTTCAGCCATTTTGGCATTTGTTGTGATGTCTGTGTTTGAGATCTAGCCTAGTAGATCCTCACGGAGAGGGTATGCGGTGCTGTAATATTCCCGAGAGGATTGAGGGTGTTACAGAATATGGTATCGGAGCTTAGGTTGTGGAAATCTAGGCTGTCGGGTCAAGTTGTGTTTATCGAGTCTTGTCTTCTAGGATTGTGTCTGACTGAGTCGTGTCGCGATCCGTCGTCAAAGATGTCGGTCGTGATTAGCATCGTGGTGCAGCCATCATCTTCGTGCGACCTGTGGATGTAAGTCTCCCCTTTTATGTGTATTATCTGTGTTTCATGACTCTGTTTACATACGTGTCGGGAGATGGAATTTTTATTTGATATTTGTGGCATATTACGTGTGTAATAGACTGGACAAGTGGTGTAGAGCGATACGAAACCTTTAGCATTGATGTGTTCCAGGGAATGTATCGATGGTAGAGTTTGTTGAGAAACTCATATAGATGGTATTGACATGTGTTTGAATTTGGTGGTAATGAGTTATGTTCGATGAATTGGTGATCTTGAATGCCGTATAGGCATGTGTTTAAGAATTGACTATATTGGCTAATTGTTGTTATATGCTACAAACATGTTAATGTTGGTAATTATGTCTGTTGTGTTTATGTTTGAAAATGCTTTTCTAATTTCATAGATTTGAGTAAGTTTGTGGAAAACCAATTTTTGAAATTTTTTTAACGGTGCGGTTAAGCGGCGGTTTCGTGTGGATTTTAAAAATTGTTTGAATTTTGGCGAACCGGCCTCGCAATCTCAAATGAAACCCTATGACAGTGTTTGAAAAGACGTATTTTGGAGTGTCTTAGACATTTATACCATCATTAATCCTTTGTCATGTTTGAAAAGATTTTAGAAATGATTTTAGCCCAACGATTTTATTTTCAAATAACCCGAATACACGATTTTAAAAATCTTTCGCACCATAAAATTTTTATATTTCAAAGTACAATATGATTTTATTTTCAAAATAATAAATAGTGAAAGATGAAAAATCTTACCCGGCTTAAATTTTAAAGTCGAATTTGGAATTTTGGGTTATGCCCCAAGTATTTTGTTACATTATTTGGATACGCCTTATAGTTTGTGTAATATTACCCTGATATGATTGTTGATTGGTGGAAATGTTTAGTACATGTACGCATGGTTTGTCCACCCGGTGATGGTTGGGTGAAACCTCTGGGGGTCGATGCCAAGAGAGCATGGTCGCGGATTGTCGTGTTTGTTTTTAATTGTGACGATGTTGCGTGGTAACATGTTGTTACCTTGTGTTTTGTTATCCGGGATAATGATACGTAGTGACATGGTTATTATGATAATGTTGTTTCTGAGGAAATTCGATATTCCGAAATATTTTTTTAAAAAAACGAGACGATTACGACCTATGGGTTATAGTTTTAGTAGAACAGACCGAGGTATCAAAAGTATTTTCAAATCTTATTTTGTAAAATCATACGAACTCTAGAATTTTAAAATGTTATTATTTAAACGAATAATTAATGGAGTTTTTAAAAGCATGTTATCAATGTTTGACTAGCATGAGGTGTGGTTTGTTACAGCTGTATTTGTACCGATAATGGCCGTAAGTTTTCTGTTGATATGGTCATGTAATTTGTTAGTTACGACTGTAAGTTCCATTTATTGCGGCAGTAGTTCTTGAATTTGTGCAGTTATCCGCATCGGATATTTTTGTTGTGCTAATATTTGTTGTCTTACGTGGATATTTTGTACTAAGTCGGCATTTAGATATGTTGTTTTGCAATGTTGTGTTTCATTGTATTGAACGGTTGCCTGTTTAGCCGAGGTAGTGGTCGTAGTCAGGAGCGTGTTGAGGTGACCCATTCATTGTCGAGCGCCAATTCGTCCAGTACCGATGGTCAGGATGACCAGTCACGTGATCAGGGGCAAACAACTAGAGGTAATGTTGATGTCGGTGGCGCCTCCATCCTTCAACAGGTAGCAAACCAGTTAGCACAGATGAATCAGGATCTGCACTGGAGTGAGCATTCAGATGGGAACGACGGAGCTGGTAAGTGGCTTCGGGACGTGATGAGAATGCATCCGCCTCGTTTGGTAGGTTCCTCAGATTCTATAGGTTGGGAGATTGGCTCTTCCAGATGGAAAGAACGTTTGATGCTGTGGCTTGTCCTAATGAAAGGAGGGTACCCATTGCTTAGTATCTCCTCGACAAGGAAGTTGTAGACTGGTGGGAGGCCGTAGCGCCTAATGATCGTTCAGCTAGTTGGTCCGAGTTCAAGACTGCTATGGAGGCCGAGTACTGTCCGCCGCCTATTCGCGAGCGTAGAATTGTTGAGTTTTTCTCGGCTACGCCCCAGGATGTGTCAATAGCCCAGGCTATAGTCAATTATAATCGACAACTATGTTATGTTCGGGATCAAGTGAAAAGTGAAGCAGACAAGGTTCGTTATTTCGATATATATATATATATATATATATATATATATATATATATATATATATATATATGAAACCTCGTGTTCGGCAGTGTATGGCTCCTTTTATGTGTACCACTCTAAAATATTATCAAGATCGAGCCTTGACATTTGAGATGGCTTTATTGTCGGCAGAGCCTACAACTGTGGCGAAGAAGCCGAAGATTTTAGATGATTTATAGGGAAGTATGGGGACTGGGATTCCTAGACCTCAACCCTCGCATCAATCAGTTGTGGAGCCTTCTGGGTCAGTTGGAAGATCTAAGAGATCCAGGTCATTATCGCTAACTGTTGGTAACTTGCCTAGGTGTTTTAACTGTAATGTTCCGGGCCACGATCGTGTGAATTGTAAGAAACCGCCGATGACTTGTTATAATTGTGGATACGAGGGACACCGAGTTCAGTACTGCGAGATGTTATCTGGCTCAATCACTACTCAAACTTCGGCGCCAGTATCGGGATTGACTCTGAGAGATCCTTGAGAGATGCTATCTGTCGGTTACTTGCTTTGTTGTTGCCTGGTTTTCGTTGTTCTAAGTTTCGGGGACGAAACTTCTTTTAAGGGGATAGAATGTAATACTCGTGTTTTTCAACTCTATAATTTTCGATTCTAGCGACTCGCTTATGTTCATTGACATATTTTAAGCATATGTTGTATGTTCTTTGACATATTTTAAGCATGTTTTGTTCTACACCTTTTGTCATTCGAGCGAGTTTTGATATTGTTTCGGATTAATTGGCATATTAGGGCGACTTTTCCGCATTTGGGTTCGATTCTTATGAGTCTTGCTCGGAACTGCTGTTTTGACGTTCCTACAAGATCATTTAACTTTTGTGGTCGTGTTGTGAACTTCGGAATTATTATTTGATCTCGTATCGTGATTTTTCAGACATTTGGGCTGTTTTGTAATTTCTCAAAGTTTTGGGTACTCGCTTACGTACTCGTTTTTACCTACCTTCGGATTGTCGGAATAGCATGTTTGTTTAACGCTTTTGTTCATTGTTGAGAATTATTTGTAAGCGTTACGTCGCATTTTTCGAGTCGTTGCATTTTGAGGTCGTCCGGGCTGGCCGGACAGCAGGATGGATTGTGTTGCCAGGATGCAGGTTACGGCCGTAAAGGCCAGTTCATTACACCGTTAAGGCCATTGTGTTACGACCGTTATCATATGTAGAGAATCGGGCAATAGTTTCTGGAACACGTTTAGGTACGTAATGCACAAGCTTTTACGTACGTAAACGATTAAAACATCCAATTGGTGAATCTCAACATTTGTGCAAGGCAACAATCATGAGAAACTTTCAATTAGACATAATCATAGACACGTTTGAATAGGTATCGAAAAATCATACCCTTCATTCTGCATATAACATTTGACCCCTAAACGGGCTTCATCTTCAACTCTATTCCTAGAATTGATTTCAATTTTATCTTTATCTTACAAAGATATATGTTTTTTTCAAAGAATATTGTATGCCTTGATTCAATTGTTGTCCTCGCAGTCATATATAACTTGTGGATAACAAATCGATAGACATTGTCTTTTTGTGCATACCTAATAAAGACACAATTGACCATTTGATGATCAATTATAACTTGTTTAAGTAGAGGCTCCTCGGCCCTCGTCAAACACCCCCACATTTTGAGGTATTTGTGATGATTTTCTACCATTCCACAATTCATAAAGAGTAACGTCCTTACTTTTAAGTATGTTGTTATCATAACAACTGCCCCACATTAACTGTGACAACACGGAACTAACCAACAAGACATTCATCATCTCCACAAGTGTTGGATTTTTACGTTCAGTAACATCATTCGATTGAGGTGTATATGGAGTTCTCCTTTGATGAATTAAGCCACTTGCGTTGCAGAATTCTTCAAACGGAGCTACATACTCTCCTTCTCAATCAAACTGAACCATCTTAATTTGATAGCCCAGTCGACTCTCTACTTCATTCATGAAGTTAAAGCTTCAATGGCCTCATCTTTACTTCTTAGAAGATAAAGATAACAATGCCTTGTGCAATGTGATAAAATACTTTTTACCACTTCTAGTTTGCACAAACTTTAAATCACATATTTCGGTATGAATTAATTTTAGGGGTTTTGTGCTCCGTTCTACCGAATAAATCGGTAGCTTCGTCATTTTCACCTCAACACAAACTTCACACTTGTTTTGAGTATTTATTTCATTTACTTTCAGTAAAACTAAGTTTACTAATCTTTTTATAACATTTAGATTTACACGATATAATCTACAATGTCATAAATCAGAGTACATAGAGTAGAGGAAGTAGATGCTTTTTAATTAGCACTTGGTCACATGGCACACGACCAACACACTTATTTTGAAAAGAGACCTCGGTGAAATAACCTCTTCCAAGGAACTTTTAACAAAATAAAATTTGTCAGACTCAAACACTAGTCTAAACCCCTTTAAACTAGTATGGAGTTGAAACCAAACTCTTACGTATGATCTCAATGTCAAAAGACAGCTTGAGAATTGCATTTCCAACTCCGGCAACCTCAAACGAGTCTTGGTTCCCCATATTGAGCTTCCTCCTCTCAACAGCCGTGTTGGCAACAAAACAATTCTTATTAACGGAACGTGCGCGGTCACACCAATGTTGAAAAACCAACTGCATTGGTTCTCAATGTGATTGACCTCCTCGTGAGCACAAAAACAATATAGTCTTCGTCTCATTAACCAAATTCATTCTCAATAACATTGGCATCTTGCTTTTTGTTGTTCATATTAGACTTTTGGCAATTCTTCACCACAAAGCCATATTTGCTACCATCGTAGCAGTCGGCCTCAAACTTAGGGTAAACGTTAACACTCCCAGAGCCATCCAGGAATATTACAGCGTCGTGGGCCCCGAGACGGAACCCACAAGGCTAAAAGACATTTTCGCAAATATTTACAAACGCCCAACAGGCTAACGATGGTACTATATTTAAAAAAAAAAACATTCGAAGACTTTATAAAATCCGTTTATCAAAACCGTCGTAAAATCTCATTTGAAAAGATAAGACCTAAAATGCCAAAACTCAACAGTTTAAAAACATACGTTAAGCTATGGCTTACACGTACCGACAAAATAGTTTAGAAAACAATTTCCAAAACAACTCAAGTTGCCAAAAACCAAAAGGGCGTTTAAGAATACTCACGCAGCGGGAAGGACAAACAATAAAAAGTACTCTAGCAGCGAAATACAATATATAATCAGAATACTCGATTCACAAAAATATGACATAGCCAGTATCCTCCGGGAAGCTCATCTCTTCACGACCACTACAAGATTGATATCCCAAGAACCTAAAAAGAAAGCCCACGACGGGGTCAGCCATAATATCTAACAATGATAACAATCACACCGCGTCAATAATTACATACCAATGAAAATACTAAGTAAGAATATGACCAATGTAATCTTACCGCCGTAACTTTACCTACTCGAATAATTGTAACACCCCCAGATCGAATCGGGAATATTACACGCCGCAGACCCTCTCCGTGAGGATCCACCAGGCTAGACATCAAAACAACACATTACATTACATACCGACGAATCAAAATAACGAACCAATAGACCGATTTGGTCTTTCGACACTGACTTACAAATAAAAATACATAAACTCATCCAGACTCATACCCACGCAAGGGTAAAATAATTACCACCACAAACAATAAGACAGCGGAAAAGACAATACAATGGACTCCGACTAATCGAACCCAAATCGGCCTTCGTGTGATTAGTATCATTCGTCTTTCATCATCCCTCGTACCGATCCTGTCTTGCTCCCGAAAACCTGCGTGTACCTGGACACAATACAGATATCCACCCCCCATTACTCGGGGGTTAGCAAAACTCCACTGTTTCGCTAGTGCAAGTATAAAGTGCAAATACGAGCCATACACAACACATTCCGAGAATACAACGAAAGACTTCCCGAGGTATATTTAGTTAAAAATAGTTCAAGTCTTGTAAGCAGAAACGAAGCAAGTAAGCATTTTGAAAACATTTCCAAATCTCGGGAGTTTTGAAAACATCAGAAATTGAAAAGTTCTTAATTCCTCGAAAGCCATTTAGGGTCACAGCCCCAAAGTTCATTTTCCAAAATACAAATCCGTTTAATAAAACACGGGGTCCACGGCCCAACCATTCCGGTCACAAAACACAGGGTCCACGACCCGATCATCCACTTCAATTCACTTACAAGGACGCATTGCACATAACACATTATTCTTATGCCATTCTAGCCAAGCACCAAGACTCGATATATAATGTCTCTCGACCCCGAGCACAAAGCATTGTGATACTCCGGACAATATCACAATTAACGAAAACATCAACATCAATATCACAGAAACCACACTTGGTAACCCGTGGCCGTACCCATTAGTATCGGCCCCCAGAGGCCCCGTCGGACCGTCCCCAGGTGGGAAACCACTTCCGCAGCCGTACCCATTAGTATCGGCCCCCAGAGGTCCCGTCGAACCGTCCCCAGGTGGAAGAACATCAACACACGCACCCAAGTCCACTTCCATGGCCGTACCCATTAGTATCGGCCCCCAGAGGCCACATGCCATCCCCAGGTGGAAGAGTAACAACTCACAGATTACAAAACCACGACTCTCAAAGGTCAAACACACAAAATATATATAGTCGAGGTACCTTGCTAGAATGGCCAAATTATCCAACACGTGCTCATGACCCAGAACTATATCAATTCACAAGGGAGCACAAGATCTCAACAGCACCGAACGACACAACCAATATCACCAAAAACTCACATATTCATCCATAACCACGGGACTCCAAGCACATAATTTGACAAGAGAATTACACTTTACATTTACCGACGCCATAATCATACATAATGACATCGCACGAAAGTAAGGTGATCCTATACTCGAAACTAGCACACATAATCAACTAAGCATATTAATTCCCGACCCACATGGGTCACCTTTACGAAAACCATGATGGTAAATATACCGATTCTTTTGAAAAATGATTATAAATATTTATTTAGCACATATCGACACTTAGCAACCATTATATCCACAAAACACGTAATGTATGGGCAAGATACTTGCCTCGATAATCGATACCGGACACTCCTACAATCACGGCTCAGTCGGGACACCTCGAACACCTACGATTCTCCGGCAAAGGAAATGAATACACCCACGATCGAGAAGCTTGAAGAAAACGACGAACGAAAGGGTTCCGACTCGAGTTCTTCACAAGAATTCGACCCTAACAACATATAATCAATAAATCATCGATCATACGAGGAAGAATAATCGTAGGACGCCCGAAAACCCCTCTATGACATTTTACCGGACACCTTCAAGGCGTCGATCAAGAACTCGACCAAACAACGAATCGATATGATCCAACCATGGAATAACAAGGGAAATGATATAATACATCTAAATAATCATCAATCCATCACAATCCTAAGTTAAATCAGATTAAACGGACGAAAACGAATAAAATACCCAAAATCCCCAAAATTAGATTTCTAGAAAATCTGACCTGATTCGGTAGATCGGAGGATGTTATTGGATGGATGATTGATGATATGAACTCCAAAACTTCATGGATTGATTGTCCAACAACATCTCTCCATGATTAACCAAGCTCCAGCCGCGGAAGGGAAGAAAACGAGTGAGAAATGGCTGAAGAAAAACGTCTGCTGGCCTTAAATAGGCCGATCGGCCGGGTTACGACGTAACCACCATGGCTTACGTCGAATCGCCATGGCCGAACTCATCACTGGAAATGCCGGAAACGTTCGTACGTTACGGACGAGGCCTTACGTGCGAATCGCCTTACGTGCGTATCGCCGATCACTACCGTGCGTTACTCGGCGGTGGCTGGCCCGAGATGCCGGCCATGACTCGGCCGGGACCAACTCCGACGGCCCGAACAACCCCGAAACCCGAACCTGAGTACGAATCGAAGATACGGTTACGAAGTACTCGCAAAGACGAATCCGAGCACTAAGAGAACACACGATTCCGACCACCCGAAGGCTCGAAATTCGACAACGGAAAGTAATTACCCCAAACTTTGGGAAATTACGAAAATGGCCCAAAACGTCCGAAATACACGATACATGATCGAAACACCAAACCGAAGTTCACAACACGTATAACAAAGTTAAACGGACTTACGGGAAACTCGAAACAGCAGTTTCGGACGAGATTCGCAAGAATCGAACTCAAGTGCGGAAAAGTCGCCAATAAGCATGGAACTCAACAAAGCGATACCGAAACGAACTCGGATGACAAAAAGTGTAGAATTAATCATTCTCGGAATGACGAAACAGTCATGAGCGAGTCGTCAAAACGGACTTCCGCCGAAAAAAAAGAAATTACCGGAAATCGAAATTACGGGTATTACATTCTACCCTCCTTAAAAGAAGTTTCGTCCCAAAACTTAAAACAAGTAGGGAGAAGAAGTATCCCGCCAGGAAAAGCTCAACGAGATACATAAAAACCGAAAACTCGCGCCCGACGGCGAAACACTGCAAGAAACGCAAAGAGACATACGGCGTGAAAATACGCTCCACGGCGACTAACACAACGCCACCGGTAGAGACATAATAAAACCCACAAGTGACAAGCGTCATCAAACAGCTAGTACCATCAAGTCGATCATCCGAACAGTCACAAAACACAACGAACGAAAATCGATACGATTGACCAACCCAACGGTTCATCAATCAAAACGCGAGCCAAACGCTGAACAAATACGGAATTCCACCGCCTAAGGGTTGGAAGATCGAAAACGAGACTAATTTCCCGAACTTAAGGGAATTACGAAGGAGTCTGAACGTTCAACAATCACGAAACGAGATCAACAAAAACCGAACAATCAATGATCAACCACAACGATCGAGTCAACCAAAAATCGAATAATCATGTTCGGATCACGAAGAACAATAAGGTTCAACCGACAAACTCCGAAGTTCACATCTCGACTCGAGACAAAACATGATCCGGTGAAAACAACAAGATGCGCACTCACATAAGATCTACAGGAAAGGGAATAGCAATTGAAAAGTCATAACGACAAACGAGTTATTCCGAAACAATACCACCCTCGTTCGATCAACAAAAGCAAGGGATAGGGAAAGTTCAGAAAATGTTAACGAGCATAAACGAGTCGACAGAGTCGAAAACACAGGAGTTCCAAATCCGATCCACTTCGAATAAAAGAATTAGTAGAACCAAAAGATGTTACTTCCGAACAAGGTTCACAAAAATCGAACCAAATTCGAAAAAGTCACAGCGATAACCAGATCGACCCACAACAAGATCACAGTTCGTTCGAACGACGAAACCGAAATACAGAACAAGTCCGGAAGGTATCAACGAACATGAGCGAATCGATAGACTTGAGAAAGAGAAAATGCAGAAGCCAAAAATAATACGGGTATTATATTCGACCTCTTCAAAAAGAAGTGTCGTTCCCGAAACTCACAACACGAAATCAAGGTGACAACACAACAAGCAACCGACAAAAACATCCTTCGAAGGCCTCTCAAAGACGATTCTGATAACTGAGCTGAAGCGCGAACTCCGAAAGTCTCGGTAGCCAATCCGCAAAAATTAATTCGGTGTCCCTCGAGTCCACACTTGAAATGTGTTACCGACGAGAAGGACAATTTACACGAGCATGCCCCGGAACATCACGGTTGAAACACCTCGGCTCGGCATACCGAAAATACAACTGCTAAGTACAATGGAATATAACGTCGCAAAACAACAAACCGGAGATGCCAATTTGGCATAACATATCAACACATACTAAAATCACAACGACCACGGCATTGCTCGACGATTACAACAGCCCGAACGATAGCCAGCACACAATCACAAACCTTATGAAACAATCACACATGCACACAAACGTACAAACCCCAGCTTCAACAGCTCACACTCATACGACAACACACAAATCACCACGAGGTGACAAATAGTAAATACCAGTTCACACCTCTCACAGAGAGCTAGTACAACAAATGCGTGGCAATGCCTCGACGTTGATGCCACCAATTCGATCATACTCGGGAGCAAACATCATAACGACAAAGCAAACATCATACATACATTCCCAACGCAAACAGGAGTTGATAGGTTTTAAAAACTAAAACCTCATTTTGAAAATAATTTAGAAGAACACCGGTTGATCTTGAGTATCACCTTTTAAAAAGTACAAACGTGAAACATCGTTATTGAGACTTTGGAAAACCATTTCGCATTTGATAAAAATGAGGACACTTTCTTTTCGTGAAAACCTTTCAAAATATTCAACTCTCGGGTCTAAGTAAAAGTGTTTATAAAACATTGAAAATATCTCAAAACATTTTGGTCCTCGAGGTAGAAGAATTTTGAAACATATTGCGGCTTAGAATACACCTTGAAAGTACCGCGAGAAAATAATTCATTTTAAAAGTACGTCTCGAAATTTATTTTCTAAGATACTCAATGTTTTCGAAAATCTATTAGGCTCGAATGCCTAAAAACTCACATGATCATTTATCAAACCGTCATAAAACATTCAAGGCCAAAATGCCAAAACTCGATTAATGGAATCGGTTTTCGAAATAAAACTCAGTCGGTAAAATACCGAAAGTCATTACAAAAGAACTCACGCAGCGGATAAAAGAAATACAGTTCAACATGCATAATCCCGCAACACTACTCCTCATATGAACGAAATATGAGAGTCAAATAACCACATATCACGAAATCAAAATCCATAAGAGGATTCCGTCACTTAACAAATAATCTTAAAAATGGCTCGTGTCACACGAGGCACAACACAAAGAAGGGAGACTTACATTCACAGGTCGCACGAAGATGATGATCGCCCCACGATACTAATCACGACCAACAAACTCAGACGACGCGTCGCGACACGACTCAGTCAGACAAAATCTGACAAGACAAAACTCAACAGACACCACTGACCCGACAACCTAGGTTTCCACAACGTAAGCTCTGATACCATAAATGTAACACCCCCAGATCGAACCGGGAATATTACACGCCGCAGACCCTCTCCGTGAGGATCCACCAGGCTAGACATCAAAACAACACATTACATTACATACCGACGAATCAAAATAACGAACCAATAGACCGATTTGGTCTTTCGACACTGACTTACAAATAAAAATACATAAACTCATCCAGACTCATACCCACGCAAGGGTAAAATAATTACCACCACAAACAATAAGACAGCGGAAAAGACAATACAATGGACTCCGACTAACTGAACCCAAAACTGGCCTTCGTGTGATTAGTATCATTTGTCTTTCATCATCCCTCGTACCGATCCTGTCTTGCTCCCGAAAACCTGCGTGTACCTGGACACAATACAGATATCCACCCCCCGATTACTCGGGGGTTAGCAAAACTCCACTGTTTCGCTAGTGCAAGTATAAAGTGCAAATACGAGCCATACACAACACATTCCGAGAATACAACGAAAGACTTCCCGAGGTATATTTAGTTAAAAATAGTTCAAGTCTTGAAAGCAGAAACGAAGCAAGTAAGCATTTTGAAAACATTTCCAAATCTCGGGAGTTTTGAAAACATCAGAAATTGAAAAGTTCTTAATTCCTCGAAAGCCATTTAGGGTCACAGCCCAAAAGTTCATTTTCCAAAATACAAATCCGTTTAACAAAACACGGGGTCCACGACCCAACCATTCCGGTCACAAAACACAGGGTCCACAACCCGATCATCCACTTCAATTCACTTACAAGGACGCATTGCACATAACACATTATTCTTATGCCATTCTGGCCAAGCACCAAGACTCGATATATAATGTCTCTCGACCCCGAGCACAAAGCATTGTGATACTCCGGACAATATCACAATTAACGAAAACATCAACATCAATATCACAGAAACCACACTTGGTAACCCGTGGCCGTACCCATTAGTATCGGCCCCTAGAGGCCCCGTCGGACCGTCCCCAGGTGGGAAACCACTTCCGCGGCCGTACCCATTAGTATCGGCCCCCAGAGGTCCCGTCGAACCGTCCCCAGGTGGAAGAACATCAACACACGCACCCAAGTCCACTTCCATGGCCGTACCCATTAGTATCGGCCCCCAGAGGCCATATGCCATCCCCAGGTGGAAGAGTAACAACTCACAGATTACAAAACCACGACTCTCAAAGGTCAAACACACAAAATATATATAGTCGAGGTACCTTGCTAGAATGGCCAAATTACCCAACACGTGCTCATGACCCAGAACTATATCAATTCATAAGGGAGCACAAGATCTCAACAGCACCGAACGACACAACCAATATCACCAAAAACTCACATATTCATCCATAACCACGGGACTCCAAGCACATAATTTGACAAGAGAATTACACTTTACATTTATCGACGCCATAATCATACATAATGACATCGCACGAAAGTAAGGTGATCCTATACTCGAAACTAGCACACATAATCAACTAAGCATATTAATTCCCGACCCACATGGGTCACCTTTACGAAAACAATGATGGTAAATATACTGATTCTTTTGAAAAATGATTATAAATATTTATTTAGCACATATCGACACTTAGCAACCATTATATCCACAAAACACGTAATGTATGGGCAAGATACTTGCCTCGATAATCGATACCGGACACTCCTACAATCACGGCTCAGTCGGGACACCTCGAACACCTACGATTCTCCGGCAAAGGAAATGAATACACCCACGATCGAGAAGCTTGAAGAAAACGACGAACGGAAGGGTTCCGACTCGAGTTCTTCACAAGAATTCGACCCTAACAACATATAATCAATAAATTATCGATCATACGAGGAAGAATAATCGTAGAACGCCCGAAAACCCCTCTATGACATTTTACCGGACACCTTCAAGGCGTCGATCAAGAACTCGACCAAACAACGAATCGATATGATCCAACCATGGAATAACAAGGGAAATGATATAATACATCTAAATAATCATCAATCCATCACAATTCTAAGTTAAATCAGATTAAACGGACGAAAACGAATAAAATACCCAAAATCCCCAAAATTAGATTTCTAGAAAATCTGACCTGATTCGGTAGATCGGAGGATGTTATAGGATGGATGATTGATGATATGAACTCCAAAACTTCATGGATTGATTGTACAACAACATCTCTCCACGATTAACCAAGCTCCAGCCGCGGAAGGGAAGAAAACGAGTGAGAAATGGTCAAGAAAACGTCTGGCGGCCTTAATAAAGCCGATCGCCGGCCGTTACGTACGAATCGGCCACGGCTTACGACGAATCGCCATGGCCGAACTCATCGCTGAAATGCCGGAACGCACGACGCACGCCGTGGCCTTACGACGAATCGCACTACGACGAATCGCCGATCACTACCGTCGTTACTCGCCGGTGGGCCTCGCCCAAAGATGCCGGCCATGACTCGGCCGGGACCAACTCCGACGGCCCGAACGACCCCGAAACCCGAACCTGAGTACGAATCGAAGATACGGTTACGAAGTACTCGCAAAGACGAATCCGAGCACTAAGAGAACACACTATTCCGACCACCCGAAGGCTCGAAATTCGACAACGGAAAGTAATTACCCCAAACTTTGGGAAATTACGAAAATGGCCCAAAATGTCCGAAATACACGATACATGATCGAAACACCAAACCGAAGTTCACAACACGTATAACAAAGTTAAACGGACTTACGGGAAACTCGAAACAGCAGTTTCGGACGAGATTCGCAAGAATCGAACTCAAGTGCGGAAAAGTCGCCAATAAGCACGGAACTCAACAAAGCGATACCGAAACGAACTCGGATGACAAAAAGTGTAGAATTAATCATTCTCGGAATGACGAAACGGTCATGAGCGAGTCGTCAAAACGGACTTCCGCCTAAAAAAAAGAAATTACCGGAAATCGAAATTACGGGTATTACAATAATCCTCAATAAAATAACCCTTATCATATTGCACATATCATAATCTCGGTTAACCAATAAACTCAAAACAACATCTATATTGTACCTCAAACAATACTCAAGATTCTCAAAATATCATCACTAACTCGCGATACAAAAATATACCAGCTCTGACCAATTAAATCCATCGAATAACATTATCAAATCCCAACACGATAATCAATTGTCCATCAAAGACACATACCAAGGGGAATACGAAACGTACCTCAAGATATGCAATGCCACGACAATCATGTCAGTCTAATCCGAGATCAGATCAATACAACATATGGGCATGGTCTTAACACCAGACTTAAAAATGCATACTCACATGACGACATCAATATGCACACGATAATAACAACAATGTATACTTATGGAAATCCGATGATCCAGCGCACACAGCATAGATCCCAAGATGATCCTGAAACATCAACACGAGGTGGATAACCCATAATATACATATACACAACAACATATGGTAATCCAACGATCCAGCCCACACAGTATAGATATCCCGTGATGATCCCGTCGGACCAACGCATGGTGGAAATACCTGTCCAACGATCCAGCGCACACAACTATAGATATCTCATGATCATCCCGTCGGACCAATGCATGGTGGACATACGACAACAATGCACAAATACATATTAACAACAATACACAAATGCATGACAACAACAATATACGGATGTATCACAACATGATCGACACAAAATGACAAAAATCATTAGAGTACTTGTCCCGAGTCCTTCGAGAGCAATCTCGATGTCAAACCATCACTGACGATTATCCTCCATATTCTACGATATGATATATCACGGACTATAGAGAACTCATATCCCCGTCTTTATCACAATGTATCCTCGATACCCAAGTATACCAATAACAAAAGTAAATTATATACATTATGATTTAATTCCCAAAAATCGGAAAACAACGTACAATCCCAAATATCCAGTGTTCACAATTATAATCATTGCTATACGAATTATAAACTAATGAAACTGAAACCATTCATTAAATATTATAAACTGTGCAAGTAATATCTTGCCTCGATAATTGATGCCGAAAGTCCCGACGAACACGGCTCACCCGATCAATCCATTGAAATCCAAACCTTTAATATAAATACATAACAGACAACTTAATATATGGTCCAATTTAATATTTTATAACTTCGAGGTAATTAGTCGGCTAATATATTACCTCAGTTGCACCCATTAATTAATTGATCGGATCAAACGACCAACGATAATCAACCCGGATCCACAACTCGATTATTGCCCCGAACACAAACTCCACTCTGAACTCAGGCTCACTCCATAAGTCCAAATACACTCAATCGCTCGTAGACCAAATTATCAAGACCTTCATCTACGCCTAATGTTCTCCCCGTCCATAAACCCAACACGAACACATACACGCAACCATGACTATACACACACACACACACACATATATATATATATATATATACACACACACACACACAAGACACACACTGTGAAAGTCTAAACACACACACACGCGGCAACTCACACACACACATCTTACACATGCATATATATATAATTTATAATATATATACAAGACACACACACACTCTGCAAAAGTCTGAACACACATACACACACACACAGACACACAACACAACTCACACACAAACACACACATCTTACACACACATATTATCTATAATATATATATATATACACACACAATGCACACACACAGTCACACACAGACGCACACACACAGTCACACACAGACGCACACACACACATCTCGCAGCTCGGTTAGTCATCGGAAATCAGACCTCATATCCTCCGTCACTCAACACTCCAGCTCGACCCACCCACAAGGCACTACAGGTCGCCGGAAAACCAGCATAGTCAACTACCGATCGAGCCATTGAAACCATCCCCGTCGGTCAACCCTCACCTCGAACCATGTATCGGTCTCTGGATCTAGAAGCGAAGGTCGCCGGAAATCTAAACCAAACTCCGACCACTTTACGTCAGAAAACCCATCGGTCGGACATCAACCCTACACCTACCTGAGCATCCTTAGCCACATTAAAACGTCTGGCATGAAGAACTCATGTTTTCTGTCCGGTGCAAGAAGGAACGCAGCTACGGATCGATCGCCGCCAACTCATCCCCGCCGTACCTACAATTTGCGCCTCCCAGGCGGACAGTGATTTACCTTCTAACGGTCCGACGAAGATCGCGAGCCCAAGAGTGTCGTCCACCACCTCGAGCTTGCTCCGTCCGTCGCCCCTCTCCCAATCGCAGGTTATCACCGAAGAAGAAGAAGAAGAAGAGAGAGTGTTTGGGGGAGTTTCTTGTCCGGGTAGGTGGAATAATGAGAGAGAGAGAGAAAAAAAATTAACGTGAAGGAGAGAAAAGAGAGAAAAGAGAGTTGAAATAAAACTCAATTTGGTATTAATAATCAACTTAATGATTATTTAAAATGGGTAGTGAGACATAATGTCAAATTATGTCTTATCCAATTAAAAACGGATAAATTGCGGATCTGTTAATCAGTCTCCTGACTCGATTAACCGATTAATTCATACTGCATCCGATAAAACCAATAACCCACCAATATTCTAGTCTAATATCTCAAGAGTCCAGATAATTTCTCTAATTCTCATTGAATAATTTATCGGAGAATACAATGTTGGCCACCGTCACATTCTTACCAATAATTATTCGACAATATTAGAAAATAGTACCCGACATATTACTCTCATTTACTCAAAATTACGTCCAGAACCAAAATTAAATATTCATATTACCAGTATTCCAACAAGGTCACGATAAAATATTATTCTAAAATTCAGGATATTACATACTACCCTCCTTAAAATAAGTTTCGTCCTCGAAACTTGCCATTCTGTCACAAACAAGTGCCCAAACCAGAAAATCCAAAATCATCAACGGTAAGCAATCATCGTCACAATCGAATCACCAAAACAATATATTTACTGGTTTGTGAAGTTGATGATCTCCCGTGATATTAGTAATTGACTCCACGTCAAAGCCTCAATACTCCTACAATCACAATTTCACAACTCTCAACAAAATACATCGTTCTACTCAATTAGGGAATAATCCATACGTGTGAAAGCCTGTCTGCCTGATCACATAATCAAGTCCCAATCCTTATAAAACCAATAATACACTATACATCTGTATATCAGCTACCCCAAAACAATAACAACAAGTCCAGGAACATCGACACAAAATCTGAACGCTCATACAATCAATAACAATGATCAACCAATAGTTCAACCGAGAATATCATCGATAAACTCCAATATGACCAACCAAAGGTCAAAACACAACCGAGAATATCATCAACATGATAAATTCCAATACTACCAATGAAGGATTAACAATAACCGAGAATACCATCACATGGTAAGCTCCAACACGATCAACACAGAACCACAGGGACAGGTATACGAAAGAATAAAATTCTCAAAACGTTATACCAATGACATACAATAGATCTCAAAGAAACACGCCCAAGTGTTGAACATATCCCTCGGCATATGAACAACCAATCGCAAACCGACGAACATATCCAATTATACGTGGAGTATGAACGACTAATCAATATGGCTCAAAAGTAAAAAAAAACACTATAGTAAAATCACGTTACTACCACACCAATAGAGCCACAGCACCTATGCCCCGATTTCACAAAACCCGAAGTTCCAAAATCATATTATGTACTGAATCTACAACATATGATATATTTCTCTTATCGATCAACCAACCGGTCATCCCTCGATAACCTAACTACCTTACTGAAGTTCGAACCTCTTTTCATCATATCATTGATGTGTTATCCATCTTACGAGTCTCACTGGGGACTTCACCGTGATATGCATTATGCACTACATTTGTACGTATACCAATCACGTTTTCAAAACAGCTTTGAAATCATATAATCTTGTCAATAAAAACCAATTTTCGAAAGTTCTTTCAAGAATTTCCAAACTTAAAACATATATTTTATAAGACTAGAAAATCAATTTTCGAAAAGTAAAACCGGCTCACCTATGTCAAATACTCAATGACAATTCTTTTTGAATATACACGATTAAATAAAATGAAATTACGTAAATGATTGACCACATCCATATTCTTGTATACCAATTTGGTTCATCACCAATTCCACTGACATTCGGTCGGAAAATCACACGATAGAATCCAAAATCATATTGTATAGACTTTGTCAAAATCATCTTTTCCACATATGACTCGCAACATCGATCATTATCCCATTCTGCAACACTTCAACTATGAAAAGATGAAACATGTTTTTAAAGACAACAATACTGTTTCTCAAAATAAATTTAAGAAAATATATTTTCATGACAGCGAGGAAAATAGTTTATTCAAAATATATCATTTTGAAAAGTATCATTTTCAAATATTCAAAAACAGTTTCATGTATCTCAAAATAAAATAGAATTACTATATGTTACTCTCAACCGTCCACAACATTCTCCCAAATACATAACTCCGTTTTCCAGGTTTAACCGACATATTGATTCCCAAAATCATAGCTTCTCAAGATCATCGGTTTTGTCCCAACTAGTATATTCTGCTACCTCATACAGTAACACATAATATTCTCCCCAAATCTCAAAGTAC
The DNA here is from genome assembly GCA_033398695.1 of Orobanche coerulescens. Lineage (NCBI taxonomy): Eukaryota > Viridiplantae > Streptophyta > Magnoliopsida > Lamiales > Orobanchaceae > Orobanche > Orobanche coerulescens. The sequence continues at coordinate 12,143,798 of CM065818.1, read as the reverse complement.
ATCAACTTATAACTGAAAATAACCTCAATGCAATTCAAAAATCCAAATACTTACAGATCATGAAGCCGACGATTCCCCGTGATACTGGAACATGTTTCAACCCTAGAAAATAATCGATACAAATATTTTTAAAACATACATTTTGCAAAATCAGTTCAACTCAAAATACGACACATCTTTTCCAAAGGATCACATTAATACCATTTGGATAAGTTTAAAACAACCACAGTACCACACTGGTAAACCACATAACACACAAGCCGGAGTGAACAACAAAAACCCAGGGCTCTATTATTGCCAACCGACTAATCAAATGACGTGACAAAAACACGACTCGACTCGACCCGATAGCCTAGGTTTTCACAACCAAAGTTCCGATACCATATTTTGTAACACTCCAGAGCCATCCAGGAATATTACAGCGTCGTGGGCCCCGAGACGGAACCCACAAGGCTAAAAGACATTTTTGCAAACATTTACAAACGCCCAAGAGGCTAACGACGATACTATATTTTAAAAAAAAACATTCGAAGACTTTATAAAATCCGTTTATCAAAACTGTCGTAAAATCTCATTTGAAAGGATAAGGCCCGAAATGCCAAAACTCAACAGTTTAAAAACAAACGTTAAGCTATCGCTTACACGTACCGACAAAATAGTTTAGAAAACAATTTCCAAAGCAACTCAAGTTGCCAAAAACCAAAAGGGCATTTAAGAATACTCACGCAGCGGGAAGGACAAACAATAAAAAGTACTCTAGCAGCGGAATACAACATATAATCAGAATACTCGATTCACAAAAATATGCCATAGCCAGTATCCTCCGGGAAGCTCATCTCTTCACGACCGCTACAAGCTTGATATCCCAAGAACCTAAAAAGAAAGCCCACGACGGGGTCAACCATAATATCCAACAATGATAACAATCACATCGCGTCAATAATTACATACCAATGAAAATACTATGTAAGAATATGACCAATGTAATCTTACCGCCGTAACATTACCTACTCAAATAATCCTCAATAAAATAACCCTTATCATATTGCACATCTCATAATCTCGGTTAACCAATAAACTCAAATACAACATTTGTATTGTACCTCAAACAATACTCAAGATTCTCAAAATATCATCACTAACTCGCGATACAAAAATATACCAGCTCTGACCAATTCAATCCATTGATCATAACGTTATCAAATCCCAACACGATAATCAATTCTCCATCAAAGACACATACCAAGGGGAATACGAAACGTACCTCAAGATATGCAATGCCACGACAATCATGTCTGTCTAATCCGAGATCAGATCAATACAACATACGAACATGGTCTTAACACCAGATCTAAAAATGCATACTCACATGACGACATCAATATGCACACGATAATAACAACAATGTATACTTATGGAAATCCAATGATCCAGCGCACATAACATAGATCCCAAGATGATCCTAAAAGACCAACACGAGGTGGATAACCCATAATATACATATGCACAACAACAACATATGGTAATCCAACGATCCAGCGCACACAGCATAGATATCCCATGATGATCCTGTCGGACCAACGCATGGTGGAAATACCTGTCCAACGATCCAGCGCACACAGCTATAGATATCCCATGATGATCCCGTCGGACCAACGCATGGTGGACATACGACAACAATGCACAAATACATATTAACAACAATACACAACTGCATGACAACAATAATACATGAACGTATCACAACATGATCGACACAAAATGACAAAAATGATTAGAGTACTTGTCCCGAGTCCTTCGAGAGCAATCTCTATGTCAAAAACCATCACTGGCGATTATCCTCCATATTCTACGATCTGATATATCACGGATTATAGAGAACTCATATCCCCGTCTTTATCACAATGTATCCTCGATACCCAAGTATACTAATAACAAAAGTAAATCATATACATTATAATTTAATTCCCAAAAATCGGAAAAAAAACGTACAATCCCAAATATCCAGTGTTCACAATTATAATCATTGCTATACGAATTATAAACGAATGAAATTGAAACCATTCATTAAATATTATAAACTGTGCAAGTAATAACTTGCCTCGATAATTAATGTCGAAAGTCCCGACGAACACGGCTCACCCGACCGATCCATTGAAATCCAAACCTTTAATATAAATACATAATAGACAACTTAATATAAGGGTCCAATCTAATATTTTATAACTTCGAGGTAATTAGTCGGCTAATATATTACCTCAGTTGCGCCCATTAATTAATTGATCAGATCAAACGACCAACGATAATCAACCCGGATCCACAACTCGATTATTGCTCTGAACACAAACTCCACTCCGAACTCAGGCTCACTCCATAGGTCCAAATACACTCAACCGCTCGTAGACCAAATTATCAAAACCTTCATCTATGCCTAATGTTCTCCCCGTCCATAAACCCAACACGAACACACACACACACACACACATATATATATATATACACACACAATGAACACACACAGTCACACACAGACGCACACACACATCTCGCAGCTCGGTTAGTCATCGAAAATCAGACCTCATATCCTCCGTCACTCCACACTCCAGCTCGACCCACCCACAAGGCACCACAGGTCGCCGGAAAACCGCATGGTCAACTACGGATCGAGCCATTGAAACCATCCCCACCGGTCAACCCTCACTCCGAACCATGTATCGGTCTCTGGATCTAGAAGCGAAGGTCGCCGGAAATCTAGACCAAACTCCGACCACTTTACGTCGGAAAACCCATCGGCCGGACATCAACCCTCCACCTACCTGAGCATCCTTATCCAGGTTAAACCGTCTGGCATGAAGAACTCATGTTTTCCGTCTGGTGCAAGAATGAACGCAGCTGCGGATCGGTCGCCGCCAACTCATCCCCGCCGCACCTGCAATTTGCGCCGCCTAGGCGGACAGTGATTTACCTGCCAAAGGTCCGACCAAGATCGCGAGCCCAGGAGTGTCGTCCACCACCTTGAGCTTCCTCCATCCGTCGCCCCTCTCCCGATCGCAGGTTATCACCGAAGAAGAAGAAGAAGAATGGAGAGTGTTTGAGGGAGTTTCTTGTCCGGGTAGGTGGAATAATGAGAGAGAGAGAGAATTAACGTGAAGGAGAGAAGAGAGAGAAAAGACAGTTGAAATAAAACTCAATTTGGTATTAATAATCAACTTAATGATTATTTAAAATGGGTAGTGAGACATAATGTCAAATTATGTCTTATCCAATTAAAAATGGATAAATTTCGGATCTGTTAATCAGTCTTCTGGCTCGATTAACCGATTAATTCATACTGTGTCCGATAAAACCAATAACCCACCAATATTCTAGTCTAATATCTCAAGAGTCCGGATAATTTCTCTAATTCTCGTTGAATAATTTATCGGAGAATACAACATTGGCCACCGTCACATTCTTACCAATTATTATTCGACGATATTAGAAAATACTACCCGACATATTACTCTCATTTACTCAAAATTACGTCCAGAACCAAAATTAATTATTCATATTACCAGTATTCCAACAAGGTCACGATAAAATATTATTCTAAAATTCAGGATATTACACGTTGTCCCTTTGTTTATGCTCTTGGCATTTAGGTGGCATGATTATTGGAGGAATTATCTCTCCAACATGTTGGTCTTAGCATAGGTCGAGCTCTTCGGCCTTCGATGTTGCTATCTCACGTCCGACTTGACACGATGTTTTACAATCAAGTCTTCAAGAGACATCTCCTTTCGCTTGTGCATAAGGTAGCTCTTAAAGTTATTTCATTCAATTTGAAAAGTCTATTTCTATGTAGCATTTATATATGAACTTTCCACACTTGGTCAACATGAAAATTTTCAAACTCAAATTCTAGTACAAACACATTGTTTACTAAAAGTGAACTTGACACCAAGTTCCACGTGATTCACATTAGATACCACTCCGACCACCTCGTGGTCCTTGTTATTTTTAACATGTTTATCACTATGTTTCAACAACAATTCTCACAATATTATACTCAACATTATGTATAATATTGTATTCAACGTTACATGCACTGTTATGTTTACCAACATTTGTACCTTGATGGCTATCATCACAACCAAGTTCATAAAATTCAACTTCGTCAAACTTGGCAATATGCATTGACAAGTAATTTACATACACATTGAGGAACAGTACCCCAATAAGTTAGCCATCATTCGCTATCACTTGAGGAACAACACTCTAAAAAGTAAGCCTTGTCTTCAATCCCAACCCTTGGTTTAGGATTAGCCCTCTTCTTGCCTATCTCATAAATGAAATTGACAAGTCTTTCAAGAATACTAACCCTTAGCACATGCTTAAGGGAACTCTTGAACCTCTTCCACCAAGGAAGTACTACTCAATCATCATGGCAATGAAGGAAAAATTTGGAAGAACGGCCTCTTTGGTATGGATCTTGTGCACTACGAGTTGACACTCTTGCACTCATTCCTTCACCAAGTAGGTGCCGATCATCAAGAAACTTCACTACTTCGAGTGGTTCAACTTGACACAAGTTCTCCTTGTGCCCCCACATTTCCATGCAGGACAGTACATTTTCATACACAAAGAAGAAACTAACAATTAGGCCAAAAACCATATAATTTCTACAAGAGAAATAAACATTAGTCATCCTCTTGTTAGCTCTTTATTGTGACTATTTTTTCAAGTCTAAACTTGAACCTTCTTAGATTTTCATCTTGAGGTAGCAGCCTTGACTCTCGAGATGAAACTGTTGCAGACACGATTGTCTCAACAATCTGCCCAACATTGACAAAAACATCTGCAGAGTTAGTTTTGTTGTTGACGCCGTTGTCTCAACAATCTGCCCAACAGTTGCAGTAACATGTGCAACAGCACCTGCAGTAGCAACGTTATCAGCAACTTTTTCGTCAACAAACATCAATAATGGAATTACATCACTTAACATCGAAATCAAAGGTTATAAGCTTTCATATTTGTCTCATGTACGCTTCTTCTCCAAAGCGAAGGTTTGATCAGTATTTCGTCTTGCGATTGTTGTTTGAATATGGTTGGACCGGGGTACACCATTATATACCTATGCTCTGAAAAAAGTTAAAAGAAAGTAGAAGATGAGACAACAAAATAATTAACTGAATTGAAATAACAATTACAGATTGAATGTTGTCGGAATTGTTCTGCTCGATGTTGTCGTAACACTCCGGGGAACAATCTGGAACTCGCCGGAACATAATGTTGCAAATCGTATCCGTAGACGCTGGAACAGAACTAGTAACAAGCCGAGTCGAGGAAAACCTCTTTCCGCAAGACGAAATACGCCCCGGCTAGTGCTCACGGTTTGGCGTATCATCCCCAAAGATAAAACGGCTTCTTCTTCTTGGTAGTAGCACCACAAACCAAGAAGCTCCAACGAACTAGATGATGGTGAGGACTAAGAAGCTCTGTGAAATTTAAGAATGCAAGTTTTGTAAACAATGACAATGAAAATATATGGAGAGCTCTCTTGTTTTTATGTGTTCAAAAGTTATGCAAAACAACATATGCACCACCTATCAAACCATGCAAATGAGCTCCCTATAAATAGACAAGCCACACATGTAGGAGACATAAAGATGATCATTCAATTTGTGAGTGTAACCTCCAAGTAACCTCTCTACCAAATTGAATATGGAGATGTAACCTCCCAACAAGCATTACACCTTGGTGTAACTCCCAACCAGCAATTAATAACAGTTGTAACTCTCATAGTTGTTTCAAATTTGATTCAAAAACCAGTTGTTACAACTGTAACTGTCGAACAAAAAATGTTGACGTAAATGATACGGCAACATTGTAGTCAACATGTGCACTATTTGTTCGAATTTCCAGCAAACTAGTTATGAACCAGTTGTCAAATACCAAGGCCCAAGGCCAAGGATGTGCACTCTAATAATAGCTCGGTTGGTGCACATTACAAACCATTTCTCACTCACCGAAATTCGATTTTAAGCCAATGATTATAACACAAAAAATTGGTCAACTCAAAACCAAATTTCCAACATGTCTTTAACACATTTTGGTATGAAAAACTTATACTCTTAATGAATGGAGATATTTAACTTGTTAGTTTAATGGTTTGCTACTAAAGAAGAGAGATTCCTTCTATAAACTATAAGAGATACTGTATCTTGTTAAGTTTGAAGGACCGATGCATAATAAAAAAATGTGGGAATCAATTTTTTAATACCAAATCATAAAATTGATAAGTTTTATATCCCAATTCATAAAACTATAAGTTTTTAGTACCATTTTGATTAAAAAGACTAAAATATCCTCTCTTTTGTTGCAATGTTGACTTTTCTCTTTTTTTATAATTTTAATTTAAACTACTTTTTTTTCTCTTTTTTGTTTTTTACTTTCCTCATCTGCTCCGATCGATATTAATGTCCAACAACCAAAATTTAACTACAACATATACATCAAAACAACACAACCATTTTTGACAAAGTCTCTCAAAAATCTTATAAAAATCACAAGATTATTCGAAAAGAAAAGTTGACGTTCAAATAGGACCTCATTTGTCGTGCTTCTGAGGTATGCATCAGTATTTGAGCGCTGGAATTTTTTTTCCAACCAGTTCTTACGGACACGATCGCTGCACACGATGGGAAGCCACTGTGTGCGACGATCGTGTGCAACGGTCGTGTCGAACGACCTTGACATCGTGCGCACAACTAACGTGTTCACGATCGTTTAACACGATCGTCTACAATCGTGTGGAGCGATCGTGTTCATGGCCAGAAACGTGCACACGATCGATGCACACGGTGTCATACGACCATGTGCATCGGTCGTGTCCAAGGCAGACGGTTTTATAATATTGTTCGCTCAGTTTTCTGAATAGTTATTCATCTTTTTGTAACCAGATGCCGTGGCAGCGTATTTTGATACATTACGGTGGTCATTGGGAGCGATCGACATATGTAGACGGGGACTCCTTTTTTTGTCTACATCGACACGAGCAAAGTTAGTCGTGCAAACCTCGTAGGGGTTATCAGAGAGGGTTTGGGTGGTCCAAATGAGTCCGATTACAAATTATGGTACTTGACACACATGGCCAAGGGAAACAAAGTAAAAGTCCTATTATGGGGCGATACCGAGATACTTCGATTACTAGTAGAATACAAGGAGGATCCTGAGGTCTATGTTGAGAATGGCAGCTCCTCCATTCCCGAGGTTAATATGGGATGTAGCAGCTCGAGAGTAGAGCCCGGCAACATAAATTATGACATGCCTTCCAAAGATTATCAATACGAGGAAGATGAGGAAGACGAGGAAGATGAGGAGGTGCATACATCCGAAGATGAAGATTGTTGTAAAGACTTGCTTGAGTCACTATCTGCGGAATTTCTTGCTTGGGTTCGCCAACCGGCCCAAGTGGATAGGATTATGAGTCGTCGGAACTTCTCATCCGACCATTAATCTGCGAGCGAGCATGAGCATCTACAATCAATGCGTAACTGGATCATTCCATTTCCGGACCCCGGTAGTGCCGGGACTTTAGGTTGGGTCGAGCAGCCTCCACCGGTTACCGGTCAACTAGAGGTGGGGTCCACCTTTCGTTCCAAGGCAGAGTTGAGGATAACTGTAGGAATGTATTATTTGGAAAACATGCAACAGTGTATCACTGATCGTTCTGCCGATAAACGTATAGTGTTTGTCTGTAAGAGTGGGCGAAAAAATTGTCAGTTTAGGTTGTGTGCTATTGAGGGTGCAACTATTTGGAGAATTACTAAGTTGACCTTGGAGCAAAGCTGTCACCCTGATTTGAACCGTGCTGCCACACGATCGGTCACTTCTGAGGTTGCCGCCTATTATTTTGCTAAAAGATTGACCGGTGAGGGGGTCACTTTGAGGCCAAAGGAGATGATTGCAGAGATGTGTAGGGAGTAAGGCATTGACATGCTATACAGTTTTGCTCTCCGGACGAGGAATATAGCGATAGAGAATACATATGGCAGCTTTGATGAGTCATATCAGAGGCTCTCATCTTATCTACATTTGTTAAAACAGCGTAATCCAGGGACAATTTATGATTTGCAGACGACTCGTGAGGGAGTATTTTGCCACATGTTCCTTGCACTCGGATAGAGTATTCGGGCATTTGGTACGTGCCTTCGACCGGTGATTATAGTTGATGGGACCCACCTGAAGGGAAGGAATAAAGGAACTCTATTTGCGGCCGTCACATTTGATGGGAACGAGCAAGTGTTTCCTCTTGCAGTTGGTATCGGTCCGATAGAGAACGACGAGTCATGGACTTATTTTCTGTATAACCTGCGCAGATGCTACAATCCAATGGAAGATTTACTGATTGTGAGTGACCAATATAAGAGCATTCAGAATGTTGTTCGAGCCATCTATCCGAATGCATTCCACTGGTTGTGCTATCACCATCTTTCAAAAAATCTGACCTCATACGGTGCGCATGCTATAGGACTCTTTAGAACTGCTGCCTACACGCATCGTGAAGAAGTTTTTGAAAACTACTTTTCGAAACTACATATTGAAAGCCCTAATGGGGCTCACAGGCGCCTTTCTGAAATTGGGCCAGAAAGGTGGGCTAGGTCGAAGTGTCCGGTACGATGCTATAACTTCTTGACATCCAATGCTGTTGAATGCTTTAATAATCGTATGTTGTGGGCGAGGCGTTTACCTGTTTGCTCGTTACTTGAGATATTTCACCTAATTTTAGAGAATTGGTTTGATGAGAAGCGGGGAGAAGCTACATCAAGAGACCATGAGTTGACAATGCACACTTTTGAAAAGCTTTCTAACTCTGTGCAAGCCAGTCTAACTCTTACCGTTCGAGCTACCACCCAACTTGTTTATAAAGTCGAAGAAAACAAAGTTTCTTATGAGGTCGACCTTCGAACCTGGACATGTTGTTGTCGTGAGTTTGATTTGGATCAGATTCCATGTCGTCATGCTGTTGCCGCTATAAGGTAATTGTTTTGCTCTAATGTGCACACCATTCAATGTTTTTGTCTATGCTGTCGTGTGCACACGGTCATAGCCGTGGGCATGCGGGTGCTGTCGGATGTTGTATCCTGCAACTTGCGGGTGCTGTATCCTATAGCTTGCGAGTGCTGTATCCTACAGCTTGCGGGCGTTGTATCCTACAGCTTGCGGGCGCTGTATCCTACAGCTTGCGGGAGCTGTATCCTACATCTGGGCCGAGGCCGTATCCTACAATGAGTCTTTGTCGGGGCACACGGTCGTGCCCACGATGGGACTAGCCATCGTGTGCCCACGGTCATGGCAGGATGCACACGACAGCAGCAGTCCATGACCGTGGGCAAGATGCACACGATCGTAACCCACGATGGGCACGATCGTGTTCTGCCATCGTGTGCAACACAGACTGGTCTGGATTTATCCTACACCTCATCAGTATCAAAAATACATTATCCTTGACATAATTACTTATTGTAACAGGCGTGCCGGCAATGGTTTGTCCGTATATGATTTTGTTAGTCGTTATTTCAAGCAACAAGGCCTTAGAGAGACTTATAAGGAGTATATTAATCCTATCCCACATCCTGGTGAGTAGAATGTCCCACCGGAGATCTCATCCATCATTTGCGTACCTCTAGAGGGGGTACGACAAGCCGATCGACCAAGGATGAGTCGTGCACGGTCCGCTGTTGAAAATTTGCCCGCAGGTGGACGGCCTCAGGTGTGCGGTAGGTGTAAAAGAACCGGCCACAATAGAAAATCTTGCAAAACATTCATTCCCATAGGTGGTGTGGATTTGAATATCCCTGAAGAAACTCAAGGAATGGATGAACAAACGAGGCAAAGGCGCCGGCACAAGAAGAGGTATAACATTTGTCGTAATGATGACCATGACATAAGGGGATGTCCATACCATGAAACTTAAATTGCTTATGTATTTTTATATTTTGTGACTTACTAGCAACAATCATGTGCTAATATTTTGATTCAGTATTCTGATTATTAGTTGAAATGCATAATTTTGTGTCTATTTTCTTTATCTTTGAATTGAAATTTAAGTCAAACATCAGTGATGTAAAGCAAATAAAGGTGATTATGGAGGCAAACATTAACCATAACAAAGTAGCTCACTTTAAAGAGCAATAGTTTACACCAAAAGCATGTAACTTTACAAAACAAAAGTTCATCACCATTACACCAAAATATCTAATAATATCTTAAAAAACACAATCACTTGGATCCCCTCTCCCCCATCTGCTGCTGTTTGTTTAGTCTTGTATCATCATCTCCATGAACTTCTTCTTCTAAAATAACTTCTTTAGTTGTCTTCTCAGAAATATCTAAATCATCATCACCATCTAGTATGACTGGAGTGCTCGCAGTGTTTTTAAATAGGCCCTGTTTCATAAAACACATTAATTCGCAGTACACACTACACATACAACAAAATAAAAAAACTTACTCTGAGCATTGAGTATCTTCCTCTCGGCCTAGTTCTGTATGGTGGGTTGGGAGGAGGTATCCCCCTTCTTCTTTTTGGTGGAGGTGCTTCGATTCCTCCTAAATTGCTTTCTCGTAATCGGCCGCTCATTTTGCGTATTTGATTTTAATGGATTTTAACTGATTGTAATTGATTAGGGTTTATAGTGAAAATGTGGGTTCATGTATTTCACTCTCGGTCCAGGAAGATGGGCTTATATTGAAAACGGGGGGACCCACGATGGGATTTTATAATAAAATAATTTGATGCTGCCCTTTGTAGTACACACGATGGGCACGATCGTGTGCCACGTTGGCAACCAGGTGTCACGGTGTCTACGGTGTCAAATTGGCACTGTATCCACGTGTTCACACGACCGTGCCCACGATGGGGCACACGGTCGTGTGCACAAGAACATCAACAATTTTCACCAATTTCTCAAATGACTAGTGTTGTTACTTATATATTAACAAGTATTTGTTAACTGTTGGTCCCCAGAAATGATGAAGACTATCCTCACTGTACCAACACGAGTCTTTTCTAGCGCGCTTTGTCCTCACTCACGCGCACCTGAGAAACTTCCCAGGGAGTCACCCATCCCATAACTACTCCAGGCCAAGCACGCTTAACTTTGGAGTTTCTATGCGATGGCTACCAGAAAAGAAGATGCATCTTGTTGGTATGAGTAGTCCAAATCAATTCATTTAACCACTTTCTACTGCAGATCTCACAGGTCGAATCGCAAGCCGCGCCTCACGCATTTTTAAGCCCATGCAGGCAGGATGCTGGACCGAATCCCAACAATCTCCCTCCCAGTATCTACCAGCATTTCAGCTCCAGAGTCTGGAAACCTCCGCGAACTAGATTTGATCACACAGCCCTCTAGCGGCTAGATTCATTCACACAGTCCTCCAACACTTGACATCAGCATATGTTCCACCTCCGTTTACTTTTGCTGCGCCAGTATCTCAGTTCTGGCATACTAGATTTGATCACATAGCCCTCCAGCACCTGACAACCTCCACTGCACCAGCATCTCAGTTCCGGCCAAGTGGCAATATTTGCTGCATGCCCGCCTCTGAGTTCCAACACTCTGGCAGCCTCTACTGTAGGATACTTCGAGGGAATCCGCACCCGTGACTTGCTCTGATACCAATTGTTGGTCCCCAGAAATGATGAAGACTATCCTCACTGTACCAACACGAGTCTTTTCTAGCGCGCTTTGTCCTTACTCACTCGCACCTGAGAAACTTCCCAGGGGGTCACCCATCCCATAACTACTCCAGGCCAAGCACGCTTAACTTTGGAGTTTCTATGAGATGGCTACCAGAAAAGAAGATGCATCTTGTTGGTATGAGTAGTCCAAATCAATTCATTTAACCACTTTCTAGTGCAGATCTCACAGGTCGAATTGCAAGCCGCGCCTCACGCATTTTTAAGCCCATTCAGGCAGGATGCTGGACCGAATCCCAATATTAACGATACACTTATTTAAAAAGTTATTGATTGAATTAACATAATATATTGCATATCATGTGTAGTATATATGTTCTCAATGTATTAGTTCGTACGGATAAGTTCATCATCTCTATGAAATATTATATACTAATGAATTACACGAAATGACAAATACGAGTTTGTATAAGAAGTTATATAGTAATTAATGTTTGAACAAGCAATTTTAGAATCACAAACATCCTTCTAGATAACACAATAAATCAAATTGGCAAAAATACCAAAAGTTCATGTGCACACGATGGTGCACACGGCCGTGCCCACGATGGGGCACACGGTCGTGTGAACACGATGGTGCACAGGGCCGTTCCCATGATGGTGCGCACGGCCGTGCCCACGATGGGACATACGGTCGTGTGCACACGGTCATGGCAGCCATCGTGGGCACACGACAGCAGCAACCCATGACCATGGGCACGTTGCACACGATCGTAACATACGATGGCCACGATCGTGTGCAACCATCGTGTGTAACACAGAGCCAAAACTGTCCAACGAAAACATAAAGATTTAACAACACAACACATTAATCTTGCCAAAACTGTCTAACGATACATAAATATTTAACAACACGACACATTAATCTTGCCACAACACAACACACCATAAATCATATTACATGTCTAACGACAACATAAAGATTTTAGCAGCTAAACCATATCGATATTTCTTAATATATTTCTCATTAAGTTCCTTGATTTGATGCCTTGCTGCTGGGTTTGCAGAGATGAGTCGATCCAAGTACATGCACGCGAAGGGGCCACAACTGTGATTATCGTTTTGTATGAACTGTAGCTCTCGTGGCATAATTTTGAAACTCATCTCCGTGTCATACTTCTTCTTTGATTGGTTGTTCAACCAGTACCCGTATTGTGCTAGCACACGAGGCATCAGACGAGTAATAGGTCGCAGTTGGTTGAATCGGTATCGATCATCTTGGTGTTGGTGTGACAAGGAATCGTACAACTCCACGGTCCATGTTATGATGTCAATCTTGATAGTCACCCAGTGGCTCTGGTCGAGGCAACAAATGGCAATGATCTATTGAAACAAAATATGTAATCTTCTAAGATCATCACATCAAACATAGTGAATCATTTATAAATATAAATTTCAAACTTACCTCATTGTAATTTGACTATGGACCCGCATGTGGTGTATCAAGACCTGTCATGTAGTCCTCGATGCATTTAGGAATTTTCCAATCCCTGTAAACCGGCTTCCCTATCACCTTGATACCAAGTGGATCATCCGGATGGAGTCTTGCAAACTCGTTGGCCATACTAACTACAAAAAGCCAAACCACAAAATAAAAAAAAAATCCACATCACACCAATGATATACAAGCGAGTAAGTTATAGAACTTACGTAAAAATTGGGAGCCGGCAAGTACAGTGCCAATTCTACCGACACCAACACTACGGACTCCCCTCCGAAGCCTCGCTCGAGTCGCAAGCACATAACAATCCATCACCTCGGCATCAAAGTCTTCACGGCTAAACTCTATCCGGTCAAATAACGCCTGGGTGAGAGCATGCCCAGTCTCCAAACACCGGACAATAGCATCACGTGGCTGCTCTCTCCTAAAGTGTAGGTACAACTTCTTTAGAGACTCGCTATCTCTTGGAGGCGCCACCACAAAAGGCTCCCGAAGAGCAGCATATGGTCGACTCACTCGCGGTGGAAGACTAAGATCACCCAACTGCTGCGTCCCGGCAGTCTCACCATCTTCATCACCCTCAGCATCCCTCTCACAACTATAACGATCAGAGAGCTGTACAACCGGCTGCTCGATCTAAAAAACTGGCTGCTCGATCTGAAATGGAAGCTGCTGCTCAGGACCACCACCCTCACTTCGAAACATCGCACTGTAATGATGCTCGTCCTGAAACCAGTCGAACATCATCTCATACTGCTGAAACGGCGCGTCAAATGGCTGATATTAATGCTCATAATCAAGGAGCTGCTCAGTCCGCTCAAAAGAATGATGACTCTGAGAATGATGACTCTGCTGGATCTCAGAATGGTGACTGTGCTGGACCTTAGAATGGTGACTAAGCTGACCCTGAGAATGGTGACTAGGCTGACGCTGAGAATGATGACTAGGCTGACGCTGAGAATGGTGACTGTGGGCTGCACCAGAGACTGAGTGACGTGGAGGGTCAGGAATCCTCCGCTGGGCGCTGCTAACAGATGCAGAATGATGAGGCCTATCGGGAAACCTATCATGGCTCCCAGCTGAGTAGTGCGTCGGGCTCCTAGAACGTCTATGCGTAGGTCCGAAGAAATCCACGATCCCAGAAAGCACCCGGCGAGAAACTCGAACAATAAATCCTGTCTCCGACTCGTCGTACAAGATCGCCTTCAAACGGCGATCGAAGTACTCATCCCTGCTCGCGTCCTTGGTGTGGTCCGGACAAGGAAGTCCGTGGACACAACACACCCTCTCTGGCTGCCTCTCCTGGTCCGATGTCTCTGCACCACCTACTCGTGGGGTACTCTGCCGGCGTCGCTTCGACACTTTATGTGCCGACTCATATGTAATCAATTTCCCAGCAGCCTTCTTCAACCTATCCATAACTTTATTTCTCGGGATCGGCGCAGGCTCATCCTCCTTGTTCTTCACAGCTATTCTTATAGGCTTAATGAACTTAACGTCATATGGCGAGCCATTCTCAAAACTCAGGTAGTAGTACTCAGCCTCATCCTCCTCCAGATGCAGTAAAGAGGGAAGTACTTTGTGCTGCAAAAGTAGTCATTAAAGCATACCATTAGATGGGCAATCACATAACGTTGAAGAGATGAGTGAAGTCAGGAGAAAATACGTTTATAAATTTATGTACCTTATCGTCGAAGAAATGAGTGAAATCACAGAACATCTTCCTCGTAGTCCACATCAAACACCGGGGGACTTGGACAGATTTCTCTCGAATACCACACAATGCTCCCAATGAAGGAATCATCTCATACGACCATATTTGTAAAGCCCAAACAGGACCATAGAAGTGATAGTCCTTATGCTCTTGTCTCTCCTTCATGGCAACGTTGCCTATGTAGTAAGATAAAACACCAAAGGCATAAGAACCCCAAGGAAACATATCTCACTGCTCGAAATCCTCAACTAATGCCCATGCCCATGTCTCGACCATGATGTCGTCACGGCATAGGATAAAGTAGTGGTATATAAGTAAATTGGCAACGTTCACATAATCTCTTATGTCTCTACCAAAATCTCGAGCATTGAACCTCTTCCGCAGAACACTAACCTTAATATTTTTGCCATGGAGTATTCTGTGGAAAATACCGTCAGACCGAAGGAGATGGTCGCCCTGTGGATGGAAGGTAGAGTTTCCAAAATGTAGTCCAGAGATCATGGCAAAATCACGGGCCGTAAAACGAATGGTCCTCCCGCAAACTTGGAACCACGACTCATCCGGTGGGATTTGATCACCCTCCAATTGACGGGCAATCAAGTGATGTAGGACAGTATTTGAACTCCCATTTCTCCTAACTTTAATCAAACGCCCCAGGACCCCCTCGGTCAAGCTCTCGATAGCTCGATCACCAACTGCGGAATTGCGGCCCATACTTCTTAGTGTCTCAATGATCTCTTTAAATACCGCCTCCCGTACGTAAAGATTCACTTGACGTGTAACAAAGCGCAATGTAGGTCTCTTCCATACGCAACCAGTCTGAAATATAGACATACAAATCATAAGAATATGATAGAATGCTTAAGAGAACGAAAAAAAAATCTGCCTTGCACACGATGGCATGCACACGATCGATGCCCATCGTGTGAAGACCATCGTGTGCAACACGACGGCTCACACGACGGGCATCGATCGTGTGCAAGGCAAAAGACTTTGATCTTCTTGCCCACGACGGCACACACGATCGACGACCATCGTGTGTAAACCATCGTGCCCACGAAAGACCATCGTGCACACGATGGTGTCATCTTCTTCAGCACCATCGTGAGACGATGAACAACCGTCGTGGCACGATCGTGTGTGAATGAAAATACACTAACCGGCGGCTCATTGACGAATTCCTCTTCAGATGGAGTGTCACTAGCGTGTGACGAACTTTTGGCGTCTTCAGATTCTCTGTGGTAGTCGGAGTTCGATATTTTCTGGCCGGCGAAAGGGTTTCACGACAGGAAAGTTTTTTTGCAGAGAGATACAACAGAGAGTTTTTTTGCCGAGAGAAATATTGAGTTGTGGGACCGTTTAGATTATTGTTATTTGCTTTTAATAATTTTCTTTTTTTTATGTTTTTTATCTTTTAGTGGAAGACTTTAAGGGTAATAAAGTCTTTTAACACATTTTGGTATAAAAAACTTATAGTTTTATTAATGAGGATATATAACTTATTACTTTTATGATTTGGTACTAAAAAAGAGAGATCCCTGAAAAATTTTTACGTCTCCATTTTCTTTCACCCTAGTCTCGTTATCTACATTTTCTTGCTATTTTTCTCCCTCCTCTATATTTCTGTTATAAGGATGAAAGAAGTTTTGTTATGCTTCTAATTTTTCCTTACGAATAAGTTTGTCCTAATTGATGAACTTTTATTTGACTCGGTGTGTAATTTCTGTTTTATCTCCAAAATTTATCTAATTTATGACCGTTTGTTCAAAAACTGACAATTCGTGATAAGGCGAGACCAATTTCATTGGAACGTATCTTATCGAGTATCTTTGTTCTGTTTCCAGGAGATCGTAAGATCTATTTAGATTTACATCCTTTAAAACATATCTACATAATAATAGTAATTTTATAGATTTGCAACTATTGTTTAAGACTGTATTTTTTTTTCATGCTAAAATAGTTGGAGGAACTCCATAATTATAAATTAGTAGCGCCAAAGCCTAATTTCCTCCCCAAAACATAATACTAAAAATTATCTCTTTAAAGGTGACAACCGACAACAATAAGGCCAAAAACTAATTATTGAAAGGAATGAACCGTACTAGCCCGGAGGTCAGGGTTTCTATCTCTCTTGCTTCCATCTTAAAAAATTTTTCGGGGCATATATGCTCTAATTAAGCCTTTAACATGACCTCATACTGAATATCATCCGTGTGGGTTTCGGGTGGAGGACTTCATGTTCTCTTTACCTGGGAGGATCTGGTTGTACGTCAGCAGAACCCGACAAGACACTTGTAATATCCGTCATTTTCATACTGTAATATTAATTTATAATAATATTATCATTGCATTTCATTTCATTTAATTTCATTTAAAGAATCATGAACATTTATTTCGACATATCACAAGTCACAGCCCGAGTCATTTTGTCAGATATATATTTAAGTGGTCATTATTTATTTTATAATAGTGTTATTAATTATTCGAGTATAATACCAACACTATTGTCATTAATATTATCATTATTATTAATAATAATATTATTAATGCCGTTTTATTAAGTATTAATATTACTATTATTATCTTTATTATTTTCAGATTTTTATTATCAACATTTCCAATTAAATTATTATTCTACAGTTACTACTATTAATAATATAATTATACTATTTATACTTTAACCATGAGTTAGAACTTAATCAAACTTGATTAAAATTAGTTAACCACAATTAAGAATGCTGGAGCAGATCGTTCCTTATCAGAGTTCTCACCTTATCAGAATTTTCAATTCATCAAAACTCTTCAATGTATATCCTAATACACTAACTTAATACAACTTAAACACTTAAAAATTTACACCTATAAATACACTAAGGGGCTTGTATTTAATTAAGATTTTAATAGAATTTGATAGATTTTAGAGTTTGATGGATTTGATAGATTTTAATGGAATTCAAAAGACTTTCATAAATTCTCTTTGATTTCAATGTACTTCTATCTATTAGAATTCTATAGACTTTTACGAATTTTTATGGACTTTTATGAATTTTTAATGACTTTATTTTTCTCAAAAGATAGTAACCACATGAATTTCATTTATTAGCGTTCTACCTTAATAGATAGTTGTTCTATATGTGATTCTCAATCAATTGTTATGTATAATAGATTTTTTAATTAAAAATAAATATCTATTACAAAGCGAAATTTTACAACAAATTGATATAATTTGACGAGAAAGACTAAAGAAGTATCTCATATTAAAAAAACTAAAACATATACAAGTTATTAAAGCAATGAGCAGATATAAAATATTTAATTATAAACTAAATCTTTTTTACAAGTTTTTGTAAATAATTATTTTTTTCATAAAAAGTTGAAGAACAGAAGATAAAAATATTATAAGAACTTCTTTACTGTTCCGGGATATGGTGGTAGGGTTGTCTAAATGGTTCTTGCTTTGCTTAGAACTGAATCATTGCCTGTTAATCGAGAACCGCAATTTCGATTATCGATCCGGTTTTCGATTCCATTGTGTATCATTTGTTCGGTTTTCGGTCTAACTGATAACCGTTCGGTTTCGAACCGAAAACCGATTTTGTAAAATATATTTTTTTATAATTATATTATATTATTTTAATTTTTGTAAATTAAAATTGGAAATTAGACTATTGTTATGAAATTATATTTTGTAATTATATTATATAATTATAAAATAAAAAATCATATTTAATAAATACATTTTATAAACCGAGCCAGAAGCAGATTTTATTTATGAAATTATATTTTTATATTTTATAATTATATTATATTGTTTCAATTTTTTAAATTGAAATTAAAAAAAAAAACGGTTTTGTGGTTAACCGAACCGGAACCGAAAATAATCGGTCTGGTTCCGGTTAACCGAAAATTTATACGGTCCGATTTTCGGTTCTTATTTTAGGACATTTATGGTTCCGGTTAACCGAAAATTTCCGTCCGACTAACCGGAACCGAACCGTTCGACAACCCTATATGGTGGTAGTGGCAATGGTGGTGGCAACAGGGTGACAGCGGAAATGGTGTTGGTGGTGGGACGGGATAGTGGCAACAGTGGTGTGGAGGCGGTGTTGGTGGAGGCGGTTGCGTCATTGGTGGTGGGTGGTGGTGCCGAGTAAAAATCCATCAAAATCTTCGGGGTGTAGGAAAGATTTTAAAAGACAAATTATGTTTGTACTTTGTGCTTAAAGATGAGTACCTAGATGATTCCATTAAAATCCTTAGAATCCAAAATAAACTTGAATACCTCATAATTTTGTAAGATTTATAAAAGTTTTCATTTAATACCTCATGACTTTAATGGACTTTTAAGAACTCCATTAAATTCTATATTGAATACCACAAAAATTTAATTGACTTTTAAAAGTCTTAATTAAATACACTCAAACTTTTTCAAATCCATCAAATTCTATAAAAGTCTTTAAAACTCATTTCAAGTCTCAACTGAATACGCCGCTCTAAGATTCCTACCCAGAAATCTTTACATCTTCAACATTCAAAAAAAAAAAAAGATACACAAAATATTTATACACAAAAAAAAAATACACAGAACACAATACAAGTTCATCGGCAGAAAATACGAGGAGAAGAAGATAAAATCTGCTAATCTACGACTCCTGCTGTCTTGCCCGTCCTCCATCTTCCCAGCAGCAACTTGGAATCTACAACTTTTCTCCATCTTCTCCAACTCTTCTCAGCACAGATAAATTCTACTTAAGTTTTATATCTCGCTCATCTGCACTTTTGATCACAAAAACAGATATAGAAGTTTTACAGTAATTTTAATCTCAAAACCGTAGCCCTGCATCAATCACAAAACCAGCCTGCAATTTTAATCACAAAGGTGAAATTCCTTCACCTCAAATCCGAGCCCAAACCATTCTTCATCCTGAACCTGCATAAATCATGAAACCTAACCTCTACGGCTAAACCACCTGAACCGATTCGGATTCAACAACTCAGAAATTTGACACCTTCTTCCCGAGTTCAAGCCAAATACGAAACCAAAATCAACATCAAACTCAAATTTAGAAAAAAAAAAAAAAATCAAAACTCAACTGAGTTCACTCGCTCTGAACATGAACTCACGAACCATAACCTTTCCAACCCGTTTCAAACCCGAGGCCAGAAATTCGAACCCTACCCGTTTCAATTTTTTGGATGTGGGCCGAAACCACTGCCCGAGCCCGAAATCATCCAAACCCGAAACCAGTTTCAAAACCTTTAACAAAAACCCATACCTGACCGGAACAGGAGCTTGGCGACGAGCTGCCGTTGATTGACGGCCACCCACAACTATTTCAGTCGCCGCCTTGTAGTCTGCCGCCGCCGCCGCCGCCAGTTACTAGAGGGCAGAAACCCGGACCCTGCACTACTGCACTTGAGCCGAACCACCGCCGATTTCCATTTTGTCCGCCACGATCCGTTCACGTGCTGTATGTGTTCCGACCATATGTGTGTGTGTTCCGACCGTATGTATGTGTATTTTCTGTCTTCTGTGCTCCGGCCGAGATGGGGCTTAAGAGGGGGGGAGGTCGGATTTTGGTGAAGGTTAGAGAGAGAGATGAAAGAGAGTGCTGGAGAGAGAACGGGTTTGACGGGAGAAGGAGAAGAATGAATTTGTGTCGGCTGAGGGTGGAGAAGGGTTTATATACCCGCAAATTATTAGGGCTTTGCAATTTAGTCCTCCCAATTTTTGAAACTTTCATTCAGCCCCAGACAGTTTAAATTAATTCAATTTTAACCCAGTCAGCTTCTCAATTCTTACAATCTGACCCCAATCAACTTTCAAACTTCAATTAAATCCTAATTTTGACCAAGACATTTGAAATGTTGACTTTCAATTTATATTAATAATTAACCTGAATTTATGCCTAAGTATTTTAATTTTGGTCATTAATAATGTTAACTCTTCAAGTAATATTATAAGCAACTGTAATTTATTTTCAGTTATTATATAGTGATATTCGTATCTTTTCATTTATTATATAAATAATTAAGTGCAAGGATTATAATAATAATAACTATTATTATTATATGTAGACTTTATCGAGGATTTACGGGCTTAGGACTGTGAGTCGAGCATCTTCATATTCAAGTCAGACATCATCATTTATTCAGGTGGGAATTTTCACTACCACTTTAATTGCTTTAATTGGACTGTGTATGTGATGTTCTATTCATGTTTAATAATTTTATGCACGTTGTAAATCAGGCTAACCTGTTTTCGTGTAAGAGGCTATCTTAAGATATATGTTGTTGCGGGGACACCTGCGCAACCTCAATATTCACATGCGTGCTCGATTCATGTTATGTGGTATTCTGTGTATGTTTGATGTTGTTGCGGGGCACCTGCGCAACCTCAATATTCGTGTATGCGTGCTCGATTCATGATATATGTAATATTGTGAGTATGCATTTACGTTGAGGAAAAATATGATAGATTATTCATGTTATGCTTTCCATGAGATTGTATATTACTGTGATCAGTGTGATTTTCACGAGCTGAAGGAAGCTCACCCCCACCTTTATTGATCCCGCAGGTTGAACCGAGCTGGATGGACGAAGGAGCGAGCCGAGAGGGCATATGAAAGAGGAATTATTATATGATGTTTTCTTTATGTGAAATGTTTTGGAACTCATTTGGGGAAACTTCGATTTGAAAATTTATAAATTATGAATTATTCTTCCGCCGCAAATTTTTACCTCGTATTTATAATGAAATGTTACCTTATTTAAAGGTATTTAATTTTATGTCAGTGTAGCGACTCGACTTTGTAGGCAAGAATTTTATATTCTCAAAAGAAAATTATTTTTCGTCAAATTTTACCTTTTATTTACTTCCCCAATATTTACCCTAGAAAGTCGGGG
Source organism: Orobanche coerulescens (assembly GCA_033398695.1). Classification (NCBI taxonomy): domain Eukaryota; kingdom Viridiplantae; phylum Streptophyta; class Magnoliopsida; order Lamiales; family Orobanchaceae; genus Orobanche; species Orobanche coerulescens. The sequence goes on along the minus strand of CM065818.1, from coordinate 12,121,991 downwards.
CGTTACATAGTGGTATCAGAGCGGGTTTTACCTTTCTGTAGACTCGCTAGAATGTAAAAATATCATATGCTCTCAGCTTCGCCACTTCGTCACTCCGTCTGAGGTACCAAATTTCAGTCATTATTCATGCATATGTCATTTCATTTTATTTACATAATTATTTATGTATGTACAAATTGTTAGAATGGCCAAACCTAGAATGACGCCACGTAAGAAGGTCCCAGCTACTTTGACTCGCGTCTTCTAGCACACAAAGACTGGTGGGACGACCCTAGTCTACCAGAAAATGCACCACACTACGTCATTAATAGGCTGAGTAAGTGGCTGCAATCTGAGAAACAAGGTTCCGTCACTCGACAGCTAGAGCACCTGATGGAGAAGTTATCTGAAGACTGGAGTTGTTGCATCTTCCGGCTTTAGAAAAAGGCCATCAAGAGATCGCTAGAAGAATGAGAGGCCGCGGATGATTTCCAGTTCGTCGCTGGATGCTTATTGGATTTGTATGCTTGAGAAGCAATTCCAGCTGCAAATTGGGATGGCGACTCTACGGACGAGGAAGACCCTGAGGAGGATCCCGAAGAAGATCCAGAAGAAGTTCCTGATGAAAGCTCAAAGATGGATCTCGCCGAAAATATGAAGGACGTGTTTATACCTGGCAAACGGGTTGGGCTGCCAACGGGTGGGTCAAATTTTGGGCTGGGCCAAAAAGGCCCAGGATTTTTTGGGCCTAAATATTGAGGCCCGTGGCCCATGCTGGGCGGGCCTAGCCCAGCCCATGGGCTACAGATTTTTTCTTGCTTCCAACTTAATTAACCAAAATATATTAAAAGTATCAATAATATGATAGAAATATATTTTCAACTATTTTAAAAAGTTCAAACATCCATTTCAATACTATTAAAACCGTTAGATTCTTGCACTACAACCAGTGGTACGGAAAGTAGCTCATCACTTGGTCCATTATCTGTATTCGATAGCAAAATTTCAATACAAAACTCTAAACAAAATCAACTTTAAATTGAAATAAGTTAAGGTGTAAGGTTATACTCATTAACCTTAGCCTAATTAATTAATATTTATTAGTTATTAAATTTTTCATGGGCCTCTGAGCACCCGTGGGCTGGGCCTTCCTGGGCTGGGCCAAAATCTGGGCGGGCCAAAAAGGCCCAAGTTTCTATGGGCTAAAAAAGTAAAGCCCAAAGTCCATTTATTCATGGGTGGGCTGGGCCGGACCGTGGGACTGGGCCACTTTTTCCAGGTCTAGACGTGTTGATGGCAGATATCGAGTCTGAAGATGAAGTCATTTCGTGGATTGAGCCACGACCCCCCATTCTCGTTGTAGAGATTATTAGTAGTGACGACGAGGAGTAGTCATAGGCTTAACTCATGTTATTATATCTATTATTGTTGAAATTTCCGATGGATGTTCCTAAACATATTATATTAATGAAATCCAGTTCTTTTATTGCATTTATATTTTTCTATGTGTTGCGACTAGTATATACATTCTACCTATCTCCTCATTCTTTATTTCCCGCACTGCGTCGACTAATGGGTTTTACAACTCGTTGGCAGACTAATGGCTAACCGAGGAAATCACAATGCTCAACCCACACAAGATCAACTTTTGGCTGGATTGGCCACCTTACTTCAAGGCGCGACCATCTTACCGCCTAATAACCCTGAGCAAGCTCAATCTCAAGTTATTCAAGCCACCCGTCTTTCTTGGTTGTGAGGGACCAACAGTCATAGAAGAATGGTTGTTGCACCTAGAAAGCATCTTCAACTACATGGCGTGCACCGATGCTCAGAAGGTGTCATGTGCCGTGTTCCAGCTCAAGGAAGATGCTAGGACATGGTGGATTGGAGTGTGGAGGCTCAAAACTCAAGATGAGAAGGACACATTCACTTAAGACCAGTTCAAAGAGACGGTTATGGAAAAGTACTACCCGAGGGCATACAAAATCAAGATGCAGAAGGAGTTCCTCGATCTGACCCAAGTTGGAATGTCGGTCACCGAGTATGAGGGCAAGTTTAACCACATGTGCCGTTTCACTCCTCACATGGTCGAGACGGATGACATGAAGTCTCAGAAATTCCGGGATGGACTACGTGACCGGATTCGTCATCATTTGGCTGGTCATGGTCGTCTGAGCTATAATGAAGCGGTTGCAAGGGCCGAGGACATTTCTGCTAGTTTAGACGTGGAAAAGGAAAGGGCACTACCAGTTGCAGCAAATAACAAACGCAAGTGGCACGAGCAAGGAGGTGGTAGCAAGAAGAATGTTAAGACTGGATCCTCGGGGGTGAAACCCCAGTTCAATAAACCTACATGTGCTACTTGTGGCAAGGGGCATAAAGGTGCATGTATGCTTGGTCAGAAGCGGTGCTACTTTTGCCGTGAGGAAGGACACATGGCCTCAGCATGTCCGAAGATAGGAAAAGGCCCAGGCAATAATGTGCAAGGTCAAGGCTCAGGAGGCAAAGCTCGAGTATACATCATGGCCGAGGCCGAAGAAGAGACTGAACACCAAACCATGTCAGGTATGTTATCAGTTGCAAATATTACTGCTTTGGTTTTGTTTGATACGGGTGCATCTCATTCATTCATCTCTAGAAAGCTTTGCACTATGATTGGTTGTAGAAGTAGTAAAACCCCTAGATCTTTGTTAGTTAGCATGCCTACAGGGGGAGTAGTGTGTGTAGACTCGATAACTAACAATGTGAAGATAGAGATTAACGAACATAGCTTCTTAGCCAACTTGCACATAGTTGAACTTAGCGATTTTGATGTTATTTTGGGTATGGATTGTAATATCCGCAATTTTCGATTTTCGGTAAATTCCTTTTTTCGGTCGGAGTCCGTTTTGACGACTCGCTCATGACCGTTTCGTCATTCTGAGAATGATTAATTCTACACTTTTTGACATCCGAGTTCGTTTCGGTGTCGTTTTGTTGAGTTCCGTGCTTTTTAGCGACTTTTCCGCGCTTGAGTTCGATTCTTGCGAATCTCGTTAGATCTGCTTCGAGTTTCCGTAAGTCCGTTTAACTTTGTTAGACGTGTTGTGAACTTCGGTTTGGTTATTCGATCACGTATCGTGATTTCCGGTGTTTTGGGCCATTTTGTAATTTCTTGAAAGTTACGTATCCGTATCTGTAATTGTTGTCTCGACCGTTTCTTGGTCGCGTATGACTAATTATGGTATTATGTTTTCATTTCGGTCGTTGATGTCGTCCGCGAACTTTTCGCCGTGTTCGCCCGCGCGCTTTCGGAAATCGGTCGCCGAGCCCTGCGGCGGGATCGCCGGACGGTTGCGGGATCGGGCCGGACGATTGCGGCACCGCCGGACAGATGCGGCAGAACCGGCGAGCGACGCTATCGCCGGGCAAGGTCGCGCGCTAACCGGCAGTGTAACGCACGCTAGCCTGGCCGACCAACGACGCCATCGGCCGACAGTGGGGTTTCGAGGTTCTCGACTCGGCCAGATCGGCAGTAGCGCACGCTACGCCGAGCGTAGCGCGCTAGTCGGGCAGCGTAGCGCACGCTGTTGGCCGGCTAGCGACGTTACTGCCGGCGCCGATCCAGGGCTATCGACAAAGCGGCTAGCGCGCGCAGGCTTCCGGCCGTAGCGCACGCTAGCGGGAGTCGGGTCGACAGGTTTGGTCGGCAGGGTTGGTCGGTGATGCCGGGTCGTGTGGGCCCTGACCGAGGGTACTCGGCCGATACCGGCCGATAGCGCACGCTAGTCCGGGAAGGCTAGCGCACGCTAGGCTGGTCCAGTATAAATGTGGTTGAGCAGTCACATTTCATTTCGTTTTTCACTTCCTTCCTTCCCCGTCCGCGAATGGCGATTCGTGGGTGACGAAGCCATGTTGTTTATCAACAAATCCATGAAGTCCTTGGGTTCTTAACATCAATCAATCGTCCGTTATCATCCTTTGATCCAGCGAATCAAGGTAATCTTCCTTAGAACCCTAATTTCGTGAATTTGGGGATTTTTGCATTTTCGTCCGATTCGTTCCATGTTGTTGATTAATTCATGATGGGTATGATTAATCTTGGTAGTATTCTTGTGTTTAACATCATTTAATCCATTGTTCTTCGTCGAATCGAAGTATATTTCTTGATTTCCTTCGAATTGACTTTTTGGGGGATTTGTCCCAATCTCGTTTTTCATCCGTTTTCGATGGATCGATTATGGTTAAATGATGTTGTTAAACATATTCTATGGATTGTATATCCATATTTCAACTTGGATTTCCGTTTTCGTGATTTGACGGAACGAATCGTGTTCTCGCCGCTTGGGGAAATCCTTGAACTTTCGTCATTTGTTCTTTGAATTCAGCGGCTTTGGGTCGTACTTTGGAATTCATTTTCGTTGTTATTGTTTTCGTTCGTAGTTCGTTGTTGTGGATTGTCGTTTGGTGGAGTCGGCGAGTTCGTAGTCGGTTCGGGCCAACCTACTTCGGTCGATTCTCCGCGTTGTTCTTATTCGAGGCAAGTACCTTGCCCATACTTTTCTCGTTTTATGGATATGATGATCGGTGGTCGTCTTGATGTGTTTGTTTGGTTATTTGAAATGAAGTTTCAAAGGATTTCGGTTTGGCCTCGTTAAAGGCTTTCTTTCAAAACGCGTGTGTTTTGTGAACGGTGTTTTGAGAATTTATTAGGATTTGATTATTTTGAACGTTGAAGGATTTGATGATGATACTCCTATTGTTTAATGTTATGGAATCGTGTATTCCGTATTTAATCTTGTTATGGTATTTTGAAGAGTTCGATAATGGTGTCGAGTTAATGGCCATCTCTAGTGAGTATTCTTAATGAACTTACATTCTTAGCATATTAGTATTGCATGAGTAACGTGTGTGTGTGTATGCTCACTACGGGTTAGATCCGACGGGGTCTCGGTAGGGGTCCACAAGAGACGTGGATCGACGAGCTTGCTTTTAACCACTACGGGTTAGATCCGACGGGGTCTCGGTAGGGGTCCACAGAGACGTGGATCGACGGTTAATTGTGGTGCATTTTTCAAATGTGATTTGATAATGGCATTTCCTAACTGAGCGCTTTTGAACGGTTTTCATGATTGCATGCATTGACTAAGTGTGTAAGAGGTAAGTTGTTCGTTTGGCCTACTTGGCTAGGATGGCACAAGAGTATTTTGTTGTTTGTTTTAAATCCTTTATTTGTGGATTTTGGTGTTGGGAGACGAACCTTGTGGTCGTTCTTGCGTACTGTGAGTTGATGAGTTTTGGGGCTAAAATCCCAATGGTTTTGTAAAGGTCATTTGACGGGTTTGGGGCTAAAATCCCAACGGTTTGGTAAAGGTTATTTTACGGAAAGTAAACTTTGGGGCGATGACCCCTTTTGTCTTGTGGATTTTGAAAAGTAGGATTTGATAATTCTAAATTGTTTTCTATTAAAACTCTCGATGGCATTCTAAATCGTTTTATAAATTATTCCCATTGATTTATGATATTTCGATTTTGAAAGGTTTTCTCAAACTCTTGCCTCGGGAAGTATTCTTCGTTTTGTTTGGATCTTTGAGGATTCCTGGTTATTGTTATTCGTGGAATGTGAATTGTATGGCTCGTATTTGCATTTTGTTCTTGCACTAGCAAAACAGTGGAGTTTTGCTAACCCCCGAGTATTCGGGGGGTGGATGTCTGTTTTTGCATTCAGGTTTTGGAGCATAACACAGGGTCGGCACGAAGGATGATGAAAGATGATCGATACTAATCACATGAGGAACCGTACATCGTGTGTTGGTTCAGTTGTACTTTATTTTCCGCTGTTGTATTGTTCCCGTTGTACGGGTGTAGTTGTATTTTGTCCCCTGCGTGGGCATGAGTTGTATTTGAGTTGTATGTATTTGTGGAAAGACCAAATCGGTCTACTGAGTCATTGTAGCCTTGAAGGCATTGTCGAGATGTTAAACGTTGTTACCAGCCTGGTAGATCCTCGAGGAGAGGGTCTACGGCGTGTAATATCCCTGAGTGTATTGGGGGTGTTACATGGATTGGTTGGACAAACATAGAGCTGTAGTTGAATGCTCCGAGAGGAGGGTAACTTTATGTCCGTCTGTTGATGTCAAGACCGTATTCGAGGGAGTTAGACACAGCAGTACCCCGAAGGTGATTTCAGCCATGAAAGCGGTGAAGATGTTGAAGAAGCGTAGTTGCCAAGGATTCTTGGTGAATGTGATGGGGAAAATGACTTCGGAGAAGACGGTAGCTGATGTACCTATCGTCAAGGAGTATCCAGATGTCTTTCCCGAAGACTTGCCCGGAGTTCCACCGAATCGTCAAGTTGAGTTCTCGATTGATTTAGTGCCAGGAGCGGCACCAATATCGAAGGCTCCCTATAGGATGGCGCCTAAGGAATTGCAAGAGCTGAAAGTGCAACTCCAGGAACTGCTCGACTCTGGATTTATCCGACCGAGTGTTTCGCCATGGGGTGCGCCAGTGCTCTTCGTGAAGAAAAAGGATGGAAGTTTGAGGATGTGCATAGACTATCGTGAACTTAATAGACTCACGATAAAGAATAAATATCCACTTCCTAGAATAGAGGACTTATTCGATCAACTTGGAGGCTCGGGAGTATTCTCGAAAATAGATTTGAGATCCGGATATCACCAACTGAGGATTAAGGATGATGGTATCCCGAAGACCACATTTCGAACTCGATATGGACATTATGAGTTTATAGTGATGACATTTGGTTTGACTAATGCGCCAGCGGTATTCATGGACCTCATGAACCGTGTATTTCAACCTTATTTGGATAAGTTTGTCATTGTGTTCATAGATGACATACTTGTATATTCAAAGACCAAGGTTGAACATGAGCAGCATCTTAGAACAGTATTGGGAATACTGCGCAAGGAGAAGTTGTATGCGAAGTTCAACAAGTGTGAATTTTGGCTTAACCGAGTTGCATTTTTGGGACATGTGGTCACTTCTAAAGGAATTGAGGTTGACCAGATTAAAGTTGAAGCAGTCAATGATTGGAAAGTGCCGAGTAATGCAAATGAAGTTCGTAGCTTCTTGGGATTAGCTGGTTATTATCTAAGATTTATCGAGGGATTTTCAAAAGATAGCTGCACCGATGACTAAGTTAACTAGAAAGGGAGAAGTTTTCTTATGGAATGAGAAATGCGAAAAGAGTTTCCAAGAACTTAAGCGAAGATTGACTGCTGCACCAGTTTTGACGATTCCAGATCCGACGAAGGAGTTCATCATCTACAGTGATGCATCCAAGCAAGGCTTTGGGATGTGTATTGATGCAGGAGAGAAAGGTAGTTGGCTATGCTTCGAGACAGTTGAAACCGCACGAGCTGAACTACCCAACTCATGATTTGGAATTAGCAGCGGTAGTTCATGCCTTGAAGATTTGGAGGCATTACTTGTATGGAGGTAAGTGTGAAATCTATACAGACCACAAAAGTCTGAAATATATTTTCACACAAAAGGAATTGAATATGAGGCAGCGCAGATGGCTAGAGTTGGTCAAAGACTACGATTGTACGATTCATTACCACTCTAGTAAAGCAAACGTAGTTGCTGATGCACTGAGACGTAAGGCGAGAGGAGACCTAACTTGTTTGTTGACCAAAGAGGAAAGTTTGGTCAAGGAATTTGCAAGGATGAACCTTGAGATGGCTATTATTGGTTAGTTTGGTGGTGCAACCAACCTTGAGGGGACAAATCAAAGAAGGTCAAGGACAGGACGACTTCTTGGTCAAGATGAAAGAACGTACTCTTTGAGGTGAGGATAAGGGATTCAGTGTGTCCGATGATGGTACAATGTACTATGAAGGGAGTATTTGTGTGTCCAATGATGTCAAGTTGAGAGAAGCGATATTGAAGGAGGCACATAGTACTCCGTATACAGCACGCCCTGGGAGTACAAAGATGTATCAAGATCTTAAGGGGACATTTTTGTGGGAAGGTTTGAAAATAGATGTGGCAGACTTTGTCAGAAAGTGTATAGTTTGTCAACAAGTCAAGGCAGAACACCAACGCCCCTTTGGATTACTTAAATCACTCCATATTCCAGAATGGAAATGGGAACACATTACGATGGACTTTTTGGTAGGTTTGCCTCGAACGGAAAGAGAAAACCACGCTATTTGGGTTGTTGTGGACCGTCTCACAAAGTCAGCTCACTTCATCCCAGTCAATATGAATTTTCGAATGGATCAGTATGCGCAACTTTATATCCGTAAGATTATTAAATTGCATGGAGTGCCAGTCTCTATAGTATCCGACAGGGATACTCGTTTCACATCGCGTTTTTGGGAGAGTTTGCAAGAAGCCTTGGGAACGCAGTTGAATTTTAGTATGACCTATCATCCTCAGACTGATGGTCAGTCCGAGAGGACCATTCAGATCCTTGAGGATATGTTGCGAGCATGTGTGTTAGACATGGGCAATAATTGGGAACGACTGTTGCCTTTGGTAGAATTTGCTTACAACAACAGTTATCAGTCGACGATCGGTATGGCATCATATGAAGCCTTATACGGTAGGAAGTGTCGATCACCACTGTATTGGGATGAAGTAGGTGAAAGGAGAATTTTGGGTCCCCAGATGATCGAACAGACAGTTGGTATGGTGGATAAGATTCCTGAAAGGATCAAGATAGCACAAGATCGTTAGAAGTCTTACGCCGACAAGCGTAGGAAGGATCTCGAATTCTGTGTTGGCGACAAGGTATTCCTGAAGGTATCTCCTACCAAGGGAATTGTTCGTTTTGGTCCAAGGAGCAAGTTGAGACCGAGATACATTGGACCGTTCGAAATTCTAGAACGGATTGGAGAGTTAGCTTACCGCTTGGCTTTACCCTCAGAACTTTCGACTGTGCACAACGTTTTCCACGTATCGTTGTTGAGGAAGTATGTGCACGATCCTAGCCACGTCATCAACTATACTGCCGTGGAGATGAACAAAGATCTTACCTATGAAGAACAACCAGAACTGATTCTCGACCGATCAGTCCGACAGTTGAGGAACAAAGAGAAGGTGTTTGCCAAAATCCAATGGCGTAACCACAGTAAAGATGAAGCCACTTGGGAGAGCAAGGAAGAAATTCAAGCTCGTTATCCGAATTTCTTCAATCGAGGCATGTCATTTATTTTCGAGGACGAAATTTTTTTTAGAGGGGTAGGATGTAATACCCGTCATTTTCATAATGTAATATTAATTTATAATAATATTATCATTGCATTTCATTTCATTTAATTTCATTTAGAGGATCATGAAAATTTATTTCGACATATCACAAGTCCTAGCCCGAGTCATTTTGTCAGATATATATTTAAGTGGTCATTATTTATTTTATAATAGTGTTGTTAATTATTCGAGTATAATACCAACACTATTGTCATTAATATTTTCATTATTATTAATAATAATATTATTAATGCCGTTTTATTAAGTATTAATATTACTATTATTATCTTTATTATTTTCGGATTTTTATTATCAACATTTCCAATTAAATTATTATTCTACAATTACTACTATTAATAATATTATTATACTATTTATACTTTAACCATGAGTTAGAACTTAACCAAACTTGATTAAAGTTAGTTAACCACAATTAAGAATGCTGGAGCAGATCGTTCCTTATCAGAGTTCTCACCTTATCAGAATTTTCACTTCATCAAAACTCTTCAATGTATATCCTAATACACTAACCTAATACAAATTAAACACTTAAGATTTACTGTTGGAAAGTAAAATGCAGCGGAAGCGAAGTTTGGGAAAGATGATAATCGCGTTTTACGCATCTACGAGCATAAGATCTATTGAGGCATGCTAATTAATTAATTACTAAGATTAATAAGCAATTTAAATATTATTTATTATGTTGATTATTAAAATATCCTAATCTAGATCCAAGATCATAGGATATTACCTTTTGAGGAGTATTGGTTGCTTCTGTCTTGATCACCTTGTATTTCTACCTTTAGACCTTCTAGAGTATGATCCACCTGAACCCGGGCGTTGTGTGGGCAACGAGCTACCGGATCTTGTTTGGACAACCTTGGGATCGGCCGAATTCACCTTTGTATGTGATCACTTTATTTTTCTTTCTAGTATTTTATAAACACTCTTAGCAAACTAATTGTGTTATCTAAATTGTAGAATCAAAGACACAAGTCTAGATCTACAATTAAACACAAGAGGAAAAAATTTGATAACACAACCTCACAAAAGCATGTAAAATCGTCCAACACCCTTATGTCCTATATATAGGCTCTTGGACTACTACTAGGGATCTTAAGGAGGATTATGGAAGGACTCCCAATAAATTCATCTTACCTTATTAGGACTCTTCCTAATATAATGAATCTATTAATATCAACTTAGTCCACTAAAAGGTTGATATTGCACTTCCTACCAAAATCCCAAATTACGAAATTGGGCTCCTTATTAAATATATTATTTTCCGTGTTTAAGATATCGAATGTCCATTAATTAATTAATATCTTATCCAAGATTAGTACCACTCGAACCTTATTATTATATCGGAATTAAATCCACCTGCAAGGTTTAATATAATAATCATTATCGAGCTCCTCAAGGGGACATCATCAACCCGCACGAGTCGGGACACGATTTCTAGTAATAATAATAACTGTCGTATAAACAATATTATTGCCCAAGATACGAGGCTTATTGAGTCGATCATTTTGACTCTCACCTATGGTAAATTAAAGCAATAATTATTATAAATACACAATTAAATATTATATACTTAGAATTAAGAAATAATAATTATACGAGATTTACGTTCTTCTTACAGTCAGTACAGAAGACACTATCCCACCTCGATCTAGTTCAACGTATGCATATACGCTAATGTATGCTAATAGTCAAGACCAACTATTCTCAAGCATACACTACAACCTTTTATATAATTTGTCTAATAATTATATAGGTTGTGAACTATTATATTATTTTATAAGGCACCGATAATGTGATCTTCCGTGTGACACCAACACACCATATTATCTACAATATAAAATAATTAGATATTTCATTTGCATAACCATAACGTGAATTAATATGTAAAACATGTGATTAAATGTAATTAATATTCTCATAGGTAGTAACAAGGAAATTAGGTAATACAAGCATAAAGTATGCTTTGCAGTATACAATCCTAACAATATCCCACTTATACTCAAAGCATGCTTTTAAGTATACTACTCTATTACATAGTCTCTCATTTCTCCCACTTATACTCAAAGCAATGCTGTCATACACCGTAATCTCATTCCTTCCACATGCCTTTCAAAAACTTTTGAGGGTAGGCCTCAGCAAGATTATCTTCCAATGTAACCCTGGCTACAACTACGTCTCCTTCCTTTACGAAGTGCCGTATGATGTGGTACTTGCGGTTGTTATGTTTACTTGCCTGGTGGGCTCGTGATTCCCTCGAATTTGCGACTGCACCAGTATTATCACAATAAAGTGTAATACCCTCTGGCAAATCGGGAATCCCATCTAAGTCCTACAGGAAGTACTTGAGCCACACTGCCTCCTTGGCTGCCTCAGAGGCTGCCACGTACTCGGCTTCATTGGTAGAGTCCGAGATGCATTTCTACTTCACACTCCTCCAACTAATGGCTCCACCTCCGAGGCTAAACATATAACCCGAAGTAGACTTGGACTTTTCTTTGTCCGATGAAAAATCTGAGTCAGTGTAACCCACCGGAAATAGGTCGTCTGATTGATATACAAGCATATACTCCCTAGTCCTTCTCAGGTACTTGAGTATGTGCTTGACAGCAATCCAGTGTCCTGGTCCTGGGTTTGACTGATATCTAGCAGCCATGCCCACGGCATGACAGATATCTGGTCTAGTGCAAAGCATAGCATACATGAGACTTCCCACAACAGATGCATAAGGGACCATCTTCATGTCATCTATCTCCTTTTGTGTCTTAGGACATATGTCCTTAGATAGTTGAATTCCATGTCTGTAAGGTAGAAAAACTTTCTTGGAATTCTCCATGCTAAACCGCTTCAGCACTGTATCGATATAGGATGCCTGGGATAAGCACAACATCCTTTTCTTCCGATCACGAAAGATCCTGATTCCAAGGATGTGTCCTGCTTCTCTTAGATCCTTCATATCGAACTGCTCAGATAGCCATACCCGTACGTCCGACAATTCCTTCACGTTGTTTCCAATCAGAAGGATATCGTCTACATACAGTACAAGAAACACCAACACATTTCCATCACATTTCTTATAAACACAACTCTCACTCGGACATTGGACGAATCCATATGACTGGACAACTTCGTCAAAACGAGTGTTCCAAGATCTAGATGCTTGTTTAAGTCCTTAAATGGATTTCTTAAGTTTGCACACCAAGTGCTCTTCTCCTTCAGCAATGAATCCCTCTGCTTGGCGCATATAGATTTCCTTGTCTAGACTCCCATTCAAGAATGCAGTCTTGACATCCATCTGCCAAATCTCCAGATCCAAATGCGCAGCTGTTGCTAAATGAATCCGGATCGACTTAAGCATGGCTACCGGCGAAAATGTTTCATCATAATCGATACCCTCTTTCTGAGTGTAACCTTTTGCAACAAGCCTGGCTTTGAAGGTTTCAACATTCCCGTCACGTCTTTTCTTTCGCTTGTAGACCCATTTACTCCCAGTGGCTTGTACACCATCAGGTAGCTCTACCAGCTCCCACACTTGATTGGAATCCATAGATCCCATTTCTGATTTCATTGCTACTTGCCAGGAGTCAGCATCTTTATCTTGTATTACCTCCTTATAGGTCCAGGGATTTGATTCATCTTCGCCTGGGATTAAGTCCGAAGACTTTCCCACGCCTATAAATCGTTCGGGCTGATGAACAACCCTCCCACTACGACGAGGCAAATCCTGAGTTGGTGTAAAAGTATCAGAATCGATAGGTGGTTCAGTGTCAGTTGGCACTTGTACGATTGGTATAGACGGAGTCTCGCCCCTCATCTCTTACAGAATTATCTCGCTCATGGGCTTGTGACTAATCATATAATCCTCTTCCAGAAATCGGGCATTGGTGCTAACAATGACCTTCTGATCCTGGGGACTATAGAACAAGCCACCATTCGTTCCCTTAGGATATCCCACAAACACTCGTATTTCTGTACGAGATGCCAACTTATCAACTTCCTTATTCAGCACATATGCTGGAGTACCCCAAATCCGAACATGTCCTAGACTGGGCTTACGCCCACTCCACAGTTCTGTGGGTGTTTTTTGAACTGATTTCGAAGGCACCATGTTTAGAATGTACACCGCTGTTTCTAAGGCGTATCCCCAAAACGAAATAGGTAAATCTGAATAACTCATCATTGATCTAACCATTTCTAAAAGAGTCTTATTCCTTCTTTCGGCCACACTATTTTGTTGTGGAGTTCCCGGCGCAGTGAGCTGGGACGAAATCCCCTCATTCGCCAAGAAATCCAAAAACTCTCCACTAAGGTATTCGTCACCACGATCAGATCGTAGTGACTTGATACTCTTCCCATGACGCTTCTCCGTTTCATCCTTGAAGTCTCTGAACTTGTCAAAGGCTTCAGACTTACGTCGCATCAAATAAATGTATCTATATCTCGAATAATCATCTATGAACGTGATGAAGTATTCAAAACCACCCCTAGTCTGGATATTCATTGGACCACATACATCCGTATGAACCAATTCTAACACATTCTGAGCACGGTTTCCCTTGGTTTTAAAAACCCTTTTGGTCATCTTACCTTCGAGACAGGATTCACAAATTGGAAATGACTCAACTTGGAGATCATCTAATGGGCCATCATCTATCAATCTTTGAATCCTTCCAAGGTTTACATGTCCTAACCGTAAATGCCACAGATATGTTTGGTTTATGCTTGAAGGTTCTTTTCTCTTTTTAGGTTTAGACAAAAAGTTAAGTGATTTATGCATAGGAGTTTGTGCAGTATTAACGACATATAGTCCATCGTTAAAAATACCTTTGCAAATATATTCACCGCTTCTTTTCTTAATAATGGCATCATCATCAAAAGAAACTGAATAACCATCGCCTTTTAATTTAGAAACCGAAATTAAATTCATTCTAAAATCCGGTACTAATAATACATTATTGAGAACTAATAATTTATCATTAATCTTCAACTGCACGACTCCCACTGCAACAGCCATAAGCCTAGAATAATCACCCCAGTTGATGGTAATCTCGCCCGCACTAAGCTGCTTGGTTACCTGAAAACCATGCGAGTCAAAGCAAACATGATCAGTGGAGCCTGAATCAACTATCCACGAAGTGGAAGAACAAGCTTCCAAACATGTTTTGACTACTAGTGCACGAGACATACCTTTCTTAACAGTAGGGGCAGACCGCTTTAAAATGTCCTTTCTGACCACACTTGTAGCACTTTCCCTTTGGCTTTTTGTTCGCCTCGGGGTGAGGAGCCTTGCTTTTCACCTTGAGGGTTGCCACTTGCTTCTGGCCAACCTGCTTCTTCTTCTTTCCCCATTTGGGTTTGGAAGAAGTAGCACCGGTTGCCGCAAGAATCTGATGATAACCTTGTTTGAAGAGACCTCGCAGATCAAGTTTCATAAGTTCCGCCAAACTATATGTCCTACGGTTCATATTGTAGTTAAGACGGAACTACTCAAAGCTTCTAGGTAAGCTGCCTAAGATAATATCGACTTGCGTTTCCGCATCGATAGTAGCCCCCAGTATGCTCAGTTCGTTCAAATGGGACATCATTTTTAGAACATGATCCCTCACTGGGGTCCATTCAGACATTTGGGTTCTCATCAATACCCTCATTGCATTTTGTCTAGCCGCCCGGTTCTGATGACCAAACATCTCGGTGAGACTTTTCATCATTTCCGCGGCCGAGCCCATCGTTTGATGCTGATGCTGCAATACATTTGTCAGTGAAGTCAAAATGTAACAGCGAGCCATCTCATCAGACTTTTTCCATTTTCGGAATTCAACCAACTCTTCGGGAGTGGCATCCGGTTCTGGTTCTAGAGGGATCTCCTCGATTAAGACAAATTTATGCCCCTCAGCAGTCAGGACAATGTCAAGATTTCTTTTCCAATCGGCAAAGTTAGTGCCATCAAGTTTATTTTCTTTGAGAATAACAGCTAGTGGATTGAAAGACATCTGAGATAAAATTAAAAACATCCATCACATAATGCATAGCAAAATATATCGAAAAACCTCAAAACACAATATATATGCTAGCAACCAACACCTCGAAAAATCCGCACATGCAAGCCACGATCGTGTGGACGTTTACACACACATTTTCCAAGTAGAGTTTTACGTCTTTAATTTTACTATCTAGTCAAATTACGTTATGACAAGTAAAATTAATAGTTGGTTCCTCTTGGCCATGTATTAATCAACATAGACTCCGATGGGGAGCTTATTAATTAATACACCTAAGTGAACACCATAATTTAACATCCTTAAAATATTATCTTTTAAATAATAGTCCTACAGGTGGAGAGGTCATATCATAAAAAGTAATATTTACCTTATGTTATCATTTTGAAATTTAAAACTAGTGAACCTATAATTAGCACATCCGATATGGAGGAAGACTCTAATGTCAATGCACATGCTAATTACTTCACAATTTAAATTAATTATGGAGGCCAATTCGATTTTATTTTAAAAAATAAATAAATCAATTTAATCATTTAGTTATTTTATCCTTAAGGTTTTTAATTTTCTCGTCCTAACATGCAAGGAAACATATCACGCATACATCCATACATGCCATACATCAAAACAATAAAAACCAAAAAAATAAAGCATGGATAATTAAATTATCCAATTATCATGGTCTTCTTCCTTGAGTTGAATCCGAAAAAATCTTCGACTCGATCTCTCCCACTGAATCAAGCATCTCGTCGCTCCTCCCCGATCAAGTCATGGATTTCCAAAATTAAAATTTCACTTTTATGCAAAATTAATTACATAAAAATTTAATTTTAAATCCCGACTCTCAATGCGCAACGAACGACGAAGCGAACGGACCAAGCCAAAATCGACCGGTCCGAACCAATAATCTTTCAGTCTTGCCGCTTGCTGCACGGCGCAAATGCTCGGCAGTCTTGCTTTCAGCGGCCGCTTGTCGCTTGTTGCCATGCCGCCAGTTAGCCCTTAGCCGATCCGGTTCGCTCTATTTCTTCGTGATCCCGTCTTTTCCAAATTCGATTATAATTTTTATACAAAATAAAATACATCGAAATTACATCAAGATTACACGAAAAATAAAACCACCTAGAACTACCCGCGGATTTTCTCACGGGAAAAACCATTACATGTAACACCCCCAAGACATTCAGGGCATATTACAGCGCCGTGGACCCCACACTGTGGAATCCACCAGGCTAACGTACCGAACAAGACATTCTCCAACGACAAACCATCATAAATAAAACGACAAGCTATATAAAAGACTATAACCGACTAATAAAATTCTGACATCAAATCCATTTTCCCAAAACGGGAACACAACATTAACAAATTCAAACCAGAAGTACTCGAGTACTTAAACCAATTTTATAATACATAAATCCCAAAATCAGACATCAATAATAATTGACAGACAGGACACCAATCATCAACTACTGGACAATATCATGCTTGCCCATCATCCTCATACTGCTCGGGTGCTCGCTTGTCCCCACGATCAATACCTGATATACAAAAAGTATTTCTCCCATTTAAGGGGTTAGCGACAACTGCTAGTGCAAGTACAATCCATTTGAACTACATTCTAATCAGATGAATAATGCGCCAAAAATCATTTTTGAAAACGTTTTTATATTCCGGAATATTTACAATGTACAATCACAAAACACATTATCTCCAACAATCATAATTCAAAGTTAACCTTGGTACGAGACTCACGGCCACCGTACCCCGCAGAGCCTCGTCGGACATCCCTGGGTGGTTAACCACAGTTCATGATACGCACACACACGGCAATACGTATCCCTAGAGGCCCCGTCGGACCGTCTCTAGGTGAACATACACATAGCCATCCACAACAACCACGATACAGCCATAATTCAAATACTAGAATATGTAACCAAATGTAAAGTACTTGCCTTTGTGACATCTTCGAAGAATCAGAAGTGAAAAACGACTACGGATGATCCGAGTGGAAGACGACGGTTCCTAACGAAGAACTAACACAACTCAGTCCCAACGGACATCAATAAACGAAAGGAATACTCCCATAACCCCGATTACAATTTACGGCAAAAGACGTTCAATCGATACGGGCGAGGGTTTACGCAAAATCTCCCCGTATTGATAGTTCACGGATTAAAATCAAGGAAATTGGATTGAGAATCGTCCAATAACAACAATCGGTAAGAAGTTTCGCAACATACATGAACAATTCGGAACTAAACCCTAGAATCCCGAAAATCCCCCAAATTCGTCAAAGTTAGGGTTCCTGGGGAAATACCTTGGATTCGACTGATGGAAGATGTGAATGTTGTAGATTAATCTCCCTTGGTACACAATAATCAATCTCTAAAGGAAATCCACGGATTGTTCTGGACAAATCGCTCCAAATGCACTCAAGAACACTCACGTCGCGAGAAGGGTTGAATAAGAATGAAAAGAAACTGGCGAGGTTAAGTCGGGTTTAAAAACGCCGACAGCGTCACGTGCGTTAACACAAGCTGTTAACGTGCGTTATGATGGTTACGTCGTAACCCAATCTTTGGTTAACGTCGTAACCAAATGTCTGTCTTGAATTGTGAAGGGTCATAACGTACATTATGGATCATGCATAACGTCGTTATGCACGTAATGCACCCTTCAACACCAGTTGCACAGTCGATTCGACGACGAACTACAACACGAGGATAGAATCAAAAGTGTAAATACGAGGTATTCATAACAACGAAGTTGAGTGCTCGAAAGTAAATGCACTTCCAACTACCGAGGAATCCAAAATACGACAAGGAGATGAATTTCCCTAAATTTATAGGAAATTACGAAAATGACCCAAGCGTCCGAAAATCACGATACGACGTCGGATTTACAAACCGGAAGTCTCAACATGACCAACTCAACCATACGGACTTGTACAAACCAAGAAACAACGGAAACGATCGAGTTTTACGAGAATCGAACGTTCATACGGCAAAACATGTCATAAAATGAGATTACGTGAAAACATCATCAAAACTCGTCCAAATGGAAAAACTCTAAGAACAAAGTAGATTCGAAATGTCGAAACGGTTACAAGCGAGTCGATAAAAATAGACATACACCAAAAATGGAAACTGCTAAAAATGGAAAAATTACGGATATTACATTCTCCCCCTCTAAAATAAAGTTTCGTCCCGAAACTTAAGAATAAAAAAGCTCGGGGTATCTCGAACGCATATCCTCCTCTAGCTCCCACGTCGCTTCTTCTACTCCGTGCCTCGACCATTGCACCTTAACCAAAGGAATGGTTTTGTGCCTTAACTGCTTGTCACGGCGCTCCAAAATTCTGACGGGCCTCTCTTCAAACGTAATATCCTTCTCGATCTCCACGTCCCCAAAGTCAATAATGTGGGACGGGTCTGGAACGTACTTCCTCAACTGGGAAACGTGAAATACGCTATGAACATGACTCAGCGACGGAGGTAAAGCCAAACGGTATGCTAACTCACCGACTCTCTCCAATACCTCGAAAGGTCCAATAAATCTCGGGCTGAGTTTCCCCTTCTTCCCAAAACGGAAAACTCCTTTCGTCGGAGACACTCTCAACAGAACATGATCTCCCACTTCAAAATCCAAAGGTCTACGCCTAACATCCGCATAAGACTTTTGGCGACTCTGAGCAGCCAACATCCTCTTTCTAATCAATTCAACTTTCTCCCTCGTCTCCAACACAAGGTCCGGCTCGGTGCCAACCAAATCGGACGGCTCATCCCAACATATCGGTGATCGGCAACGTCGGCCATAAAGTGCCTCATACGGCGCCATCTTAATCGACGCGTGCCAGCTATTATTATAAGTAAACTCAATCAAGGCCAAATGATCCTCCCACTTACTACTCCAGTCTAACGCACACGCGCGCAACAAATCCTCGAACGTCTGAATAGTACGTTCTGACTGTCCGTCAGTCTGAGGGTGGAAAGATGTACTCAAACGCAACCGTGTCCCCAATGCCTTATGTACCGCCTACCAAAAGTGCGATACAAACCGGCCATCTCTATCAGAAATAATGGTCCTCGGCGTACCATGAAGCCTCACTATCTGTGTGATAAAAATACGAGCCAACTTTTCTGGACCCCAAGTATCCTTGATGCCCAGAAAATGTGCCGACTTAGTCAGTCGGTCTACAATCACCCACACCATATTCATACCAGTCTTCGTACTCGGCAAACCCGTGACAAAATCCATAGAGATATCCTCCCATTTCCATTCCGGGACGGGAAGTGGTTTCAATAACCCGGCTGGCCGCTGATGCTCAATCTTGACTTGCTGACAAGTCAAACACTTAGCCACAAACTGAACTACCTCCTTCTTCATGTCGTTCCACCAGAAATTCTTCCTCAGATCTTTATACATTTTACTCGAGCCCGGATGGACTGAGTAAGGTGACGCATGAGCCTCTCGCATAATGCTCTGTCTTAATTCCGAGTCGTTCGGAACACACAACCGACCTCAGAATCTCAAGACACCGTCCTCATGAATAACAAATCCCGGGGCTTTCCCCTTTCCTACACTCTCTCGGAGCTGAATACACATCGGGTCCTCCAACTGTCCCGATTTAATATCATCGACCAGAGATGAAGAAATCTCAAGAGTACGTAACTGCCCGGAACTCTCTGGTAGTACAACCTCAATGCTCAACCTCATAAACTCTCGCTGAAGTCCCGACTGGTCCGTAAGTAGCTCAAGCGTCCGAAGTGCTACCGATTTCCGGCTCAAGGCATCTGCCACCACATTTGCCTTACCCGGATGATATAGAATCTCGAGGTCGTAGTCCTTAATCAACTCCAACCATCTCCTCTGTCTCATATTAAGCTCTTTCTGGGTGAAAATGTACTTTAGGCTCTTGTGATTGGTGAAAATCTGACACGACGAGCCATACAAGTAATGACGCCAAATCTTCAACGCAAATACAACTGCGGCCAACTCAAGATCGTGCGTAGGGTAATTCAATTCATACGGTTTCAACTGACGGGAAGCATAAGCAATCGTCCTCCCGTGCTGCATAAGTACACATCCGAGCCCTTGGCCCGAAGCATCACTGAAAACTGAGAAACCCTCATTACCACTCGGTAACGCCAAAACAGGAGCGGTCGTCAACCGCCTCTTCAACTCCTCAAAACTATTCTGCCTCTCATCGGTCCACACAAACTTCTCTGACTTCTTTAATAACTGAGTCAGCGGTCGAGCGAGCTTAGAGAACCCCTCGACGAATCTGCGGTAATACCCGGCTAATCCCAGAAAACTGCGGACCTCCTTCACGTTCTTGGGCGGCGCCCAATCCAACATTGCCTCTACTTTATGTGGGTCCACACGAACACCCTCGGCCGAGATCACATGACCGAGAAACATAACCTCCCGTAACCAAAACTCACACTTTGAGAACTTCGCAAAAAGATGCTGAGTTCTCAAAATGTCTAACACAATATGCAAATGACGGGCATGTTCCTCCTCGCTCCTCGAGTAAATCAGAATATCTTCGATAAAGACGACTACACATTTATCGAGGTACTCGATAAAGACTTTGTTCATAAGCTGCATGAACACGGCTGGGGCGTTAGTTAGTCCAAAAGGCATAACCACAAACTCGTAGTGACCGTATCTCGTCCGAAAGGCCGTCTTCGGAATGTCGGTATCCTTCACTGGGAGCTGATAATACCCCGATCTCAAATCAATCTTCGAAAACACAGTTGCCCCTTGCAACTGATTAAACAAATCATCAATCCTCGGGAGCGGATACTTGTTTTTGATGGTCACTTTGTTCAACTCTCGGTAGTCGATACACAAACGAAGTGACCCATCCTTCTTCTTCACAAACAGGACGGTGCTCCCCAAGGCGAAGCGCTCGGTCGAATATATCCCATGTCTAGCAACTCTCCCAACTGTTTCTTCAGCTCCAGCATCTCGGCAGGCGCCATACGGTATGGCGACTTAGAGATAGGGGCTGCACCCGGCTCTAAATCGACGGTAAACTCGACTTCTCGGTCTGGCGACAAACCCGACAACTCGTCTGAAAAGACATCAGGATACTCACACACTACCGGAATAGACGAGAGTTCGACTCCCCCTTCTTCCGATCTCAAAGCGTAACACCAATAGCCCGTGCAACCTCCTCGAAGGAGTCTCACCGCCCTCAAGGCGCTGATCAGTAATCTCTGGCTACTCCGCTTACGCCCCACAAAAGAATGCTCGGTACCGTCAGAGGCTAACATCGAAACCGTCCTTGTTCTATAATTCATGATCGCCCCATGACGGTTCAGCCAATCCTCACCCAGAATCAAATCCTCATCTCTAATATCTACCGCGATCAGATTAGAAGGCCAATCCCTCCCCGCGATACTCACAGAAAAATCTCTAATCTCACGGTCCCCCACGATACTATCCCCGCTAGGAAGTTTTACAACAAAAGGCTCACAAGCAACAAGGCAATCAACATGCATTTACGCACACAATCCATAGATATAAAAGAATGCGTAGCACCAGAATCGAACAATACGGAAACAGGATGATCAAGGATGTGGACGGTACCTGTGGCCACCGTCGCGTCGGGATCTCCGGCTCGCCTCATCTCATACACACGGGGCGGAACAGACCCCGCACTAGAAGCTCCCCCTCTAGAAAGCTGACCACGCCCTCGACCTCTACCAAAACTCTGCTGCGGCTGAGGAACTGTCGGTGCCTGATTCACACTCGGCTCTCCCGCGGCTGGAGCTGATATCTGAGTAACTGGAGACCGAGCTGCATCCGTACAAAACTTAGCACGATGACCCATCCTACCACAAGCAAGACACTGGATCGGAGGCCTATCACACTCACTCATCATGTGGCCCGGACGACTGCAGTTGAAGCACGTAGGACCACGAACGGAACCAGCAGGAGCAGACCTAGAACCGTTACCTCGACCAACTGATGGCGACTGACTCCCGAAGACTCGCGAACCGGACTGAGCCTTTGGATACCCTCCTGACTTGCCTCCCGAAAACTGACCGGAGGTCTTCTGTTTCTTTCCTTCGGTTGCCGTCTCTGTCGCATAAAACGACATCTCATAAGCCATAGCTTTATTCTGATATTCTTTTAAAGTCGTGCACCCCAGACCATACATGTAGTGGCGCACCCTCGGTTTCATCCGCATATCAAAGTGGCGGATCTTATCAAGCTCATCGCGAACTTGGTTTCTCACATAATGCAGCTGTTGATTGTAGTCTTTAATAGCTTGAGATATAGGAACATCTTGGGGTTTAGCCTCAAAGAAGGCTCGGATCCTCCCCTCTTTCACTGGCCAAGGACAGAACTCATCTTCCATCAAATCCCAAAACTCTGCCCATGTGGCTGCCCGATCACGTGGTCTCACCGCTTGCCACCACGTTGCTGCCTCCTTGGCGAGGAAGTACTGAGCAATGGGTACTTTCCTCTCCTCGGAACAATTAGCAGCCTCAAACACTTTTTCCATCTCAAACAACCAACTCTCCCAACCGGAAGGGTCGGAAGCACCATCAAACTGCGGAGGACGCATACGAATCACGTCCTGAAGTAGCTTATCACTGCCGGATCCGGTAGGCAGAACTGGGTTGGCATTATCTTGGCCGACTAGAACGGCCTGAGTCAGTAGCGTCATCTGGTTCGCTACTTGTTGCAGAATGTTGGCCACTCCAACATTCTCATGTGCACACGGAGCTAGCGGTAGTCCCGACCTCCGGAACTAGGGGGAACACTGTCCGACAAAGAAGGCATCGCCGAATCAGTTCCCGAGTGATCGGACATGGCCGCCCCACCGGCTGAGCCAAGTCCCCTACCGCATCCGCGTCCTCTACAAGCAGGAATTCTGAAGAAGTAACGGGTAAGTACAATTCAAACGCAAAACGCAACAAGATACTAAGACAGGAATAGAACCGAACAACGAAACGAATCAAGTTAGGAAAAACTTACGAGCACCGGCGTATTGAGATGATGTCATAGCAGTGATACTGTCCCAAAAACGACACTTAACTAGACCCAAATAACCGACAGCCTAGGTATCCATAAACCTAAGCTCTGATACCATATTCTGTAACACCCCCAAGACATTCAGGGCATATTACAGCGCCGTGGACCCCACACTGTGGAATCCACCAGGCTAACGTACCGAACAAGACATTCTCCAACGACAAACCATCATAAATAAAACGACAAGATATATAAAAGATTATAACCGACTAATAAAATTCTGACATCAAATCCATTTTCCCAAAACGGGAACACAACATTAACAAATTCAAACTAGAAGTACTCGAGTACTTAAACCAATTTTATAATACATAAATCTCAAAATCAGACATCAATAATAATTGACAGACAGGACACCAATCATCAACTACTGGACAATATCATGCTTGCCCATCATCCTCATACTGCTCGGGTGCTCGCTTGTCCCCACGATCAATACCTGAAATACAAAAAGTATTTCCCCCATTTAAGGGGTTAGCGACAACTGCTAGTGCAAGTACAATCCATTTGAACTACATTCTAATCAGATGAATAATGCGCCAAAAATCATTTTTGAAAACGTTTTTATATTCCGGAATATTTACAATGTACAATCACAAAACACATTATCTCCAACAATCATAATTCAAAGTTAACCTTGGTACGAGACTCACGGCCACCGTACCCCGCAGAGCCCCGTCGGACATCCCTGGGTGGTTAACCACAGTTCATGATACGCACACACACGGCAATACGTATCCCTAGAGGCCCCGTCGGACCGTCCCTAGGTGAACATACACATATCCATCCACAACAACCACGATACAGCCATAATTCAAATACTAGAACATGTAACCAAATGTAAAGTACTTGCCTTTGTGACATCTTCGAAGAATCGGAAGTGAAAAACGACTACGGATGATCCGAGTGGAAGACGACGGTTCCTAACGAAGAACTAACACAACTCAGTCCCAACGGACATCAATAAACGAAAGGAATACTCCCATAACCCCGATTACAATTTACGGCAAAAGACGTTCAATCGATACGGGCGAGGGTTTACGCAAAATCTCCCCGTATTGATAGTTCACGGATTAAAATCAAGGAAATTGGATTGAGAATCGTCCAATAACAACAATCGGTAAGAAGTTTCGCAACATACATGAACAATTCGGAACTAAACCCTAGAATCCCGAAAATCCCCCAAATTCGTCAAAGTTAGGGTTCCTAGGGAAATACCTTGGATTCGACTGATGGAAGATGTGAATGTTGTAGATTAATCTCCCTTGGTACACAATAATCAATCTCTAAAGGAAATCCACGGATTGTTCTGGACAAATCGCTCCAAATGCACTCAAGAACACTCACGTCGCGAGAAGGGTTGAATAAGAATGAAAAGAAACTGACTGAGGTTAAGTCAGGTTTAAAAACGCTGACAGCGCGTTACGTACGTTAACACAAGCTGTTAACGTACGTTATGATGGTTACGTATGTAACCCAATGCTGGTTAATGTACGTAACCAAATGTCTGTACTGAATTGTGAAGGGTCATAACGTATGTTATGGATCATGCATAACGTACGTTATGCACGTAACAGACCCCAGTTCTGAACACCAATTCTGCACAGTCGATTCGACGACGAACTACAACACGAGGATAGAATCAAAAGTGTAAATACGAGGTATTCATAACAATGAAGTTGAGTGCTCGAAATTAAATGCACTTCCAACTACCGAGGAATCTAAAATACGACAAGGAGATGAATTTCCCTAAATTTATAGGAAATTACGAAAATGACCCTTGCGTCCGAAAATCACGATACGACGTCGGATTTACAAACCGGAAGTCTCAACATGACCAACTCAACCATACGGACTTGTACAAACCAAGAAACAACGGAAACGAAATAGTTTTACGAGAACCGAACGTTCATACGGCAAAACATGTCATAAAATGAGATTACGTGAAAACATCATCAAAACTCGTCCAAATGGAAAAACTCTAAGAACAAAGTAGATTCGAAATGTCGAAACGGTTACAAGCGAGTCGATAAAAATAGACATACACCAAAAATGGAAACTGCTAAAAATGGAAAAATTACGGATATTACATTACATGCCTCAAAAAACGGGTCAAACCAACAATTGCATAATTAATAAAAATAAATAAATGCACCATTCATATAAACCATGATAATTGGATCATATCACCTGCAAGAACACATCTAGCAAAATATTCCAACATCAAAATATATGAATATTTAAATTGCTATCAATTATTCACCAAAATTAATTAAAATAGCAAAAGTTTAAAAATCCAGCTCCGTTTGGGAAAGATGATAATCGCGTTTTACGCATCTACGAGCATAATATCTATTTAGGCATGCTAATTAATTAATTACTAAGATTAATAAGCAATTTAAATATTATTTATTATTTATTAATTAAATATGTTGATTATTAAAATATCCTAACCTAGATCCAAGATCATATGATATTACCTTTTGAGGAGTATTGGTTGCTTCCTTCTTGATCACCTTGTATTTCTACCTTTAGACCTTCTAGAGTATGATCCGCCTTAACCCGGGCGTTGTGTGGGCAACGAGCTACCGGATCTTGTTTGAACAACCTTGGGATCGACCGAATTCACCTTTGTATGTGATCACTTTATTTTTCTTTGCTTTCTAGTATTTTATAAACACTCTTAGCAAATTAATTGTGTTATCTAAATTGTAGAATCAAAGACACAAGTCTAGATCTACAATTAAATACAAGAGGAAAAAATTTAATAACACAACCTCACAAAAGCATGTAAAATCGTCCAACACCCTTATGTCATATATATAGGCTCTTGGACTACTACTAGGGATCTTAAGGAGGATTATGGAAGGACTCCCAATAAATTCATCTTACCTTATTAGGACTCTTCCTAATATAATGAATCTATTAATATCAACTTAGTCCACTAAAAGGTTGATATTGCACTTCCTACCAAAATCCCAAATTGCGAAATTAGGCTCCTTATCAAATATATTATTTCCCGTGTTTAAGATATCGAATGCCCATTAATTAATTATTATCTTATCCAAGAGTAGTACCACTCGAACCTTATTATTATATCGGAATTAAATCCACCTGCAGGGTTTAATATAATAATAATTATCTAGCTCCTCAAGGGGACATCATCAACCCGCACGAGTCGGGACACGATTTCTAGTAATAATAATAACTGTCGTATAAACAATATTATTGCCCAAGATACGAGGCTTATTGAGTCGATCATTTTGACTCTCACCTATGGTAAATTAAAGCAATAGTTATTGTAAATACACAATTAAATATTATATACTTAGAATTAAGAAATAATAATTATCCGAAATTTACGTTCTTCTTACAGTCAATACAGAAGACACTATCTCACCTCGATCCAGTTCAACGTATGCAAATACGCTAATGTATGTTGTTGCTACCCAAAATATTATTCGGAGATAGATATTGCTGGAATGGATGAATAGCAAACAAAGTGCGAGAGCACTTCCGTGGGAAAGTAAATAACACAAGATTTGCCGGGGTTGTTAGTCCCGGGCTTGAATGCTCTCGCGAGATATTATTAATACAAATACTTTGAAGTACAAATATTAATGTTAGAGTACAATTATAATGTGTGTAAAGACCCTAGTTATCTTAGCTATTGAGCGTGAAGATTGCCGGAAGAACCAGATATGAAGCTCTGTGAGTTCTTGTAACAACGTTGATGAGGTATGACGACCGTGAGAAATCGACAGTCTCTCACGGTGTGTTTTAGCTGTATGTTTGAGCTCCTGAGCTTGCGGGTCTCATTGAATCTGTACTGCAAGGAGTTTCTTGCCTCTGCCGACTGTCTTCTGGGTGAGAGGTGCTGAGAGATAAATCCTGAGGTAGATCCAAGAGAGGAAGCCGAGAGCCTGAAAGAATGTATGTATTCTGGATCTGGTTATCAATTGAGTTCCGAACTGATTGGAAAGAATTGCGAACCGAATTTCCAACCTTTTTACAGTTGCTGGAAGTTCTCTATTTATAGGACTGGGAGATGCCGGGCGATCGCCTCTGCTATATTATAATAAGCGAGCGATCGTCTTTAGCACATGGGCTGGTCTCCTTAAAGTCCGCAGGAGTTGCTGGCAGCCAGCTGTGCGGTCCAATGAGAAGTCTGCACGCATCTGAGTCGCTGTCACGGGCGGTCCCACCTTGTACCTTTCGGCGGGTCTGTCGGTAGGTGAGAAGGTGGTGACAGGCTGTGGTCAACGATCCATGTTCTGCGGCGCCTTTTGCGGATCTGCACATGGGCGCTGCTTTGAGATCCGGTCTTCGTAGACTTTGACGGACGAAGGTTTTGTTCGGGGCACAGGACGGTCGTCCTAGGCCGGGCACCAGAGTCGATCGCTAGGTGCCAAAGGCGATCGCCTTGAGAGTCGATCGCTTAGATACTCGAAGGTGGACTGTTATCTTCGTTTAGGCGAGTTCGCCGTAGCTTGATTGGTTGTGGAATCAGTCGCTCGGTCTTGGTGATGATCGCCTGTCGAGGTTTATAAATCTCGACACAACAATTGCCCCCCAACTCGCTCCGATGTTGGAAACGTGGGGTGAGGTGGTTCTACTGGCGATCGCTTAACTTTGGTGAGTGGCTTAGCATTTTATGGAACGGGCGATCGTCTTTGAGCGGTTTGGTTTTGAATTTGGACGACCTGGTTGGTCGCTGAACTGAGCGGGAAATGGCAGCATTTGTGGAAAAGTCTCCGAGACACGCGTCGGGTTCCTGTTGGGGGAGACCGACGGTTAGGTGCGACTCCTCCTCTGGTGTGTCCTTGAAACGACGCGTCGCGGGTTTCAAGGGAGGCATTAATTGCTACGGTTGCACTTTCGGCCCCTGAGATTCTCCTTATTTGCACGGAAGTCCCTGCCATCTACTATAAAAAGGCACCGGGTTGCAGTGTTAAGACCCTTACGCGCTTTTATCGGAGAAGAAGGATAATATTGCCGAAGAATTTTTCTGAAGATCTATCTGCCGACCGTCGATCGATTCACCCCTTGGTAAGAAAACACTCTTTTTCTTCTTTTCTTGTTTCGAGAATGTCTGGAACATCTTCTTCGTCTGGAATGGGCATATCCTCCGCCGCTGGGACTTCTAATGTCCGGGAAGGATCCTCCGCAGAATTCCATTTGGAGACGGCCGTCGAGGCTATCCGGGCCGGTATTGACCCCGCAGAAGTCGAGGCGCTGTTCAATGAAGCCGACGTTGCCAGGGAGGCGGCGGTTGAGCAAAGACGCTCGCAGATGGAGAGAGATTCGGCGGTGAGGGCCTACTGGGAGCAGCATAGTGCCTTTGGCCAGGCCTATTTGGCCTTCGCTAAAATCATGGAGAGGTTGGCCGGTCCGTCTTTTAAGTTTGATTATCGGGATTACTCGATCGCTCACCCTTATCAACCTGCTAAGCGATCGATGTTTCAGGCTGCGCAGCAATCTCTATGGTCCCTTGGCCAGATAAGGAGCTCGGCGACCAGGAAGGACCTGGCCGTCTGGAGGACGAGGTATCATGTCCCTTCAGATGTGGATCTTTTTGTGCCGGCCGAGAATGAACGAGCCGATCAGCCTCCGGAGGGCATGGTCGCCGTGAACGAAGCAATCATGGAGTCTGGGCTACGGTTCCCTCTGTCTTTTTATGTCTCCCATTTGCTGGCTGCTTGGAACGTGGCGCTTCTCCCGTTGACGCCGAATGCCTGGCTCCAGATCATTTGCGCTCTCACCTTGTTCGGCGGTCACCGACTGTACCGCCTTCCTTCGCCGTTGGAGATGAACCACCTGTTCAAGTTAACGGCTCAGAAAGTGTCGGTCTGAGGCTATCACATTCAAGGCCGATCCGGTCGGGTGATCCTCGGAGTCCCGAACAAGGTGCGGTGCGACCCGGCGAGCAACAATCCCACCGACGAGCTGAATATTCCCACTAGCTTTCGGGAGAGGAATCCGGGTAAGGGTTCTGACTCTCCCTTTGTTCGGATATGTTCTGAACTGATCTAAATTGGTTTTCCTTTTGCAGGTTTCCATATTCCGACGATCGACGAGCTTCCTTTCGACTTTTTGGTCGTTTGGGAGCGGATACGAAGTTTGCCGGACGACGACTTAGATGCTCGCCGGATCAACAAGGAGAGTCGTTGGCTGTCTACTCGGCTATTCTGTTTTCCACGTCATCTCTCGGTCCCAGGTATGAGTTTCTGTGATCTCCAATTGCTTGGCGATCGTCCTGCTTTGGAGAGTGTGTCTGACCGTGGTTTGATTGTTCTTTATTGCAGAAGTCCGCTTTCCTCGTTTCTTGGAGCCTCCAGCGGAGATAGCCATGTCGAACCCCGGAGTTCTGAGCCATCTTCGCCAGAAGAAGTCATCTCGGGTTCCGCCGGTGGCGTTGCCTCTTGTCCCGGAGGTGGGACCTCGCGTAGAGCCGATCGTGGCGGAGGAGGAAGCTCGGGAGGAGGGGCTCCGGACGAACCGCAAACGGCAGAGGTCGGGAGAAACTCCAGTTTCTGCCCCCGCCGGTGGGGTGCCGATCGCCGCGCCTCCGATCACCGCGGTCCCCCCGGTGGATGAGCATACGCCCTCTGCGGCTTTCTTGCAAGAGATGGCGATCGCCGAGGCTGAGACCCCTCGCGGGAAACCATACTTTGGTCGCGACCCCGAGAGAGCTCAGAGGTAGAATTTGTTTGTTTGTTGAGTTTCATCACGTGCGTGGGAGATGTGTTAACTTGTTGTTTGTTTTGGTGCAGGATCCGCAGCACTAACCCTGCTTGTCCGCCGATGGTGCTGGATTTTCTAGCGAGCCGATCTCCTCGCGCGGCCTGCGATGTCCCACTGTACGTCAATCGGGCCGTTTTTGCTTTGCCGAAGGCCTGGACGACGGATTTGGATGCGATCGCTCGCCAGCGATCCTGGAATACAATGCAAGCTGCTTTCGCTCTCTCCCTTCAGGCGGCGACTATGGCTGCCCAGGCTGTGCAGGAGTTCGAGGGGCGTCCTTCTACTACTCGTCTTCAGGCGGACCTCGAGGCCGCTCGGAAAGAGAACGCCGAGTTCACCGACAGGATTGTGGCTATGGAGAAGGACTCCCTGTATGCAGCTAAGCGGGTGAGTCATGACCTTGAGCTGATGAGAGAGAATTATGAACGAGCCCGGGCGACGGTCGACCGATATCGGGACCAGATGACAGATGCCCGACGGTTGCACGCGGCCGCTGAGAATGAGGCTGAGCAGCTGAAGGTGACTGTCGCTCGACTGACTAGCGAGATGGCGGCGTCGAGGGGAGAGACGGTCGCTAAGGAGGCCGAGCTTCAAGGTACGCAACAGGCGATGGCGGAGCTGAAAAGGAAGCTAGAGGCGACCAAGGCCGATCCCTTTCTTAACGTGGAGTTAGTCAGTGAGTTTGCCTATTATATGGCGTTTGCTGACTCGCTCCGAGCTGCTAAGAAGGGAGGGTTGGAGGTCGGCCCTCTTGCTGAAAACTTCAAGGCGTATGCGTTGGATCATCCTCTCCATCCTGCTTTCTCCGTGCCGATCTTGGATCTCTCGGAAATTGGCGTGGACTTGAGCTGATATCCGACTCCGACGAACCTTGTTCATCCTGACGCTCCGAGGGACGGGGAGACCGCTCCGGAAGCTGGCGAAGGGTCACGGGCCGATCCGGAGGTTGAAGGCGAAGGCCAGGCAGGGGCCTGAGGCTCTTCGTTCTTATTGTTTTAGCTCTTTTGCCTTGTAATTTTGTAGCTTTCTCTTGTAATACTTAGGCCTTCGGGCGACCGCGTATGTACTCCGATATTTCAAGTAATGAAATGAATGTTTGTTTTCTTCGATTTATTACTTGAATGATTGCTTTTCTGAGTCTTTTGCATGACTTTGTACAAATGTGTGAGGAGAGATTGTTGCGTGTATAGCTTCAAGTGAATTGATAAACTCATATAGATAACTTTTACAACAAATTCGATCGCTGCACAAACATCTGAAAAATGCTGATCTCCGTATGTAATTGAATAGGGACGATCGTTGTATAAATAGCTCCGCACTCTTCCCCTTATTTTTGTTCACTTAGTGAAAGTAAGGGGACGAAAATAAATCGTTGAGTGAGCAGTCTTCAATTTTTGTCGAATCCTCGAAAGACCGTCCATCTCGGTCTTGAGGAGCCGTGCACGATCACGGAGTTCGATGGACCAACCTCCACGACCGTGTCTTATGCGCGAGCGACATTCCGTCTGATGGCTAAGTTCTCGTGACTCACTTAATTGGTAGGGTCCTCCGAAGGCTGCGCCTCGCCTCGTATTTAAACGAAGGGCGTGCGGTCTCGGTCTGGAGGATTCCTTGCGCGGGGCGTCGTCAGATTAATCAACTCCACGTCCGCGGCTTGTTAGCTCTTCTTGTACCTCGGGCCGCCATTAAGATGGTGACCCTCGACGGTATACGTTGAGATGGAGGGAGGGACGCGTCGCATTGTCCGAGAAGGACCCACCACGTTAAGTGATGGACCTTTGAGGGCGGGCGAACGTGTCCACATATTAGTTTTGGAGGGCCCTCAGACTACGCCGGCCTCGTATTGAAACGAAGGGCGGGCGATCGTGGCCCAAAGGGACCTTGCATGGGCACAGAGAACGGTTCCATCGTCCTCCACGACCATGGCGACACTCTTCTACCTCGGACCATCAAGTCGGATGACGATCCTCGACGGTATACGTTGTGTAAGGGGAGGAGATCGCCTGCCTAGGTTCTTCATGTAGATGACGAACTTTAGAGGGCGAGCGAGTAATCCTCTAATTTGTTTTGGAGAGTCCTTCGGCTATGCCCGCCTCGTATTTAAACGAAGGGCGAGCGATCGGAGCCCAAAGGAACCTTGCATGGACGGATCGTCGGTTTAATCGATTTTCGCGACCATGGCGGCACTCTTCTACCTCGAACCATCATGTCAGATGACGATCCTCGGCGGTATACGTTGTGCTAGGGGAGGCGATCGCTGCCTAGGTCCATCATGTCGATGACGAACTTTAGAGGGCGAGCGAGTCATCCTCTTTTTTTGAAGCCTTTGCTCAGGCAGTAGCCTTTGATTTGATGAGGTGGGAAATCGGGGAAAGACTTCCGAAGTTCCATTCTCTTGATTGAAGCATGTAGATACGGTCGCCGAGGTTGATCGAGGGGTCGGATCGTATGAGCTTTCCGGCCTGTTCGCATTCGAATCGGGCGACCGTGTTGGGAGATTGGAGGGGCTCCGGCTAAGCCAATAAGTTGTCCAACTTGCCTTCTTCGAACAATCTCCAGAGTTGTCTGAGGAGGTCGCGGCATTGGTTGGTGTTGTGGCCGGGACTCTTGTGGTAGGCACAATATTGATTGTGGTCCAGATGACCGTGGTCCCTTATCGCCTTTGGCTTGTTTAGTGGTTCGCGGCCCTTGATGGCGTAGAAAATGTGGGCCGGAGTTCGGTTGAACTTGTGGAGGAGATGGGTTTCCACATCCTCGAAGGCCTTGTGGTCGCCGGATGGCTTGGCGACCGTCTATTTGGTTTTGGCGATCGCCGTCTTTCGGACAGGAGGTGGCGTTTCCTCGCCTAGGCGGAGGGTGAGTAGCCTTTGCCTGGCCAGAAAGTCAGCAGCCTTAGCACGGAAGATCGCGTAGGTTGGGGGGATGTCCTTTGTGAGATGTCTAAACATGGGTGAATGACCGTAGAATCCCCCCAGGACTGAGTAGAGAGCGAGCTCATCGCTGATGGGCTCGCCGGTGAGGACTATTTCATCCACCCGGTCGATGTAATCCGCATCGGATTCGTCTTCCCCCTGCCTGATTTTCATCATGTGGTGGGGGCCTTCTGGTCTGGCGACCTTGGCGGCGAAGTATGACGTGAAGTCACTCGCCAGTTTCTCAAAGGAGATGATCGATTGCGGTGGTAGTGAGATGTACCACCTATGGGCCAGCTCGCCTAATGTTAACGGGAAGATTCGGCATTTGGTTGCATCTGATGCCCCACACCCGGTCATGTAAATCCGGAACTTACTTAGGTGGGTTTCGGGGTCCGATCTCCCTTCGTAAAGAGGCGTTTTGGGAGGAGCGATCCTTGGTTGCTCGGGGGCAAGCTCGATGTAGACCGCGAGTGGATCGGTCGGTCCGATGATCTTTCTACTGGTGCTTGCCCCAGTATCCAAGAGTGCTTTCATCTCGTCGAGCTGGCGTTGCATAGCGGCCATCGCCGCGGCCTGGATGCTCGCGGCTAGGCGTTCGGAGCGAGAGCCGAGGCGATCAAGTACTGACCCCCTGGCGTTCGGAGCGGGAGTCAGACGGCTGACCTGTATTCGGCTGGGAGTCGGGTAGGATGAACTCCTGGTGACGGACTCGGATTCCGTCGTCTCGTGGTTGGGGCTAGAATGCCCCAGTCGCCATGATGGATCGCTTCCCAAACGACTGAATACGGAACCGTCCGGTCTGGAGAGAGCCTTTCCTCGCGAATCGGGGCTTTCTGACGATCGCTCGCCCAGTAGCCCCTTGAACTTCCGTTTGCCCACGCGGCGGATGGCCGAGGGAGTTATTGCGGGCGCCGCGCATGCTCTCCGTCACTCCTTTAGGATGGCCATAGCCTCCTCGATCTGTTCCGCAGTTTGGAACTGGTCGGGTGAGAGGCTGGGGCCACCCCTTAGGTGCGGGATCGAGAGTCTCGCGTCGCCGCGGCTTCCTTCTGCCGTCGGCTGGGGCTCGGATCGAGCCGGGATATGGTGTCCGGCGGTTCGGAGAGCGTCTCTCTTCGATGTAGTGGCAGACGTCATGGTTCTGAAGGCTTTCTTTGAAGAGCAGTGAGTGTCACTTCAAGTATATGCCCTGAGAACAGTGAGTGTTCTTCGGGACGGTAGGAATAAAAATGAAGGTTTAGACGTCGCCCTCCTTCTAGCGCCAATTGTTGCTGTAATATCCGTAATTTTCCATTTTTAGCAGTTTCCATTTTTGGTGTATATCTATTTTTATCGACTCGCTTGTAACCGTTTCGACATTTTGAATCTACTTTGTTCTTGGAGTTTTTCCATTCGGACGAGTTTTGATGATGTTTTCACGTAATTTCGTTTTATGACATGTTTTGCCGTATGAACGTTCGATTCTTGTAAAACTCATTCATTTTCGTTGTTTCTTGGTTTGTACAAGTTCGTATGGCTGAGTTGGTCATGTGGAGACTTTCGGTTTGTAAATCCAACGTCGTTTCGTGATTTTCGGGCACTTGGGCCATTTTTGTAATTCCCTAATAGTTTAGGGAAATTCATCTCCTTGTCGTATTTTGGATTCCTCGGTAGTTGGAAGTACAATTACTGTCGAACACTCAGCTTCGTTGTTATGAATACCTCGTATTTACACTTTTGATTCTATCCTCGTGTTGTGGTTCGTCGTTGAATCGATTGTGCAGAATCGTGATTAGATCTGGGATCTGTTACGTGCATAACGTACGTTATGCATGATCCATAACGTACGTTATGGCCCTTCCCAAATCAGTACAGGCAGTTGGTTACGTACGTTAACCAGTATTGGGTTACGTACGTAACCATCATAACGTACGTTAACAGCTTGTGTTAACGTACGTAACACGCTGTCAGCGTTTTTAAACCTGACTTAACCTCAGTCAGTTTCTTTTCATTCTTCTTCAACCCTTCTCGCGACGTGAGTGTTCTTGAGTGCCTTTGGAGCGATTTGTCCAGAGCAATCCGTGGGTTTCCTTTAGAGATTGATTATTGTGTACCAAGGGAGATTAATCTACAACATTCACATCTTCCATCAGTCGAATCTAAGGTAATTCCTCAGGAACCCTAACTTTGACGAAATTGGGGGATTTTCGGGATTCTAGGGTTCAGTTCCGAATTGTTCAACTATGTTACGATATTCTTTACCGATTGTGATTATTGAATGATTCTAAATCTAATTTCCTTGATTTTAATCCACGAATTATCGATACAGGGAGATTTTGCGTAAACCCTCGCCCGTATCAATTGATCGTTCATCGTCGTATTATGTAATCGGGGTTATGGGTGTATTCCATTAGAGTGTTGTTGTCCGTTGGGACAGAACTGTGTTGACCCTTCATTTAGGAACCGTCGTTTTCCACCCGGACCGTTCGTAGTCGTGTTTCCCTTCCGATTCTTCAAGAATGTCTCAAAGGCAAGTACTTTACATTTGTTTACATGTTCTAGTATTTGAATTATGGCTATATGTGGTTGTCGTGGGAGAATATGTGTATGTTCACCTAGGGACGGTCCGACGGGGCCTCTAGGGATACGTATTGCCGTGTGTGTGCGTATCACGAACTGTGGTTAACCACCCAGGGATGTCCGACGGGGCTCTGCGGGGTACGGTGGCCGTGAGTCACGTACCAAGGTTAACTTTGAATTGTTTTGATTGGAGAAAATGTGTTTTGTGCTTGTGCATCGTAAATATTCCGGAATATAAAATATTTTCTAAAATGATTTTTGGCGCATATATTCATCTGATTAGAATGTAGTTCAAATGGATTGTACTTGCACTAGCAGTTATCGCTAACCCCTTAAATGGGGGGAAATACTTTTTGTATTTCAGGTATTGATCGTGGGGACAAGCGAGCACCCGAGCAGTATGAGGATGATGGGCAAGCATGATATTGTCCAGTAGTTGATTATTGGTGTTCTGTCTGTCAATTATTATTGATGTCTGATTTTGGGGTTTATGTATTATAAAATTGGTTTAAGTACTCGAGTACTTCTGGTTTGAATTTGTTAATGTTGTGTTCCCGTTTTGGGGAAATGGATTTGATGTCAGAATTTTATTAGTCGGTTGTAGTCTTTTATTTAGCTTGTCGTTTTATTTATGATGGTTTGTCGTTGTCGAATGTCTTGTTTGGTACGTTAGCCTGGTGGATTCCACAGTGTGGGGTCCACGGCGCTGTAATACGCCCTGAATGTCTTGGGGGTGTTACAGTTGCTACCCAAAATATTATCCGGAGATAGATATTGCTGGAATGGATGAATAGCAAACAAAGTGCGAGAGCACTTCCGTGGGAAAGTAAATAACAAAAGATTTGTCGGGGTTGTTAGTCCCGGGCTTGAATGCTCTCGCGAGATATTATTAATACAAATACTTTGGAGTACAAATATTAATGTTAGAGTACAATTACAATGTGTGTAAAGACCCTAGTTATCTTAGCTATTGAGCGTGAAGATTGCCGAAAGAACCAGATATGAAGCTCTATGAGTTCTTGTAACAACGTTGATGAGTTGTGACGACCGTGAGAAATCGACAGTCTCTCACGGTGTGTTTTAGCTGTATGTTTGAGCTCCTGAGCTTGCGGGTCTCGTTGAATCTGTACTGCAAGGAGTTTCTTGCCTCTGCCGACCGTCTTCTGGGTGAGAGGTGCTGAGAGAGAAATCCTGAGGTAGATCCAAGAGAGGAAGCCGAGAGCCTGAAGGAATGTATGTATTCTGGATCTGGTTGTCAACTGAGTTCCGAACTGATTGGAATGAATTGCGAACCGAATTTCCAACCTTTTTACAGTTGCTGGAAGTTCTCTATTTATAGGAATGGGAGATGCCGGGCGATCGCCTCTGCTATATTATAATAAGCGGGCGATCGTCTTTAGCACATGGGTTGGTCTCATTAAAGTCCGAAGGAGTTGTTGGCAGCCAGCTGTGCGGTCCAATGAGAAGTCTGCACGCGTCTGAGTCGCTGTCACGGGCGGTCCCACCTTGTACCTTTCGGCGGGTCTGTCGGTAGGTGAGAAGGTGGTGACAGGCTGTGGTCAACGATCCATGTTCTGCGACGCCTTTCGCGGATCTGCACATGGGCGCTGCTTTGAGATCCGGTCTTCGTAGACTTTGACGGACGAAGGTTTTGTTCGGGGCACAGGACGGTCGTCCTAGGTCGGGCACCAAAGTCGATCGCTAGGTGCCAAAGGCGATCACCTTGAGAGTCGATCGCTTAGATACTCGAAGGTGGACTGTTATCTTCGTTTAGGCGAGTTCGCCGTAACTTGATTGGTTGTGGACTCAGTCGCTCGGCCTTGGTGACGATCGCCTGTCGAGGTGTATAAATCTCGACACAACATATGCTAATAGTCAAGACCGACTATTCTCAAGCATACACTACAACCTTTTATATAATTTGTCTAATAATTATATAGGTTGTGAACTATTATATTATTTTATAAGGCACCGATAATGTGATCTTCCGTGTGACACCAACACACCACATTATCTACAATATAAAATAATTAGACATTTCATTTGCATAACCATAACGTGAATTAATATGCAAAACATGTGATTAAATGTAATTAATATTCTCATAGGTAGTAACAGGGAAATTAGGTAATACAAGCATAAAGTATGCTTTGCAGTATACAATCATAATATTTACACCTATAAATACACTAAGATTCCTACTGCATAAATCTTTACATCCATCGTTCAACATTCAAAAAAAAAAAGATACAGAAAATATTTATACACAAAAAAAAATACACAGAACACAATACAAGTTCATCGGCAGAAAATACAAGGAGGAGAAGAAGAAGATAAAATCTGCTAATCTACGACTCCTGCTGTCTTGCTCGTCCTCCATCTTCCCAGCAACAACTTGGAATCTACAACTTTTCTCCATCTTCTCCAACTCTTCTCAGCACAGGTAAATTCTACTTAAGTTTTATATCTCGCTCATCTGCACTTTTGATCACAAAAGCAGATATAGAAGTTTTACAGTAATTTTAATCTCAAAACCGTAGCCCTGCATCAATCATAAAACTAGCTTGCAATTTTAATCACAACGGTGAAATTCCTTCACCTCAAATCCGAGCCCAAACCATTCTTCATCCTGAACCTGCACAAATCATGAAACCTAACCTCTACGGCTAAACCACCTGAACCGATTCGGATTCAACAACTCAGAAATTTGACACCTTTTTCACGGGTTCAAGCCAAATACAAAACCAAAATCAACATCAAACTCAAATTTAGAAAAAAAATAAAAAAAAAATCAAAACTCAACTGAGTTCACTCGCTCTGAACATGAACTCACGAACCAGAACCTGAAAAAAAAAATCAAAACTCAACTGAGTTCACTCGCTCTAAACATGAACTCAATTGCGTGCTCGATTCATGTTATGTGGTATTGTGTGTATGTTTGATGTTGTTGCGGGGCACCTGCGCAACCTCAATATTCGTGTATGCGTGCTCGATTTATGCTATATATAATATTGTGAGTATGAATTTACGTTGAGGAAAAATATGATAGATTATTCATGTTATGCTTTCCATGAGATTGTATATTACTGTGATCAGTGTGATTTCCACGAGCTGACGGAAGCTCACCCCCACCTTTATTGATCCCGCAGGTTGAACCGAGCCGGATGGACGAAGGAGCGAGCCGAGAGGGCATATGAAAGATGAATTATTATATGATGTTTTCTCTATGTCAAATGTTTTGGAACTCATTTGGGGAAACTTCGATTTGAAAATTTATAAATTATGAATTATTCTTCCGCCGCAAATTTTTAC
Organism: Orobanche coerulescens; assembly: GCA_033398695.1. Classification (NCBI taxonomy): domain Eukaryota; kingdom Viridiplantae; phylum Streptophyta; class Magnoliopsida; order Lamiales; family Orobanchaceae; genus Orobanche; species Orobanche coerulescens. The sequence goes on along the minus strand of CM065818.1, from coordinate 12,083,212 downwards.
CTCGTATTTATAATGAAATGTTACCTTATTTAAAGGTATTTAATTTTATGTCAGTGTAGCGACTCGACTTTGTAGGCGAGAATTTTATATTCTCAAAAGAAAATTATTTTTCGTCAAATTTTACCTTTTATTTACTTCCCCAATATTTACCCTAGAAAGTCGGGGCGTTACAACACTGGTCAGTTCGTGCACATTCCGCAATTTAACTTGGTGCCAGTAATGAAAAAACGGAGATGTTACCCCCAGATATAGTTAGGTGTAATCCTAAAAACTGAGTTAAAAAAAATTATTGAAAGGAATGAACAAAAAATAGTGAGAAGAGTTGTGTTGTGCTACATGGAGGTGGAAAATCCAATTGATTTATAAGCAGATAATGATTAGGACTATGGACAGGCGACATCCCACTCTCCACTCTTCACCAAAGTTGATTACTGGCACTCCTTCCGTTCCTTAAAAGAGTTCTTTAAAGATAGTTTCATTTTCTTTTTTTTTTTATCCCAAATTATAGTTTCATTTTTCTTTAGAATGTATAAAAATATTTTATTTCCCACTTTTCCCATGTTAGCAATATATTATTACCAATTATTATAAGCTACTATTATTTTTACAAGTATGTTTAAAAATATACAATTACATATCATTTTTCTAATAAAATTATTTGTATGGTTCTTGAATTGTTTGACTTAATTGCGTAATATTAATATTGGATAAATCGCATAGTACCATTTGAATATAAAAGAATTTCTTTTCACCTAAAAAGTATAGTAACAATTCTTTTGATAATTCATTTTGATTTTTATTCGAAGATATTCGAGTAATACATTCAAGTCACTTATTCTAGTAATACAAAATAAATTCGAGTTACATACTCAAATCACTACGTCCAAGCCATCTACTCGAGTCACCTAAATTAACACTCGAATCATCTAAAATACATGTGAGTCACATATTCAAGCCACCTAAATTAAAAAAAAAGAGTTAGTATAAAAAATATCATATTAAAATCTTATACTGCAGTTTGATTGCTGTTTAAATATTATGTTTATTAACTAATCTTCATTGTGTTTTATTTAATAAAAAATCAACAAACTTGGAAGGTTAACTTATTTGATCATAAGGATTCGTTTCAATTGTTAGCATTCTATTTGAAGTTTGTTTAATTGATATATGCTCCTATATTTATAATCTATGCTTTATCTATGTATGTATCGATAAACAATCGATTTTAAAAAGTTTCAAGAAAGTCTCAGAAATAAAAGAATGTGAATATCCAGAATTAATAAACACATTAACTGGTCGTGAAAGGATATGAATGATACTTGGAGCAACGAGATGCTGCCCCTGAACTCGAAGCTCCTCCTCTACCAGATTGACTCTTGAATCTTTCGGCACCCTCACTCTGCTGGGGCAGTGAGAAGGTAGAATGTGTCGGACTGCTCGGCCCTCTCTGTGCAGGCGATGATGCATGTGAGGTTGGAGCCCTCATCCCAGTCCAACAATACATGACTTGATTTCCTACACTTGCAACAATCAATATGTGGAAAAATACAGATGGAGCGAACATGATCAACACCATGACAATTATAGTATTTCCTCTGATTATCATAACCGTGGAAGCATTCCTGAAATTTCTTGTCTGATCCCGAAGGCAAGGGTGGTCTCCTTAAAGTATGATAACCCGATCCATCACGGGCCAGGACAGAGAATGCGGGTCGGGCCAAAGTTGTCATCCCTAATCACAAAGAGTACATCTTCGGTCAATATCATCAAAAGTCAATCCTTATTTTTCGAGATTGCCGCGAGTTGGAGTTCGGTTTTCTAGAGCCTTCCACACAAAAGTGGAAAACTTTAGAGGGGATGACTTGGAACCACAACTCGAGAGCACAACATCGACACATTCATCTTTCTCAATGATAACGGCATTGTACATACTTTTGGTGTTAAGAGACTCCTCGGTGCAGGCCCATAAAAAGTATTGGGTTTATCCACTTTTATCTTGATCCCCTTAAGAAGTACCAAAACTCCAAAAATATAGAAAAATCGACAACATTGAAGACACTTTCCCATCTAAAATTCCAGCTCTTAGCCCCATTGACGAACTTCCCTAACTTCCCTATACGAAAGTTAATTTTGTTTGCTTGATAGTGATGGCCCGACCCTTCCCGAAAATCTACCCGAAATGCATATGAGATTAAAGGGAATACGAGCATTTTTATACATACTCCTTTCCAAACCTTCTTTTTTATTCTCAATGCGACATCTCACCAAAATACGAATCTTACTCCTACAACCACAAACCTTCAATATCCATAAACTTCACAAATCTACTTTCTCATGAGTTCCACATGTTCCCTATTTTTTTCTCTATTTCTCATTAAATTTTTGTATTTATATTTAAAATTTATTTATTAGTTTTTATTTATATGTATATAATAGGACTGGGAATTTTCAACCCGAAACCCGTGGAACCAACCGGAACCGAACGAAATTCTCGGTTCGGTTCGGTTCCTGGGTGTTGAAATTCTTTATTTTTTTGGAACCGAACCCGAATTTAGAAATTCGGTTCGGGTTCGGTTCCTGCCAAAAAAAATTCACAAAACCCCGAAATTTCCTATTTACCTTTTTTTTTTATTAACATGAGTTAATTTATAAAGAAAAATAAAAAAAAATCCTAGAAGTATACCGTCTTACTTAATTTATTGAAGTTCAAGTTACTCTTTTGTTGCTTCATTTTGTTTGATATTTTGATTGTATCAACTAAACATTCAATATTGTATCTTCACTATCTTGTTTTTAATTGAATTGTTGTTGTTTAGAAATTTAAGTTGGAGTCAAAATTTGTTTTTAAAAGACTATTATTGTTTAAAATTGAATTTTTTAGATTGAAACAGATGAATAGATTCATATAGACATGAAAAAAATGAAACCGAAATATTATCGGAACCGAACCAAAAATTTCGGTTCGGGTTGTGTTCGGTTCCGAATGAAAAAAAATATGGAACTGAACCCGAATTACACAATTCGGTTCGGGTTCGGTTCCTGCAAAAAAAAAAAAAACCGAATTTTGACAGCCCTAGTATATAATAACTGAAAAACAATACGAGAAAGAAAATTTCCTAAATATTAGACATAAAAATATTAGATACGAAATAAAAATTTAACCAAATTTATAAAAAATGTGGGTGGGGAGAAGAATAAAATAAGAAATAAGTAGGAAAAAGAGAGGTTTAGGAGAGGTTTGGATTTCCAAACCTCATTATACAAATTCAAATCCAAAATCTCTCTTCTCACCATAAACCTCTAAATCCTACAAACTCAAACCTCTCATAAAGATGCTCTAAGGTGAGTGAAAACAGATAAATTGATTGAAAATTGATAAAGAGACTTAAATTCAAAAATTGATAAAAATATATGATATTACTGAACATGTTTGAAAATTAATTGATATTTTGTAAAAAAATTAAAAGGACACGAATCTTTAATGTTATTTATAATTGTGGTGATAATATTGTAAAAATATTTGCAATTTTAAAAAAAATAATTAAGAAAACTTCTTAAGAAAACACTTGGCAATCACTAAAATCTTGAACACAAAAATTATTGTTTGCAAATGTTTATCAACTAAAACACATATTTTTTATGATAAAGTATTCAATTTACATAGTGTTGGGTATAGAATCGCACATTTCAAATAAACAGGATCGATGATATAAGCGTATTAAAGAATATAACTACTACAAATTATATCCTATGGATAAGATTTAAGGATTACAGACCAGTTAAATTGAACTTTGTAATTATAACAAATATAACAGATCAATAAACCCAAACAAATCCTACTGGTAAGAATTCAACAACACCAGTCAAGCCAATCGAGAACAAATCTGAAATTCAAAGAACCGATCCAGGTTATATATATGTAATAATATTAATAATAACGGATCGGTAATATATATTATATATAAATATATAACTGATATATATTTATAATATATGATATATATTATATATATATATATAAACTGTATATAGCAAATATATATTATATATGTATTAAGGGGAGCTTTATTTTCAGAACTCTCTTAAGTGCGAGAACTGGGAGAACTCCTCTAAACCAATGAGATTATTTTAAATATTAAGAAAATATTATTAATTCAAAAGGGTATTATAGTAAAATACAATTTTTATTACGGGAGATAACCCCTACTGATGATAACCCCTACTATAATAGCCCCTACTGATGATAACCCCTACTATATATATAACCCCTACTATATAATAGGGTTATGATCAGTAGGGGTTGTATGCATTGACAAGATGTACATTATGTATTATTAGGAGTACAAAAGTGGTTCTCACAGTTCTCGCACTTAACAGTGTTCTGAAAATAAAGTTACGAAAGGACAATACGAAATACGAGAAAGCAAAAACACATACACTTAATCTTGTTTGTTTTCTTTTATTACCAAACTAACGCTTAGTTCCCGAATTTAATTTAACGAGAGAAAAGAAGAGAAATAGATGAAAATAAGAAGAAAGAAAAAATAGTTGGTGTTCCTAGGTTTTTTAATGAAAGGAAATGGAAAAAAATGGAAGGAAAACTTTCCCTTCTAATTTTCCTTTCGATTTGAAAATATTTGGAGAGAAAAGAACAAAATGGTTAATTTTCCTTTCACTTCCTTTTAAACTCGAGAACACAAAATACAATTTCTTTTCATTTTCCTTTTTTTTCTTTTCTCTCTTAACTTTCTTTCACTCTCTTTTCTTTTATTTACTAAAACTCGGGAACTACCTAAATAATTGAATTTATCACCACTAGTATCTTCTAACCTGATTCCTCACCATTTTTCTGCCTCTATCTATTCTCTTCTTGTGCTGGTCAAGAAGCGGTTGATTATCTTCTCAAATACATCCTCAACTTCGTTCGGCACTCGAGCGATTCATTCTCGAGCAGCAATTGACGATGAGAGGGGAAAATCAAAAAGAAAAATAGAGAAATACTTGATCGATTCCCGATTTCAATCGTGAATAGTTTAGTTTGAGAGAAGAAATTAGGTTAAATTAATTAATTTTTACGATTATTAGAACAAAATTGATGTGTCAAATTTTTAATTTGGATCAGAATATGTGCATGTCTATTTGGCATTCTTTTGTCACGTAAGATGAGATTGAACTGGAACCGTTGATGACACAAATTATAAGTTTGGCAACCATTTTGAAATAAAATAAAGTTTATTAACAATTTTATATAAGTAGTATAGCTAGTTTAGTCACATTTCATGAAATTATCTATGCAAAAAAATATTGAATATTACAGTTTTACAGCCATAATAAATTAAAATTAATTAAGAGAAGAAATTAATTAGTCGAACACGAAGAGATGATAGATAACCAATCAATTAATTTAAGTTAATTAGATAATTGAAGCAAAAATAATTAATTAATCACTATGCTTTGTTAGGGTTGGCAATTTTCGACACGACACTATAACACGATACGAACCGACACGAAATTAATCTGTTAGTGTTTCATCTTATCAGGTTCGGGTTCTTATCGGGTCGACCACTACCAAAATTCACACTTTAGCCGACGACCCATAAAAAACGGCCGACGACTTTAATGTGTCGTCGGCTAAACTTTGAACTTTAGCCAACGACTCGTACTGCCGTCGGCTAAAATGTAACATAGTCGTCGGCTAAAGTGTTAAGCTTTACCCGACGACTTTTGCAACGGTTTAGCCGAGGACCTAGATCAAGTCGTCGGCTAAACACTTTTTCCAAAAAAAAAAAATATACTTTAGCCGACGACTTGATCTAGGTCGTCGGCTAAACCCTTTTCAAAAAAAAAATATACTTTAGCCGACGACCTAGATCAAGTTGTCGGCTAAAGTATAATGTTTTTTTTAAAATACTTTAGCCCACGACCTAGATCAAGTCGTCGGCTAAAGTATATTATTTTTTTTAAAATACTTTAGCCACGACCTAGATCAAGTCGTCGGCTAAAGGATATTATTTTTTTTTAAAATACTTTAGCCGACGACCTAGATCAAGTCGTCGGCTAAACCTCCAATTATTTACCTTTAGCCGACGACTTTAAGTCGTCGGCTAAACCCTCGATATTGGTAGTGATTTTGCAAAATTATTGTCACGTATTTCATGGATTTAACATTCTGCAAAACTATTGTAATATGTATCTCTTCGTTTTAAAATCGAGTAGTGTCGTAACTAAAATCAGGTTGTAGTTCGGTTCGTGTCAACCTGAAAATATTCGGGTCAAATACGGGTACGTGTCGTGTTCGGGTTGGGTTTGGGTTTAGAGCTTTCGTGTCCGGTTCGTGTTCGGATTTGACAAATCCTTAACGGGTTGGGTTTGGATTTGGCCTTATCAGGTTGGGTCGTTATAAGGTCGACACAATAACGACCCAACCCAACCCAACCCAATTGCCCGCCCTACTTTGTGTGTGGGTGTATGTTTGTGTAGTAGGTAAGGGGGCAAGAAAGATGGGGATCGAAGGAGGTAGCGGAGCGAGGTATGGCGGGCCGGGGTCGTCGCCACCGTCATGCATTCAAGTGCAAGCGGGTCACATTTAATCTACTCACAAATGGAGTATTAATTATGGGGTTTAACTCTAAACATGTGTGGTTACGAATCACACTTGCACAACGCATGCATGCAATATTTGAGTATAAAAAGATAATTTCGTGTTGAGACTTTAGAGCATATGCATTGACTCGGTTTCGGATAAATATCTTATTTTATAAAATCAATATTTGGGAGTAAGAAGATTCGATTGAAAAATAATGCCAAATTTTCCATTTCATTCTTAAAACCAAATCAAACCAAACATACCCAGTATATCCCGCTCAGAGCAGAGTCTGGGGAGGGTAAGATGTACGCAGACCATGCCCCTACTTATTACGGTATGGAAACTGCTTCAAGACACTTCAAATTTTAGCACAAATGTGAATCTTGTGTGATAAATACAAAAGAAAACATATGATTCGAAAATGCTCGAGACAATACCTGAGCCCATGGCTTGATCCACATGGGACTTACCTAAGCGGAATTTGGCTACTTCACTCCCGATGAACGCTGCTCTAACAAAAGAGAGGTTGGCTCTCCCCACAGCTCCCTGTCAAAAATACACCACACGCAAAGACAATATGATAAAATATACAATAAAAGTAATAATGCAATGCTCTAGGTCAAAGCTAACCGAGACAACCCAACCCTGAGGCTCTCAACTACAACACCGCTCCCTACAAAAAAATCCACAACTCTGATCTGGCGCCTCCAAGCGCACCTATCAACAGTCATGGCCTCGGAAAGGTTTAAGGCCTTCAAATCTAATCTCAGTTGCTCCTCCCACGCCTCACCTGGCCCGCCTCCTCCTCTCCCCGACAACCATTAAACTCTCGACCCTCCTCACCGGAGCAGATGCCTGCCTCCTGCGGACGTGGCCAAACCATCTCAATCTCCCTTCCCTAACTTTCGCTGAAATGGGCGCCACTTCCAGCGCATTCCTGAAAATCCCATTCGCAATTCTATCTAACATAGTGCGACCACACGACCAACGTAACATTCTCATTTCAGCCACTTCCAACTTGCTCTCAAGCGACTTCTTCATCGCCCAACATTCGGAGCCATACAACATTGCAGGTTGGATTGCCGCTCTATAGAATTTACCCTTCAACTTTAGAGGGACTTTCTTGTCGCACAGACTCTGTCCGCTTCTCTCCACCTTAGCCACCCCGCCTTGATGCGATGCGTGACATCTTCTTCACACTCACCTTCCTTCTGAATGATCGAACCCAAATACTTGAACTTATCCGTACGGGGTACGATCTGATCCGCAATCATTACCTCAACATCTTCCTCGTTGGCCTCACCACTAAAGTTACACCAGAGATACTCGGTCTTAGACCGACTCACACGCAAGCCCTGAGATTCTAACTAAGCCCTCCAAAGCTCCAACTTCGAGTTCACCTCCCTCCTCAACTCCGCCACTAACACAATGTCGTCAGCAAAAAACATGCACCACGGGATGCCATCTTGAATCCCTCGCGAAATGACGTCAAGGATTAGAGCGAAGAGAAGAGGGCTTAGCGCCGACCTTTGGTGTAGCCCTATCTCAACCGGAAAAAACTGGGTGTCATCAACTGGGGTCCTAACGCACGTCCTAGCTTGGGAGTACATGTCTTGGATCGCCCTAACGAACGACAACGACACCCTCCTCTCTACTAGGCTCCTCCAAATAACATCGCGCGGAATGCTATCATAAGTCTTCTCTAGATCAATGAACACCATATGAAGGTCCTTACGCCGCTCTCTAAACTTCTCCATAAGGCGTCTGACGAGATGAATGGCCTCAGTCGTGGACCTCCCCGGCATGAAGCCAAATTGGTTCTCTGAGATCTCAACTTCTCTTCTAACCCTGCATTCCACCACTCTTTCCCAAAGTTTCATAGTATGAATGAGGAGTTTAATACCCCTATAGTTACTACAACTTTGAGCATCGCCTTTGTTCTTGAAAAAAGGCACGACAATACTATGCCTCCACTCTGTCGGCATCTTAGAGCCTCTGAGGAGGATGTTGAACAGCTCTGCTAGCCACTGAACTCCGACTTCCCCCAGACAAAGCCACACCTCAATAGGGATCTGATCCGGGCCTATAGCCTTAGCTCTACCCATTTTCATTAGGGCACCCTTAACTTCCTCCTTGCTGATGCTCTCACAGGAACTAAACGAACGAGCAGAAGATTGACTAACTCCTTGCACCACCGAGTCACTACCTCTAGCCTCATTGAAAAGTTCGAAAAAATACCTATTCCACCGCTCCTTAATAGCCACATCGTTCACTAACACTCGACCTAAATAATCCTTAATAAACTTAACGGGACCCAGGTCGCGCCGCCCTCTTTCCCTAGCTTTCGCTAGTTTAAAAATAGCATTCGCTCCTTCTTTGGTGTCTAGGCGCTTGTACATCTCCTCGTAAGCCTCACCTTTAGCCTTAGCCACTGTCTTCTTAGCCTCTCTTTTCGCCACCTTGTACGCTACAATCTTCAAGATTCTCTCCTCCCCAGCACTAACCGACAAAAGCTCCTTAAATAGCGCTTGTTTTGCCTTAACCTTGTTTTGGACCTCCTCATTCCACCACCAAGCCTCCCTAGGTCCACTAGACCTGCCCGAAGAAACCCCTACCACCTTCTCGCCCACTCTCCTAATAGCATTGGCCATGCTGGTCCACATAAGGTTAGCATCGCCCGCATGCAAAAAACCTCCTTCGCGGGTCAGAGACTCCTTGAATAATGTCGTCTTCTCACCCTTCAGATCCTTCCAGAGAATCCTAGGTCTAGCTTCTCTAACCCTGCTAACAACAAGACCTCCCATGGATAAATCCATAGCCAGCAGCCGGTGTTGAGAAGCACATGCCTCGCTCCGGAACACCTTGCATGATCATTGTTGGATTCTTACAATTCTTTAATTCTTCGATTTTAATACAATAATTAGAGGTAAAAAAAATAACGCACTTCTTAAGTACTAGAGATAATCTGTACTATAATGGCACATTGGCGGATCATTGTTGGATTAAAATAATTAAATTATCAGATTATCTTATTAGTAAAAAATATATTGGTTCTCGAAAATCTATTGACAGACAATGATCCTGTAAAAAAAAGCAAAAAAATAACGGACTGTCGGCAGGCCCACAACAAAATAGTCAGCCGCCGGAAAGCAGGATCGTTAAGAAACAAAATGGCCTACCTCCAGCGGGCCCACCGAAAAGCAGGTCACTGAGCTTGTCGGTTTTAAAAAAATAAAGATCGGCCGCCAGCGGTAGCTCGCAAGAAAACAGGTCGACTAGCCTGGCATAAAACAAAAAAAAGAAAATTATGTCGGGCCTGGCATTTATTTTTTTTTTCAAAAATCTCCAGCGTCCGTCTGACCTTACATTAACAAAGCCTGTCGGCCTACGTGCTAGCAGCCGGCAGACCTCCAGCGTTGGCCAACATTATTTTTTTGGTACGGTGGCTTGCGGCAGCCTACGATGGTCATTTTTTGGTGCGGCAACCGCGGCAAAACTCCGAGAGCCAACATATTTTTTTTCTGATAAAATAATTTAACAATTTAATTATTTTAATCTAATTTTGTAAATATGTTAATTAAATGGCATCCACGAATCACTATATATATTAAGATTATTATTAAATATTGTTTGGAGTGGGTGATTGAGATATGGTTAAAGAGAGATCGGGAGAGGGCGCACGAAGAGATAATTGTTGATAGCCCATCCGTCTTGGCATCCACGAAAGCACTCCAGTCAGCTGAACCGGCCGATCAGAGCAACAAGTCGAACCAAGTACGAATCAAATTCTCCCCCGGGCTCGTTAAAGACCGGACCGATCAGAGACATCAAGGCCGACCCGATATCCAGACCGGAAAGACCGACCAGATCCAGGATGAATACGCTCCAGCTCAAAATTATGACAAGGCCGACCGAAACTGCAAAAGACCCGGGGACCGACCCCAGCGGATAAGCGTCGCCAGAAGCATGTGGAACAGGCACACAAGATAATTAATGCATGCTGTCATATCCCTTCCCGAAGCAATCCTTAGAGGCCGCCACGTGTTTAAGGCATGCTTTCACTTTGACAAGTGTTTTGGGCATATTCCCCAACACTCTCCACCTGTCATCTCCTGATTGGCCGATATCGTCTATATATAGAGAAAGTGTACAGAAAAAAGGACTTTTGAAGAGCCTGACTCGGCACCTCATAAGACCGGATCATCCGGCACTAAAAAAGTCCGAGCTCACCTCGGCACAACCAACAGAAGATGAACAAGAAAGAAAGACAACGGCCGAACCAACTGGGCCCAAACAACCAGAAGAAAGCAACTAAACAGGTGCTATAAAGAAGATTTTATTCATTCAAGGAGGCATTACAACAAAGTACATGTGATAAAAACAAAGGAAAGAAAAACAGGCACGCAGGCCATATATGAAATAAAATAAAAAACTACTCGGCCCCACCATCCTGGCCAGCCGCCTGGAAGGACTGTCCTTCACCTTCACCAGGCGGAACCAATCCTGGATCTTCAACAACCTCGACGGCCTTCGGCTCCTCAGCTCCAAGAGACTCAACCTATAGGTCGGCCGCCTGAGACACTATATAGGCCTCGACCTCCTCAACTGTCTTTCCTTCCTTCATGAGATCTAATATCTCATAGAAGGTGGAGACATAGTTCAGGTTGATCAGCTCCTCGAACTCGGGCGACTTCTTGAAGGCCCGCGCCTCTTCGGCAAGACCCTTGGCGTAGCCCGAAGTCTCGCAAGTATTAACCCGCTCGGTCAGGTTCTTAAGCTGGGCCTTCGTATCTTTCAAGTAAGCAGCATGCTCGGCCTGGACCGCCTCGTACCGCTTGTGCATCACCTCGGCCGCCTCAGTCATTTTGAGGGCTTCGCCCTTCCAGTTCTCGGCCTCGCAAGCTCGGCTCTCAAGGAGTTCCATATCTCCCTTCATGGAGGTTAACTCCTCCTCCAAGGACTTGATTAGGGACGGGCAGAGATGATGCTCCTCCCGGAGGGTCTGCAGCTCGGCCGCCACCTTCCTGTGCTTCTCAACCAAGGCCATTAACTCCTCGGTAGCCTTCACATAAGTGCACATCGCACGACCGATCAGAGCATTTCCAAATTGGATCTGCTCAGTCGGATCCATGTCATTGGTCACCATCTCCAGCTTGGGCGTCCAACCCCTAATAGGGATGTGACTGGACGCAGCCACCGCCGGGGGAACCCAGTCGAGCATCTCGACGGTTGGGGTAGCCACGCGGACATAATCGAGGAACCAGCGCGGCCGTCGCCCCTTCATCTGAGCGCAAGGTTCTTCCCGGTCCTTGTTAACCGGAAGATAATGACTCTCCAAGTCGACCAAGGCCTCCTTGCCAGTCGCACGGCCCGTCCGGACAGGACTCGGCACGGATACAGGAACTTCAGGAACGGGCTGAGCTCCCGCCTTAGTCACGCTACCCTCAGGCTCGGTCTCCACCCTTTTCCGCTTGCCCGCGCGCTCCCTCCGCTCGGCGGCCTCGGCAGCCAATCTCGCCACGCGCTGCGCGGGCGTTTCCTTCCTCCCAGACGAAAAGGAAGAAAGGTAAAAAAAATAATTAAAAATACCTGAGGAAGACATGACGCTCGGATCGGTGGATCGAAGGCCGGGCGCCCAGAGATTTTCTTCAGTTACTAGAAGATGCGACTTCCTCTGCTCGGCGGGGAGATGCAGAAGCTTCTCAATCCGGTCGTCAAACTCGAAAGATGTCCCCTGCGCCGGGATACGCTCTGCACATGAAATAAACGATGAGCGTTAGAAAAAAAAGGAATTGAAAAAGAAAGCACAACACTTACGCATTTTTGCAATAAAGTGTAGGGGGTTCGAAGCTCCGCGTCCATGACACCGGGTTCAAATTCGTCCATCAGGCTCCTCCAAGACTCCCCAACAAAAAACCACTGCTCCTTCCAACTGTGGATAGTCTCCGGTACATCCACCACCTCCTTGTGCATGGCATGCCGAGCTGTCAGATAAAACCAGCCGGAGCCAGATCTACCGACCGATCTCCACATAAAGAGGCTGTTGAACTCCTCAAAGCTGGGCTCGGGACAACCGTGCCGATGGAAGAGAACGAAAAGGCCCACCACCCGAGCCCAAGAATTGGGGTGAATTTGAGCCAACGGAAGGCCCCACTGCCTCAGCCAGCGGGAGAAGGTCAACGGAAGCGGAAACCTCAGCCCTGCCACCAGAGAACGATAGTACATCGCCGTACAACCGAGAGGCGGAGTGTGAGGCCTCTCATCGGGAGGCGGAACAAACATCCGCACCGCAGACGGGATCTTGAACCGCCGCCGCCAAGCCACCAACTGCTCTTCCGTGACAGTGGTGCGGATCAAGGCCGAGTCCCACTCCGCCTCCACGAAAGGGGACGACCGAGGCCGAATCCAGGCTGCCTCACGCTCAACCCCTTCTTCCTCCGGAGTCTCGTCTACCGCCGTCAACGGCGCCGCCACCTCCGCGTCTCCAGATCCCGGCGACCTCGCGACCTCGCCGCCTTCCTCCTCGTCACTCCAGTTGACGGGAACACCCCCTATCGACAGATCCGCCACCTCCGTGCGGTCCGGCGAGACGGTCAACTCCTCCGCCGTTATCTCATCCCTCAGATTCGATATCTTATCTTAAATAGAAAAGGAAAAAAGAGGCTTACCGAGAATTTCTCTCTGAAATCAGAAAAGAATACCGAAACTTTTCTCTCTCTTCTATGCAAGAAAAAACGAAAATGGCGGAAGGAGGAACGAGGAAGGAGAAACCCTATATTTATAAGGGAAAGAAGGCATTAAATGCCCAGCGCGTGGCACGACGATTCACACTGAACCGTCGCAAAGACCAAAGGCGCGTGAACGCGTTATCAAATCAGATCCGGCCACGTGTCTCCCTCATCATGACATCTAGAACCCTGAAATCGAATCGACGCGTCTCCCGAAGAGACGTCCCTTCGAGAGATCTTATCCTCCCACAAGCCGGATCGGCCTTACAATGAAACGACTCCAGTCCCGGCCAACCCGACACGGCCCTGGACTCAGGGGCCCTTGTTGATAGCCCATCCGTCTTGGCATCCACGTAAGCACTCCAGTCAGCTGAACCGGCCGATCAGAGCAACAAGTCGAACCGAGTACGAATCAAATTCTCACCCGGGCTCGTTAAAGACCGAACCGATCAGAGACATTAAGGCCGACCCGATATCCAGACCGGAAAGGCCGACCAGATCCAGGATGAATATGCTCCAACTCAAAATTATGACAAGGCCGACCAGAACGGCGGGAGACCCAAGGACCGACCCCAGCGGATAAGCATCGCCAGAACTCAGAAGCATGCGGAACAGGCACACAGGATAATTAATGCATGCTGACATATCCCTTCCTGAAGCAATCCTTAGAGGTCGCCACGTGTCTAAGGCATGCTTTCACTCTAACAAGTGTTTTGGACATATTTTTCCCAACACTCTCCAGCTGTCATCTCCTGATTGGCTGAGATTGTCTATATATAGAGAAAGTGTACAGAAAAAAGGACTTTTGAATTTTTGTGCGAAAATAGAGAGAAAAAGAGAGAAAAAGAAAAAATATAAGACTTGTAATAAACCAGCGAAAAACATAGACCGACTCAAAATATTCAGCTCGGCTCTATATCATATTAAGGTCATTAATAAAATTTAGTGATCTAATTTATTCCATCTTATTTATTGTGTTCTACGTGTCTTCGATCCATTCGTCCAGATCAGCACACGTGACGTTGACCAAATCAGCCGTCAACAATAATAAGATCGTGCATAATGGGATGTAATCCGTTAATCCCCCAACTGAAAATTAAAGATACGAAATAAACCGATTTGTAATTTAATTATGGCCTTCAAGTTGATTAAAACTACAAAATTGTCATAGAAATTGACTTGAAATGTAATATTGTTTGAGGTTGGCATTTTGTGATACTAGTTTTGTAGTGTGCGAATATATATTTAAAATAGTATAGTACATCTTTAAATAAGTTATAAACTGAAATATATGAACCTAAAATATATAAAATGAATTTCTTTGATATCCGCCTCCCATTATGCAACATTGTCATTTGTGAAAGCAACTTGTGGGGGCCAAGCGCGTGGAAAGTCATATAATTAAATGTTTAGGAAAGAAAAAAAAACTGAGACCTATAAATAGGGGATATCTCTCTTCCTCCTGGGTGTTGGCTTTCATAAAACCTAACCTACAGAGAGAAAGAGTGTTAGCGAGCTGTGAGATAGATCAGAGAGAAATTAAGAGTACGTAAGCTTGTAATTTTTCTACAAAAATTTAGCAATGGTTTTTTACTCTTGTTTTTTTTACATGTTTCAAGGTTAAGCTTGGAATGGCTTCCATTGGCCGATTCCTAATAGGGTTTGCGCGAGAAGCATGGAGGGGGACTGTCAGCTATGGTCCTCCTGTCGATCGGGGGCGCGTCTAGAACAACATCAGGAGCCTCATGGCCAGAACACCGACGGAGCCTTTGCTGCCGATCTCCGGCGAGTTCCCGATCCTGGCTTCCTCCGGCAGTGGTGACGATAACTGGTGTCTCCAGCTTCTCTTTTACCTCTGTTGCGGCGGCAGCTGTTGTGGTGGTTCCTCTCTGAGTTTAATATTTCTCTCGCATAATTCTCTAAATATGTGTGGCAACCTATTAAATATGTATGGTATGCTGATTTTCGATCTATACTTATTGAATATGTGTCGGTAACTGGGGTCTCCAGCTTCTGTGTTACATTTGTCGCAGCGACGGTGGCCCTGCTGTGGTGGTTTCTTCTCTGATTTTGATATTTTCTTGTGTTATTTTGGATCTATATTTGTTTTGATGTGTATGGTATGCTAATTTTCGACCTATTTTGTTTCATTAGTTGCATTGTTGGGTGTTTTTATCGATGCGATAGGGATGTCAGCTCTGGGTTGTACGACGAGGGAGAGAGAGTAGAAAGAGAGAGAGAGAGAGTAGGAGGGGAGAGAGAGAGAGAGAGAATCTCCCTCGTCGTACAACCCAGATCTGACATCCTCATCGCATCGATAAAAACACCCAACAATGCAACCAATGAAACAAAATAGGTCGAACATCAGCATACCATACATATCAAAACAAATATAGATCCAAAATAACGCAAGAAAAATATCAAAATCAGAGAAGAAACCACCACAGCAGGGCCACCGCCGCTGCGACAAATGTAACACAGAAGCTGGAGACCCCAGTTACCGACACATATTCAATAAGTATAGATCGAAAATCAGCATAACATACATATTTAATAGGTCGAGAATTAGCATACCACACATATTTAGAGAATTATGCAAGAGAAATATTAAACTCAGAGAAGGAACCAAGACAACAGGCTGCCGCCGCAACAGAGGCAAAAGAGAAGCTGGAGACACCTGTTACCGTCACCATTGTCGGAGGAAGCCAGAACCGGGAACTCACCGGAGATCAGCAGCGAAGGCTCCGCCGGTGTTCTGGCCGTGAGGCTCCTGATGCCGTTCTAGACGCGCCCCGGATCGACAGGAGGACCATACCTGACGGTCCCCCTCCATGCTTCTCGCGCAAACCCTATTAGGAATCGGCCAATGGAAGCCATTCCAAGCTTAACCTTGAAACATGTAAAAAAAACAAAGAGTAAAAAACCATTGCTAAATTTTTGTAGAAAAATTACAAGCTTACTTACCTCTTAATTTCTCTCTGATCTATCTCACAGCTCGCTAACACTTTTTCTCTCTGTAGGTTAGGTTTTATGAAAGCCAACACCCATGAGGAAGAGAGATATCCCCTATTTATAGGTCTCATTTTCTTTTTTTTTTTTCTTTTTCTTTCCTAACATTTAATTATATGACTTTCCACGAGCTTGGCCCCCACAGGTTGCTTTCACAAATGACAATGTTGCATAATGGGAGGCGGATACCAAAGAAATTCAGTTTTGTTGTAATAAATGTAAAACAAGAATTAGGGCAGAAAATGTGCGTATTCTCATTGATTGGGTCTCTTTAAATAGGGAGAGATTACATATCCTGGAACATTCCAACAGGCGTAGTCCTACACTAACTAGGAGAAGCCCATTAACCTGTAGACTAAGGCATACAGTGTGTATTTACTTTAACACTCCCTCTCATGCCGAGTCTTCAACGCATGTCAAGTTGCCTCGTTAAAACCTCGTCAAGCAAAAACCACATGGGAAAAATACCTTGATCGTAGGAAAAAGAGTACAACATCTAGACTTATAGGTTATGCTAATTTCATTAAGCGAAAACCTTTATTGATCATTTCGGCGATCAATGTGCTCAAGAACGTGATCAGTTCGCCGATCAATGAGCTAAACGTCTAATTATCTCGTTAAAAACATTTCCAAGTGATAAAAACCCAGTGGAAAAAAAAAGAATTATTGGTTAAGAAAAAGAGTGTAAATTGCGACGTGGATGTAAGACTCCCCTTCAAGTCTACATCTCCCCTTGATTAGTTCGTCAATCCAGGAATCTGAAAAACAATGCATGTGATGTTGTCTCGTTAAAAAACTTTGTCAAGTAACAAAACTCATTGGGACAAAATAAAAGTTGGTCCACGAAAAGAGTACCACATTGGTGGGTAAAATTCGTTATACCTCACCCTCCCATCTGATCCTTACTTCGATATCGGGAGTTCAAAAATCCTACGCATTCCGATGTTTCTCACATATTTTTCAATTACTGCCTTGGGCAGTGATTTAGTGAATAAATCAGCCACATTATCCTCAGACTTCACTTGCTTAACTTGGATGTTGAGGAGGGCCTGTTGTTGCTGATTGCAGAAAAACTTTGGAGAGATATGCTTCGTATTATCCTGCTTGATATACCCAAGCTTCATCTGTTCGATGCAAGTGGCATTATCTTCGTATATGCATGTGGGCGCATCAGTGACATTACTTAGTCCACTGTTACCTCGAATATGTATAACGATGGTTCTCAATCATATACACTCGCATACCGCTTCATGTAGAGCGATAATCTTAGCGTGATTCGAGGAGGTAGCAACAAGGGTTTGCTTAGCTAATCTCCAATATATCGCGGTGTTCCCAATGGTAAAAGCGTAACCAATGTGGGAGTGATAGTTATATGGGTCCAGATGTACCCAACTTCAGCAAATCCTACCTACACATTCGTCGGGGTAGTTTCGTCGGCATTCAAACTTTAGTGATTGCACATTCATCGGCAGTTTTGCACATTCATCGGCAGTTTCGTTAGCCTGATAGAGAAAGAAAAGTCCCGAGTCAATGGTTCCTTTGTGGTATCAAAATATGTTCTTGATATCATTCCAATGACGTTGCGTGGGCTCAGAAATATATTTAGCCAACAAGTTCACTGAGAAAGCTTTATCAGGTCGAGTACATTGAGCCAAGTACAACAATGCACCTATTGCACTTTAGATAGTGAATTTCGTCTCCCAAAAGCTCTTCGTCACATTCCTTTGGACGAAATGGATCTTTCTTCAAGTCCAAACTACGACCGATCATGGGAGTGCTAGTCGTATGTGCCTTGTCCATGTTAAAGTGTCTGATTTTCTTTTTGACATAGGCAGACGGGTGGATGAGGATTCCACTAGCTCGATGTTCTAGCTCAATGCCTAGATAAGACCGAGTCTTCCCATATCATTCATCTCAAATTCGGAATTTAGATAGCTGCGGTTTCTCTTAATTTGTCAAGAGTACCGATTATGTTCATATCATCGACATATACAGCTACAATCGCTAATCCAGAACTTGTTTTCTTAATAAACACGCGCGGACATAATTAGTCGTTCTTATATCCCCTTCCAATCAAGTAGTCACTTATGCGGGTATACCACATCCGCCCGGATTGTTTTAATCTATAAAGTGAGCGTTTCAACCATACTGCAAACGCACTCCGTGGTCTAGAGTTACTTGACTTGGGTAATGAAATGCCATCGAGAACTTTCACATAAATCTCTATATTAAGATCCCCATAGAGATATCACTAACCACATTTATGAGCTGCATTTCTAGTCCTTCGGAAATTACTAAGCTAATGAAGTAGCTTAGGGAGAGTACGTCTCCTCAGTCAATTCCACGACATTTATGAGAACCTTCGAGCCTTGTACTTAGGACTTCATTCTTCTCATTATGCTTACTGACAAAGGTTTATTTTATGTCCTATGGGATTTACACTTGGTGAAGTTAGCACTACCTATCAATTAGCTGTCTCTTTGTCAAAGAATCTAGTTCTGCGTGGAATGCTTTATCCTTTAAGGCCAATCAACTCAATGTTGATATCATACAACATAGCAGAGTTCGACATTGTCTTGCTCTATGCTTTGAGCAATGATAGATCATCAACGTGGGTGGATGATGTTGTGCGGCGATTTATACGCCTCAACTGCGATCGGCATAAGGGCCGAGCGACCAAGCCAGCGTCAGATGAACCATGGCAGACTAATTGAACGAGGGTTCCAGATCAAGGTTAAGTGCCGAGCGATCGACGTCCAGGGCGATCGTCTCTTGGCACATAGCGATCCTCTCTAGTGCCCGACCAAGACGATCGTCTTATACCACGTATAAGGCCAGCACCCGTCAAAGTATACGAAGACCGAATCTCGGGTGAAGACCCACGTGCAAATCCGCAATAGGCGCCGCCAGATAAGGTTCTTTGACTCCAGCCCATCACCAGCTGTAGACGACAAGGACAACCTCACCTACCGACCCGTCGAAAGGTCCAAGGTGGGACCTCCCAAGACAGCGACATGAGGCACGTGTTGGCTTCCCAGTGGTTCACTCATCCGGCTGCCAGCAGCAGCTGCGGATTTTAAGCAAACCAACCCATGTGACGGGACGATCGCCCGCTTAGTTTAATACAGGAAAGACGATCGCCCGTTTTGGATTAAGACATCCCAACTACCTCCTCTTCTATAAGTAGGAGACTTCCATCATTTGGAAAAGGACTTTTTTTTTGCTCTCCGAAACCTCTCTCATAGGCTTCTCTAGGATCTCTCTCTCTCTCGGAACCTCTTAACCGAAAGACGGTCGGCAGAAACGAGAACCCCCCATATTTCAAGAACTCTCAGAGCATCAACTCTGGTTCTTCCGGCATTCATCAACTCTCAAGAGCTAGATAACTAGGGTTATTACACTTATTGTAATTGTACTCTTACATTAATATATGTACTCCCCAAGCAGAATTCTTATTAATAATATCTCGCGAGAGCATTCAAGCCTGGGCCTAACAAACCCGGCAAATCTTGTGTTATTTACACTCCTCGTACTGCTCTCGTATTTTGTTTGTTACTCACCGTAGCCATATCCAGCAAACCATTACGTATAATATTTTGGGTAACAACAGATGATTAGTCCACACTCTCGTGATTCATCGAGATTTCTAGATTTTATGAATCATATTAATCTTCGGGGCGTCCCCCTCGTCATGACTCATGGACATAGTAAAATCAAGTATGATATCATGAAACGAGTTCATTGATGACTAATATATAAGTTTGTGCCTTACTCTACCTCCTCCTTAGGTGAGTATTAAGTCGAACCAAGTAGCTTCCACCTCTTCCTTTAGGGAGCTATGGCCTAAATCACACATCTACCATGTGCGATGGCAGCACTCGATTCGTCGGTGTTGCGCCCCTTACCGAGGACTTTCAACCTTACAGGTTGCAGCTGGTATATATGATCTCGTCACTTTCACGATATCAGTAAACGCATCAGGCATCGAATCTGCTACGTTATGAAGATCGAGAATTTTCACTACCACATAGCGAAATTCGGGGATCAAAATGAGACAAAGTAGGGACACACCATGACAATTCCTGTCGTTCCTTGAGAAAGTTCGTCTTCTCTCCTCCCCCTAACGACGGGAAGGTTGTCTCATCGAAGTGACAATCCGCAATTGAGCGATAAAGAGATCACCTGTCAAAGGTTCTATATAGCGGATACCATTGGGGACTCGTATCCAACGTAACTACTTAATCGTCTTTAATACCCATGCATTGTGGGATAACCAAATGTGCGCAATTGGCACTCAAGCTCATCTGAGTCCAGAATATACAAACCAGGACTTATCCAGTTACCAATTGGTACGCATAAATCGTTTGGTTAGCAGAGGGTCTAAAATGAGCGAATAAGTAAAGTTGCATGCAAGACTCATAACCCCATACAGAAATAGGCAAATTGGTGTGCATAACCAATGCCCGGGCTACCATATGATTCGTTCGATGGTTGCCTCCGCGAGACCATTTGTGTATGCTCGTGGGGATGGGATGCTTTTCGTCGCTCCCGATTGATATGCAATATTCATCAAATACTTTAGATGTGAACTCTCCAGCATTATCAGATCTTATAAACCGAACATGGTGGTCAGGGTGGTGAACCCTTAGACAGATAATCTGTGCTAGAGACTTTGCAAAAGCAGCATTTTTAGTGGATAAGGGGGCGACATGTGACCAGCATGTCGAAACATCAACCAGAACCATAAAACATCTAAATGGTTCGCATTCTGGTTGAATCGGTCCACAAATATCTATTTGAATACTATGTAAGAATGTAATTTTTACATCTTCAGTGTAGGAAGGTCTTGCTCCTACTTTGGCTAAAGCGCATGCTTTGCAAAAGAAACGATGTGCATTCGACAGGGTCAAACATGTAGAACGGGCGGATGTCTCCGATGCTTTGAATGACATAGCTTGAGGAACACCAACAAAGTTCATTATGTGGGTTCGTTGCCCACTTCTACTTTGCATGCGTAAGAAAGGATGTCCGTGCATATTCTTAAGAATGTGGGTCATCATTTCACGACCTGGATGCCCTAGTCGTTCATGCCAAAGCCTGTACGAGTCACGTCCTAATGTTCGTTATAGGTGCATAGGATTCAACAATCCTAATCATAGTGACGTACAGTCCACTTGATTGACTCGTAAGTTTCTATAAGATGCGCTTTCGGTCGCATTCATTAGAGATGATATAGAGATACTCTATTCCATTCTCACAATGAGTTTCAACATGAAAGTCATTGATACGTATCCTTGAAGCTTTGTAAGGTTCGAGTTTGTCACTCTCCATGCATATAGAGTGTCGGTGACTGTAAAATAATGTCGTTAGGCATCAAGAACCGGGGGTGCCGCGTCCTTGGATGAAGTGATATGATCCAATCGTCATAGTCACTAATACGTTATAGGCTATTACCATCAGCCTATCACTCGAGTGTTCCTCGATTCATTCGTCAAAAGAGAACATGAGTATTAAAAACTCAGAACCATAAGCATAGGAACAATATTCGGTACATTGAATAAAGTCAATCACTTTTATACGTAAGCAACAATAATATCTTGCTCGAAACCAAAATACATCAGACCATTACTGAAAAATATGAAAATGTCTACCGATAAAATTAGTCATAGATGAGGGGCGGCTAATGACTTTGGCACGTATGGTGCAATACTGCCATCGGTAAATGTGAAAGTGACATTGGGGTCATGTCATGGTCGCCTTCCTCTATATAGTGAGTCTCATATTCGTCGGAATCTCAATATCTCTAGCTGGTTGTGAAATATTTGCTTGCATGGCAGTTCGTATACCAATGGCAACAATCTCACATTAGGAGTCAACTCGTATCTTGGGAGCTAGGAGCGTCGTCTCTTCTCATTACATTGGAAGAGCCTCCATGACCACGACCACGTCTGCAACTGCCACGTCCGTTTCCACCATGCAAATTCATTCCATGTGGTTTGGGATTGGCACGTCCAGTCCCCTATTCGTCAGGGTTCTTTCCACATTTCACTTTGCCATTACTAGCCTCGAGAATTTACTTTTTCTCGGCAGGCCTAGCATTATCGTACTCTAGCATATACTGATTCGTTAGTATAAGCACTTAAACCAAACCAAACCAAACATACCCAGTATATCCCGCTCAGAGCAGGGTCTGGGGAGGGTAAGATGTACGCAGACCATGCCCCTACCTATTACGGTAGGGAGGCTGTTTCCGTGAAGACCCTCAACTTAGTGCACAACAACATATTGAGTGAAAAATACAAAGGGAAGCATATGATACGGAAAAAAAAACTCATTACCATACCTGAGCCCATGGCTTAATCCACATGGGACTTACCTAAGAGAAATTTGGCTACTTCACTCCCGATGAACGCTGCTCAAACAGAAGAGAGTTTGACTCCGCGCACAGCTCCCTGTCGAAAATACACCACACGCAAAAGGCAATAGGATAAAATATACAATAAATGAAAAAACGCAATGCTCTAGGTCAAAGCTAACCGAGACAACCCAATCCTGAGGCTCTCAACTACTGCACCACTCCCAACTAAAGAATCCACAACTCTGATCTGGCGCCTCCAAGCGCACCTATCAACAGTCATAGTCTCGGAAAGGTTTAAGGCCTTCAAATCTAATCTCAGCTGCTCCTCCCACGTTCTCCTCGGTCTGCCTCTCCTCCTCTCCCCGACAACTACTAAACTCTCGACCCTTCTCACCGGAGCAGATGCCTGCCTCCTGCGGACGTGGGCAAATATAAATGAGAAGATACCCTTTCAAATATAAATGATTCACGTGACTAGCTTTGACAGCACAAGAATTAAGCAATGCTCATATTAAACTGAAGAAAGGATTCAAGTCTCAATTTAAAAAAAGCCATATTAGTGACCAAGAACATTCTAAATGAATTTCTGTCTGCCCAGTCATTCAAGTCTCCTATTTGATCTACCATTTCGTAAAGCTTCATATCAGCTAAAAGCGCGGGGGTGGTGAACATAAGTCATTGATGAACACAAGTCTCAATCAGTCGGTATCCACCATGCAACTGAATAAATTTCAATATGACACAGAAGCTCCATACATTAAGTAAATTGTATGCATAATTTACCCTCAACCAATAAGAATTTACAACATATTAGGTGATGTTGCCTACTTTCGACAAATGTTGTTTAATGCTTAAATCTTAAAACTTTCATATAAAAGATCTAGCTTGCTCTGTTGTTTACAAGAGACTAAGAATAAAATGGCTCGGCTTAATAAAGTGTAATTTGCAAACCTTGTTCTAGTACCATTCTATAAGATCTACTCAACTTTGGATTTCCATTGCAAGATAAAAATTTGTCACAGCTATTTAATACTTCAAAAGTTGCAGATTTGATCTATAATAAGCATGCAAGATAAGTTAAGAACTCGCCTCCTTAGGGAACAAATCCCTATCCATAGTGAAGAAAGCTGCTGCATCGTCATGAGAGGTATCAATAAGGAACTCATCCCCATGGTCCAGGAGTTGCCAATATCCTCTTTCTGTTAGGTTCCTTCTTAACTTTGAAATGGACAACAGTGACCACCGAATATTTAATTACCCATTCATAACGGCATCTAGCCGAGCACATAATCCATCCCCAGGTGAAAAAAACCTGACCAAAGTTTGTATTCATCACCAATACCCCAACCGCGTTCCGACTCCCACTCCACATCTAACAATTTCTTTCCCTCCAAATCATAGGCACCTATGGGTCTGCTTCGGGAATGATGTGAGTAAAGCACACCGTCCACGATAGCGGTCTGATGGCTGCAACAAAAGAAGCCGGGAAATTTTCCATTTACGCATCTAAGGTCATGATTGTCGGGATAGTAGGCATAGAGGCCAAGGTCCAAGAAATAAAGCAGAACCCGATTCAAAGAAGGGTCGGAGATGAATCAAAAATCGGGATTAGTTCGGGGCCACTTGGGAATTTCCAAGCGGTTGAAAGAATCATCGATAGGATTATAAACTTCTGCTCTCCAAGCCTTGTGAGTAAAGGCATAGATTCTGTCTTTGTAAAGAATAGGAAATGAAATATCGAGGGAGAACTCCATATTTGGAGCTTTCGTCGACCCCAGATCTGGAGAATCGAATCAAAACGGAAGCCTTCGATGGTACAGTTACCATCCTCTGATGTCTGAGTAACCGAGGCCGCAAACCACAGATCCGAAAGCGCCGAAAATTGGTTTTTGAAGCCGTGCAAGTCTATCCGAATCCGCGAGATCTGAAGCCAAATAAGCCATTTTCATATCCACCGCGTCGAACCTCGAGCATCGATCATCTCCGGAATATCGCAAACAAAGGAACTTCTCCGGATTGCCGAACTTATCTATGTTTTGCCTCTCCTCCTCCAAGGCATCCTCCATCAGAAGAGCAACTTGCACGCGATCATGTTAGCATAAGCACTTAAGTAGGGAAATTAGAATTTTTTTTTTTTTCTGGATTATGTGTCTTCTGTGAGTTTCTTTTCACAAAAAATAAGACGCACCTAAAGGAGCATATCTTTATTGAAATTGTTTGACTCGTTATAATAAAGCAAGTGAATTTTGTCCCACTATACGATCAACTCGAGAAATAGTATTCTCCAAATGGCCCTTAAGGGCATCCCATAGTTCTTTGGGGATTTTATCTAAAGATATTCCTGCCATAAGTTGGGGTCGAGATTTCGCCTGAGAATATCAGTGCGCTTTCTTTCAACTTTTAAAACGGTTCGTCGTCTGTATAAACAGAAAGTGTGGCGCTAACGTTTTAAAATCAGAATCTCATCTATGACACTCAAGTCCTTCTGAGTCCAAGATGCTGAATTTCGAACGAGTTGAATTGGCCATATTCGTAAACAAGAGAAGGAAGTGAATACATTTCACATAATCATGAGTTCGTCCATGATAAATTATTCAATAATTGAATTATTTGTTTAGAACCAAGATATGGTCATGATTTCGATGCGATTTAGGAATACATGTGAAGTTTCGTCCTCATGGTATCTTGTAAGCAGTAGGAATTATGCATTAATATCTACTAATTATGTAGTCTAATTGCATGCAATATCTGTAGATGCATACAAAATATATGTATACTTATAAATATAGACATGTAATTCCTATATATCTATATACACATAAAGCATTCAAATAAGAGATTTTTTTTTACAATAAAAGTTTTTGGGCTAATTTGAAGTTATACCACAACCTTTTTTTTTTCACCCGACACCAAAATCTTTCAAAAATTTTGAAATCACACAAATATTGGATGGCGTTAAGAATTTCCGTCAGAAAAATAAAAAGTAAAAAAAAATCTGGAAATTCTGGAAAATTTAAAAAATCTGAAAAAAATAAAAAAAAATCTAAAAATTCTGGAAAATTTAAAGAATTTGAAAAAACAAAATCGGAATTTTATTTTTTAAGAAAAAAATATCTGGAATAATAATATTAAAAATCAGAACTTTTATTTATTTTTAGAATTTTTTAGAATTAAAGTTCTGATTTTTAATTCTGAATTAAAAATCTGATTTTTTTTAAAAGTAAAAAATAAAAAAATTCTGAAAATTCTGAAAAATTTAAAAAATCTGACAAAAAATCGGAACTTTTATTCTATAAGAATTAAAAATATCTGAAATAATCATATTTCTGAAAACAAATAAAAATTCTGATTTTTAGTATTATTATTCCAAATATTTTTTCTTAAAAAATAAGTCCCAATTTTTTTGTCAGATTTTTTAAATTTTCCAGAATATTTTTCTTTTTTCTTTTTATTTTCGAATTTTAAATAAAAGTTATGATATTTAATATTATTATTCCAGATACTTTTTCTTAAAAAATAAAAGTTCCGATTTTTTTGTTAGATTTTTTTAAATTTTCCACATTTTTTTTATTTTTTACTTTTTATTTTCGAATTTTAAATAAAAATTCTGATTTTTAATATTATTATTCCAGATATTTTTTCTTAAAAAATAAATGTTCTGATTTTTATCCAGATTTTTTAAATTTTCCAGAATCTTACAGAATTTTCAGAGTTTTTTTATTTTTTTTTTCAGATTTTTTAAATTCTTAACGCCATCCGACATTTGTGTGATTTCAAAATTTTTGAAAGGTTTTGGTATCGGATGGAAAAAAAAAAGGTTGTGGTGTAACTTCAAATTAACCCAAAAAACTGTGTAAAGAAAAAAATTCTCTTCAAATAATGTCTGGACATTATATCTAAGTCTTATGGCAGTATTTAATTCAAGTGGATTATAGACTAAATAATTTAGTTGATTTAGGCATAATAAAATATATTCTATATGATAATTGTGCAATTAAATCATATAATAAGATATACTAAATTGCGAATAAGGCAGATAGTAGGGTTATTAAGATTACCTTGCAGGAAAGACACGATATTTTATAAGGGTATACCTTCAAATCTATTTCTTGTACGAGATTGTATTTCTCAATCCAACCGTCCACTTGATCGTAAAAAAATATTTGATTCCTTGCGAGATATAAAAATAAAGAGTTAGATTTGTAATTTAAATTAAAAAGCAAGGTGATTAATGAAATTGGATATTTAATAATAAAAAAAATCTATCCTTCCCAATTCCCTTCTTCGCTCGGTTATCACACTCCAGGGTTGCAATTTGCTTTTTGCAGAGTTGGAGTCGGAGTGGCTTGCTGGGTCGGAGGAAGCAGTTGGGTTTTTGCTCGTTGCACGGTGGTGATGTGTGAGGACGACCGGCGTGGGCGATTTGGCGGTGTCGGGGTCGCGGCCTGGAGTAGATCAGAGAGGTGCGACTGGCCGCTGGTAGCGCGGGGGAACTGGTACTCGCGCGGGGGAAGAAGGCGTCCGATCTGGTCTGGATCGGCGGTGGGTGGCTTCTGATTTGGAGGTCGGGATCGGAGGCCGGGCGACTTGGGTTTTAACCGAGGGGACGACGAATCAGGCGACGAGGTTAGGGTTTCTGGTCGGAGGGGATGAGCGACAGCGGCGGAAGGGTTGGAAACCGGCGGCCGATTGCAGAAGACGGGCAGGATGAGCGACGGCGGTGGACCTGCCTACGGCTGGGAAGAAGAAGACGAGGCTAGGGTTTGCAGAAAAAAAATCTGATTTTTTCTTTTTCTTTTTTTTTTTTTCGGTTGGACGATTTTTTTCTTCTTGTTGCTCTATTGATAAAGTACGCTAGGGTAGAAGATGTGTGTATTCTCGTTGATGAATCCCTTTAAATAGGAAGAGATTACATATTTTGAAACATTCCAACAGACCTAGTCCTACACTAACTAGGAGAAACCCATTAACATGTATAATAAGACACGCAGTGTGTATTTATTTTAACAAATTTATATATTTTAGGTTCATATATTTTAATTTATAACTTATTTAAAATGTATTATACTATTTTAAATATACAAAACTAGTATCACAATATACCAACCTCAAACAATATTAAATTTCAAGTCAATTTCTATGACAATTTTGTAGTTTTAATCAACTTGAAGGCCATAATTAAATTACAAATCGATTTATTTCGTATCTCTAATTTTCAGTTGGAGGATTAACGGATTATGCACGATCTTAATATCTCTTCGTGCGCCCTCTCCCGATCTCTCTTTAATCGTATCTCAATCACCTGCTCCAAACAACATTTAATAATATTCTTATTATATATCGCGATTCATGGATGCAATTTAATTAACATATTTACAAAATCGAATTAAAATAATTAAATTATTAAATTACTTTGTCAGAAAAAAACATGCTGGCTCTCGGAGTTTTTCCGCGGCTGCCGCACCAAAAAAAGACCATTGTAGGCTGCCGCAAGCCACCGTACCAAAAGAGAAAAAGGTTGACCAACGCTGGAGGTCCGCCGGCTGCTAGCACGCAGGCCGACAGACTTTGTTAATGTATATGCTATGATGCACGGATTCTTTAAAATTCACCAGTATCAGATACGCATGGATGCGGGTGCGATTCGCGTGGGATTCGCACGGGAGTCGCCACGTGGCGAATCCGTGCAAAAAAAAATGGACTCGCGTATCCGGTGCGTGGGGTAGGGGGCGTGGGTGAAATTATTATTTTTTTAGGGTTTTTTTGTAATTTTTAAAAAGTAAATCAAATAAACTAAAATACAAAAAGTAAATCATTTCATAAGTAATTACTTTTACCTTTAGCAACATTCATGAACAGCATGAGAAAGCTCAGCTGCTCAAAGCCATTTTGAATTGTTTTTTTGTATGATTTGTTTTATGTATTTGAATTGGTTTTATGGTAATATTTGAATTGTTGTTTTTTATATTTAACAAGTGTTATATATAATAAAATATAAAATAAACAGATGTATCTTTGCCGTATCGCACCCTAATATTTTTAAAAACTCGTATCCCCGCACCCGTTTCTACCCGCACCGCACCCGCCCCCGCACCTGTGCAACATAGTGTGTATGTGTTTTTTGAAACAAGATTATGTGCATGTGTTTTTGCTTTCTCGTGTTTCGTATTGTATCCTTTCTTATTTGTATGTGTTTTTGAAAAGTTGGCATATACTTTTAACTCTCGATCAGCGTTTGAGATTGAGAGAGGACACACACAAAAAAAAAAGGAGGAATACTCTCATCAATTTCTCGCTTTGCATCATAAAAGCTAGTTTCGGGGTAACAATTTCATCGCTTTTATTTTTCCAGAGAATTGCGTAAAATATCTTCATAACCTAAAAAACATGTGAAATTTATTTTAATAAAACACGATGATTACCACGCAACACACATTGATTAATTAACATCAGATCAGTGTCAATGCATTAAATAAAATTTAGTAGCCAAAGACTAAAGATATCAATTAAATTTATGTTCTCTTAATCTTATTTGACCATTGACTAAAGAAAAGTTCGTTTCGTCAACGACTATCTTCTTAAATCAGCTATATTATAAGCTAGCTGATTGATAAATTAATTTTTCAAGCTTATGAAAAAAAAACTAGCTTCTCATCTTTATATATTCCATATATGTCCGTGACCTAGATAAAAATATAGGGCTTTTTACATAAACACTCCCCGAGTAATTGACATATTACAAATAAACCCACCATCCGTTAACTTTTCAGGAAAAATTGAGGCTTCAAATGAGTTGTGGACGCGAAAAATTATGGTTAGTCCGATCATCACTCTGTTACACTTGCTAATAAATTACTTTTGTTATAAATATAATACAATAATTTTGTGTTGGGTTCTGGTGAGAATGATACTTAAGTTAAGAAATAAGAATGAATTTGATCCATAGATCTTGATTAAATGGATAGTCTAGATTTATTCTCACAAAAACTTATGCATAGAATGTAATATTTTAGTGCATTGATATTTTGCTGCATATAGTGCAGAGTTTTTATGCATTGTAAGTTTGATGCACGAAATGCATATATTGCATGCATCAGCCAATATGGACCGTACAACACACACAGATCAATGATTCATATTTATTCGCAATTCATAACATAAAAACCATTCTCATATGATCATAAATCTTGTGTTCGACTTATCTTTTATATTTTACGGAATTTTTTTACACCTATTGTTGTTGTGATCTTGTTCGTAACCAAAATAACTATTATTATACACACAAGCCTTATCCAGCGGCAATTTTAAATCATCAAAAATAAATTATCAATGACTTTTCAAAGTGATAGTGAACTGTGAATAGTACATATGTGTAATTTATAGGTAGTATATATTAAAATTATAATAGACAAAAATATCATTTATTTTATTTTATAACAATTATTGTTAAAATATAATGAGAAAGTTTAAAAAATAATAGAAAAATAAAAGTGATGTCATTTTATGTAATTATATATATATATAAAAAAAACAGTTAGCTTATCAGCTAATTTGCTAAACATTTATATTAAAATCAGCCAGCTTATCAGCTACATAATCAGCTATCTTATCAGCTATCCAATCAACTATCAGCTAGCTTATCAGCTACCAACTACTTTATCAGCTTATTCAAATTAGATAATTAAATTATTCTATTTACCGAGTATAAATGAATACTCCTGCATCAACTTTGAACATTAAGTATGTCCAATCTCAAAAAATAAAAATAAAAAATTAGTCGATATCCAATACAGACATTGTATAATAATTCAATTTACAACTACTCCAATTGCAATATCTTATTATCTATAAAATATAATCATTTCCGCAAATCCCACCCACCCCGTCCCGTTCCCAGACAATCTCTCTCACGAAAAGCGGATATTCACACTTCTGCCACGCGATCACCACAAAATTCTATTGACGGCCGGCCATCTTTTTTACGGCAGATCTGTCGACCTGCTTTTCAACGGGCCTGCTGTCGATAAATATTCGGCGATTGGCCAAACTGTTTTTTTTCTCTTAATGGCAAGCCCGCCAGCCTTTTTTCTGGCAGCCGACCATTTTTTTGACCCATTGATCATTATGACACGAGTTATCTCTAGTCTATAATATAAAAGACAACGTTGTTTTTTGGTGATAGTCCCCATCTGAAAAGACCATTGTACCCCTCCCATATCCTTTCTTTTTGCGTTGAATTTAATAATAATAATATTAAATATTCAACAATAAATAAATTTTAAAAAAATACTCATAGAAAATAAAATTAAACTAAAGGGATAATAAATTTAAAAAAAAATAAGGTGATCTCAGACGGACCTCCGACCGACGTTTTTCCGGCAGGACATCCGCCGGCAGACCTTCGGTAGCCGGCCAACTTTTTTTTTCGCGAGGCCCGCCTGCCTACTTTCCGGCGGGCCACCGCTGGCGCCCGACTATTTTTTTTAACGCTAGGCTGCAGGCCTGCTTTTTGGTAACTGGCCATTTTTTTTCTGATAGCCGCCGACCTGCTTTTCGATGGGCCATCGCCGGTGTCCAGCCATTTTTTCTTAACGCCAACCCGTTGGCCTGCTATCTGGTGGGCCACCGTCCCCGTCCGACCAATTTTTTTAACACCAGGCTCGTCGGCCTACTTTCCGGCCGTTTTTTTTACGGCAGGCCCGTCGGCCGCCGGTAGGATTTTGAGAACCAACAAATTAATTCAATTATATCATCGTCATCATGTCGTTATGGCACGAGCAATCTCTAGTTTATATAATATAAATGACAACAGTATTTTTTGGCTGCAGCGTTTTTACGAAGATCTCCGACGGACCTACGGCCGACCCATTTTCCGGTAGCGTGGCGGGTCTCCGGCAGACCTACGACGACTGGCAGGTTTTTCTTTTCGCCAGGACGTCGGTCTGCTTTCCAGCGGCGGCGAACGGTCATTTTTGTTTTACGCTAGGCCACTAACCTGCTTTCCTGTGGGCCACTACGACGGACCTCCGGTGTCCGACCAACTTTTTTTTATTACGCTAGGTCGCCAACCCACTTTCCGGCGGGCCACTTCCGAGGGCCAATCCTTATTTAAGAAAAAAACGCCATTCTGTCATCCTGTTTTCCGACGGGCCACTACCGGTGGCCGATCAATTCTTTTTTTCTTTTTTAAAAAATGCCATGCCTGCCGGTCTACTTTCCGACAGTCCTTAATTTCTTTTTTACGGCAAGCCCGTCCTCACGAATGGAAATTTTGAAAAATTATATTGAATTGAAAAGGACTACATGAAAAATAGACGCAACATACCTTTTTGTCGGGCCAATATGCATTGTTTCTCTAGAACATCCTCTGATAAGTACACCCAACAGGTTTCCCAAACATGTTCAGGTCGGCTGATACAGTTTGACAAAAGCAATGTAGCATACAATAGCCGTATCGAATGTGCCGAGGCAAACTGACTTGACTCAACGATGGCATCAGTATATTCTTTGTCCTCAATCAACAAATGCAATGTGTAGCATGCGTCACGTAGCGTATTGTACTGGATACCGTTGACTTTCATCATATCCCTATAGCATTTCGCACCGCGAACAATGTTAATCATTAGCCTCAAACTCCACACTCTGGAGGAACAAAAATGACACGTCCAATAACTTTTCTTTACCTTTTTCTTGGCTTCCAGACTCGGTCATTTTGAATCCAAACAAAATGCTACGGGAATTCCTCGTAGGTAAGATTGTTTGCGCAGGGATACCTATTATTGGCCTCAAACCAAGCTAGAAATTGGCTTTGGTTCATAGTAGGTTTTGCTAGCACAGAGTCTATTTGATCTTGATCCGTAAACACGATAGTCTTCGTCGGGAAGATGAAAGCTAAGTCGCTCAACTGGTGGATCCCTATAATGAATCTCAAATCCGAGAAGTCTCCATGCTGCCTCATATGAAGAAACATATCTGCAGTCATAGTACTGGTTGACCTCATCGACATCTTGTACGGAATTAAAATTTGGCGAGCTTTTGAAAAATGATACAGTCACGTGATCATTTTCTTTGTTTATGTATTTAAATAGATACTTTATTGCTTGTGATTGATTGCACTCCATAATTAAGTAGTTGATAACGGTTCTGCGGAATAATGTATCTGTTATCGAGAGGCACACCATTATTGAGAACAAATCGTCCATCGTCTCTTCATCTATATGTCGGGTATCCTTCATCATCAATTGTCGTCTCTTCGGCATAATTCTTAGGAAAATACTTTGTGCATTTTCCATCAGACATGCATGTAGCCGACTTGCTAGCCACTCCACATGGGCCATGAATTATGTACACGAAAATGGCAGCGTGGTATTCTGGGTCACTCTTTTGATCGGGTATCTCTGCAGAGATAACACCGTCGATTGTCGTCGCAACTGGAAATCTATCTTTCTTAAACATAAATACCAATATGTGCGCATGTGACAACCCTCATTTTTGAAACTCGATAGTGTACACAACTAAAATTTACAAAACATAATATAATTAAGAAAAGAAATATATTTTGATCGAATTTTACATCAAGAACATGGTAAAAAACGTTAAAATTTAAAATATTACCCATCTTTACTTCACTAAATATGTTTTTCTTCTGAATATCATTCATCAACTCATCCAACTTCATTTTAAATACCCTACACGCTATGCCAGGATGGTCTTGTAGCTTCAACTTGCTTTTATCTAGAAATCTAGTGATCTCTTGCCATTTCAAGTTGTATGTGAATGTGATGAATAGATAAGGGTATCCAGTCCATTTGCATATAGCCATGGCATCTTGATAATTTTGTATCATGTTTCTGGGTCCACGGTAAATGAAGAGGGCAATATGATGCGTTTTATCTGTGCAGAAGCATCTATTTCACCACGCAGATATGCATCTTGAAGACCTTCGGACATTTGCGTCCTCAATTGCGGCTGATTCTGACGCACCCACCTTGTTCTTGCTGACTCGACATGTATATATACATATATAATAGCATTATGAATTTGAAGCACTATATTAACTATCTCTCCTATGTGGTATTTTCTTAATTTTGGATTGTTATTTCCCACATCGGTTTAAAATGGCACTTAACTGATGGATAACCTAAATAAATAAAACTTAGTATCTTGAATCCCACATCGATTTAAAATAGAACTCCACCAATGGAGAACCTACATAAATACTTAGAATTCAATGTGTATTTTCAACCCCATAGTTATTTCACACACAAGCTTAAGAATTTTTTTAGTTGCGTTTAATTTGGCCAATTATTAAGTTGAACAAATAAATAGTTTATTTTTTTAGTAAAAAATGAATTTAATCAATTATTAAATTTATATCTGTTTTATTTAATAATTTTATTTTAGTTTGGCCAATATTAATAATATCAATTATTAAATTAGTCAAATAAATTACTTTATTTTTTATTGAAGATTCTAATTTGATCAATTATCGGATCTTCATTAATCATGTTTATCTAAAATTTGAATACCACATCAATCTTAAATGAGGCTCTGCTAGTTGGGGAACCTAAATAAATATTCAAAATCATTGTATAACTTTTACTCCATAATTATTTTGCACTATGAGTTTAATAGTTTTATTTTTATTCAGAAAAATAATTTGGCTAATATTAATTTGGCCGATTATTAAGCCAAATAAATAGTTTATTTTTTTATTAAAAATTTAATTTGGCTAATTATTAGGTTTGTATTAATAGCATTTATACATAAATTTGAATCTCATATCGATTTTAAACGAGACTCCATCGATTGGATAACCTAAATAAATACTCAAAATCAATATGTATTTTTTCACCTCACATTTATTTCGCACAATCAGTTAATAGTTTATTTTAAAAAATTTAATTTGATCAATACTTCTCTACCCATATATAATAAATTCTAATCTCTCTCTCTCTCTCTCTCTATATATATATATATATATATATATATATATATATATATATATATATATATTAGTAAAATATATTCAGAGCACCACTTTAAGTCTCTCATACATGTTATTTTCTAATTTTTAGATTCTTTTCATCTAAAATATTCCATACCATATTGGTTTTGAATGATACTCCATCGATTAGAGAACTAAATAAGTACTTATAATCAATGTGTATTTTATCATAACATTTTTCGTATGCAATTAATTTGACCAATTATTGAGTGTGCCAAATAAACAATGCTATTTTTACTGAAAATGAAATTTGACCAATCATTGCGTTGACCAAATAAATAATCTTATTTTTATCGGAAAATTAATTTGGCTAGTTTATTTTTATTTAATTTAATTTGTCTAATTTATCAACGTTGATTAGTCAGACGTTGATAAATTGGACAAATTTAATTTGGCTACTTTAACATAATTTTTTTAAGTCATACGTAACAACCAATTATAACAACTTATACTTGATTATTTAGATTTTATATGTTTTAATAGATTTAGGTAATTAGTGTATATAACTATATAGATTTGCGAGGGGAACATGTACTAAAAGTATCTTTAAATCGAGTTTGAGATAGGTATAAGTATATAATATCTAAATGGGTTTCAGATGGCCGAACCCTAGCTGTATTTTTTCGGGGGGAAAATGTTTTTTTAGGACCATACTTTAGGGGGTTATGTTTTAAGGACAATATGTTTTTGGGCTTGGAAATGTAGGACAATAATTTCAAAAATATGTAAATCTAGGCCAATTGAGTTCGAATTAGGTCTGATTGGGCTGAATAAGCACATGACTCGCACATGTGTGTCTAATTTCGGACTTCTAGTCGTAAGCGTCATATTAGTTAAAAAAATTCATAACTATTAGTTGGTAAAGCAAAATCCTACGAAATTAATATTGTAAATTCACAGCTCGGTGTAGTTCATTAGTGTATTTTGGATTTGGTTGAAAATTTTAAGGGTTGAAACAGTTTTCTACATTTCTACACCATACGTGTAAGAAAATTACAGTTTGACCCTCGATCTTTGAAAATTCATATCTCTTAAACCGTAAGCCTGAATTGTATGAAATTTATACTGTAGGTTCATAACTCGATATAGTTTATTCGTATTCTCATTTTTGTCTAAATCATTTCGTAATGAGACATATTTGCACAAAATATCATTATTCACGTAAAAAAATACAGTTTCGTCATCCAAACTTCAAAAATTCATATCTTACAAACCGTAAATCATAATCACATAAAATTCAAATCATATATTATTCACTCAACATATTTTAACACTATAATTTTGTTTTCTTAAAAAATATTTCTTACATAAGGTGATAATTTTCGAAATTATGGTGCATAAATCGTACATTTTGTGCAAATCTGTCTCTTCACTCAACATATTTTAACTCCATCAGTTACGTTTTCTTTAATTTTTTAACAAGATTGGAATTAAAAAATTAATTTTAATTTTTTAGTGAGAACATGTAAAGCAACAAAATGAACATAAGCTCGTTTGTATTTGTTGGAGAAAAAATATGATTCCTGTCGAATTTGATTCCCGTCGAATTTGATTCCCAATAGTAATGTCCCATTTTGACTTCTTGCGGTCAATAATTTTCATGTTGACCACGAATTAATCTCAAACTATAATGGTAAAATATTTAAAAAAATTATATATGAAACTTCACAATTTAACGTTTCATTCTATAATTTAATTAGACATTTTACCATTATAGTTTGAGATTAATTCGTGGTCAAGCTTGAAAATTATTGACTAGAAAAAGTCAAATGGGAAATAATTTTTAGGACCGGAGGAGTATTTTTTTATTTTTTAATAAACTCAATTCTCTTTGCTTTCAAATAAATATATAAAGTATCTAATAGCAATATGAATTCGGAGTACCACATTAACTCTCTCCTATATATTTTTTTTATTCTTATTTATCTAAATCCTGAATCCCACATCAAGGTATATGTCTATAAATTGTAAATAATTTTTGAAAATTGTATAATTTCAAACTTATACTAGAAATTTAATTTTTAATCCTTTCTCATTTATAATATTTATTCTTAATATTTACTTTACAATATTTGAGTTTCTATTGAGATGGATTAACTAATTACTATAGCAACTTATGTTTAGTTATTTAAATTGTATAAATTTAAATATATTGAGTAATTAGTGGATATTATAGGGGTCTGGGATATAAATGGGTAATAAAATCATCTTTAATCGAGTTTGTGATGAATACGTGTATATAAATTTTAAATAGGTCTCAGTGGTTGAACCATACTATCATTGTTTCATGTGTTACTATATGAGTTCTGAACTGAAATAAGTAGTAGAATTATCTTTCAATCAGGTTTAGGATGAGTAAAAGTACATAAATTCTAAATGAGTTCGGGTGGCTGAATCTCATCGTCATCATTTCTGTTTATTGGTATGTTCCGCTGCGATACGATTCAGAGTGGCTAAACCCTAACAAAGTATTAAATTATTTTTAGGTTTTAACTTGTAAATCACAATGTAAAGTGATTACCCGTCGAGTTTCGACGGGCTATACACTGGTATGTATGTATGTATGTATGTATGTATGTATGTATGTATGTATGTATGTATGTATGTATGTATGTATGTATGTATCAGTATGTAAATATAAGGATTATACATATATAACCAAAATAAATCCTCTTTTATTGTATAGCTGATGCCTGACTGTCCTACTTTTGTGAACTACTATGATAAGTGAGTTTTTCATACTTACGAGGCCTTACGAACCCGTGCGATGCACCGGCTTTGCTTTTGGTTGAATATCTATGTGTTTTGTACGTAATGTTTGTGGAGATGTTTATATACTTTTTATCAAGGTTGCGTCAATATTTGTAATATAAGTTTTATATAATCAGTTATATGTAATGTATTAGGTTGTTTATTTTTTTTTGTTCAATAAGTTTGTGATTTGTGTTTGTTATCACGGGATGAGGCTTTAAGAACCCGTGCGATGCACCGGCTGTGTTTTGGTTTAATATCTACGTGTTTTTACGTAATGTTGGTGCAGACTCTTGGCCTTCATAATTACTGTCGTAATCATCTTTCATCACCTAACAATCTGCATCATTGTTAGAAGACGATAATGGCAAATATGTAGCAACATTTGATGTTGTCGAATCAGTTATTGATAGTATCGACCTCATTGTTTTTTCCCTTTCATTGACTTATAGTTTAATTCTTGTTGTTGTCCTTTTTATTCTTTTTTACTTTTTTTATTGTTAATTTCTCAAAATTTGGAATTGCTTAAGATGGTTTGGTTACATATTATTATAAATTTACATTATTAATTAATTTCTTTAATAAAACAATAACCATAAAAAAGTCAATCAATCCGCCATCCCATAGTCTCGGTCAAAAAGCATAAACCCACACGTCTCATATCATTGCGATATTGTATAAAATTATTTGCTACATAATGTTTAGCGTAAAGTGTAGAAATGAAGATAAAAGTATCTATTTGAACAAAGCGGACATCGTAATAATGAGAACATTTATAAAAGAGTGTAGTATTTGTAAGAACACAAATTGAATGTATTTAATTATTTCATAAATAGGATGGGGTTCAAGTTATGTGTCACTATATATTCCATTAAGTTATATATCACTTTGTATTCCATTAATTGAAGCGCAACTTCAGTTGCATGGGTAGAGGTAATTATAGCATAGGGTTCTATCAAGTGAACTTTATTGCATGGTAATGAAGATAAAAGTATCTATTTGAACAAAGCGGGCATCGTAATAATGAGAACATTTATAAAAGAGTGTAGTATTTGTAAGAACACAAATTGAATGTATTTAATTATTTCATAAATAGGATGGGGTTCAAGTTATGTGTCACTATATATTCCATTAAGTTATATATCACTTAGTATTCCATTAATTGAAGCGCAACTTCAGTTGCATGGGTAGAGGTAATTATAGCATAGGGTTCTATCAAGTGAACTTTATTGCATGGTTATGATTCATTATATTAGAAGTTTCTCTTAGTTGTTAAAATCACTTTAAAAGCACCCTCCAAATACCCTCCAAATCAGTATAAACACAAATGACATTGTCCTTTAATGATTCCAGAAACAAATAACAAAACTAATTGTTTTGTTCGACTTTTAATTTTACGGACAAAGTGATTGAGTATAAAAAATTGTTGCCTAACAATGAACTTGTATTATATATTGTGTTTGAAGACATGGCCTATATGCTTATAACGTGGAAGTTTATTATATGACGAACATTCGTTCATACTTTTTTGTTTAATATAGTTTGAATTTTCTATTTTTAGCATGAGATTACAAAATTAAAGCTTAGATTCATTACTCCTCCAATAATTCAGTATATACATATATGGATATCAAAGAGTCAAAAAGATTAAATGCAAACAAAATATTAACATTCAGATCCATCCAACTATTGAGTGTCGCAATGAATCATGGATAAAATTTATGAGAATGAGACTGATTAGAGGATGATTCAACTTCATATATTGTTGACAACCGAAGCCTAAAGAACTGAATACCAACCGAATTTGCCTTGATGAATATCTTTGCATTTCCCTAGTTGAACATGATCTCGACACTCCTAAGCTCGAAGACGATTATTGTTGGCTTCTTTCTTGTGAAGAAAGCTATGCATGAACATAATCGTTTCTCGGTAGTGATCGGGCTCTTGTTTAATCTTCTCTTCTTTCTCCAAGTGGACTTTAAGTTTCTATTCGTCATCTTTTTGTTGCTGCAACTCGAGTTGAGTTAGTTGTTTTGCTTTCTTCTTCTTCTTATCCTAATTCTTTTTTTTTCCTTCATCCATTCCCTGACATTTGGAAAATCGATAAGACATAGAACAATAGAACTTAACTTTATCCCCCACAATTTTTTTTTAAGAAAACGAAATGAATGAATTTGAGTTGGCCACCCCCTCCTCATACATGAGGGGTTAAATAAAATCAAATACATTTTACGTGTGTATGTGTTTGCTTATATAAATATATTTTGTAAAAGGGAATGAAAGAAGACATACGGTTGTTGGCGAAGATATCATCTCCTACACCATCTTCTTGCCCAAACCTATCATGCAATAACAACAGCACATATACAATCATTAACAATACAATCACAAACAATCATTAACAATACAATTACAAACAAATATGTTTGCCAATGACGTTAATCATTTTGGAGCTGCTCATTACACACGACAACAATCAAAACTAAACTTAGTACCATATCACATTACCAAAAGAAACAATTCAAACAAATAAAATATACATCACATCAATTTTTCAATAACCTTCTTCATCAACGACTCATGCATGCCATGATGACTAAAATGAGATGTGTTGAACTATACTATTTATACTTTGTAATGTGTAACTATTCAGGATACAAAGAGATTGTAACTCGAAATTGGTTACAACATTTACCTCGTGATCAATATTCATAAATTGATTTCATAAAGGACTTCAATTCGAATTCCCAATATTTATTTGCGGAACAATTCGCATTCCCAATCCCAACATTTATTTGCTTACAACTCTGTACGAAAATGGACACTTTGTTGATTTTCTAAGCCATTGTACAATGTTGTTAAGCTTAGATGCCAATTCCCGATTGTGTTTCTTCAAGACTCTCACGATCGTCCCCAATGGAAGCGTCAGAAACTCAACAATACCTCCGCAAAATCGCTGTTGGCTTCTGCATATAGTTACTTCGTTTTTTGTTTATTAGTGACGACTTTCAAGTTGAACTTGACATAATTATTAGACATCTTGTATGTATAATATATATATATATATATATATGAATGTTGAAAAACAACACAACTGATGATATCTGAATCTGGCCTCGGTATTTATAGATAATAGACACAGCAAGGGTCGGTCTTTCCAAATCACAGTAGACCCTTCATCTTCCCCAAGACTGACTGACTTCAAACTTCTTCATGCGTGTCTATTAAACTGACTTGAGAAATGTACCGAAAGTGACATATGTGACCCTTCATCTTCCCCTCATTAAGGTATTGCCCTTTGGCATGGAATTTTTATCATAATAATTGGTGTCATTACCCCTCATCAATGAATTTTTTGGGTGAATCTTTCAATATATATGATTACACTACAACCAATTGTGGTTATAATTTGATCGGAGTCTTTTCTCTTTTATTTTAAATGGTTATCTTCCTGATTGAGCTTTTATATTTCTTGATTTATGAATTTGGAAAATTTATCTTTGCATATAAATTGTTGGCATTTGAAAACTATAATATATGAGATAGATATTATAAGAATTGCGTATAAAATAAATAATTAACATACTGAAATAAATATAAATAAAGGACCCAAAAATTTCTCGCACTGGACCTATAAAATCTCAGGACCGGGAGAGAACTAAAACCTACAAAAGAGGAAGCAGGCGGGACGACAAGGAAAGATCCACCATTATTACTAGTGCTTATAAAAAATATAAGCTAGAATAATATTTATATATATATATATTAAAGCTCACTCCTCATTTCTCTCACCCAAAACATCATTAAAAAATAGAGAAGTATCAAAAAATCTAGAATATTCGAACATATCAATCTTCACAAGGCAAATAAGATCTCTAAAAATGTCTGAATATATCATTGTTGAATATTAGCATCATTCGGTTATAATTAATAAAATCTTTTGATCTAACTATTAATTGATCAAATCAACAATAAAATTAAAAAAATCGTTCTTCATTTCTGAAGATTATCATATCTAACAATAAAAGAAATCAATCAATATATATAGTTTTCATCGGAATTAAATATGACTAAAGCATAATATTATTAAATTACAATTGCAAAATAAGATAAATAAATACAACAATCATATGAGAATCATAACTTAGAAATAATATCAATTTTCTCATCATATCTCCAAAACTGAACCATCACCTAATTTTTTAATTTGATTTGTATTTACCTGGTTAAATTATTAAGTTTAATTGAATAATTAGTTTATTACTATTATTAATCTATTCTAATTTATATTTTAGGCCTATAAAATTAAATTATTTTACACATTACAGGAAACAAAATAAAAAGTAATTTCTTATTATCTATCTTCGTTTGCACAATTTCATTAATATAATTATTGAGTTAGATAATCTAAACATATCAGAATCTTATTAAATTACTGTAATATCCGGCTGTAATTTTTCATTTTTACTGTTATAATGTACGTATGATTCGAGTATCATCGTATTATGTTTGGATTTATGCAATATTTATTATATCAAGATATGCTGGAATTTTTTGCTCGATTGAGACAGCCAAGTCAACGAGCATTACATACGCAACGTCATTGCATTAGCGTACGTAATGAGGGTGAGCTTATGTGCGTCATTTTTGACAACGTACGTAAGGAGGTGTATGTCATGAGGCAGTAGCCTCTGGAGGAGGTTTACGTACGTAATACTAAAGGTGTTAGCGTACGTAAAGGTTGTTAACGTACGTTAACCTTTGTAGGTAACATACATTAGAGGAAGTGCAATTATAAAGACATGTCTTGTCTTCCATTTTTGCACAAACCAACTCCGGGTTTTCTCTCTAGAACTTGCCTTCCTGTCCGCTAAGAAATTTTAGTCCCCTTCCATCTTATCTTGGAGCTTAGTAAGTTTGACGATTGGAGTGTGTTCTTGAAATTTTGGGGGATTTTTCTTAATCTTTAAGAGGTATGTTGTATAATTTTGTGTTAATTCCGAGATGATGATAATAATCTTGATGACTACTTCATGTGTTGTTAAATTGTTGAAAGATAACATGATTATAGTTGGTTGTTATGAAAAGATGATGAAGAACATAATGATTAGAACTTATAGATGAGTATGTTCTTAACGCTTAGAGATTCTTAGATGTTATAAATATATTTTGGAAAGATTATTAACTTGCTCGATGAATTATGAGATTTAACTAATTTAATTGATGATAATAATGAATTATGAGATAACTATCATAGCTTTGATATAACCAAGTTAAACTTGATGCTAAATCCAAAATTCTTGATAAATCGATGATTTAGGATTGTCTAGAACATCATGTTCAAATGTTGATAGTGTTCTTAAGAGGATTATGATGATATAAGATAATATTATCATAATAGGATGATTAATTGATGTTGTTCTTGATAAATCCTTATTTAATGGAATAACATGGGTATTAAAGAACATTATGAGTATGTTAATTTGATAATAGAGATGATTTGGGGGGTATTGAAATTCATGAATTAGGACTTTATTATTCGTGGGAATAGTTTGAACTATTCGTATGGAGTTGTAGATGTCGATTTCCATGAATTCGATATCGGTGTTATAGGGTTATGATATTGAATGAGTTGTATTTCATTCAAGGTTGCTTGATCGAGTGAGTGTTGTTTGTCGAAGGATGCCATTCGTTCGTTTGAGAAAAGACTATTTTTCAGTGTAGCTAAAGGTTGTGCGGAATAACGTATCTGTTGTCGAGAGGCACATCATTATTGAGAACAAATCGTCTATCGTCTCTTTATCTATATGTCGGGTATCCTTCATCATCAATTGTTGTCTCTTCGGCAAAATTCATAGGGAAATACTTTGTACATTTTCCATCAGACATGCATGTAGCCGACTTGCTAGCCACTCCACATGGGCCATGAATTATGTACACGAAAACGGCAGCATGGTATTCTGGGTCACTCTTTTGATCGGGTATCTCTGCAGAGATAACACCGTCGATTGTCGTCGCAACTGGAAATCTATCTTTCTTAAACATAAATACCAATATGTGCGCATGTGGCAACCCTTATTTTTGAAACTCGATAGTGTACACAACTAAAATTTACAAAACATAATATAATTAAGAAAAGAAATATATTTTGGTCGAATTTTACATCAAGAACATGGTAAAAAAACGTTAAAATTTAAAATATTACCCATCTTTACTTCACTAAATATGTTTTTCTTCTGAATATCATTCATCAACTCATCCAACTTCATTTTAAATACCCTACACGCTATGCCAGGATGGTCTTGTAGCTTCAACTTGCTTTTATCTAGAAATCTAGTGATCTCTTGCCATTTCAAGTTGTATGTGAATGTGATGAATAGATAAGGGTATCCAGTCCATTTGCATATAGCCATGGCATCTTGATAATTTTGTATCATGTTTCTGGGTCCACGGTAAATGAAGAGGGCAATATGATGCGTTTTATCTGTGCAGAAGCATCTATTTCACCACGCAGATATGCATCTTGAAGACCTTCGGACATTTGCGTCTTCAATTGCGGCTGATTCTGACGCATCCACCTTGTTCTTGCCGACTCAACATGTAATATCCGACTGTAGTTTTTCATCCTTACTGTTGTTTTGTTCAAATAATTTGACTATCATTGAATCATGTTGCATTTATTATATGACTAATGTCGAGATGTTATGGAATTGAGTTAGTTATCGTTGTCATTCGCCGTATGTTTGTTAGTTTCATGTTAATTGGAGAGTTGCATTTTCGAATCTATTCTGTTAGTGTAGCATACGCTACATAGAGTGATTAACGTACGTTAAGCTTGTGCCTTAACGTACGTAAATTTTTATCAGTTGCGTACGTTAGGTGAGAATCTGACATCAGTTGACTTCCGCATGTGAATTTGTATCCGTTGCCATGCATGTGAGGTGTGATTGGGCTGTCATGTCGGTCAGAGTCAACCCTATGTTACGTACGTATTACCCTCTTCTTTAGCGTACGTAAAGGGCCTGTGAAATCGATTCAGAAACCCTTGTAAGCCGATTACGTATGTAACCCTCTACTGGTTAGCGTACGTAATAGTGTTAACGTACGCTAATTTTGTTCGATAGCGTACGTTAAGGCTGTACAG
Organism: Orobanche coerulescens; assembly: GCA_033398695.1. Classification (NCBI taxonomy): domain Eukaryota; kingdom Viridiplantae; phylum Streptophyta; class Magnoliopsida; order Lamiales; family Orobanchaceae; genus Orobanche; species Orobanche coerulescens. The sequence continues at coordinate 12,038,629 of CM065818.1, read as the reverse complement.
TCTATTTAAAGACACAACCTGTTTTTCATTTCTTCACAACTCCAAACCGATTTTCTCTCCATATATCGTACCTCTGCACCCCCAAACCGATATCAACCTCCTCCAACTTGTGTTTAAGCCTTAAATCTTGGAGTGGAGTTCATTACCTTGGAGTTTATAAGGTGTTCTTGAGCTTGGAGTGTACCTCCTTGTAGTGTTGAGGGTTGTTCATCATTTCTGGAGGTATGTGTGTATTTCTCCTCTGTACTTTTCGTATATTGGTGTTAATAATGATGTATACTTCACCTAGAGTTAAATTAATCAAGTAAAACATGGTTACAATTAAACTTTTTAAACACTTCTTGATGAATATGACAAATGAGGATCGTTGATCCGCCATTATTAGAATCATATCTAAATCCAAATGAGGTTTGTCTAGTAACAATTGAAAGCTAGATAGGTTGCTTCCTTGTCCAATAGAAAAGGAAAACGGTTTATCTTGGACCGACATAAATACAAGAGTGTAACGGTTTATCTCGGGCCGATAGAAGACGAGATTATAACGGTTTACCTCAGACCGATAGAAGACAAGGCGGAAAAGATTGATGTTGAGCCTATAGAAAAAGATACGGAGAGAGGACATAGGCACGTTTGGCCGAACCTCTATATGTAATATCCAGAATTTCTACTACTGTGTTTTAACGTTATTTTATCCGATTTATGTTGTACAACGTGGATGTACAGTATGGATAAAATAAATGAAGGACTGAGATGTCTGTATTGGTATAATTGTCGTACTTGGTCGACAATAGCATTTGAGGATATAGTGTGTTGTGTATACGTATTCGGTATATTGAGACGACGAGCAAGATCAGTGTAAATGGCTAAGTATAGAAGCCATAACGAACGTTAAGCATATGAGCTTACGTACGTTAATCCCCAATAGTTACGTACGTTAACGTGAGGTCTTTACGTACGTTAAAGTATCAAGTGAGATATAGTTGGCTGATTGTTGCGATATTTCTTACACGCAAGTGCACGTCATCGTTTACAAGTAATAAAGTGATAAGTAGAGTATCGTTCCCACGAGGACTGAATCTCTAACTACCGATTTTTGTGTATTCCAATTTTATTTGAACAATCGAAATTGGGTTTTGCAATTAATAACTAAAAGAATTACTAAAAGACTAAACAGTAGAAAATGATAGCTTGAATAAAGGAAATCAAATGAAGAATAAGTCTAGGATTCTGAATCCACCTCGGTTTATCCGAATTGACTCTCGATTATCCGTAATAAATAATTTTCCCAATTTATTGAAGGCGGAGATTGCTAATATATTCTACCGCCTCTCCCGAGGTCAATAGATTTTCTAAAGGCGAATAACGCACTCTATCCCTAGGTGAATTAATTCGTCAATAGGCAAGAAGCATAAAATCTCCTAAAGGCCACGTAGTTCCTATGAGTATATTCCTATCTCACAGAATAAAACGGTCCTCACCAATAGTTCCTCACCAATTCTCCTCTCCCGATTCGAATTGAATGATTAAATCAATACAACCATTGGCCAGATAATTGCAAGCATTAAACACAATTGGGGAAAACTCAACAAAAAGGTAATTAATTGGATAATCCAAGCAATTCGTCAAAACATAGGTTTCATCAAAACCCTAGATTAGGGCTTTAGCCTGACATACTAATAATTGAAAATACAGAATAAATAAATGAAAGCATAAAAATCAAACGCAGATGAAGCTCGGATTCCTCCGTTCTTCAGCTTCCGCCCTCTGCCTTTGAAGTCTTCTGCTTCCCTCTTCTTCTGCCGTCTCCAAGCTTAAGCTCCAAAAGATAGAAGATCCAAAGATAATTAATTAGGGTCTTAAACCCTATTTATAGCTCAGCACATCCTCCAAATCGCGTCCGTATCAGTAGGTCGAAACTGGCTTCGAAACGGCCCAAAATCCGCGCGGACATACAAAAACCGCCAAGTGTGCCGCAGCGCACTAAATGTCTTGCAGCACGGGCCTTCACTGGATGCACAGGCGTCCTTAATTTCTTACGTGCGCGGCTCACTGGCCGTGCCGCGGCACAGTACTGATTTACTCGCCTTTGGCTGGGTGTCTTCCTGTGCCGCGGCCCTCCTTCATTGTGCCGCGGCTCATAGCCCAGATTTGCCGTTTTCGCCCGTTTTGCCTCGTTTTAGCTTCCGGACTTCAATTTCCTGTCAATCATACAAAATTAAGGCATTAAAGGCTCATTTAGACAATTTTACTCTCCAAAATAATACAAAATAATGATAAATAAGCGTATAAAAATACGCCTAACAAATACCCCCAAACCTAAGCCTTTGCTTGTCCTCAAGCAAAAAAGAATTAAATTCAATAAAAGAATGTCGTGAATCATCGTGCAACTCATAGTGTTCAACCTAATCAATACTATCCTGTAATTCTCTCTAAATAATACGAGTGTCATAATAGCGAGCTGCACTCAGAATAATGATTCCGCAAAGTAATCAAGTTCAGTCCTAATCACTCGTTCCTGAAGAAAATCCAGCTCAAAGATTAACAAAACGTGAGTCAAATCGACCGTCAATATGAAAGGCTAAAATAAACAAGCTAGTTCGTCCCGTTCCACAGTCTAATGGCACAATTTTCACGAGTTTCATAACAAATAAACCTCGGACAGTACTCCGTTATATATATGTTCAGGAATTTGATTCGAGTTGACCACTAGGTTAGGATCTCGGGATGTTTCATCGGGATAATCCTAGGGTGGAACTTCCATTCTCATGTATTGGGAAACCGTTTGACGTAAAAGACACTCATGGGGCACATAGATGCTTCTAGTTACTAAGTTCCCGTCTACAGCGGAGAAACAACTCGAATATATAATTTCCGCATGTCCGAATCAAGGTCGCCGTTTTACGCGAGAGTAAACAACGGGTCACGCGAATACCCCCGGTTACTAGGCTCCCTATCATTGGCACATGTGAAACCTCTAAATCATTAGTCTAATCAGGGTCGTCGTTTTACGCGAGAGTAAACAACGGGTCACGCGAATACCCCCGGTTACTAGACTTCCCTTCATAGAACAAAATTATCTCGACTATTGGGAAAAACTGACCGACTCTAAACTCAACTAAGTGCCAACACGACTAATGTAACTGGACGACTAACTAATCGGAAAATGTAACCAAACGTATCGACGGTGATTTTAAAACCAGTATGTATCCTCTCTTATCCGCCAAGACCTCTACAATCACGAAAAAAATTTCGGACCTAAATGAATACCAAGCAGAAACAGAAATCACTGACTACAACTCGACTAAAACTCGACCGTTTCTTCAGAGAGAAAAAAACAGTGTCGTAACATCAGTATCACACAAATAGAAGCACGAAAAATTCACGAATAGAGAAAAACTAAGACAAGCAAGGCCATCAAACTCTCCCTCTCTCTCCTCATATCATCTCTCTCTCCTCGTCTCCTCTCTCAGCTCCTCTCTCTCTCTCCTCAGATCCTCCCTCAGCCCATCAAACAACTCCTGCAACTTCGCTCTGTCGGGCGGCGGTCCGGCATCTCCATGTGTCAACAAAAGCGGCTCGGGGGATCCTCGTGGGCCTCCTCTAGCAGAAATCCTCTCCCCCGAGCGTGCGCCGGCGCTCCTCCCCACTCGTCAAAGTGTGATATGATGCGGTGGTCGATCGGGGCCTGGGGGGCAAGCATCGGCTCGTCGTATGACCACGTCAGCCCCGGCTGCCGGCACAAAGCGCAGATGAGAGAGGGGTGCTTCAACCCCGTCTTGGCCCCCCCTTGGATACACTGGAAGATAGATCGGACCAGGATGGGGGCCACATCGAAACGCAGCCCGGAAGTGATAGCATAAAGTGTCCGGGCGCGGGAGAGAAAGACAGTACGGATATGGGAGGTGGGGTCAATGCGTGCGCGGATAAAATAAAGCCAGGCACTGTAATACCCGTGTATTTTGTGAGTGTTATTTTGGATGTATTTTGTGGTATTGTGGTTATTTGGACCGTATATATTGATGATTGACCTTGGCATATTCATGGCTGATAATTGTTGGGTTTTGTGATTCTCGGATTGAGCTCGTTTTAGCCGGCCTTCTTGCGAATTTAAATTTGGAAAATAGCAGTTAGCGCACGCTACGACTGTATGTCTAGCGCACGCTAACCAGGTTCGAGTAGCGCACGCTACTCTTGTGCAATAGCGTGCGTTAGGCCCGCTGGACAGTAAGCTTTCTGGACTCTGGAATGAGGCGTTAGCGTATGCTATGGACGGACTAACGTACGCTATTTCGATGTACTAGCGCACGTTACTTGTATGATAGCGTGCGCTAGGATGTCAGGTCAGTGAGGACAGAAACGTTTACGATGCAGATATTGCAGTGTAGCACGCTCATCAGATGGAGTTAGCGCGCGCTAGTAGCAATCGGTAGCGCACGCTAACAGTTAGTTCAGCGCACGCTACCGGAGTCTGGCAGAATGTTCTGGACTGCCTTTTTCTTCAGCAGTGCACCACCCTTAGCTCGTTAGCGCACGCTAAGCCTGTAGCCGTAGCGTGCGCTAATACCTCCCAGTATATATATGGGGGGTAGGTTCTAGAAATGTCATTTTTCACCTCTTCCTCTTCTCTTCGGCGGCTGGGCATACTTGACCATTGGAGAGTGCAGATTTTTGGTCGGATTTCTTCATCCAATGATAATTTTGAGCTCCTAACACCAAGTTATCAACATCTTATCAACTTTCACCATCCAAATCAAGGTAAAACCGTTGGAACCCTAGTTCTTCATATTTTGGGGATTTGTGTCGAGATCTTTGATTCTAATCTATCCTAGCTCCGATTTGTACTAGATTGTGATGTTGTAATCATAATCCTTCATTTTTCTCCAAGATTCACGGATTTAACCCTAAGTTACCTTTCATAGTTTGGGTTCGAGCTACGATTCCTTCGTAATATTTGAATAAATGTCCCCAAGGGTAGAACTTAGGGTAAATCTTTCCATTTCCGTGGTGTTGTGTTTTGATTCGATATTTCGATGTGTTAGGATCGAATCGTTGAAGGAAATTCGGACCGTACATTCATCCGTTCGCCGTATCTTGTGTCGTTCAAATTGAGGCAAGTACTTTGATTGTGTTTATTGTACATCGTGTGAATATGTAAAAATGGAATTTGTGCCAATTGTTGATCGAGTGTGTGTGAGCCGAGTAAAACCAGTGAGGGTCCCCTGGGGTCCGGTAGGCTGCGTATCCCTACGGATCACTCGGTTGGGCTATACACCAGGGAGGGCCTGACGAGGTGTCTCTGGGGTGTGTATCTTGCTGAGAGGTACAGGGCCAGTATAGCTCGGGAGGTTGTTTTGTGGTGATGATGATTGTGATGTGGTATTCCGGAATATCTGTGATGGCACTATGATTTTCTGTGGTTTTTGTTGATTATTCACTTATTGTACATATTCTAGAATCATTGTACTTGCACCGGCTTCTTGCTGACCCCTTTTGGGGTGGATATACTTTTGTGTATTCAGGTACAGGTCCAGTGGGAGGACTAGCACAGGACGGACACGAGCTTGGTGGGCAGCCTTGATATCGTGTATTATTTTGAGTTGATGGTCATATGGTCTTGGTCAAGGTCGTGTTTTGGTTTTGTACTCGCGCGGGTACTGTCCGGTGTTGTATGTCATGTCATTATTAAAGGTTAATGATGTTGTTGTATTCCCGTGGTGAACGGTCATATTGGTTATGATTTCCTCGGGTTGATATGTTGTTTGGTATTGTGATGTATGTTATGTTGAAATTGAAGTTGATTTTGAATGTATGAACATTTGTGTTTGTCGTATTTAATGTGTTTTATTTGGGTCTAAGCCTGGTAGGTCCTCCAAAAAGGATCTACGGCGCTGTAATATCTCCGTAAATCATGGGGGTGTTACAGGCACGCCCGAGCCGGCTAAGGCGCGAGCTCTTGAAATGGAAAGTGGAAGAGCCCGGTGCGCGCTGCTCCCAGTCAGAGTCGGGCTGTGCAATAGTCTCGAGCAGGGCCTCCTTCGTGAGGCCAGTCATAACTCGGTCATAGGCCGTCCCGTCTACCACCGGAAGCTCAAACAACCTCCGAATAGCAGCAGTGGAGAAATCAACTGTGACACCTCGGACATCGACCTGAGTCCGAGACTCTAATGACGGCAACGTATGGCCTGCCCGAATTTGCTTCAGTAATGCACTGGCGTAGAACTCCTGCACAATCGAGATAACCGCTGGCTCGGGGGGTGCAGCAAATCTGGCCCACCCCATCTCATCAATCATGGCAAGCAATTCCCCGTCCTGAGGGGCTGGAGTAAATCCCCTCTCTGGAATAAGCGGTCGTGGCCGAATCTTCTCATTGAAGATCTTGTGAATTTCAGGGTCCGAAAACTGGTGCCCCTCCGACTCGGCCCGACTATGAGAGGTCTCTCCTCGAGTGGGGGATGACTGGGTCCTAGCTCTCTTGCTCAGTTTCTTTGTTCTCGCCATAATCAGTCCTGAGAAGTACAACACCAGGGTTTATTTACGCAAACAATAATAACAATGATCTACACTCGCCTAAAGATGTCCAGCCAGAAATCCAGAATTTAGCAAAGTAGCACATTCGTGAGAGAAAGATTAAATTGGACTTAAACGTTTAAACTGGACGTAATGGTTGGGTTTGCTGTAAATTTAGAACGTATGCGTTGCACAAAGATTCAAAAGATTGCTTTTCCAAAGAAAATTTTTCACTTAGGCAATTTATCAAACACCTTTAGGGCACGAGTTTACTTTAAGAGTAAACATGGCTATAGCTCGATTCAACCCCCAAGAACAGAAACACAATTCATTCATCATCAACACAACACACTCAACTCATTCATATTCCAAACTAACCATAAAAATTCGATTAAAACTACTACTTTATTCCCTAAACCATCCTAGAAATTTTGAAGGAAAATAAACATGTTCAATCCATCCAAAGCATAAACAACTTCAAATTTAAATCCATAAACAAGTAGAGATTAAATATTGGAACATACCTTGATTGGTTTTGTGAAGATTGCACGAAGAAATCGCAAGAAAAAAAAATGGACGAGTGTTTCGGCCGGTCGCGCGCAGGGGAGGGAAATGAACAGGAGAAGAAAACGTACCTGGGTGTTCGGCCGATTGAGACTTATAAGGTACCTGGCTCCTTTCAAATTCCGCAAAGTGTGCCGCGGCACAGCTAAAGTGAGCCGCGGCACAGGGTACAGTCCCTTTTACCTGTTTGCTCGTTTTGTCGTGTGCCGCGGCTCATATTTCGAGTGTGCCGCGGCTCATTTATGCCGTGCCGCGACACAAGGTACAGTGGGTTTAGCTCATCTCCTTCGTTTTGTGTGTGTCGCGGCTCACAATACCTGTGCCGCGGCTCAGACTTCAGTTTCTCCCCTGGGACTTTCCTGCACAGAATTTTGAGAAGATCACGTTAAAAGCGAGAGGCAGAAGCAAATTGAAGCACAAAAATGATGAAAAATAAGAATCACGACTGCAAGAAAAATAAAGAAACGCAAAAATCTACAACTACGAACTCGGGTTGCCTCCCGAGAAGCGCTAAGTTTATAGTCTTCAGCCGGACCTATTTGAAAATATTAGTTCGCTTTTTGCAAACTCCATTTGGTTTCCACCCCGATCATCGAACCGTTCATATGGTTTTCAAAATTATGACCATCGGTCGTTAACGATTCGACTTTCGGTTCGGGCCTCAAATGTTGTTTGCGGAAAGGTTTCGATGTGAACAACTTCCCGAAACACCCGTTTTTCTCATGACTATATGTCCGCTGGGCTTCCGGCTTACTCTCCTCCTTCACGAACGCACTCAAGACTGCAGCAGATTTGTCCGCATGCTCGAGAAACGCTACTCGTTCTGCACCCTTCTTAATAATTGAACCATCTGCCACCGAATCTGAATTTTTCAACCGACTATGTTTTCGGTGCTTTCCTCTTTCAACTGCATCTACACTTTCACCTTGTGACCTTTTATCAACACTTCCGGGACATGGGAAAGATTTGAATACTTGAAAAGTAACTTGCTCGTCTTGGACCCTCAGAGTTAACTCCCCTTTTTCCACGTCTATAAGGGTTCGGCGAGTCGCTAAAAATGGTCGTCCCAAGATGATTGGGATATCTTCATCTTCCTCCATGTCGAGTACGATGAAATCGGCCGGAAAGATGAACTTATCAACTTTGACTAATACATACTCAATCACTCCCCTCGGATACTTAATCGATCGATCCGCCAATTCTAAGGAGACTGTTGTTGGCTTGGCTTCCCCAATATCCAGCTTTTTGAAAATCGACAGAGGCATGAGGTTGATACTAGCACCGAGATCGCACAGTGCCTTATTAAACGAAAGATTCCCCATGGTGCACGGTATGTTGAAGCTTCCCGGATCTTTCAATTTAGGTGGGAGCTTCTTTTGTAAAATTGCGCTGCATTACTCCGTCAAGGCGACAGTTTCAAACTCCTCGAGTTTTCTTTTCTTTGACAATATCTCCTTCATGAATTTAGCGTAGCTCGGCATTTGTTCCAACGCGTCGGCGAACGGAATGTTAATGTGAAGCTTTTTAAATACGTCAAGGAACTTAGAAAATTGTTTGTCCGCCTTTCTCTGCTGTAGTCTCTGCGGAAACGGGACGGGGGGCACACATGTCTTCGGGTTATCCGGCAACGTTATTGAAGGTTTCAAATCTTGCGACTCCTCTGGCTCTAAATCATTCTTTTCCTCAATTTCCTTCTTCTTTTCACACCGCTTGGGCTGATCCAGCACCTCTTTCCCGCTTCTCAAGCTGATTGCGTTTAGACTCTCTCTAGGATTTGTCTCTGTTGTACTCGGCAATGCTCCCTCCGGGCGAGATGTCAACACATAAGCAATTTGGCCCACTGGACCTCCAAGTTTCGAATGGAAGCGGAATGATTTTGCAATGTCGCTTGAAGACGGGTCATAAATTGACTCGTATTCGCCGCCAATTTTGCAAGTGCTTCCTCGAGAGAAACTTTGGGAGCGGGAGGGGGCTGCTGTTGATTCTGAGCGAACGGGGGCTGGTTTGAGTTCTGTCCGTTTCTCCACGAAAAGTTGGGATGATTGCGCCACCCCGGATTATAAGTGTTGGAGTACGGGTTATTCTGCCGATTTCCATTTCCCACGAATTGAGCCTGCTCCATCCGATGTTGCTCGAACGGGTTTCCAACTTGACACTCCGCGCTCGGGTGTGATCCGTTACACCAATTGCATGTCTCTATGGTAACGGGGGAAGGTGCGTGCGAAAATGCTTGGAGCTGTTGGGTCAAAGCGGCGACTTGAGCTGACAAGGTGGAAATCGGATCATTACTTGAAACTTCTATAACCCTCTTCGGAGTCAGTCTTTCCGATGGCCATTGATATGCATTTGCGGCCATAGCTTCCAAAAGCGAGTGTGCCTCGGCCATAGTCTTTCCCATCAAGGCCCCACCAGCGGCCGCATCCATGAGAGTGCGTGTAGAAGCACTCAAACCAGTATAGAAAGTCTGAATCTGAAGCCAATCAGGAAGGCCGTGATGAGGGCATCTTCGTAACAAATCTTTATATCGCTCCCACGCCTCGTGGAGCGATTCCATATCGTACTGACCAAATGTGGTTATTTCGTTTCTCAACCTCGCCGTCTTAGCAGGTGGGAAGAATTTGGCAAGGAAGGCTTGCGCTAACTCTCCCCATGTTGTAATCGACCCCGGCGGTAATGAATTTAACCAGAACTTCGCTTTATCCCTCAAAGAGAAAGGGAAAAGCCTCAATCGGATGGCATCGCCGGTGACACCATTAGTCTTGAAAGTATCACATATCTCAAGGAAAGAAGCAATATGAGCGTTCGGGTCGTCATTCGGCAGTCCACAGAATTGGCTCGCCTGCACCATCTGAATAATAGCAGGCTTGATCTCAAAATTATTGGCTTGGATAGTGGGACGCCGAATTCCCGAAAAGTTTGCATTGATCTGCGGCATGGCATAGTCTCGAAGAGCTAGTTCCGGTTGAACTTGCCGCACATGGTTATCTCCTCCTTGGATTTCGATATTCTCGGCCATGTTGACCGTCGTCTGCAACTCTCTTTTCTCCTTCTTGCTCCTTCGAAGAGTGCGCTCGAGCTCGGTATCCAAAGGTAGTAGGCCTTCGTTGCCGAGTTTTCTCATGCACTACACGAAAGGTCCTGAAAGGAAAAACAAATAAACGAAATTAAATACACAAAAATAAAAATAAAACGTTCAAATTAAGACTAGAAATACTTAAATCGATATTAGAAAATTTCAATTCCCGGCAACGGCGCCAAAAACTTGTTGCGATATTTCTTACACGCAAGTGCACGTCATCGTTTACAAGTAATAAAGTGATAAGTAGAGTATCGTTCCCACGAGGACTGAATCTCTAACTACCGATTTTTGTGTATTCCAATTTTATTTGAACAATCGAAATTGGGTTTTGCAATTAATAACTAAAAGAATTACTAAAAGACTAAACAGTAGAAAATGATAGCTTGAATAAAGGAAATCAAATGAAGAATAAGTCTAGGATTCTGAATCCACCTCGGTTTATCCGAATTTACTCTCGATTATCCGTAATAAATAATTTTCCCAATTTATTGAAGGCGGAGATTGCTAATATATTCTACCGCCTCTCCCGAGGTCAATAGATTTTCTAAAGGCGAATAACGCACTCTATCCCTAGGTGAATTAATTCGTCAATAGGCAAGAAGCATAAAATCTCCTAAAGGCCACGTAGTTCCTATGAGTATATTCCTATCTCACAGAATAAAACGGTCCTCACCAATAGTTCCTCACCAATTCTCCTCTCCCGATTCGAATTGAATGATTAAATCAATATAACTATTGGCCAGATAATTGCAAGCATTAAACACAGTTGGGGAAAACTCAACAAAAAGGTAATTAATTGGATAATCCCAAGCAATTCGTCAAAACATAGGTTTCATCAAAACCCTAGATTAGGGCTTTAGCCTGACATACTAATAATTGAAAATACAGAATTAATAAATGAAAGCATAAAAATCAAACGCAAATGAAGCTCGGATTCCTCCGTTCTTCAGCTTCCGCCCTCTGCCTTTGAAGTCTTCTGCTTCCCTCTTCTTCTGCCGTCTCCAAGCTTAAGCTCCAAAAGATAGAAGATCCAAAGATAATTAATTAGGGTCTTAAACCCTATTTATAGCTCAGCACATCCTCCAAATCGCGTCCGTATCAGTAGGTCGAAAACTGGCTTCGAAACGGCCCAAAATCCGCGCGGACATACAAAAACCGCCAAGTGTGCCGCGGCGCACTAAATCTGTGCCGCGGCACAGGGCCTTCAGCTGGATGCCTGGGCGTCCTTAATTTCTTCTGTGCCGCGGCTCACCTGGGCTGTGCCGCGGCACAGAGTACAGTTTACTCTGCCTTTGGCTGGGTGTCTTCCTGTGCCGCGGCCCTCCTTCCTTGTGCCGCGGCTCATAGCCCAGATTTGCCGTTTTCGCCCGTTTTGCCTCGTTTTAGCTTCCGGACTTCAATTTCCTGTCAATCATACAAAATTAAGGCATTAAAGGCTCATTTAGACAATTTCACTCTCCAAAATAATACAAAATAATGATAAATAAGCGTATAAAAATACGCCTAACACTGATCAGAGAGGACTTTGTCAAGCGTAGCGTACGTTAAGCATAGGAGCTTACGTATGCTAAGACACAGACGTAACGTACGTTACGTAGAGTTCATAATGTACATTATGAAGAGAACCGTGGTCGGCAGCTTTCGGCGCAGAACGTGCATGGACGAGTCAACTCCTTGATAACGTACGCTATGAGTAGTGTATTACGTACGTTAAATGGACATTTACTGTAGCAAGTCAATGTATGTATTACGTACGCTATGGCCTATGCATTAAGTACGTAAGCGATCGAACGAATCAAGGCAGTGAGTTCTGGAATGATGTTACGTACGCTATGAAGGACCTGTAGCGTACATAAGGAGCATTACGTACGTTAATGGTGGTTGATAACGTACGTAATGAGCGGTGCAGATTATAAATGAAGGTTTGGCCTTTCATTTCTTCACGAGAGAAAATCGATGTTCTTCCCCCAAATTCGTCCTTCTGAGTGTGTTAGTGAGAATAAACCTCTTCTATCTTGGATATAAGCTTGGAAACATGGATTTGAGGCTTGGAAATGAAGATATCGATGATAATTGAGGTGTTTGATGGTGTTGTTCATGTTCTTGAGGTATGTTGTTGAACTCTACACCTTGAATTCGGATTTTTATGCTATTGTTGATGAATGATTCGTATGAAGATGATTATGGTGGTGTTGTTATGATTCTTGAGGTTATGTGAATTGTATGTTGAAGGATACGATAATATATGCCTTGAATTATGAGTTGGATGATTACCTACATGTTAAAGGATATATGATTGTGTTGTTTTGATGACTATGAACATGGTTTCGAATCACTTAGTGTTCTTGAGGAACTCTTGATAAATAGAACATAGCAAGACAATTGTATGTTGAATTATCGGTATTTTTAGATATGGAGAAGGAATGTTCGTTAAGTTATGTTGATCGTAGTGGTAGAATTCGAATGTTCTTGATGAAATACGAATCATGATAACAATTTTGAATCCGGAAAGATTGTGATTGATCATCGAATATGATTTCCTTTACATTCGTATCCGTAATAGTGTTGTGGTTGTGAATTCGTAATTGTTTGAGTTGGATTGTTCGGGCTTGTGTCTAATCGAGATATTGTGAAATCGTTGGGTTTGTTGATCAGTTATATTGATTGTTAATAATGATTATTGGATTTCGGTTCGTATTATGGATATGAGTTCATGATGGTGTGAGTTATACTATTTGGTAATGTATATGACCGAGGAATTGTTGAGCCATCGAGTTCGATTGATTGGCTATATCAGGTATTGATTATTATCGAATGTGTGATTACTTCAATAGGTTGTGATCATTAATCGTTGGTTATAATCGTCGATTAGAATTATATGTTGTGGTCGAGTTTGAGTACGTTTGTGAATTTCTTTGGCCAGGACCGAGGAGCTTGTAGACGACGGAAAGGAATTGGTAACGGATTCATCGGTATCAAGGCAAGTTATTACTTGCTCAGTTTATAATATTTAAGGAATGGTTTCAGTTTCATTTGTTTATAATTCGTATAACGATGATTATAATTGTAAACTCTGGAAATTTGGATTGTATGTGGTTTTCCGATTTTTGGGAGTTAAATCATAATGTATATGATTTATATTTGTTATTGGTATACTTGGTATCGAGGGTACAACGTGGTAAATACAAGGATGTGAATTATCTATGGCCCGTGGTATATTGGATCGTCGAACATTGAGGATAATCGTCGGTGATGGTTTTGACATCGAGTTTGCTCTCGAAGGACTCGAGGCAAGTATCCTAATTTGATTTTGGTTTAATGTGGATGGTTTCGATCATGCATAGTGTCGTTCATGTTATTGATTCATATATTGTTCATGTTGATGAACATATTGATTTGCATATGTGTATGCATAGTCATATTGTGTGTGTTGTGTTGATCCGATGGGATCGTGTGATCTATGCTGTAATATCCGGAATTTCTTCTACTGTTGTTTAATATTATTTTATCCATGTTATGTTGTATAGCGTGGAATCTGTACAGTATGGATAAAATAAATGAAGGACTGAGATATCAGTATTGGTATAATTGTCGTATTTGGTCGACAATTGGATTTGAGGATATAATGTGTTGAGTATACGTATCTAGTATGTCATATGTTCGTATTCTATATGTTGAGACGTTGGACAAGAATAGCTGAAAATGGCTAAGTATAGCCTTATTAGCGCACGCTAAAATTTAAGAATAGCGCATGCTATCGTGCAGGTTTAGCGCACGCTAAAGGCAAAGGATAACGCACGCTAGTGCATAACAGATCAGAGGGAATCTACGTGTGGACCTGACTACTTTCGGCGCATGTTCCGATAAGGTAAACAGATGTTTGCTACTAAGGATTAGCGCACGCTAATGCATATTGTTAGCGCACGCTAATATCAGATCGGTCCAAAAGGAATCTTATCCTTGTCAGAAGCTTTCGGCATGTGGACCCATCTTCGGAGCATATAGACAAACGAGTCAACTATGAGTAGCACACGTTATGGTCGGACACTTGCATAGGCTAAATAGAGGCATTTATGTACGCTATTGCATGTGCATTGCGTATGTAAATCATTGTACGAAGCAAGGCAGTAGTATCTGGACTGCGATAGCGCACGCTATTTTGAGAAGATAGCGCACGCTAATAACAGTCAGTATATATATGATTGCAGATGTGAATTATGTTCATTCGTCCATTCCTTCCCTTATTTCAATAGAGAGAATTCTTAGAGAGAAGTTTGAGGTTCCAAACACTGAGAGATGATCATTCATAACAATAATAAAATGGAGAGCATGGATTAAAGCCTTGTTCTTGAAGATTATTGATGATTCTTGGAATGGAGTTCAATTGTTCTTCTTCATGGTTCGTCTACAAGGTAATTTTCGTATCCCTTTGTTAGTGTTTCGTTTTAAAGGATGATTACATGGGAGGGAGTATGTTGGATTATCATGTGATGATGTTATATGAGGTTTGTTGGAATATTTATTCCACACTTTAATAAATAGTGTTTTGATGATTAAGTTGCTAAACAATACAAAACAACGAAGAGGCGAAGCAAAACAGCGAAGCAGACGAAGACGCAAAAAGTAGCAATCTGGACTCCATTAGCGCACGCAAGTCATCACACGTTAGCGCACGCTAACGGGAAGTCATCTGCATATCAGCCGAGTTCGAAGTTACCTGAGGTGAAGTTAGATGATGAGGTAGGGCACGCTACTCATGTTTACTAGCGCACGCTATCGAGATCATTTTACCGTTGGGAAGATATTCAAACTCAGAATGACGTATGTAGTGAAGTAAGCATAGTGCACGCTACAAAGAAGGAATAGCGCACGCTAAAGAAGTTTGAATACAAGTCAATCAATCCTTGGAGAGAATCTGAAACAAGTCAAAAGTGGAACGGTCAGTTTGACAAATCAAGCAACGGATATATTGGATTAGCGCACACTACATTGTAATATTAACGCACGCTAATACAAGATGGTTACGTACGTAACACAGAAGGCATAACGTACGTAAGGGCAGAAACGAAGCCACTGTACTGAAACTGGAAACACGCTAGCGCACGCTAATGAGCTTAGCGCATGCTATTAAGAAAGGTCTAGCGCACGCTAATTAGTCAAAACAGACTAACGGCTAGTTTAAGGAAGGAAGGCTATAAATACCACATCTTTGGTATTATTCCACACAACAACTCCAAGCATTCAAGACATTGATCTTATATTCATATACTTACATTGTTGTTGTAATATTGAGCTTATATTGTTAGTTTGAGTGTTTATACATTCAACATTATTCACGAGAGGTAAAAGCAAAGATACGATTGGATTCGGTGTTATTAGGATCAAGTATCCGGCATTGTTAGAATCGCAATCGATATCTAAGTGAGGTTTTTCTAGTACCCATAGAAAGCTAGAGAGGTTGATTCCTTATCCTACGAAAAGGAAAAACGGTTTTACTCGGATCGATAGAAGACGAGCTTGTAACAGTAATCCCTCGACCGATAGAAGAGAGGCGTAGAGGTTTTGATCTTAATCCTAAAGAAAAAGATACATCGAAAGAGGACGTAGGCTTCGTTAATAGCCGAACCTCTATAAATCCTTGTGTGATTTATTTTCTGCAATTTATTTACGCTTCCGCACAAACGGCGCAAATATCTGATTTTATACCAACAATTGGTATCGGAGTGGTACCCCAATACGCGGCTTAACATTCGAGGAGAAGATCGAAAATGGCGTTTCAACTTGCTCCCGTCGAAGGACTTGCTCTCAACCGACCACCATTTTTTGATGGATCGAATTTCATGACTTGGAAGAAGAAAATGTCTATTTTCATCCGAGCTTACGATATCAAATTATGGAAGGTGATATGCCTTGGTCCCAAAATTCCGACGAACTCAAATGGAACTCTCAAAACCTTTGAAGAGTATGATGATGCGGATTGGAAGAACGACCATTATAATTGCAAAGCCACGCAATTATTATACTGTGCTTTAAATCTGGAAGAACACAACCAGATATCATCGTGTGATAGTGCCAAAGAAATTTGGGAAATGCTTGAGGTAACACACGAAGGTACGTCTCAAGTCAAAGAGACGAAGATAAACATGCTCCTTCACGATTATGAATTATTCCAAATGAAGGACGACGAATCCATCTCGATTATGCTCGACCGATTTTCAGTCATCACCAATGGATTAACATGTTTCGGAAAACCTCTTTCGAGTAGTGAGAAAGTAAAGAAAATTCTCCAATCACTACCTCGAGAATGGGACGGTACGGTTACGAAAATAATGGAATCTAAAGATTTAAATAATCTTCATTTTAGTGCTCTCGTTGGTTCTCTTATCAACTACGAGATTGTTCTAAAATCTCGGAATGCCAAACCGAAACCGAAGGAAAGATCGATAGCCTTCAAGGCTAAGGTGCCGAGAAATAAAGAAGAAATTCCGGTGGACGAAAGCGACGAAGAATCGGCATATTATGCCAAGAATATTAATAAGTTCCAACACTTATTAAACCGGAGAAAGAAGGACATCCAAGCTGGCGAATCTAAGAAACTCGACAATTCCTGTCGATTATGTGGTAAACCAGGCCACTTTGTGAAAAATTGCCGTGTAAAACCCAAGGAGGTTTTAGTTGCAACATGGAGCGACGAAGATCCCGATGAAGATTTTCTAAATCAAAATAATCTCGCGCTCATGGCCCGGAGTTCATTCGACGACAGCGACGTCGAAAGCGAAGTAAGTAATTCTTACGACGAACTTTTTGAAGCATTCGAGTTATTACATACCGATTATCAAAATGCTTTAAAAGAAATTAAATTCCTTCAAACTAAATATAAATCTTTGGAAAATGAAAATTCCAAAATACTAGAAAAGGGATTATCTGTCGAGATCGATCATTCTAAATGTGTTGAAAACGAACATATTTTAAAGGATAATCTTGTTAAAGTTCAAACCGAGCTCAAGAATTTGACGAAGAAATTTTCTCTCGGAAACGAGAAATTTGAAAATATGCTCTTGGTTAAAAAATACACTTTAAATAAAGAGGAGTTGGGATTCAAACCACGTTTTAAAAACGAATCCTTAAATTTTAATATACCCCGTTGTGAAAAATGTTTGAAAATCGGGCATCATATCTCAAACTGTAGAAGCCCAAGACGAACAATAAAAATTAAAAAGATTTGGGTTCCTAAGGGAACAAACGTTTCAAATATCGTTCACGTATCGAAACAAAAACCAACTATAGGTTGGATCCCCAAAACTTAATTTTTTAAGGGGAGATAATATTTTCAGGGGGAGTTTTACCCATATCTTGCATATTATTTATATTCGATAATTGGTATTCTCTACATTTTTTTTACACTTTTTGATGAAGACAAAAAGAGGGAGAAGGAGATGAATTGATAAAAATGAGAAAAATCGAAGAAGTCGAAAAGAAAAAGAAAGCATACAAAAAGGGGGAGATAAAACGAAGGAGTTGAAAAATAAAGGAGATGTCGAAAAGAAAAGAGAATTGGAGAAACTAACGAAACGATCAAAGCCGAAAACTTTGATTCGTATACATATACATATATATATTTTTACCTTTCAGGTTTTATCCAATTCAAGAGTTGTTTTGTAATCATCAAAAAGGGGGAGATTGTTGGAATATTTATTCCACATATTAATAAATTGTGTTTTGATGATTAAGTTGCTAAACAAAACAAAACAACATAAAGGCGAAGCAAAACGATGAAGCAGACGAAGACGCAAAAAGTTGCAATCTGGACTGCATTAGCGCACGCAAGTCATCACACGTTAGCGCACGCTAACGGGAGTTCTCTGCATATCAGCCAAGTTCGAAGTTACCTGAAGTGAAGTTAGCTGATGAGGTAGCGCACGCTACACATAGTCATTAATGCACGCTATCGAGGTCATATTACCGTTGTGAAGATATTCAAACTCAGAATGACGTATGCAGTGAAGTAAGCATAGCGCACGCTACAAAGAAGGAATAGCGCACGCTAAATAAGTTTGAATACAAGTCAATCAATCCGTTGGAGAGAATCTGAAACAAGTCATAAGTGGAACGGTCAGTTTGACAAATCAAGCAACGGATATATTGGATTAGCGCACGCTACATTGTAATATTAACGCACGCTAATACAAGATGGTTACGTACGTAACACAGAAGACATAACGTACGTAAGGGAAGAAACGAAGCCACTGGACTGAAACCGGGAACACGCTAGCGCAAGCTACAGGCACGCTAATGAGCTTAGCGCACGCTATTAAGAAAGGTCTAGCGCACGCTAATTAGTCAAAACAGACTAACGGCAAGTTTAAGGAAGAAAGCTATAAATACCACATCTTTGGTATTATTCCACACAACAACTCCAAGCATTCAAGACATTGATCTTATATTCATATACTTACATTGTTGTTGTAATATTGAGCTTATATTGTTAGTTTGAGTGTTTATACATTCAACATTATACACGAGAGGTAAAAGCAAAGATACGATTGGATTCGGTATTATTAGGATCAAGTATCCGGCATTGTTAGAATCGCAATCGATATCTAAGTGAGGTTTTTCTAGTACCCATAGAAAGCTAGAGAGGTTGATTCCTTGTCCTACGAAAAGGAAAAACGGTTTTACTCGGACCGATAGAAGACGAGCTTGTAACGGTAATCCCTCGACCAATAGAACAGAGGCGTAGAGGTTTTGATCTTAATCCTAAAGAAAAAGATACATCGAGAGAGGACGTAGGCTTCGTTAATAGCCGAACCTCTATAAATCCTTGTGTGATTTATTTTCTGCAATTTATTTACGCTTCCGCACAAACGGCGCAAATATCTGATTTTATACCAACAAGGTTTAATGGATGTATATGACTTGGATTATAAATCGGATGATTATTTACATTTTGAAGGATGTCAGATTATGTTGCTTTGATGATTATGAACATGGTTTCGAATCACTTAGTGTTCTTGAAGAACTTATTGATAAATATACCATAGCAAGACGATTGTATGTTGAATTATCGGTGTTTTAGATACGAAGATGAAATGTTCATATCTAGGATTAAGTCATGTTGATTAATGATTGATTAATGGTATAGATCATGTGAGTATGATACCGAGATTGAATCTGGAAAGATTGTGATTGATCTTGGAGTATGATTTCCTTTACACTCGTATTCGTAATCGCCATATATTGATCGGTACCTGAAATGCATGCAACTGCATGTCATTAGCGCACGCTAGTGTTACTGGCTAGCGCACGCTAACGGAAGCGACATAGCGCACGCTACGTTAAGTAATTAACGTGTGCTATGTCAACAGACAATGTACATAATTGTATTACGGTTGTGAGTTCGTAATGGATTGAGTTGGATTGTTCGGACTAGTGGTTAATCTAGATATTGTTGAGCCGCTGGGTTTGTGAATTGGTTATATTGATTGTTGATTGTTATCGAACTTGTTGTTTATCGATTATTGTAATAGGTTGAGATCAATGATGGGTGATTAGAACCATGCTTTGCGGTCGTATTCGAGAATGTTCGTAGATTGCTTTGGTCAGGGCTGAGGAGTTCATAGACGACGGAAAGGAATTGGTAACGGCTTCATCGGTATAGAGGCAAGTTATTACTTGCACAGTTTATAATATTTAATGAATGGTTTTGTAATATCCACAATTTTGAATTTCCGGTAATTTTCATTTTTCGGCGGAGGTCCGTTTCGACGACTCTAGTTTGACCTTTTCTTCATTCTGAGAATATTTAATTCTGCACTTTTTGTCATCCGAGTTCGTTTCGGTATCGTTTTGTTGAGTTCCGTGTTCATAAATGACTTTTCCGCACTTGAGTTCGATTCTCGCGAATCTCGTCCGAAACTGTTGTTTCGAGTTTCACGGAAGTTCATTTAATGTTATTATTCATGTTGTAAGCTTCGGTTTGGTGTTTCGATCGTGTATCATGTATTTCGGACGTTTTGGGCCATTTTCGTAATTTCTCAAAGTTTGGGGTAATTACTTTCGTTGTCGAATTTCGAGCCCTCGGGTGGTCGGAATCGTGTGTCCTCTTAGTGTTCGGATTCGCCTTTGCGAGTAATTCGTAATCGTGTTTTCGGTTTACGTTCAGGTCTGAGTTTCGGGATGTTTCGGACCGTCGGATCGACCGAGTCCTGGCTGGCCAGGCCTGGCCGAGTAACGGCCGTAATGGCCCGGCAGTAGCGGCCGTAAGGCCTATTACGTACGTAACATGTCCGGCAGAATGGGTACAGGGAGTTCGGCCTTGGCCGATTACGTACGTAGGCCTTGGCCGATTACGTACGTAAGCGGTCGGCCAGGGTCGGCTATTTAAGGCCTGGACCGAGTCACATCCGGCATTTTCCACTTTTCTTCGTTCCTTCTACGATTTTTCACCATAGATCAATGGTTTTGAGTAGAATCAACTTATAACAACATGTTTTGGAAGTTGGAATCATGGATTAACATCATCTTCCACCCGGATCGAAGGTAAGAACACCTAAACTTTTGGATTTTGGATTTTCTTGGGGTTTCTTGGTGTTTTGGCCGATTTGCTTTGTTTTGATTCAGATTGTTGATGAAACGTGATTGTAAACTCGTAATCATTCAATACCCTTGAAGTTTTGTGGAACGAATTTGAGTATTTCTTTGAATAATCGATTGAATTGGACTACGCCTTCAAAGTGTCCGATAAAATGCTTCAATGGGTAGAACTTGGGAAGTTCCATACGTTTTCGTAGAATTGTGATTGAATTGATATCGTTGTGACTTAGGAACGAATTCTTATGAAGAACTCTAGTCGGAACCCTTCCGTTTGTTGCCTTCTTTGGGGTCCGAGCTTCCCGGTCGAACCGTGTTCTTCAGAGCGTTCGGTAGCGGTTAGTAAGGCAAGTATCTTATTATACGACTTGTATCTTGCGACTAGTAATTACGTATGAGATGTATGATGATTTTGCTTGCCTTCGTAATCATGTCCCGTTTGAGTTGGTTGTGTTTTCCGTAATTTGAAGGCTTTGCGATAATAGTGTTATATTAGTATACGTGTTAGGCATTGTGCCATTTGTGCAGGATTGCGACATACATATGGGATGGTTGTACACTTGGTTGTGCAATGTATTGTGTACCGAACATGTGTTATGTGGTTATGTGTCGTTGATTGACGATAGTTGTTGCGAGTGTTGAGATTGTGTTACGTGCGTGTGTGATGTACGATTTTGTGGTGATCAATGTGATTGATTATTTGTGCTCATTGTTGTATGTAATGTGAATGTGAATATGAATATGTGTGTGATCGCTAAGTTCACTCGTGTTGGTTCGACGGGACCTACGGGGATTCGTGGCAGTGGACTATGGGGTCAGAACTTAGTGAGGTACTGAGGTCCAATCGTGCTGGTCTGACGAGGCCTACGATAACGCATGGCAGTGGACTATGAGTTTCAGACACAGTACGTCCAACCGGGTGAGCTCGACGGGGCTTACGGTGACACGTGGCAGTGGACTACGGTGTCAGGACTGTGTGTGTGATTGTTATGATTGATATAGTCCGTGCGGGTTGTTAAGCCTACGGAGACACGTGACAGTGGATCATGGTGTCGGAATTGGTTATGTCTGGTTAATAGTCCGTGCGGGTTGTTGAACCTACGGAGACACGTGACAGTGGATCACGGTGTCGGAATTGATTATGTTTGTTTAATTGTGCGTGGTGTAGTCCGTGCGGGTTGTTGAACCTATGGAGACACGTGACAGTGGATCACGGTGTCATGAGCATGATTATTTTCAAATGAAAGTTTTGAAAGGAAAAGTTTTATGAAAATGAATGTTGGACCGAGTCATAAGCTTGAATAAATGTTTCCCGTATTGTAAACTGCTGAGTTATGAAACAAGATTTGGGTTAAGGCCCTAAAGTTTTTCGAAAGGTTTTGTGAATCAGGACTTGAGGTCTTAAAGGTTTTGAAAATCTAAAAATTCCCGAGATGATAATCTTATTTTCGAATACTTCATCGCTTATCTTCCCTTGTGAAAACCTCCCGGGAATATTTTGATACTTGATTATTATATTGGATTCACGATTATTATTTGCTTGTTACATTTCGTATGATTTGATACTTGCACTAGTAAAACAGTGGAGTTTTACTAACCCCCGAGTAATCGGGGGGTGGATGTCTGTTTTGCGTCCAGGTACATGCAGATTCAGGGGAGCAGTCACAGGATTGGCACAAGAGGATGACGAGCTGCGATACTAATCATGAGTCGAGAGTTGTTTTGATTTTTGTTGTGTTGTCAGAGTTGATTTCAGTCTTCCGCTGTATTGTATTTCGACCCCTGTGTGGGTAATGTTATTTTAAGTCAGTTTTGTCGATTGGGTTGTGTGACCTCATCGGTCTGTGTATTCACGTGTAAGTGACCATATCGGTCTGTATCATTTTATTGTTTGACCCTGGCTGGGCAAGCATTTGGTTGTTTATGGATGTTTAGCCTGGTAGATCCTTGTGGAAAGGGTTTACGGCGTGTAATATTCCCATATGGTTTTGGGGGTGTTACATTTATGGTATCAGATCTTAGGTTGCGGAAACCTAGGCTGTCGGGTCGAGTCAAGTCATGATTTGTCGAGTAATGTGTTGTCTTGTCGTTCGAGTCGTCAGGTGACAAGTTGAGTTGTGCGTAGTCACAACGTGTCGGTTATGTTGTCGGACAAGATTAGTATCGTGGGCGACCGTCACCTCCGTGCGACTTGTGGATGTAAGTCTCCTCCTTTATGCGTAATACCTGTGTATCTCGATTTTATCTTAGTGAGTTAATTGCGGTGCATAATTTTATTTACACAGTATTGTGTAATATAGTTGTGTTTAATACTTGTGGCACATAGTATGTGTATAGAACTGGGCACGTTATTGTTTTATCTTTGAACCACCGGGTGGGGTGGTATGTTGTGAAAGTTGTAAACCTTGATGGGTTTCGAAAAGGTACCGACGGTAGAGTTTGTGAGAAACTCCGATGAATGATTTTGCTGTGTGTTTAAACTTGATACCACGAGATGCATTTGATTGAATTGGCGACCGTGGTTGCCATTTGAGTATGTGGTTTTAAATTCGACTATTTTTGGAATGTTGTAATTTTTGTCCGCTATGGGTAAGTTTGAGAATGTTTCCTGAAGGACTTTACAATTTGAGAATTTTGTAGAAATCGATTTTTGGAAAATATTTTGGTGGTGCGGTCAAACCATGGTTTATATGGATTTTTAAAATTTGTTAAATTTTGACAAATGGGCCGTGTATTTTCAAATGACACAATCAGACGGTATTTGAAAAATGTGTTTTGAAATACTTCGAACATTGTAAAATATTACCGTCGTTTTGGTTATGAACTAAAGGATTTTGGAAAATTTCTGTTTTGCAAAACAACTTTGGCTTCCGTAAATTAGAACGTTATGTGTTTATGTATTGAGATTAAGTCATGCAGCGAGTTGCTATATTATTATTCTCGTCATAAAATATGGGTTGTATGCGCCCAAGTGGCGGGATACGTTGTTAGGTATCGTTCCCCACTTCAATGACCGAGGTATTAAACAAAGTGTTTTCAAAATTTCATCCTAGCAAAATCTTTCAAACTCGCGATTTTTTTTTATATTATCATTCGAACAAATACCTCGATAAACATGTTTTTTTAAGAATATTATCGGTGTTGGACCACAATGGTATGCTTAATGTTTTAACCGTGTATGTTGAGGAATAGGTCGTACATCTTTGTCAATGTGAACGTGTGAATATTGCATTGTGCTGCTGATTGTGGGCTTATGTCGATTATGTGAGGTTTGTTTTATCTTGTTATTCTGATTGGTTGTCCGTTCAGTATGCTAAGGGGTCGAGGTCAAGGCCGTGGCCGTGGTGGTGGTGGTGGTCGTAATCGGGAGCAGGAGAGGGCGACTCCCTCCTTGCCGAGTACCAATCAGCTCAGTACAGATCAGGGACATTCGACTAGCGTTAATGTTGACGTTGGCGCCGCCACCATCCTTCGTCGTGTGGTTGACCATTAGTGCGGATGAATCGGGCCGTGCGTCGGGATGAGAACCCAAATAGGGATAACGGAACTAGTAAGTGGTTACGAGATGTGATGAAGATGCACCGCCCGTTTTGTGGGTTAAATGCGGCTTGTTAGGTTGGGAAAACGGCTCTTCCAGTTGGACAAAATATTTGATGCCGTAGCTTGTCCGGATGATAGGAGGGTACCCATTGCTCAAGACCTTTCGACAAAGAAGCTGCAGACTGGTGGCACGCTGTAGTGCCTGCAGATCGTACACCTACATGGGCTGAGTTTAAGACCGCCATGGAGGCAGAGTATTGCCCGTTGCCTATTCGTGAATGCAGAATCGTTGAGTTTTTCTCGGCTACGCCCCAGGATGTGTCAATATCCCAGGCGATAGTCGATTATAATCGACAGTTGGCTTATGATTCGGGATCAAGTGAGAAGTGAAGCGGACAAGGTCCGATGCTTCAATATGCGCATGAAACCCCATATCCGTGAGAGTATGGCTCCGTTTATGTGTACCACCCTGAAAGAATATCATGACCGAGCTTTAGCCATTGAGATGGCTGTTTCTGTGTCGGAATCTGGTTCAGAGAGTAAGAGACAGAAGACCTCGAGAAATTTTTCAAGAGGTAAGAGAAGTGAGATCCGTGAGCCTGTTGCTTCGCATTTTCTTTCTGGGAGCACTCCTCGTTCGGTTGACCAGTTTAAGAACCTTACTCTGGAGGCGAGTAAGACGGTCGGTGTGAAGACCTGCTTCAACTGCAGTCGTGTGGGCCATGCGAGACAGAATTGTCGTTCGCCACCGGTTAATTGTTTTAAGTGCGGCCAACTGGGGCACCAAGCGGTGCATTGTGAGACCGTTGCCAAGATGTTCGGGAATCGGGTTTTCGTTCCTACTCAGGGAGTGCCCGGTGGTGTCCCGTGATGTAGTTGTGTATCGTACTTCGTACAGTAATTCGTGTAGAAATTGATATTTGTTGCGTGAACTTTTTGGTTTTGTTTGTATTCTACCATGATGTTTTATTTTAAGTTTCGGGACGAAACTTCTTTTAAGGAGGGTAGAATGTAATATCCGTAATTTTGGATTTCTGGTAATTTTCATTTTTCGGCGGAGGTCCGTTTCGACGACTCGCTTTTGACCGTTTCGTTATTCTGAGAATATTTAATTCCGCACTTTTTGTCATCCGAGTCGTTTCGGTATCGTTTTGTTGAGTTCCGTGTTCTTAAACGACTTTTCCGCACTTGAGTTCGATTCTCGCGAATCTCGTCCGAAACTGTTGTTTCGAGTTTCATGGAAGTTCATTTAATGTTATTATTCATGTTGTAAACTTCGGTTTGGTGTTTCGATCGTGTATCATGTATTTCGGACGTTTTGGGCCATTTTCGTAATTTCCCAAAGTTTGGGGTAATTACTTCCGTTGTCGAATTTCGAGCCCTCGGGTGGTCGGAATCGTGTGTCCTCTTAGTGTTCGGATTCGTCTTTGCGAGTACTTCATAATCGTGTTTTCGGTTTACGTTCAGGTCTGAGTTTCGGGATTTTTCGGACCATCGATCGACCGAGTCCTGGCTGGCCAGGCCTGGCCGAGTAACGGCCGTAATAGCCCGGCAGTAGCGGCCGTAAGGCCTGTTACGTACGTAACATGTCCGGCAGAATGGGTACAGGGAGTTCGGCCTTGGCCGATTACGTACGTAAGCGGTCGGCCAGGGTCGGCTATTTAAGGCCTGGATCGAGTCACATCCGGCATTTTCCACTTTTCTTCGTTCCTTCCATGATTTTTCACCATAGATCGATGGTTTTGAGTAGAATCAACTTATAACAACATGTTTTGGAAGTTGGAATCATGGATTAACATCATCTTCCACCCGGATCGAAGGTAAGAACACCTAAACTTTTTGGATTTTGGATGTTCTTGGGGTTTCTTGGTGTTTTGGCCGATTTGCTTTGTTTTGATTCAGATTGTTGATGAAACGTGATTGTAAACTCGTAATCATTCAATACCCTTGAAGTTTTGTGGAACGAATTTGAGTATTTCTTTGAATAATCGATTGAATTGGACTACACCTTCAAAGTGTCCGATAAAATGCTTCAATGGGTAGAACTTGGGAAGTTCCATACGTTTTCGTAGAATTATGATTGAATTGATATCGTTGTGACTTAGGAATGAATTATTGTGAAGAACTCGAGTCGGAACCCTTCTGTTTGTTGCCTTCTTTGGGGTCCGAGCTTCCCGGTCGAACCGTGTTCTTCGGAGCGTTCGGTAGCGGTTAGTAAGGCAAGTATCTTATTATACGACTTG
Source organism: Orobanche coerulescens (assembly GCA_033398695.1). NCBI lineage: Eukaryota > Viridiplantae > Streptophyta > Magnoliopsida > Lamiales > Orobanchaceae > Orobanche > Orobanche coerulescens. The sequence continues at coordinate 12,012,106 of CM065818.1, read as the reverse complement.
TATCTTGCGACTAGTAATTACGTATAAGATGTATGATGATTTTGCTTGCCTTTGTAATCATGTCCCGTTTGAGTTGGTTGTGTTTTCCGTAATTTGAAGGCTTTGCGATAATAGTGTTATATTAGTATACGTGTTAGGCATTGTGCCATTTGTGCAGGATTGCGACGTACATATGGGATGGTTGTACACTTGGTTGTGCAATGTATTGTGTACCGAACATGTGTTATGTTGGTTATGTGTCGTTGATTGACAATAGTTGTTGCGAGTGTTGAGATTGTGTTACGTGCGTGTGATGTACGATTTTGTGGTGATCAATGTGATTGATTAATTGTGCTCATTGTTGTATGTAATGTGAATGTGAATATGAATATGTGTGTGATTGCTAAGTTCACTCGTGTTGGTTCGACGGGACCTACGAGGATTCGTGGCAGTGGACTACGGGGTCAAAACTTAGTGAAGTACTGAGGTCCAATCGTGCTGGTCTGACGAGGCCTACGATAACGCATGGCAGTGGACCATGAGTTTCGGACACAGTACGTCCAACCGGGTGAGCTCGACGGGGCTTACGGTGACACGTGGCAGTGGACTACGGTGTCAGGACTGTTTGTGTGATTGTTGTGATTGATATATTCCGTGCAGGTTGTTAAGCCTACGGAGACACGTGACAGTGGATCACGGTGTCGGAATTGGTTATGTCTGGTTAATAGTCCGTGCGGGTTGTTGAACCTACGGAGACACGTGACAGTGGATCACGGTGTCGGAATTGATTATGTTTGTTTAATTGTGCGTGGTGTAGTCCGTGCGGGTTGTTGAACCTACGGAGACACGTGACAGTGGATCACGGTGTCATGAGCATGATTATTTTCAAATGAAAGTTTTGAAAGGAAAAGTTTTATGAAAATGAATGTTGGACCGAGTCCTAAGCTTGAATAAATGTTTCCCGTATTGTAAACTGCTGAGTTATGAAACAAGATTTGGGTTAAGGCCCTAAAGTTTTTCGAAAGGTTTTGTGAATCAGGACTTGAGGTCTTAAAGGTTTTGAAAATCTAAAAATTCCCGAGATGATAATCTTATTTTCGAATACTTCATAGCTTATCTTCCCTTGTGAAAACCTCCCGGGAATATTTTGATACTTGATTATTATATTGGATTCACGATTATTATTTGCTTGTTACATTTCGTATGATTTGATACTTGCACTAGTAAAACAGTGGAGTTTTACTAACCCCCGAGTAATCGGGGGGTGGATGTCTGTTTGCGTCCAGGTACATGCGGTCGGGGAGCAGTCACAGGATTGGCACAAGAGGATGACGAGCTGCGATACTAATCATGAGTCGAGAGTTGTTTTGATTTTTGTTGTGTTGTCAGAGTTGATTTCAGTCTTCCGCTGTATTGTATTTCGACCCCTGTGTGGGTAATGTTATTTAAGTCAGTTTTGTCGATTGGGTTGTGTGACCTCATCGGTCTGTGTATTCACGTGTAAGTGACCATATCGGTCTGTATCATTTTATTGTTTGACCCTGGCTGGGCAAGCATTTGGTTGTTTATGGATGTTTAGCCTGGTAGATCCTTGTGGAAAGGGTCTACGGCGTGTAATATTCCCATATGGTTTTGGGGGTGTTACAGGTTTCAGTTTCATTCGTTTATAATTCGTATAGCGATGGTTATAATTGTGAACTCTGGAGATTTGGATTTTATGTGGTTTTCCGATTTTTGGGAGTTAAATCATAATGTATATGATTTACATTTGTTATTGGTATACCTGGGTATCGAGGATACATTGTGATAAAGACGAAGATATGAATTATCTGCAATCCGTGACATCTTGGATCGTCGAATATTCAGAATAATGGTTGGGGATGTTTTAGATATCGAGATTGCTCTCGGAGGACTCGGAGCAAGTATTTTAATCATTTTTGTCATTTGTGTCGATCATGTTGTGATACATTCGTGTATCGTTGTTGTCATGCATTTGTGTATTGTTGTTGTCGTGCATTGTGTATCGTTGTTTTGTGTAGTTGTGCATTGTTGTCATATGTCCACCAGGGTTGGTCCGACGGGATCATCTTGGGATCTATGCTAGCGTGCGCTGGACCATCGGACAGTTTTTTCCACCATGGTTGGTCTGACGGGATCATCGTGGGATCTAGGCAGTGAATGCTGGATCATCGGATTACCATGTGTTGTTGTTGTGCATATGTATATTATGGGCTTGCCATAAGTATATATTGTTGTTATTGATGTGAGCATGTTGACGTTGTCATATGAATATGCATTTGTAGGTCTTGTGTTAGGACCATGTCCGTATGTTGTATTGATGTGATCTTGGATTAGACTGACGTGATTCGCCGTGGCATTGCGTATCCTGAGGTATGTTCCGTATTTTCCTTCTTGGTTCTTGTCCTGGGATGGATAATCGATTGTCGTGTTGAGATTTGATGATGTTTATTTCCGATGGATCGAATTGGTCAGAGTTGGTATATTTCCGTATTGCGAGTTATGATGATATTTTGAGAATCTTGGGTATTGTTTGAGGTACCGTATGGACGTTATATTTTAGTTAATTGATTAATCGAGATTACGAGATATGCATTGCGATAATGGTTATTCTGATGAGAATTATTACGAGTTTGGTAAAGTTATGACGGTAAGATTATATTGGTAGTATTCTTACTTAGTATGTCATTGGTATGTAATTATTGACGTGATGTGATGGTTATCATTGTTGGATATTATGACTGACCCCGTCGTGGGCTTTCTTTTTAGGTTCTTGGAATATCAAGCTTGTATCGGTCGTGGAGAGATGAGCTTCCCGGAGGATACTGGCTAGGGCATGTATTTGTGTATTGAGTTTCCTGATCAATTCTTGTATTCCGCTGCTAGAGTATTTTAATTGTTTGTCTTTTTCCGCTACGTGAGTATTTTTAAATGGCCTTTTGGTATCTGGTAACTTAGGTTACTTTGGCAATCGTTTTCTAAACTACTTTGTTGGTATGTGTAAGCGATAGCTTAACGTAAGTTGTTTTTAAACTGTTGAGTTTTGGCGTTTCGGGCCTTGTGGTTTCAAATGAGATTTTTACGACGGTTTTGATAAACAGATTTTATTAAGTCTTCGAATGTTTTCAAAGATAGTACCGTCGTTTGCCTCTTAGGCGTTTGTAAATGTTTATAAATCTTTCTTTCAGCCTTGTGGGTTCCGTCCTGGGGCCCACGGTGCTATAATATTCTTTGATGGCTCTGGGGGTGTTACATATGCTGAAGGCGCTGGATCAGATGTCCACCTCGTGTTGATCCAACGAGATCATCTTGGGATCTATGCTGAGGGTGCTGGATCATTGGGCGGGTTTTCCACCTCGTGTTGGTCCGACGGGATCCTCTTGGGATCTATGCTGAGGGCGCTGGATCATTAGATTACCCTGTGTTGTGTCGATGGAATCATGTGGATTCGCATCGTTGGTTTTACCATGTGTTGTTACCCAAAATATTATTCGGAAGGGATTGCTGGAATGGATGAGTAACAAACAAAATGCGAGAGCATGTCCGAGGGAATGTAAATAACACAAGATTTGCCGGGGTTGTTAGTCCCGAGCTTGAATGCTCTCACGAGATATTATTAATACGAATACTTGGGAGTAAAAATATTAATGTTAGAGTACAATTACAATGAGTGTAAAGACCCTAGTTATCTAGCTCTTGAGTGCTGATGATTGCCGGAAGAACCAGAGTTGATGCTCTGTGAGTTCTTGTAACAACGATGGAGTGCTGTGTTAACTGCGAGAAATCGACTGTCTCTCACGGTGTGAATTAGGTGAACTCTCGTATGGAAATAATTTCTGAACCTCTTTCCAGTTGCTGGAGGTTTCCTATTTATAGGACTGGAGGTAGCTGAGCGATCGCCTCTACTGTATTATAATAAGCGGCGATCGTCTTTAGCACATGGATTGGTCTCCTTAAAGTCTGCAGCAGCTGCTGGCAGCCGGATGTGCGAACCAATGAGAAGACAACACGCATCCTATGTCGCTGTCTCGGGAGGTCCCACCTAGGACCTTTCTGCGGGTCTGTCGGTAGGTGAGGCAGTCCTTGTCGTTGACAGCCGTTGATGGGGTAGAGTCAAAGATCCTTATTCTGCGGCGCCATTCGCGGATCTGCACGTGGGTCTTCGCTTCGAGATCCGGTCTTCGTAGATATGACGGATGATGGACTTGCACGTGGCACAGGACGGTCGTCCTTGGTCGGGCACCAGAGTCGATCGCTAGGTGCCAAGAGGAGATCGCCCCTGAACATCGATCGCTCGGTACTTGATCTCGGTCTGGACTCTTCGCATGGCAAGTCTGCCTTAGATTATTTGATGCTGGCTTGGTCGCTCGGTCCTTATGCCGATCGCCGTCGAGGGGTGTAAATTGCCGCACAACAATTGCCCCCCAGCTCGCTCCGATGTTGAAGACGTGGGGTGAGGTGGTTCCACTGGCGATCGCTTGACTTAGACGAGCGACTCAGCATTTTATGGAACAGACGATCGTCTCTCGAACGGACTGATTTTAAATTTGGACGACCTATTCGATCGCTGATATGAGCGGGAAATGACAACGGCTTTGGAAATGTCACCGGGGCACGTGTCGGGCTCCTGTTGGGGGAGTCCGACGGTTTTGTCAGGCTGTCCTTTGGCGTGCCCTCGAAACGACGCGCACGCGGGATTCGAGGGCAGCATTAAATGCGGTCTTATCTGACGGTTGCACTTCTATCCTCGGGACTTTGCTTATTTGCTCAGAAGCCCCCGCTCTTGCCTATAAAAAGGACTGGGGTTACAAGGTAAAAAACCTTATGCATTTCTGCCTGAGAAGAAGATATAGCCGATTTCCCTCGAAGCTTCGTGTGACGATCGTCGTTCGACTCAGACTTTAGGTAAGAACAAAAAACTCCTTCTCCCTCCTTTCTCTTTGAATATGTCCGGAGGAAGACCAGATGTGCATGAGGCGGGTAGTACTTCCGTCGCCGGGGCTTCGACCGTCCGGGATGAACTTTCTGCGGAATTCCATGTGGACACCGCCGTCGAGGCCATCCGCGCCGGGATTGAGCCCGCGGAGATCGAAGAACTTTTTAACGAGGCTGACGCGGCCAAGATGGCAGAGGCCGAGCGGATCCGTTCACTGAAACAGGAGGAGACGGATGCGACGGTGCACTGGGAGCAGAACAGCGCATTCGGCAAAGCCTTCACAGATTATACCGAACTCATGGAGAGATTGGTCGGCCCACTCCCCAAATTTAACTTCAATGAATACTCGATCGCCCATCCTTATGAACCTGTAAGGCGGACGTTGTTCCGGGCTGCTCTCCGCTCTCCGTGGACCCTTGGCCAGATCGGGAGCTCAGCGACCAGGAAGGATCTGGACCGTTGGAAGGCGAGGTTCCAATGTTCCTTCTGATGTTTGCCTCCACGTGCCTGCCGAGAACGAGCGAGCCGATCAACCTCCCGAGGGCATGGTCGCCGTCAATGAGGCGATAATGGAGGCTGGACTGCGATTCCCGTTGCCGTTCGCTATCTCCTATCTGCTGACCGCCTGGAACGTGGCGCCACTTCAATTGACGCCGAATGCCTGGCTGCAGATCGTCTGCACCCTCACTTTGTTTGGTGGCCATCGGTTGTATCGTCTTCCTTCTCCGTTGGAGATGGACCATCTTTTCAAATTGACGGTTCAAAAAGGCACTGTCGGCGGCTATCACATCCAAGGTCGCTCAGGTCGGGTGATCCTTGGGGTCCCGAACAAAGTAAGGGGCAATCAGTCGAAGTGGTTCTGGATCGGCGGCGCGTGGAAGTCGGCAGCGAGCGACAACCCGACCGACGAGTTGGATATTCCCACCGGCTTTCGGGAGAGGAGTCCGAGTAAGGATTTAGACTCTCCCTTTGTTTGGTTACATTCTGAACTGATCTGATTTTGGCCTTCTTTTTGCAGGTGTCATTGTTCCGGTGGCAGGCGACCTCGCTTTTGATTTCGCGATCGTCTGGGAGAAGATACGGAGTCTTCCTTACGACCATATAGACGCACACCAAATTAACAACGAAACCTGCTGGTTGGCTGCTCGGCTATTTCGCTGCCCTCGCCATCTAAAGGTTCCAGGTACGAACTTTCGCGATCTTCTTTGACATGTCGATCGTCTTGATTGAGGAAGATTATTAACATTGTCGATTGCTTTCTTTTGCAGAAATTCGCTTCCCTTGTTTCCCAGAGACCCATGCTGCGATTACCAAGTCTAATCCGGGGGTCATGAACCGCCTTCGTCAAGGGAAGAAGGTGAGCCAAGCTCCTGCTGCCCCACTGCGGCCGACCCCTGAGGCAAGACCTCTCCAGGAGCCTGTCGTCGAAGAGCAGGAGCCTCGGGAGGAGCAACTTCGGCTCATCCGCAAGAAACGGAGGACTGTGGAGCCCTCGGCCCCTGCCACTGCTGACGAGCCGCCGATCTTCGTGCCTCCGCTTTCCGCGGTTCCTCTGGTGGAGGGGTCCATGCCATCTTCGGCTTTCCTTCAATCCATGGCGACCGCTGAGGCCGAGACTCCGCGTGGCAGGCCGTTCTTCGGCCGTGACCCAGAGAAGGTCGAAAGGTAAGCCTGGTCGCTTTGTTGAGTTATGTCACTTGTGTAGGAAACATACTAACTCTTTTGCTCTTTGTGCAGGATCCGCCACTCCGACCCGAACTGCTCGCCGATGGTGTTGGACTTCCTGACGAGCAAAGCTCCTCGCGAGGTTAGCGATATCCCTTTCTACGTTGCTCGGGCTACCGCCTCCCTCCCAAAGGCCTGGACGACCGATCTGGATGCGATCGCGCGCCGGCGATCTGCTGACGCTATGCAGGCTATTTTCGCGCTGGCCCTTCAGTTGGCGACGATGGCTACTCAGGCCGTGCAGGACTATGAGGGGCGGTCGTCCACCGCCCGTGTCCATGCGGACCTCAAAGCCGCACAGAAACAAAACATTGAGTTTGCCGACCATCTCGTGGCCATGGAGAAGAGCTCCGTGGAGGCGGCTAATCAGGCGAGGCAGGATGTTGACCGGTCGCGGGCGGCGACTGATCGGATGCGGGACCAGATGACGGAAGATCGCAGGTCGCACGCGGCCGCGCAGAAGGGGGCCGACCATCTGAAGGTGACCGTCGCCTGACTGACCAGCGAGCTGACGTCCTCGAAGGAAGAGGTGGCCGCAAAAACTGCCGAGCTCGAGTGTGTAATATCCGCAATTTCGATTTCCGGTAATTTCGTTTTTTGGCAGAAGTCCGTTTTGACGACTCGCTCATGACCGTTTCGTCATTCTGAGAATTATTAATTCTGCACTTTTTGTCATCCGAGTTCGTTTCGGTGTCGTTTTGTTGAGTTCCGTGCTTTTTGGCGACTTTTCCGCACTTGAGTTCGATTCTTGCGAATCTCGTTCGAAACTGCTGTTTCGAGTTTCCTGTAAGTCCGTTTAACTTTGTTAGACATGTTGTGAATTTCAGTTTGGTTATTCGATCACGTATAGTGATTTCCGGGCGTTTTGGGCCATTTTGTAATTTCTTAAAAGTTACGGGTATCCGTATCTGTAATTGTTGTCTCGACCCGTTTCTTGGTCGCGTATGATTAGTTATGGTATTATGTTTTCATTTCGGGTCGTTGATGTTGTCCGCGAACTTTTCGTCGTGTTCGTTCCGTATGTTTTCGGAAATCGAGTCGTCGAGCCCTCGTGGTCGGGTACTGGCCGGACGGTTGCGGGACTGGCCGGATGATTGCGGGCACCGGCCGGACGGGTGCGGCAGGAACTGGCGTAGCGCACGCTACGGCCGGAAGGTAGCGCACGCTACGGCCGGGAGGCAGCGCACGCTACGCCCGGTTGTCTGCGCGCGTTAGCGGGTCGAGGCAGTAGGGCAGTGGGTGTACTGGACTCGGTGGATCGGCAGGTAGCGCACGCTACTGCCGGACACTGCGCACGCTATGACCGGCAGGTAGCGCACGCTACGGCCGGAAGGATGCGCGCGCTACCTGGCCGAGCAGTGTCTCTGGACTGCTGCCTGGGCCGATAGCGTACGCTAGCTCGGCAGCCTAGCGCACGCTAGGCTGCACCAGTATAAATGTGGTAGAGCAGTCGCATTTTCATTCATTTTTTCACTTCCTTCCTTCTCTGTCCGCAGCTGGCGATTCGGAGGTGACGAAGCCATGTTGTTTAACAACAAATCCATGAAGTTCTTGAGGTTATAACATCAATCAATCATCCGCTATCGTCCTTTGATCCAGCGAATCAAGGTAATCTTTCTTAGAACCCTAGTTTCTTGAATTTTGGGGTTTTTGCATTTTTGTCCGATTCGTTCCGTATTATTGATTAATTCATGATGGGTATGATTAATCTTGGTAGTATTCTTGTGTTTAACATCATTTAATCCATTGTTCTTCGTCGAATCGAAGTATATTTCTTGATTTCCTTCGAATCGACTTTTTGGGGGATTTGTTCTCGATCTCGTTTTTCATCCGTTTTTGATGGATCGATTGTGGTTAAATGATGTTATTAAACACATTCTATGGATTGTATATCTATATTTCAACTTGGAATTCCGTTTTTGTGTTTTGTCGGGACGAATCGTGTTCTTGGCCGTTTTGGGGAAAACACTTGAACTTTCGTCATTCGTTCTTTGAATTCAACGGCTTTCAGTCATGTTATGGAATTCATTTCATTGTTGTTATTGTCCTTCGTAGTTTATGAATGCGAGTTGGCGATCGGTGGAGTCGGCGGGTTCGTAGTCGGTTCGTGTCAACCTACTTCGGTCGATTCTCCGTGTTGTTCTTATTTGAGGCAAATACCTTGTTCATACGCTTCTTGTTTTGTGGATATGATGATCGGTGGTCGTCGTGGTGTGTTTTTTCGGTTATTTGCAAATGAATTTTCAAAAGAATTGTTTTGGCCTCGTTAAAGGCTCTCTTTCAAAACGCGTGTGTGTTTTGTGAACGGTGTGTTTTGGGAATTGATTACGGTTTGATTGTTTTGAACGTTGAAGGCTTTGATGATACCCCCTGTTGTTTAAAGTTATGGAATCGTGTATTCCGTATTTAATCTTGTTAATGTGTTTTGAAGAGTTTGATAATGGTGTCGAGTTAGAGGCCATCTCTAGTGAGTATTCTTAATGAACTTACATTCTTAGCATATTAGTATTGCATGAGTAACGTGTGTGTGTGTATGCTCACTATGGGTTAGATCCGACGGGGTCTCGGTAGGGGTCCACGGAGGGGTGGATCCGCGAGCTTGCTTTTAACCACTATGGGTTAGATCCGACGGGGTCTCAGTAGGGGTCCACGGAGGGGTGGATCCGCGGTTAATTGTGGTGCATTTTGCAAATGTGTTTCGATATTGGCATTTCCGGAAATGAGTGCTTTTGAACGGTTTTCATGATTGCATGCATCGACTAAGTGTGTAAGACGTAAGTTGTTCGTTTGGCTTACTTGGCTAGGATGGCACTAGAGTATTTTGTTGTTTGTGTTAAATCCTTTATTTGTGGATTTTGATGTTGGGAGACGAACCTTGTGGTCGTTCTTGTGTACTGTGAGTTGATGATATTTGGGGCTAAAATCCCAATGGTTTTGTAAAAGTCATTTTACGGATTTGGGGCTAAAATCCCAACGGTTTGGTAAAGGTCATTTTTCGGAAAGTAAACCTTTGGGGCGGTGACCCCTTTCGTCTTTTGGGTTTTGAAAAGTAGGATATGATAATCCTAAATCGTTTTCTATTAAAACTCCCGATGGTATTTCAAATCATTTTATAAATTGTTTCCCTTGATATTTTGATCTTGAAATTTTGGGAAGTCTTTACTCAAACTCTCGCCTCGGGAAGTGTTCATCTTGTTGTATTTGAATCTTTGAGGATTCCGGATTATTATCGTTCGTGGAATGTGAATTGTATGACTCGTATTTTTGCACTTGTACTTGCACTAGCAAAACAGTGGAGTTTTGCTAACCCCCGAGTATTCGGGGGGTGGATGTCTATTTTTGCATTCAGGTTTTGGAGCATAACACAGGGTCGGCATGAAGGATGATGAAAGATGATCGATACTAATCACATGAGGAACCGTACATTGTTTATTGGTTCAGTTGTACTTTATTTTCCGCTGCTATATTTTTCCCGTTGTACGGGTGTGGTTGTGTTTTGACCCCTGCGTGGGCATGAGTTGTATGTATTTATTGAAAGACCAAATCGGTCTACTGAGTCATTTTAGCCTTTAAGGTATGGTTGAGTTGTTATATGTGTTACCAGCCTGGTAGATCCTTGAGGAAAGGTTCTACGGCGTGTAATATCCCTGAGCGGATTGGGGGTGTTACATAAATGGTATCAGAGCTTAGGTTGTGGAAACCTAGGCTATCGGGTCAAGTCGTGTTGTTTGAGTCTTGTTTCGTCAGATTTTATTTGACTGAGTCGTGTCGCGACGCGTCGTCTGAGTTTGTTGCTCGTGATTAGTATCGTGGGGCGATCATCATCTTCGTGCGACCTGTGGATGTAAGTCTCCCTTCTTTGTGTTGTGCCTCGTGTGACACGAGCTATTTTTGTGATTATTTGTTAAGTGACGGAATCCTCTTATGGATTTTGATTTCTTGATATGCGGTTATTTGACCCTCATATTTCGTTCATATGAGGAGTAGTGTTGCTGGATTGTGCATGTTTGACTTTATTTCTTTTATTCGCTGCGTGAGTTCTTTTGTAATGGCTTTCGGTATTTTACCGACTGAGTTCTATTTCAAAAACCGATTCCCTTAACCGAGTTTGTGGCATTATGGCCTTGATCGTTTTGGCGAAATTCTTATGACGGTATTTAGTATTTTGTAAATGGCTTTTGTAAGTTTTTGAAATATTACCGTCATCGGCCTTTTTGACGTTGTAAATGGTTTTTAGCCTGGTGAGTTCCGGCGCGGGACCCACGGCGCTATAATGTTTTGTGTAATTACCTGAAATTTTTGGGAATTCTAGCCCATTCAATTATCTTTGAAAACCTTGAGTATCTTAGAAAATAAATTTCGAGACGTACTTTTAAAATGAATTATTTTCTCGTGGTACATCCAAGGTGCCACAATATGTTTCCAAATTCTTCTACCTCGAGGACCAAAATGTTTTGAGATATTTTCAATGTTTTAGAAATACTTTTATTTAGACCCGAGGGTCGAATATTCTGGAAGTTTTTACTAAGAGAAAGTGTCCTCAATTTTATCTAATGTGAAATAGTTCTCCAAAGTCTCGATAACGATGTTTCACGTTTGTACTTTTTTTGAAAGGTGATACTCAAGATCAACCGGTGTTCTTCTAAATTATTTTCAAAATGAGGTTTTCGTTTTTAAAACCTATCCATTTCCATTTGAGGGCTGGGTATGTATGTATGATGTTCGCATTGTCATTTTGATGTTTGCTCCCGAGTATGATCGAATTGGCGGTGTGAGCGTTGAGTCGTTTCCACACATTTGTTGTGTTAGCCCTCTGTGAGAGGTGGGATGTTGGTATTGAATATTGTCGCCTCGTGGTGATTTCTGCGTTGTCGCGCATGTGCGAGCTGTTAGAGCTTGGTTTGGTATGGCTGTGTGCATCGGTGATCGTTCTGTTATGTGTCGGTTGTTTAATGTCTTGTTACCTTGCTCCTGTTTTTGTGAATTTCGTGGATGAGGTCGGAGGTAATACCCGTACGAATTTAAATTCTGTATTTTCTCTTTCTCCAGTCTATCGATTCGCTCATGTTCATTGATACTTTATGAACTTGTTCTGTATTTCGGTTTCATCGTCCGAACGAGCTGTGATCTTCTTGTGGGTCGATCTGGTTATCGCTGTGATTTTTTCGGGTTCGGTTCGATTCTTGTGAACCTTGTTCGGGAGTGACATCATCTGGTTCTATTAGTTCTTTTATTCGAAGTGGATCGGATTTGGAACTCTTGTGTTTTCGACTCTGTCGACTCGTTTATGTTCGTTGACATTTCTGAGCTTGTCCTGCCCCTTGCTTTTGTTGATCGAACGAGTGTGGTATTGTTTCGGAATAACTCGTTTGTCGTTGTGACTTTTCAATTTCTATTCCCTTTCCTGTGGATCTTATGTGAATACACATATTGTTGTTTTCACCGGATCATATATTGTCTCGAGTCGAGATGCGAACCTTGGAATTGTTGTTTGAATTTTATTATCCTTCGTGTTTCGGACATGATTGTTCGATTTTTATTGTCTCGATCGTTTGTTTGTTCGGTTTTTGTTGATCTCATTTCGTGATTGTTGAGCTTTCAGACTCCTTCGTAATTCCCTTAAGTTCGGGAAATTAGTCTCGTTTTCGATCTTCCAGCCCTTGGGCGGTGGGATTCCGTATTTGTTCAGCGATTGGCTCGCGTTTTGATTGATGTACCGTTGGGTCAGTCAATCATTTTGATTTTCGTTCGTTGTGTTTTGTGATTGTTAGGATAATTGACTTGACTATATTATCCGTTTGATGACGCTTGTCATTTGTTGGTTTTATTATATCCCTAACGGCGACGTTGTGTTGGTCGCCGTGGAGCGTGTTTTCACGCCGTATATTCCTTTGTGTTGCTTGTAACGTTTCGCCGATGGGCGTAAGTTACGTGTTTCTTATGTACCTCGTTTAGTTTTCCTGGTGGTATATTTCTTCTCCCTACTTGTTTTAAGTTTCGGGATGAAACTTCTTTTAAGGAGGGTAGAATGTAATATCCGCAATTTCGATTTCCGGTAATTTCTTTTTTTTGGCGGAAGTCCGTTTTGATGACTCGCTCATGACCGTTTCGTCATTCTGAGAATGATTAATTCTGCACTTTTTGTCATCCGAGTTCGTTTCGGTGTCGTTTTGTTGAGTTCCGTGCTTTTTGGCGACTTTTCCGCACTTGAGTTCGATTCTTGCGAATCTCGTTCGAAACTGTTGTTTCGAGTTTCCTGTAAGTCCGTTTAACTTTGTTAGACGTGTTGTGAACTTCGATTTGGTTATTCGATCACGTATCGTGATTTCAGGGCGTTTTGGGCCATTTTGTAATTTCTTAAAAGTTACGGGTATCCGTATCTGTAATTGTTGTCTCGACCCGTTTCTTGGTCGCGTATGATTAATTATGGTATTATGTTTTCATTTCAGGTCGTTGATTTTGTCCGCGAACTTTTCATCGTGTTCGTTCCGTATGTTTTCGAAATCGAGTCGTCGAGCCCTGGTGGTCGGGTACTGGCCGGACGGTTGCGGGACTGGCCGGATGATTGCGGGCACCGGCCGGACGGGTGCGGAAGGAACCGGCGTAGCGCATGCTATGGCCAGAAGGTAGCGCACGCTACGGCCGGGAGGCAGCGCACGCTACGCCCGGTTGTCTGCGCGCGCTAGCGGGCCGAGGCAGTAGGGCAGTGGGTGTACTGGACTCGGTGGATCGGCAGGTAGCGCACGCTACTGCCGGACACTGCGCACGCTACGACCGGAAGGTAGCACACGCTACGGCCGGAAGGCTGCGCGCGCTACCTGGCCGAGCAGTGTCTCTGGACTGCAGCCTGGGCCGATAGCGTACGCTAGCTCGGCAGCCTAGCGCACGCAAGGCTGCACCAGTATAAATGTGGCAGAGCAGTCGCGTTTTCATTCATTTTTTCACTTCCTTCCTTCTCTGTCCGCGGCTGTCGATTCGGAGGTGACGAAGCCATGTTGTTTAACAACAAATCCATGAAGTTCTTGAGGTTATAACATCAATCAATCATCCGCTATCGTCCTTTGATCCAGCGAATCAAGGTAATCTTTCTTAGAACCCTAGATTCTTGAATTTTGGGGTTTTTGCGTTTTTGTCCGATTCGTTCCGTATTATTGATTAATTCATGATGGGTATGATTAATCTTGGTTGTATTCTTGTGTTTAACATCATTTAATCCATTGTTCTTCGTCGAATCGAAGTATATTTCTTGATTTCCTTCAAATCGACTTTTTTGGGGGATTGTTCTCGATCTTGTTTTTCATCCGTTTTTGATGGATCGATTGTGATTAAATGATGTTGTTAAACACATTCTATGGATTGTATATCCATATTTCAACTTGGAATTCCGTTTTCGTGTTTTGTCGGGACGAATCGTGTTCTTGGCCGTTTTGGGGAAAACACTTGAACTTTCGTCATTCGTTCTTTGAATTCAACGGCTTTGAGTCGTGTTATGGAATTCATTTCATTGTTGTTATTGTCCTTCGTAGTTTATGAACGCGAGTTGGCGATCGGTGGAGTCGGCGGGTTCGTAGTCGGTTCGTGTCAACCTATTTCGGTCGATTCTCCGCGTTGTTCTTATTTGAGGCAAGTACCTTGTTCATACGCTTCTCGTTTTGTGGATATGATGATCGGTGGTCGTCGTGGTGTGTTTGTTCGGTTATTTGCAAATGAATTTTCAAAAGAATTGTTTTGGCCTCGTTAAAGGCTCTCTTTCAAAACGCGTGTGTGTTTTGTGAACGGTGTGTTTTGGGAATTGATTACGGTTTGATTGTTTTGAACGTTGAAGGCTTTGATGATACCACCTGTTGTTTAAAGTTATGGAATCGTGTATTCCGTATTTAATCTTGTTAATGTGTTTTGAAGAGTTTGATAATGGTGTCGAGTTAGAGGCCATCTCTAGTGAGTATTCTTAATGAACTTACATTCTTAGCATATTAGTATTGCATGAGTAACGTGTGTGTGTATGCTCAGTATGGGTTAGATCCGACGGGGTCTCGGTAGGGGTCCACGGAGGGCTGGATCCGCGAGCTTGCTTTTAACCACTATGGGTTAGATCCGACGGGGTCTCGGTAGGGGTCCACGGAGGGGTGGATCCGCGGTTAATTGTGGTGCATTTTGCAAATGTGTTTCGATATTGGCATTTTCGGAAATGAGTGCTTTTGAACGGTTTTCATGATTGCATGCATCCACTAAGTGTGTAAGACGTAAGTTGTTCGTTTGGCTTACTTGGCTAGGATGGCACTAGAGTATTTTGTTGTTTGTGTTAAATCCTTTATTTGTGGATTTTGATGTTGGGAGACGAACCTTGTGGTCGTTCTTGTGTACTGTGAGTTGATGAGATTTGGGGCTAAAATCCCAATGGTTTTGTAAAAGTCATTTTACGGATTTAGGGCTAAAATCCCAACGGTTTAGTAAAGGTCATTTTTCGGAAAGTAAACCTTTGGGCCGGTGACCCCTTTCGTCTTTTGGGTTTTGAAAAGTAGGATATGATAATCCTAAATCATTTTCTATTAAAACTCCCGATGGTATTTCAAATCATTTTATAAATTGTTTCCCTTGATATTTTGATCTTGAAATTTTGGGAAGTCTTTACTCAAACTCTCGCCTCGGGAAGTGTTCATCTTGTTGTATTTGAATCTTTGAGGATTCCGGATTATTATCATTCGTGGAATGTGAATTGTATGACTCGTATTTTTGCACTTGTACTTGCACTAGCAAAACAGTGGAGTTTTGCTAACCCCCGAGTATTCGGGGGGTGGATGTCTATTTTTACATTCAGGTTTTGGAGCATAACACAGGGTCGGCACGAAGGATGATGAAAGATGATCGATACTAATCACATGAGGAACCGTACATTGTTTATTGGTTCAGTTGTACTTTATTTTCTTCTGCTATATGTTTCCCGTTGTACGGGTGTGGTTGTGTTTTGACCCCTGCGTGGGCATGAGTTGTATTTGAGTTGTATGTATTTATTGAAAGACCAAATCGGTCTACTGAGTCATTTTAGTCTTTAAGGCATGGTTGAGTTGTTATATGTGTTACGAGCCTGGTAGATCCTTGAGGAAAGGTTCTACGGCGTGTAATATCCCTGAGCGGATTGGGGGTGTTACAGATGGTGTGAGTCAAACGGCTGTGGAGCTGAAGGAGAAGCTGAAGGCGACCGAGGCCGATCCCTTCCTCAACGTGGAGTACATCAGCGAATTTTCCAATTACATGGCTTATGCTGACGCCATCCGCGCCGCTAAGAAGGGAGGTCTCGAGGTCGGCCCTTTGGATGAAAATTTCAGAGCCTATGCGCTTGAGCACCCTCTGCAGCCAGACTTCACCGTGACGATCTTCGACCTTTCCATGGATCATGGGATCGATTTGAGCTGGTACCCGTTGCCGGACAACCTTATTCATCCGGGTGCCTCGGAGGATTGGGGTTCAGAGCCTACTGCTGGCGATGGAACGGGCGCCGATCCTTGAGCTTTTCTGCTTTTTGACTTGTAATTTTTTGTAGCTTTCGTTGTATTTTTGCCTTCAGGCGACCGTGTTTGTATTTGTATTCCAAGTGATGAAATAAATATTTGCTTCTCTGATTTCTTGCTTGTATGATTATCTTTCTGAGTTTTTTGCATTTGACTTATACAAAACTGCTGAGGAGCGATCGTTGTGCGTACAGCTCCAAGTGAGTTGATAAACTCATACTGGTAACTTTAGAACAAAGCCGATCGCTGCACATACATCTGAACAATACCGATCATCGTACGTGTATTTGAGTAAAGACGATCGTGGTATATATAGCTCCGCTCTCCCCCCTTGTTTTTGTTTACTTAGTGAAAGTAAGGGGACGAAAATAAATCGTTTAGTGAGCGGTCTTCAATTTTGCAGATTCCTTGAGGAAGGCCGACCATCCCGGTCTAGAGGAACCGTGCACAATAGCGGAGTTCGATGGAACCGACCTCCGCGACCATGTCTTTTGCGCAAGCGACATTCCGTTTGATAGCCAACTTCTCTCGACTCACTTAATTGTGAGGGTCCTCCGTAGGCTACGCCCGCCTCATATTTTAAACGAAGAGTGAGCGGTCTTGGTCTGGAGGAGTCATTGCATGGGCGTCGTCGGATTAATCGACTCCACGACCGCGACTTTCTATCACTTTTCTACCTCGGATCGTCATGTTAGATGGCGACCCTCGACGGTATACGTCGTGACAGGGGGAGGGACGTGTCGCATTGTCTGGGTCCACAATGTTAAATGATGGACCTTTGAGGGCGGGCGAACGTGTCCACAGATCTGTTTTGGAGGGTCCTTTGGCTACGCCCGCCTCGTATTTAAACGAAGGGCAAGCGATCGCTGCCCAATGGAACCTTGCATGGTCACAGAGAACGGTTCCATCGTCCTCCACAACCATGTCGGCACTTTTCTACCTCGTACCGTCATGTTAGATGGCGATCCTCGACGGTATACGTTGTGCAAGGGGAGGCGATCGCTTGCCTAGGTCCTTCATGTTGATGACGAACTTTAGAGGGCGAGCGAGTCATCCTCTGATTTGTTTTGGAGGGTCCTTCGGCTGCGCCCGCCTCGTATTTAAACGAAGGGAGAGTGATCTCTGCCCAAAGGAACCTTGCATGGACGGGTCGTCGGTTTCATCGACCTCCGCGACCATGGCGGCACTCTTCTACCTCGGACCGTCATGTTAGTTGGCAATCCTCGACGGTATACGTTGTGCTGGGGGAGGCGATCGCCTGCCTAGGTCCATCATGTCAGATGGGGAACTTTAGAGGCCGGCGAGTCATTCTCTTTTTCGAGGCGTTGCTCAGGCAGTAGCCTTTGGTTTGACGTGGTGGGAATCGGGGAAAGACTTCCGAAGTTCCCACCTCTTGATTGAAGCATATAGATCCGGCCACCGAGTTTTATCGGGGGGTCGACTCGTTTGAGTCTTCCGGCCTGTCGCGTTCGACTCTGGCGACCGGTTTGGGAGATTGACAGGGCTCTGACTAAGCCAATAAACTGTCTAGCTTGCCCTCCTCGAACAATCTCCAGAGTTGTCTGAGGAGGTCGCGGCATTGGTTGGTGCTGTGACCGGCACTCTTGTAGTAAGCACAAAATTTATTGTGGTCCAGATGACTGTTGTCCCTTATCGCCTTTGGCTTGCTTAGCGGTTCGCGCCCCTTGATGGCGTAAAAAATATGGGCCGGAGTTCAGTTGAAGTTGTGGAGGAGATGGGATTCCACATCCTCGAAGGTATTGAAATCACCGGGTGGCTTGGCGACCGCCTTTTTGGATTTGGCAATCACCGTGTTTTGGACGGGGGGCGGCATCCCCTCACCGAGGCGAAGGGTGAGCAGCCTCTGCCTAGCCAGAAAATCGGCAGTCTTGGCGCGGAAGATCGCGTAGGTCGGGGGGATGTCCTTCGTGAGGTGCCTAAACATGGGTGAATGACAATAGAATCCCCCTAGGATCGAGTAGAGGGTGAGCTCGTCGCTTATGGGCTCGCCGGTGAGGACTATTTCATCCACCCGGTCGATATAATCCGCATCGGACTCGTCTTCCCCCTGCCTGATCTTCATCATGCGGTGGGGACCTTCTGGCCGAGCGACCTTGGCGGCGAAGTACGACGTGAAGTCGTTTGCCAGCTTCTCAAAAGAGTTAATAGAGCGCGGTGGCAAAGAGATGTACCACCTATGGGCAAGATCGCCCAATGTCAATGGGAACATTCGGCATCTCGTCGCGTCTGACGCCCCCCATCCGGCATGTAGATCCCGAACTTGCTCAAGTAGGTCTCGGGGTCCGATCTCCCCTCATATAAAGGTGTTTTAGGAGGAGCGATCCTTGGTTGTACGAGGGCAAGCTCGATGTGGGCCGCGAGTGGCTCACTCGGTCCGGTGATCTTTCTACTGGCGCCTGCCC
This sequence comes from Orobanche coerulescens, assembly GCA_033398695.1. NCBI lineage: Eukaryota > Viridiplantae > Streptophyta > Magnoliopsida > Lamiales > Orobanchaceae > Orobanche > Orobanche coerulescens. The sequence continues at coordinate 11,993,516 of CM065818.1, read as the reverse complement.
CAGTTTCTATGAGCGCCTTCATCTCGTCGAGCTGGCGTTGCATGGCGGCCATCGCCGTGGCCTGGCCGCTCGCGGCTAGGCGCTCGGATCGGGAGCCGAGGTGATCAAGTACTGATCCCCTGGCTCCGCTGTAGATGATGTATTTTCCGTGGGGCTCGATTCTTCGGCAAATGGGGGCCAAACGGCCGACTTGTTTTTGATTGGGAGTTTGGTATGCCGAACTCCTGGTGACGGATTCGGACTCCATCGTCTCGTGGTTGGGGCCAGACTGCCCCGGTCGCCATGATGGATCGCTTCCTAGGCGGCTAAAGATGGAACCGTCCCGCCTCGCGAGGGCCTTTTCTCGTGAATCGGGGCTTTCTGACGATCGGTCGACAAGTAACCCCTTGAGCTTCCGCTTGCCCGCGCGCCGGATGGCCGAGGGGGTTATAGCGGGCGCTTCGCATGCTCTCCGTCGCTCCCTTAGGATGGCCATGGCCTTCTCGATCTGTTCCGCGGTTTGGAACTGGTCGAGTGAGAGGCTGGGGCCATCCCTCGGGGGCGGGATTGAGAGTCTCGCATCACCGTGGCTACCCTCTGCCGCAGGTTGGGGCTCGGATTGAGCCGGAATAAGACGTCCGGCGGATCGGAGAGTTGCTCTCTTCAAAGTGGTGGCAGACGTCATTATTCTGAGTGTTTCTTCAAGTATATGCTCCGGAGAACAGTGAGTGTTCTTCGAAACGGTCGGAATGAAAATGAAGGTACAAGCCCTCCTTCTAGCGCCAATTGTTGTTACCCAAAATATTATTCGGAAGGGATTGCTGGATTGGATGAGTAACAAATAAAATGCGAGAGAATGTAAATAACACAAGATTTGCCGGGGTTGTTAGTCCCGGGCTTGAATGCTCTCGCGAGATATTATTAATACGAATACTTGGGAGTACAAATATTAATGTTAGAGTACAATTACAATGAGTGTAAAGACCCTAGTTATCTAGCTCTTGAGTGCTGATGATTGCCGGAAGAACCAGAGTTGATGCTCTGTGAGTTCTTGTAACAACGATGGAGTGTTGTGTTAACTGCGAGAAATCGACTGTCTCTCACTGTGTGAATTAGCTGAACTCTCGTATGGAAATAATTTCTGAACCTCCCTCCAGTTGCTGGAGGTTTCCTATTTATAGGACTGGAGGTAGCTGGGCAATCGCCTCTACTGTATTATAATAAGCGGCGATCGTCTTTAGCACATGGGTTGGTCTCCTTAAAGTCTGCAGCAACTGCTGGCAGCTGGATGTGCGAACCAATGAGAAGACAACACGCGTCCTATGTCACTGTCTTGGGAGGTCCCACCTAGGACCTTTCGGCGGGTCTGTCGGTAGGTGAGGCAGTCATTGTCGTTGACAGCTGTTGATGGGCTGGAGTCAAAGATCCTTATTCTGCGACGCCATTCGCGGATCTGCACGTGGGTCTTCGCTCCGATATCCGGTCTTCGTAGACATGACGGATGATGGCCTTGCACGTGGCACAGGACGATCGTCCTTGGTCGGGCACCAGAGTCGATCGCTAGGTGCCAAGAGGCGATCGCCCTGAACGTCGATCACTCGGTACCTGATCTCGGTCTGGACTCTTCGCATAGCAAGTCTGCCTTGGATTATTTGATATTGGCTTGGTCGCTCGGCCCTTATGTCGATCGCCGTCGAGACGTGTAAATCGCCGCACAACACCATGTGTTGTTTTTTTACATATGTATATTGTTGGTTATCTACCTTGTGTTGGTCTAGTATGATCATCTTGGGATCTATGCTGAGGGCGCTGGATCATGGGATTTCCATTGAGTATACATTATTGTTATTGTTTTGAGCATATTGACGTTGTCATATGAGTATGCATTTGTAGGTCTTGTGTTGGGACTGTGTCTGTATGTTCCATTGATCTGATCTCGGATTAGACCGACATGATTGTCGTGGTATTGGGCATCTTGAGGTATGTTCCGTATTCCCTTTGATAATTGTCTTTTGATGGACAATCGATTATCGTGTTGAGATGTGATGAGGTTACCCGATGGATTGGGTTGGACATAGTTAGTAGATTTCGTAACAGTGAGTTAGATGATGTTTTGAGAACCTTGAGCATTGTTTGAGATACCGTACAGATGTTTAGGTATGATCTTATCGTGTTGCTGAGAATACGAGATGTGAATTTTGGTAAAGTTACGGTGGTAAGATTACATTGGTCGTATTCTTACTTAGTATTTTCATTGGTATGTAATTATTGACGCGATGTGATTGTTATCATTGTTGGCTATTATGGCTGACCCCGTCGTGGGATTTCTTTTTAGGTTCTTGGGTTATCGAGCTTGTAGTGGTCGTGAAGAGATGAGCTTCCCGGAGGATACTGGATATGACATGTTTTTTTTAATCGAGTATTCTGATTATACGTTGTATTCCGCTGCTAGAGTATTCTTAATTATTTGTCCTTTCCGCCGCGTGAGTATTTTTAAATGACCTGTCGTTATCTGGTAATTTAAGTTATTTGGGAAAATCGATTTCTAAACTGTTTAGTTTTGGCATTTCGGGCCTTGTAGTTTCAAATGAGATTTTATGACGGTTTTGATAAATGGATTTTATAAAGTCTTCAAATGCTTTTAAAAGATAGTACCGTCGATAGCCTTTTCGCCATTTGTAAATGTTTGCAAAAATGTCTTTTAGCCTTGTGGGTTCCATCTCAGGGCCCACGGCACTGTAATATTCCTAGATGGCTCTGGGGGTGTTACAGAATATGGTATCGGAGCTTAGATTGAACCTAGGCAGCTAGGTCGAGTTGAGTCGTGTTTTATCACGTCATTCGAGTTGTCGTTTGACGAATATTAGAGCCCTGGGTTTTTGTGGTTCACTCGGGCTTGTGCGTTATGTGATTTACCATTGTAGTACTGGGGTTGTTGTAAACTTTTCCAAATGGTATTAACGTGTTTCTTCGGATAGAGATGCGTTGTGTTCTCGAGTTGAACTGAGTTTGCAAAATGTGTGTTTTTGAAAATATCTGTGTCGAGTATTTTCTAAAGTTGAGACATGTGGCAGTATCACGGGGAATCGTCGGCTTCACGATATGTAAGTATTTAGATTCTTGAATTGCATTGAGATTTATTGCCGTTCTAAGTTGATATGCTTTGAGATTCAACAGAATATTATGCGTTACAGTATGAGGTGACAGAGTTGGGACAGGATTGATGATCTTGAGAAGTTATGATTTCGGGAATCAATATGTCGGTTAAATTTTGGAAACAGAATTGTGTATTCGGGAGAAGGACTGTGGATTGTTGAGTAGAACATGTAGTCATGTTAATTCATTTTCAGATATATGAACTGTTTTTGAGCATTTGAAAATGATACTTTTCAAAATGAATGTTTCACGGATGTTTTACAGAAATTGATTTTGGGCCGAGACCCAATCGATTATGAAATAGTTTTATAACTCAGGACTTGGGGTCTAAAAGGATTTTCTACTTTATAAACTTCTTGTAAAGTGGAACGGGGTTGGGCTGAGACCCTAATGTTTCTAAAAGGCTTTTCTGTTTTCAAAAACTCACGAGATTTGTAAAATACTTTACCAATTGTTTATCTATTTTATTACTGCCTTTCGGGGTTTTGGTTTACTTATTCAAATGAAACTTCTCGGGTAGTCCTTCGGTGTATTTGATTTATTGATTATTCAATATTTTGTCATAGCATGGTTGAGGTGATCCAGGATGGGTTAATGGCTGATGTTGCGAGTCATATGTGGAAAAAGGAGTTTTTATCGGAGTCTATATATTGAAATTTTGGAACTCTATCGTGTGGTTTTCCGATGCAAGATCAGTGGTTTTGGTGACAAGCCGAACTGTAATTTCATTTTATTTAATCGTGTGCATTCGAAAAGAATTGTCATCGAGAACTTGACGTAAGCAAACCGATTTAATTTTTTGAATATTGATTTCGTGGTCCTACGAAAAATTATGTTTTGAGTTTTGAAATTTTTGAAAGAACTTTCGAAAATTTGTCTTCTTGACAAGACTATATGATTTCAAATTGGTTTTGAAAATGTGACTGATATACATACGCATTTAGTGCATAGTGCATATCATGGTGAAATTATGAGTGTGACTCACAAACTGGATAATACATCAGTATGGTACGATGAAAAGAGATTCGAAGTTTAGTATGGTAGTTTGGTTATCCAGGGATGATCGGTTAGATGGTCAGATAAGAGAAATATGCCGCATGTTGTAGATTCATGCACATAATGTAATTTTGGAACTTTGGATTTTGTGAAACCAGGACATATGTGCTATGTGATTCCATTGGTATGGTAGTAGCGCGATTTTACCATAGTGATTTTTGAATGATTCCTTTGTAAGTGTGGATTTGGGGATGGTAACCCCAGGATGTTTTTTTAAGATATTGATTGGTCGTTCCCACTCCAGGTATGATTGGGTATGTTCATCGGTTTGTGAATAGTTGTTCGTATGCCGAGGGGTATGTTCACCAGTCGGGCGTGTTTCTTCGAGATCCGCTGCAGGTGATTGGTGTAACGTTTTGAGAAATTTATTCGTCCGTATATCTGTCTCTGTGGTTCTGTATTGATCATGTTGGAACTTACCGTGTGAGGGTATTCTCGATTATCGTTGATCGTTCGTTGATGATATCGGAATTTATCATATTGATGATATACTCGGTTATGTTTTGACCTTTGTATGGTCATATTAGAGTTTATCATGTTGATGATATACTCGATTGTGTTTTGACATTTGAATGGGTCGTATTGGAGTTTATCATGTCAATGATATTCTCGGTTAATTTGTTGGTTGATCATTGTTAATGATCGTACGAGCGTTCAAATTTTGTGTCGATGTTTTGGGATTTGTGTCATTGTTTTGGCAGTTGTTTCATAGTTGTATCGTGTATTATTTGTTTTATCGGAATTGAGACTTGACTGTATAATCAGGCAAACAGGATTTGACACAGGTAGATTATTTCATCCGAAGATGATATATTTTGTTGAGACTCATGGAATTGTGATTGTGAGCGTATTGAGGCTTTACAGTGAAGTCACTTGCTAGTATCTCAGGAGATCGTCGACTTTGCGCATTTGTAAGTATACTATTTCGGTTATTCATTAATGATGATGATTGATCGTTGTCGTGATGATTTCAGGATATTTTGGTTGGACGTTTTTTTTTAATGACGGATTGCAAGTTTCGAGGACGAAACTTATTTTAAGTGGTGTAGATGTAATATCCGGAATTTCTACTACTGTTGTTTAACGTTATTTTTTCCGAGTTATGTTGTACAGCGTGGAATCTGTACAGTATGAATAAAATAAATGAAGGACTGAGATGTCTGTATTGGTATAATTGTCGTACTTGGTCGACAATTGCATTTGAGGATATAATGTGTCGTGTATACGTATTCGGTATATTGAGACGATGAGCAAGATAAGTGTAAATGGATAAGTATAGAAGCCATAACGAACGTTAAGCATATGAGCTTACGTATGTTAATCCCCAACAGTTACGTACGTTAACGTGAGGTCTTTACGTACGTTAAAGTATCAGGTGAGATATAGTTGGATGATCAGAGCGGACATTGTCAAGCATAGCGTACGTTAAGCATAGGAGCTTCCGTACGCTAAGACACAGACGTAACATACGTTACGTAGAGTTCATAACCTACGTTATGAAGAGAATCAGACAGGATCAGGCTATGGCCGATAATTGGGTCCCGTGGTCGGCAGCTTTTGACGCAGAACGTGCATGGACGAGTCAACTCCTCGATAAAGTATGCTATGAGTAGTGTATTACGTATGTTAAATGGACATTTACTGTAGCAAGTCAACGTATGTATTACGTACGCTATGGCCTATGCATTACGTACGTACGCGATCGAACGAATCAAGGCAGTGAGTTCTGGAATGATGTTACGTACGCTATGAAGGACCTGTAGCGTACGTAAGGAGCATTATGTATGTTAGTGGTGGTTGATAACGTACGTAATGAGAGGTGCAGATTATAAATGAAGGTTCGGCCTTTCATTTCTTCACGAGAGAAAATCGATGTTCTTCCCCCAACTTCGTCCTTCTGAGTGTGTTAGTGACAATAAATCTCTTCTATCTTGGATATAAGCTTGGAAACATGGATTTGAGGCTTGGATATGAAGATATCGATGATCTTTGAGGTGTTTGATGGTGTTGTTCATGTTCTTGTGGTATGTTGTTGAACTCTACACCTTGAGTTCGGATTTTTATGCTATTGTTGATAAATGATTCGTATGAAGATTGTAACACCCTGAGATATTCAAGATAAATTACAGTGCCGTAGATCCCTACATGGGACCCACCAGGCTAGGCACGAAAATACCACAGTAAAATCACACATCACCCAGATGCAAATCAAATAACACGCCCGGTACAACCGGCGGAATAATCACCATCGACAACCATAATTAACTTCAATGAATACAATTCACAATCCGAAGAGAAAAGCCTAAGTACTCGCGAGTACAATCTATAAGTTTAGAAAATAGACAACAACCACATCGAATGGAACAACAGAAATAAAAGGACTAAAATGCACATGTCAACGACCCTGGCCAGCATCCGCGTACTGTCCCAGCGCCGATCGTCCGGCTGATCAAAACCTGAAATCCATAACAAGAATTTCCCCAAAGGGGTTAGCAGTTACGCTAGTACAAGTAATCAAGGCAAACCATTCGCTTACACATTTCATAGTACAATGCACCAATTTCATTTCAAAACCAAAACTAGACATGTCTTTTCCGGAAACAAACAGTCAATCGATTTGCCGTGGGAACAGGGCTATACCATTGATCCCGCTCCGTGGCCTCTAAGGACCCTCCCGTGCTGGCTAGCGAAACAAACTCGTGAATCCAGGGCTATACCATTGGATTCCCTTCGTGGCCCCGTCGGACCCTCCCGAGGTGAGTAAAGCACACACAATATACATTATCATTTCATGTTAAGCATAAAGGTTTCCAAAAATACTTGCCTTGAATAATTGATGACGCAACGAACGGAAAGGAAAATCACTGACGAATGCTAGGAACCAATGAAACCGAACCTAACGATTTGAAGAATACAATCACAACCATTTCTAAATGAACACGGAAATGGAATACACCCGAAAACCCGCCTACGATTCATGTATATTCGTATAAGAACAACAATGAGGGCGGACCACAACCAAACCCTCTCGATTATGCAAAACCACGAAATATACCATGAATCCATAGGAAAACTAAGGATATCAACAAGATTAATCATATTCATCATGAATTAACCAACAAAACGGAACGAATCTGACGAAACATGAAAACCCCCAAATCTCCCCCAAAATAGGGTTCTAGAAGATTTACCTTGATTCAAGAGGTAGAAGATGATTAAATGATGATAATCTAGTGTTAGAGACTCAAGATCTTGAATAAATGATGAGAATCGCCCCACTCAAATCGCCCAACTCGCCCAAATCGCCCAGCTCGCGGTGGAGAGAAGGAAAGAAGAAAAATGAACTGTTCCGGGTCAACTCCCTGGTTTTTATAGCTAGGGGGCGTTAGCGTGCGCGAACCTTTAAAAGTTAGCGTGCGCTAACGGGTGAAACTCCAGTCCATAAAGTTAACACCCAGTCCAGGACCTGAAGTTCTGGACCGTTAGCATGCGCTATTAAATAATTAGCGTGTGCTAATTGCCTCTCGGTAGCGCGCGCTATCGGGCCATAACGTGCGCTACCTGGACATCAGCCGAGTCCAGAAGTAACCTGTCCAGTACTCACCTGATCGCGTTAGCGTGCGCTACCGGCCACTCTGCGTGCGCTAACAGCGTCTTGGTAGCGCGCGCTATCGGGCTGTAGCGTGCGCTACCTAGGCACCTGACCGAGTCCAGGAGTAAACTGTCCAGTTCTGGACTGTCGCGTTAGCGCGTGGTACCGGACACCTAGCGCGCGCTAGTCCTCGACAATAACGTGCGATAGAACAAACGTAACGTGCGCTAAGCCGTTAATCCAGAGAACTGAGGTCAGAAACAGGCTCACTGCCACTGCCAGGGCTCAACTCGCTAGCGCGCGCTACCAACAAGCGTAGCGTGCGCTATTGAAGGATGCATAGCGTGCGCTATACAACAATATAGCGCACGCTAGGCACGGGATAACAACGGTCCTAACCACTGAAACACGACCGAAGCATCAAACGGAACAATGCAATGCGCATGATAACATACAATGGATTCACGGCAACCCCGAAACAGCGGTTCCGAACAACAATTACGAGAATCGGATCAATAAGCAACGGAGAAGTTAACAATTGTGGAATTGAGTAAAATAAATCCGAAAATAAGTATTCTCGAGATACACATACGGTTACACACGAGCCACCAAGACAATAAAAGCACCAAATAGAGAAGGTACTGGGAAAAGAAAAATACAGATATTACATTCTACCCCTCTAAAAGTAAGTTTCGTCCCGAAACTTAAGAAATAAACAACTCGGGGTACCTAGCACGCATGCTATCCTCGGTTTCTCAAGTTGCTTCTTCGACACCATGCCTCAACCACTTCACCTTGACCAAAGGGATGGTCTTATGCCTCAGTCGCTTCTCACGGCGCTCCAAAATCTTCAGGGGACGCTCCTCGAAGGTAATATCCTCGGCGACATCGATTTCACCATAGACGATGACGTGACTAGGATCCGGAACATATTTCCTCAGCTGGGAAACATGGAAAGCACTATGAACGTGACTCAAGGCCGGAGGTAGTGCCAAACGGTATGCCAACTCGCCGACTCGCTCGAGAATCTCAAAGGGTCCAATAAATATCGGACTCAATTTCCCCTTCTTTCCGAAATGGAAAAATCCCCTCGTCGGCGACACCTTTAGCAAAACGTGGTCTCCCACCACAAACTCAAAAGGTCGACGACGGACGTCGGTATATGACTTCTGTCGACTCTGGTCAGTCAACATCCGTTCCCGGATCAATTCCACCCTCCGCCTCGTCTCTAAAGCGATATTCGGTTCGGTTCCAATCAAGTCGGACGCTTCATTCCAACAAATCGGCGATCGACATCGCCGCCCATAAAGCGCCTTATACGGTGCCATCCGAATCGACGCGTGCTAACTGTTGTTGTACGTGAATTCGATCAATGGCAAATGCTCCTCCCAGTCACTGCTCCAATCCAGAGCACAAGCACGCAACATATCCTCGAACATCTGGATAGTGCGCTCCGACTGTCCATCTGACTGAGGATGAAAAGAGGTACTCAAACGCAAACGAATACCCAACGCCTTATGCACCGCCTGCCAAAAGTGCGATACAAAACGGCCATCCCAATCCGAAACAATAGACTTCGGAGTACCGTGGAGCCTCACAATCTGCGCAATAAACACACGAGCCAACTTCTCCGGGCCCCAAGTATTCTTGATGCCCAGAAAATGTGCCGACTTGGTCAGACGATCAACAATCACCCAAACCATATTCATGCCTGATCTCGATCTCGGCAAATTCGTGATGAAATCCATCGATATATCTTCCCATTTCCATTCCGGAACGGGAAGTGACTGCAATACCCGGTCGGTCGCTGATGCTCGATTTTGACTTGCTGACAAGTCAAACATCTCGCTACAAACTGTGCGATCTCCTCCTTCATGTCATTCCACCATAAATTCCTTCTCAGGTCGTTGTACATATTACTCGAACCAGGATGAACGGAGTAAGGCGTAGCATGGGCCTCACGCAAAATACTCTGTCTCAATTCCGAGTCGTTCGGCACACATAGACGACTCTGTAATCTCAATACACCATCTTCATGAATCACAAACCCAGGAGACTTTCCCTTAAGAACATTCTCTCGGATTTGGATAATCATCGGATCTTCCAGCTGTTTCAGTTTAATTTCATCGATCAGAGATGACGAAATCTCTAAAGCACAGAGTTGCTCAACGGCTCCCGGCAACAAAATCTCAACACTAAACTCAATTAAATCCCGCTGAAGCTCAGATTGGGACGTAAGAATCTCAAGTGTCCGCAACGCAACTGGTTTCCGACTCAAGGCGTCATCCACGACGTTCGCCTTGCCCGAATGATAAAGGATTTCGAGATCATAATCCTTAATCAACTTTAACCACCTCCTCTGCCTCATATTCAACTCCCGCTGAGTAAATATGTACTTCAGACTTTTATGATCGGTAAAAATCTGACATGTAGAGCCAAAAAGATAGTGACGCCAAATCTTGAGCGCAAAAACAACTGCCGTTAACTCCAAATCGTGAGTAGGATAGTTAAGCTCATACGGCCTCAACTGTCTCGAACCAAACACAATAGTCTTGTCATGCTGCATCAACACGCACCCAAGACCCTGACCCGAAGCATCTCTATAAACGGCAAATCCCTCGTTGCCACATGGCAACGCCAAAATTGGGGCTGAAGTCAAACATCTCTTCAGCTCCTCAAAACTCAATTGTCTCTCGTCATTCCAGACGAACTTCTCGGACTTCTGGAGCAACTGTGTAAGTGGCCGAGCTAGTTTCAAAAAACCCTCGACGAACCTACGGTAGTAGCCAGCCAAGCCCAAGAAACTACGGACCTCATTCACGTTCTTAGGCGGTGCCCAATCCAACACTGCCTCAACCTTCTGCGGGTCCACACGAACTCCCTCGGCTGAAATCACGTGACCTAGAAACATCACTTCCTTCAGCCAGAACTCACATTTCGAGAACTTTGCATAGAGTTGCTCGGTCCTCAAAATGTCTAACACTACTCACAAATGATACGCGTGTTCCTCCTCGTTCCTCGAATAAATAAGGATATCGTCAATGAAGACGACGACACACTTATCCAAATACTCGATAAAGACCTTGTTCATCAATTGCATGAACATAGCTGGTGCATTAGTTAACCCGAAAGGCAAAACTACGAACTCATAATGTCTGTATCGCGTCCGAAAAGCTGTTTTCGGCACATCGGACTCCTTCACCCGAAGCTGATAGTACCCCGATCTCAAGTCGGTCTTCGAGAATACTGCATCTCCCTGCAACCGATCGAACAAGTCATCAATCCTCAGCAGAGGACACTTGTTCTTGATGGTCACCTTGTTTAGCTCGCGATAGTTGATACACAAACACAACGAACCATCATTTTTCCGATCAAACAAAACCGGTGCTCCCCAAGGCGAAGTGCTCGATCGAATATACCCCCATTCAAGAAGCTCACTCAACTGCTTCTTTAACTCAGCCATCTCTGAAGGTGCCATGTGATACGGCGCCTTCAAAATCGGAGCCGCACCTGGCTCTAACTCGATAGCAAACTCTACCTCACGATCCGGTGGCAACCCCGGTAACTCATCAGGAAAGATGTCAGGAAACTCATTAGCCACTGGAATCGATGAAATCTCGACTCCACCACTCTCCACCTTCAAGGCGTAGCACCAATAACCAGTACACCCTTTCGCAGGAGTCTCATCGCCTTCAAGGCGTTAATTACGAACTTCTGGTTTCTCTTTCGCCCCGCGAAAGAGTGTTCGGTGCCTTTCTCGGCTAGCATGGTGATGATCCTCGTGTGGTATTTCATGATTGCACCATGACGCTCGAGCCAATCATCCCCGAGAATCTAATTCTCACCCTCAATACCCACAACGATAAGATTAGAGAGCCAAGCCCTCTCACAAATAAACACAGAACGGTCTCGAACCTCTCGATCGCCAACGATTCTATCACCGCTAGGAAGTTTAATGATGAAAGGCTCGCAAGGCGATAAACAGTCAAGACTCAATCGGCACACACACTCCAAAGAAATGAATGAATGCATAGCACCCGAATCAAAAAGCACACTGACAGGATGGGAATGGATGTGAACGGTACCTGTCGCCACAGTGGCCGCTGGATCATCGGCCCTCCTCATCTCATAGATACGCGGATGGGCGGAGCCGACATTAGAAGCTCACCCTCTAGCGGGCTGACCCCGACCTCTCCCCCGGCGGGCACTCGGTGGAGACTGCGGAGCAAACGAGCCCTGGTTCACACTCGGCTCCCTAGGCGCTGGATGAGAAGAACGGGCACCGCGGATCTGTCTGATCTGTTCACAAAAGGAAGCCTTGTGGCCTGTCTGACCACAAGTATGACAAGTCAACTGCAGATGAGGACACTCCCGGTTCTTATGACCCGACAAGCCACAGTTAAAGCGTATGAGTTAACGAACGGAGGTTCTAGTAGCACCTCGAGAACTCCCAGAAAAATGAGCCGAACTGCCCGCAGGAACATTCGCAGATTGAGATTTCTACTGGCCTCCGCCCTTGTGACCCAAAAAATTTCTGACGGACTTCTGCTTCTTGCTCTCACGATCCGCTTCACTGGCCGTCACCGACATATCATACGCAAGAGCCCTACTCTGATAATCCTTCAAAGTGGTGCAGACGATTCCATACATATAGTCCCGAATTGATAGTTTCATGCGTCTGGAAAAGTGAAAAATTTTGTCGTTCTCCTCGACAACTTGGGTCTTCACGTATCCCAACTCCTTGTTGAAATCGGCGATAGCTTGGGAGACAGGAATATCCCGCGGTTGAGCATCATATGAGGTATGGACTCGAGCCTGTGTAACCAGCCACGGGAAATACTCAGTCTCCATCAGGTCCTTAAATTCTGCCCACGAAGCAACGTGATCCTTAGGCCCAATGGCCTCCCACCATTCAGTAGCGTCCCCAGTGAGAAAATACTGGGCAATAGGGACCTTGCGGTCCTCGGGGCAGTTGGTGGCAACAAAGACTTTGGATATCTCTTTGATCCACCCCTCCCAGCCAATCGGGTCTGAGGCTCCCGTGAACTGAGGAGGATGCATCTTGATGACATCCTGAAGCCAACATTCAGCTCCGTCCCGAGCAGCATGGGTCGGATTCTGAACCGCCTGGGCTATTGCCGCCTTCTGGTTCACCATTTGTTGCATAACCGCCGCAACACCAAGGTCAGCGCCATCTTGAGAAGAAGCATGGCTATGTCGGTCACCGGTGCTGCCGCCTCCCGAAGAATGCGACGTGGCCGCCCCATCGGCTGCGCCACGTCCCCGTCCGCGTCCACAACCACGACCACGGCCTCTTCCAGCATCCATACTGGTGTTAAGAGGTTGCAAAAGCAACTCGATGATAAGTAAGTGAGGAAAAACATCCACAATTCAAGAAATGGAATTACGTTACCAGAAAACAAAGAATCGAGTAAGGAAAACTTACGAGCACTGGAAGTACCGAGATGCTGGCAGCGGTGTGACAATGTGCAACACAAAACACAACTAGACCCAAATAACCGACAAGCCTAGGTATCCATAAACCTAGTGCTCTGATACCATTTTCTGTAACACCCCGAGATATTCAAGGTAAATTACAGTGCCGTGGATCCCTACATGGGACCCACCAGGCTAGGCAAGAAAATCACACATCACCCTGATGAAAATCAAATAACACGCCCGGTACAACCGGCGGAATAATCAACATCGACAACCATAATTAACTTTAATGAATACAATTCACAATCCGAAGAGAAAAGCCTAAGTACTCGCGAGTACAATCTATAAGTTTAGAAAATAGACAACAACCACATCGATGGAACAACGGAAATAAATGGACTCAAATGCACATATCAACGACCCTGGCCAGCATCCACGTACTGTCCCAGTGCCCGCTCGTCCGGCTGATCAAAACCTGAAATCCATAACAAGAATTTCCCCAAAACGGGTCCCCAAAGGGGTTAGCAATTACGCTAGTACAAGTAATCAAGGCAAACCATTCGCTTACACATTTCATAGTACAATGCACCAATTTCATTTCAAAACCAAAACTAGACATGTCTTTTCCGGAAACAAACAGTCAATCGATTTGCCGTGGGAATAGGGCTATACCAATGATCCCGCTCCGTGGCCTCTAAGGACCCTCCCGAGCTGGCCATATTATAAAAGAAATCACGCACGCGCATCGCCTTGGGAACAGGGCTATACCATTGATCCCGCTCTGTGGCCTCTAAGGACCCTCCCGAGCTGGCTAGCGAAACAAACTCGTGAATCCAGGGCTATACCATTGGATTCCCTCCGTGGCCCCGTCGGACCCTCCCGAGGTGAGTAAAGCACACACAATATACATTACCATTTCATGTTAAGCATAAAGGTCTCCAAAAATACTTGCCTTAAATAATTGACGACGCAATGAATGGAAAGGAAAATCATCGACGAACGCTAGGAACCAACGAAATCGAGCCTAACGATTTGAAGAATACAATCACAACCATTTCTAAACGAACACGGAAATGGAATACACCCGAAAACCCGCCTACGATTCATGTATATTCGTACAATAACAACAACGAGGGCGGACCACAACCAAACCCTCTCGATTACGCAAAACCACGAAATATACCATGAATCCGTAGGAAAACTAAGGATATCAACAAGATTAATCATATTCATCATGAATTAACCAACAAAACAGAACGAATCGGACGAAACATGAAAACCCCCTAATATCCCCCAAAATAGGGTTCTGGAAGATTTACCTTGATTCAAGAGGTAGAAGATGATTAAATGATGATAATCTGGTGTTAGAGACTCAAGATCTTGAATAAATGATGAGAATCGCCCCACCCAAATCACCAAACTCGCCCAAATCACCCAGCTCGCGGTGGAGAGAAGGAAATAAGAAAATGAACTGTTCCGGGTCAACTCCCTGGTTTTTATAGCCAGGGGGCGTTAGCGTGCGCTAACCTTTAAAAGTTAGCGTGCGCTAACGGGTGAAACTCCAGTCCGTAGTTAACACCCGACCCAGACCTAAAGTTACGGACCTAGCGTGCGCTATTAAATAATTAGCGTGTGCTAATTGCCTCTCGGTAGCGCGCGCTATCGGGCCATAGCGTGCGATACCTGGACATCAGTTGAGTCCAGAAGTAACCTGCCCAGTACTCACCTGACCGCGTTAGCGTGCGCTAACAGCGTCTCGGTAGCGCACGCTATCGGGCTATAGCGTGCGCTACCTGGGCACCTGATCGAGTCCAGGAGTAAACTGTCCAGTTCTGGACTGTCGCGTTAGCGCGCGCTACCGGACACCTAGCGCGCGCTAGTCCTCGACAATAACGTATGATAGAACAAACGTAACATGCGCTAAGCCGTTAATTCAGAGAACTAAGGTCAGAAACAGGCTCACTGCCACTACCAGGGCTCAACTTGCTAGCGCGCGCTACCAACAAGCGTAGCATGCGCTATTGAAGGATGCTTAGTGCGCTATACAACAATATTAGCGCGCGCTAGGCACAGGATAACAACGGTCCTAAATACCGAAACACGACCGAAGCATGAAATGGAACAATGCAATGCGCATGATAACATACAATGGATTCACGGCAACCCCGAAACGGCGGTTCCGAACAATAATTACGAGAATCGGATCAATAAGCAACGGAGAAGTTAACAATTGCGGAATTGAGTAAAATAAATCCGAAAATAATTATTCTCGAGATACACATACGGTTACACACGAGCCACCAAGACAAGAAAAGCACCAAATCGAGAAGGTACTGGGAAAAGAAAAATACGGATATTACAAAGATGATTATGGTTTTGTTGTTATGATTCTTGAGGTTATGTAAATTGTATGTTGAAGGATACGATAATATATGCCTTGGATTATGAGTTGGATGATTACCTACATGTTAAAGGATATAGGATTGTGTTGTTTTCATGACTATGAATATGGTTTCGAATTACTTAGTGTTCTTGAGGAACTCTTGATAAATAGAACATAGCAAGACAATTGTATGTTGAATTATCGGTATTTTTAGATATGAAGAAGGAATGTTCGTTAATTTATGTTGATCGTAGTGGTAGAATTCGTATGTTCTTGATGAAATACGAATCATGATAACAATTTTGAATCCTTAAAGATTGTGATTGATCATCGAATATTTCCTTTACATTCGTACCCGTAATCGTGTTGTGGTTGTGAATTCGTAATTGTTTGAGTTGGATTGTTCGGGCTTGTGTCTAATCGAGATATTGTGAAATCGTTGGGTTTGTTGACCAGTTATATTGATTGTTAATAATGAATATCGGATTTCGGTTCCTATTATGGATATGAGTTCGTGATGGTGTGAGTTATACTATTTGGTAATGTATATGATCGAGGAGTTGTTGAGCCATTGAGTTCGATTGATTGGCTATATCGGGTATTGATTATTATCGAATGTGTGATTACTTCAATAGGTTGTGATCGTTGATCGTTGGTTATAATCGTCGACTAGAATTATATGTTGCGGTCGAGTTCGAGTACGTTCGTGAATTTCTTTGGCCAGGACCGAGGAGCATGTACATGACGGCAAGGAATTGGTAACGGCTTCATCGGTATCGAGGGAAATTATTACTTGCTCAGTTTATAATATTTAATGAATGGTTTCGATTTCATTCTTTTATAATTCGTATAGCGATGATTATAATTGTAAACTCTGGAGATTTGGATTGTATGTGGTTTTCCGAGTTTTGGGAGTTAAATCATAATGTATATGATTTATATTTGTTATTGGTATACTTGGTATCGAGGGTGCATCGTGGTAAATACGAGGATGTGAATTATCTATGGCCCGTGGTATATTGGATCGTCGAACATTGAGGATAATCGTCGGTGATGGTTTTGACATCGAGTTTGCTCTCGAAGGACTCGGGGCAAGTATCGTAATTTGATTTTGGTTTAATGTGGATGATTTCGATCATGCATAGTGTCGTTCATGTTATTGATTCATATGTTGTTCATGTTGATGAACATATTGATTTGCATATTGTGTGTGTTGTGTTGATCCGATGTGATCGTGTGATCTATGCTGAGGGCGCTGGATCAGATGTCCACCTCGTGTTGATCCGACGGGATCATCTTGGGATCTATGCTGAGGGCGCTGGATCATTGGACGGGTTTTCCACCTCATGTTGGTCCGACGGGATCATCTTGGGATCTATGCTGAGGGTGCTGGATCATTGGATTACCCTGTATTGTGTCGATGGAATCATGTGGATTCGCATCGTTGGTTTTACCATGTGTTGTTGTTGTGCATATGTATATTGTTGGTTATCCAACCCGTGTTGATCTAGTAGGATCATCTTGGGATCTATGCTGATGGGCGCTGGATCATGGAATTTCCATTGAGTATACATTGTTGTTATTGTTTTGAGCATATTGACGTTGTCATATGAGTATGCATTTGTAGATATTGTGTTGGAATCGTGTCCGTATGTTGCATTGATCTGATCTCGGATTAGACTGGCATGATTGTCATTGTATTGGGCATCTTGAGGTATGTTCCGTATTCCCTTTGGTAATTGTCTTTTGATGGTCGATCGATTATCGTGTTGAGATGTGACGAGGTTACCCGATGGATTGGGTTGGACAGAGTTAGTAGATTTCGTAACAATGAGTTATGATGACGTTTTGAGAACCTTGGGCGTTGTTTGAGATACCGTACAAATGTTTATGTATGAGCTTATCGTGTTGCTGAGAATACGAGATGTGAATTTTGGTAAAGTTACGGTGGTAAGATTACATTGGTCGTATTCTTACTTAGTATTTTCATTGGTATGTAATTATTGACGCGAATTGTTATTATTGTTGGATATTATGGCTGACCCCGTCGTGGGATTTCTTTTTAGGTTCTTGGGTTATCGAGCTTGTAGCGATCGTGAAGAGATGAGCTTCCCGGAGGATACTGGCTATGGCATGTTTTTGTGAATCGAGTATTCTTAATTATTTGTCCTTTCTGCTGCGTGAGTATTTTTAAATGACCTGTCGTTATCTGGTAATTTAAGATATTTTGGAAAATCGATTTCTAAACTGTTGAGTTTTGGCATTTCGGGTCTTGTAGTTTCAAATGAGATTTTATGACGGTTTTGATAACTGGGTTTTATAAAGTCTTCAAATGCTTTAAAGATAGTACCGTCGATAGCCTTTTGGGCATTTGTAAATGTTTGCAAAAATGTCTTTTAGCCTTGTGGGTTCCATCTCGGGGCCACACGGCGCTGTAATATTCTTGGATGGCTCTGGGGGTGTTACACTATAAATCTTGTGTCATTTAGTTTCCGCAAGTTAATTACGCTTCAGCAACGCAAAAGAGTTCGAAAACTCTACTCCGCGATATTATCCACCATTTTAAGTGGGGTGCCAATTTCCCAACAATTTTTTATTTTTTAGCATTAACTGATTTTTGACGATAGTTGATTTTGATAATTTGTATTTCATAAGAGAGCTGCATTTCAGTAGCTTTTTTAATTTTATTACTTAGCTCTTTTGATTTTATTACTTTGATGGTTCAGTTTATTTTCTTTATACATTCAGATTGTTTTGTAAATTTATATATTATGATTAAATTACTGAAATATATATAATTACTTGAGCAGAAGTTGTTCTGGGTAATGCAAATTTGTATTATCCAAAATAATCAAAAATAAAATAAACAAAGCTAAAATTTCTCATGAAATTAGTATCTTTAGTAATACAATCATATAGTTTTTTTTCCTCATACAAACTTTTCATTTCGAAAGAATAAAATTTTAAGATTATTAAAATAATTGTTCATTCACAGTAATTATTTAATTAATTTCTATTCTCTCAGAATAGTTCTTATTCATACGGTATTTATTAAATTAACTGTTTTTATATATTTTAGGAATATATGTTTGAAAATATATAAAATAAGAATTGTATAATTCAATATAATAAAACATATATATTGCTAGGACAGAATTTATAACAAACGGTACAGATGTGCATATTCTCGTACGAAGGCAAATAATTTTGTAATTACATAATTAAATAATTTCTCTATTCCTTACACAAATTTTTTATTTTTTGAAAGATTGAAATTTAAAGATAACTTTTTACTTTTACAAATATCTATAATTAAGTTTGTCCACTAAAATTCTTCTTCTATGAAGTACTATTTAATATATTATTACTAATGATTAATTACTAAAATATAGTTAAAATTTTATAAAAATTATAATTATGAAATTTAATATAATTAAATAAGCAATGTATATAAATAGGAGAGCATTAACTGAAGTGCAAATGAGCATTAACCAAAATGTAATAGAAAATAAAATAGACAGAAATTAACTCTCATCCAAATGAGATATTTTTGCAATAATATAATTAAAAAAAATTATTTTCTCACGTGAACGTTTTTATTTTTTTGAATGACTGAGTCTTTAAGATATTTAAATAATTAGAAAAATTCAGAAGGAGAATAATTATTTTGAAAAAAATAGAATGATAATTATTTGTTATTTTTAAATTCATTATAATTTATGTAGAATTAGAATTAAATTTTAAATAGGTTCTTGAATTATTTTGGTAGATTTATAATATTTTTTTTATTTTGTATTTTTACTAACTTTTATTTTGATATGTAGGACTTAAGTATGTATACCATAAAGTTGTTTCATTTCATTACTATTTATTTGATTTGGCCAAGCGGTGAAGGCTTGTATATGTTGCTTGAATATTTTATATCGATTGGGGTTCAAATCATACAAGCTAATATTTTTATTTTTTACTATTTAATTAGTTGTGGCTTATGTGTTAACAGAAGCATGCGAGGTAGACACATAAGCAACCGAAGCACCGTAACATGACATATGGCAGCTGAAGCACGAAAAACAGCCATGTAGACTCAGCGTATCCTGTATTATTATATAGGGGAGATTGCACCATTAATTTTATTTGGCTACAAAAATAGTTTTGAGCAAATAAAATTTATGATTTTCTTTTCATTTAATTTGACCAAATAAATAGTTTCTTTTCTACGATATATTTAATTTGTAGTATTATTAACATTATTTTAAATAGAAATATAAGAAAGGTGCTAATTTTAGAATTTAATCGACATGCCAATTTGTAGAATTTTAATGATATTTAAGACGAGCGCGAGTATATAATTCTAAAGAGATTTCATATATTGTGAAAACCCCGAATTTAAATTTATTTTTTAGTTTTTTGTAAAGTTCGTGTCTTATTGAGACGGAAAATTAATTACTGTAACAATTAAGATTTGATTATTTAAATTTTATAAAATTGAAACGAGTGTGGATAATTAGCCATTATTAAAATTATATGAGACTTTGAGTAAATTACACTATTTAATACATTTTACAAAAATATTATAAAATATCATAACACTAAAATAATTGCAAGATTCACGACTTGAGCTGTTATTCAAATGCAATATTCAGATACAACAAATTGTTACTTGCAAGTATCTACATGCAATACACTTTTTTTTTTTGATCGGTTACATGCAATACACTTCATTGGACGCTGGGTAGTTGGGTTACCGAATAACTGGTATCCGAAAGTATTATTTCAGATAACCAAACTATTAATTATAAATTTGATGCGCCATTTATGTAATTGATTTCTTTATGTTGGATTTGTGGAACTAATTTATAAATATTTTATAAATATGTAAAGAATTCAATTACTTTTTACTATGATTTAGAATTGATACGTGTATATAAATTTCAAATGGGTTTTGTAGATTGTATAGTTTTCAAATTTATTATTGGAATTTATTTTTTATTAATGTTTACTTTGTAATGTTCGGTTATATAGAGATGGATATCCAATTATTATAACAATTTATATTTAATTATTTAGAAATTTTATAAATTTAAATAAGTTCGGATAATTAGCGAGTATTACTATACTGGTCTGGAACGAGAACTGGTAGTAAAATTATATTTTAATCAGATTTGGGACAATTAAGGTACATAATTTTAAAAATTGAGTTTGGGACGGATGGATACAATTATATAAATTGTTAAACGGATCCAGGGAGCTGAATACTAACCTCATTATTTCGATTCATTGTATTAGTAAACTATAATCAAATATTAAATTAGTTTTAAATTTTACTTACAAATTATAAAATAATTTTCTGCTGAAACTCGACCTGCTACATGCTGCCAAAGGTGCGAGTGTGACTATAAACACACTTGTGACGTTTGATTTGATCGGTGGGACGGAGGGAGTATGAACCGAAACGTGTACGTATATTTCAGGCTGAAAAACAAAAACGGCAGCAGAAAAGATACTAATATACCAATCGTTTCATATTGAATTTTAGTTTTTTCATTTTTTTTACCATTTCCGTCGTGTTTCATGTTTTTCCATTTTTTACCATTTTCGTCGTGGTTCATCTTCATTGTTGTGCATAAGAAATTTTTTTATCATTAAAAGATTATCATAAAAAATGGGCTGGAGAGAAATAAAATTACTATAGCAAGTAATAAAAATAATTGGGCTGGACTGAAATATTAAATAAAAAATATAGCGTCTGACACACACGCTCGACAGCGACTATGCTATCACAAAAACAACTAATACTTTTAAAAATATTAATTAATACTATTAAAATAACAATTTTTAAATAAAAAATAAATAAAAAGTAGGTCAACCACCCATCAAATCAAATGTCACAAGTGTGTTTTTAGCAATAGTGGTGCAAAAGCATATGAAAAAAGTTTATTACGGATGAAGCGACTATTTAAGTTGGGATTCCCTGCCGATGTTACTTTAACAAAGATAAAAAGTTGGTTTTTGAACAAGTTGAAAGGATAATTGATTTAAAAAAAAAAAAAAAACTTTTTTTATGAGGATTTTTGACGGACCTCCGACTGCCGGCTAATTCTTTTTTTTTTTACGCAGCGGGCAAGCTCTAGGGCCGGCGGACCATTGGCGACCGGGCATTTTTTTTCCGTCAGGTCGCCGGCCTGCTTTCCGGCGTGCGCGACCGACCAATTTCTTTTTTTTACCAGCCTGCCAACCTGCTTTTCGACGGGCTACCGCCGACGACCGTTCTTTTTTTTTATTATTATTTTATGTCAGGCCATCGGCCTGCTTTCCGGCTGGCCAACGCCGCCGGCCCCCGGACCTCCGACGATCGGTCAATTTTTATTTATTTTTTATACGTCAGGCCGTCGATCTGCTTTCTGACGGACCTCCGGTGACCGACTATTTTTTTTACACCAGGCCGCTGGCCGGCTATTTTTTTTAACGCCAGACTGCAGCTTTCCAGCAGGCCACCGCCGGCAGCCGACGGACCTTTAGCACCCGACCATTTTTTTTTGAACTCAGGCCACCGGCCTACTCTCTGTAGGGCCAATGTCGGCGGCACGCAAATTTTTTTTTTTTTTTTTTTTAAACGCCAGGCCGTCGGCCTACTTTTCGGGCTCCTGTTTTTTTTTTTTTTTTTCTACGGCATACCGATAGAATTTTGGGAACCAACATATTTTTTTAACAAGTAATTTGATAATTTAATTATTTTAAATTCTATATATTACCGCCACCGTGCCATTATGGCAAGGGTATCTCTTGTATAATATAAAAGACAATGGTATTTTTTGGTGGTAGTTTGCACAGTTAAAGACTCTTGTACCTCTCCGCTCTTCTTCTCTTCTTTTTGTCTTGCATTTAATAATAATAATATTAAAAATATTTAACAATAATAAATTTTTAAAAATACACTTGTAATATCAAATTATATTAAACTGAATTAACGGGGAAATTATTTTTCAAAAAAAATCTTTTTTTACAGGGATCTCTGATAGACCTCCGACCGACCAGTTTTTCTGGCAGGGCCGCCCTCGGTCGCCTGTAGAATTCCGGCAAGCCTCCCGATTTTTTTTGCCGGGCCCACCGGCCTGCTTTTCGGCAAGCCACTGTCGGCGGCCGGCCAATTATTATAAATTTTATTTACATTTACAGCAGACCGCCGACCTGCTTTCTGGCAGACCTCCAGCGAATGACCAAGTTTTTTTTACGCCAGGCCGCCGACCTAATTTCTGGTGGGCCACCGCCAACGGCCGGTGCACCTACGCTAACCGACCAATTGTATTTTATTTTTCACACCAGTCAGCCGACCTGCTTTCTGGTGGGCCATTTTTTGCTTAAACATCAGACCGCCAGCCGCCGATCAATTTTTTATTTTTTATATTTTTTTATTTTTTTAACGCCAAGCCCGTCGACCGGCTATCCGGCGGGCCACCACAGGCAGCCGGCCATTTTTTTTAAACGCCAGACCCGTTAGCCTACTTTTCGGTGGTCCTTAATTTTTTTACGGCAGGCCCTTTGGCCGCCGATAGAATTTTAGGAACCAACATATTTTTTCCAGCAAGTAATCTGGTAATTTAATTATTTTAATTCAATTTTATCACCCACCATGTCATTATGATACGTGTAATCTCTAGTATAATATAAAGGACAATGGTATTTTTTGATCGTCGTAGTCCATACCGGAGAACACTATTGTACCCCTGCCTTCTTATTCCCTTCCTCTTGTTTTGAATTTAATAGCAATAATATTATCAAATGTCCAACAAAAATAAATTTCAAAAAATATCATTAGAAATATCAAATTCAATTAAAGGGACAATTAATTTTCGAAATATTTACGGTGATCTCCGACGGGCTTCCGTCCGAGCAATTTTTCCGACAGGATCGCCAGAGGTCTGCAGGCCGACCATTTTTTTTAGCTAGGCCCGCCGGCCTGCTTTCCGGCAGGCCACTGTCGACAGCCGACCAATTTTTTCTTTTTTTTTTACGCCAGGACCCCCGGCCTGCTTTTCGGCGGCGGTCGGCCAATTTTTTTTTAACGCGAGGCCCTGACCTGCTTTCATTCGGTCGCCGACTATTTTTTATTTTTTTTATGCAAGACCCGCCATACTATTTTTCGCGGTCAGGTCTGTCGGTTGTCGATAGAATTTTGTGAACTAACATATTTTTTGTCTAGCAAGTAATCTGGTAATTTAATTATTCTTATTAAATTACATCACTATCATAGTACCATTATGGCATGGGTTATCTCTAAAATCTATAATTAATGGACAATTGTGTTTTTGGTCATCGTAGTGTGCACAGAAAAGATAATTCTACCCCTCCCCCCTTCCCTTCTTTTTATGTTAAATTTAATAATAATAATATTAAATGTTCAACAACAATAAATTAAAAAAACTATTAAAATATTAAATTAAATTAACGGGGCATCTAATCTTAAAAAAAATTACGGGGATTTCCGAAGGACCTTCGGTCGACCAGCGAGTTAGCCCCTTTAGATCCAATCACCCGCAGAGGTGTTCGAACAGATGTTTTTCCGGCAAGGCCAACGCTTGTCGCTGGCAGACCTCTGACGACCGGCCATTTTTTTGTTTTTTATTTTATTTTTACTCCATGCCTGCCGACGGCCGACCATTTTTTTTAACGCAAGCCCACCGGCGGGCAGCGCTGCCATCCATTTTTTTCTTTTTTTTTTTTCTTTTACGCCAGGCCCGCCAAACTGCTTTCGTCGTCCGCCGAGGGCGGGTGGCAGACCTTTGGTGACCGATCAATATTTTTTAATTTTTTTACCAGGGTCCCCGACCTGCTTTTCATCGGATCACCACCGACGACTGGCCATTTTTTTACGCCAGGCCCGCCTTTCTGCTTTCTGGTGGGCCATTTTTTTAACACCAGGCCTACCGACCAGCTCTTCGACAGGCCGCTGCCGATAGACCTTTGGCGGCCGACCAATTTATTTTTTTTCTCTTAACCGATGGCCCGCCGACCTACTATGTTTTGTTTTATTTTATTGTATTTTATGCAATATTAGTTGTATTTTGAGGTATCCAAAACAAGAATATGCCATTTTTGATGATTAGCGGATAGCTGATAGCATATTGTATTAGCTTATACGTGATAACTGGTTTAACTAACTGATTGTATTAGCAATTCGTGTATATATTTAGTAAACTGATGATAGTTGATAGTTACTTGATAGAGTTTAAATCACAAATGGTCCCATAACTATATGTCAAAATATTCAGTCTCAAATTTAACTTTGTTCATTTATTAATTAATTCATTCCAAGCTTCATTCAATTCTCTGAGAGACAACGAATGCTTGGACCGTTCTAAGATCGAGATCCTGGAGATAGTCAGTATTTCTGACATTTGATAATTGATTACAGACTCTTTTCTTCTTCAACTGAAAGGCACTTTAGGGACAGTTGCGTCGTTGGCTTACTGGCGTGCTACGCTTGACAAAGACAATAGAACGTAAAGCGCTAGCCAACCTAAGTTTTTCTGAAAATGTCCAATTTACATCCCAAATTCGTCAAAAACTAAAAAACGGTGACGTTTCCGATCACGTGAGACACGCGTGCCGGCGGAAATTGAGATTTTCCGGTGCAGTAGATGACATGGCATCCATGTGTATTTTTTTTAATTTTTTAATTGCCACATTATTTCTTTTATTAAATTCAATCATTAAAAAATAAAAAGAAAAGGAAGGTGAATTATAATCCCAAAATGCAAACCTGAATTCAAAACACGACTTCCCCAAACAGAATTCACGTTGCCACTCTCACTCCCCTCAAATTCAAGGGTTCGTCGCATCTCTCACTCCCCCAAATTCAAGGGTTCGTCGCATCTCTCACTCCCCCACATCACTCGCATCTGGAGCTAAAACAAGGAACGACAGAACCTGGTGTTTGTGTAGCAATGGTGTTTGTGCGCAAAGAAGGAACGACGGATGGGGACATTCCACAAAGCTCAAGCTACCATATTGCCTAAAAAAAATACAAACACCACAGGATTTTAAGCTATCATCTTCATATCCATATCGATGCTTGAACTTAGACCTGGCAAGATAGGCCCACGCCTGCGGGCCGGGCCAGCCCGCCCGTTTTTGGGCGGGCATTGGGCTTCATATTTTTGGCCCAAAAAAAATCGGGCCTTTTTGGCCCGGCCCAGATTTGGCCCGCCCGTTGAGGCCCGGCCCGCGGGTGGTCCGCCCGGCCCAGTTTTTTTTTTATTTTTTTATTTTTTTATATATATATTTATGTTATATGTAATTATAATATTTAAAAAAATTTCTTATTTGTTAGATTAGATTACATCTATATGTTAATTATTTATGTAGTTTTATTTTTTATGGGACTTTGTGATTACTTTGTAGTATCTCATATCAATAATAATATTATTTTATGATTTTTATAAGAAAATAGTAGTGATAAATGAAATGATGATCAAATAAAAATATTTATATATTTGTCTTTTGATTGTGGTAGTGTAGTAAATAATATAATTATCAAATAAAAATAATTGTATATTTATTTAATTGATTGTGATAGTATAATGAATAATATAATAATTACGGATCGAAAAATATTTCTATATTTATTCAGAATAATATTTCAAAAAAAAAAAGTCGAGGCCCGCAGGGCGGGCCACGGGCCTAATATTTTTGGCCCAAAAAAAACCGGGCCTTTTTGGCCCGGCCCAGATTTGGCCCGTCCATTTTTTGCCCGGCCCGTTTGGGCCGAGCCCGCCCGTTTGCCAGGTCTACTTGAACTACATATTGCATTAACTACCAAACATACAAACAACACTACCCCAAAGCTCAAGAGCAACTTGCACTTGAGAGTTTGAGGATGGTCTGTCTTCTCCTTCAACATTACATTCGAACCCTTGATTACTCTGTTTTCTTCCACCAAATTATCGATTACACTTTGCATTGTATCTCTCAATCCTTCAAGCTCATCGATTCTACACTGTAGCACCCTTTTCTCATGATTATGTTTATTGAGCCTTTTCAATAATTCGGGAATTATTTGCCTAGCTCTTTCGCATAGCGGACCGTCAATCCACCGAAAGAAGTTACAGTATCCATGATTCTATATAAACAAACAACTTCAATAGAAAGAGATTTAAAATAATTGAGATGAACAAATAATAATAAACATATTCTTACCGGATACCGTTCACACCCTAGAAATCTTCTACCAATATTATCATTCTTCCATGAAGTAACAAGAATTGCTGCTCGACGACAATGACATTTGACTGGTCTTGGGCTTCCACTCGATTGCGACATATTCGTGACAGATTTCGTGCGAAGAACCCTAAAATTTGGGGGGAGTGACAGATGCGACGTGAATTTCGTTTGTTGGCTTAATAGGAAGTATGGATTTGGGGGAGTGAGAGTTGCAGATGGGGAAGTCGTGTTTTGAATTCAGGTTTGCATTTTGGGATTATAAATTCACGTTTTTTCTTTTTATTTTTAATGATGTGGCAATTTAAAAATTAAAAAAATACACATGGATGCCATGTCATCTACTACACCGGAAAATCCCATTTTCCGCCGGCACGCATGTCTCACGTGATCGGAAATGTCGCCGTTTTTTAGTTTCCGACGAATTTGGGATGTAAATTGGACATTTTCAGAAAAATTGGGACTAAAATTGAGCAAAAGTTAAATTTGGGACTGAATCTATTTTGACATATAGTTATGGGACCATTTGTGATTTAAACTCCTTGATTGTATAAAATGAATAATAAGGATATTAAAATATTTATTTGGTTAATAATTTTAATCAATATGGTAAACTTATTGAATAATAAATTACTATTATAAAAATTTTAATTATTTAAAAATTGTCATCATTTAATTTTTTGCAAATAGATAAATATTAATAGTATTTAAATATAAATTAGTTGTAAATAATTTTTCTATACAAAATGATAAATATATTTTAAACTCTTACTCTAAGGATATAATTTTTGATTAGTTAAGGACAAAATTATCATTTTGAATCAAGTACACAAGTTTTTCTAGGTAAAAAGTTCATCTACCAGATTTTTCTTTAGACTCAAAAAGTTAATCTAAACTTTCATTTTCCATTTCAGATAATTAGATATTTTACAAATTAAAACGAATTCAGAAATCACCTACCTAATTTTTTCAAAATCAAAGTTTTGGCCCGAAACAGTTAATTTAAACATGTATTTACCATTTCAGGTAAGTAGATATTCTATAATTTAAATGAGTTCAGATAATTAGCAGGTATACGGGTTTCGGACGAAATGAGTAGTAAACTCTGTTTTTAATCAGGTTTGGGACGGGTATAAATATATAAATGTTAAATGAATTTTCGTAGATTGTAATATTTCAAATTAGTCATTCAAATTAAATTTTTAATCTCTTATCATTTATACTGTGTATTCTTAATATTTATATTTTAATATTTAGATTTTTATTGAGATGGATAACCAATTATTATAACAATTAATATTTAATTGTTTAGATATTTTATAAATTCAGATAGGTTTGGATAATTAGTGGGTTCTACTATATGAATATGAGATTGGAGGGAGTAGTAAAATCATATTTCAATCTGATTTGGTACGAGTACGGTTATATAAATTTTAAAGAGGTTTGAGTGGCTGAATCTTATACTCATCGTTTGGGATATTATTATGTGTTTAGAACACAAGCGAAGTCACTCCTTAATTGAGTTTGAGAAATATATAAATTCTCAACGAGTTCGGGTGGCCGATCTAGTCTTATTATTTCGACTCATTGCCGTTCGCCGTGGTAAACGATTCTGGGTGATTGGACTCTAATTAAATATTTATTTGTTTCTTTTATTTATACTTATAAATTACAGAGTAGTGTGAAATCCCATCGAATTTTGACGGGGTAGACACTAGTATTATAATAATATTAATACTTTAAAACTGGAATCAACTGAATTTTACAATCTGAATTTTGTAGAATTAATGAAATGAATTAAAGTAAACCGAGAATTAAAGACACATTGTTGATTGTTTACACGTTCTGCAAATGTCATTAAATATATATAAAATGGAATAAAATAGTGTTGGAATATTTACCATGCTTTGAATCTACTGCACGAGCTGCAAATTTAAAAAGAACAAAGCAGGAGACAGATTCGTTAGTGAAGCAATTAGCAAATAATAATAATATATATATATATATATGTATATATATATAAGTAATTCAAGGAAATAAATCCGACGATGGGCGATGTTGAGTCCAGGAAATCTGTCTACTTAAAGCAAATTCACCCCACCACAGTGTATAACGTCTGCCTCCCAGGATAAAACAACATCTCGATGCAGTGATAAATCGATCATCGCACCCTCAGCGAACTAGAATAAAATCTGAACTAGCACCGACGCGACCGAAAATATGAAGAGAAATTATTTCCGAAAAAAAAACGAACTCGGAATTTCGACTGAAAAAAAAACGAATGAATTTTTTGTTTTCTCTTAAAAAATCAGACCCCTCACATCTGTACTTATAGGTGAAGATGAGAGAGAGACATGTACTGGAGGAACTCTAATTAGGATTGGTCTCTTCACCACTTATCTTAATCTATTAATATATTAGTTCGATAATTATCAAATAACTTGATAGTTATCCTAATATATTAATTTGATAATTATCAATTAATTTGATATTTATCCTAATCCGAAAATTCGGATTTTATGATTGAGGCGGTTTAGCAAAATGAATTTTTGCCAAATAAAATTGCAGTAAAAAGATTACTTCGAGACGCTGAGACATTTCGCCCAAATCGCCCTTCGACACGAGCCGAGCCGAGGCGATCAGACGGACGGACGGCGCGTCGCGCGGGCGTATGTGTGTGTGTGTGCGCGCACGAGGGGTGCCTAGTCACACATCCACTCATGTCTCACTTTTGAACAAGAGTTTGTCCACATATCCTTATATACTCACAATTTTTCCCTTCTTTTTCCAATGTGGGATAACATCCCAAGACCCATTTTTAAAGGGTCCACTTTGGAACATTATATCTCATTCATACCTCAATCATTTTGAGTGTTCTTACATGTTTTGGAAACCTCGTACGGGGTACTACGTAATCCAACTAAGTCCCGATTTTCGTAGACGAGCCCACTCAAAATTGTCTCTCAAGTGGACTGCTCAAAACAGCCCATTTCCTCTTTATTTCCAACATTTCCAACAATCCCCACATGAATGAGATTGATGGTCCAACAGCACACGTCAGACACGGAGTTTGATGTGGTGATAGTGTTAGGGATTGCATAGGATAGGTAGAGTATGCTCCTTGAACCTTCCCTCGAAAAGATATATTCTCCTTACTGGCTAGACAGTATGACTAAATGCCTTTGAAATGTCCGACCGCTTGTGTAAGTGATCGTATATCCTTCAAAAGTACCCGTTTTGAGTAAACCCGTATTTTACTCCACCCGACTATACGTTGCCGACTTAAGAATCATTAAAAGCATAAGCTTAACCTCTCCCTACGGGTATCACTGTTTTCATCCTAGGAATGGTCTGTTCGGGGTAACCCCCACAGTGATCGTGCCCAGTTTTATGAATTGGTTGTCCCATTGAACCTAGATCTTGGGATCTCCAGTGAGCTTAGGTTGGGTATTCTCCATAAAACCATTAGCTCATGGCAATAGACCCATTCCTCTTGATGATTTATCAACAAGGTCTTTTGATAACCCTTTGGTTACGGGTCCGCAATGTTATCTCTTGACGAATCGTAGTCAATAGTGATAACCAATGTTGATAGCAAAATGGTATTATGTCTTTGCCTCATATGACGAGACTTACCATTATACTTTTGCTCTGTGCCCTGTCAATCGTAGATTGACTATCACAATAAATACATATTGCGGTCACAGCTTTGCCCATTTTGGAATATCTTCTAGAAATTGGCATTGCATTATGCCTCTTATACATATTTGTCTAAGGTTATGAACTCAGATTCCTTTGTAAATGGAGCCATAACCGTATATTTTAAAATTTTCCATTCCAGTGCTGCACTAGCTAGTGTGGAACACATTCACTATAATGTCAGATATACAATTTGCATTACTATATCATTTAATAGTTTTTGAATATCTAATATCATGCAGCATATACAAAATAATCTTTATATCAATGTAATCACCAATTGATGATTAGTTTCTTGATTACTCGTGTATCCACATAGTCTACTCACGATATAGACTATGTTTAGTCTTGTACAATTCACTTAGTGCATTAGACTTTTAGGTACTCTTGAAAGATCAGTTACCTTTGTGCTTGGATAGATGCACCATATTCATTGGCATTTCAACTATACTAGAATTGATTCCGTTGATCTTTCCAAGATTCATGTCATCATGGTATGACTGACCTCATATGAGACGTTGTGAACGACTTGAGATTTTACATCTTAAAATCATCGCTTTAGTCTCATATATTTATCTTTTCGGATTTTTGTTGAATTAATCCCCTTGTCATTATTGTCAGCAATGACTCGATCATTCAAGTTTATTCTTAAAATGACATAGTCGTCATGTGTATTTAACATATACACACTTGACATATTCATTGTCTTGATTCTTTTTGACATTATAAATTAGCATTTTTAACGCTTTGAAATTACGTTACCAACTATTAACCGAGACTTCAGTTTCTCATAGATCAAATTACTAATTTTAAGCGTCCCCAAAATTAGCAATTTTTGATTAATGGCATTACCAAATTTGAGCGTCCCCAAATTGGTACTTTTCGATCATTTAATCGTCATATTTGAGCGTTGTCAAATTGGAGATTTTATCACATCCTTTGAAGTCATTGCTTGACATCACAGTTTCAAAGATTTTATGCCACTATTTTAGTGTCAATTTAGATTCATAATACATTCACTAAGTTGCAGACTTTCAATCGTTGCGCTAGGCACATATGTCTTTGGTTCTTCCAAGTTGGCTTTTCTCAAAAACGCCATTTAAAAAGATTGCATGTATGTTCATTTGATATAATTCTACATATATATCATAATAATGAACTTTATTCTCGTTACTAGAGAATGTATCTCAAAGTACTTTAAGCTCTCATGCTACTACAACCTCAGTTAGTAGTTTCGCCTCTTATTTATCTAATGGATCCATTTAATTTTATTTTCGAATTGAATTTACGTTGGATTCTAGCGGTATCTATTCCAGGGGAAGATCTACCGAATATTAAACAAAATTCTGCACAACAGAATTATTCTTTCTCTCTTATATGACCATATGAAGAGTGTATATTTTCCACACATCATTGTAAATTATCTCTAGCACGTAGTGATTTTTCAAGTTCAAGCCTTTTGCTTCAACTTTTAAAATCACTTGGTGATTCATTTCAGATTGACAAATCCACAATGTCTCATAATTGATTTAGTTTTTAAATCAGTTATTCGTTTGATACACTCTTTTCATTAACTCGATTAGTACATACTGATATGTCAGACTATCAGATTTTTGCACTATGGATTTATACGTATCATGCATCATGTGCGTATCCAGTGAAAATGCAGTCGGTCGTCTTAGGTCATACCTTCACTTGCTTTGACTTAGGAACTTTAGCCTTAGCCAGGCACCCCCACATTTTTAGTATTTCTAAAATTGTTTTACTACATTTCAGAACTTATAGGAAATTTCAGTTATTTCCTTGCATGGTATCTTGTTTCAAATTAAGTAGTATCCACATGACGAATATCCTCATATTCAGTGATAGTTTGAACTGATTAACATCATTTTTGCGTCTCTGTTAGTGCAATTCAACCATCTTAATTTCCGGATTAAGTTGGTTTTCGATCTCGAGCTTTTAGAGCGTAAATTTCTCTTTTTAGCTTTACTCATTATCGAGTACACCTAACAAATGTATCACTATCTTTATAGAGTAATCACGTTTCTTGTTACAACCTCTCATAAGAGTAGGTTTCATCATCATTTAAAAACCTCTCTGGTTTTAATATTTGATTAAAGAACTTTTATGTTCTTAGCACTAAAATTCAATTATTGAATTTCTCCGAAATTTCAGCATGGTCCCAAGGAGAACGAAAATTTCTAGCACAAGGCTGATACACCATCTTCATCAAGCCATATAGAATGATCTAGTGCCCATGGAAAAACATAAGCTTCCAATAAACCCACATTCAGTGATCCTCGGCCAACCGATGCATTGGGGTTAACAACTCCTCAAATTTCTCCGAATTTTCCGCGTATAGAGCTAATATCAATATTTGCCATATTAGGTATCACATGGATCGCCATAATAGGCTCGTGTGTCACTGCCGCAGCAGACCGACACCAACACGAGAAATAATAAATTAACTGGAGAAACAAATCCAACCAGAAATATTATAATTCTCATGCCGACCCATAACATGTACTCACTAGGTACAAGGCCCGTTAGGGTCTTTAACGTTCGAGCATTCGACCAAGATTGATATTCTATCACATAAAAAGATTAAAATCAATCAACAAATCCTATTTAGTTAATATCTTTTAAACTAAATAACCTTAACATCTTAATCGAATTATTAACAAAACATGTAACTGTGTTTTCCCCAACAATGAGCTGATGATAATACTCTAAACTATTCCTTCATGTTGTATTTTAGAGTCTGACCACGGAAAACTGGACGAAGTTGTCCAGCAGTGGGCCTGGAAAAAAAATTGACGGCCTGCTCCCTGTCGTGCATTTCTTCTCCTGGTCTTGCGTGCAGACTGATTAAACCATGCCTTTACATGATGTTTCTATTGGAATAAAACGATATGATATCCGAGTATCGCCAATAACTCAAACTTAAGACAACACACCATGTCTTTTGAAAATCAAAAATCAGCAAGTATGAATAGACAAATACACGATTGTTTCAATTGTAGCGACAAACAAAAGGTACTAGAAAATAGTGCATGTATCCGCATCTCTTTCTCTAATATTAACTTACGGACTACCGTGTTCAATGATACATAACAACTAGTATGATAAATCTGTAAAGAAATGACTTTCTCCCATTTGGTGTTATTGGATCAAAAGAAATTCCTCAAAGGTAAAAGGAACGAATGAAGTGAAACAAACCAAATTGCGCAGTCATAAAGCAATCATAGGGCAAATCGAATTATAGAATGTTCCTCATGGCAGATCCAAACATCTTTAAAAATGAATTTCGAAAATAATAAAACTATTTTTACCGTAGATGGAAAATTTTGCAGAGATCCGATATTAATGAGTTCGAAATTTATGCTACAAAATAATCAATTTGTTTTAAGATTGTTGGAATATTTACCATGCTTTGAATCTACTGCATGAACAACAAATCTGAAAAGAACAAAGTAGGAGACAGATTCGTTAGTGAAGCAATAAGCAAATAATATATATATATAAGTAATTCAAGGAAATAAATTTAAAGATGGGCGATGTTGAGTCCAGAAAATCTGTCTCCTTAAAGCAAATTCGCACCCACCACAGTGTATAGCGTCTGCCTCTCAGGGTAAAACAACATCTCGATGCGTTGATAAATCGATCAACGCACCCTCAACGAACTAGAATAAAATCTGAACTACCACCGACGCGACCGAAAATATGAAGAGAAATTATTTCCGAAAAAAACGAACTCGGAATTTCGGCTGAAAAAAAAATGAAATATTTTTTCTCTCTTAAAAATCAGACCCCTCACATCTGTATTTATAGGTGAAGATGAGAGAGAGACATGTGCTGGAGGAACTCTAATTAGGATTGATCTCTTCACCACTTATCGTAATCTATTAATATATTAGTTCGATAATTATCAAATAACTTGATAGTTATCCTAATATATTAATTCGATAATTATCAAAATGAATTTTTGCCAAATAAAATTGCAGTAAAAAGATAACTTCGAGACGCCGAGACATTTCGCCCAAATCACCCTTCGACCCGACCCAACCCGAGCCGAGCCGAGCCAGCGGCGGCGTGCGCGTGTGCACGAGGGGCGTCTAGTCACACATCCACTCATGCTTCACTTTTGAACAAGAGTTTGTCCACATCTCCTTATATACTCACAATTTTTCCCTTCTTTTTCCAATGTGGGATAACATCCCAAGACCCATTTCTAAAGGGTTCACTTTGGAACATTATATTTCATTCATACCTCAATCATTTTGAGTGTTCTTACATGTTTTGGAAACCTCGTACTGGGTACTACGTAATCCAACTAAGTCCCGACTTTAACTCGTAGTCGAGCCCACTCAAAATTGTCTCTCAATGTGGACTGGGAATCGGGACATCCCTGTAACACCCCCAAGACGTTCAGGACATATTACAGCGCCGTGGACCCCACACTGCGGAATCCACCAGGCTAGCATACCAACAAGACATTTGCCAACGACAACAATCATCAATAAAATGACAACTCAAAATAAAAGACTACAATCCGACCAAAAGAATCCAACAACAATCCATTTCCCAAAACGGGAACACAACATTAACAATTTTGCAAAAGAAGTACTCGAGTACTTAAACCAGTTTTATAATACATAAATCCCAAAATCAGACATCAATAATAATAATCGACAGACATAACACCGAAAATCAAATACTGGACAATATCATGCTTGCCCATCATCCTCATACGGCTCGAGTGCTCGTTTATCCCCACGATCAATACGAAATACAAAAGTATTTCCCCATTTAAGGGGTTAGCGACAATCGCTAGTGCAAGTACAATCCATTTGAACTACATTCTAATCGATGAATATATGCGCCAAAAGTCGTTTTAGAAAACATTTTATATTCCGAATATTTACGATGCACAAGCACAAAACACATTTTCTCCATAAAACAATTCAAAGTTAACCTTGACGTGACTCACGGCCACCGTACCGCAGAGCCCCGTCGGACATCCACAGGTGGTTA
Source organism: Orobanche coerulescens (assembly GCA_033398695.1). NCBI lineage: Eukaryota > Viridiplantae > Streptophyta > Magnoliopsida > Lamiales > Orobanchaceae > Orobanche > Orobanche coerulescens. The sequence goes on along the minus strand of CM065818.1, from coordinate 11,957,961 downwards.
ACCACGAGTGATACGCACACACACGGCAATACGTATCCCTAGAGGCCCCGTCGGACCGTCCCTAGGTGAACATACACATATTCTCCCACGACAACCACATATAGCCATAATTCAAATACTAGAACATGTAAACAAATGTAAAGTACTTGCCTTTGAGACATTCTTGATGAAACGGAAGTGGAACACGACTACGAAGCAGTGCAGGTGGAAAACGACGGTTCCTAAATGAAGGATCGATCTGATTCAGTCCCAACGGACAACAATACTCTATTGGAATACACCCATAACCCCGATTACATAATACGACAATGGACGATCAATTGATACGGGCTAGGGTTTACGTAAAATCTCCCCGTATTGATAATTCGCGGATTAAAATCAAGGAAACTGGATTTGGAATCATTCAATAATCACAATCGGTGAAGAATATCGTAATATAGATGAACAATTCGGAACTAAACCCTAAAATCCCGAAATCCCCCAAATTCGTCAAAATTAGGGTTCCTGAGGAATTACCTTTAATTCGGCTGATGAAAGGTGATTATGCTGTTTATGATATGGTGGCTCGATTCTACCGTGATGGAATCTGAAGAGAACTCCGAAAAGAACTGGTGGAAATCGTATCTGAGGTCGCACGTCGAAGAAACGAAGAGAAAAGAAATAAGCTGCTGTTCTGAAACTGTCCGCTGACTTATATTAGTGAAGTTAGCGCACGCTAACCATCATGTATAGCGCACGCTAACGGGGCTGAAAACGGGTCCAGTGGCTACTGCCACCATTCGTTAGCGTACGCTAACAATAGGGGTTAGCGTACACTAACTGCTTATCGGTAGCGCACGCAAGGTAGCAGGAGTAGCGTGCGCTACCTACACAGATTGATTCGAAGGCCGATGTCATATCGACCGAGTCTTGTCGAGGGTACGATACATGAAACGCACGACGAGACTAGAATCCAGGAACATGAACGCGAAGAATAAAAGACGACGGAGCTAAGCGCTGAAAGAAAAATACAATTCCGACCACCGAAGGATCCGTAATGCGACAACGAAAATGAGATTCCCTAAACTATTAGGAAATTACAAAAATGGCCCAAGTACCCGAAAATCACGAAACGACGTCGGATTTACAAACCGAAGGTCTCCACATGACCAACTCAACCATACGAACTTGCACAAACCAAGAAACAACGGAAACGAACGAGTTTTACCAGAATCGAACGTTCATACGGCAAAACATGTCATAAAATGAAATTACGTGAAAACATCATCAAAACTCGTCCAAATGGAAAAACTCCAAGAACAAAATAGATTCGAAATGTCAAAACGGTTACAAGCGAGTCGATAAAAATAGACATACACCAAAAATGGAAACTGCTAAAAATGGAAAAATTACGGATATTACATTCTCCCCCTCTAAAATAAAGTTTCGTCCCGAAACTTAAGAATCAAAAAGCTCGGGGTATCTCGAACGCATATCCTCCTCTAGCTCCCACGTCGCTTCTTCTACTCCGTGCCTCGACCATTGCACCTTAACCAAAGGAATGGTTTTGTGCCTTAACTGCTTGTCACGGCGCTCCAAAATTCTGACGGGCCTCTCTTCAAACGTAATATCCTTCTCTATCTCCACGTCCCCAAAGTCAATAATGTGGGACGGGTCCGGAACGTACTTCCTCAACTGGGAAACATGAAATACTCTATGTACATGACTCAGCGACGGAGGTAAAGCTAAACGGTATGCCAACTCGCCGACTCTCTCCAATACCTCGAAAGGTCCAATATATCTCGGGCTGAGTTTCCCCTTCTTCCCAAAACGGAAAACTCCTTTCGTCGGAGATACTCTCAACAGAACGTGATCTCCCACCTCAAACTCCAAGGGTCTACGCCTAACATCCGCATAAGATTTCTGTCGACTCTGAGCAGCCAACATCCTCTTTCTAATCAATTCAACTTTCTCTCTCGTCTCCAACACAAGGTCCGGCTCAGTGCCAACCAAATCGGACGGCTCATCCCAACATATCGGTGATCGGCAACGTCGGCCATAAAGTGCCTCATATGGTGCCATCTTAATCGACGCGTGCCAGCTATTATTATAAGTAAACTCAATTAAGGCCAAATGATCCTCCCAGTTACTACTCCAGTCTAACGCACACGCGCGCAACAAATCCTCGAACGTCTGGATGGTACGTTCGGACTGCCCATCGATCTGGGGATGGAACGAAGTGCTCAAACGTAACTGTGTCCCCAATGCCTTATGTACCGCCTGTCAAAAGTGCGATACAAACCGGCCATATCTATCTGAAATAATGGTCCTCGGCGTACCATGAAGCCTCACTATCTGTGCAATAAAAACACGAGCCAACTTTTCTGGACCCCAAGTATCCTTGATGCCCAGAAAATGTGCCGACTTAGTCAGTCGGTCTACAATCACCCACACCATATTCATACCAGTCTTCGTCCTCGGTAAACTCGTGAAAAAATCCATAGAGATGTCCTCCCACTTCCATTCCGGAACGGGAAGTGGTTTCAATAATCCGGCTGGCCGCTGATGCTCAATCTTGACTTGCTGACAAGTCAAACACTTAGCCACAAACTGAACTATCTTCTTCTTCATATCGTTCCACCAGAAATTCTTCCTCAGATCTTTATACATTTTACTCGAGCCCGGATGGACTGAGTAAGGTGACGCATGAGCCTCTCGCATAATACTCTGTCTCAATTCCGAGTCGTTCGGAACACACAACCGACCTCGGAATCTCAACACTCCGTCCTCATGAATAACGAATCCCGGGGCTTTCCCCTTCTCTACACTTTCCCGAAGCTGAATAGACATCGGGTCCTCCAACTGTCCCGATTTAATGTCCTCGACCAGAGATGAAGAAATCTCAAGAGTACGCAACTGCCCGGAACTCTCTGGCAGCACAACCTCAATGCTCAACCTCGTAAACTCACGCTGAAGTCCCGATTGGGCCGTAAGTAACTCAAGCGCTCGAAGCGATACTGACTTCCAGCTCAAGGCATCTGCTACCACATTAGCCTTGCCCGGATGATAAAGGATCTCGAGATCGTAATCCTTAATCAATTCCAACCACCTCCTCTGCCTCATATTAAGCTCTTTCTGGGTGAAAATGTACTTTAGGCTCTTGTGATCGGTGAAAATCTGACACGACGAGCCATACAAGTAATGACGCCAAATCTTCAACGCAAAAACAACTGCGGCCAACTCAAGATCGTGCGTAGGGTAATTCAATTCATATGGTTTCAACTGACGGGAAGCATAAGCAATCGTCCTCCCGTGCTGCATAAGTACGCATCCGAGCCCTTGGCCCGAAGCATCACTATAAACTGAGAAACCATCATTACCACTCGGTAAAGCCAAAGCAGAGCGGTGCGTCAACCGCTTCTTCAACTCCTCAAAACTATTACGCCTCTCATCGGTCCACACAAACTTCTCGACTTCAGAATAACCGAGTCGGAGGTCGAGCAAGTTTAGAGAACCCTCGACGAACCTACGGTAATACCGGCTAATCTCGAAAAGCTGCGGACCTCTTTCACGTTCTTGGCGGCGCCCAATCCAACACCGCCTCTACCTTATGTGGGTCCACACGAACACCCTCGGGAGATCACATGACCGAGAAACATAACTTCCCGTAACTAAAACTCGCACTTTGAGAACTTCGCAAAGATGCTGAGTTCTCAAAATATCTAACACAATATGCAAATGGCCAGGCGTGCTCCTCCTCGCACCTCGAGTAAATCGGGATGTCGTCGATAAAAGCGACTACACACTTATCGAGGTACTCGATAAAGACTTTGTTCATAAGTCGCATGAACACGGCCGTGCGTTAGTTAGCCCAAAAGGCATAACCACAAACTCGTAGTGACCGTATCTCGTCCGAAAGGCCGTCTTCTAATATCGGTATCCTTCACTCGGAGCTGATAATACCCCGATCTCAAATCAATCTTCGAAAACACGGTCGCTCCTTGCAACTGATCAAACAAGTCATCAATCCTCGGGAGTGGATATTTGTTTTTGATGGTCACTTTGTTCAACTCTCGGTAGTCGATGCACAAACGAAGTGACCCATCCTTCTTTTTTACAAATAGGACCGGTGCGCCCCAAGGCGAAGCACTCGGTCGAATATACCCCATGTCTAGCAACTCTCCCAATTGTTTCTTCAACTCAAGCATCTCGGCAGGCGCCATACGGTATGGCGTCTTAGAGATAGGTGCTGCACCCGGCTCTAAATCGACGGTAAACTCAACCTCTCGGCCCGGCGGCAAACCCGACAACTCATCTGGAAAAACGTCAGGATACTCACATACTACCGGAATAGATGAGAGCTCGACTCCCCCTTCTTCCGATCTCAGAGCGTAACACCAATAGCCCGTGCAACCTCCCCGAAGAAGTCTCACCGCCCTCAAAGCGCTGATCAGTAATCTCTGGCTACCCCGCTTACGCCCCACAAAAGAATGCTCGGTACCATCAGATGCTAACATTGAAACAGTCCCCGTTCTATAATTCATGATCGCCCCATGACGGTCCAGCCAATCCTCACCCAGAATCAAATCCTCATCTCTAATATCTACCGCAATCAGATTAGAAGGCCAATCCCTCCCCGCGATACTCACAGAAAAATCTCTAATCTCACGGTCCCCCACGATGCTATCCCCGCTAGGAAGTTTAACAACAAAAGGCTCACAAGCAACAAGGCAATCAACATGCGAGACGCACACAATCCATAGATATAAAAGAATGCGTAGCACGAGAATCGAACAATACGGAAACAGGATGGTCAAGGATGTGGGCCGGTACCGTAGCCACCGTCGCGTCGGGATCTCGGATCGCCTCATCTCATACACACGGGCGGAATGCACCCCGCACTAGAAGCTCCCCCTCTAGAAGGCTGACCACGACCTCGACCTCTACCAAAACTCTGCTGCGGCCGAGGAACTGTCGGTGCTCGATTCACACTCGGCTCTCTGCACTGGAGCAGATATCGAGTAATCGGAGCCCGAGCCGCATCCGTACAAAACTTAGCACGGTGACCCATACGACCACAAGCAAGACACTGGATCGGAGGCCTATCACACTCACTCATCATGTGACCGGACGATCTGCGGTTGAAGCACGTAGGACCACGAACGGAACCAGCGGAGCACCTAGAATCGCTCCTCGACTAACCGATGGCGACCGACTCGAAGACTCGCGAACAGACCGAGCCTTCGGATACCCTCTGACTTGCCTCCCGAAACCGACCGAGGTCTTCGCTTCTTTCCTTCAGTGCCGCCTCTGTCGCAGTAAAACGACATCTCGTAAGCCATCGCTTTATTCTCGATAATCTTTCAAAGTCGTGCACCCTGCACCGGACATGTAGTGGCGCACCTCGGCTTCATCCGCATATCAAAGTGGCGGATCTTATCTAGCTCATCTCGGACTTGGTTTCTCACGTAGTGCGGTGTTGATTGTAGTCCTTGATAGCTTGAGAAATAGGAACATCTTGGGGCTTAGCCTCAAAGAAGGCTCGGATCCTCCTCTTTCACCGGCCACGAGACTCCGTCTTCCATCGGATCCTAACTCGCCCACGTAGCTGCCCGGCCACGCGGTTTCACCGCTTGCCACCATGTCAGCCTCCTTGGCGAGGAAGTATTGAGCAATGGGTACTTTCCTCTCCTCGGAACAATTAGCACCTCAAACACTTTCTCTATCTCGAATAGCCAATTCTCCCAACCGGAAAGGGCCTAAGCACCATCAAACTGCGGAGGACGCATACGAATCACGTCCTGAAGTAGCTTATCATTACCGGATCCAGTAGGCGGAACCGGGTTGGCATTAGCATGGCCGACCAGAACGGCCTGAGTCAGTAGCGTCATCTGGTTCGCTACTTGCTGCAATATGTTGGCCACTCCAACATTCTCATGAGCATTATCGGAGCTAGCAGACTCGTACTGCTGACCTCCGGAACTAGGGGGAACACTGTTCGACAAAGAGGGCATCGCCGAATCAGTTCTCGAGTGATCGGACATGGCCGCCCCACCGGCTGCGCCACGTCCCCTACCGCGTCCGCGACCGCGTCTGCGTCCTCAACCCGCAGGAATTCTGAAGAAGCAACGGGTAAGTACAATTCAAACGCAAAACGCAAAAAGATACCAAGACATGAATAGAATATAACGATGAAATGAGTCAAGTTAGGAAAACTTACGAGCACCGGCGTACTGAGATGATGGCATAGCAAAATCATCCCCAAAAATGACACTTAACTAGACCCAAATAACCGACAGCCTAGGTATCCATAACCTAAGCTCTGATACCATATTCTGTAACACCCCTAAGACGTTCAGGGCATATTACAGCGCCGTGGACCCCACACTGCGGAATCCACCAGGCTAGCATACCAACAAGACATTCGCCAACGACAACAATCATCAATAAAATGACAACTCAAAATAAAAGACTACAATCCGACCAAAAGAATCCAACAACAATCCATTTCCCAAAACGGGAACACAACATTAACAATTTTGCAAAAGAAGTACTCGAGTACTTAAACCAGTTTTATAATACATAAATCCCAAAATCAGACATCAATAATAATAATCGACAGACATAACACCGAAAATCAAATACTGGACAATATCATGCTTGCCCATCATCCTCATACGGCTCGAGTGCTCGTTTATCCCCACGATCAATACCTGAAATACAAAAAGTATTTCCCCCATTTAAGGGGTTAGCGACAACTGCTAGTGCAAGTACAATCCATTTGAACTACATTCTAATCAGATGAATATATGCGCCAAAAAGTCGTTTTAGAAAACATTTTATATTCCGGAATATTTACGATGCACAAGCACAAAACACATTTTCTCCAGCCAAAACAATTCAAAGTTAACCTTGGTACGTGACTCACGACCACCGTACCCCGCAGAGCCCCGTCGGACATCCCTGGGTGGTTAACCACAGTTCGTGATACGCACACACACGGCAATACGTATCCCTAGAGGCCCCGTCGGACCGTCCCTAGGTGAACATACACATATTCTCCCACGACAACCACATATAGCCATAATTCAAATACTAGAACATGTAAACAAATGTAAAGTACTTGCCTTTGAGACATTCTTGATGAAACGGAAGTGAAACACGACTACGAACGGTCCGGGTGGAAAACGACGGTTCCTAAATGAAGGATCAGTACAGTTCAGTCCCAACGGACAACAATACTCTATTGGAATACACCCATAACCCCGATTACATAATACGACAATGGACGATCAATTGATACGGGCTAGGGTTTACGTAAAATCTCCCCGTATTGATAATTCGCGGATTAAAATCAAGGAAACTGGATTTGGAATCATTCAATAATCACAATCGGTGAAGAATATCGTAATATAGATGAACAATTCGGAACTAAACCCTAAAATCCCGAAATCCCCCAAATTCGTCAAAATTAGGGTTCCTGAGGAATTACCTTTAATTCGGCTGATGAAAGGTGATTATGCTGTTTATGATATGGTGGCTCGATTCTACCGTGATGGAATCTGAAGAGAACTCCGAAAAGAACTGGTGGAAATCGTCTCTGAGGTCGCACGTCGAAGAAACGAAGAGAAAAGAAATAAGCTGTTGTTCTGAAACTGTCCGCTGACTTATATTAGTGAAGTTAGCGCACGCTAACCATCATGTATAGCGCACGCTAACGGCCGAACGGTCCAGCTGGCTATCGCCACCATTCGTTAGCGTACGCTAACAATAGGGGTTAGCGTACGCTAACTGCTTATCGGTAGCGCACGCAAGGTAGCAGGAGTAGCGTGCGCTACCTACACAGCAGTTCAGTACTGCTGATGTCATATCAGCAGTGAGCTGCTGTCGAGGGTACGATACATGAAACGCACGACGAGACCAGAATCCAGGAACATGAACGCGAAGCATACAAGACGACGGAGCTAAGCGCTGAAAGAAAAATACAATTCCGACCACCGAAGGGTCCGTAATGCGACAACGAAAATGAGATTCCCTAAACTATTAGGGAAATTACAAAAATGGCCCAAGTGCCCGAAAATCACGAAACGACGTCGGATTTACAAACCGAAGGTCTCCACATGACCAACTCAACCATACGAACTTGCACAAACCAAGAAACAACGGAAAGGAACGAGTTTTACAAGAATCGAACGTTCATACGGCAAAACATGTCATAAAATGAAATTACGTGAAAACATCATCAAAACTCGTCCAAATGGAAAAACTCCAAGAACAAAATAGATTCGAAATGTCGAAACGGTTACAAGCGAGTCGATAAAAATAGACATACACCAAAAATGGAAACTGCTAAAAATGGAAAAATTACGGATATTACAATCCCGAGGTCCCGGTCCCGAATCCCGAATGTGCCGGTCCCGAAAATCACCAATTTGGTGGTCCCGACCCCAGTCCTGATCCATAGGATAATTTTCCGAAATGTCCCGAAATATTCCGAAATGTCCCGAAATCAGAAAAAAAATTTGATTGAAATTAAAAATTTCAATCAGGACTTCGGATAGTCCCGATCGGGACTTCGGGACTCCCGAGTCCCGAAATTACCAAAATCTAAGGTCCCGGTCCGGTCCGTAAAATTCGAGACTCGGGGTCCCGTTTCCCATCGAGACTCGAAACGGGGCCGGGACTCGGGATTTCCCGATCCTAACCCAGTGATAAGGTGACTTCCCTATCGACACATTTCTATCATAATCTTGTATTGGAAAATTCGCATCATCTATTTTTTTGCTGAACTATATTTTCTCTCAACTAAGATTAATATTTAATGCATATTGCATCATCAATTTAGAGTAGTGTATTCAATTCATATTTTGATGGATTAATAATAATTCATGGATTTTTAAAGATTTTGGCGGATTAGAAATAATGCATGGATTAATAATAATCATCGTAGAATCTTATAAAGTTGATGGGCCGATCTTTCATTTCTGAATAGATTTTTAGAAATCCTTCAAAATCTCATTGTTTTTGGTGAGATTTCAAAACTTACAAAAAAAACACTAACAAATCCATCAAAATCCACCATTTTAATGAATCCAAAAAAATCCATAGATTTTTGAATACCCTTAGATTTTAATGGATTGTTTTAAATCCAGATTGAATAACCAAGATTTTAAATGATATTTTGAAATCCTAATTGAATATACCAAGATTTTAAATGACATTCTGAAATCCAAATTGAATACCTCAAGATTTTAATAGATTCAAAACAATCCAAATTGAATACCCTAGGATTTCTAAAATCCAAAAAAAAATCCACAAAATCCCAATTGAATACACCCCTCTTAATTTGACTAAAAATGTAGCTTTGAGTAAATAAAATTTATGGGTTTCTTTAATTTAATTTGGCCAAATAAATAGGTTTGGCCAAATAAATAGTTTCTTTTCTACGATTTATTTAATTTGTAGTACTATTAATATTATATTGATTTAAGAATATAAATGAATAATTAGAAGAAATGTGCTAATTATTAAGTTGAAAATAAATATTATATTAATCGACATGCTTTTTGTAGAATTTTAATGAGATTTCGTAGATTGTGCAAAATCCCAAATTTATACTTGAAAATGTAATTCTTAATTTTTTATCATTTGTACTAGTTATTACTAATGTTTGCTTTGAAACATTTGTGTCTTATTGAGACAGAAAAACTAATTAACGTAACAATTTAGATTTGATTATTTAGATTTTATAAATTGAAATGAGTGTGGATAATTAGCGATTATTAAGATTATATGAAATTTGGATATAGGCGGATAGTAAAGTTACTTTGAGTAAATTACACTATTTAATATATTTTATAGAAATATTATTAAAATATCATAATACTAAAATAATTGCAAGATTTACGAGTTGAGCTGTTATTAAATGCAATATTCAGATAATGTAAATTGTTACTTGCAAGTATCTAAATGCAATATATTTCATTGGACGTTGGGTGGTTGAGTTACCGAATAACTGGTATCTGAAGTATTATTTTAGATAACCAAACTATTAATTATAAATATCTGATGTGCCATATATGTAATTGTTTTTTTTTTGTGTTGGATTCGTGGAATTAATTTATAAATATTGTATAGATATGTAGAGAATCCAATTACTTTTTACTCTCATTTGGAAAAGGTCCGGGTATATAAATTCGAAATGGGTTTTGTAGATCGTATAATTTTCAAATTTATTATTGAAATTTATTTTTTATTAATATTTACTTTGTAATGTTCGGGTTATACTGGGACAGATAACTAATTATTGCAACAACTTATATTTAATTATTTAGATATTTTATAGAGTTCGGATAATTAGCGGGTATTGCTCCGAGAACCGGTAGTAAAATTACATTTTAATCAGATTTGGGACAATTACGGTACATAATTTTCAAATCGATCATGTGGCTGGACTCTAACTTCACCGTTTCGTAGATTAATATATGAGTTTGGGATGAGAACGAGTAGCAAAATTTCATTTCAATTGGGTTTGGGACGGATGAGTAAAATTATATAAATGGTTAAACGGATCCGGACAATGCATTTTCTATTTTAATTTTCGAAAACACTAAAAACGTGTTCTTTTTATCATTTTCGAAAATGCATTTTGGAAAATGAAAAAAATATTTGTACACAAAACGCAAAATGCCCAAAACCTCGTTTTGAGCGTTTTGTGTGTATTTCAACAAAAAATCTTCAAAATGCATTTTGAGTTTTTTTTTTTGGATTATCCTAATTTGAAACTAAATCTAAAATAAAGATTTCTGAATTTAATATTAATATTACAAAAAAATATTTTGCAAAATAAATTTAACAGAACGCGTTTTCAACAATTTTAAAAACAAAAATAAAAACAGAAAAATACAAAACATTTTTCAAAATGAAAATACAAAATGAAATACAAACAGAACACAGCCTTATTGTTTTGATTCGTTGTAGTGCTACGCTGCAGCGAACAGTTCAGGACGAGTGAACTATAGTCAAATATTATATTATTTTTAAATTTTACTTACAAATTATAAAGTAATTTTCTGCCGAAACTCCACGCTGCCAAAGGTGCAAAAGCATATGAAAAAAGTTTATTACGGACGTGACTATTTAAGTTGAGATTCTCTGCCGATATTGCTTTTAACAAAGATAAAAAACTTAGATTTTGTCATTTTGTGTATAATTTGAATGGTTCTTAGAGAGGACGGAGTGCCTCTCGGGTAGGGGATCGAGTACACAGTAACCGAGCGGGTACACCGCCCCGCCTAGCTTGGGTACATCGTTCGGCGATGTAATTCGAGTTCCGAGCTCGATTGTCTACCCGTGATGATTTTGTATATTCGATCGTTTACAAACGGTCATATGCATTAAATAAAAAAAAAAAAATCCCATTTAAAACCAAATAACATACACTCATCTCTACAAAAAAAAATAATTACCCTCACCTTTCAAAAAAAAACACACTAATCTCTCCAAAAAAAAATGTCTTCCGATTCTTCCGATTACGTTATTCCTTCTTCGTCCGACGAGCTATCCACGGGTAGCTCGTTTGCAAAAATACGCCAACTAGCGGCTCAAGATTATGAAGACACGGCAAGCTCTAGCCGAACTATGTTTTAATCTAGTTATTTTTAAGTATTATGTTATGTTTTTTTTTTAATGAAATGATATGTTTTTATTTTAATCTAGTTATTTTTAAGTATTATGTTACGTTTTTTTTTAAGTATTATGTAATGTTTTTATTTTTAATGAAATGGTATGTTTTTATTTTAAATATTGTATGTGATTTTATGTATTTAAAAAAAATGGAATTGGTCTTAGGGTACTCATCCACGTAGGGTAGTGTTAGGGTAGTATTGGGATAGTTTTGAGTTGGAAGATTTTTATTGGATAGAGGTGATGTGGCACTCCCAGGGTATTAGGCTACTAGGGTACCACTCCCTCATGCCTTATGGTGCCTCATATATTATTGAACCTAGTCTGAAAGGCATGCCCGGGAAGTTGCTATTTCTATATGTTTACGCATCGAATATTTATATCTTGAATGCGCACCAGGATGTGAAATGTAGCGAATCTATGTTGAATTCTCATAAAAACCGATGTGGAATAAGTTAAAAGTTTTTTTATTAGAAATCATTTATAGTGTTGTATAATAATATATATAGAAAAACTTCATTTCATATCATATCTCAAGGATCAAATATATGCAAGGCTTTATATAGCCTATGTAGGTATATGTTACAAAGAAGTGAAAAGTCAAGAATTGTATGCACTAATGAGGGTAAGGTGAAAAACTAAGAGTCATTCACCATTTAATAACACATTTCATAACACTTCCCCTTGAATGACTCGTATAAACATCATGCCTCCTTAAAACCTTACTAGGAAAAATCCCGTGGGAAAAAACCTAGTGAAGAAAATAGAGTACATGTGTTGTACAAATAATAAAATATCATGTCTCCCCCCCCCCCCCCATTTTAACATTACTATAAATATTAACATATATCTCGAAATCTGCGCATCCCAATCTTGTATACTAATTTCTCGAAAGGAGCTGTAGGGAGCGCATTCGTGAACAAATCTGCTGGATTCTTACATGAACGAATTTGACAAACATCAATTTCTCCCCTTTGTTGAAGTTCATGGGTGAATAAGAATTTTGGATCAATGTGCTTCGTCCTATCACCTTTAATGTAGTCTTCTTTAGTCTGAGTAATACAAGCTTCATCATCTTCGTACAGGACAGTTGGACTTTCTTTGTTAACTGGAAGATCACATGATTTTCGAATATGATGGACCAAAGATCTAAGCCATACACATTCTCGACTTGCTTCATGAAGGGCCAATAACTCAACATGGTTTGAAGAAGTTGCTGCAAGAGTCTGCTTTGTAGATCTCCAAGATATTGCTGTATCACCGTATGTGAATATGTAATCTGTTTGTGATCTTCCTTTATGAGGATCAGATCGATATCCAGCATCAGCGTAACCAATTAATTCTGTTTTTGATTCTTTAGAATAAAACAGACCCATATCCATTGTTTTTCGGAGATATCTAAATATTTGTTTCACGCCAATCCAATGTCTTCTTGTTGGAGCAGAACTATGTCTTGCCAATTAACAGAAAATGTAATATCAGGGCGTGTACAGTTGGCAGGATACATTAGTGCACCAATGACACTAATATATGGTACTTCAGGACCAAGAAGTTCTTCTCCATTTTGGACGAAATGGATCCTTTTTCTTTTCAAGTGAACGTACAACCATAGGTGTACTCACAGGATATGATTTATCCATAATAAATCGTCTGAGGATCTTTTCAATATATGATGACTGGTGAACAAAGATTCCTTTTGATAAATGTTCAACTTGAAAATCAAGACAAAGTTTTGTTTTACCCAAGTCTTTTATTTCAAATTCCTTTTTCAGATATGCAATCGTCTCATCAAGTTCAACAGAAGTCCCAATAATGTTCAAATCATCAACATAAACTACAATGATAGTAAATCAACCTTTTGTCCTTTTAATAAAGACACATGGACATATTACATTATTAACATATCCTTCTTTCTAATAGTATTCATTGAAACGGTTATACCACATCCGTCCTGATTGTTTCAACCCGTACAAGGATCTTTGTAATTTAATTGAGTACACCTCTCGGGGCTTTGAGTTACATGCTTCAGACATTTTCAATCCTTTATGGATTTTCATGTAGATGTCATTATCAAGTGACCATATAAGTAGGCAGTCACAACATCCATTAAGTTTATTCGAAGCCCTTCTAAAATTGACAGACTGAGTAAAAATCTGAATGTCGTTGCATCCATTACCCGTGAATAAGTCTCTTCATAATCAATTCCCGGTCTTTCTGAGAATCCTTGTGCAACAAGGTGTGCTTTGTATCTCACAACTTCATTTTTCTCATTTCTTTTACGCACAAACACCCATCTATAACCAACAGGTTTCACACCTGCAGGTGTTTGGACAATTGGTCCAAAAACTTGGCGTTTTTCAAGTGATTTCAATTCTGCCTCAATAGAATCTTTCCACTTTGGCCTATCATTTCTTTTTTTACATTCATATATCGATCTAGGTTCGTGATCCTCGATTTCTTCAGTAATATCAAGAGCAGTCGCATATGCAAATATATCATCCATGATTATTTCTTTTCTATTCCACTTCTTTCCTGAAATGATGTAGTTTATCGAGATCTTTTCATTATCATCAATTTCAGGTGTTTGATCATCATTTGAAGACGTCTCTTCAATGACCAAATCTATATCTTTAGGAATGATGTCATTTGATGTACCAGCTTGCTTATCAAGTTTCCTTATTTTTCTTGGATTTTTATCCTTGGATCTAATAGGTCTACCAGGCTTCTGGCGTGCATTAGACTCTTTTGCTAGCAATATTTTATTTTCTTCATCGGGATGTTTAATTTTAAAAGGAACACTGATAGCTGGTATATGTGACTGTCACTGTCTTGACATCAGTAAATGTATCAGGCAATCTATCTGCCACTTCTTGTAGGTGGATAATCTTTTGAACTTCAAGTTCACACTGATTTGTTCGAGGATCATAATGAGATAGAGATACTGCATTCCACAAAATTTCTTGTCTTTCTCTTTCAAATGGTACTAGAGTTGCAAAACCTAGAGTCTACGAGATGAAGAAGGTCGACGATCCCGAAGCCAGCATAATTGCAGGTACTCTCGAGTCCACTCTCAGCCCGTTTGTGTCCTTTTTGATACTGGTGCTTCACACTCCTTTTTATCCGCTTCTTGTTTGAGTCGTTTGCAATTAGATCATGTTACCGATTGTGAACCTTATGTGATTGGTCTAACCGATGGTAGAAGAATTATTGGGAATCGTGAAGTGCAGAACTGTCCGATTCACATGAATGACCGTGAGTGGTTGTCAGACTTGATTGTGGTCGATTTACCTAAAGATGATATGATCTTGGGTATCGATTGGATGGATCGTCATGATGCCATACTTAGCGTCCGAAAGCGGATAGTGACCGTCACATCTGATGATGGTATTGAGTGCATTTTTCAAGGTGATAATCCCAGTCATTCCGGGAGAGTCATCAGCGCAATGAAAACAGTGAAACTGCTTAATCAGGGGTGTATTGGTTATTGGTGCTACATGACCAAGACAACTGATCGACCAGTTGAGTTGGTCGATATTCCGGTAGTTCGAGACTACCCAGATGTATTTCCAGATGAGTTGCCAGGCTTACCCCCACATCGGGAGGTAGAGTTCACCATTGAGTTGGAGCCAGGGACGTCCCCGCTTTCGAAATCACCGTATCGTATGGCACCGACTGAGATGCAGGAGTTGAAGAGCTAGCTTGAGGAGTTGACTGAAAAGGGCTATATTCGACCTAGTGCGTCCCTTGGGGAGCACCAGTGTTATTTGTATAGAAGAAAGATAGATCTCTGCGTTTGTGTATTGATTACCGTGAACTGAACAGGGTAACAATCAAGAACAAATATCTGTTGCCTCGTATTGATGACTTGCTGGATCAACTCCAAGGCACCGCTATATTTTCCAAGATCGACTTAAGATCCGGATATCATCAATTGAGGATTCAAGAGTCGGAGATTCCGAAGACAGTTTTTCGTACTCGTTACGGGCATTATGAGTTCGTAGTGATGCCATTCGGACTAACTAATGCACTGGCGGTATTCGTGGAGTTGATGAATCGAGTTTTTATTAATTATCTGGATCGTTTTATAGTCATTTTTATTGACGACATTCTGATTTACTCTCGTGACCATGAAGAGCATGAGTATCACCTCCGTCAGGTTCTCGATGCATTGAGGCGGGAACAAATCTATGGAAAATTTTCTAAATGTGAGTTCTGGATGCCTGAGTTTATTTTCTTGGACATGTGATATCGGCCGATGGGGTGAGAGTAGACCCACAGAAGACAGAAGCTATCCGAGACTGGCTACCTCCGAAGAACGTGAAGAAAGTTCGCAGCTTCCTGGGTCTAGCAGGCTATTACCAACGGTTCGTGGAAGGTTTTTCCAAGATTGCTCAACCGATGACTAACCTGTTGAGGAAGGATAAGAAGTATTTGTGGTCGGAGGCATGTCAGCAGAGTTTTGATGAACTAAAGAGTCGATTGATTTCAGCACCAGTTTTGGTTCTACCAAAAGGAACGAAAGGATTCGTGGTGTATAGTGATGCGTCGAGGCAGGGCCTTGGATGCGTATTAATGCGGGAAAGTGATTGCCTATGCATCAAGATAGTTGCGACCTTATGAGGTCAACTACCCGACCCATGATCTGGAGCTAGCAGCCGTGGTGTTTGTTTTGAAAATCTGGCATCACTATTTGTATGGAGTAACCTGTCAGATTTTTACTGATCACAAGAGCCGCCAGAAATCGTATGCAGATAATTGTCTACAACCACTCTAGTTCGAGGTTGGTGATCATGTACTGGTAAAAGTGTCCCTGACTCGAGGTGTTTTTCGTTTTGGTAAGAGAGGCAAGCTGAGCCCGAGGTATATTGGTCCGTTTGAAATTTTGGAATGTGTAGGCGATCTAGCCTATCATATGGCGTTACCACCAGCTTTGAGTCGGATTCACAACGTATTTCATGTATCCCAGTTGAGGAAGTATGTTGCTGACCCGAGCCACATTATTCGATTCGAAGAGGTCGAGATAGCTGATGACCATTCGTATGAAGAACGTCCTCTGCGGATACTCGAGAGGAGGATCAAACAGTTGAGGAACAAGACAATTCCCTTATTGAAGATTCAGTGGTCGAGACACGGAATCGAAGAGGCTACGTGGGAAACTGAGGACAGCATGCGAGAGAGATATCCCGAGTTGTTTACCCCTTAGTTTCGGGGACGAAACTCCTTTTAAGGCGGGGAGTATGTAATATCCGCGTGAACTCTAGTCTTTACTGTTGTATTTTTCGGATAATTCAAGTATTGTCGTACCATATCCGTATTTATTGTAATGAGTATATTGTTGAGATATGCTAAAACGAATTGTTTATCTTTGTCGTTCACTCTATAGTTGATTGTGAGGTGTTGTTTGGAGAATTTCATTTTTTGCCTATGTATTGCCCTTAGCGTATGCTACAATGTTAACCTTACGCACGCTATGTGTGTAACATTACGTACATAACACTTCTATGTTAACGTACGTAATGTGATGTATCAATCAGCATCTCGCCTTTCGGTGGGTGGGACCAGACGTGGATAGGGGTTGGTGATCCGATCGTGACAGCCTAGTCAACGGCCATTACGTGCGTAATGGCTATGTGTTAGCGTACGTAATGTGCCTGAGACTTACGTACGTTGATTTGGCAACGTACATAATAGTATATGTGATTTGAGGCAGTAGCCTCTGGTGATTCGTTGCGTACGTAGCGTCCGTAGGGTTACGTACGTAATGTGCTTAACATACATTAAGCTTTGACGATAGTGTACGTAATGCTAAATGCAGATTATAAAGGCATGACTTGACTTTCATTTTTACACGATCCTAACTCGATCTCTCCCTCTGAAAACCTATCCCCTACCCTGTTAAATCATATTTTGCCCCTCCAAACTTGTGTTAGAGCTTCATCACTTGGATTCGGAGCTTATTGATTGGAAGTTTGGGGAGTGTTCTTGTAGTTGGATTGCATTCTTGCGGCTTAGGTAGTTGTTCTTCATTTCTTGAGGTATGTTATACACTTATGCTCTATATGTTCGTAGTAATGATGGTATTGATATGGAGTATTACACCTAGAATGGAATTAATCAAAGAAAACATGATTGTGGTTAAGCTCTTTAAATACTTATTGAAGAATATAGTGATTAAGGTTTAAAATGAAGATGTTCTTGATGTTCAATGATAATAATCATATTTATCAGAAGTCCTACGCACCTGGCCGGATTTATTGGCATCATTAGGGTGGTGATAATCGTAAGTTTCATTGTAGTTACATTAGACTAGATGAATTGATCTCCTAGGATGTATTAGAGCACCATGTTAGGTATTAATCTACCTTGGGAAGAACTTGATGAATGACGAAAATTAGGATGATGTTCTTATTGTTCAGAAAACCTAAAGTTATAATTTCGTTTCTAGTTTGGCTTAACATAGTCGTTGGGAGAGGATAAAAGATATTGATAAACACAACTATAACTTTTAACATATTCAAAGTTGATCGGATGTGTTGATAAATTAAGAGTGTGTTGATCATCATAATATTACATTGACAGTGTTCTTAGGAAGACAACAACAATGATTGGCGTTAATGTTAGAATTAATGGGCGAATTCATTTTCAACGATCCTTGTGTGGTAGAAGACGTAAATATGGGCGAAACTAATGAACTTGGTGTATGATAATTCGTAATTGAAATGACAGAATGTTCGTTAGGATAGTTGAACTATTCGGGTAAAGTTACGGATGTTGTTTCCTATGAATTAACATCATTATCGTACGAATGTGTTTAATGAATTACGTTTCATTCAAGGTTGCTTGTTCGAGTGAGTATTGTTAGACGAGGATACCATCCATTTGTTCGCTCAAAGAAGAATTATTCGTCTACGGAATTGAGGCAAGTTATCTTGCTTGGTTATAATGATGGTTGAATTCTTGTGAATATTATACGTTTCGTGTATAAGTAATGCTCTATGAATCTACGATTCATGATATGGTGTTGTTCTTGATCGTATTACTGTTTTGTAGTGGGATTGTATTCCCAAGTTTATCGCCTTTGATACTGTTGGTCTTGTTGAGCCTTGTTGTCACTTCGGTGAGTCGTTCGATTCTTGGATAAATGTGTAATTTGTTGAGTTTCATTGTCATGTTGCATCGTGATATCTCTGGAGTCATATCTGCGTGCCGATTGGTTATAATGTGTAGGATTTTTAGCCGGGCACTTGATGGTCATGCGTGGATGTTTCTGCATTGGACCGTGTACACGAGACGTAGTTCGTGAGGCTAATTAGGTACATCGTCCCATGTATATTCTGGATTTCGTATACGGGGTGGACATGCGCATGGACACATTTCGGATCGGGCGTACTGTGACGTCCGTCTTGAGCCATGTTGTTTGGTCGTTCATATTCCGTGTATGATTGGATATGTTCGACAGTTTGAGACTGACTGTTTATACGCCCGAGGGGTATGTTCTGTAGTCGGTTGCTTCTTGAGATCCGTATGTATATGAATTGTATAATGCCATGAGAATTATTATCATGTATATCGGACCCTGTGGTTTGGGCGAAATACTTGTATTTTAGGGCGAGGAAAGGGCAAGGCGCAGGAAGAGCACGATGGCGGCGAAGGGTATTGAAGGGTGCTAGTTCGGGGGGCCCGAGTCTTTTGTCGGTTATGTATAATCTGTGAAATTTTATGTCTTTTTCGATTTATATAAATTTGAACGAATGTATTATTATTGAGTTAGGTATACTCCATCTCCATATGGTTTATACCGGATGTGGATCCTGTGTACTGTTGTATAAGTTGATATATATATATATATATATATATATATATATATGGTATAAGCTCCTATTCAGGGCTATGACTTATATTGTGGTTCGGTATCACAATTATGGGATGGTTAAATTATGTTTTGATATCGCCTGGTGGGTCCCAGTGGGGGTCCACGATACTGTAATAGCCGTCATTTTTGGGGTGTTACACACATATATCTCCTTGGATTCGCTCCAAAATGTTTGACATTCGATTGCAACTTTTAAAGGAGATAGCTTCGTTATTAACTTTCCTTGAAAGCAAGCAACACATGATAAATCTTTCGGAAAAGGAACAATCTTGTTCTTTAGAGGATGCCCATTTGAATTTTCTATAATTCTTCACATCATTACATGACCCGGATGGCCCAAGCGATCATGGCATATAATCGGGTCTATTAATTTTTGGTTTATCACCATATATGACTCAACTGGATTTATGAAAGTATAATACAATCCATATTGATATGATGGGAGCTTTTTCATTATTTGCTTCCCCTCTGAGACAATCGAAGTTATATATATAAATATTCATTGTTATTTTCATTTATTGTCTCAATGTGATAACCATTCGACGTATATCTTTGAAACACAAAAGATAACATTATATTTGCTCTTTCGGAACCCTCAATAAGATCTGATGCACCAGATATTGTAGTTACATTAGATTTGGCTAGTGTTAGATGCGAAAAATATTTTTGGTTTTTCAGAATTGTATGCGTTGTTGCACTATCCGGCAAACAAAGTGATTCTTCGTCTTTTATAATACATGATGAGAGGCTGCTGGCCATATTTCTTCACAAAATAAATATATAAAGATTAGAGATATGATATTCCAAATATTTGTTCATGATAAAAGAAAATTACATAATATGCTTAAAATAGAGCCAATTATTTTAAAGTTCAAAACACAAACACTTAAACACCAAAGTAAGGCCTTATTACATAATTATTTATAAAGCAATACCTTATTATATAATTTAATTATTATTGGCCTCATCGCCACCAAATTTGACCGTTTCCACATTGACATCTTCAAAGAAATCACCGACTTTCATGTGAGTAAGGCCCGAAGGATCAACTTGATCTTCACCTCCAAGGTGTGCTTCTAGATAGGCAACTCCCAAAAGATCATTATGTTCAGTGAAATTGGTTTCAACACCTTTCAAAGAGACCTGGTAAAGGTCAGCGATGTGTTTGGAGGTACGACAGGTACGACTCCAATGACCTTTCATCCCACAGCAGTGATATGTATTTTCAACCCTTTTAACCAGCGTACTTTTCTTAGGTTTCTCCTCATTTTTGGCCACTTCTTGTGGTGAGGTTTCTTTTTAAAGTTTGAGAAATCCTGCTAATTATGACCTAGACCATGCCCAAAACCACGTCCACGGGCATGTCCACGACCACATCCAAATCCATGCCCACGCCCTCGTCCACGTCCAAATTTCTTACTTTGTCCATGATCATTACTAGTCACAACATTCACTTCAGGGAATGGTGTTGAGCCAGTTGGACGGGCTTGATAATTTTTCATCAAAAGTTCATTGTTTTGTTCGGAAAGAAGCAAGACTGAAATAAGTTCAGAATATTTGGTGAACCCACGTTCACTATATTGCTGCTGCAGGCGCATATTATTGGCATGGAAAGTGGAGTATGTTTTCTCCAACATATCTTTACCAGTGATATTTTCGCCGCACAACTTCAATTGAGAAGTGATCTTAAACATTGCGGACTAATACTCGCTTACACTTTTATAATCTTGCAACTGTAAATGCATCCAATCATAGCAAGCTTTAGGTAGTATCACTGTTTTCTGGTGGTCATATTTTTCCTTCAAATCTTTCCAAAGGGTTCATGGATCCTTTATAGTTAAGTATTCAGTTTTGAGCCCTTCATCAAGGTGATGGCAGAGAAATATCATAGCCTTTGCCTTATATTGCTCAGAAGTATTATTTTCTTCTTTTATGGTGTCACCAAGACCCATAGCACTAAGATGAATTTCGGCATCCAAAATCCATGTCAAATAATTATTGTCGGTGACATCAAGTGCGTTGAATTCAAGTTTTGTAAGATTTGACATTGCAACTAAAATACAATAAAAATAAAAGTTAATCTCAAATTAATCTCAAATGTAACATCATTCTTCTAAATCATACAACACATAATAATTCTTTCATCAATAGAATGAAATGGTCAGAAGCATATAATGCAACAAATATAAAAATATTAAGATAATGAATTCATATCATGACTATTAAAGAATTATTAGAGAATCATAGTTAATTGCTTTACATGCTTATTAGTCGTAATATACAAAATTGGGAGTAAAACATAAGTTCAAATATTTTAAAATCCGTGTAGGCCAAGTAAATAGTTTGGACTATTTAAAATAAAATCAGACTTGGCCAGTCTGGAAAAATACCAATTTACTCTATATAGATGATTTAATATGAAAAGAAACACAAAACATGAAAGTTGTAATTAATTCAGAGAGCTTTCCAGAATGATAAGGCTCGTTAAAAATGAAGAAGTAATGAATACAAAAAGTAAATAAATACAAGCTGCCAGACCAGAATCAAGCTCTAATTACACTAGTATCTTAATGTTTAGGATAGCAAAATTATCGAATCTGCCAACAGAATGTAAACGAAAAATGTATATCTTGGAAATATCTTTCTATAATGATATTACTCATAATTATTGAATCAAATCTCAATTTACTATGAATTTTCGAAGTTATATCACACTAACCCAATTTAACCCATCAGATTATACAAACGGCAGATTTTAGCATATTTACCGGGAGAATTTCAAAACACAGAGAACGAAAGATGTATATAATCGAAATATCTTTCTAACAAGTATAAGATCACAATGACACGATAAATAACGAACCTTATACATAATTTATAAGATTTCAGCCATAAGAATTTGGGGTAACAAGATGTAAAGAGTATAGTGAAGATATCCATACCTTGAAACTCAAATATTATAAATATGGATGCTTCCAGAGAAATTCATGTTGGTTTATTGGTACCTTCGCCGTTTGAAATTTTACGTGAAGTGTAATAGAGTTATCAAACTCTTTTGCGATGCGGAAGCGTAATTAAATTGCAGAAGATAAACGACACAAGATTTATAGAGGTTCGGCCAAACGTGCCTACGTCCTCTCTTCGCATCTTTTCCCTTAGGCTAAAGATCAACCTCTATGCCTTGTTTTCTATCGGTCAGAGGGATACCGTTACAATCTTTTCTTCTATCGGTCCGAGATAAACCGTTTACACTCTTGTCTGTATGTCAGTCCAAGATAAACCATTTTTCTTTTCTATCGGACAAGGAAGCAACCTATCTAGCTTTCTATTGGTACTAGACAAACCTCACTTAGATTTAGATATGATTCTACTAATGCCGGATCAACGATCGTAATAACACCGAATCAATCTACAATCCGTATCTTTCCTCTCATGTATGATTTAGTGTATGAACACTCAAACACTATCAATTAAGCACAATACAACAACAATAATGAATACAATGATAGCTGACCAGAATATGATTTGCTTGGGGTTATTGTGTTGAATGATACCAAATGACTTGGTATTTATAGGCTCAAAGGCTCAACTAGCCGTTAGCCTCTGCCTCTCTTTAGCATGCGCTATGCTTCATGCATAGCCTACGGTAACCACCATTACGTACGTTAATACTTCTATATAGCGTAGGTTATCTGCTTGTTGCTTCAGCCCAGTAGCTTCTGTCCATCCTTTACATACGTTAGCTTTTCCATTACGTACGTTAAATAAGTCTTGTTACGTACGTTAAGTTCATCACATTACGCACGTTAACAATAGTCAAAATATCCATTGCATGCTGACCTACTCCATGACATCATCCTTCTCAACGGCTCCTTGTTTGAATTCATATTCAAACTCATTACGTACGTTAACATCTCTATGTTACGTACGTTAAGCTTCCTCGATAGCGTGCATTAATCTTGATTCGTAGCATGCGCTAATCTGATTGTTTTTCCCAGCTTGTTTTCTCATTTGTTCAAAGTATTTCAGTCCAGCTCTTCGTCTTCGACTTCTTTGCTGTTTTGCTTCGTTCTAATGTTGTTTTCTTTGATCAACAACTAATCATCAAAACTCAATTATAAATGTATGGAATAAAATATTTCAACAATCTCTCCCTCTTTGATGATTACAAAACAACACTTTTCAATGGGATAAATCTGCAAAATCTAAAAACATATACGAATCAAAGTTTTCGGCTTTGTCCGTTTCGTTGGTTTTCTTCTCCCCATATTTTCTTTTCTTCTTTTCAACTATTTCTCATTTTTCAACTTCTTCTTTGATTTTCGACTTCTCGACTTTCTTCGTCTTTTCTCCCCCTTTTATGATCAGGATAATGTTTTTATTTTTCTCGTCATTCTTCCATGAATTCGTTGTTATAATAAATCATGATAAAGTATATGCAGAAATGGGTAAACTCCCCTGACAAAAATCTCTCCTTAAAAATATAAAACTCCCCCTGAGTTAAATATCAATTGTTAAAAATATAAATTATCAAAATACCAATTAATGGAATATATTAATTTTGACTTTTGGGGATCCAATCGATAGTTGGATTTTCTTTTGAAATATAGACGATATTAGGTATAGTGGTTCCTTTAAGAGTCCAAACTTTCTTGATTTTTATCGTCCGTCTTGGGCTTTTGCAAATCGAAATATGATGCCCAAGTTTTAAACATTTATCGCAACGGGGTATTTTCAAATTTAAGGATTCGATTTTATTATGCGGTTTGAATCCTAACCCCTATTTATTTAAAGAATATTTTTGAATGGAAAGCATTTGTTCAAACTTGTCATTTCCGCAAGAAAATTTATTTGTTAGAACCTTGAGTTCGTCTTGAACTTTCAAAAAATCATCTTTCAATTTTATCTCTTTCTCAATACACAGAGAATGATCGATTTCAATGAATTTCCTTTTTTTTATTTTTGAAATTTCCATTTCCAATAATTTATTTTTCGATTGGAGGGATTTAATTTCAATTAAAGCATTTTGGGGTATGTAAAAGTTCGAATGCTTCAAAAAATTCATCTTGAGACGATGTACTAACCTGGCTTTCGACGTCTCTTTCGTCGAATGAACTTCTTGCCATGAGTGCGAGGTTATTTTGAATATATTCATCATCATCCTCTTCATCACTCCATATTGATATGAGAACTTCCTTCTTAGGATTTGAGCCTCGGCAATTTTTAGCAAAGTGGTGGTTTACCACAGTTTCGACAGTTGTTGTCGAATTTCTTAGATTCGCCCGATTTGATATCCTTCCTTCTCCGGTTCAATAAGTTTTGAAACTTATTTATATTCTTGGCATAATATGCCTATTCTTCATCATCTTCATCTACCGGGATTTCTTCTTTTCGAGACATCTTTGCTTTCAAAGCTATGGATTTTTCTTTCGGTTTCGGTTTGGCATTCCGAGATTTTAGAACAATCTCATAATTTATTAGCGAACCTACAAGGGCGCTAAAGTCGAGCGTGTTGAGATCTTTAGATTCCATGATCGCCGTCACGGTGCCTTCCCATTATCTAGGTAGTGATCGTAAGATTTTCTTTACTTTTTCACTACTCGATAGCGGTTTCCCGAACGAAGCTAGTCCATTTGTGATGATCGAAAATCGATCGAGCATGTTGGTGATGGTGGTGATGGACTCGTCACCCTTCATCATGAATAACTCGTAGTCATGGAGAAGCATATTAATCTTCGTCTCCTTGACTTGAGTTGTTCCCTAGTGTGTAATTTCAAGAATTTTCCATATTTCTTTAGCACTTTCACACGAAGAAATACGGTTGACCTCCTCTGGATTTAAGGCACAATATAAAAGTTGAGTGGCCTTACAATTGAGGTGATCGTTCTTCTAATACTCGTCATTGTACTCTTCGAATCTCTTAAGTGACCGTTGGATTTGGTTGGAACTTTCGGGCCAAGACAGATGATCTTTCAGATTTCTATATCATAGGCACGAATGAAGATCGACATCTTTTTCTTCCAAGTCAGGTAATTTGATCCGTCGATAAATGGAGGTCGGTTCAATGCAAGACCTTCGACTGGAGCAAATTGAAAAGCCATCGGACCTTTTCTACTCGGAAGTTAATACACTTTATATGGATACCCGCCCTGATACCAATTGTTGGTTTATTGGTACCTTCGCCGTTTGAAATTTTACGCGAAGTGTAATAGAGTTATCAAACTCTTTTGCAATGCGGAAGCGTAATTAAATTACGAAAGATAAACGACACAAGATTTATAGAGGTTCGGCCAAACGTGCCTACATCCCCTCTTCGTATCTTTTTCCTTAGGCTAAAGATCAACCTTTACGCCTCGTATTCTATCGATCCGAGGGATACCGTTACAATATCTTCTTCTATCGGTCCGAGATAAACTGTTTACACTCTTGTCTTTATGTCGGTCCAAGATAAACCGTTTTCTTTTTCTATCGGACAAAGAAGCAACCTATCTAGCTTTCCATTTGTACTAGACAAACCTCACTTAGATTTAGATATGATTCTAATAATGCCGGATCAATGATCCTAATAACACCGAATCAATCTACAATCCGTATCTTTCCTCTCGTGTATGATTTAGTGTATGAACACTCAAACATTATCAATTTAGCACAATTACAATAACAATAATGAATATAATGATATCTCATCAAAATATGATTTGCTTGGGTCGTTGTGTTGAATGATACCAAATGACTTGGTATTTATAGGCTCAACTAGCCGTTAGCCTCTGCCTCTCTTTAGCGTGCGCTATGCTTCATGCATAACGTACGTTAACCAACATTACGTACGTTAATACTTCTATATAGCGTACGTTATCTGCTTGTTGCTTCAGCCCAGTAGCTTCTGTCCATCCTATATGTACGTTGGCTTTTCCATTGCGTACGTTAAATAAGTCATGTTATGTACGTTAAGTTCATCACATTACGTACATTAACAATAGTCAAAATATCAGTTGCATGCTGACCTACTCCATGACATTATCATTCTCAACGGCTCCTTGTTTGAATTCATATTCAAACTCATTACGTACGTTAACATTGTAATACCCGGTTGTAATTCAGTCATTATCATTCAGTAACTATCGTTCAGTAATTGTCACTCAGTAAGTTTCACTCATTAATGATCATTTGTCACTCATATTCAATCATTGTATTCACCGTTCAGAGTAATTGTATCATGTATCAATCGTCATTCATCATCAATCTAGTTAGAGAATCGTGCCGTGTTTATCATCGTTGTCATTTTCATAGTGTGTTGTGTGTGAGGAGTAGCGCACGCTACGTACTCTCTTTAGCGTGCGCTAATTGAGTACGGGTAGCGCACGCTACCTCTCAACACTAGCGCACGCTAGTGTAGTTCAAGCAGGCAGTCCAGAAGACACTGGACTGCAGTTGGGTTGTAAGTAGCGCACGCTACGAATGGTAAGTAGCACGCGCTAGTAGGTCGGAGTAGCGCACGTTATGCAGATGGTGTAGCGCACGCTAAGGTCGGATCAGGCAGAGTCCAGTGGCTATTGGACTGATTTCAGATAATTCATAGCGCACGCTATGTGTGAGTATTAGCGTACGCTAATTGGTGTCAGTAGCGCACGCTGGATCTTGGATGTAGCGCACGCTATCGCGAGCAGGTCAGAGGACAGAAGGTATGGACTTCACTTACTGGGCATCAAATATTCAGTTAGCGCACGCTAACATTTTGAGTTAACGCACGCTAAGTATATGGCAGTAGCGCACGCTACAAAAGGTACGTAGCGCACGCTACCGATAAGGACAGAGGGTACTGGACTACCCAGTATACCCGTTAGCGCACGCTAAGAACAGGATCTAGCGCGCGCTAAACTGGGATTGTTATAAATTGGACAGTGTAGTCCAGATTTCCTCATTTGTCATTTCTTTTCATTCTTTCATCGGTTTTGGGCGATTTGGAGCTTCTTGAGGAGTGTTCTTCGAGGTGAAATCAGCTATCAACATTTCCAAGCATATAATCCGGAGTAATCATCATTTCATCATCCTCATCACATCAAATCAAGGTAATAATCTCTTGGATCTAGAATTTCGGATTCTTGGATTTTTCCTTCCGATTTCTTCGTATGAGCTTGGATTGTTGTCGGAATATGTTAGATATGGATTGTCTACCTTGTATAAATGTATTCCTATGGATTTATT
The DNA here is from genome assembly GCA_033398695.1 of Orobanche coerulescens. Lineage (NCBI taxonomy): Eukaryota > Viridiplantae > Streptophyta > Magnoliopsida > Lamiales > Orobanchaceae > Orobanche > Orobanche coerulescens. The sequence goes on along the minus strand of CM065818.1, from coordinate 11,930,219 downwards.
GTTGTATATTTCGGATTTCATGAATGTTGGGGTTGAATCAAGAACACTTTGGGGTTGACTTCGATATATTTTGGGGTTTTCAATTAGATGTTGTCGTTAACTCGAGTTGTGGATTCCTATGGGATTATTGATGTCATTGAAGTTGTTTTGTTGGTTTGAACTACTCATTTTGGAGTTTGGTTTCGATATATTCGGGTTTGGATATTATCAAAGGATGTGTGTTTGCTAAGTGTTCGCTAGAATGCCTCTATGAGTTTGGATATTGTTGTATCAACATTTGAGTTGGTTATAATCGTGTTTGATACGTATATTGAGCATTGTTGGTAATTGTCATTCAAGGTTGTTCGAGCGACCAACATCTCATTATAGGATGTTTGTTCGAGGAAGGACATTCTTCACCGGTTAAGTTAATTCTTACTCGGTTAAAAGGATATTCATTCCTTTCGTTGTTGTTCATTCATAATCATAATTCATTCATAATGTATTAACCGTATTGAGACTTGTAATTGTCAATTAATCACTTCATTCACGAGGAACGACAGTTCCAACCATTTCATTGAGCTATCATTCATTTCACTATCATTTCATCTCGGTGAGTCATTCTTGACTTTGTCGGATTGTTATTCATTAATATTCTTCATGGTCATTCTTGTTCATATGACCTTCTGGGTTCATATTGCGCGGTTGGGTGTGGATGTGTGGAATTTTTAGTCGGGCACGTGATGGTCATGTGTTGGGTTCACCGACACATTGGACTGTGCACACGGTAATGTACCTCCGTGAGACTAATTAGGTACAAGGCGGGTGTGTTCGGACACTGATCTTGTGGACGTGCACATACCATTACGGGCGCAATATGATGCCTCTCTTCAGCGTTATTTCGTAATTAAGATATTTCATGATTGTGTTTATTCAACTCTTGAGGATTGTTGTTCTGTGTAACTGACCCCGTTGGGGATATTATTTTCAGGTCACGGCAAGGCAAAGGCACGGGAAGAGCATGTTGACGGAGAGGAGTACCAGTGATACTAGTAGGGGCCCCCAGTCCTTTTCAGTCATTCGTATTTTCTTCATTTTATTTCTGCTGCAGACTTCCGTTTGAATACTCATTTTATTCAGTGTTGTATATTTTATCTTCATATAAAATATACATGTATTCTGTATGATCTTGGGTGTGTTGTACTAAAACTCCTCATCGGAGTAATTGATGATATAATGTGGTTCAGTACTACAATTATATTATTTAAGTCATTGATTTTCATTCGCCTGGTGGGTCCCAGTCGGGGGTCCACGGCACTGTAATGGTCGCCTAGTTTGGGGGTGTTACAGAGTTGGTATCGGAGCGTGGTTTTGAATACTACCTTCCGAGTCATGTCTCATTTGAAGTCATCATTCATTCGACTAGTATCATTGGACTTTCGCGTCATATGTGACCTGTGCAAACGCCAAGCCCCTCAGACCGAAAGAACTGTAAGATTTCTGACGCCATGGTATAATTTCTGGCATTAGAATCACTCATTCATCATTCATTAGTCAACAATCCTCAAACATCATTTTCATTTTTGATCATGTCGATCATGTTAACTCATTAATCAATTAGTTCATCTCATTAATCAGTTGTTGATCTTGTGGATCGTATCATTAATCTTGTTAACTTGTTCAAGATAATCATTTCAAGAATTTCATCATATAATCATGTCACCTCAATTGATCATTCATGTAATCATTGTGTTAGAGCGCGTGTGCTCATTATTATCATTTCATAACGTAAATCATAATGCGGTACTCATGCGAGATCTATGATTATCATGCGACCTTCCTATTTCAGTATGGAGAGAGCTGTCAGGGGACGCAGGGGGAGAGGCCACGGTGCGGGCCAAAACCCGGGAAATAAACACTCACTGTCGGGAAGTCGTACCCAGGACTCAGCTCGATCGGAAGATGTTCGGGTTGATCCACTCAACTTTTAGGCAGGTCATGATGACACATATGCAATTGCTTAATCACCATTGCGCCACTCTGGCCGAATTAATCGAGAGAACTCTCCCGTATGAGCATGCGGCTAAGGAAGTTGCTGGGCAACAAAATTCATCTTCTGGCAAGAAATCGAAGAAGCGTAATCAGCTCGAAGGCGGCCAGGCAACCTTCAAGAAGCCTCGTACGAGTCCTAACTTTTCTGAGCGACCTCCTACGGCGCCTAAACCTGCGGGATCTCAGTCCCGAGCGGCCAGATCAGCCATCACCTGTTTCAACTGTGGAGCGCCGGGTCATTACAGCACTAAGTGTCTGAAACCGTCTATCACGTGCCATAACTGCGGGATTGTTGGGCATAAGGCCCGTTTTTGCCGAAGGGAGTCCAAGACGACTCCGGCAGCATCTCAGGCCCCGAAGCAATCAGCGATTCAAAATCAGGCTGCTCAGTCATCGTCGTTTAAAACGATGGAAGCGAATAAAGGCGGAGCTCATATTCATCAGTCAGGAGCATCCGGTTTGGGGGCCGGCAAGCCCCGAATTTACGAGATGTAGAGGAGCAACGATCCGGAGGCCCGAATGATCTCAGGTACCCTCGAAATTTTATCTCAACATGTGTGTAACCTTTTTGATACTGGAACATTACATTCATTCATTTCCGAATCATGCTTGAATAGACTTCACTTGGATAGTCCTATTAATTGTGAACCTTATATCATTTGTCTACTTGACGGTAGAAGAATTATCGGAGATCGTGAGATTAAGTATTTTCTGATTCAGCATCATGGCCGTGTATGGCTGGCAGGCCTAATCGTGGTGGATGTACCGAGAGATGATGTCATCTTGGGTATTGATTGAATGGATCGTCGTGATGCCATACTTATTGTCCGTGAATGTATGGCCACGATCATTTCAGACGATGGAGTCGAGTGTGTATTTTAAAATGGCATATATTGGGAAATCGTGGATTTGATTGTTTATATTTGTAAAAAGTATATTTCAAACAGTATTCTTATCCGTTTTGAAATGGCTTTCGATACTTTGCAAACTGAGTTCTTACTTCGTAAAACTGATTCCCTAAACCGAGTTTTGGCATTTGGCCTTGAACGTTTGAACGATATTATTATGACGGTATTTGGTATTTGGAAAATGGAATATTTTTTTTTTCTGTATTTGAAAAATATTACCGTCATCGATCTTTTTGGCATTTTTGAAAGGACGTGGAAAATTGTGTTTAGCCTGGTAAATCCTTGTGAGAAGGGTTTACGGCGTGTAATATTCCAAGGAGGATTCTTTTTCGCACTTTTGAAGTGACGTGTTGGGTCAGTTTCAAGGAGCTTCCGTATTTTCAAAGATCGACTTAAGGTCTGGGTATCATCAGTTGCGAATTCGAGAGTTGGATATCGCTAGGTCGGCGTTTCGAACACGCTATGGTCATTATGAGTAGTTGTAATGCTGTTTGGGTTAACTAATGCACCTGCGGTATTCATGGAATTATTGAATCGAGTTTTCATCGATTATTTGGATCAGTTCGTGGTTATCTTCAATGATGACATTTTGATTTATTCTCGTGACCGAGAGGAGCATGAACTTCACCTTCATCAAGTTCTCGACGTGTTGAGACGAGAGCAACTTTATGGAAAAATTTCCAAGTGTGAGTTATGGATGTCCGAAGTAACGTTTCTCGGACATGTAATTTCATCAGACGGAGTTCGTGTCGACCCTCAGAAGACGGAGGCTATCCGAGATTGGCAACCTCCGAAGAATGTTAAGAAAATCCGAAGCTTTCTCGGATTAGCTGGTTATTATCGGCGATTTGTAGAAGGACTTTCTAAAATCGCTCAACCCATGGCGTAAAGATAAGAGATACATGTGGTCCGACGCGTGTCAATGGAGTTTGAGGAACTCAAGAGTCGTTTGATTTCAGCGCCTGTCCTTTTCTTGCTGCAAGGGACGGAGGGATTCGTAGTTTGTAGTGACGCATCCGGTCAGGGTCTCGGATGTGTACTAATGCAGAACGAGAAGGTTATTGCCTATGCTTCATGGCAATTGAGACCTTATGAGGTCTGTTGGGCTTCAGTCCAGCATCCTGCCTGCACGAGCTTAAAAATGCGCGAGGCGCGGCTTGCGATTCGACCTGTGAGATCTGCACTAGAAAGTGGTTAAATGAATTGATTTGGACTACTCATACCAACAAGATGCATCTTCTTTTTTGGTAGCCATCTCATAGAAACTCCAAAGTTAAGCGTGCTTGGCCTGGAGTAGTTATGGGATGGGTGACCCACTGGGAAGTTTCTCAGGTGCGCGTGAGTGAGGACAAAGCGCGCTAGAAAAGACTCGTGTTGGTACAGTGAGGATAGTCTTCATCATTCTTGGGACCAACAATTGGTATCGGAGCAAGTCACGGGTGCGGATTCCCTCGGAGTATCCTAAAATAGAGGCTGCCAGAATGTTGGAACTGAGAGGCGGGCATGCAGCAGATATTGCCACTTGGCCGGAACTGAGATGCTGGTGCAGTGGAGGTTGTCAGGTGCTGGAGGGCTATGTGATCAAATCTAGTATGCTGGAACTGAAATACTGGCGCAGCGGAAGTAAACGGAGGTGGAACATATGCTGATGTCAAGTGTTGAAGGACTGTGTGAATGAATCTAGCCGCTAGAGGGCTGTGTGATCAAATCTAGTTCGCGGAGGTTTCCAGACTATGGGGCTGAAATGCTGGCAGATACTGGGAGGGGGATTGTTGGGCTTCGGTCCAGCATCCTGCCTGCACGAGCTTAAAAATGCGTGAGGCGCGGCTTGCGATTCGACCTGTGAGATCTGCACTAGAAAGTGGTTAAATGAATTGATTTGGACTACTCATACCAACAAGATGCATCTTCTTTTCTGGTAGCCATCTCATAGAAACTCCAAAGTTAAGCGTGCTTGGCCTGGAGTAGTTATGGATGGGTGACCCACTGGGAAGTTTCTCAGGTGCGCGTGAGTGAGGACAAAGCGCGCTAGAAAAGACTCGTGTTGGTACAGTGAGGATAGTCTTCATCATTCTTGGGACCAACAAGGTCAATTATCCGACCCACGACCTGAAGCTAGCAGTCGTGGTCTTCGCATTGAAGATTTGGTGTCATTATCTTTATGGCGTCACCTGTCAGATCTTCACCGATCATAAGAGTTTAAAGTACATATTTACTCAGAAGGAGTTAAATATGCGAAAGAGACGATGGTTGGAACTAATCAAAGATTATGATATTGAGATACTTTACCACCCGGGCAAGGCGAACGTTGTCGCTGACGCCTTGAGTTGTAAGTCCATCCAGGAGCAGATGCTCGCTCGATTAACAGTTCATAAGGAACTTCAGCAGGAATTTCGGAGACCCGAGATCGAGGTCTGGTTACAGCGAGTACAAGGACAACTTTGTACGTTAGAGATTTCATCGCCACTTGAGGAGGCGATCAGGGAGAATCAGGATTTGGACCCATTTTTGTTACGCATTCGAGATGATGTGGCTCAGGGGAAAGCCCCTGGATTTGTGGTCCACGAGGATGGACTTTTGCGATTCAAGAATCGGTTGTGCGTACTGGCGAATGACGAGTTGAAAAACTCGATTTTGAGATAAGCTCATGCTACCCCTTATTCCATTCATCCGGGGTCTAGCAAGTTGTACAAAGACTTGAAACAAAATTACTGGTGGAGTAATATGAAGCGAGAAGTCGCAGATATTATTCGAGGTGTTTAACCTGTCATCAAATCAAGATTGAACATCAGCGACCGTCGGGTATGCTGAAACGTCTCCCTATTCCCGAGTGGAAGTGGAAAGATATTTCTATGGACTTCATCACAAGTTTACCGACGAGTCGTCGTGGTATGAATACAATTTGGGTAATTGTGGACCGTTTAACTAAGTCAGCTCATTTCCTGGAGATTAAGGATACGTGGGGTCCCGAGGGACTTGCCCAGTTGTTCATTAAATAGATAGTAAGATTGCACGGTACTCCTAAGAGTATCATTTCGGATCTTGACGGGCGATTCGTGTCATATTTTTGGAAATCAGTTCATCGTGCTATGGGAACTCAGATTAATCTCAGTACAGCTTTTCATCCTCAGTCCGACGGACAATCAGAGAGGACTATTCAGACTTTGGAAGGCATGTTCAGGGCATGTGTTCTCGATTGGAAAGATGATTGGGAAGCCCAACTACCGTTGATCGAGTTCACGTACAATAATAGTTGGCATGCTTCGATTAAGATGGCACCTTACGAGGCCTTGTACGGTCGTCGTTGTTGATCTTCCTTGTGTTGGGATGACTTATCAGAATCAATCGGCACCGAGCCCGATATGCTTATAGCCGCCCGCGAGAAGGTAGCTTTGATCAGGAGTCGTTTGTTGACCGCTCAGAGTCGACAGAGATCTTATGCAGATAATCGTCGTCGACCATTAGAGTTCGAGGCAGGTGACCATGTTTTGGTCAAGGTATCCCCAAGTCGAGGTATCTTCCGTTTTGGGAAGAGGGGAAAGTTGAGTCCGAGATTCATTGGACCGTTTGAGATTTTGGATCGAGTAGGCGAGTTAGCTTATCGATTGGCCTTACCTCCGGCGTTGAGCCGAATTCATAATGTGTTTCACGTATCTCAGTTACGGAAGTATGTTGCCGACCCGAGTCACATACTTCAGTTCGACGAAATTGAGATCGCCGATGATCATTCATATGAGGAGCGTCCTATACGAGTCTTAGACCGGCGAATCAAATAGTTGAGGAACAAGACGATTCCTTTGGTAAAAATTCAGTGGTCTAGACACAGAGTCGAAGAGGCTACTTGGGAAACTGAGGATAGTATGCGGGAGAGTCATCCCGAGTTGTTTGACCCTTAGTTTCGGGGATGAAACTCTTTTAAGAGGGGGGTGTATGTAATACCCGGTTGTAATTCAGTCATTATCATTCAGTAACTATCGTTCAGTAATTGCCACTCAGTAATTTTCACTCATTAATGATCATTTTTCACTCATATTCAATCATTGTATTCACCGTTCAGAGTAATTGTATCGTGTATCAATCGTCATTAATCATCAATCTAGTTGGAGAATCGTGCCGTGTTTATCATCGTTGTCATTTTCATAGTGTGCTGTGTGTGAGGAGTAGCGCACGCTACGTACTCTCTTTAGCGTGCGCTAATTGAGTACGGGTAGCGCACGCTACCTCTCAACATTAGCGCATGCTAGTGTAGTCAAGCAGGCAGTCCAGAAGGCACTGGACTGCAGTTGGGTTGTAAGTAGCGCACGCTACGAATGGTAAGTAGCGCGTGCTAGTAGGTCGCAGTAGCGCATGCTATGCAGACGGTGTAGCGCGCGCTAAGGTCGGATCAGGCAGAGTCCAGTGGCTACTGGACTGATTTCAGATAATTCATAGCGCACGCTATGTGTGAGTATTAGCGTACGCTAATCGGTGTCAGTAGCGCACGCTGGATCTTGGATGTAGCGCACGCTATCGCGAGCAGGTCAGAGGACAGAAGGTATGGACTTCACTTACTGGGCATCAAATATTCAGTTAGCGCACGCTAACATTTTGAGTTAACGCACGCTAAGTATATGGCAGTAGCGCACGCTACAAAAGGTACGTAGCGCACGCTACCGATAAGGACAGAGGGTACTGGACTACCCAGTATACCCGTTACCGCATGCTAAGAACATGATCTAGCGCGCGCTAAACTGGGATTGTTATAAATTGGACAGTGTAGTCCAGATTTCGTCATTTGTCATTTCTTTTCATTCTTTCATCGGTTTTGGGCGATTTGGAGCTTCTTGAGGAGTGTTCTTCGAGGTGAAATCAGATATCAACATTTCCAAGCATATAATCCGGAGTAATCATCATTTCATCATCCTCATCACATCAAATTAAGGTAATAATCTCTTGGATCTAGAATTTCGGATTCTTGGGTTTTTCCTTCCGATTTCTTCGTATGAGCTTGGATTGTTGTCGGAATATGTTAGATATGAATTGTCTACCTTGGATAAATATATTCCTACGGATTTATTGTTGTATATTTCGGATTTCATAAATGTTGGGGTTGAATCAAGAACACTTTGGGGTTGACTTCGATATATTTTGGGGGGTTTCGATTAGATGTTGTCGTTAACTCGAGTTGTGGATTCCTATGGGATTATTGATGTCATTGAAGTTGTTTTGTTGGTTTGAACTACTCATTTTGGAGTTTGGTTTCGATATATTCGGGTTTGGATATTATCAAAGGATGTGTGTTTGCTAAGTGTTCGCTAGAATGCCTCTATGAGTTTGGATATTGTTGTATCAACATTTGAGTTGGTTATAATCGTGTTTGATACGTATATTGAGCATTGTTGGTAATTGTCATTCAAGGTTGTTCGAGCGACCAACATCTCATTATAGGATGTTTGTTCGAGGAAGGACATTCTTCACCGGTTAAGTTAATTCTTACTCGGTTAAAAGGATATTCATTTCTTTCGTTGTTGTTCATTCATAATCATAATTCATTCATAATGTATTAACCGTATTGAGACTTGTAATTGTCAATTAATCACTTCATTCACGAGGAACGACAGTTCCAACCATTTCATTGAGCTATCATTCATTTCACTATCATTTCATCTCGGTGAGTCATTCTTGACTTTGTCGGATTGTTATTCATTAATATTCTTCATGGTCATTCTTGTTCATATGACCTTCTGGGTTCATATTGCGCGGTTGGGTGTGGATGTGTGGAATTTTTAGTCGGGCACGTGATGGTCATGTGTTGGGTTCACCGACACATTGGACTGTGCACACGGTAATGTACCTCCGTGAGACTAATTAGGTACAAGGCGGGTGTGTTCGGACACTGATCTTGTGGACGTGAACATACCATTACGGGCGCAATATGATGCCTCTCTTCAGCGTTATTTCGTAATTAAGATATTTCATGATTGTGTTTATTCAACTCTTGAGGATTGTTGTTCTGTGTAACTGACCCCGTTGGGGATATTATTTTCAGGTCACGGCAAGGCAAAGGCACGGGAAGAGCATGTTGACGGCGAGGAGTCCCAGTGATACTAGTAGTGGGCCCCAGTCCTTTTCAGTCATTCGTATTTTCTTCATTTTATTTCCGCTGCAGACTTCCGTTTGAATACTCATTTTATTCAGTGTTGTATATTTTATCTTCATATAAAATATACATGTATTCTGTATGATCTTGGGTGTGTTGTAATAAAACTCCTCATCGGAGTAATTGATGATATAATGTGGTTCGGTACTACAATTATATTATTTAAGTCATTGATTTTCATTCGCCTGGTGGGTCCCAGTCGGGGGTCCACGGCACTGTAATGGTCGCTTAGTTTGGGAGTGTTACAAACATCTCCATGTTACGTACGTTAAGCTTCCTCGATAGCGTGCGTTAATCTTGATTCGTAGCATACGCTAATTTGATTATTTTGTCCAGCTTGTTTTCTCTTTTGTTCAAAGTATTTCAGTCCAGCTCATCGTCTTCGACTTCTTTGCTGTTTTGCTTCGTTCTAATGTTGTTTTCTTTGATCAACAACTAATCATCAAAACTCAATTATAAATGTATGGAATAAAATATTCCAACAATTCAGAATTCCCAATTCGTAGTACCCTTAACTTTAAAATAGACCTTTAAGTTTTAATCACTTAAACAAAGTGATGAGTTATAGGCTACTAGACTGTTCAACCAAATACCATAAGCCTTCGAATCTCTTGCGGAAAAACAATCGTGCTGATAACGTGTTGTGTAATAATATATAATATATAACATATATAATATATAATATTATAGAGAACTTTAGAGAGAATTATATAAAGAGAAACTTCATTTCATATCATATTTAAAGGATCAAATACATGCAAGGCTTTATATAGCTACAAAGAAGTGAAAAGTCAAGAGTTGTATGCACTAATGAGGGCAAAGTGAAAAGCTAAAAGTCATTCACCATTTAATAACACATTTCATAACTTATTTTAGATTATATATATATATATATATGTATATATATATATATCACATAATTTTAGTTGGTAATTTCTAAGTAGGATTTTTTTTTATTTTCTAGGTTATTTTTAAATTAAGAATGAGCACTTATCTTAGATTTATATTTAATTATCTTGTTCATAATTATACTTTTAGATTTTTAAATTTAATTTAATACTGTGAATACTATAAACTAAATATAGTGGAAAATAACTATCTGTTTGACCAAAATTAATTATTTAGTCAAATTAAACTGAAAACAAATTCTAGAAAAAATATTTATTTGATCAAAACTATTTGTTTGTCCTACTTAAATTGGTGGTGCGGTCGAATGATATCACTATAAACTGCTCCATTAATTAAATGTGAATTTTGATTGGGAGGATATATCTAAGCATCATTTTATTTAGGTCTCCAATCGGTGAAGTGTCATTACAAAAGAGTATGGGATTCTTGAACAAATAGGAATGCGAAGTCCATAAAATACAATTTAGTAGCATGTATTCATGTGGTGTTCTGAATTTATATTTTTAAAATTTGTATAAAATTAAGAATACAACAACAACAACAACAACAGAGCCTTAGTCCCAGAATACTTTGGGGTCGGCTAATATGAATCAATCTCTGAAAAACGTCAAGTCGTCTCCAATAAAACAGTCCTATGAAAAGGCAAAAGTGATAGGTGAAAAGTTTACTATGTAATATATATATATATATATATATGTAAAGTAAATAAAAAATAGTAATAATCATTATGCAAAAAAAAACTCAAACATAATCAACTACCCGAATTCTCTCCCTCCACGTCGTCCTATCCAACGTCATAACTTCTCCAATCCAAAGAAACCTCAAATCATTCTCAATCACTCTTATCCATGTCTGTTTAGGTCTTCCTCTACCCCTCACCGACCTATGCGCTCCCCATTCTCCAAGCCTCCGCACCGGTGCATCAATCGGCCTCCGTCTCACATGTCCGAACCATCTTAACCGATTCTCCAAGAGCTTATCCTCTATAGGGGCCACTCGTACTTCTTTTCTAATCACATAATTTCTAAGTCGATCCTTTCTCGTATGACCACACATCCATCTTAGCATACGCATTTTCGCCACATTCATCTTATGCACATGACTATGCTTTACAACCCAACATACAGTGACATATAAAAGTACAGGCCTAATTGTTGTTCGGTAAAATTTCCCTTTAATATGTAAGGTACGCCTTGATCACATAATAACCCTGTTGTGCTCTTCCATTTCAACCATCCCGCCTTAATCCTATGGGCCACGTCACCGTCTAATTCTCCATCATTTTGAAGAATAGACCCAAGATAACGAAAAAACTCCGATCCTCGTATAACATTCCTATCAAAAGTGATTGTACCCGCCTCTCTACTTCCATTTCCACTAAAGCTACACTCCAAATACTCAGTCTTACTTCTGCTCAGCTTAAAACCACGAGTTTCGAGCGTATTTCTCCAAAGTTCCAACTTTCTTTCAACTCCGTCCTTCCTTTCATCAACCAATACTATATCATCTGCAAACATCATGCACCAAGGAATATCGTCATGAATTGACCTTGTCAATTCGTCCATGACTATGGCAAAGAGGAATTGACCTTGTCAATTGTATAATATTAAGAATACTATAATAAAATAATCATGGAAAAGAACTATTTATTTTGCCAAACGACTTATTTGACCAAATTAAATTGAAAAAAAAAGCCGTAAATTTTTTTTCTATTGGTCAAAATAATTTTGTTAACCAAATTAAATTAGTGGTGCGGAATGAATAATATCGCTCATAATTGTTCGTGAAATAATTGCTAATTGTTAAGGGAAAATAACTGAGACAGAAAGTAGGGCAAAAGTTGTGTCTTATTCCATTGATGAGATCCCTTTAAATGGGGAGAAATACATATAAACAGGCTTTAGCCAAACCCTAACTAGGAAAGCCCATAAACTAACAAACTTAGGCACACAATATTATTCCTTTAACACTCCCCCTTGTCCCTAGTCTACAAGCGCATGTCATGTTGCCTCGTTAAAACCTCGTCAAGCAAAAACCCAGTGGGAAAAATGTCTTGATCGTAGGAAAAAGAGTACAGCATCTAGACAACTTCGTCCTTTGAATCTATCCTCTCATATGATCGTTACATTTGATCATAGCGCTACTAAGGTGACCATTCCATTGATCCCAAAAATCGTACATCTTGTTACCTCGTTAAAAACCTTTCCAAGTGATAAAAACCCTGTCGGAAAAATGATCCTTGGAAGGAAAGGAGTACAACGTACGGTGTGGATGTAAAATTCCCCCTCAAGTACATCTCCCCCTGATTTGTACATCAATCAAGTATTCGTTGCCTCATTAAAAACTTCGCCAAGTAACAAAGCCCAATGGGAGAAAATGAACCTTGGTCAAAGAAAAGAGTACAACACATGTGATTAAGTTTCTTTATAAATCACCATTTCTTTGTGATCTTTACATCAATCTCGGAAATTGGAAAACTCTACAGCTCACCCTAATGCTTACATTCATATATTGTTGCCTCGTTAAAAACCTTGCCAAGTAACAAAACCCAGTGGGAAAAATAAACCTTGGTCTAAGGAAAAGAGTGCAACATATGTAAGTATGTTCCATAATCCATTATATCTCACATATTTCCCGTTATGATCATTCCATCAATCAAGGGGATTTACAAGTTACATCATGTTCATAAATGTATGTATGCTCATCAGTGGTAGTACTTAACCACTAGTTCCTCACAAGTGTAGAATGATAGTTCTTAATCATGTACACTCACGGGCTGATTCATGCAAAGCAATAATCTTGTCGTGATTTAATGAGGTAGCCAAAAGAGGTTTGCTTTGTCGATTTCCAAGATATAAGCAATTCATACCAACACATACTTTGTGGTAGTTGCTTCGGCACCAACATTTACTTTAGCATTTGCCTTTTTGTAAACAAATTCTTTTGCCTGCTTGTAGCGAAAGAATAGTCCCAAATCAATGGTTTATTTTAAGTATCATAAGATATTCTCGATACCATCCATTGATGTTACGTCGATGCTGAACTAAATCTAGTTAGTGAATTAACCGAGGAGTGATATCAGGTCGTGTACATTGAGCCAAGTACAATAATGCGCTATTGCACTCAAGTAGGGAATTTCAGCTCCAAAAGCTCTTCGTCATTTTCCTTTAGACGAAATGGATCTTTCCTTTGCATCCAAATGTTCGACCTATCATGGGGTGCTAGTCGGGTTTACCTTGTCCATATTAAAGTGCCTGAGAATCTTCTGGACATAGGCAGACCGGTGGAATAAATTCCACAAACTCGATGTTCTATGTCAATGCCTTGACAGAACCGAGTTTTCCCAAGATCTTTCATCCAAACTCAAATTTTCAAGTATCCGATGGTTTCTCTTATTTCATCAAGACCGATTATGTTCATGTCATCGACATACATTGCGATAATCGTGAATCCGGAACTTATTTGTGAAGACGCATGGACACAGCTCATCGTTCTTATATCCCTTCCCAATCAAGTAGTCACTTAGACGGTTATACCACATCTTTAAGGATTGCTTCAAAACCGTAAAGTTGAGCGTTTCAATCAAATTGCAAACGCACTCCGTGGTCTAGGGTCACTTGATTTGGGTAATGAAATGCCATCGTGCACTTCCATATATATCTCCGTATCTAGATCCCCATAGAGATACGTAGTAACCACATCTATTGGTTGTATTTCCAGTCCCTCGGAAGTTATTACGCTAATCAAATAGCAGATACGTATACGTGGGAGTACGTTTCGTCATAATCAATTCCTGGACGTTGTGAGAAGCATTACTTTGTGAACCTTGTACATTAGGACACTATTATTCTCACTAAGATTTACGACAAAGACTCGTTTATGTCCTACAGGCTTTACAATTGGTTAGGTTAGCGCTACCTACACAATACCTGACTCTTTGTCAGAGAATCTAGTTCTACCTGGAATGTTTTCCTTACAGTCCAATCAGATCTATGTTGATTTCGTCCAACTGAGCGAGGTTCGACATCATCGTACTTTATGATTCATGACATGTCATCAAAGTGGGTGGTTGATCAGGCCACACCCTCATAATTTCATCGAGATTCTTGATTTTCTGAATCATATATTCGGGGCGTCCCCCTCATCATGATTCATGGACATAATAAAATCAAGCATGATCTCATGAAACGAGTTCATTGATGGTTAACATGTAATTTTGTGCCATACTCTATCTCTTTCTTGGGTGAGTATTTAGTCGAACCATGTGGCTTCCACCCCTTCCTTCACAGGGAACCACGACCTCAACCACACCTCCACCAGGTGCAGTTGCATCACCCGGTTCATTAGTGATGTGCCCCTTGCAGGGGACATCTAACCTTACAGGCACATTTGCAGCTGTAATGTGAGATCTTGTCACTTGAACGATATCAGTAAATGCATCAGGCATCGAATCTGCTACATCCTGAAAATCGAGTGTTCTTTATGCTTCATGGTAACATTATGAAGTTCGAGGATCATAATGAGACAAAGTGGGGATACACTACGACAATTCCTGTCGTTCCCCGAGAAATTACATTTTCTCTCCTCCCCCTAACGACGGGAAGGTTGTCTCATAAAAGTGACAATCCGCAAATCGTGCGGTAAAGAGATCACTTGAAGGTTCTAAATAGCGGATAAACGTCTGGAGATTCTTATCCAACGTGAATACTTAATCGTTTCTAAAGACCGATGCGATGTGGGGCGCAGAAGGCACATATAATGCGTAACCAAATATGCGTAATTGGCACTCAAGTCCGTTTGGGTCCAAAATACAAAATCAGGCTATCCAGTTACCAACTGGTACGCATAAACTAATTGGTTAGCAGGGGGTCTAAGAATGAACGATTTAAGTAAAGTTGCGTGCAATATTGCATAATTACAGGCAGAATATGCAAATTGGTGCGTATAAACAATGACATAATCACCATACATATTCTTTCGACGGTGGTTTATGTGAGACCGTTTGCATATGCACATGGGACGAGATACTATTTGTTGTGCGGCGATTAATACGCCTCGGAAAAGGCGATCGCCTCAACCGCGATCGGCTGCCAAGAAGCATCAACAGCCCGCCAACAGGCACAAAAGCCGGTGGGCCCAAGTTAAGTGTCAAATAAACCAAGGCAGTCTTACCAAACGAAGATGTCAGATCAAGATCAAGTACCGAGCGATCGACGTCCAGGGCGATCGTCTTTAGGTACCTAGCGATCGTCTCTAGTGCCCGACCAAGGATGACCGTCTTATGCCACATGTAAAGCTGACCTCCGTCAAGTCTACGAATACTGAATCTCGGGAAGAAGGCCCACGTGCAGACCCGCAAACGGCGCAGCAGGAGAAGGATTTTTTACTACAGCCCATCACCAGCTGTTAGTGACAAGGACAGCCTCTCACCTACCGACAGACCCGCAAAAGGCGCCCTAGGTGGGACCTCCCAGGACTGAGTCTCGGGGCACGTCTCGGTTTCTCATTGGTTCGCACAGTTGACATCCTGTAGCGGCCGTAGACTTTAAGAAAACCGACCCACGTGCTGGGACGATTGCCCCGGTCGCCCTTAATGGCGTGTCAGAAGCATTAAATGAGCATTTAATGCAGGAAAGGCGATCGCCCATTTGGGATTAAGACATCCCAATGACCTCATCTTCTATAAATAGAATACTTCCAGCATTTGGAATGGACTTTTGGAACTTTTGGACTTTTCGCCCATACACGGAGAGAGCTTCAAACTTTTGACATTTACACAGAGATTCCATACGCACACAGGACTTCATCTTTGTAACAAGAACTCACAGAGCATTAACTATGGTTCTTCCGGCAATCATCAGCACTAAAGAGCTAGACAACTAGAATTATTACACTCATTGTAATCGTACTATAACATTAATAGTTGTACTCCAAAGCAGTATTCTTATTAATAATATCTCGCGAGAGCATTCAAGCCCGGGATTAACAATCCCGACAAATCTTATGTTATTTATATTCCATCATACGTGCTCTCGCATTTTGTTTGTTACTCACCCGTAGCCATATCCAGCAAATCATTCCGAATAATATTTTGGGTAACAACACTATTCATTAATCTCTATCATGCAATAAACATTAAGTACTTTTTGATGTGAACTCTCCAACATCATAAAGTCCTTTAGATGTGATAAGGGAG
The DNA here is from genome assembly GCA_033398695.1 of Orobanche coerulescens. Taxonomy (NCBI): domain Eukaryota; kingdom Viridiplantae; phylum Streptophyta; class Magnoliopsida; order Lamiales; family Orobanchaceae; genus Orobanche; species Orobanche coerulescens. Next base: position 11,914,036 of record CM065818.1, on the reverse strand, counting down.
GTGAGTCCTTATAAATTATTTTGGAAGTTCTGCAGCAGTTTGAGTGGACAGGAGAGCGACATGTGACCAACATGTCGGAGAATCCATCAAAACCATAAAATACATAAATGGTCCGCATATTAGGTGGATGGATCCACAAATATATACTTATATTCATCCTAAGAATGGGATGCTTGATTTTGTTTCTCTAACGTAGGAAGGTCTCGCTCCTACTTTGGTTAAAGAGCAGGCTTTGCAACACTAAGTGGTGGGCATTTGATACGCATCCGGTTCTTTGGACGATATATTACGATTAACATCAACATTGTTCTTTATGTTGAGTTGTTGCCACATTTTCGCTCGAAAAGTAATGATGTTCGTACAAGTTCTTTAATATATGGATTACTATACTTCGACCAGGATAACCTAGTCCATCGTGCCAAAGCCTATATGAGTCTATATCCCAAAGTACATTGTTGATGACAACATAGGATTTTAAATAATAGTGAGGTATGTCCACTAGATCGACTCATCAGTTATTCTAAAATGCGTTTACGTCCATATTCATTATAATTAATAAAAGAAGCTCTATTCCATTCTCATAGTGGGTTTCAATCTGGAAACCATTGCTACGTATATTGTTGAAGCTAAGTAAGGTTCGAAGGGCTCTAGATGCATACAGAGCATCGGTAACTTAGAAGACTGCCGTTTAGGCATCAAGAATTGGGCATTACCTCGCCCTTTGATGAGTTGGGAGGACCCAATCATCGTAGTTACCGAGGTTTGTCAGGCAACTTATTCGATGAATAGAAGCCTAATTCTAAGAACATTCAAGCTCTCCTCGATTCATTTCTTAGAAAAGAGTGAAATTTCGAACCATAAGCATTCAAGCATTATTCAGTACTTCGAAATAAAGCTAAGAATCTAACGTAAGAAATATTAATATCTTGTTCGTGAAACAACATTGCATCATGCCATTATTGAAAAGAAAACACCAACACAGCCGTCTTGAGGCAACTATACCAAATGTAAACGAGAAAGTAAACATAATACTAAGATTCAGTCTATAGACTGTGGCTCGTATGACTCAATTCGACGATTGGTGACTGTGAAATTGACATAGGGGGACTTGTCTAGATCATATTATTCCATATAGTGAGTTTCCCTTTCTTTGGACTCTCTATATTTCTTGTAGTGAGATGCGACTTGCTTGCTTGCATGGTAGTTCTTGTACCATGTCCAACATCTCCACAATGATAGCACAGTTCATTGCGAACTCGAGCCTTAGAGGCGATAGGATGGGTAGGTGCTTTTTGGTTCCCTTGGTTATAAGAGCCGGGAGCACCAAGTCTTCGCATTATATTGGAAGAAACCCCACGTCCTTGACCAAGAAGCCTATCATGTCCAGTCCCCTATTCATTGGGGTAGTTTCCATCCTTCACTTTGCCATAATTGGCCTTGGGAATTTTCTTTGTCCCAACCGACCTGACATTACTGCTCACTAGCACTTCGTTATGCCTCACAGCTACTTGCAGTAGGTTGATTAGCTTACTGAAGGTAGTGATGCTTTTATTATCATACTCCAGCCTATACTGGTTCGTTAGTATAAGAGCGAAAGTAGGGAAGGTGGAAAAAGCTTTATGGATCATGTCATCTTCTGTGATGTCCTTCCCACAGAAATTTAGGCGTGCCTTGAGGCGGAGAATATCTTTGTTGAAATTGTTGATCCATTTTTATTCAAGCAAGCGGATTTTATTCTACTGCACGGTCAACTTTGGGAGCAAAGTTTGTGAATGTTCCCAAATCGGCCCCTACGGGCATCCCACAGTTCTTTAGGGAATTTCAACTGTAGATATTTCAGCTCATGCTTGGGTCGATATGTCGCCTAAGGAACATTAATACACTAGCTTTGATTTTGTCAGACGGTGCATCGTCTGCGTTATCAAATATTGTGGCACTGTAGTCCTTGACAACAATGTGGTCCTGACGTCGGAGACCCATCTGTGGTACTTAAGCTCTTTTGAGTCCAAGATATCAAATTCGGGACGAGTTGGATCAACTATCTTAATACAAGAAAAGGGAAAATGATTTTCACAGTTTTCCATGAGTACTTTCCATGATAAAATTTTCAATAATGGGAGCGTTATTATGTTTCGGAACCAAGATATGGTCAAAACTACTTTCGATGCTATTGAAGGTGACCAATGAAATTACTTTATCATGGTTCGAGTTGAATTTAGGCATTAGATATAAATCCTCTAAAATCTATCGATGATGAAGCCTAATTTGCATGCCATATCTATATATGTATGCAAATATGTGTATATTTATAGATATAATCACATAGTCCTATAAATATATCTATACACGTATATATGCAGTCAAAAAGGTGTCTTATGCCGCAATATTTATTAATTCAACGTGAATTTAATTTAAATCAAGTTGCTATAAGCAATTTGCTTTAATTAATTAAAAATTATTAATGCATCATGCTTTTGGTTTAATTAAGCATAAATAAATTACGGAGTATAACATGCAATTAAAATATTTAAAAGGCATCTAAAATTGTGACTATATCGAGCGGGTCGGGTCGGGTCGGGTCAGCTACAGGGTCGGGTCGGGTCAGATCTGGGTCATACTGGACAGCAGGATGCAACGGGGTCGGGACTATACTGGATCCGGGTCGGAGCTGGCATTGGGCTTTTTATGGTTCGGGGGGGGGGGGGGGGGTCTGTTTCTTCTATCCCACAAAAAAAGGCAGATGGTCGGTCCAAATAGGGCTGTTCTCGGTCCGGTTCGGTCCGGGTATTGTCTTCCCGGGTCTGGACCGTTAAGGTATCGAGTATTATCGGTTTCGGTCCTTACCGGTTTCGGGTCCCAACTTCAATACTTGTATCCGGACCGCTAACATTTCGGGTGAGTATCGGTCCCGGGTATTTCGGGCGAGTTCTTGGGTATCTTGTATCATTAAAAGCCCTAATCATCAAAACCTCGTAATCGAAACAAGAATCGAGGGTTTTTTTCAAATGTATGCTAAGGAAATTAAGAGATAAGGTCTCTTAAACTTATTTTTTCTATATGTACTAATACCTTATACAATATCTTGTACAATGTATGTTTATGAAAAAATACCGGGTTTTTTAACGGGTTACCGGTTTCGGTCCTTATCGGTTTCGGTTCTAACTTTGGTACCAGTATCCGGACCGCTAACATTTCGGGTGAGTATCAGTTCCGGGTATTATCAGACGGTTCTCGAGCAGTTCTCGAGTATACTTAGACCGCTAACAGCCCTAGGTCCAAGGCTCCCTCTGCTGCTCGGAACAGACGGCAAGGCTCATCATTCTCTTCTTTTTGGAAGTATAATAATTATACTGGATCTGGGGTGGAGGACACCATGTTCTCTTCGCCTGGGACATTCTGGTTGTACGTCAGCAGGACCGGCAAGGGACCCTAAGTAGTGCGCGCACATCCCGCGATTTAACCGGTGGCAGTGGATAGGGGGTCTTTGCTGTTGCCCTCAGGCATAGTCAGGCATAAGCCTGGAAGCTGAGTTATCAAAAAAAAAATTATACAAATAAAAATACATGAATACGAGTCTGACTGTGTTGTGCGGCAATTAATACGCCTGGACGGCGATCGGCATAAGGCCGAGCGACCGAGTTCGCGATCAAATGAGCCACGGCAAACTTGCCAATCGAAGGTAACAATCCATCTTCGAGTCTCTAGCGATCGACCTTCCGGAGCGATCGTCTCTTGGTACCTATCGACCGACTCTGGTGCCCAAGGACGACCGTCTTATGCCACGTATAAGTCCATCATCCGTCATATCTACGAGGACTGGATCTCGGAGCGAGGACCCACGTGCAAGATCCGCTAATGGCGCCACAGAATAAAGACCGTTGACTCCAGCCCATCAGCAGCTGTCAGTGACAAGGACGGCCTCACCTACCGACAGACCCGCCGAAAGGTCCTAGGTGGGGCCTCCCAAGACAGCGACATAGACGTGTGTTGGCTTCTCACTGGTTCGCACATCCGGCTGCCAGCAGTTGCTGCGGACTTTAAGGAGACCAACCCATGTGCTAAAGACGATCTCCCGCTTATTATAATACAGCAGAGGCGATCGCCCATCGACTCCCAGTTCTATAAAATAGAAAGACTCTAGCAACTGAAAAAGGTTCGGAAGTTCCTTTGAGAGGTTCACAAGTTCAAAAACTACTTCCATACGAGAGTTCAGCTAATTCACACAGTGAGAGACCGTCGATTTCTCACAGTCAGCACAACACTTCATCGTTGTTACAATAACTCACAGAGTGTCAACCTTGGTTCTTCCGGCAATCTTCAGCACTCAAAAGCTAAGATAACTAGGGTCTTTACACTCATTTGTAATTGTACAATATTTGTACTCCCAAGTATTCATATTAATAATATCTCGCGAGAGCATTCAAGCCCGGGACTAGCAACCCTAGAAAATCTTGTGTTATTTACTTCCCCACGGACGTGTTCTCGCATTTTGTTTGTTACTCGTCTATTCCAGCATATCATCTCCGGATAATATTTTGGGTAACAACAACTGGCGCTAGAAGAAGGGGTATAAACCTCCATTTTCATTCCGACCGTCTCGGAGAACACTCACTATTCTCCGAGGCATATACTTGGAAAAACACTCACTGTTATTCAAAGAAAAACCTTCAGGATCATGACGTCTGCCACCACATCGAAGAGAGCCACTCTCCGATCCTCCGAATGCCTTATTCCGGCTCAATCCGAGCCCCAGCCTACGGCAGAGGGTAGCCGCGGCGACGCGAGACTCTCGATCCCGCCCCTGAGGGACGGCCCCAGCCTCTCGCTCGACCAGTTCCAAACTGCGGAATAGATCGAGAAGGCTATGGCCATCCTAAGGGAGCGATGGAGAGCATGCGCAGCGCCCGCTATAACCCCCTCGGCCATCCGCCGCGCGGGCAAACGGAAGCTCAAGGGGTTACTGGTCGAGCGATCGTCAGAAAGCCCCGGCTCACGAGAAAAGGCTCTCGCGAGGCGGGACGGTTCCGTCTTCAGCCGCCTAGGAAGCGATCCATCGTGGCGACCGGGGCATTCTGGCCCCAACCACGAGACGATGGAATCCGAGTCCGTCACCAGGAGTTCGGCATACCCAACTCCGAACCAAATACAGGTCAGCCGTCTGGCCCCCATCCGCCGAAGAGTCGAGCCACGCGGCAAAGACATCATCGACAGTGGAGCCAGGGGATCAGTACTTGATCGCCTCGGCTCCCGTTCCGAGCGCCTAGCCGAGAGCAGCCAGGCCGCGGCGATGGAGGCTATGCAGCGCCAGCTCGACGAGATGAAAGCGCTCATGGAAACTAGGGCAAGCGCCAGTAGAAAGATCATCGGATCGAGTGATCCACTCGCGGTCCACATCGAGCTTGCCCCCGTGAAACCAAGGATCGTTCCTCCCCAAACACCTTTGTATGAAGGGAGATCGGACCCCGAGACTCACCTAAGCAAATTTCGGATTTACATGACCGGATGCGGGGCATCAAACGTGACGAGATGCCGAATGTTCCCATTGACATTGGGCGATCTGGACCATAGGTGGTACATCTCACTGCCACCGCAATCGGTCAATTCCTTTGAGGAACTGGCGAGCGACTTCACATCATTCTTCGCCTCCAAGGTCGCCAGACCAGAAGGCCCCCACCGCATGATGAAAATCACGCAGGGGGAAGACGAGACCGACGCAGATTACATCGACCGGGTGGATGAAATAGTCCTCACCGGCGATCCCATCAGCGACGAGCTTGCCCTGTACTCGGTCCTGGGGGGATTCTATGGTCATTCACCCATGTTTAGGCACCTCACAAAGGACATCCCTCCGACCTACGCGATCTTCCGCGCTAAGGCTGCCGATTTTCTGGCCAGGCAGAGGCTGCTCACCCTCCACCTAGGCGAGGGGATGCCACCTCCCGTCCGAAAGGCGGCGATCGTCAAAACCAACAAGGCGGTCGCCAAGCCACCAGGTGATTTCAAGGCCTTCGAGGATGTGGGAGCCCATCTCCTCAACAAGTTCAACCGAACTCCGGCCCACATTTTTTACGCCATCAAGGGGCGCGAACCGCTAAGCAAGCTAAAGGCGATAAGGGACAACGGTCATCTGGACCACAATAAATTTTGTGCTTACCACAAGAGTCCCGGTCACAGCACCAACTAATGCCGCGACCTCCTCAAACAACTCTGGAGATTGTTCGAGGAGGGAAAGCTGGACAGTTTATTGGCTTAGCCGGAGCCCCATCAATCTCCCAATACGGTCGCTAGAGTCAAACGTGACAGGCCGGAAATCTCATACGAGTCGACCCCTCGATCAACCTCGGCGGCCGGATCTATATGCTTCAATCAAGAGGTGGGAACTTCGGAAGTCTTTCCCCGATTCCCACCACGTAAAACCAAAGCTACTGCCTAAGCAACGCTTCGAAAAAGAGGACGACTCGCTCGCCCTCTAAAGTTCGTCATTTAACATGATGGACCTAGGCAGCGATCGCCTCCCCTAGCACAACGTATACCGTCGAGGATCGCCACCTAACATGATGGTCCGAGGTTGAAAAGTGCCGCCATGGTCGCGAAGGTCGATGAAACCGACGATCCGTCCATGCAAGGTTCCTTTGGGCAGTGATCGCTCGCCCTTCGTTTAAATACGTGGCGGGTGTAGCCGAAGGACCCTCCAAAACAAATCAGAGGATGACTCGCTCGCCCTCTAAAGTTCGTCATCAACATGAAGAACCTAGGCAAGCGATCGCCTCCCCTTACACAATGTATACCGTCGAGGATCGCCATCTGACGTGACGGTCCGAGGTAGAAGAGTGTCGACATGGCCGTGGAGGACGATGGAACCGTTCTCTATGCCAGTGCAAGGTCCTTTTGGGCAGCGATCGCTCGCTCTTCGTTTAAATACGAGGCGGGCGTAGCCAAAGGGCCCTCCAAAACAGATCTGTGGACACGTTCGCCCGCCCTCAAAGGTCCATCACCTAACATGGTGGATCCGGACAATGCGACGCGTCCCTCCCCCCGTCACAACGTATACCATCGAGGATCGCCATCTAACATGACGGTCCGAGGTAGAAAAGTGCTAACAAGCCGCGGTCGTGGAGTCGATTAACCCGACGACGCCCCATGCAAGGACTCCTCCAGACCAAGACCGCACGCCCTTCGTTTAAATACGAGGCTGGCACAGCCTACGGAGGACCCTCACAATTAAGTGAGTCGCGAGAAGTTGGCCATCAGACGGAATGTCGCTCGCGCACAAGACATGGTCGTGGAGGTCGGTTCCATCGAACTCCGCGATCGTGCACGGTCTCTCTAGGCCGGGATGGTCGGCCTTCCTCGAGGAATCTGCAAAATTGAAGACCGCTCACTCAACGATTTATTTTCGTCCACTTACTTTCACTAAGTGAACAAAAACAAGGGGGAAGGGCGAAGCTATGTATACCACGATCGTCTCTACTCAGATACATGTACGCCGATCGGCATTGTTCAGATGTATGTGCAGCGATCGACTTTGTTGTAAAAGTTATCAATATGAGTTTATCAATTCACTTGGAGCTGTACACACAACGATCGTTCCTCACACACTTGTATAAAGTCATGCAAAGACTCAGAAAGATAATCATACAAGCAAGAAATCAGAAAAGCGAACATTTATTTCATCACTTGGAATAAAAATACAAACACGGTCGCCCGAAGGCAAAAGTACAACGAAAGCTACAAAAATTACAAGCGAAAAACAAGGACGTAAAACCTCAGGCTGCCCCTGCCTGGCCTTCACCTTCGGCCGCTGGATCGGCCCGCGCTGCCCCGCCTGCTTCCGGAACTGCCTCCCCATCCTCCGGGGCATCTGGATGAACGAGATTTTTGGGAATCAGGTACCAGCTCAGGTCTACTCCAAGATCCGAGAGGTCCAGGATCGGCACGGAGAAGGCGGGATGCAGAGGATGCTCCAACGCGTAAGCTTTGAAGTTTTCAGCCAGAGGGCCGACCTCCAGCCCTCCCTTCTTAGCGGCGCGGGTGAGTCGTGACGCCATGTAGTAGGCAAACTCGCTGACGAACTCCACGTTGAGAAAAGGGTCGGCCTCGGTCGCCTCCAGCCTTCCCTTCAGCTCCACAACCGCCTGATGCGCACCCTGGAGCTCGGATGCCTTGGCAGTCGTTTCTTCCCTCGACGACGCTAACTCGCTAGTCAGTCGGGCGACTGTCCCCTTCAACTGATCGGCTTCCTTCTGAGCAGTCGCGTACGACCGGCGGGCCTCTATCATCTGATCCCGAATCCGGTCGACCGTCACCCGGGCCCGCTCAGAATCTTGTCTCGCCAGCTTAAGATCTTGACTTACCCGTTTAGCCGCTTCCAAGGAATCCTTCTCCATAGCTACGATCCTGTCGGCAAACTCGGAGTTCTTTTGAGCAGCCTCGAGGTCTGCCTGAAGACGGGAAGTAGAAGGACGCCCTTCAAAGTCCTTCACAGCTTGGGCGGCCATCATCGCCGCCTGGAGGGATAGAGCAAAGGCCGCCTGCATCATATCCGCGGATCGCTGGCGGGCGATCGCATCCAAATCAGTCGTCCAGGCCTTCGGCAGAGCAGAGACAGCTCGGGCGATGTAGTGCGGGATGTCACAGGCCTCGCGAGGAGATCGGCTCGCGAGAAAGTCCAGAACCAGCGGCGAGCAATTCGGACTGGTGCAGCGGATCCTGCGTCAAGAACAGAAGAGTTAGCATATCTCCTACGCAAGTGACAAAACTCGGCAAAACAAACCGAAGCTTACCTCTCAGCCTTCTCGGGGTCGCGACCGAAGAACGGCTTCCCGCATGGGGTCTCGGCCTCGGCAGTCGCCATGGCCTGCAGGAAAGCCGACGAGGGCGTAGGCTCCTCCACCAAGGTTACCGCGGTAAGCGGATGCGCGGCGATCGGCGGCTCACCAGCAGGGGCAGAGACTGGGGGTTCCCCCGACCTCTGTCGCTTGCGGCTTAGCCAGAGTCCCTCCTCCCGAACCTCCTCCTCCGCAGCGATCGGCTCCACATGAGGCCTCACCTCCGGGATAAGAGGTAGTGCCACCGGGGGAACTCGACTCGACTTCTTCTGGCGCAGGTGACTCAAGACTCCAGGGTTCGACATGGCGATCTCTAGCGGAGGCTCCAGGAAGCGAGGGAAACGGACCTCTGCAAAAAGAAACGATCAAACAATGGTTAGACACCCTCCTCAAACAGGACGATCGCCAAGCAAAAGGAGATCGTGGAAATTCATGCTTGGGACCAAAAGGTGGTGCGGAAAACGAAATAACCGAGCAGCCAACCAACATCTTTCTTTGTTAATATGGCGAGCGTCTATATCGTCGTCCGGAAGACTGCGTATCCGCTCCCAGACGATCAAAAAGTCAAAAGGTAGCTCGTCAGCCACCGGAATATGGAAGCCTGCAAAAGGAAGACCAAATTAGGTCAGTTCAGAATTTATCCGAACAAAGGGAGAGTCAGAACCCTTACTCGGATTCCTATCCCGAAAGCCGGTGGGAATTCCAGCTCGCCAGTGGGATTGTCGCTCGCAGATGCTTTCCATGCACCGCCGACCCAGAACCATTTCGCCAGATCGCCCCGCACCTTGTTCGGGACCCCAAGGATCACCCGACCAGAGCGGCCTTGGATGTGGTAGCCACCGACGGACCCTTTCTGAACCGTCAGTTTGAATAGGTGGTTCATCTCCAACGGCGAGGGAAGGCGGTACAGTCGGTGACCGCCGAACAAAGTGCGGGCGCAGACAATCTGGAGCCAGGCGTTCGGCGTTAGCTGAAGTGGCGCCATATTCCAGGCGACCAGCAAATTGGAGACGGCAAACGACAGTGGGAACCGCAGCCCGGCCTCAATTATCTCCTCATTCACGGTAACCATGCCCTCCGGAGGTTGGTCGGCTCGCTCGTTCTCGGCAGGCACAAAAAGGTCCACATCAGAAGGGACATGGTTCTCGCCCTCCAGATGGCCAAGTCCTTCCTGGTCGCCGAGCTCCTGATCTGGCCAAGGGACCGCGGGGAACGCTGCGCGGCCCGGAACAGCGACAGTTTTGCGGATTGATAGGGATGGGCGATCGAGTACTCCCGATAGTCGAAGTTGGGACGCGGACTGGCCAGTCTCTCCATAATTTCTACGAAGGCTGAATAGGCTTGGCCGAAGGCGCTATGTTGCTCCCAGTACGCCCTCACCGCCAACTCCTTCTCGACCAGCAAGCGTTTTTGCTCAGCCGCCGCCTCCCTGGCAGCATCGGCCTCGTTGAGTAGTTCCTCGACTTCCGCGGGATTAATATCGGCGTGGATAGCCTCGACAGCTGTCTCTATGTGGAATTCCGCGGAGGATTCTTCCCGGGCAGTCGAAGTCCCGCGGCGGAGGTGGTGCCCGTTTCCGACATTGTAGGTACTCCAGACATTCTCAAAAAGAAAAGGAAAAAGAGGATTGTTTCTTACCGAAGGATTGAGTCGATCGACGATCGGCAGGCAAAGCTTCAAAAAATATTTCGGCTATCTTCCTCTTCGATGAAATTGCGTAAGGGGGATTACGTTGTAACCCTGGCCCTTTTTATAGGAGAAGGCGGGGGCTTCCGTGCATATAAGGAGAATCTCGAGGGCTGAAGTGCAACCGTCGGATAAAGTCGCAGTCAAGACCTCCCTTGAAACCTGCGTACGCGTCGTTTCTAGGACACGCCAGACGAGGAGTCTTAACTAACCGTCAAACTCCCCCAACCGCATCACGACACGTACCCCCGCGGAGTTTCGAGCCCGCTATTATTTCCCGCTCTTTTCAGCGACCGAGTGGATCGTGCAAATTCAAAACTAGTCCGCTCGAAAAACGATCGTCTAAACTCAAAAAAAGTCGCTCGTCTAAATCCAAGCGATCGCCAGTGGAGCCACCTCACCCCACGTCTTCGACATTAGAGCAAACTGGGGGGCAATTGTTGTGCGGCGATTAATACGCCTGGACGGCAATCGGCATAAGGCCGAGCGACCGAGTTCGCGATCAAATGAGCCACGGCAAACTTGCCAATCGAAGGTAACAGTCCATCTTCGAGTCTCTAGCGATCGACCTTCCGGAGCGATCGTCTCTTGGTACCTAGCGACCGACTCTGGTGCCCGACCAAGGACGACCGTCCTATGCCACGTATAAGTCCACATCCGGCATATCTACGAGGACTGGATCTCGGAGCGAGGACCCACGTGCAAGATCCGCGAATGGCGCCACGGAATAAGGACCGCTGACTCCAGCCAATCAGCAGTTGTCAGTGACAAGGACAGCCTCACCTACCGACAGACCCGCCGAAAGGTCCTAGGTGGGGCCTCCCAAGACAGCGACATAGACGCGTGTTGGCTTCTCACTGGTTCGCACATCCGGCTGCCAGCAACTACTGCGGACTTTAAGGAGACCAACCCATGTTCTAAAGACGATTGCCCGCTTATTATAATACAGCAGAGGCGATCGCCCAACGACTCCCAGTTCTATAAAATAGAAAGCCTCCAGCAACTGAAAAAGGTTCAGAAGTTCCTTTGAGAGGTTCACAAGTTCAGAAACTACTCCATACGAGAGTTCAGCTAATTCACACAGTGAGAGACCGTCGATTTCTCACAGTCAGCACAGCACTCCGTCGTTATTACAAAAACTCACAGAGTGTCAACTCTGGTTCTTCCGGCAATCTTCAGCACTCAAGAGCTAAGATAACTAGGGTATTTACACTCATTTGTAATTGTACTCTAATATTAATATTTGTACTCCCAAGTATACATATTAATAATATCTCGCGAGAGCATTCAAGCCCGGGACTAACAACCCCGGCAAATCTTGTGTTATTTACTTCCCCACGGACGTGTTCTCACATTTTGTTTGTTACTCGTCCATTCCAGCATATCATCTCCGGATAATATTTTGGGTAACAACAGACTGTTCCGCAGATCAAACACATATCATCTTGTCTATAATAAGGTGGCGAAAAGAGCTTTGGGTATTTGTTCGTAGATCCCGTGGTACTGCAAGTTTTGGCCGGCACAACCTTTAAACACCAGGTTTGACGGAGGCGTAGGATGATGAGTAGAGATGGATGTTTCAGTTGGGGTTTCGGCCGCGGTTCCTATGCAGCAGACGATTGCGGGGGATTAGGTTTCGGTGTCGGTCAGTGAAGAAGATGACCGGTCGGGGAAGGAGATGCAGGTGGCGGCTAGGGTTTTAGGGAAAATCCGATTTTTCCTTTTTTTTTTTTTTTTTTAGTTTCGGAATTTTGCAGAAAAAAAAACGGAGGGATTTTTCTTGCTCAGTTGAGGGACTACATGCTGATAACGTGTTGAAGGGAAAATAACTGAGATAGAAAGTAGGGCAAAAGTTGTGTCTTATTCTATTGATGAGATCCCTTTAAATAGGGAGAAATATACATACAAACAGGTCTTAGCCAAACCCTAACTAGAAAACCCAATAAACTAACAGACTTAGGCACACAATGTGTATTATTCCTTTTAACACTAATAAGGCAGCAGAATGCATCTAAGCATCTTTTTATTTAGTCCCTGATTGGTGAATTCTTATAAAAACTATGTGGGTTTAGTTTTTAGTTAACCCGGTTGATTTCATTTATAGCTTCGTTTTTTTTTTCTTTTGATACCTAGTCGCCAAGGGATACACTGACTAGTCCTGATAACTTCTCTACAAAGATCGCTACCAGTTAAATCGCGAGATGTGCATTTGGCTCCCAGGTTCTTAAATATCCTCAACTACTGCGCACAAGGAGTCGTCCCTCAAGTGATTGCTCCATGCTGGACCTACTCAAATCCAACTGCAGTGTCCCACCGAGATCTGGTCTCCCACACTGCCGCTTGAAGCCCTCCCACCAAGATCTTTTTATTTATAGTTTTGTTTTTAGTTCCAAGTGGCCCGCATAGTCCATACACATATTATGCACTTTTTTAGTTGATAGTTTTTAATTAGGATATATTGTTTTATTTTTTGAATTATGATATTTATTTCAAATTAATTTCGTTGCTTATATATTTGACTAGTGTAGAACTCCTGAATAAAATTCACAATTGAAATTATTTGGCGAGAACTATTTATTTGGCTAAATTATATTGACAATGCAGTATGAATATTATCACTATTAACTGCTCTGCTATGTAAATGTAGATTTTGGTTTGGGAGGATCAAGTCTCAGTACAATCTATGTGGAATTTTGGATTTTAAAAAAATAGGAATAAAAAATCCAACAAAATCCATATAGCGCATGAATTGAGGTGGTGCTCCGTTATTTTTTAATAAAAATAAAATTATTTATTTAACCAATTTAATAATCGATCCAATTGAAAATTGACAAATTAAATTCTCCAGAAGCAGATTTACATATTTCTAAATTATTACGTTTGACTTCAAAAATAAAAAATTAAATTAGCTCAAATTGCAATGTTAATAGATTGGATAAATAGATTTATTTGACCAATTCAATAATTAGTCAAATTAAATTGACGGTATAAATTAATGGATCATAATATACACATTGATTGTAAATTTATATTCAATTTTGCAATTGCTGAAGTCTCATTTAAAATTGATATGAAATAAAAAAATAAATAAGAATCAACTTAAAAAATGACACGTAAAAAAAAGAAAATCCGCGTGAGGCTCCAACTGAGTAACAAATCTATATGTATAAATGTTTGGGTGGAATTATTATGGAATTAAATAATATAATAATGGGGTTTGTTATGAAATTCAATAATGAAGTTAGTGAGAATCGGAATATAGAAGAGAGGCGAATAAATTTTTGAGGATAAAAGAGAGATTTTTTTTATTATATCAAATCTAATTTACAAAAAAAAAATATTCTTTAAATCCGCTCCTTACGTGACTCATACTCGGGATCTAAAATTTAGGCACCACACATTTTTACCGTTTAAATAAAATAAAGTAATTTATGGTGTACTAAAACAATTTTTTTAAATAAACTCAAAAAATAAATTAATTTTATTCGCAAATATACACTAAATGCATTAAAATCTCCAGATACATGAATTGGAACACCAAACGATAAAAAATGGTAAAAAATAAATAAAAATCCAAATAGAAACCCCCCCAAAAAAAAGGAAGAAGAAGAAGAGAATCCCCCAGCATTGTTTTGTCAGCCACTTCTCTTCATTATTTTATTCTTGTTTTTTACTTGTTGGGAGAGGGTTCGACAACTCGAACATACGTATTAGAAAATACTATACATACATACTTTAAAAGTAGGGATATCAATTTTACCCGCAGGGTAAATTTACCCACGGGTAAACGAGTTATAGGGGCGGGTAGTACCCGTAGGTTCGGTAAAGGGTAGGGTACTGCCCGTACCCATTATTCTTTGTTAGGGTAAGGGTAGGGTATGGGATTTATGTTTTACCCGATTACCCTACCCGATTACCCTAAACATTAAATATCTAAATATATATATATATATATATATATATATAATAAAAGAATATATTGACTTTTTTAATTTTAATTTTTATTAGTTATAATTTATACCTGATACACTTATAAATTTGAGTTAAATTATATCGAATATGATATATATTGACTCATTTATTATTTTTATTTTTTTGGAGTTTTTTTTGTAAAGTAGCATTAAATAAGTATAAGCGGGTCACCCGTTTACCCGCAGGGTAATACCCGTACCCTACCCGCTATAAAAAATAGGGTAATAGGGTAGGGTATGGGTAAGACATTTTATATGAGGGTAGGGTATGGGGAAGGCATATCCGTACCCTACCCTACCCATTGACATCCCTATCTAAAAGATAGAAAAAAAAATCATACTTTGTTACTCTGTACTGGAATTAGAATCATCAATAGGGATGTCAATATTATCCGTATCAGATCCTACTCGTCGGATAAACCTAAAATCGGGTTGGGTATCGGCCGAACAAGAAATTTTTGGATCGGGTACGGGTAGGTGAGTATAGTATATTACCCAATTACCCCACCCGATTACCCGACTCGCATACCCGTTGAATTATATAAATATATTATTATTATTATTTATTATACATAAATATTATATTATATATATATATATTATTATATAAATATTATATTTTGAATATTTATTATACTAAATTGAAATTATAAATTACATTATATGTATATATAATATATACTAAAAAATATTTATATTCTTAAATATAGGATATACGGGTACCGAATACCTATTGGGTACCCAATTACTCGATGGATAATACCGAAACCCGATCCGAATCAAATAAAATAGGGTATAAAGGAGGCATACCCATACTCTACCCGACCCATTGACATCCTTAATCATCAATGGCTTTAGTCACTAGCTTGCTTCTATGATAAAGAAAAAAAGAGGTGGGAATATGGATGGGGGCTACAAACTTTGGTTTTAGCATCCAACTTTCATCATCCATTTCTTCACCTTTAGAACATTACATAAATTTATCACATGTGATCTTGCTGGATCAGATTTGATTTTCAGAGATTTATTCACATGAGATCAATGACAGAAGTAGAATATTTATTTAGGAGAATTCAGATTTGTAAAGATTACGAAGGTAGGACAGCTATATATATGCCTTTCCTTATTTCATAAGGAAATTTTCACCGTGAGATCCTTTTGGACCCCACCTCCCTCCGCCCCTTCATGAGATGTCAGAATATTACTCCCTCCGTCCCACCCATCTTGAGCATTTGCTTTTCGGCACGGGATTTAAGAAAAGCTGAAAATTAGTGTATAAAGTGATGGTATGAATATATATTTTTTAAAGTTGTGAGAGATAAATGTGTCTTAAAAAAGAAATGACCAAGTATCTTGGGACGGCCCAAAAAGAAATATAAACCAAGATCGGTTGGACCGGAGAGTACTATTATGATCAATATTATCCACCTTGGTGTTGAATAACACTTCAATTGGAATTCCATAATATATGCACGTGTGTTGTAAATAGATATGAGGAAAAAATATTTAACTAAACATAAATAAAAGATAGTATAATATATCAATAATGCTACATATCCAATCAATCTGCATAATAAAACTTTACAACACATTATCTCATCATACATTTATTATTAAATTTATTATTTATTTTATCATCGACCCACTAATCAATGATCCATTATGGTGTTACATTCTGGTTGTGATTATAACATTTCTCTCTCTCTCTCTCTCTCTCTATATATATATATATATATATATATATATATATATATATATATATATATATATATATATATATATATATATATAGAGAGAGAGAGAGAAGAAGAAGAAAAGATAAATATGAAACTAATTACCTTGTGAAATCTAGAAACTTTTGTAGGCCATCGATATTAGTGATCTAACTATTTGTAGATGAGTAGGATTATATGCATTTATGTATTTTTTTGCATTATTATTGTATATCTTAGCGACCAGAACGATGCAAATAATAACAAATATGCAATGAAATTGCTTAATAATGCAATTGGTTTCTAGATTTCACCATTAAGAGGGTTTCCACCATATCCAATCCATATATATATATATATATATATATATATATATATATTTTTGATATCGAGATTCCAAACTTACACCTGACTAGTCATCGGGATAACAGCCCCGGCCCCACAGTACTGCTACCAGTTAAATCGCGAGATGTGTATCTGACTCTCAAGTTCTTAAATATCCTCACTACCACGTACAAAAAGTCGCCCCCCAAGTGATTGCTCCATGCTGGACCCCCTCAAATCCAACCGCAGGGTCCCACCGAGATCTGGCCTCCCACACTGCCGCTTAAAGCCCTCAATATTTAATTGTTCCACCAGCGTACCCCGGAGGGTTAGGACCTAACCCTTGGTGAAAGACTAAGGGATCATTGGGCTTTGAAAAATTCAACTTCAAAGTGTTGCCACTAAGAATTGAACCTCTGACCTCTAACTAAATTGAAGGTCAGGTAGTCAACTGCGCCAAGGCAGTTGGTTAGCATTTTTCTATATATAGTTTTTGTTGTCGAGTAAATTATATAATAATGACATGGTGGCGGTGTCATAATTGGATCACAATTAAAAAAAAAACGGTCGGCATCGAATGTCAGCAGCCATCTGATCCGCGACTCGTCGAAGAACGCAGCTCGTCAAAGAACAGTCCAACAATCGGCCTAAAAACAAAAGTAAAAAAAATGACCGACCACCAGAGATCCATCGATCGACCCGATGATCCACTGAAGAATAGTGTGACGATCGCCAAAAATAAGTGATCAGGTGCCGGAGCTTCGGTCCGGCCATTTTGCAGCTCTACTACCAATCATACTGGCTTATGAATTATTTTTCCATTAAAATTCTAAGTGCACCCTTTGCCATTATCAGCCACATTATACTACAAAAAAGAAGCGGTGCAGGACAAGAACTGACGTGCATATAATGTAAGAATCGAAAAATTTTCACTCATTTTATTCTTTTTATTTGTAACCTAATAGTTTAAATAATTATAACTTTATGTATCAATTTTATTTTTGAAAAAAATATATCAAATTAATTCTTACTTTGTGCTCTTTAATTTGACATCCATATAGTATATATAAAGTAAAATAAATATAATTATAATATATTTAGATGATTAAAATATTTCAATATAAAAATATAAGACTATTGAAGAAAGATATATTTTTATTTTATTTTCATAGCTTTTTAACAATTATTTGATTTTTAAGAATTATTTTGTTCTGATTATAAAATAGTAAAATATATTACATTAATGTCAAATCATATAAAAAATTATATTAGTAAGATTATTGGTTGTATACTTTTAATGAAAATTGATAACACAAAACATCATCATCGGAGGCTTAGTCCCAAAATGCTTTGGAATCGACTATAATTAAAGTTGATAATAATAAACAAAATTTAATTTCTTATTTATAAAATTAGATATAATTGTCCTATATGAAAAAATAAATGCCGGTGCTTAATTAATTTACGGTTTTTCTATCATGTGCCTTTAGATCACATGATAAGAATTTATAAATGAAACTAAATCAAATAATAGTATATGTATATGTATGTGTATACCGACTCATGTATATTTTATAATAATTTTATAATTTTATTGAAATTCTATCATATATTATTAATATAATAAAATATTTAACATTTTACGTCGTGCATCGCACGGGAGGACATCTAGTTATACCAAAAAAGAAGCGGTGCAGGGCAAGAACTGACGTGCATATAATGTAAGAATCCATTTGAAACATAAACAAATTGAAAAAACTAATTAATATAGTTAAAAGTGAGAGATGTGGAAGCACCATCATTGTCCACCATATAAGGCTTTAAGTCTTTTTTCTTATGTTTAATCATAAACATTATCAAAGTAAGCGGGTCAGTGGCCTCGGTCCACTAGCCATGGGTCTTTCATCTCAAATGGAGACATGTGTTCGAATTCTTTTGATGACAAAAATTTTCAAAGAATTATGATTTTTTAGTCTATGATTAAAGACGAGACCTTAGCTCCGGGTATGCTAATAAAACAATTAAATATTGAAAATTTCAAGCGACAGTGTGAGAGGTCAGATCTCGGTGGGATCCTGCGGTTGGATTTGAGGGGGTCCAATGGAGCAATCACCTGGGGGGACAACTCCTTGTGCGCGGTAATTGAGAATATTTAAGAACTTGGGAGTCGGATATACATCTCGCAGTTTAACTGGTAGCAATTCTGAGGGACCGAGATTATTGTCCCGATAACTAATCAGGTGTAAACTTAGAACCACAATTTAAAAAAAACATTATCAAAGTACCACAACGTGTACGGTCTTGTTACACCTGGCAAATCTTGACCATGTTACCATATATATTCCTCCATCTTGTTTAAAGTTTGATACTTAATTTATAAATTTATTTTTATAGAAAATTTACGTTTATCATTTTTACACAATCAAATTCAACAATCATAATTATATCAGTTAATCTCCATGAAGCATTTACTATTAATATATTTCACATTTTAATTTCAATCACACTCACCAACAATACTTTTTTACTTTTTTTTTCATTACATTTTCCTAAATTCTATCAACTTTAGGTAAGACAACTGGAGTAATTGTCTGAGCCTTTGCCAAGTGGTAAAAGACTCAGACATTGTTGGCTGAGATTCCGTGTTCGAGTCATCTTACCAATATATAGTGGTACTGAATTATTCCAAAAAATTCTCCATACGCGTAGGGCCAAGCGGTATTAACCCGTAGAGCCAGACCGGAGGGGGGTTTCTGGAGTATGGGGCCGCAGTGCGGTAGAATCAGTCACTTAAAAAAGTTTACCCAACACAATTTTGTCCAGAGCCTTTGCACCAGTGGTAAAAGACTCAGACATTGTTGGCTGAGGTTTCGTGTTCGAGTCCTCTTACCAACATATAGTGGTACTGAATTTCTCCAAAAAATTCTCCATACGCGTAGGGCCAAACGGTATTAACCCGTAGGGCCAGGCCGGAGGGGGATTTCTGGAGTATGGGGCCGCAGTGCGATAGAATCAATCACTTTAAAAAATTTACCCAATACAATTTAGAATAACTCGAACACAGGTCTCCATTTGAGTTGGAAGACCCGTGGCTAGTTGACCAAGGCCATTGGCCGGCTTACTTTGATAATGTTTATGATTAAACATAAGAAAGAAGACTTAAAGCCTTATATGGTGGACAATGATGGTGCTTCCACATCTTTCACTTTTAACTATATTAAGTCCCCAGAGGCATAGACTGATGGTAAGTTGAAAGGTGATTGAGGTGGAAACACTCCGACATCGCCGGTTCGAATCCGTGTGGTGACAATACTTTGCTGAAATATTGCAAAGTTTGTTGCTGGGTTCGTGTCTCGTTGGTCCTCTCCCTTGCAGGGCTGCCATTAGTGCACATCCTTCGATTTAACACTCGTCTGGTCAAGGGACCTCTGATACAGGTGGGGGAGTTTTTCGTCTCTCCCTTAAACCAAAAAAAAAATACCATCGGAGTAATTATTAACAACTATTCTTTTTTTCGTGAGCATTGACCCACTCCCGAGTATCCCCTCGATTCAAGTCTTCGAAATTGGCTATGAAAAAAATGAGTTTGACTCGAATTTGGAATAATTTATTGATGGGAAAAATTTAATTTTTGAGAATTAAATTGTAAATTGCGAATCTTTGTTTAAAGGTGATAAATGTAGAATTTTATTTTCTCTAAATTGATTTTTGATGATTGAAGATAAATAAATAATTAAAATTGATCATATAAATTGAGTTTAATGAGAAATTGAAGAATTAAAATGTGATATGAGAATGCACAGACATTAAAAGAATAAAGTCTTATTGACTAGTTTATTGATAAGAAAATATCTTGATAGTTCAAACAAGATATTAGTTTACATGGTGGACCGAAGTTGTGAAGTCCACATGCGCACGCGTCTGTACTGCCCGCCTACTCGGGCGTGGGTATGGGACTTGAGTCTGGGAGATTGAGCCGAACTATAATAGTTTTTGCAACCATATCCAACGAAATAAAATTCCAATGAACTAAGCCTATCGAATTTTTAAGCCTATCATACTAACTCTTCTAGAATGTGACTATTGGGTAATCTATATCTATATATATTAAAAAAATGAGTTTCATGGCATAAATGAGAGCATTAATGTCTCTATACAAATAAATCAATTCAAGCATTAATGTCTCTATACAAATAAATCAACTCAATTGTATATAAAGGCATTAAAGGCATTAATCTATCTTATGATAGTTATAAAGATTCATTAAGTCTCTTTCAAGTCTTTATGAGTCATACGATTTTCCATATGTCTAAAAAAAACTGTCATATTAATCACCTTTAAATGCTAGGAATGAAGCTACGATCACCAAACCTTTTCAAGTTACCATGTCAGCTCATTTCACTTGCTCACCATTAAATGTATTAATTTATTATTCATGTTCATTGGATCTCAAGAATAATGATGGTGAAATAGTGCTTCAAGACAATGACAACCACACATTATTTCCTCCTTTTGTTTTTATAAAACCCAACATTTCCTTTTTACACACACCAACCTAACATCTTCCTCTTCTCTTTCTCAAAATCATTGGTGATCTAAATTATTTATTGCTTAGAAGTGTTTTAATTCGTGAGAGGATTTTGGTGCTAACATCCAAACTATATATCAGTGAGTTTTCATATGATTTCATATATTGATTTTTATGCATATTTTTTATTTACGATTTGAGGTTTATTGTTCTAGGTATCTTCATGGAAGAAGTGGTGGTGCTATAGTGGATACCAATAGGAAGATGGATGATTTTTTTGGTAATATTTTATTCATCCTTTATATGTGTGTTTTCTATATGTGTATTTCTTTTTCTTCATATTTGTTCATAATTTCGTGACCTGATTTTTTTTAACAAATTTGTTCTTGATATCCATATCCATGATCTTTATCAATGTTCTTAATTTTTTCTCTATACAAATAAATCAACTCAATTGTATATAAAGGCATTAAAGGCATTAATCTATCTTATGATAGTTATAAAGATTCATTAAGTCTCTTTCAAGTCTTTATGAGTCATACGACTTTCCATCTGTCTAAAAAAAACCGTCATATTAATCACCTTTAAATGCTAGGAATGAAGCTACGATCACCAAACCTTTTCAAGTTACCATGTCAGCTCATTTCACTTGCTCACCATTAAATGTATTAATTTATTATTCATGTTCATTGGATCCTAGCAATAACAGTGGTGAAATAGTGCTTCAAGACAATGACAACCACACATTATTTCCTCCTTTTGTTTTTATAAAACCCAACATTTCCTTTTTACACACACCAACCTAACATCTTCCTCTTCTCTTTCTCAAAATCATTGGTGATCTAAATTATTTATTGCTTAGAACTGCTTTAATTCGTGAGAGGATTTTGGTGCTAACATCCAAACTATATATCAGTGAGTTTTCATATGATTTCATATATTGATTTTTATGCATGTTTTTTATTTACGATTTGAGGTTTATTGTTCTAGGTATCTTCATGGAAGAAGTGGTGGTGCTATAGTGGATACCAATAGGAAGATGGATGATTTTTTTGGTAATATTTTATTCATCCTTTATATGTGTGTTTTCTATATGTGTATTTCTTTTTCTTCATATTTGTTCATAATTTCGTGACCTGATTTTTTTTAACAAATTTGTTCTTGATATCCATATCCATGATCTTTATCAATGTTCTTAATTTTTTCTTTTAGGTTCAATGGATAAATCGTTGAGGTAATAGTTTCTTTTGCTATCCATGTTTCTTATATCTTTTCTAATATAGTTTTTTCTCTAATTTTTTATTTATTCATTTATTATTTTTATTATTATTATTATTTATGTAAAAACAGGATTGCTTTAGTAAATTTGAGAAAATCTAACATTTTTTCTTCTTAATTTTTTAAACAATTTAAATTTGTGTGTATAATTTTGTAAAAGTTTTAGAATTTATGAATTTTCTCTATTTTCTAAACATGATACGAATTTGTGTGGGTGTATATAAACATTTATTCTTATTAAAATGTACACTTTTTATTTATATATACAAAATCATAAAATGATGAGGTTATATCAATATATACCTGTAAACAGTTGTATATAAAGTTATATGTAAAAATTTTTAGAAAATTTGTATATAAAAAATCTTATCTTTTTGTCTTAAGAAAAATTGGTACGACACAAAATATGATTTGTTGTATGCCCATAAAAAAAATTATACTTATATCAATATATACCTGGAACTTCTAAATGATGTTTTTTAAGCAAGATGATACTGTATATATTTTGTAACAATATGTAAATAAGATTATATTTTTATACAAGTAACTTTTTACTAATTTGTAATGTTTTGAACAAATAATATAAGGAGGGAGTATATAAATAGATTTTATCCAAAAGTGGGTAAAAATCTGTATACAAATCTCGAGATAAAATGTCGTATTAGATAACTTTTTATTGTAACTCATATTTGGTTATGATTATTACAAAATAAGGATAACTCATATTTAAATACTCTAGAGAACCACAAATCTCGGGATAGAATGGCGTGTTAGATACATCTTTTAGATATTAATTGAATCAGGTAAGTCGAAGTCACATAATGGACTAAAAGAGTACACAAGAGGTTAAGATTTAGGTACGATATTACAAAACAAGGATAACTCATATTTAAATACTACGGGATAACCATATATCTCGAGATATAATGTCGTGTTAGCTATTCTATTTTAGAACTTATTGAATAAGTAAGCTGAAGTCACATAATAGTTGATGACTAAAAGAGTATACAAGAACACGAGCTTGAAGAATTAGGTATGATTATTACAAAAAAGGATATATAACTCATACTCGAGCGATACTATATATATACTTTTTTCTAAATGAAGAGTTATATCGCTATTAGTATTGCCTAAGATTGTTGCATGAAAATTAATATTTGAGGTATTGGACAAAATTTTGCTTAAATTAAGAGCTCAGGGAATAAATATCGTTTCAAAGTTGTGAGTTATAACTTTGTTGAGATGTATTGTCTATCAGAAGATAACGGATATAATGAGTAAAGTGATGTGTTTAAATGTTGTATACAAAAGAAATCAACGTATCAACATAACCCGAATATTTTTTACCCCAAATACAAGTATGATTTAATCATGGTGAACAAAGCCCGTGCATCGCACGGGCCATGATGCCTCGTATATATAAAAATTGAGTTCCATGTATTAATGTGAGTATTTATGTTATAAACTAGAGTCATTCATATCAATTGAAATATTGCTAATCTCTAAATCTTTTTTTAAAAGTTTTAAAGAGTTTTTACAAACCACAATTAAAAATTATATCCCAGGAAAATAAAGATGGTTTTAACTAATTTTAAAAATTTAAAAATTTAAAAATTTGAGCTTATACAATTTTGAAGTATAAAAATGTGTGAGAAAAATTAATTCAAATACGTAGCATCGTAGGCGTAATAAGTGTTTGATTAAATGGCAACAAGTCATTTATTTTAGATGATCGTACATGTTTGGTAACTTGACTATATAGATATCAATTCGATGTCTTAATATGTTATATATGAACCCATTGTTTGAAATCAACCTCATGTAGTACCCCACATATTGACGCTAGGATGCACCACCGAATAAGCTATATATGAGAGTCTGATGCTACTAATTAAAAAGTAGTTCGTATTAATTTCTGTAAACACGAACAAATATTTTACTTCAGTGAGATATAATCCATCTTAAGAAATGCACATGTAATTTTTTTATGGTGTTAGTATCATGGATAAATATGTTGCACATTTTGAGTACAAGTCATTTTAACCTGTCAATAACCCAGCCTAGGCCATACTTGATATTAAATAACTTATATAAAAATACGATGTTTTAACTTAGAATAATTTCACTCGAAAAACAAAAACTGTGAATGTTCGGGCCTTGAAATAATATGTAATATAAATATGATATTCGATATTATCGAAAATAAAATACCCATGCTTTAGGGTGAATAAAGCCCGTGCATCGCACGGGCCATGATGTCTCGTCTAACATAACATTTGAGCTCAAGAGTTGGGGGTTATCAGAGCACTGAATGCAGGAACTAAATGCCATTCCTGGAGTTTTTAAATGACCTATTAAAACAAGTCATGAATGTTATATTAAGTTCTCACATGATGGAATTTTTTTTTTTTTTTTTTTTTTTGATACCGAGGTTCCAAGCTTACACCTGATTAGTCCTCGGGATAACAGCCCCGGCCCCACAGTACTGCTACCAGTTAAATCGCGAGATGTGTATCTGGCTCCCAGGTTCTTAAATATCCCCAACTACCGCGCACAAGGAGTCGTCCCCCAAGTGATTGCTCCATGCTGGACCCCCTCAAATCCAACCGCAAGTTCCCACCGAGATCTGGCCTCCCACACTGCCGCTTGAAGCCCTCAATATTTAATTGTTCCACCAGCGTACCCCGGAGGGCTAGGCCCTAACCCTTAATCAAAGACTAAGGAATCATTGGACCTTGAGAAATTCAATTCCAAAGTATTGCCACTAGCAATTAAACCCCTGACCTCCAACTAAATTGAAGGTCAGGTGGCCAACTGCGCCAAGGCAGTTGGTTGATGGAATATATTTTTAAGTCCTACAAATAAGACTCTGTATTATTTTTTTAAGTCATACAAATAAGAGTGTGTGCATTTTAAGAAGTACATAAATCGAATATATTTTCCATTATATTGATATACATTCTTCCTTGTTCACTTCATATTCAATTTTCAACGCACTTCAATTCGTCGAAGTTCTGAATTTTGAAGAGTACCTATTCAAAAACGACTAAACTGTGGACGTCTGGTTTGGTCAACGTCACGTGTGCTGATCGGGACAAATGGATCGAAGACACGTAGAAAATAACAAATAAAGTGGAAGATATTTGATCACTAAATTTTATTAATGACCTTTTTGTAGCATAGAGCCGAGCAGAATAATATGTGCCGGTCTATCCAGTTTGCTTGTTAATTACAAGTCTTTTTCGCTCTTTTTTAGTATATCTCAAATCTCTCTTTTTTCTCTCTCTCTTCTTTTTTTAAAAGTCCCTTTATTGTACATTCTCCTGGCATATATATAGGCAATGTCAGCCATTCGTGAGATGACAGCAGGAAGATTGAGGTGAGTATGCTGATGACATTTGTCACAATGAAGGTGACTCCTTTGACACGTGTCACCTTCTTAAGTGTGCTTTGGGAAGGGACATGACAGCTCTCTTTCACTGTCCTGTCTGCCTGTTCTTCGGGCTTTTGATACTTATCTGTTACGACCGACAATGGGGCCGGCCCTCGAGCTTCCTGCTACTCTGGTCGGCCTTATTCATGATTATGGAGCGTATTCATATAGGGTCTGCTCGGTCCTTCTGGTCTGGATTCCGGGTCGGCTCTAATGTCTCTGCCCGGTCCGGTTTTTTGTGAGCCCGAGAGATGATCGGGTCTATGACCGGTTCGGCTCCAGGATCTGCTCGGCCGTTCGGCTGCCTGAAGCGCTTAGGTGGACGCCAAGGTGGATCGACTACCAACAAGGGCCCCCGAGTCCAGGGTCGTGCCGGGTTGGCCGGTGCTGGAATCATTTCAGATTGAGGTCGATCCGATTTGGGGGTGGATAAGATTTCTTGAAGGGACATATCTTTGAGAGTCGCGTCGATTCGACTTTGGGATCCCCAAGAGTCATAGTGAGGGGGACGCGTGGCGGGATGTGATTCGTCGCGGTGTCTCACGCGTCTTTGATCTTCGTGACGATTATGAATCGCCGCTTCGTATTTAATGCCCCTGTCTCCTCTTATAAATATAGAGAGTCTTCTTCCCCATTGCTTCCTTCGCCATTTTTACGTGTTGTTGCAGAGAAAGATCTTTTCCGGCCATTTTTTCTTCTCCAATTTCGCAGACTTTCCCGGTAAGCTTGCTTTTCCTCCTCTTTTTTCTTATTTTATGATGTCGGAGCGGAGGAATACGGTGGAGGAGTTGGTTGTGTCTCCGGACCGCACGGGAGTGGCGGGTCTGTCGATAGGTGATGCTCCCGTTGACTGGAGCGATGAGGATGGAGGCGAAGTCGCAAGATCGCCGGATTCTGGAGATATAGATTCTGGAGACGTGGAGGTGGCGATGCCGTTAACGGCGGTTGGCGAGATTGGGGCCTGGGTTCGGCCTCGGCCGTCTCCTTTTGTTGAGGCGGTATGGGATTCGGCCTCGATACGCAGCACGGTCACTGATGGGCAGTTGGAGGCTTGGCGGGGGCGATTTAGGATACCCGCGGTGGTGCGGATGTTCGTTCCGGGCCCAGAGGAGAGACCCCACACCCCTCCTGTCGGCTGCACGGCGGTGTATTACCGCTCCCTGTTGTCCGGGCTAAGGTTTCCTCTTCCGTTGGTACTTTCTCTGTGGTTGAGGCAGTGGGGCCTTTGCATTCCCCAAATTCATCCGAATTCTTGGGCTCGGATGGTGGGTCTTTTGATTGTTTTTTGTCAGCATGGATGGACCGAGCCCAGTTTTGAAGAGATTAACAGTCTCTTCCTATGGAGGTCGGTCGGCCGATCCGGTTCTGGATGGTTTTACTTGACAGCCCGGCACGCGATGTATAAAGAATTGGTGGATGTGCCGGAGACCATACATAGTTGGAAAGAACAGTGGTTCTATGTAGGGGGGCCGTGGATGAGCTCGGTTGATGAGTGGGAACCTGGCGTAATAGATGCCGAGCTTCGGGTCCCGGAACACTTCATTGCTAAAATGAGTAAGTGTCGTGTTCTTTAATGCTGTTCCTTTTTTGTCTAACGCTTATAATTTGTTGTTTGTGCAGAACGTATCCCGGCTTCCGAGACCTCTCCTTTGTTCGACGACCGGGTTGAACAGCTCTTGGACCTTCCCGCTGATCGGAGGAAGTCATACCTTCTTATTACTGAGAATAATCTTTGGGCCGCGGGGCTTCGATCAACTAACCCGAGCGGAATATCTTCGTCAGGTAGCTTTTTTTTTTTTTTTTTTGACATATCTTCCTTATCCAGTCCCTAGGGGCAGGAGTTCGTCGGGACGGAAAGAGACGCCTGCACAGCGGGTGGCGAGGCTGGCTGCGGAGGCCTCCGAGCGTAGGGAGCGTGCTGGCAAGCGGAAGAGAGTAGGGGCCGAGCCTGAGGATAGCGTGACCAAGGCCGAGGGTTTCCCCATTCCTGAGGTTGTTGTGCCCGCCCCGAGCCCTGTACGGCCGGGCCGGGCAAAGGGTAAGGAGCCCATGATTGATTTGGAGGGCCACTATCTCCCGGTGAACAAGGATCGGGAAGAACCTTGTGCCCAGATGAAAGGGCGGCGCCCGCGCTGGTTTCTTGACTACGTCCGGGCAGCCACCCCAACTGCCGAGATGTTCGACCGGGTCCCCCCATCGGTGGTTGAGTCCAGCTATGTCCCCATTTTGGGTTGGACGCCGAAAATGGAGATGGTGACCAACGACATGGATCCGGATGAGCAGATCCATTTTGGAAATGCTATTTTGGGCCGGGCGTTGTGCACCTATGTGAAGGCCGCTGGGGAGCTGACCGCCTCGGCTGGGAAACACAAAAAGGCCGAGGCCGATCTCAAGGCCTTACAGGAGGAACATCATCTCTGCCCTTCGCTTATCAAATCTTTGGAGGAGGAGATGGCTTCTCTGAAGGGTGAGATGGAGCTTCTGGAGAGCCGGGCCTTTGAGGCCAATATGTGGAATGGGAAGGCTGACGAGATGGCCACGACGGCTGAGAAGGCGCAAAAACGGTGCCTGGATATCAGGGCCGAGTACGAGGCTAATTTGCAAAGTGCTAAGGCCCAGCTTGAGCAATTGACCGAGCGGGTCCAGACTTGCGAATCTGCGGGTTACGCCAGGGGTCTTGCCGACGGGGCGGCTGCTTTTCAGAAGACACCCGAGTACGAGGAATTGATCAATCTTAACTATGTTTCCACTTGTTATGAGATATTGGATCTCATGAAGGAAGGGAAGACCGTTGAGGAGGTCCAGGCCTACGTAAAGTCTCAGGCGGCCGACCTGAAGGTTGAAACTCTCGGAGATGATGAGCCGAAGGCCGCCGAAGCTGTCGAAGATCCGGTGGTGATCCCGTCTGGCGAAGGTGAAGGACAGTCTTCTCAGGCGACCGATCGGGAGGACAAGACCGAGTAGATTTTTTTTTTTTGTTTAATTCCATGTATGGCCTGCGTGCCATTTTTTCTTTGTGTATTCTGACATGGTGCGGCTTATTTTGAATGAATAAAATCTTTTTATGGCTTTTACTGCCTTTTTGTGTTTGGGCTCGGTTGGTCTGACCGTCGTTTTTTCTGTTCACCCTTTGTTGATCGTGCCGGATGGACCGACCTTTTGAGGTGCCGAGGCGAGCTCGGACTTTCAGTGCCGGGTGGACCGGTCTTTTGAGGTGCCGAGGCGAGCTCGGACTTTCAGTGCCGGGTGGACCGGTCTTTTGAGATGCCGAGGCGAGCTCGGACTTTCAGTGCCGGGTGGACCGGTCTTTTGAGATGTCGAGGCGAGCTCGGACTTTCAGTGCCGGGTGGACCGGTCTTTTGAGATGCCGAGGCGAGCTCGGACTTTCAGTGCCGGGTGGACCGGTCTTTTGAGATGCCGAGGCGAGCTCGGACTTTCAGTGCCGGGTGGACCGGTCTTTTGAGATGCCGAGGCGAGCTCGGACTTTCAGTGCCGGGTGGACCGGTCTTTTGAGATGCCGAGGCGAGCTCGGACTTTTAGTGCCGGAGGAGCCGGTCATTCGAGGTGCCGAGACGAGCTCGGTCTTATAGTGCCGGAGGAGCCGGTCATTCAAGGTGCCGAGACGAACTCGGTCTTATAGTGCCGGAGGAGCCGGTCATTCGAGGTGCCGAGACGAACTCGGTCTTGTAGTGCCGGAGGAGCCGGTCATTCGAGGTGCCGAGACGAACTCGGTCTTATAGTGCCGGAGGAGCCGGTCATTCGAGGTGCCGAGACGAACTCGGTCTTGTAGTGCATTTGATTCAGAGATGAAATAGAGTCAAATTTTATTGATTATACCTTCATGGTACTCAACGAATGAATTAATCCTTGGTCGTTTACATATTCTAGCTAGCGACCTCCGTTCTGACGGGCTTTGTTATTTCCGTATGGCCCTGGTTACTTGGATTCAGGAGGTCCCGGGTCGGGCCCCAACGCTCGTTTAATAATGAGGTCATCGACCCGGAAGCTCTGATGATGATCCTCGGATATTTTGTAGAAGACGTTCCGCCTCTTTGCTTGGTTTTGTTTTTTGGGCGACGAGGTCCAGGTTTCTAGGGTCACGTTAACCTTGTTTTTTGAAACGAATTCCCCGGTAGGCGTGTCCCAATCTCGATCGGGGTCATCGCCTCAGTGCCGGAGGCTACGAAGATATTTCTCAAGTGGCGGGCCGATGCCTTGCCAAGTCTTCAGAGAGTTCTTCAGGCCGTGACCCTTTACGCTTTTCGAGGCGTGCCTTGAGGTACTGTTCCATAATTGCATTAACCGCCTTGACTTGTCCGTTGGATTGTAAATCGGGCGACATGGATAAACTGCTTCGTATATGGCGGTCGTTGCAGAACGCCTGAGATTCTTCTTGGTTCGGCCGTTGCAGGATTGTTGGTGACTCGGTCGGCCGGGCCCCTCTTTTCTTATAGAGATTATCCCTTTGCTCATTTTAGTTTTACTAATGTTGTCTACTTTCTGCAGTTTTTTCATCACTTTGAGTTTTGAGTTTCGTCGTCGGCATCCTCACGGCCGCTGCTCGGGTGATTATGCGGAAAACAGATTACTTTTACTTCGACTTCCCATTCACTTGTAAGTGCCGCCGCTGCTTCTCCAACACATGGCTCAATACTTAGAGATGTTTTCGGTAGCTGGTCCAGTGCCGTCTGGATTACCAGGACCTTCGCGGGTGTGGATGGAAATTCCGAAGGAGCTTTCAGATGTTGCAGTGTACGTTGACTGCAACTTTAATTTGAAGGATACGAGAACTCTTCGAGAGCTTTTCTAGAATTTTGAGCTACGCTCGATATCCTTCGAGTTAAGACCTTTAAAAGGTCAGCCGAGTCAAGCAGGAACCCGTGGTCACAATGGCTACTGTGCTTTCAACTTCAAATTACGATGATTCCTATGCTTTCGACTCGTAGTTACGATAATTCCTATGCTTTCGAATCACCACTTCTTGGTGGGGGTGGTTATTTCCGGATGAACGCCAGGTATGCCAAAGTGCCCCGCTCACAGATTGCCTCTCAAAACATCTGCGTGCTGATTGTAGTTCGGCTCAAAGTTGTGATCGTCACGTGCACACTAAGAATGGTCCGATACGTCCATGATAGAGAATCCCTTGGTGTGTACAACTCATAATGGTGTCCTCTATTGTATAATGGGCACCTTGGATGGGCTTGGCGGTAACTCGTCACTTGTGGTTAGAGAAGGAGAATCATATACTTGCAAGAAATATTTTAAAGAAAAGCATCGGAGGTCAAGCCCCTTCCTCTAGCGCCAATCTGTGGACGTCTGGTTTGGTCAACGTCATGTGTGCTGATCGGGACAAATGGATCGAAGACACGTAGAAAATAACAAATAAAGTGGAAGATATTTGATCACTAAATTTTATTAATGACCTTTTTATAGCATAGAGCCGAGCAGAATAATGTGTGCCGGTCTATCCAGTTTGCTTGTTAATTACAAGTCTTTTTCGCTCTTTTTTAGTATATCTCAAATCTCTCTTTTTTCTCTCTCTCTTCTTTTTTTAAAAGTCCCTTTATTGTACATTCTCCTGGCATATATATAGGCAATGTCAGCCATTCGTGAGATGACAGCAGGAAGATTGAGGTGAGTATGCTGATGACATTTGTCACAATGAAGGTGACTCCTTTGACACGTGTCACCTTCTTAAGTGTGCTTTGGGAAGGGACATGACAGCTCTCTTTCACTGTCCTGTCTGCCTGTTCTTCGGGCTTTTGATACTTATCTGTTACGACCGACAATGGGGCCGGCCCTCGAGCTTCCTGCTACTCTGGTCGGCCTTATTCATGATTATGGAGCGTATTCATATAGGGTCTGCTCGGTCCTTCTGGTCCGGATTCCGGGTCGGCTCTAATGTCTCTGCCTGGTCCGGTTTTTTGTGAGCCCGAGAGATGATCGGGTCTATGACCGGTTCGGCTCCAGGATCTGCTCGGCCGTTCGGCTGCCTGAAGCGCTTAGGTGGACGCCAAGGTGGATCGACTACCAACATAAACGTCGAAGCGTTAATATTGGGGCAAAATAGTCTTAGAGATGGAGTTTCTCACCCCTGCTTCGTCTTTATTTTTCTCCTTTCCAGTATCGTTTTTCTAGATTTTTAAATTGTATTAGGCAGTTCAGTTTGTAATTTCTATTATGATTGTTAGACGTTGTTGGAATACAACCGAACCAACATAAAGCTCGTCTTCGATTTACGGATAAGTCATATTATTACCTACTTGTCCACCGTCACACCTGCTTGGGTTACAGGCTCGCTCGGCCAATATTTGTTAACAATCATTAAAATTAGTAATTATTGTCAAGCAGTCCGCATGGACAGCTCAACTAGTTTTTGGGTGGCAGATTGCTATAAGGACGCAAGTTCAAGTCCTGGCTCCCGCAGTGTGGAGTTTTACCCCTCCAATGTGAGTGATAGGTCCTTGTGGACACCAGACACTGTTCCTCCTACCTAGTGGGCCATTGAATCACCATAATTTAACTCCTCCATCAGTCCCTGTCGGATAAGAAGGTGGGGGCCCTGTGGGCGGGGGATTTCGCCTTTTGCTATAAGTAATTATTGTCAAGCAAGTTGTGTATCTTACTAAAGCTTTATGATCGTCCTCCATTTCACCTGGTGCTCCAATACCCTAAATATTCTTGATTATAACATTCCCGGTGTGTAGTGGACTAGGCTTTGGAGCCCAATAACAAATAGATAAATACTACCTCCGTTCTTTTATAACTGCAACATCTGGACTTTCACGCTTGCCAATACACAACTTTGATTATTAATATCTTCAATTCTTTATTTTTAATAATAATAAGACGTTGATATTTTGAAAGTATATTTCGAGATGAATCTAACAAGATCTCACATGACTATACTTTTTCATATAAATCACAAAAGATGGTCAAAAGATAGTATGTGAACAGTGTAATCGTCAACATGTTGCAATAATAAAGTAACGGAGGAAGTATTTATTAAGGTGTTGAAAAACCCAAAGAAAAATCCAACTAATTGGGCCCATAGAATAATTAAAGGCACAAGTCCTTGGAAGATTCTAGAAGGTACAAGACTCCTACTTAATTTAAGAGTCCCGGAAGGTACGAGTCTCCAGAACGATCCAAGAGATAAGTCTTCCCTGATAGAATCTCCTTCTTCTGCAAGGACTCCTAACCCTAATTAACTCATCAGGTAATCCTATATATAGGGTCTCCACCCCTCATTCCAGGTACGAATTTCCTAGCTATTCTCTCTCTATATTCAAGTTATTATTTATAATCTCGTATAGACACACTCTCTTACACATCTCGTATGGTCATTTATGTTGGGCTTCATATTTTTGGCCCAAAAAAACGGGCCTTTATAGCCCGGCCCAGACTTGGCCCGCCTGTTGAGGCCCGGCGCAGTTTTTTTTATATTTATGTTATATGTAATTATAATATTTAAAATTTTTCTTTATTTGTTGGATTATATTACATCTATATGTTAATTATTGATGTAATTTTATTTTTTTTATGGGATTTTGTGATTACTTTGTAGTATCTCATATCAATAATAATATTATTTTATGATTTTTATAAGAAAGTAGTAGTGATAAATGATATGATGATCAAATAAAAATATTTGTATATTTATGTTTTGATTGTGGTAGTGTAGTAAATAATGTAATTACCAAATAAAAATAATTATACATTATTTATCTGATTGTGATAGTATAGTGAATAATATAATAATTAAGGATTGAAAAATATTTCTATATTTATTCAGAATTAATATTTCAAAAAAAAAAAGAGTTGAGGCCCGCAGGCCACGTGCCTAATATTTTTGGCCCAGAAATATCGGGCATTTTTGGCCCGGCCCAGATTTGGCCCGCCCATTTTTTGCCCAGCCCGTTTGGGCCGAGCCCGCCCGTTTGCCAGATCTGATACCCCAACGAGCTACTGGTGATCAAGACCCCCTCAACAAACTGCAGAGGGGAATTCTCAACTTCAGCTACTAGTAGGAGGAGATCTTTCCCCCCACCATCGTTGCTTATAGGACCTTCGAGGGTCAATCCAAGACAAGAGCCCATCCAAGATCCTGGTTATATAAGAGGGTTGGAACCAGACTATTCAGGACCCTATGACGTGGAAGATAGAGAGGAGTCTGTAGGGGATGAGAATCCTAGAAGAAGAAGACGTGCTTAGGGATGTCAAACGGATAATACAGAGCCGGATATGGCCATATCCGTATCCGGATCCGGCATTTAGTAGAGGTATCCGAATCCGTAACCGGATTCGCAAATATCCGGACGGATCGGATACGGATAATATCCGTATCCGTATCCGCCACTTTTTTTTAATCTTTAAAAATTTAATGCAGGAGGAGGGATTTGAACCCTGGTGATGCTCCTTCTCCTTACCAGCCAATACCACTTGGGCTAGCTGACCTAATTGTTGTGTTAGAAAGAGAAATAACTAATAAGTAAATATAACTTATACTGCATGCTTATATTTTAATACTGAGAAATAAAGAATGAAGACATGTGACAAAGTATTATTGGGAGTATCATGCTTATATTTTATAATTACATATTAAAATTATATTAAAAATATGTATTATATATAATTAATTTCGGATACGGATATTTTTGGATACGGATGTGCCTATATCCATATCCGTATCCGGAATCTTTAGATACGGATAATATTCGTATCTGGAATCTTCGGATATGAATAATATTCATATCCGCTTTTTTCGGATACAGATAATATCCGCCTTTTCCGAATACAAATACAGATATTTCGGATGGATATCGGATTTTTCGGATTATTTTGACAGCCCTAGACGTGCTGAGAAAAGTCCAATGATCAACAACCAAACTCTCATCCAGATGCCAAGGCATGATATCCAAATAGAGGAGGCTCTAAGGCCTCGTCAAGAAATGGAAGCTCAAATTCTAGCCTATAGGACACAACAACCCTCTTGCTGAACTTTCAACAGCTACTATACAAGAAGAGATGCGAAGAAGGAAACGTATCCTTGAACCGAACATGGAAAGAAAGGCCGAGACTATCAATTTGCTACCCCTAGGAGATCCAGATGATCCGACACCCCCATTCACTGATGATATCATGGGGGCTTATATATCTAAGAAGTTTAAGATGCCCACTATCAAGACATATGAAGGAATCGGAGACCCTGCAAATCACATTCGTACTTTCTCTAATGCATTGTTGTTGCAACCTGTCACAGATGCTATCAAGTGTAGGGCATTCCCCCAGACCCTTGGAGGTATGGCTCAATGCTAGTATAGTTGCTTACCTCCAAACTCAATAGGATCCTTCAGAGAGCTTAGTCGAGCCTTCATTGGACAATTTATAATTGGAACCACATCATTGATGAATCTCCAACAGGGGAAAAATGAAAGTCTTAGAAGTTTTATAGATTGTTTCACAAAGGAAGCATTAAAAGTCCTTGATCTGGACCAGAAAGTGGCCATGATAGCTGTAACACCCCCAAGTTATTCAAGTAATATTACAGCGCCGTAAGTGTAACACCCCCAAATCCCATTGGGTCATTAGAGTGCCGTGGACCCCACACCAGGAGATCCACCAGGCGAACATGACTAAAATACAACAAACTGACCAAAAGGGGAATCACAATTCCTACACTGACATTCAACATAATATTCCAATATGGAATTTCAATGACAATAGTGGGCCTACATGGCCTAAATAAAATACAGCGACATCCACGAGCCTAGCTCGGATGATACAAAATGACAACGACTGAACAAAACTGGAGTACTCCAACTGTCTGACTGACATGAACAGCAAAACATCTCGGACTAGTATCGCTCGAATGCCTCGTCGCCACCGTCATGCCCCTGTGTCTCAACTCTCTCCTCGCAAACACCTAAAACATGAAAACATGTTCCGCCCCCACGGGGTCAGTCATCCAGATAATGATTATCAAATACATCTATAACATGATATGCATCCAAAGGGCAGAATGAATAGTATAGTAATGGTAATACGAGATGCTCACAAACCAAAGTAAGAATCGAGCATTCGTGGAATACTATGCCCACGGCATACGATCAATACCTGCTCAACAGGTTAGAACACAAGTGCCCAACGACGAATCATCAATACAGGACACAACAATACATCACCCGAAGGTAAACCAAGCCAAACATTGAAATAGATACGAATCACAATGCCCGAAGGCTCCAACAGGAATACCGATACATTGCAATGGCCTGACAGCCGAACAGCCCGAAGTTGTTTATCATCATAATACCCTGAATGTCACTCAGCCGAAGCTGTCAATCACCACAATGGCCCGAAGCCAAAACAGCCCGAAGCTGTATCAATGAGGACCGAAGCCACGGCACGAAGCCGTATCACAATGAGATCATCCAATGACCGTGATTTGCTGAATTGCAGGTGCTGGGAAACCAACCGCGAGGGTTCAAGCCCCAGACTTACCCATAATGAGATCACCCAGTGATCGTGACCTACTAAACTATAGGTGTTGGGAAACCAACCGCGAAGGTTCGAGTCCCAAGCTTACCCATAATGAGATCATTAACATGACCGTGACCTACTGAACTGTAGGTGTTGCGAAACCAACCGTGAAGGTTCAAGCCCCAAGCTTACCCATCGAGCACTAGCCGAGACTAGCCTCCAAAACATAATTAATCACAACAGTAACAATCCCAAGATTACCAAATTCACAAGAATAATAGCGTGCTGCCTTGAGTCGGCTAACACGACAACAACAAATCATGGATGGGCACCGTCCACGGCGGTCCCAATTCAAATACCTCGACTGCCTTGGAATGGCCAATCGATCACAACAACTTAACGGATGGAAACTATCCTTGACAGTCCCATTTCAATACATCAATTACCTTAGAACGGTCAATCGATAATGATGACACAACGGATGGGAATTATCTTCGATAATCCCAATTAAATACATCGATTACCTTAGAATGGTAAATCGATAACCAATGATGAAACAGATGGGAATTATCTTCGATAACCCCAATTCAATACATCAATTACCTTAGAACGGTTAATCGATAACCAATGATACGGTAGAATAGATGTCCCGGCGTCTTAAACCGACCACCGAAACAGATATGATAAACGAATATATCAAATGCCTTCAATCGGCCAATGCAACATCATAGCAACAGTTCCAATTTGATAATAATGATTCAATGATGCTTCAGAACGACATTAACGTCAACAATAATAATCGATACATCGATGCCTCGAACCGGCTATCGACAACAAGAATCTCAATGCCTTAATCCGGCCGTTAACGAATAACAATCACATCTGGCATAATCACCAAAGGGTATTGCATCAAACAATTCCCGAATATCAACAAATCACGAAGAGACTAAGTCTCGAAATGATACAATACATTCATACACATATATGATAACATTAATCTCATTGACCAGTACAAGTATAAAACTTGCCTCAAACCGAAGGCGAGAAGGTCCTTCCACGATCAACGTCCTGGCACGAAATGACGAACGGCGCCTCCCGACGATCACAACCACTCGAACAACCTTGAATGAAAATGATTCATTCAAAAACACAAAATCAATAGAAAACAACGACAAAGACAAAGCCCGATTCAAACACGAATCGATCACACCGCACGAACGAATATCATAGTTCTTCAACTATGAATTCTAACATCTTCTAACACCTCGATGATCAATTAACATGATCATTACATTCTTAACACTTGTGAAATCCATTCAACAAGATTCACTTAAGAACAATCATCAAAACAAACATCTCAAAGTGATAATATCACCCATATTATCAAATTGATCCTCCTACAATGATAATACTATCAATATTATCATTGTCACCCCAAGAACATCATCAACTCAATAATTATGATGTCTGAAACAAAAATCCTTCATCAATACATCATGAATTTGGATTAAACAACAAGATTCACTCAACCATTTACAAATTATGATAATCACCTCCTAAATCATCATAAATCCTTACTAAATGGTTAAAATCTTTCAAGAACACCACCAACAACAATAATCATCTCAAGGCCATGTTAATCATATAAAAATCTTAACATAATCCTTCCTAGACATGATTAAAAACCTCCAAACAATCTAAAACATCAAGAACATGATCCAACTCAAGTAATACTATCATGTTCTTCATCAAAAGTTTATCAAAACCATGAAGAATCATGATATACTCCATGAATCAAACTATACCCGAAGAAAACAACAACAAAAAC
Source organism: Orobanche coerulescens (assembly GCA_033398695.1). Lineage (NCBI taxonomy): Eukaryota > Viridiplantae > Streptophyta > Magnoliopsida > Lamiales > Orobanchaceae > Orobanche > Orobanche coerulescens. The sequence continues at coordinate 11,875,969 of CM065818.1, read as the reverse complement.
TCGAAAATCACTTGAAGAACAAGAGATTGAGGAAACTTACCAAAGAAGAAAAAGAAGAAGCCTCCAAACACCAAAGGAGCGCCAACAAGCTTCCAACTTCAAGCTTCAATCCAAGCTAGGATGATTATGATCGAGTTGGAAGAGGCTAAAGATCAATAACAAGTCCAAACGGACGATTCTAGGGAGAGGAAAAGTGTTTTGGTTCGTGAGGAAATGAAATACGAAGCTAACATAAATAGACTGACAAACTCATTACGTACGTTATACACTATGATTAACGTACGTAAGAGACATTACGTGCGCTATGCCATGACATTAACGTACGTAATGAAAAATCCAGAACTAACTGGACTAAAATACGAAGGCCTTAACGTACGTAAACAAGAACTTATTACATACGTTAACAAGACCTACATTACGTACGTAAAGCTCACCTCTTAACCGTTGACTGCAATAGTGAGATCCGATCGGAAGATGCTCGGGACCCACCGGCCGAAAGTTAACCTCGAGGAAGGTTCCTGTCACCTACCAAGCATTACGTACGTAACCTTACAGGCATAACGTACGTAATGGCAACACATTAGCGTACGTAACACTACACCTGTAGCGTACGCTAAGGCTATGAACTTAGCCAAAAATCCAAACTCTCCAACCAACATTCAAACGACGAAACCAACCCGACGACAAGTATAAATATTTCGATCCCGAAATATTCCAATACAATATTCATTGTATCAGTCCAAAACAACAACACTTGTACAATTCCAAATGAATACGTACAACTCAACAGTATCACAAAAAAAAATTACCCCCGGATATTACATACTCCCCCCCTTAAAAAGAGTTTCGTCCCCGAAACTCAGGGTGCACAACTCGGGGTACGAACTATCCATCAGGATGAGAAAACAACATATCCAGGAATATTCCTCAATATGAATAACTCCGTCTGAGTAATCGGGCCAACCCCATGGGTTCCCGCGTCTCCTCTGCCTGAACACGTCTAAAAAAACAAGTGATAAAAATACTCAACCAAGTGCGAGATCAATCGAATCATGACTCCTCGGTCAGAGACCAGCCAGGAAGTCGCACCACCCGCAAGACTCGTAACACCGGTGTACACACCCCGTGGGTGCCGCCCATTATACATGTCTACAATTATCGGTGTACACTCCCTCGTTCTCATCGGCATCGAATGCTCAAGTAATCATTGACTTACGTCACAAAAGAAAATAACAACGCACACGTAGTCCTTGGGACCATATCAACCGCACATCCAAATCCTCACGACTCGGCGTCTCGAATTGAAATGAGCAATTACCCAGATTATTACAAAATCTTGGGTACAACACCAAAATGAAGGAAAACACATCACACGACCTCAAATCTCAAGATTCTCAGATACAATCATTACAAGATAGATCAACCATAAATGGTTTGCATCCACTATACTAAAATACAGACCGAGTCAAACATCAGTCCGAAAAACAAAGGAAAGACAAATCAAGGTTACATCTCAAATGTATCCGAAATCAACAACCTCCAAGTCATCGAACTCCTCGATCTTATCAACTCGAGGAAGACCCAAATATGAGCTCGCCGCTCCTCCTCGAGTGTCCATACCTCTCGCTCCCGAAGCCCGATACGACCTCTTGGATGGAGTATGAACTGAAGCAACAAAATCTCTCGAGGCCCGTGAGCTCCCTTGAGATCTACTGGCACTAGAACCCCTGCAGTATTTCTGAAGGTGTCCCTGCCTCCCACACAGAAAACAAGCAATAGACTGCATCGAGCACCGAGTACTGCGATGTCCTATTGTATCACAGTTAAAGCAAACAACGGTCGAACCCGTCGCCTGAGAAGAAGATGCTTTCCTAGCACTAAGACGACTAGAAGATGACCTCTTGGACGTCGGAGCCCGATGACCCTCTGAACGAACCGGCATCCTAGTCCTCTCACCGGAAGAAACTGAAGGGTTCTTCCGAGCAAGCTCCTTGATCAAAAGCTCTGCTCTAAGAGCCTTCTCGATGAATTCGCCAAGTGAGTTACAATTATGGTTGAACAACTGCATCCTCAACTGCAGGTTCAGCCTCTTGCTAAAATACTTGATCTTATCCGCCTCAGTACGGATAACAGAAGAAGCAAACTGAAGAAGTCCTTGAAACCTCTCAGCGATAACAGTAACACCCTCGTCCTCGACGAATTCGGGGTTCAACACCTTTGACAACTTGGCTTCACGAAGTGGAGCCGGATAATACCTCTCTAACATGAGAGTCTTAAACTCACTCCAAGCACAATCACGATCGGTGGGTTTCACAGAAAGCTACCAAGAATAAGCACCTTTACTCAAATAGTAAACTGCTACTGCCACCTTACTCTCTTCCGGACACTGAACCATGTCGAAGAGTTTATCAAAGTGTTCAAGCCAATGAACAATATCAGCTGGTTCCGACGAACCCTCAAAAGTAGGTGGCCTCTGACGAGTGATATCGCCGATAATCTGACTCGCTCTCCCAGCCTGTCCATAAAACGGCACCTGGGATCCCTGCTGCGGTGGACCACGAACCACTGAGGTCTGCATGGCTTCCATCATCTGCGTCATCTGAGTTATCTGGGCCATCATGCCCCTCATAAGCAAGGAAGGGTCGATGTCAGTCTGATCGACTCCTAGAGTATGACTCCGAAGGGGAACCGGTCGCATAAGTCACGTCTCCGGCCGAATTCTGATCCATCTCGGCATCTGCACGCGCATAAACACGAGGTTCTGGGTTTCGGCCTGCTCTGCAGCCTTTACCCCCTCTGCCACGTCCTCGATTTCCTCTTTCCATACTGAAAGAATAACGCTCGATCATGAACAAAGCTCAAATATGCCTCAACGGCCAATCCACAATGCTAAGTCAATATCCAAACACGAGTATACATACTCAACAAATAAATAGTCACCTCAAACATGCTAATTATAGCCAATACTGAGCCCACACGCTCCAAGACAAATAATCATGAATGAATCGTAACACAAATGTTACCTACAGATTTCAACAAAACATGTATAATCAATGGCATAATGAATGTATGAACATACAAGAGAATCGAGTCCTTACACAGGTCATATGAAGCTTCGAGGTCTTGCGATACTAGTCTTCACCGATGACGACTCGATAAAAGAATGACTCATACAGTCGTCCAATTATCACGACTCATAAATCCCGACTGTCCAGATTGTCATAATCTGACAGTTCACTACTACCGCGTTGGTAGAACCACATAACTCACATATCAGGGTATCTCACAACCCAATTCTCTGATACCATCTTCTGTAACACCCCCAAATCTCATTGGGTCATTACAGTGCCGTGGACCCCACACCAGGAGATCCACCAGGCGAACATGACTAAAATACAACAAACTGACCAAAAGGGGAATCACAATTCCTACACTGACATTCAACATAATATTCCGATATGGAATTTCAATGACAATAGGGCCTACATGGCCTAAATAAAATACAGCGACATCCACGAGCCTAGCTCGGATGATACAAAATGACAACGACTGAACAAAACTGGAGTACTCCAACTGTCTGACTGACATGAACAGCAAAACATCTCGGACTAGTATCGCTCGAATGCCTCGTCGCCACCGTCATGCCCCTGTGTCTAAACTCTCTCCTCATAAACACCTAAAACATGAAAACATGTTCCGCCCCCACGGGGTCAGTCATCCAGATAATGATTATCAAATACATGTATAACATGATATGCATCCAAAGGGCAGAATGAATAGTATAGTAATGGTAATACGAGATGCTCACAAACCAAAGTAAGAATCGAGCATTCGTGGAATACTATGCCCACGGCATACGATCAATACCTGCTCAACAGGTTAGAACACAAGTGCCCAACGGCGAATCATCAATACAGGACACAACAATACATCACCCGAAGGTAAACCAAGCCAAACACTGAAATAGATACGAATCACAATGCCCGAAGGCTCCAACAAGAATACCGATACATTGCAATGGCCTGACAGCCGGACAGCCCGAAGTTGTTTATCATCATAATACCCTGAATGTCACTCAGCCTAAGTTGTCAATCACCACAATGTCCCGAAGCCAAAACAGCCCGAAGCTGTATCAATGAGGGACGAAGCCACGACACGAAGCCGTATCACAATGAGATCATCCAATGACCGTGACCTGCTGAATTGCAGGTGCTAGGAAACCAACCGCGAGGGTTCAAGCCCCAGACTTACCCATAATGAGATCACCCAGTGATCGTGACCTACTGAACTATAGGTGTTGGGAAACCAACCGCGAAGGTTCAAGCCCCAAGCTTACCCATAATGATATCATTAACATGACCGTGACCTACTGAACTGTAGGTGTTGGGAAACCAACCGCGAAGGTTCAAGCCCCAAGCTTACCCATCGAGCACTAGCCGAGACTAGCCTCCAAAACATAATTAATCACAAGAGTAACAATCCCAAGATTACCAAATTCACAAGAATAATAGCGTGCTGCCTTGAGTCGGCCAACACGACAACAACAACTCATGGATGGGCACCGTCCACGGCGGTCCCAATTCAAATACCTCGACTGCCTTGGAATGGCTAATCGATCACAACAACTTAACGGATGGAAACTATCCTTGACAGTCCCATTTCAATACATCGATTACCTTAGAACGGTCAATCGATAATGATGACACAACGGATGGGAATTATCTTCGATAATCCCAATTAAATACATCGATTACCTTAGAACGGTTAATCGATAACCAATGATGAAATGGATGGGAATTATCTTCGATAACCCCAATTCAATACATCGATTACCTTAGAACGGTTAATCGATAACCAATGATACGGTAGAATAGATGTCCCGGCGTCTTAAACCGACCACCGAAACAGATATGATAAACGAATATATCAAATGCCTTCAATCGGCCAATGCAACATCATAACAACAGTTCCAATTCGATAATAACGATTCAATGATGCTTCAGAACGACATTAACGTCAACAATAATAATCGATACATCGATGCCTCGAACCGGCTACCGACAACAAGAATCTCAATGCCTTAATCCGGCCGTTAACGAATAACAATCACATCTGGCATAATCACCGAAGGGTATTGCATCAAACAATTCCCGAATATAAACAAATCACGAAGAGACTAAGTCTCGAAATGATACAATACATTCATACACATATATGATAACATTAATCTCATTGACCAGTACAAGTATAAAACTTGCCTCAAACCGAAGGCGAGAAGGTCCTTCCACGATCAACGTCCTGGCACGAAATGACGAACGGCGCCTCCCGACGATCACAACCACTCGAACAACCTTGAATGAAAACGATTCATTCAAAAACACAAAATCAATAGAAAACAACGACAAAGACAAAGCCCGATTCAAACACGAATCGATCACACCGCACGAACGAATATCATAGTTCTTCAACTATGAATTCTAACATCTTCTAACACCTCGATGATCAATTAACATGATCATTACGTTCTTAACACTTGTGAAATCCATTCAACAAGATTCACTTAAGAACAATCGTCAAAACAAACATCTCAAAGTGATAATATCACCCATATCATCAAATTGATCCTCCTACAATGATAATACTATCAATATTATCATTATCACCCCAAGAACATCATCAACTCAATAATCATGATGTCTGAAACAAAAATCCTTCATCAATACATCATGAATTTGGATTAAACAACAAGATTCACTCAACCATTTACAAATTATGATAATCACCTCCTAAATCATCATAAATCCTTACTAAATGGTTAAAATCTTTCAAGAACACCACCAACAACAATAATCATCTCAAGGCCATGTTAATCATATAACAATCTTAACATAATCCTTCCTAGACATGATTAAAAACCTCCAAACAATCTAAAACATCAAGAACATGATCCAACTCAAGTAATACTATCATGTTCTTCATCAAAAGTTTATCAAAACCATGAAGAATCATGATATACTCCATGAATCAAACAATACCCGAAGAAAACAACAACAAAAACTCGAAAATCACTTGAAGAACAAGAGATTGAGGAAACTTACCAAAGAAGAACAAGAAGAAGCCTCCAAACACCAAAGGAGCACCAACAAGCTTCCAACTTCAAGCTTCAATCCAAGCTAGGATGATCAAGATCGAGTTGGAAGAGGCTAAAGATCAATAACAAGTCCAAACGGACGATTCTAGGGAGAGAAAAAGTGTTTTGGTTCATGAGGAAATGAAATACGAAGCTAACATAAATAGACTGACAAACTCATTACGTACGTTATACACTATGATTAACGTACGTAAGAGACATTACGTGCGCTATGCCATGACATTAACGTATGTAATGAAAAATCAAGAACTAACTGGACTAAAATACGAAGGCCTTAACGTACGTAAACAAGAACTTATTACGTACGTTAACAAGATCTACATTACGTACGTAAAGCTCACCTCTTAACGTACGTAAGGGTCCGTTGACTGCAATAGTGAGATCCGATCGGAAGATGCTCGGGACCCACCGACCGAAAGTTAACCTCGAGGAAGGTTCCTGTCACCTACCAAGCATTACGTACGTAACCTTACAGGCATAACGTACGTAATGGCAACACATTAGCGTACGTAACACTACACCTGTAGCGTACGCTAAGGCTATGAACTTAGCCAAAAATCCAAACTCTCCAACCAACATTCAAACGACGAAACCAACCCGACGACAAGTATAAATATTTCGATCCCGAAATATTCCAATACAATATTCATTGTATCAGTCCAAAACAACAACACTTGTACAATTCCAAATGAATACGTACAACTCAACAGTATCACAAAAAAAATTACCCCCGGATATTACAGTAAGCCCCACCGTGGGACCCACAAGGCTAAACATACGCGGAACTATATATTTTGACCGATAAGGTCTACATACAATGGAATGAAGAACAATACAAAGGGTATTCAAAACATATCCAATGTATTCAAAGACATCACAACACAAATCGATACCTCGGCAAACACAGGCCGGAACATCAAGGAAAATGGAAAACAATACTCGAGTATTCAATAACCATTCCAGTACAACAACACTGAATAGAGAAACTCAAAACATAACCGGAGGAAAGACACAGTATCACGCTTGCCCATCATCTTCATGCTGACCCGATACCTGCCTGTCCGCTCTCCTGGAACCTGAAATACATAAAAAGTATTTCCCCCATAAAGGGGTTAGCCGTCGAATAGCTAGTGCAAGTATATCAAGTATGAAACAGAATACTCCTCGACAATAAAGTAAAGGTAACCATCAATTTATCAATTCAAGACTAGTATTACGGAATAACTAAATCTCATAGCATCACAACAATGCATACATGATCAACCATGGAACCGCACCAAAGGCTACGGAACCCTCAGGGGACCCGTCAGCCCGCCCCAGAGTGGTTAACCCAAATCATTCGTGGAATCGCACCAAAGGCTACGAAACCCTTAGGGGACCTGTCGGCCCGCCCCAGAGTGGATATAAAACAATCATGCCATTCATATATCTTACTTGCAAAGTCGAGAACATACAATCATAAATATATACTTGCCTTTGAGACATCGTGAAATTGAACGGAAAAGAGTATGAGTTCGGTAGGTCCAAGAACGTGCTTCCGGCACCTAAATGGTTCGTAAGGGATATGATAATCAATGATCTATATTCTTAATTCACGAAGAAACTCCCGAAACCCGTCTACGATTCACGAAAATACACGGATAAACAACTAGAGGTTGGAAAATCGCCCAAACTCTCACAAGTCCGAAAAAGGCACAATCCAATCTGACAAATCGTAGGAAAAGCATGTATATGGAATAGATACATCATAATATCAATTTTCTCAAGCTTCAAAATGGATAAATCGGACGAATCTAGGAAAAACCCCAAAATTCCCAAAAAAATAGGGTTCTAAGGATTTTTACCTTGATTTGGACGTTAGGATGGATTAGATGTTGTGAAATCCTTGTTTTCCAACCCAATATGTTGTTGTCTGAAGAAGAATCGCTCCCAATCGCCCAAAATCACCTCTCCCGAGCTCCTCTCGTCGAAAATAAGTGAAAATGATGAAAAATGACGAAATGGAAGTCAACTGTCCAATATATATCCGCCCAGTCTAGCGCACGCTACGCTTTCTTCATTAGCGTGCGCTAGCGAGGTCACCGGGTAGTCTAGTGACTTCTGCCGGCCCCGTTAGCGTGCGCTAATCGCCTTTCTCTAGCGTGCGCTAGCCAAAAAGTGGCGTCCAGTAACTGGAGTCCAGAACCTAATGTCCTCGCCCTGCTCAAGCCTTAGCGTGCGCTACCGCTATGGCTTAGCGTGCGTTATGCAACAGCTTTAGCGTGCGCTAGCCGAAGCCTAGCGTACGTTACCTGATAGTCTAGAAAACCTGACAACCTCACTGCCTCTGCCGACCAGCCTGTTAGCGTGTGCTACGGATGGATGTTAGCGTACGCTACTAACCACGAATAGCGTGCGCTAACGAACTCGTAGCGCGTTAACCGCCAGTCCAGAGAGCAATCCGAGTTAATGGTCCTGACCTGACTGGTCCCTTAGCGCGCGCTACGGCTCAAGGCTAGCGTGCGCTACTCAAGCAGAATTAGCGTGCGTTAGCCTAGGCCTAGCGTGCGCTATTTCTCTGACTCAGGACACTTCCTCAAGGTCTAAACAACATGATTGTGATCCAAACAAGATATGAAGCTTTATAACAATATCGACAACATCACCAAGAGGTTACAGATCGACGAAATAAGAAAAACGGCAAGGCCAAACAGTCAATAAAAGTACGGGTATTACATTCTCCCCCTCTAAAAAGAAGTTTCATCCCGAAACTTAAGAAATAAAAAGTTCGGGGTACTCTGACCGTATCTTCTCTTCCGTTTCCCAAGTCGCCTCTTCGACTCCATGTCTCGACCATTGCACTTTAACCAGTGGAATGGTCTTATGCCGAAGTTGTTTCTCGCGACGCTCAAGGATCTTCACGGGTCTCTCCGGAAAGGTAATATCCTCGGCTACGTCAATCTCACTATAGTCGATAACGTGATTCGGATCCGGTACGTACTTTCTCAACTGAGACACATGAAAAATACTATGTATGTGACTCAAAACTGGAGGTAACGCCAATCGATACGCTAAATCTCCAACCCTGTCCAAGATCTCGAAAGGTCCGATATACCTCGGACTAAGTTTCCCCTTTTTCCCGAAGCGGAAAACCCCTCTGGTCGGCGACACCTTTAGTAAGACATGATCCCCCACTTCGAACTCCAAGAGTCGACGACGAGTGTCAGCATAAGATTTATGACGGCTCTGGGCAGTCAGCAATCGGTCCCGGATTATGGAAATCTTTTCCTTAGTCTCCATCAACATATCTGGTTCCGTTCCAATTAGTTCTGAAGCCTCGTCCCAACATAATGGCGACCTACTTCGCCTACCATAAAGTGCCTCGAATGATGCCATTTTGATCGACGCATGCCAACTATTATTATAGGCAAACTCGATCAACGGTAAGTGAAGTTCCCAATCATTACTCCAGTCTAAGGCACAAGCTCGCAACATATCTTCCAACGTCTGAATCGTCCTCTCTGTCTGACCGTCCGACTGAGGATGAAAGGAAGTGCTCAACCTCAACTCAGTACCCAGAGCCTGATGAACGGCCTGCAAAAAATGCGATACGAAACGACCGTCTCGGTCAGAAACAATGGTCTTGGGGGCACCATGCAATCTTACGATCTCAGCTATAAAAGTTCGAGCCGATCTATTGTAATACCCGGTTGTAATTCAGTCATTATCATTCAGTGTTTATCATTTAGTAATTATCACTCAGTAATTTTCACTCATGAATGATCAATTGTCACTCATATTCAATCATTGTATTCATCGTCCAGAGTAATCGTACCGTGTGTCAATCGTCATTCATCATCAATCTAATTGGAGGATCGTGCCGTGTTTATCATCGTTGTCATCTTCATAGTGTGCTGTGTGTGAGGAGTAGCGCACGCTACCTCTCAACACTAGCGCACGCTAGTATGTTTCAAGCAGGCAGTCCAGAAGGCACTAGACTGCAGTTGGGTTGTAAGTAGCGCACGCTACGAATGGTAAGTAGCGCGCGCTAGTAGGCCGAAGTAGCGCACGCTATACAGTCGGTGTAGCGCGTGCTAAGGTCGGATCTGGTTGAGTCCAGTGGCTACTAGACTGAATGGGATTAATTCATAGCGCACGCTATGTGTGATTACTCAAAGACTTGAAGATGATGATTGATGATTGTAGCTCAAAGAACACTCTCCAGATCGCCCGGAATCGTCCGAAACCGCCGAAGAAACAATGAGTTAACATGATCAACATGATCAAAATGAATAATTATGTTTGAGGATTGTTAACCGATGAATTATGAATAAATGATTATTGCCAGAAATTATACCATGGCGTTATAAGTCTTAAAGTTCTTTCGGTCTGATGGGCTCGGCATTTGCACAGGTCACACATGACGCGAAAGTCCATTGATACTAGTCTGATGACGATGATTTCAAATGAGATATGACTCGGAAGGTAGTATTCAAAACCACGCTCCGATACCAACTCTGTAACACCCCAAACTAGGCGGATATTACAGTGCCGTGGAGCCCCGATTGGGACCCACCAGGCGAGTGAAAATGAATGAAATACAACGTAAATGAAGTACCGAACCACATCATATTACCAAGTACTCCGATGAGGAGTCTAAGTATAATACACCCAGGAAGAATACTGAATACATGTATATTTTATGTGAAGATAAAATATACAACATTAAATGAAAATGAATATCCAAACGGAAATCTGCAATGAAATAAAGATGAAAAGACATGAATAATCAAACGGATCGGGCCCCTACTAGTATCACTGACTCCTCGCCGACAACGTTCTATTCCCGTGCTTTTGCCTTGCCATGACACGAAAACAAAATCCCCAACGGGTCGATTTACGTAACAACAATCCTCAAGAGTTGAATAAACACAATCATATATATGCTGTATAAACCACAAGTTCGATCAAAAATGAATCGGTTAGATTATAACCCAATCTTGTTGAAAACATACGCAATTAAACATGCTGTATGAATCAACTAACAGTACGGCTCAAAGGGTGGCGCCACACTACGCCCGGGATGGAAATGTGTTCGTGCACAAGCCACCAACGAGTATCGATCGAATACACGTGTGGTCTTGTACCTAATCAGTCTCACGAAGCAATCGACTCGTGTGCACAGTCCAATGTGAGGCCAACAACCAACACACGACTTAAATGTGCCCGACATAAAAATCCTACACATACCAACTGGCACGCCAGTATGACCCGGAATGCCACGAGATAATAAAGTGACATCGAGATCAATGATGACTAACCGAGATGAAATGATAGTGAAATGAATGATAGCTCAATGAAATGATTGGAACCGTTGTTCCTCGTGACTGAAGTGATTAATTGACAATTACAAGTCTCAATACGGATGATACATTAGGAATGAACTATAATTATGAATGAACAACAACGAAAGGAATGAATATCCTTTTAACTGAGTAAGAATTTACTTACACAACACCGATGAAGAATATCCGTCCACAAACAACGTCCTAAATGAAATGTCGGTCGCTCGAACAACCTTGAATAACACAATTACCAATAATCCGTTCAATACACGTATCAAACACGATTATAACCAACTCAAACGTCGATACAACGATAATCAAATTCATCGGGGCATTCAAACAAATACGTAGCAAATATCCTTCCCGTTGGTTACAACCAAACCCAAATTATCGAAACCAACTTTCAAATGATTGATTCAAACCAGCAAAACAATATCAATGGCCTCAATAATCCAATAGGAATCCACAATTCAAGATTACAACAACATCAATCGGAAAATCCCCAAATTAACCGAAGTCAACCCCAAGGGTTCTTGAAATAATCCCCAAAATAGCCATTAAATCCGTAGGAATACATTTATCCAAGGTAGATAATTCATATCTAACATATTCCAACAACAATCCAAGCTTACATGAAGAAATCGGAAAGAAAAACCCAAAAATCCGAAATTCTAGATCCAAGAGATTAATACCTTTGATTTGATGTATTGGAGATGATGAAGTGAAGTTCATTTCATTACTCAATTTTTAATCTTGAAGATCATATTATTAATCTTGTTAACTTGTTCAAGATAATCATTTCAAGAATATCATCAGATAATCATGTTACCTCAGTTAATCATTCATATAATCACTGTGTTAGAGCGCGTATGCTCATTTTCATCATTTCATGACGTAAATCATAATGCGGTACTCATACGAGATCTATGATTATCATGCGACCTTCCTACTTCAGTATGGAGAGAGCTGTCAAGGGATGCACGGGGAGAGGCGGTGCGGGCGAAATCAGGAAATAATCACTCATTGCCAGAAGTCGTACCCAGACTCACTCGATCGGAAGATGTTCGGGTTGATCCACTCACTTTTATGCAGTCATGATGACCCATATGCAATTGCTCAATCATCATTGCGCCACTCGCCGAATTAATCGAGAGAACCCTCACGTATGAGCCTGCCGCTAAGGAAATTGCCGAGCAACAACCTTCATCTGCTGGCAAGAAATCAACGGCGTAATCAGTCCAAGGCGGCGTGCAACCTTCAAGAAGACTCGTGCAGTCCTAACTTTTCTGAGCAACCTCCTAAGGCGCCTAAACCCGGGATCTCATTCCCGAGCGGCCAAGCGGCCATCACCTATTTCAATCAAGTGAGGGAAGGGCCATTTCAAGACTAGGTGTACGACGCCGTCTATCACATGCCATAATCAGGAATTGTTGGGCATAAGGCCCGTTTTGCCGAAGGGACTCAAGCCGACTCGGTGGCATCTCAGTCCCAAAGCGATCAGCCGATTCGTAATCGATCGCTCACGGCTGCTTAAGACGGCGGAAGCGAATAAAGGCGGAACTCATATTTATCAGACGGGAGCGTCCGGTTCGGGGGCTGGCAAGTCCCGGGTTCACGCGATGAAGAGGACCGACGATTCAGAAGCCCGAATGACCTCAGGTATACTCATAATTCTATCTCAACCTGTGTGTACCCTTTTTGAGATGGTGCACCACATTCATTCATTTCCGAATCATGTTTGAATAGACTTCACTTGGATAGTCCTATTAATTGTGGACCTTATATCATGGGTCTACCTGGCGGTAGAAGAATTTTCGAAAATCATGAGGTTAAGAACTGACTGAATTAAGCTTAAATGACCGCGATTGGTTGGTGGACCAAATCGTGGTGGATTTACTTAAGGACGATGTAATATTGGGTATTAGTGGGATGGATCGTCATGACACCATCCTCAATGTTCGTAAACGTATGGTCACTATCATTTCCGTCGTTGGAGTCGAGTGTGTATTTCAGGGAGGTAATCCCCGTTGTTCCAGATGAATTATTAATATGATGGAGACAGTGAAATTACTCAATCAAGGTGTTCAATCATTCATCGTATCATTTTCATCGATTGGCCGTTCTAAGGCAATCGAGGTGCTCAATCATTCATCGTATCATTTTCATCGATTGGCCGTTCTAAGGAAATCGAGGTGCTCAATCATTCATTGTATCATTGTCATCGATTGGCCGTTCTAAGGCAATCGAGGTGTTCAGTCATTCACTGTATCATTGTCATCGATTGGCCGTTCTAAGGCAATCGAGGTGTTCAACCATTCGTGGTATCATTGTTATCGATTGACGATGTACTCCTAGACGAGCTACCTGTTTTACCTCCACCGAGGGATATGGAATTCACGATAGAGTTGGAGCCTGGTACGTCCCCATTATCGAAGGCACCGTACCGGATGGCTCCGACCGAAATGCAGGAATTGAAGGATCAATTAGAGGATTTGACCGAGAAGGGTTATATCCGACCGGGTGCGTCCCCGTGGGGAGCACCAGTGTTGTTTGTCAAAGAAAAAGGATGGTTCGTTCCGCTTGTGTATTGATTACCGGGAATTGAACCGGGTGACGATCAAGAATAAGTACCTCTACCCCGTATTGATGATCTTTTGGATCAACTTTAGGGAGCTTCAGTATTTCCAAGATCGACTTAAGATCTGGATATCATCAGTTGCGAATTCGAGAGTCGGATATCGCAAGGACGGCATTCCGAACACGCTATGTTCATTACGAGTTTGTGGTAATGCCGTTTGGGTTAACTAATGCACCTGCGGTATTCATGGAGTTAACGAATCGGGTTTTCATCGACCATTTGGATCAGTTCGTAGTTGTCTTTATTGATGACATTTTGAATTATTCTCGTGACGAGGAGGAGCACGAGTTTCACCTTCTTCAGGTGCTTGACATGTTGAAACGAGAGCAACTTTATGGAAAGTTTTCCAAATGTGAGTTCTGGATGTCCGAAGTGATGTTACTCGGGCATGTAATTTCATCAGACGGATTTCATGCCGACCCTCAAAAGACGGAGGCTATCCGAGTTTGGTTACCTCCGAAGGATGCTAAGGAAATCCGAAGCTTTCTTGGATTAGCCGGTTATTATCGGCGATTTGTGGAAGGATTTTCTAAAATCACTCAACCATTGGCAAACCTTTTGCGAAAGGATAAGAAATACATGTGGCCAGACGCGTGTCAGCGGAGTTTTGAAGAACACAAGAGCCGGTTAATTTCAGCACCTGTCCTTTCTTTACCGCAAGGGACGGAAGGATTTGTGGCTTATAGTGGTGCATCTGGACAGGGTCTCAGATATGTACTCATGCAGAATGGGAAAGTTAATGCTTATGCTTCACGGCAATTGAGACCTTACGAGGTTAATTATCTGACCCACGACCTGGAGTTAGCAGCCGTGGTGTTTGCATTGAAGATTTGGCGTCATTATCTTTATGGCGTTACCTGTCAGATATTCACCGATCATAAGAGTTTAAAGTATATATTTACTCAGAAGGAGTTAAATATGCGATAGAGTCGGTGGTTGGAACTAATCAAGATTATGATATCGAGATCCTTTACCACCCGGGCAAGGCGAATGATGTCGCCGACGCCTTGAGTCGTAAGTCCGTTCAGGAGCAGATGCTTGCTCGATTAACAATTCAAAAGGAACTTCAACAAGAATTTCTTAGACCCGAGATCGAGGTCTGGCTTCAGCGAATGCAAGGGCAACTTTGCATGTTAGAGATTTCATCGCCACTTGAGGAGACGATCAGAGTAAATCAGGGTTCAGACCCATCATTGTTGCGCATCCGTGAGGATGTGGCTCAGGGGAAGCCCCTGAATTTGTGGTCCACGAGTATGGACTATTGCGATTCAAGAATCGGTATACGTACCGGCGAATGATGAGTTGAAAAACTTGATTTTGAGAGAAACTCATGCTACCCCTTACTCCATTCATCCGGGGTCTAGCAAGATGTACCAAGACTTGAAACAAAATTACTGGTGGAGTAATGTGAAGCGAGAAGTCGCAGAATTTGTTTCGAGATGCTTAGCCTGTCAGCATGTCAAGATAGAGCATCAGCAACCGGCAGGTATACTGGGACCGCTCCCTATTCCAGAGTGGAAGTGGGAAGATATTTCTATGGATTTCATCACGAGTTTGCCGACGAGTCGTCGTGGCATGAATACAATTTGGGTAGTTGTGGACCGTTTAACTAAATCAGCTCATTTCCTTGAGATTAAGGATACGTGGGGTCCCGAGAGACTTGCCCAGTTGTTCATCAAAGAGATAGTGGGATTGCATGATACTCCTAAGAGTATCGTTTCCGATCGTGACGGACGATTCGTGTCACATCTTTGGAAATCAGTTCATCGTGCTATGGGAACTCAGCTTAATCGCAGTACCGCTCTTCATCCTCAGTCCGACGGACAATCAGAGAGGACTATTCAGACATTGTAGGACATGTTGAGGGCATGCGTCCTCGATTGGAAAGACGATTGGGAAGCCCAACTAACGTTGATCGAGTTCACATACAATAATAGTTGGCATTCTTCGATTAAGATGGCACCTTACGAGGCCTTGTACGGTCGTCGTTGTCGATCTCCTTTGTGTTGGGATGACTTATCAGAATTAATCGGCACCGAGCCCTATATGCTTATAGCCGCCCATGAGAAGGTAGCTTTGATCAGGAGTCGTTTGTTGACCGCTCAGAGTCGACAGAAATCTTATGCAGATAATCTTCGTCGACCATTAGAGTTCGAGACAGGTGACCATGTCTTGGTCAAGGTTTCCCTGAGTCGTGGTATCTTCCGTTTTGGGAAGAGGGGGAAATTGAGTCCGAGATTCATTGGGCCATTTGAGATTTTGGATCGAGTAAGCGAGTTAGCTTATCGATTGGCCCTACCCCCGGCGTTGAGCCGAATTCATAATGTGTTTCACGTCTCTCAGTTACGGAAGTATGTTGCCGACCCGAGTCACATACTTCAATTTGACGAAATCGAGATCGCCGATGATCATTCATATGAGGAGCGTCCTATACGAGTTTAGAGCGTCGAATCAAACAGTTGAGGAACAAGACGATTCCTTTGGTTAAAATTCAGTGGTCTAGACACGGAGTCGAAGAGGCTACTTGGGAAACCGAGGATAGTATGCAGGAGAGTTATCCCGAGTTGTTTGACCCTTATTTTCGGGGACGAAACTCTTTTAAGGGGGGGTGTATGTAATACCCGGTTGTAATTCAGTCATTATCATTCAGTGTTTATCATTCAGTAATTATCACTCAGTAATTTTCACTCATTAATGATCAATTGTCACTCATATTCAATCATTGTATTCATCGTTCAGAGTAATCGATCGTATCAATCGTCATTCATCATCAATCTAATTGGAGGATCGTGCCGTGTTTATCATCGTTGTCATCTTCATAGTGTGCTGTGTGTGAGGAGTAGCGCACGCTACCTCTCAACACTAGCGCACGCTAGTATGTTTTCAGCGATCCGTAAGGCACCGGATCGCAGTTGTAAGTAGCGCACGCTACGAATGGTAAGTAGCGCGCGCTAGTAGGCCGAAGTAGCGCACGCTATACAGTCGGTGTAGCGCGCGCTAAGGTCGGATCTGGTTGAGTCCAGTGGCTACTGGACTGAATGAGATTAATTCATAGCGCACGCTATGTGTGATTTTTAACGTACGCAAACGATATTGTAGCGCACGCTAAATATTGATTGTAGCGCACGCTACCGCGATCAGACCAGAGGACAGAAGGTTCTGGACTCCAGTACTGGGCATCAAATAATTCGTTAGCGCACGCTAACATTTCGGGGTTAGCACACTAAGTGTACAGCCGTAGCGCACGCTACAAAAGGTACGTAGCGCACGCTACCGTTTTCGGACAGTGGGTACTGGACTACCCAAAACACCCGTTAGCGCACGCTAAGAACTGGGGCTAGCGCACGCTAAACTGGGATTTCTATAAATAGGACGGTTCAGCCCTTACTTCGTCATTTTTCATATCTCTTCGTTTCTTCAGCGGTTTCGGACGATTCCGGGCGATTTGGAGAGTGTTCTTCGAGCTACAATCATCAATCATCATCTTCAAGTCTTTGAGTTGGATTAATCATCACTTTATCATCTCCAATACATCAAATCAAAGGTATTAATCTCTTGGATCTAGAATTTTGGATTTTTGGGTTTTTCCTTCCGATTTCTTCATGTAAGCTTGGATTGTTGTTGGAATATGTTAGATATGAATTATCTACCTTGGATAAATGTATTCCTACGGATTTAATGGCTATTTTGGGGATTATTTCAAGAACCCTTGGGGTTGACTTCGGTTAATTTGGGGATTTTCCGATTGATGTTGTTGTAATCTTGAATTGTGGATTCCTATTGGATTATTGAGGCCATTGATATTGTTTTGCTGGTTTGAATCAATCATTTGAAAGTTGGTTTCGATAATTTGGGTTTGGTTGTAACCAACGGGAAGGATATTTGCTACGTATTTGTTTGAATGCCCCGGTGAGTTTGATTATCGTTGTATCGACGTTTGAGTTGGTTATAATCGTGTTTGGTACGTGTATTGAACGGATTATTGGTAATTGTGTTATTCAAGGTTGTTCGAGCGACCGACATTTCATTTAGGACGTTGTTCGTGGACGGATATTCTTCATCGGTGTTTTGTAAGTAAATTCTTACTCGGTTAAAAGGATATTCATTCCTTTCGTTGTTGTTCATTCATAATTATAGTTCATTCCTAATGTATCATCCGTATTGAGACTTGTAATTGTCAATTAATCACTTCAGTCACGAGGAATGACGATTCCAATCATTTCATTGAGCTATCATTCATTTCACTATCATTTCATCTCAGTGAGTCATCATTGATCTCGATGTCACTTTATTATCTCGTGGCATTCCGGGTCATACTGGCGTGCCGGTTGGTATGTGTAGGATTTTCATGTCGGGCACATTTAAGTCGTGTGTTGGTTGTTTACCTCACATTGGACTGTGCACATGAGTCGATTGCTTCGTGAGAGTGATTAGGTATAAGACCACACGTGTATTCGATCGATACTCGTTTGTGGCTTGTGCACGAACACATTTCCATCCCGGGCACAGTGTGGCGCCACCCTTTGAGCCGTACTGTTAGTTGATTCATACAGCATGTTTGATTGCGTATGTTTTCAACAAGATTGGGTTATAATCTAACCGATCCATTTTTGATCGAACTTGTGGTTTATACATCATATATATGATTGTGTTTATTCAACTCTTGAGGATTGTTGTTATGTGTAACTGACCCCGTTGGGGGATTTTGTTTTCAGGTCATGGCAAGGCAAAAGCACGGGAATAGAATGTTGTCGGCGAGGAGTCCCAATGATACTAGTAGGGCCCCCCAGTCCGTTTCAGTTATTCATGTCTTTTCATCTTTATTTCCGCTACAGATTTCCGTTTGGATATTCATTTTCATTTAATGTTGTATATTTTATCTTCACATAAAATATACATGTATTCAGTATTCTTCCTGGGTGTATTATACTTAGACTCCTCATCGGAGTACTTGGTAATATGATGTGGTTCGGTACTACATTTACGTTTTATTTCATTCATTTTCACTCGTTTGGTGGGTCCCAGTCGGGGGTCCACGGCACTGTAATATCCGCCTAGTTTGGGGTGTTACATCTATCCGGTCCCCAAGTATCCTTAATACCCAAGAAGGGTGCAGACTTGGTCAACCGATCGACGATTACCCAAATCATATTCATCCCGGCCGTAGTTCTCGGCATGCCAGTGATGAAATCCATAGAGATGTTTTCCCACTTCCACTCGGGAATGGGAAGCGGCTTCAACAACCCCACTGGTCGTTGATGTTCGATCTTGATTTGTTGACACATCAAGCACTGTAGTACAAATTCCGTGACATCCTTCTTCATGTTGTTCCACCAAAAATTTCGTTTCAAGTCCTTATACATCTTACTCGTTCCGGGGTGGATTGAGTAAGGCGTAGCATGGGCTTCTCGGAGAATTCTCTGCCTCAACTCTAGATCATTCCGAACACAAAGCCTGCCCTGAAATCTCAGAATACTATCCTCGTGAACCATAAATCCAGGAGCTTTTCCTTTAATTACATCTTCCTTCAGTTGAGAAATCATCGGGCCACTCCACTGCTTCCCTTTGATGTCGTCAACCAAGGACGAAGTAATTTCGAGAGTACACAACTGTTCCCATACTTTTTGAAGCCAAACTTCTATCCCTGACGAATTTTCGTCTGAGATGTAAGAACCTCGAGCATTTCAAGAGATGCCGATTTGCGGCTCAAAGCATCCGCGACGGCATTGGCTTTTCCGGGGTGGTAAAGAATTTCCAAATCGTAATCCTTTATCAACTCTAACCAACGTCTCTGTCTCATATTCAGCTCTTTCTGACTGAAAATATACTTCAGGCTCTTGTGATCGGTATAAATCCGACATGGAGAACCATACAAATAATGCCGCCAAATCTTGAGTGCGAAGACAATTGCGGCCAATTCCAAATCGTGAGTAGGATAATTCATCTCATACGGCTTTAGTTGTCGTGATGCAAAAGCTATCGTCTTATCATGCTGCATAAGCACACAGCCAAGACCTTGTCCCGAAGCGTCACTATAAACTGCAAAGCCCTCACTACCATGTGGTAAAGTTAAAATCGGCGCTGAAGTCAAATGTTTCTTCAGCTCATCGAAGCTCTGTTGTCTCTCATCCGACCAAACAAACTTTTCGGTCTTCTGGAGTAATTTCGTAAGCGGCCGAGCGAGTTTCGAGAACCCCTCGACAAACCGACGGTAATACCCAGCAAGGCCCAAAAAGCTACGAACTTCCTTAACATTTTTAGGCGGTGCCCAATCTAGCACTGCCTCAATCCTCTGCGGGTCTATATGAACCCCTTCGGCCGAAATCACATGGCCGAGAAACATAACTTCTTCCAACCAGAACTCACATTTTGAGAATTTTGCATAGAGGTGCTCGGTTCTCAAAATATCTAGTACCAAACACAAGTGTCGGGCGTGTTCTTCTTTATCTCGAGAATAGATCAAAATGTCGTCAATAAAGACGACCACACACCTATCGAGATAATCGATGAAAATCTTATTCATTAACTGCATGAATACCGCCGGTGCATTAGTCAACCCAAAAGGCATAACTACAAATTCGTAATGCCCATATCTCGTCCGAAATGCCGTTTTCGGAACGTCGAACTCTCTCACCCTGAGTTGATAATACCCCGATCTTAAATCAATCTTCGAGAAAACTGCAATTTCAGAATCGATCAAATAAATCGTCTATGCGAGGCAAAGGGTATTTGTTCTTGATGGTTACTTTGTTCAGCTCACGGTAGTCGATGCACAAACATAGTGAACCATCCTTCTTTCTCATGAAAAGAATGGGCGCACCCCAAGGCGAAGCGCTCGGTCTGATGTACCCTCTTTCCAGAAGTTCTCCCAACTGATTCTTTAATTCTTGCATCTCGGAAGGTGCCATACGATAAGGTGCCTTAGAAATCGGAGCCGCATCTAGCTCTAAGTCCACAGAAAATTCTATCTCCCGATCTGGCGGTAATCCCGGGAGATCGTCCGGAAAAACATCGGGATACTCATTAACAACCGGGATCGAAGAGAAATCGACTTCGTTCCCTTCCGTTTTCAAGGCATACCACCAATAGCCTGTACAACCTTTATTCAAAAATTTTACGGCCTTCATGGCGTTGATAAGTAACTTGGATTAGCCCGATTTACGTCCCAAAAATGAGTACTCGGTTCCGTCTTTAGTCATCATGGTGGTAACTTTCGTACGGTAATTCATAATTGCTTGGTGACTATCAAGCCAATCCTCGCTGATGATCACGTCCTCGCCTACCATATCAACTACAATCAGATTCGATAACCATTCCATACAGGATATAATCACCGGAAAATCTTTAATCTCCCGGTTTCCCACAATTCTATCCCTGCTACGTAGTTTCACAATGAAGGGATCGCAAGCAGTCATACAAGTTATATTCAAACGGCGTACACACTCCAAGGAAATAAAAGAATGCGTAGCACCCGTATCAAAAAGCACACGGACTGGATGAGATAAAATATTAATGGTACCTGAAGCCACCGCTGCATCGGGTTCATCTGATCGACGCATCTCATAAACCCGTGGTTGTACCGAACCGACGCTAGAGTTCCCCCCCTCCAGCGTTCTGAACCCATCCCCGGCCCCTGCCGTAACTCTGCTGATTGATCAAAAGATTGCCGCTGATTAACGCCTTGGTCAAGTGGTGCTGGGGCAGAAGCCCGAGTGTCCAAAGTCTGATTTGGTTCGGAACAATAAGCCGCTCTATGTCCCATCTGTCCGCAAGTGTGACACTTCAGTGGCGGAAAATTGCATTCCAAATTAACGTGGCCTGGACGACCACAATTATAGCAAGTTACCGTGCGATTTGTGGTGCCCGGAGCAGAACCGAAACCCATCTTCCCTTTAGCAGAATGTGACGACTGTCCGGTAGAACAGTTAGTCGTCTGTGACCTTTGGAATTTTCCACTCTTAGAGCCAGAAAAATTCCCCGCAACCTTCTGCTTCTTCGATTCTTCAACGGTATCATTGTCGGGGCTTAACATATCATGGGCTAAAGCTCTGTCCTGATATTCCTTCAGTGTGGTACAAGCAAATCCGGCCATGTACCGCCGCAAGTCCATATTCATCCTCATATCAAAATAACGGATCTTATCACGCTCGTTTCTCACTTGATCCTTCACGTGGATCAATTGTTGGTTGTACTCTATAATTGCTTGCGAGACAGGAATATTCTGCGGTTTAGCCTCGAAAAAGGCCCGGATTCGGCCCTCTCGCACCTGCCAAGGACAAAACTCGGCCTCCAAAAGCTCCTTAAATTCATCCCACGTGGAAACACGATCCTGTGGCTTGATGACTTTCCACCATGTAGCGGCCTCCTTAGTGAGGAAATACTGGGCAATCGGTACTTTCCTCACTTCGGGGCAATCAACCGCTTCAAAAATTTTCTCCAACTCCGCTAGCCAATCTTCCCAACCTAACGGGTCTGTGGCACCGCCAAACTGTGGAGGGTGCATACAGATCACATTCTGAAGCAAGGCATCCGCGTTCGGGTTCGGATTATTCAGTTGAACGGTTTGGGCTAAAATGGTCATCTGGTTAGCCAATTGTTGAAGTACATTCGCAACTCCAACGTCCGCGCTGTTCCCCTGGCCAGTCGACTGGTCGTGCTGACTTTTGGTGTCAAGATGCACCGAGTTCGACAAACTGGGGTTGGTTGACCCCGCAACAGAAATGAGGGAAACGGCCGCGCCACGTCCTCGTCCATGTCCACGGCCATGGCCTCGTCCCCTACCAGCTGACATACTGAAGAACACACAAGGCACGTAAGTACAATTCAATCGCACGTCATCGAAGTGACCGATTCTCATGAATACCAAAATAGAAGCAAAACGAATAAGGAAACACCAGAAAAGTAAGAGGTCTTACAAGTACCGGTCGCATTGTGATGATGGCAGAGTAGTGATACTATGGACAAATGACGACTCAATCGACCCAAAAGACCAACAGCCTAGGTATCCATAGACCTAAGCTCCGATACCATATTCTGTAACACCCCCAAGTTATTCAGGGAATATTACAGCGCCGTAAGCCCCACCATGGGACCCACAAGGCTAAACATACGCGGAACTATAAATTTTGACCAATAAGGTCTACATACAATGGAATGAAGAACAATACAAAGGGTATTCAAAACATATCCAATGTATTCAAAGACATCACAACACAAATCGATACCTCGGCAAACACAGTCCGGAACATCAAGGAAAATGGAAAACAATACTCGAGTATTCAATAACCATTCTAGTACAACAACACTGAATAGAGAAACTCAAAACATAACTGGAGGAAAGCCACAGTATCACACTTGCCCATCATCTTCATGCCGACCCGATACCTGCCTGTCCGCTCTCCTGGAACCTGAAATACATAAAAATTATTTCCCCCATAAAGGGGTTAGCCGTCGAATAGCTAGTGCAAGTATATCAAGTATGAAACACAATACTCCTCGACAATAAAGTAAAGGTAACCGTCAATTCATCAATTCAAGACTAGTATTCCAGAATAACTAAATCTCATAGCATCACAACAATGCATACATGATCAACCATGGAACCGCACCAAAGGCTACGGAACCCTCAGGGGACCCATCGGCCCACCCCAGAGTGCTTAACCCAAATCATTTGTGGAATCGCACCAAAGGCTACGAAACCCTCAGGGGACCTGTCGGCCCACCCCAGAGTGGATATAAAACAATCATGCCATTCATATATCTTACTTTCAAAGTCGAGAACATACAATCATAAATATATACTTGCCTTTGAGACATCGTGAAATTGAACGGAAAAGAGTATGAGTTCGGTAGGTCCAAGAACGTGCTTCCGGCACCTAAACGATTCGTAAGGGATATGATAATCAATGATCTATATTTACGATTCACGAAAATACACGGATAAACAACTAGAGGTTGGAAAATCGCCCAAACTCTCACAAGTCCGAAAAAGGCACAATCCAATCCGAAAAATTGTAGGAAAAGCATGTATATGGAATAGATATATCATAATCTCAAGGTTCTCAAGCTTCAAAACGGATAAATCGGACGAATCTAGGAGAAACCCCAAAATTCCCAAAAAATAGGGTTCTAAGGATTTTTACCTTGATTTGGACGTTAGGATGGATTAGATGTTGTGAAATCCTTGTTCTCCAACCCAATATGTTGTTGTCTGAAGAAGAATCGCTCCCAATTGCCCAAAATCGCCTCTCCCGAGCTCCTCCCATCGAAAATAAGTGAAAAGGATGAAAAATGACGAAATGGAAGTCAATTGTCCAATATATATCCGCCCAGTCTAGCGCACGCTACGCTTCCTTCATTAGCGTGCGCTAGCGAGGTCACCGGGTAGTCCAGTGGCTTCTGCCGGACCCGTTAGCGTGCGTTAATCGCCTTTCTCTAGCGTGCGCTAGCCAAAAAGTGGCGTCCAGTAACTGGAGTCGAGAACCTACTGTCCTCGCCCTGCTCAAGCCTTAGCGTGCGCTACCGCTATGGCTTAGCGTGCGTTATGCAACAGCTTTAGCGTGCGCTAGCCGAAGCCTAGCCTACGTTACCTGATAGTCCAGAAAACCTGACAACCTCACTGCCTCTGCCGACCAGCCCGTTAGCGTGCGCTACAGACGGATGTTAGCGGACGCTACTAACCACGAATAGCGTACGCTAACGAACTCCTAGCGCGCGTTAACCGCCAGTCCAGAGAGTAGTCTGAGTTACTGGTCCTGACCTGACTGGTCCCTTAGTGCGCGCTACGGCTCAAGGCTAGCGTGCGCTACTCAAGCAGAATTAGCGTGCGTTAGCGTAGGCCTAGCGTGCGCTATTTCTCTGACTCAGGACACTTCCGCAAGGTCTAAACAACACGATTGTGATCCAAACAAGATATGAAGCTTTATAACAATATCGACAACACCACCAAGAGTTTACAGAGTGACGAAATAAGAAAAACGGCAAGGCTAAACAGTCAATAAAAGTACGGGTATTACAATAGCCCTGCAGCAAGGTACGACAGATGAGTTCTTTAAGAGGTCCCTAGCCAAAAATGCCCCTGAAACTATGAATGATCTCCAGGATAGGGCAGACAAGTATATTAAGGCTGAAGAGAGCTTGAAGAGGGGAATGAGTCAAGAGGATGGGAGAAAAAGAAAGGGTGACAGAGATTGTGACGAGGAGGACAAACCTCCAAAGACTGATGATTCGACCCTAAAAATAATGGACCAAGGTTCATAGAGTATTCAAGGCTTAACGCTCCTAGAAGTAAGATTTTTATGGAAATTTGAAAGGAGGGATATTTACGATGGCCCAAGGAGATGAGAACTGATCCTAGTAAGAGAAATAAGAATTTTTACTGTCGTTTTCACAAAGATTATGGTCATGATATTGATAATTGTAGGCAATTGAAAGATGAGATTGAGTTCCTCATTAAAAGGGGATTGATAACACTCATTTTTACACATATTTTTATAAGGTTTTTCCGGATTTTAAGATCCTAAAATGTGTAGAATTGTGTCGTTTGTACTCATATTGTGTTTGTTAGACTTGATCATGCTTGGGTACATTTTATTTGATTTTATAGGTGTTTTAATGACATTATCAAGCAATAACGAAGTCTCAATCCCCAATACATATCAAGCAATGCGGAAACGAGAGAACGAGGCCTAAAACGATGAAGATTGAAGCACTATCTGTTGTATTTTCTAATTTACAGATTTATTACTGCGAATCAGGATTTGTACTATATATGTATGTATTCCTCATGAAATCAGCTTCGCAACGGTATATCATACGCTAAATTCCGAGGTGTATCGAGGGAGATATGGCTTCTAGACCACGGCTTCACAGTCCAGACTGCACACGGGCCGTGTCACATGACACGGCCGGGTCTGCTTTCCAGAGAGTTTTTGCATTTTCTGGGACAGTATGACACGGGCCGTGTCATTTGACACGGGCCGTGTCACTTTTCGGTGCAAGTCTATTTTTTTGACATTTTACACGGTTTGAATGGAATTTCTTGGCATTTTTGGCTTGATAAAAGGCATTGGACTAGACTTTTGAAGCCATATTACGAATATTGGAGAGATTAGAGAGAGAAAAACGCAAGATTGGGGGCTTTTACTCCAAAAAGAAGGAGATTTGAAGGAAATTCTTGAAGAACACTTCAAGAACATTTGAAGGCTTCAACCGGGATCAATCAAGACACCTTACGAGTTTTATCTTCTTCCTACCTTTTATTCATTTTGTTGTTTTATTTAGCATGAACATGATGAACATGATGATTATTAATCTTTTTTTCATTACCATGTCCGGCTAAGGTCGTTAGATTCCGGACATGGGAGTACGTTGATTTGCCATGGTTTTGAGGGATTGATGATTATATATATCTAGTGTGATTTCTTTATCAAATACTTGATTTTGATTCATGTTTAGACACTTGATCAATGTTTTTACATGTTAAACTTAATTGCTCATAATTCGAGAGAAGAGGGCATTAATAGGTTTCGAGTATTTGACGTAGTAAATTACGAGATTGAGAAATCGGTGATGAACTATGATGATGTTTAAATCTTATGAATATTTTGGAGTTAAATAATTTATAATAGACGAATACGTTGTTATAGGTTGTGTAATCTACGTTTTAATGCATCTTGAGAGAGACTTTAGAATATTATCGTGATTATCATTTTGAAAACATACTTGGAACTTTTTGGAACCAATCCCGACTAAACTTAGTAATCAACGGAAACCTAGCCTTGGAATCTATATTTCAAACTCTTACAATTCTCCTTAATTCGGATATTTTCTTTTATTGTCATCGTTTTATTTTATTCCGTTAATCATCCATTCAACTTTCGATCGTCTAAATAAAACCGGAATCATTATAATCTAGTACTCAATACAATAGAAATATTTAGTCTCTGTGGAATACGACCTTGCTCGCCGCTTTCTACATTTACTCCGTATACTTGCGGATTGTTTAAAAAATATAGCGAACAAGTTTTTGGCGCCGTTGTCGGGGACTAATTTATTTTTATTAGTGTTGATATTACGATAAGTGTTTCCGGTCTTACTTTAGACAATTTTTTTTGTTTGTTTTGTTTTATTTTGTTACTTCCGTATTGTTTTTGGTCGTGTTGCAGGACGTACATGAACACCCGCTCCTTTCGAGAACCTTTGGAAAAATTTATTCCCGAAGTAGAGGCATTTGCTCGAAGAACAAGTGTTGCTACACGGAAATTACGAAGGGATCTATCTGACGAAATGGAAAAAGCGGGAGATATGATTGCCGACATGGGCAATGATAATACAATAGCCCACAATCCAAACAATGGAGGCGTACGGGCTGAGCAGCCCGCAGTCCGAATTCAATCGATTCGGGATGGATTTCGGCCGAGGCTTGACCAAAATTATGGGGGAATTTCTCATATTCCTATCAACGTCCTCAATTTTGACCTCTTCATGGTTTTCCGGAAGACCAACAAATGTGTTTCTTTTATAATGGGTTGGCCGGAGAGACGAGAAATCTTATTGATGCTTCGGCCGGAGGAGCAATACTAGCCAAAAGCGCAGAGGAAGCATATGAATTGATCGAGAATATGGCCATGAATAGCTATCAATGGCCTACCGAAAGGACTAATGTTCGTAGAGTGGCTGAAGTTTCAGATTCGGATCCCATAAAGGCTTTAACTGCACAAATGTCGATTTTGACCAAGCATTTGGGAGTTCTGACGAAGAGTGCAAATGAAAAAATAACTCCTAAAGGAAGTGCACCACCACCCGACCCTTTGGAGGAGGCTCATTACATCAATAACCATAATTTCAATAACTATCGAAATAATCCTCATCCGGGGTTTTATCATCCTTCAAATAGGAATCACGAGAATCTTAGCTACGGGAATTCGAGAAATATGTTGCAACCGCCGACGGGATTCAAAGTGTCAAATGGTGAAATAATCGAAGAATCGAAGCCAAATTCTAATCTAGAGAATATTTTGGCTACTTTTATGATGGAAACAAAAAGTCGGTTTACCCGAGATGAAGAAAAGCTTGATCGGATTGAAAATCATGTGACTCAATTAGCAACCACCGTTGGAGCTCAAATGAGAAACTTAGAAACGCAAATCGGTCAATTGGCTAAGATTTTGGGGAGCCAACATCAAAAGGGCCAATTTTCAAGCAACACAGAGGAAAATCCAAAAGCACAATGCAATGCTATTTTTTCGTGCACCATGAATGAAGAGCTACCGGAATCGGAGAATGAAAACGAAGATGCAACCGTGTTGTCTAATAAAGCTGATTTGATAATTAATGAGGTGAAGGATCAGTCCGATATTGAGCATATCGAGGAGAAGAAGAAATTTGAGGTTTTCATGCAAGACATGTCGTCAAAGAAAAAAGAATTGGAGCGCCTACCGACTAAGCTTAAGGATCCAGGGAGTTTTTCAATTCCTTGCGCTATTTTGGGTTGTTCATTAAATGATGTATTTGTTGATCATGGTTCAAGTGTCAATATATTGCCTTTGTCTATTTTCAGGACACTTGGATTAGGAGAGTTGAGACCATCTCTAGTGAGCTTACAATTCATAGATCGATCTTTAGCTTACCCAAAGGGAATTCTGGAGGATGTAATTTTAAAAATTGATAAGTTCGCCTTCCCCGTTGATTTTGTAGTGCTTGATGATGATGGGAAGCAAGATGGTCTAGTAATACAAGTTGATTTTGTAGTGCTTGATGATGACCGGTTGTAAGTATTACTTGAGCCAAAGTTTTTATTGTTTAAATACTATACCCCCTTCGTGTGTATATTATTTAATTCAAGTTTGGGGGGAGATATTGGGTCAAGATATACTTATATTGTTCGTTTTTTTTTAATTTTATTGTTTGTTTGTTTCTATTTTTTTCGAATTTTAGTATGAAGATTTGCTTGGATTTTGGTGTGGATTGTTGTTTTTGAACTTGGTGTGTTTTGAGTATTATGTACTTGGATGAAACTCGAAAGAATGAACTCTTGTCTTGGATACCTCGGGATTTATTTTATTATTTTGATATGCAAATCGAGGATAATTTGAAGAGAAAAAATTGTAGAATAATCAAAAGGGTGTGAAATTGAATAAATAGTTTAATATCTTGGAAATATGAACAAATCTAACTTGTGAGCTTTTGAGCCTTCGTGCATTATTAAATATGCAAGTTTCATTGTCGAGTGTATCATTCATGTTTTAAGACTCTAGAACTTGCCTTGGTATCTTATTCAAAACTACAAATGTGTGTGCAAATTAGTGAAAGTGATTTTAGGCGATTTTTTTGGCAACCCTTCAAACCTTTTGGCCAACCCGAAAATTTATTTCCCTAGTTAGCCCGATTGAGCTTAAAGCTTATTTCTTGTTAGCCACATTATGAGCTTTCCGTTCCATTATAAACTTTTGTCCCTATACTTGAGCTTATTAGAACAAATTGGCAAAAGAATGAAAAGGTGTGCGGAGGCGGTTGGGAGTATTGTTGGTTCAATTGCAATGATTCATCAAAATAAATTTGAAGGAAGAATGGTGTGATTATAATGATGATGTTGTCCACCACATGAAAAGAAAAAAACGAAGAGTGGGCACAAAAAAAAATGAAACGAGATTTATTGGAGCGATAAGGAGGAAATAAAATAAATGGAGCAATAAGGAGTAATAAGGTTGTGATTTCACTTTCAAAAGCGCTTAGTGCGATTATATTAAAATTAAGGGGTTGAAGAAGCGAATTCCAGGGAAAACAAAAATTTGAGCTTCTAATTGAGCGAAGTGATTATAGGGATGTAGTTCTAATTTGCTCAAGTCAAGTCACTTTAGCCATACTTATCCTACCCCGACCAAAAAGCCTACATTACAACCAATAAAGTCCTTTTTGATTTACCAAATTTGCATGCACAACTACTGGTAGAGATGTAGACGATTAGCAAACCTATGGGGATTCTTATTTCATTGAATGAGTTTTGAGCGTCACTTATCCAATTATACACTTTGAGAGTGAGTAAATACACTTGACTGGTGAGGTTCATATTCTTCAAATATTGGCTATGATGTTAAGGAAGCACCCCAGAGATTTAAATACTTTATAGAACTCGACTTATTTATTTCTTGAGGCGCATTGATGAATTCCCAAAATAATCCTTTGAGGTGTGTTGAGGAATGAGTTCCCTTAAGAGTGGTTATTTTAAAGTGCATTGCTCGGGACGATCAACGTTCAAGTTTGGGGGATTTTGATAACACTCATTTTTACACATATTTTCATAAAGTTTTTCCGGATTTTAAGATCCTAAAATGTATAGAATTGTGTCATTTGTACTCATATTATGTTTGTTGGACTCGATCACGCTTGGGTACATTTTATTTGATTTTATAGGTGTTTTAAGGACATTATCAAGCAATAACGAAGTCTCAATCCCCAATACATATCAAGCAATGCGGAAACGAGAGAACGAGGCCTAAAACGATGAAGATTGAAGCACTATCTCTCGTATTTTCTACTTTCCAGATTCATCACTTCGAATCAGGATGTGTACTATATATGTATGGATTCCTCATGAAATCAGCTTCGCAACGGTATATCATACGCTAAATTCCGAGATGTATTGAGGGAGATATGACTTCTAGACCACGGCTTCACAGTCCAGACTGCACACGGGCCGTGTCACATGACACGGCCGGGTCTGCTTTCCAGAGAGTTTTTGCATTTTCTGGGACAGTATGACACGGGCCGTGTCATTTGACACGGGCCGTGTCATTTGACACGGGCCGTGTCATTTGACATGGGCCGTGTCACTTTTCGGTGCAAGTCTATTTTTTTGACATTTTACACGGTTTGAATGGAATTTCTTGGCATTTTTAGCTTGATAAAAGGCCTTGGACCAGACTTTTGAAGCCATATTCTGAATATTAGAGAGATTAGAGAGAGAAAAACACAAGATTGAGGGCTTTTACTCCAAAAATAAGGAGATTTGAAGGAAATTCTTGAAGAACACTTCAAGAACATTTGAAGGCTTCAACCGGGATCAATCAAGACACCTTACGAGTTTTATCTTCTTCCTATCTTTTATTCATTTTGTTGTTTTATTTAGCATGAACATGATGATTATTAATCTTTCTTTCATTACCATGTCCGTCTAAACTCGTTAGATTCCGGACATGGGAGTACGTTGATTTGCTATGGTTTTGAGGGATTGATGATTATATATATTGATAAGTGTCAGTTTTGTACACTTATCTGTAATATCCTAGAATTTCACTATGATTTTTTCGCATTATTTTATCTGGGATGTACTGTACAGAGTGGGACCGACACGATATGAGTGGATAATTTTGGAAACCGTGACAGCCGTGCCAGTATGTCTATCGAGGTTATTTTGATTCTAGGATATTACATGCTTGGTGTGTTTTTCGATGTCGGATATACCGTATGAGTATTTATATGATTGCCGTACTTGGTCGACAGTTGTAATTGGGGGTATCGTGCATCATATGTATCGTATGAAAATGTTATCGGGACGAGTATATGTATTCGGTATGTCATGTGTATGTGTTCGGTTTATTGAGACGACAGACAGGGGCAGAAATGGCTAAGTATGAAAACCATTACGTACGCTATGTAAGGAGTCTTACGTACGTAAGTAAGCAAGATTAACGTACGTTAAGGAATGTACATTACGTACGTTAAGAAGGAATTCAGACAGGATCGAGCCGTGGTCGGCAGGTGGGACCCAAAGTGGTGCCGCCGCACAGGATGTGGACAGGCGAGTCAACCCCGGCATTACGTACGCTATGCATGGCATATTACGTACGTAATATGGGTTGATACTGTATCAAGTCAACCGCTACATTACGTACGCTACGGTGATGGTATTACGTACGTAACGCAAGGTGCAAAATAGTACAGATTACCCTGGATGACGATTACGTACGCTATATAGGACATATAGCGTACGTTAAAGGCCTTACATACGTTAACTTTGGGACTTAATGTACGTAACGAGATGCGCAGTTTATAAAATAAGAACGGGACTTTCATTTCCTCACGAAAGGAAACACATTTCCTCCTCCCCAGCTCGTCCCTCTCCACTCTCAAACCCATCTCAGACCCTCATACCCTTGTTAAGACTTTGATAAGGATGATCGGAAGCTTGAAACTTGGAGTTCTTGGAGTTTTGGAAGTGTTTGATTGTGTTATTCATCTTCAAAAGGTATATTGATGAACTCTACTCCTTGAATTCGGATTTTGATGTTAGTGTTGATGTTCTTCTTCGTATAAAGATGATTATGGTATTGTTGTTACGATTCTCGAGGATATATGAACTATATGTTGAAAGGAAGATGATGATATGTTGGTTTTTGTCTTGAAAATGTTGACTATGATTATAGAATCATGTTGTTCTTGGTGATCTTGGTAGTATTGCTTCGATTCTC
This sequence comes from Orobanche coerulescens, assembly GCA_033398695.1. Classification (NCBI taxonomy): domain Eukaryota; kingdom Viridiplantae; phylum Streptophyta; class Magnoliopsida; order Lamiales; family Orobanchaceae; genus Orobanche; species Orobanche coerulescens. The sequence goes on along the minus strand of CM065818.1, from coordinate 11,843,386 downwards.
GATGTTAGGAGGATCGTATGTTGGAGAATATGATGATACATGCCTTGGAGTATGGATTAGATGATGGTTAGATGTTAGAACGCATTGAATTACGTCGTTTTGTTGGCTTCAAACGTGATTATGGATTAATTCATGTTCTTGAAGAATTCTTGAATGATATATGTCCGTAAATTGGAAGGATTACGATTAATTTTGGTATATGATTATTCATAATGATAGCCGTAATTGTATTCCTATGAATTTGCAAGAATGAGCCGTGTTAGTCCGAATTTAAGATTGAAGTCGGAACCGATAATGTTGTAGATGTTGGTAGAACTATTGAACACCGAATTTCGGCTTGTGTTCGTATTGTTAAGAGTTGATATGGTTTGATTTCGTATGATCGAGATATCGTCGAGTTTGATTAGTTGGTCATTTTGGTGTTGATTGTTATTGAACGTATCGTTAATTGATTATTGCATTAGGTTGCGTTAGTGATCGTTGAAGTTAACCGTTGTGCTGCGGAGCTTGTAGACGAAGACGGCGGGATTGATAGCGGCTTCGTCGAATTGGTATCGAGGCAAGTTATGCTTGCTCAGTTCATAATGTTAATAAATGATTTCGTTTTCATTTCATTTATGATTCATATAGCAATGGTATTATGGAATATATGAATTGTCGGATTGGTGGTATGTATGGTATTTTTGGACTAAGATAAATCATAATGTATATGATTTTAAGGATGTCTAATGGAAATGGGAACGTGAACTATAATTTGGTCTATTGCATGACAAGTCGGATATCAAGGTTAGTTATCGTGTCGATGTTGAACTCGGGATGGTGGTTGGGTATTTGTTATGGACTGTACATCATTTTGGATTGTCGGATAAACCGTGTATTCGTTCAGGGCGGTTGGTCGTGGAAAGGTTAGCGTCTCCATCTTGAGGTAAATTAATATTGTTAGATTATGATAATCATCATGTTGCATTTTTGCATGTGTGTGTTGATATTTCATATGGTGAATGTGCACCATTGTTTGTTACGTTTTGTGAAGTGCTCTTTCTTGAGCCGTAATCTGTGGGGCCGATGTGTTGGGGATAAAACCTGTATGGTACCCGAATGGAAATGTGTTAGGGGATAAGACCTAAATGGCACCTATGTCCGGAGTATTCCTGAGTAGATGCTTAGTGACCCTCATTCGCCTTGGGAGTTTATGTGATATTGTCCGGAGTATTCCTGAGTAGATGCTTCCGTGACCCTTGGCTGCTGCCTTGGGAGTTTATGTGCTATTATTATATGCATTGTTGAGCATGTTGTGAACTATCGTCTGACGGGATACGACATTGTGGTCGTGTAGGTCTTTCATGATCGAGTTATTGTTTCCCTCTGGAAAATCTTCTGATCCTTGTTGGATATGCGTTTCTTCGAGATTGGTTGTCATATTGTATCGTGGCATATCTGGAGTCAGATACGTTCTGATCGTTCATGTTAGGATTTTCGGGACGGGCACGTGTAGCATGTGTTGGTTTCGGCCTCACATTGAACCGTGCACACGAGACGTACTTCGCGAGGCTGATTAGGTACGAGACCAGACGTGTATTGATCAATACCCGTGGTTGGCTTGTACACGGACACATGTCCGGATCGAGCGTATCGTGACGTCCATCTTGAGTCTTATTGATTGGTCGTTCACAGTCCATGTATAATTGGATCTGTTCGATATTCGGGTTGTCTTTGAAATCTCGTATATATGATTTGTGTATGGTTGACGATTTTAATCTCTCGTGTATCTGTCGCCATTGAACCTTTACTAATCTCATTCGGCGTTACCATATCGATGGTCAACTGATTGATATCGATCCTTTATGAATCTCGTTTGGAGTGCACCCTGTCATTGGTAATCTCGTTCGTTATTGATCCTTATTGATTCCGTTTGGGAGTTGTCTCACCGTTGGTATTCTTGGCTATTAGTCCTTGATTGATGTATCGGAGTTTACCGTGTTGTCTGTATTCTCGGTTGTCGATTTCTCATTGACCTTGTTGGAGTTTACCGTATCGTCGGTATTCTCGGTTATTGATTCTTCGTTAATTCTTACTATGTCGTCGGTATTCTCGGTTATTGATTCTTCATTGATCCTTACCGTGTCGTCGGTATTCTCGGTTATTGATTCTTCGTTGATCCTTACCGTGTCGTCGGTATTCTCGGTTATTGATTCTTCGTTGATTCTTACCATGTCGTCGGTATTCTCGGTTATTGATTCTTCGTTGATCCTTACCGTGTCGTCGGTATTCTCGATTATTGATTCTTCGTTGATCCTTATCGTGTCGTCGGTATTCTCGGTTATTGATTCTTCGTTGATCCTTACCGTGTCGTCGGTATTTTCGGTTATTAATTCTTCGTTGATCTTGTTGGAGTTACCAGATCATGGTATTCTCGTTCGTGGTTGATCCTTTGTCGATCTTGTGTGGAAATATCATGTCATTGATATTTCCGTTGTGATGCATCGATTATTTATCATTATTGACTGTGTGAGCATTCATGCTTTGTATTGATATCCGGGACTTGCCATTGTTTCGGGACAGTTGATTTGCAGATGTATCGTGTGATATCAGTTTCTATCAGTATTGGGTTCCGATTGTGCGACCCAGCCAGCAGAATTGAACTTGGCCAGATTATTCTATACTCGAGATATGTTTATGTTTGGAAATCATGGTAGTGTTTCGGATACAGTACAGGTGATTACTTTTGAATTCATTCATTACTTAAGGACACAAGGTGTGGGTTATGGTAAGAATTGATTTGTTATGGATCGTGGCAGGTTGGTAAGGTTACTACGGTGAGATTACATGGGAATTATTCTTACCTTGTAATTACATTGATATGTATTGTTTTTGTGATGTGATCGTTATCATTGTTGAGTATTATGACTGACCCCGTCGTGGGCTTTATCTTTTAGGTACTCGGAGTTCGAGCTAGTAGCGGTCGTGAAGGGATGAGCTTTCCGGTGATACTGGCTATGGCGTGATTGTTGGGATTATGTATTCTTTTCTGGTTTTCTAATTCCGTTGCAAATGTACTTAATTGTGTTTTTATCCGCTGCGTGTGTATATTTCAAATGGATTTCAGTATTCTTTGAACCATGTTTTTATCCGATGCGTGTGTGTGTACCTTCAAAGGGCTTTTTGACATTTTTAAATATTTTTGAAAATGATTTTAGCCTTGTGGGTTCCAATATGGGGCCCACGGCGCTGTAATATTCCCGGTCGGTTTTGGGGGTGTTACAGAAAATGGTATCGGAGCTTGGGTTTCGTAAAACCCGGGCGTGTGTGTTATGTGGCTCTACCGGTGCGGTAGTAGTGTGACTTTTGAAAATGATTTTCTGACTTTTGAGTCAAACCGATTTTGGAGGTTTCAAAATTTTTGAAATATTTTCAAATTGTTGTATTTGCGATGCCGGTGTGTTGTTAGTGTGTTGAGACTTTGTATGTGAGTCGTATGCTGGTATCACGGAAGATCATCGACTTCACGGACCTGTAAGTATGTTCTTTCAGTTATTTCAGTTTTGATGATGATTACTTGAGTATGGTGTCGTGATTTTGAGATATTTCGGGATTGAGATACTGATTATGACAGGTGTTGAGTTTCGAGGACGAAACTTATTTAAGTGGGTGTATATGTAATATCCTAGAATTTCACTATGATTTTTTCGCATTATTTTATCTGGGATGTACTGTACAGAGTGGGACCGACACGATATGAGTGGATAATTTTGGAAACCGTGATAGCCGTGCCAGTATGTCTATCGAGGTTATTTTGATTCTAGGATATTACATGCTTGGTGTGTTTTTCGATGTCGGATATACCGTATGAGTATTTGTATGATTGCCGTACTTGGTCGACAGTTGTAATTGGGGGTATCGTGCATCATATGTATCGTATGGAAATGTTATCGGGACGAGTATATGTATTCGGTATGTCACGTGTATGTGTTCGGTTTATTGAGACGACAGACAGGGGCAGAAATGGCTAAGTATGAAAACCATTACGTACGCTATGTAAGGAGTCTTACGTACGTAAGTAAGCAGGATTAACGTACGTTAAGGAATGTACATTACGTACGTTAAGAAGGAATTCAGACAGGATCGAGCCGTGGTCGGCAGGTGGGACCCAGTGTCGGCTGCTTTCGGCGCAGGATGTGGACAGGCGAGTCAACCCCGGCATTACGTACGCTATGCATGGCATATTACGTACGTAATATGGGTTGATACTGTATCAAGTCAACCGCTACATTACGTACGCTACGGTGATGGTATTACGTACGTAACGCAAGGTGCAAAATAGTACAGATTACCCTGGATGACGATTACGTACGCTATATAGGACATATAGCGTACGTTAAAGGCCTTACGTACATTAACTTTGGGACTTAACGTACGTAACGAGATGCGCAGTTTATAAAATAAGAACGGGACTTTCATTTCCTCACGAAAGGAAACACATTTCCTCCTCCCAGCTCGTCCCTCTCCACTCTCAAACCCATCTCAGACCCTCATACCTGTAATACCCGGTTGTAATTCAGTCATTATCATTCAGTAATTTCATTCGGTGATTGTCACTCAGTGGATTTTCAGTCATTTATAATCATTCATCAATCATATTCATTCACCGTGTTCACCGTTCGGAAAAACTTCGAGTTGTGTATCGTTATTGTTCATTGTTTCAACTTTCCTCATATGAGTTCGACTTTGTTAGATCACCATTAATTTTTGGTAACTCCAAAAATTCTAAATCTTTGCAATATTATAGAGCATCGAGTTAGCTTTCCAATGGTTCGAACGGTGAGTCAATCGGAGTCCGGACGAGAGAGTTATGGTCGTTTTAGCTCAACCGCTCATTTTTCGATTTTGGCGATCCGCCGAACGAACTCGGCCGTGTCGTCCGACACGGCCCGTGCCGTACTCGTCCGGAAAGTGCCGAAGTGTTCGCCTCGGGACCCGACCGTGTCGTGCAGCACGGCCGAGTCGAACCCTTCCGGATAAGCCGGAGCGATCGCTGACACGCCCGACCGTGTCGTGCAGCACGGATCGAGTCATGCCGAAGTCGCCGTCGGACGGTCACTATCGGGAGGCCCTCGCGCGCGACCGTGTCATGCGGGACACGGTCGAGTCCTGTCGGCCAAGCCATCGGCCGGTATGCGACACGACCGTGCCGATCGGCACGGGCCGTGTCCGCAGCACCAACTCCCTTAAATTCATTTTTTCAAGATTTCAGCCATTTTTTCCCCTTTTCTTCACCTTCAACCGAGAGAGTAAGCTTGAGGGAAGGTTTTTCCTTCACAAATCATTTGGGTGTTTGATTTTCTTCATCTTCTTTCGATCGTGAAGCCCGGATAATCAATTTAACGCGTGTTCTTCGGATTAAAGTACTTGGTTCTTCAAAGGTAATATTCTTCAACACCTTGGATGTCGATTCTATGTTGAGATATGATGTTTTGGACGTTATAATCATGTTATATGAAGGGACATGTATATGATTATGAGTTTATATAAGGATTCATTGGATTATTGAGGGATTATTCAAGAACACTTTGAATATCGAGTTGAAATTGGGGGTTTTCGATTAATTGTCGTTATAATCACGTTTTCGGATATTCATTTTGGATTATTGATAGTATTCATGGGGTTTTGTGGGTTTGAATCATTCATTGGAAGTTGGTTTCGGATGTAATTGAGTTTTGGTTGTAAACAATTGGAAATTGTTTACAACGCGTTTGTTTTAATGCCCCAATGAGTTTCGGGTATTGTTGTATCGACTTTTGAGTTGGTTGTGATCATGCTTGATTCGTGTATTAAGAGAATTGTTGGTATTTATGTTGTTCAAGGTTGTTCGAGCGTGATAATTTCATTAAGGACGTTGATCGTGGAGGTACCTTCTCGCCTTCGGTTTGAGGCAAGTTTTATACTTGTACTAGTCAATGAGATTAATGTCATCATATATGTGTATAAATGTGTTGTATCATTCCGAGACTTAGTCTCTTCATGAATTCATTGATATTAAGAGATCGTTCGATACGATACCTTTCGGCAATTTTGCCCAAATATTTATTGTTATTCCTTTTTGGATTGTCATTAAAACTGTACACGCCGATTAAAGGCATTGGCTTATTCATTTCTCACCTTCGTAAACCGGTAACCGATTAAAGGTACCGAGGCATCCTTCATATCATTGTTATCGAATTGCCGTTCGCAGACAAATCGAAATATTCAATCATTCACTATATCATTATATCGATTGACCGTTCTAAGGCAATCGAGGTATTCAATCATTCATCATATCGTTCATATCGATTAGCCATTATAAGGAAATCGAAGCGCTCAAGCATTCATGGAATCATCCGCTGCATCATTGTCATCGGTTAGCCGTTCTAAGGCAATCGAGGTGTTGAGTTGGGACCGTCGAGGATGGTCTTTGGCCGACTCAAGACAAAGATACCATCCCTAATTGTGATACGGCTTTCATGCGTGGCTTCGCCCTAATTGTGATACGGCTTTCATGCGTGGCCCTAATTGTGATACGGCTTTCATGCCGTGGCTTCGCCCTAATTGTGATACGACTTTCATGCCGTGGCTTTGGCCCTAATTGTGATACGGCTTTCATGCCGTGGCTTCGCCCTAATTGTGATACGGCTTTCATGCCGTGGCTTCGCCCTAATTGTGATACGGCTTTCATGCCGTGGCTTCGGCCCTAATTGTGATACGGCTTTCATGCCGTGGCTTCGCCCTAATTGTGATACGGCTTTCATGCCGTGGCTTCGCCCTAATCAATAACTTCTTGTTTCGGCTTCATGTGATTGTGATATTTGTGATTTTGGCTTGTTTTAGGCCTTGTGATTGTCTTGTTAATTTCATTGGAGCCTCGGGCATTGTGATTCATATTTAATCCTGCTCGGTTTGGTTCATGTCGTGTAATTCATTGTGGTATTCTCGTGATTATGATTCGTTGGGCACTTATGTTCTAACTCGTCGAGCGGTATTAATAGTATGCCGTGGGCATAGTATTTCACGAATGCTCGGTTCTTACCTTCGTTTGTGAGCATCTCGTATTATTATCATCATTATACCGTTTCATTACGCCTTTGGATGCATATCATGTTATACATGTATTTGATGTTCATTATCTGGATGGCCCGACCTGGGGCGGAACATGTTTTCATGTTTTAGGTGCTTGCGAGGAGAGAGTTGAGGCACAGGGGCATGACGATGGCGACGAGGCATACGAGCGATACTAGTCCGAGTTGTTTATTGTTGGTCAGTCAGTTGGAGTGTACTCCAGTCTTGTCAGTTGTTGTCGTGTTGTATTACCCGAACAAATGTTCGTGGATGCTGTTGTATTTCATTTTGGCCATGTAGGCCACTTTTGTCGTTGAAATTCCTTATCGGAATATTGTGTCGGATATCATGGTAGGAACTATGATTTTCCCTTGTTGTTTAATTTAATGTATTTTAGTCATGTTCGCTGGTGGATCTCTGGCGTGGGGTCCACGGCACCGTAATAACCTAATAGGATTTGGGGTGTTACGAAATGGTATCGAGACTTGGGTTGTGTAATACCCCGAGATGTGAGTTATGTGGTCCTACCGTGGTAGTAGTGGGATTGTCGAGTTATGACAATCTAGTCGATCGAGTTTTGTGAGTCGTAATATTAGTGCGACTGCACGAGTCATTCATTCATCGAGTCGTCGTCAGTGAAGACTAGTATCGCGAGACCTCGAAGCTTCGTATGACCTGTGTAAGGACTCGATTCTCTTTGTGTTCATATATTCATCATGTTATTAATTTTTCATGTTTGTTGAAACATATATGTGATATTAGTGTTACGATTGATTCATGACTAATTGTTTTGGAGCACGTGTGACCTGTGTAAGTGCTAAGGATCAACTCATTCACCAGTTAATAATCCTCAATCACCATTTTGATCTTGTCGATCATGTTAATTCATTCATCACTCTGTTAATCTCATCGTTCAATTAATTCATTCATCACTCAGTCAATATCATTCATCACTCAGTTAATTCATTCATCACTCAGTCAATATCATTCATCACTCAGTTAATTCGTTCATCACTCAGTCAATATCATTACTCAATTAATTCATTCATCACTCAGTTAATTCCTTCATCACTTAGTCAATCTCATTGTTCAGATCAATTCATTCATCACGCAGTTAATCTCATTGTTCAGTTAATTCATTAATCACTCAGTTAATCTCATCACTCGATTAATTCATTCACCACTCAGTCAATCTCATTACTCAAGTAATTCATTCAGTACTCACTCAATCTCATTATTCAGTTAATTCATTCATCACCCAGTCAATCTCATTGCTCAATTAATTCATTCATCACTCAGTCAATCTCATTACTCAATTAATTCATTCTTCACTCATCTATCTCATTACTCGGTTAATCATTAATCACTTATTCAATCTCATTGCTTAGTTAGTTCATTCATCACTCACTCATTGCTCACCAATTCATTAATCATCCACCATCTCATTGTTCACTTGTTGATCTTGTGGATTGAATTTTCAACCTTGTTAACTTGTTCAAGGTAATCATTTCAGAATTTCATCGTGTAATCATGTTACCTCATTTGATCTTTCATGCGATCTCATCATATTCCGGTGTCATGTGGACGATCATTTTACGCATTATTAATACATTCATTGTGTTAGAGCGTGTATGCTCATTGTTATCATTCCGTCTCATAATCATAATGCGATCTTCATACGAGATCTGTAATTATCACGTGACTTTCCCGCCTCGGTATGGAAAGAGCTGTCAGAGGAACATCGGACTCCGACGTCCAAGGGATCGTTTTCTAGTCGTCTTCGTGCTGGAAGAGCATCTTCATCTCAGACGACGAGTTCGACTATTGTTTACTTTAACTGTGATACAATATGACATCCATCACCGGTTTTGAGCAAGTTAATTCTTGTTCGGTAATAGGATAAGCATTCATTTCATTGTCGTTCATTCATTCACTTAAGTCATTCATCATATATCAATCATGTTGAGACTTGTCATCATGAAATTAATCATTTAATTCACGAGGAACAACGGTTCCAATAATTTCACTTGAACTATCACTCATGACGTTATTAATTCACCTTGGTGGGCCATTCTTAATCCTGGTCGGATTTATAGTCAATTATCATTCATCATTCATTTTAGTCACTTTCATTCTCGTGACCTTCTGAAATCATAGTTAGCGGCGAGTTCATCGTCGGATATACCTCTAATCGTTGAGGTACCAAGTCGAGGTATTTTCCGCTTCTAAGACGGGGAAGTTGAGTCCGAGATTCATTGGACCGCTTGAAATTTTGGATCGAGTAGGCGAGTTAGCTTATCGATTGGCTTTGCCTCGGCATTGAGCCGAATTCATAATGTGTTTCACGCCTCTCGATTGCGGAAGTATGTTGCCGACCCGAGTCACATACTTCAGTTCGACGAAAACGAGATCGCGGATGATCATTCGTACGAGGAGCGTCCCGTACGAGTGTTGGAGCGGCGAATCAAACAGTTGAGGAATAAGTCGATTCCTTTGGTCAAGATTCAGTGGTCTAGACACGGAGTCGAAGAGTCTACTTGGGAAACCGAGGATAGTATGCGGGAGAATTATCCCGAGTTGTTTGACCCTTAGTTTCGGGACGAAACTCTTTTAAGTGTATGTAATACCCGGTTGTAATTCATCATTATCATTCAAGTAATATCAATCGGTGATTGTCACTCAGTGGATTTTCACTCATTTATAATCATTCATCAATCATATTCATTCACCGTGTTCACCGTTCGGAAAAACTTCGAGTTGTGTATCGTTATTGTTCATTGTTTCAACTTTCCTCATATGAGTTCGACTTTGTTAGATCACCATTAATTTTTGGTAACTCCAAAAATTCTAAATCTTTGCAATATTATAGAGCATCGAGTTAGCTTTCCAATGGTTCGAACGGTGAGTCAATCGGAGTCCGGACGAGAGAGTTATGGTCGTTTTAGCTCAACCGCTCATTTTTCAGGTTTGGCCGATCACTGCCGAACGAACTCGGCCGTGTCGTCCGACACGGCCCGTGCCGTACTCGTCCGGAAAGTGCCGAAGTGTCTGCCTCAGGACCCGACCGTGTCGTCAGCACGGCCGAGTCGAACCCTTCCGGATAAGCGAGCGATCGCCGACACGCCCGACCGTGTCGCCAGCACGGCCGAGTCATGCCGAAGTCGCCGTCGGATGGGTCATCGTCGGGAGGCCCTCCAGCGCCGCGACCGTGTCATGCGGGACACGGTCGAGTCCTGTCGCCAACTGTCGGCCGGTATGCGACACGACCGTGCCGATCGGCACGGCCGTGTCCGGCAGCACCAACTCCCTTAAATTCGCTTTTTCAAAGATTTCACCATTTTTTCCCCTTTTCTTCACCTTCAACCGAGAGAGTAAGCTTGAGGGAAGGTTTTTCCTTCACAAATCATTTGGGTGTTTGATTTTCTTCATCTCCTTTCGATCGTGAAGCTTAGGATAATCAATTTAACGCGTGTTCTTCGGATTAAAGTACTTGGTTCTTCAAAGGTAATATTCTTCAACACCTTGGATGTCGATTCTATGTTGAGATATGATGTTTTGGACGTTATAATCATGTTATATGAAGGGACATGTATATGATTATGAGTTTATATAAGGATTCATTGGATTATTGAGGGATTATTCAAGAACACTTTGAATATCGAGTTGAAATTGGGGGTTTTCGATTAATTGTCGTTATAATCACGTTTTCGGATATTCATTTTGGATTATTGATAGTATTCATGGGGTTTTGTGGGTTTGAATCATTCATTGGAAGTTGGTTTCGGATGTAATTGAGTTTTGGTTGTAAACAATTGGAGATTGTTTACAACGCGTTGTTTTAATGCCCCAATGAGTTTCGGGTATTGTTGTATCGACTTTTGAGTTGGTTGTGATCATGCTTGATTCGTGTATTAAGAGAATTGTTGGTATTTATGTTGTTCAAGGTTGTTCGAGCGGCCGATAATTTCATTAAGGACGTTGATCGTGGAAGTACCTTCGCCTTCGGTTTGAGGCAAGTTTTATACTTGTACTAGTCAATGAGATTAATGTCATCATATATGTGTATAAATGTGTTGTATCATTCCGAGACTTAGTCTCTTCATGAATTCATTGATATTAAGAGATCGCTCGATACGATACCTTTCGCAATTTTGCCCAAATATTTATTGTTATTCCTTTTTGGATTGTCATTAAAGCGTACACGCCGATTAAAGGCATTGGCTTATTCATTTCTCACCTTCGCCGGTAACCGATTAAAGGTACCGAGGCATCCTTCATATCATTGTTATCGAATTGCCGTTCGCAGACAAATCGAAATATTCAATCATTCACTATATCATTGTATCGATTGACCGCTCTAAGGCAATCGAGGTATTCAATCATTCATCATATCGCTCATATCGATTAGCCATTATAAGGAAATCAAGCGCTCAAGCATTCATGGAATCATCCGCATCATTGTCATCGGTTAGCCGTTCTAAGGCAATCGAGGTGTTGAGTTGGGACCGTCGAGGATGGTGGCCGACTCAAGACAAAGATACCATCCCTAATTGTGATACGGCTTTCATGCCGTGGCTTCGCCCTAATTGTGATACGGATTTCATGCCGTGGCTTCGCCCTAATTGTGATACGGCTTTCATGCCGTGGCTTCGCCCTAATTGTGATACGGCTTTCATGCCGTGGCTTCGCCCTAATTGTGATACGGCTTTCATGCCGTGGCTTCGCCCTAATTGTGATACGGCTTTCATGCCGTGGCTTCGCCCTAATTGTGATACGGCTTTCATGCCGTGGCTTCGCCCTAATTGTGATACGGCTTTCATGCCGTGGCTTCGCCCTAATCAATACGGCTTTCGGTCGTTTGGCTTCATGTGATTGTGATATTTGTGATTTTTACTGCTTTTAGGCCTTGTGATTGTCTTGTTAATTTCATTGGAGCCTCGGCATTGTGATTCATATTTAATCCTGCTCGTTTGGTTCATGTCGTGTAATTCATTGTGGTATTCTGTGATTATGATTCGCCGTTGGGCACTTATGTTCTAACCTGTCGAACAGGTATTAATAGTATGCCGTGGGCATAGTATTTCACGAATGCTCGGTTCTTACCTTGGTTTGTGAGCATCTCGTATTATTATCATCATTATACCGTTTCATTCTGCCTTTGGATGCATATCATGTTATACATGTATTTGATGTTCATTATCTGGATGACTGACCCCGTGGGGCGGAACATGTTTTCATGTTTTAGGTGCTTGCGAGGAGAGAGTTGAGGCACAGGGGCATGACGATGGCGACGAGGCATACGAGCGATACTAGTCCGAGTTGTTCATTGTTGGTCAGTCAGTTGGAGTGTACTCCAGTCTTGTCAGTTGTTGTCGTGTTGTATTACCCGAACAGATGTTCGTGGATGCTGTTGTATTTCATTTTGGCCATGTAGGCCACTTTTGTCGTTGAAATTCCTTATCGGAATATTGTGTCGGATATCATGGTAGGAACTATGATTTTCCCTTGTTGTTTAATTTAATGTATTTTAGTCATGTTCGCCTGGTGGATCTCCTGGCGTGGGGTCCACGGCACTGTAATAACCCAATAGGATTTGGGGGTGTTACAATACCCTTGTTAAGACTTTGATAAGGATGATCGGAAGCTTGAAACTTGGAGTTCTTGGAGTTTTGGAAGTGTTTGATTGTGTTATTCATCTTCAAAAGGTATATTGATGAACTCTACTCCTTGAATTCGGATTTTGATGTTAGTGTTGATGTTCTTCTTCGTATAAAGATGATTATGGTATTGTTGTTACGATTCTTGAGGATATATGAACTATATGTTGAAAGGAAGATGATGATATGTTGGTTTTTGTCTTGAAAATGTTGACTATGATTATAGAATCATGTTGTTCTTGGTGATCTTGGTAGTATTGCTTCGATTCTTGATGTTAGGAGGATCGTATGTTGGAGAATATGATGATACATGCCTTGGAGTATGGATTAGATGATGGTTAGATGTTAGAACGCATTGAATTACGTCGTTTTGTTGGCTTCAAACGTGATTATGGATTAATTCATGTTCTTGAAGAATTCTTGAATGATATATGTCCGTAAATTGGAAGGATTACGATTAATTTTGGTATATGATTATTCATAATGATAGCCGTAATTGTATTCCTATGAATTTGCAAGAATGAGCCGTGTTAGTCCGAATTTAAGATTGAAGTCGGAACCGATAATGTTGTAGATGTTGGTAGAACTATTGAACACCGAATTTCGGCTTGTGTTCGTATTGTTAAGAGTTGATATGGTTTGATTTCGTATGATCGAGATATCGTCGAGTTTGATTAGTTGGTCATTTTGGTGTTGATTGTTATTGAACGTATCGTTAATTGATTATTGCATTAGGTTGCGCTAGTGATCGTTGAAGTTAACCGTTATGCTGCGGAGCTTGTAGACGAAGACGACGGGATTGATAGCGGCTTCGTCGAATTGGTATCGAGGCAAGTTATGCTTGCTCAGTTCATAATGTTAATAAATGATTTCGTTTTCATTTCATTTATGATTCATATAGCAATGGTATTATGGAATATATGAATTGTCGGATTGGTGGTATGTATGGTATTTTTGGACTAAGATAAATCATAATGTATATGATTTTAAGGATGTCTAATGTAAATGGGAACGTGAACTATAATTTGGTCTATTGCATGACAAGTCGGATATCAAGGTTAGTTATCGTGTCGATGTTGAACTCGGGATGGTGGTTGGGTATTTGTTATGGACTGTACATCATTTTGGATTGTCGAATAAACCGTGTATTCGTTCAGGGCGGTTGGTCGTGGAAAGGTTAGCGTCTCCATCTTGAGGTAAATTAAAATTGTTAGATTATGATAATCATCATGTTGCATTTTTGCATGTGTGTGTTGATATTTCATACGGTGAATGTGCACCATTGTTTGTTACGTTTTGTGAAGTGCTCTTTCTTGAGCCGTAATCTGTGGGGCCGATGTGTTGGGGATAAAACCTGTATGGTACCCGAATGGAAATGTGTTAGGGGATAAGACCTAAATGGCACATATGTCCGGAGTATTCCTGAGTAGATGCTTCCGTGACCCTCGGCTGCTGCCTTGGGAGTTTATGAGATATTGTCCGGAGTATTCCTGAGTAGATGCTTCCGTGACCCTTGGCTGCTGCCTTGGGAGTTTATGTGCTATTATTATATGTATTATTGAGCATGTTGTGAACTATCGTCTGACGGGATACGACATTGTGGTCGTGTCGGTCTTTCATGATCGAGTTATTGTTTCCCTCTGGAAAATCTTTTGATCCTTGTTGGATATGCGTTTCTTCGAGATTGGTTGTCATATTGTATCGTGGCATATCTGGAGTCAGATACGTTCTGATCGTTCATGTGTAGGATTTTCGGGACGGGCACGTGTAGCATGTGTTGGTTTCGGCCTCATATTGAACCGTGCACACGAGACGTACTTCGCGAGGCTGATTAGGTACGAGACCAGACGTGTATTGATCAATACCCGTGGTTGGCTTGTACACGGACACATGTCCGGATCGAGCGTATCGTGACGTCCATCTTGAGTCTTATTGATTGGTCGTTCACAGTCCATGTATAATTGGATCTGTTCGATATTCAGGTTGTCTTTGAAATCTCGTATATATGATTTGTGTATGGTTGACGATTTTAATCTCTCGTGTATCTGTCGCCATTGAACCTTTACTAATCTCATTCGGAGTTACCATATCGATGGTCAACTGATTGATATCGATCCTTTATGAATCTCGTTTGGAGTGCACCCTGTCATTGGTAATCTCGTTCGTTATTGATCCTTATTGATTCCGTTTGGGAGTTGTCTCACCGTTGGTATTCTTGGCTATTAGTCCTTGATTGATGTATCGGAGTTTACCGTGTTGTCTGTATTCTCGGTTGTCGATTTCTCATTGACCTTGTTGGAGTTTACCGTATCGTCGGTATTCTCGGTTATTGATTCTTCGTTGATTCTTACCATGTCGTCGGTATTCTCGGTTATTGATTCTTCGTTGATCCTTACCGTGTCGTCGGTATTCTCGGTTATTGATTCTTCGTTGATCCTTACCGTGTCGTCGGTATTCTCGGTTATTGATTCTTCATTGATTCTTACCATGTCGTCGGTATTCTCGGTTATTGATTCTTCGTTGATCCTTACCGTGTCGTCGGTATTCTCGGTTATTGATTCTTCGTTGATCCTTATCGTGTCGTCGGTATTCTCGGTTATTGATTCTTCGTTGATCCTTACCGTGTAAGAATTGATTTGTTATGGATCGTGGCAGGTTGGTAAGGTTACTACGGTGAGATTATATGGGAATTATTCTTACCTTGTAATTACATTGATATGTATTGTTTTTGTGATGTGATCGTTATCATTGTTGAGTATTATGACTGACCCCGTCGTGGGCTTTATCTTTTAGGTACTCGGAGTTCGAGCTAGTAGCGGTCGTGAAGGGATAAGCTTTCCGGTGATACTAGCTATGGCATGATTGTTGGGATTATGTATTCTTTTCTGGTTTTCTAATTCCGCTGCAAATGTAATTAATTGTGTTTTTATCCGTTGCGTGTGTATATTTCAAATGGCTTTCAGTATTCTTTGAACCATGTTTTTATCCGATGCGTGTGTGTGTACCTTCAAAGGGCTTTTTGACATTTTTAAATATTTTTGAAAATGATTTTAGCCTTGTGGGTTCCAATATGGGGCCCACGGCGCTGTAATATTCCCGGTCGGTTTTGGGGGTGTTACAGAAAATGGTATCGGAGCTTGGGTTTCGTAAAACCCGGGCGTGTGTGTTATGTGGCTCTACCGGTGCGGTAGTAGTGTGACTTTTGAAAATGATTTTCTGACTTTTGAGTCAAACCGATTTTGGAGGTTTCAAAATTTTTGAAATATTTTCAAATTGTTGTATTTGCGATGCCGGTGTGTTGTTAGTGTGTTGAGACTTTGTATGGGAGTCGTATGCTGGTATCACGGAAGATCATCGACTTCACGGACCTGTAAGTATGTTCTTTCAGTTATTTCAGTTTTGATGATGATTACTTGAGTATGGTGTCGTGATTTTGAGATATTTCGGGATTGAGATACTGATTATGACAGGTGTTGAGTTTCGAGGACGAAACTTATTTAAGTGGGTGTATATGTAATATCCTAGAATTTCACTATGATTTTTTCGCATTATTTTATCTGGGATGTACTGTACAGAGTGGGACCGACACGATATGAGTGGATAATTTTGGAAACCGTGATAGCCGTGCCAGTATGTCTATTGAGGTTATTTTGATTCTAGGATATTACATGCTTGGTGTGTTTTTCGATGTCGGATATACCGTATGAGTATTTGTATGATTTCCGTACTTGGTCGACAGTTGTAATTGGGGGTATCGTGCATCATATGTATCGTATGGAAATGTTATCGGGACGAGTATATGTATTCGGTATGTCACGTGTATGTGTTTGGTTTATTGAGACGACAGACAGGGGCAGAAATGGCTAAGTATGAAAACCATTACGTACGCTATGTAAGGAGTCTTACGTACGTAAGTAAGGTGATTAACGTGACGTTAAGGAATGTACATTACGACGTTAAGAAGGAATTCAGACAGATCGAGCCGTGGTCGGCAGTGGGACCCGGTGTCGGCCGCCGGGCGCAGATGTGGACAAAGTAGTCAACCCCGGCATTACGTACGCTATGCATGGCATATTACGTACGTAATATGGGTTGATACTGTATCAAGTCAACCGCTACATTACGTACGCTACGGTGATGGTATTACGTACGTAACGCAAGGTGCAAAATAGTACAGATTACCCTGGATGACGATTACGTACGCTATATAGGACATATAGCGTACGTTAAAGGCCTTACGTACGTTAACTTTGGGACTTAACGTACGTAACGAGATGCTCAGTTTATAAAATAAGAACGGTACTTTCATTTCCTCACGAAAGGAAACACATTTCCTCCTCCCCAGCTCGTCCCTCTCCACTCTCAAACCCATCTTAGACCCTCATACCCTTGTTAAGACTTTGATAAGGATGATCGTAAGCTTGAAACTTGGAGTTCTTGGAGTTTTGGAAGTGTTTGATTGTGTTATTCATCTTCAAAAGGTATATTGATGAACTCTACTCCTTGAATTCGGATTTTGATGTTAGTGTTGATGTTCTTCTTCGTATAAAGATGATTATGGTATTGTTGTTACGATTCTTGAGGATATATGAACTATATGTTGAAAGGAAGATGATGATATGTTGGTTTTTGTCTTGAAAATGTTGACTATGATTATAGAATCATGTTGTTCTTGGTGATCTTGGTAGTATTGCTTCGATTCTTGATGTTAGGAGGATCGTATGTTGGAGAATATGATGATACATGCCTTGGAGTATGGATGAGATGATGGTTAGATGTTAGAACGCATTGAATTACGTCGTTTTGTTGGCTTCAAACGTGATTATGGATTAATTCATGTTCTTGAAGAATTCTTGAATGATATATGTCCGTAAATTGGAAGGATTACGATTAATTTTGGTATATGATTATTCATAATGATAGCCGTAATTGTATTCCTATGAATTTGCAAGAATGAGCCGTGTTAGTCCGAATTTAAGATTGAAGTCGGAACCGATAATGTTGTAGATGTTGGTAGAACTATTGAACACCGAATTTCGGCTTGTGTTCGTATTGTTAAGAGTTGATATGGTTTGATTTCGTATGATCGAGATATCATCGAGTTTGATTAGTTGGTCATTTTGGTGTTGATTGTTATTGAACGTATCGCTAATTGATTATTGCATTAGGTTGTGTTAGTGATCGTTGAAGTTAACCGTTGTGCTGCGGAGCTTGTAGACGAAGACGGCGGGATTGATAGCGGCTTCGTCGAATTGGTATCGAGGCAAGTTATGCTTGCTCAGTTCATAATGTTAATAAATGATTTCGTTTTCATTTCATTTATGATTCATATAGCAATGGTATTATGGAATATATGAATTGTCGGATTGGTGGTATGTATGGTATTTTTGGACTAAGATAAATCATAATGTATATGATTTTAAGGATGTCTAATGTAAATGGGAACGTGAACTATAATTTGGTCTATTGCATGACAAGTCGGATATCAAGGTTAGTTATCGTGTCGATGTTGAACTCGGGATGGTGGTTGGGTATTTGTTATGGACTGTACATCATTTTGGATTGTCGGATAAACCGTGTATTCGTTCAGGGCGGTTGGTCGTGGAAAGGTTAGCGTCTCCATCTTGAGGTAAATTAATATTGTTAGATTATGATAATCATCATGTTGCATTTTTGCATGTGTGTGTTGATATTTCATACGGTGAATGTGCACCATTGTTTGTTACGTTTTGTGAAGTGCTCTTTCTTGAGCCGTAATCTGTGGGGCCGATGTGTTGGGGATAAAACCTGTATGGTACCCGAATGGAAATGTGTTAGGGGATAAGACCTAAATGGCACCTATGTCCGGAGTATTCCTGAGTAGATGCTTCCGTGACCCTCGGCTGCTGCCTTGGGAGTTTATGAGATATTGTCCGGAGTATTCCTGAGTAGATGCTTCCGTGACCCTTGGCTGCTGCCTTGGGAGTTTATGTGTATTATTATATGCATTGTTGAGCATGCTGTGAACTATCGTCTGACGGGATACGACATTGTGGTCGTGTCGGTCTTTCATGATCGAGTTATTGTTTCCCTCTGGAAAATCTTCTGATCCTGGTTGGATATGCGTTTCTTCGAGATTGGTTGTCATATTGTATCGTGGCATATCTGGAGTCAGATACGTTCTGATCGTTCATGTGTAGGATTTTCGGGACGGGCACATGTAGCATGTGTTGGTTTCGGCCTCACATTGAACCGTGCACACGAGACGTACTTCGTGAGGCTGATTAGGTACGAGACCAGACATGTATTGATCAATACCCGTGGTTGGCTTGTACACGGACACATGTCCGGATCGAGCGTATCGTGACGTCCATCTTGAGTCTTATTGATTGGTCGTTCACAGTCCATGTATAATTGGATCTGTTCGATATTCGGGTTGTCTTTGAAATCTCGTATATATGATTTGTGTATGGTTGATGATTTTAATCTCTCGTGTATCTGTCGCCATTGAACCTTTACTAATCTCATTCGGAGTTACCATATCGATGGTCAACTGATTGATATCGATCCTTTATGAATCTCGTTTGGAGTGCACCCTGTCATTGGTAATCTCGTTCGTTATTGATCCTTATTGATTCCGTTTGGGAGTTGTCTCACCGTTGGTATTCTTGGCTATTAGTCCTTGATTGATGTATCGGAGTTTACCGTGTTGTCTGTATTCTCGGTTGTCGATTTGTCATTGACCTTGTTGGAGTTTACCGTATCGTCGGTATTCTAGGTTATTGATTCTTCGTTGATTCTTACCATGTCGTCGGTATTCTCGGTTATTGATTCTTCGTTGATCCTTACCGTGTCGTCGGTATTCTCGGTTATTGATTCTTCGTTGATCCTTACCGTGTCGTCGGTATTCTCGGTTATTGATTCTTACCATGTCGTCGGTATTCTCGGTTATTGAGTCTTCGTTGATCCTTACCGTGTCGTCGGTATTCTCGGTTATTGATTCTTCGTTGATCCTTACCGTGTCGTCGGTATTCTCGGTTATTGATTCTTCGTTGATCCTTACCGTGTCGTCGGTATTTTCGGTTATTGATTCTTCGTTGATCTTGTTGGAGTTACCAGATCATGGTATTCTCGTTCGTGGTTGATCCTTTGTCGATCTTGTGTGGAAATATCATGTCATTGATATTTCCGTTGTGATGCATCGATTATTTATCATTATCGATCGTGAGCATTCATGCTTTGTATTGATATCCGGACTTGCCATTGTTTCGGGACGCTTGATTTGCGATGTATCGTGTGATATCGCTTCTATCAAGATTGGTTCCGATTGTGCGACCCAGCCAGCAGAATTGAACTTGGCCAGATTATTCTATACTCGAGATATGTTTATGTTTGGAAATATTGGTAGTGTTTCGGATACAGTACAGGTGATTACTTTTGAATTCATTCATTACTTAAGGACACGAGGTGTGGGTTATGGTAAGAATTGATTTGTTATGGATCGTGGCAGGTTGGTAAGGTTACTACGGTGAGATTACATGGGAATTATTCTTACCTTGTAATTATATTGATATGTATTGTTTTTGTGATGTGATCGTTATCATTGTTGAGTATTATGACTGACCCCGTCGTGGGCTTTATCTTTTAGGTACTCGGAGTTCGAGCTAGTAGCGGTCGTGAAGGGATGAGCTTTCCGGTGATACTGGCTATGGCGTGATTGTTGGGATTATGTATTCTTTTCTGGTTTTCTAATTCCGCTGCAAATGTAATTAATTGTGTTTTTATCCGCTGCGTGTGTATATTTCAAATGGCTTTCAGTATTCTTTGAACCATGTTTTTATCCGATGCGTGTGTGTGTACCTTCAAAGGGCTTTTTGACATTTTTAAATATTTTTGAAAATGATTTTAGCCTTGTGGGTTCCAATATGGGGCCCACGGCGCTGTAATATTCCCGATCGGTTTTGGGGGTGTTACATTATCCATGGTTTGTATCGATAAAATTCACCCATAATTGAGCTAGTCTACTCGTTTTTTGCTTTTAATTTATTAGTTTTAATAATTTTATTTTTATTGGATGATGATCGGATTAAATAACTGAATTACTCAAGAAACAACATGTTTAATAAATATTCTCTTTATTGAATTTTGATATATTCATGTTGTAGGGCTTTCCGAGACGACTTCTAGCTTTTCCGATTCAAAATCGAGTTATATATCAAAAGTTATCATCCGAAGAAGATCCGGGGCAAAAACGCAAAGTCCGAGAAATTTTGGGCTGAAAACGTAACTTTCAAAGCAACCATGAACAAATTTACGTTAGTTACGGCCGTAACATTCAGGAGTTACGGCCGTAAGTCACCCTTGTTACGGCCGTAACTCCTGAATGTTACGGCCGTAACTCTTGACAGATTGCTATGATTTGTCTAATTTTTTATACTTTTTGTGTATTATTGAGGGGATGGCTGACATTGATCCGATCTAATGTAATAATGCTGGAGTTTTGGAACTATTAGATGACTTTAGGTGTATAAATAGACCCCTTAGATCCTTCATCATTCATCATTCATCTTATAATTTTCCATTTTTTGTAAACTTTTCTTTTTGTGTGAAGAACACACTTGTGTTCTTGAGTGATCTTTGTAAGTGTGGTATAGTATATGTTGTTCAGAGAGTTTATTGCTTCTATCTCCTTTATCTACTAAGGGAGTTAGGATCAATTCTTTCTCTTTATTCAACTAAAAATGACCACCAAAGCTTGTAACATGTGTAATAAACCCTTCATGGGCTAAGTAACCTTTAGTTGGGATTATAAACAAGGTTAGTTATGTTGTTTATGTTTGTATAAAAGATCTATTGTGAATTGCTTATTATTGTGTGTGATTTTCATTGTTTTAACAATCTTTATTTATTTGGCCAATAAATGACGATATTTATGGTCTTCATATGTTTCGAAAGAAAATATGTTTGATTAGATCAAATGATCACTCTAAGTTGTTCTAGGGAATAGAAATATACCTCTAGTCCTTATATGATTCTTTGAGTTATTTTAATAAATCCTAATGCTATGTATTGAAGCCAATCAACATAGAAATATAGTGGATTGATTCAATATATAAGGGGCATTTTATAGTTCGAAAGAGAAACCGTCTTTTTAGGGAAAATCGAATCTACACAACATAATAAGTAAATTCATCTTATGATCTCCAATACATCTTTTATAACTAATGACGAACTAAGTTTGTAATCCCAACTATTTCATTTTATCGATAATCATCTATTATTATTGCTATCTTTTTATTTCCTTATAATATTAGAACTATTATTGCAATTTCTTTGCAATTATTAAACCAAACTTTTTAATTGTGTGTTTCACTCATCTTAAGTATCTATAAAAATAGACTAATAGTGTATCATTCAAATTATAACCAAACTTCCTTGTGGGATCGATAAACCGGACTCAAAAAGTCCACTTTACTACTTGATACGATATCGTGCACTTGCGATAGTTACACTAACAACGTGTCATATATCTAGTGTGATTTCTTTATCAAATACTTGGTTTTGATTCATGTTTAGACACTTGATCAATGTTTTTATATGTTAAACTTAATTGCTCATAATTCGAGAGAAGAGGGCATTAATAGGTTTCGAGTATTTGACGTAGTAAATTACGAGATTGAGAAATCGGTGATGAACTATGATGATGTTTAAATCTTATGAACATTTTGGAGTTAAATAATTTATAATAGACGGAGATGTTGTTATAGGTTGTGTAATCTACGTTTTAATGCATCTCGAGAGAGACTTTAGAATATTATCGTGATTATCATTTTGGAAACATACTTGGAACTTTTTGGAACCAATCCCGACTAAACTTAGTAATCAACGGAAACCTAGCCTTGGAATCTATATTTCAAACTCTTACAATTTTCCTTAATTCGGATATTTTCTTTTATTGCCATCATTTTATTTTATTTCGTTAACCATCCATTCAACTTTCGATCGTCTAGATAAAACCGGAATCATTATAATCTAGTACTCAATACAATAGGAATATTTAGTCTCTGTGGAATACGACCTTGCTCGCCGCTTTCTACATTTACTCCGTATACTTGCGGATTGTTTAAAAAATATAGTGAACATGGATGATTGAATAAGTATGTGCGTCAGGAAAAAGGCCAGGATAGTCCAGACAGAGATAGAATGGAGAGAGATGAGCCAAGGAACAATAGAATCCCTCAGCCTCGAGGGGCAGTAATTAACACTATATCAGAAGGATTAATAGCAAGTGGCTCGTCTCGATCAGCTCAAAAGGCATATGCGAGAGAAGTGATGCATGTTGGCAGAGAGCCCCCTAAAAGGGCTAGAACAGAGCAGGTAATCAGTTTTGATGATACTGACTTAGATGGAGTCAAGTTTCCACACGATGATCCATTGGTCATCATGCCGGTTATTGGAAATAATTCTATGAAAAGAGTTCTTGTTGATGATGGAGCTTCAGGAGATATTCTTTTTCATAATGTATTTACCCAAATGGGATATGAAGATAGTCAGTTAACTCCTTCTACCATACCAATTTTTAGATTTAGTGGAGTGAAGACAAAGATAGAAGGAACTATACAATTACTGGTGACTCTTGGAGAAGAGCCTCGACAAGCAATGCAAATGGTGAATTTTATGGTGGTCAAGGCACCATCTTCTTATAATTCTATCCTTGGAAGGACAAGTCTACATCAGTTTAAGGTTGTGTCCTCCACATATCATTTGAAGGTTAAGTTCCCAACAAGAAATGGTGTTGGGGAAGCTAGAGGCAACCAACATTTGGCGAGAAGTTGTTATGTGGCAGCCCTGAGGGCAGATGGAACTGGAGGACAAGTCTTACCCATAGAGGGCTTGTATATGAGAGATGATCTGGATAGAAGAAGAGGGTATCCTGTTGAAGACCTTGTACCCATATCTCTAGACGAAAATGATCCTGAGAAGGTAACCTGTATAGGGGCAACCCTTAAAGGAGATTTGAGCGAGGACTTGGTAAAGTTTCTTCAAAATAACAAGGATGTATTCGCGTGGGCTGCAGCTGATATGCCTGGTATTGACCCAAAATATGATGGTTCATAGACTCAATATGTCACTAGTCGGAGACCTATCAAGCAAAATAAGAGGAATTTTGGCCCGGAAAGACAAGAAGCTAACTAAGAGGGTCTGAAAGTGGCGTTAGATCTACTCGATGAAGCTCGTGATGAGGCCTACGCTAGAGTACTGGAGTACAAAAGGAAGGCTTCAGCCTACTATAACCTTCGAGTTAAGAGAAGGTACCTCAAAGTAGGAGATCTGGTTCTTATAAAGTTGGAAGCATCAGCCCCTGGAGAGGGTGGAAAGTTATCCCCTAGCTGGGAAGGACCATACAATGTCAAGAAGACCAGAGGTCCAGGATCTTATCAGTTGGAGACACTGGGGGGCAAAGAGATAACTCGAACATGGTATGCATCAAATCTTAGGATTTTTTATCAGTAGATTTAAGAGTATTTTGCTTCAAAACCATTTCATAGAATTAGGATGTTGTGTCTACTAGGGGTATAACTTATTCTCAAATTTGATGATTGAATTTTGTTTGGGCCAAGTGCCCCTTATTATAGTGAAAGTTCCTTAGTCTTTTTTCTTAAACTGATATTCTGCTCATGCATGATATGTACACAACTATGTCAAAAAGCAAAACACTATGAATAAATAAACATAGAGTTTATAAAAACACAAATAAAGCCTTGAAGGGCAATCATCCAACGATAAATAAAGATAAGACCACGCAAGGTCACTAATACTCTAAGACCACGCAGGGTCACCATGAGTCTAAGTAAAGTTAATGAAACTACGAGATAGAGTACTCTGACAATCCCATGTCCTTGTCCAACACAGGATCAGGAATAAAAGGAGCATGATTTAAAGAAGGGGTAGGAGTGCTCAGAAGAACTGAGGATGAAGGGCGTGAAACAGGTAAAGTCACAATATGGGCAGTTGCAAAAGGGTTCTTTAAGACTGCAGTATTAAAGTCTGTAGAAACCCTCTCAATCTCCCCCATAATATGAGTGAAACATGCCGTATAAGTCTCCGGGACATGGGACTGGACATAAGCATCAAGGCGACCCTTGTAACTCGCTGACTGTAGAAAAGCTGGTACCACCATCTCCAATTTAGCCTCAAGCTCCTCATTCTTCTTGCGAGCTCCATATGCCTCGGTCTCTGCCTTTTGAAGGCTCTCCTCCAATC
Source organism: Orobanche coerulescens (assembly GCA_033398695.1). Taxonomy (NCBI): domain Eukaryota; kingdom Viridiplantae; phylum Streptophyta; class Magnoliopsida; order Lamiales; family Orobanchaceae; genus Orobanche; species Orobanche coerulescens. Next base: position 11,818,397 of record CM065818.1, on the reverse strand, counting down.
TACAAACGTGTTCTTCCAAATCTTTGACCCTCTACTTCTTTTTCATTGACAATAGCAGATAGCACATCTGTTCAAACTTTTATATATAGTAGGGTATCACAGTAAACCCATATGGTTAGAAAAGCAATCTCCCCTACTGTGTAATATCCGCAATTTTGGATTTCGGTGAATTTTTTTTTTCGGCGGGATCCCATTTTGACGACTTGCTCATGACCGTTTCGTCATTTCGAGAATGATTAATTCTGCACTTTTTGTCATCCGAGTTCGTTTCGGTATCATTTTGTTGAATTCCGTGTTCTTAAGCGGTTTTTCCGCACTTGAGTTCGATTCTTGCGAATCTCGTCCGAAACTGTTGTTTCGAGTTTCTCGTAAGTTCATTTAATGTTATTATTCATGTTGCGAGCTTTGGTTTGGTGTTTCGATCGTGTATCGTGTATTTCGGACGTTTTGGGCCGTTTTCGTAATTTCCCAAAGTTTGGGGTAATTACCTTCCGTTGTCGAATTTCGAGCCTTCGGGTGGTCGGAATCGTGTGTTCTCTTAGTGCTCGAATTTGTCTTTGCGAGTAATTCGTAACCGTATCTTCGATTCGTATTCAGGTTCGGGTTTCGGGGTCGTTCGGGCCGTCGGAGTTGGCCCCGGCCGAGTCATGGTCGGGCAGTCTGGGCGGCACTGGCCGAGTTACGGCCGGTAGTGATCGGCAGTTACGTACGTAAGCCTTGGCCGGTTACGTACGTAACACTTCCGGCATTTTTAGGCAGAGACTCGGCCATGGCCGGTTACGTACGTAAGCCATGGCCGGTTACGTACGTAAGGCGGCCGGCAGGCAGCCTATATAAGGCCCAGCAGACGGGTTTTTCACCATTTTTCTCATTCATTTCCTTCTCTTCCGCGGCTGGAGTTGTGTTTATCATAGATAGATGTTGTTGGACGATCAATTCATGAAGTCTTGGAGTTCATATCATAAATCATCCATCCTATAACATCCTCCGATCTACCGAATCAGGTCAGATTCCTAGAAATCTAATTTTGGGGATTTTGGGTATTTTGTTCGATTTCGTCCGTTTAATCCGATTTAACTTAGGATTGTGATGGATTGATGATTATTTAGATGTATTGTATCATTTCCCTTGTTATTCCATGGTTGGATCGTATCGATTCGTTGTTTTGGTCGAGTTCTTGATCGACGCCTTGAAGGTGTCCGGTAAAATGTTATAGAGGGATTTTCGGGCGTTCTACGATTATTCTTCCTCGTATGAGCGATGATTTATTGATTATATGTTTTTAGGGTCGAATTCTTATGAAGAACTCGAGTCGGAACCCTTCCGTTCGTTGTCTTCTTCGGGGTCCGAGCTTCTCGGTCGAACCATGTTCTTCGGAGCGTTTGGTAGCGGTTATTAAGGCAAGTATCTTATTATACGACTTGTATCTTGCGACTAGTAATTTCGTATGAGATGTATGATGATTTTGCTTGCCTTTGTAATTATGTTCCGTTTGAGTTGGTTGTGTTTTCCGTAATTTGAAGGCTTTGCGATAATAGTGTTATATTAGTATACGTGTTAGGCGTTGTGCCATTTGTGCAGGATTGCGACGTACATATGGGATGGTTGTACACTTGGTTGTGCAATGTATTGTGTACCGAACGTGTGTTATGTTGGTTATGTGTCGTTGATTGACGATAGTTGTTGCGAGTGTTGAGATTGTGTTATGTGCGTGTGATGTACGATTTTGTGGTGATCAATGTGATTGATTAATTGTGCTCGTTGTTGTATGTAATGTGAATGTGAATATGAATATGCGTGTGACCGCTAAGTTCACTCTTGTTGGTTCGACGGGACCTACGAGGATTCGTGGCAGTGGACTACGAGGTCAGAACTTAGTGAGGTACTGAGGTCCAATCGTGCTGGTCTGACGAGGCCTACGATAACGCATGGCAGTGGACCATGAGTTTCGGACACAGTACGTCCAACCGGGTGAGCTCGACAGGGCTTACGGTGACACGTGGCAGTGGACTACGGTGTCAGGACGGTGTGTGTGTGTGTGTTTGTTGTGATTGATATAGTCCGTGCAGGTTGTTAAGCCTACGGAGACACGTGACAGTGGATCACGGTGTCGGAATTGGTTATGTCTGGTTAATAGTCCGTGCGGGTTGTTGAACCTACGGAGACACGTGACAGTGGATCACGGTGTCAGAATCGATTATGTTTGTTTGATTGTGCATGGTGTAGTCTGTGCGGGTTGTTGAACCTACGGAGACACGTGACAGTGGATCACGGTGTCATGAGCATGATTATTTTCAAATCAAAGTTTTGAAAGGAAAAGTTTTATGAAAATGAATGTTGGATCGAGTCCTAAGCTTGAATAAATGTTTCCCGTATTGTAAACTACTGAGTTATGAAACAAGATTTGGGTTAAGGCCCTAAAGTTTTTCGAAAGGTTTTGTGAATCAGGACTTGAGGTCTTGAAGGTTTTGAAATTCTAAAAATTCCCGAGATGATAATCTTATTTTCGAATGCTTCACAACTTATCTTCCCTTGTGAAAACCTCCCGGGAATATTTTGATACTTAATTATTATATTGGATTCATGATTATTATTTGCTTGTTACATTTCGTATGATTTGATACTTGCACTAGTAAAACAGTGGAGTTTTACTAACCCCCGAGTAATCGGGGGGTGGATGTCTGTTTTGCGTCCAGGTACATGCAGATTCAGGGGAGCAGTCACAGGATTGGCACAAGAGGATGACGAGCTGCGATACTAATCATGAGTCGAGAGTTGTTTTGATTTTTGTTGTGTTGTCAGAGTTGATTTCAGTCTTCCGCTGTATTGTATTTCTACCCCTGTGTGGGTAATGTTGTTAGTCAGTTCCGTTGATAGAGTTGTGTGGCCTCATCGGTCTGTGTGTTTACGTGTAAGTGACCATATCGGTATGTATCATTTTATTGTTTGACCCTGGCTGGGCAAGCATTTGGTTGTTTATGGATGTTTAGCCTGGTAGATCCTTGTGGAAAGGGTATACAGCGTGTAATATTCTCATACGGTTTTGGGGGTGTTACATTTATGGTATCAGAGCTTAGGTTGCGGAAACCTAGGCTGTCGGATCGAGTCAAGTCGTGAATTGTCGAGTAATGTGTTGTCTTGTCGTTCGAGTCGTCAGGTGACAAGCTGAGTTGTGCGTAGTCACAACGTCTCGGTTATGTTGTCAGACGAGATTAGTATCGTGGGCGACCATCACCTCCGTGCGACCTATGGATGTAAGTCTCCCTTCTTTGTGTTTGTGCCTCGTCTGATGCGAGTTACTGGTATGATTATGAGTTAATTGACGGAATCCTCTTATGGATTTTGATTTCGTGATATGTGGTTATTTTACTCTCATATTTCGTTCATATGAGGAGTAGTGTTGCTGGATTGTGCATGTTGGACTGTATTTTTTTTATCCGCTGCGTGAGTTCTTTTGTAATGGCTTTCGGTATTTTACCGACTGAGTCTTATTTTGAAAATCGATTCCCTTAATCGAGTTTTTGGCATTATGGCCTTGATCGTTTTGGCGAAATTCTTATGACGGTATTTAGTATTTTGTAAATGGCTTTTGTGAGTTTTTGAAATATTACCGTCATCGGCCCTTTTGGCGTTTTTGTAAATGGTTTTTATCCTGGTGGGTTCCGGCGCGGGACCCACAGCGCTATAATGTTCCGTGTAATTACCTGAGATTTTTGGGCATTCTAGCCCATTGAATTATTTTTGAAAACCTTGAGTATCCTAGAAATAAATTTCGAGACGTACGTTTAAAATGAATTGTTTTCTCGTGGTACTTCCAAGGTGCCACGATATGTTTCAGAATTCTTCTACCTCGAGGACCAAAATGTTTTGAGATATTTTTCAATGTTTTATAAACACTTTTACTTAGACCCGAGGGTCGAATATTCTGAAAGTTTTCCACTAAGAGAAAGTGTCATCATTTTTATCAAATGCGAAATGGTTTTCCAAAGTCTCGATAACGATGTTTCACGTTTGTACTTTTTTGAAAGGTGATACTCAAGATCAACCGGTGTTTTTCTAAATTATTTTCAAAAGGTGGTTTTTATTTCTTTTTTTTTAACCTATCAATTCCCGTTTGCGTTGGGGAATGTATGTATAATTTTTGCTTTGTCGTTTTGATGCTGCTCCCGAGTATGATCAAATTGGTGGCATGAACATCTAGGCGTTGCCACGCAATTATTGTACTAGCCCTTTGTGAGAGGTGTGAACTGGTGTTTACTGTTTATCGCCTCGTGGTGATTTGCGTATTGTCGCACGAGTGTGAGTTGTTAAAGCTTGGATTTTTGTGCGTTTATGCACATGGGTGATTGTTCATGAGGTTTGTGATTGTGTGCTGGCTATCGTTCGGGCTGTTGTAATCATCGAACAATGCCGTGGTTGTTGTGATTTTAGTATGTGTTGATATTTTATGCCAAGTTGGCATCTCCGGTTTGTTGTTTTGCGACGTTATATTCCATTGTGCCTAGCAGTTGTATTTTCGGTATGCCGAGCCGAGGTGTTTCAACCGTGGTGTGTCGGGGGCATGCACGTACCAATTATTTTTATCGTCACAGGATCCAGTTTTGCGAGTTGGGTTCCGAGTCTTTCGGGGCGCGAACTTCAGTACAGATATCAGAATCGGCTCTGAGAGTCCCATGGGAGATTTTTCTGTCGGTTGCTTTTTGTGTTCTTACGTTGTTTCCGTTGTTGTGAGTTGCGGGGACGACATTTCTTTTATAAGAGGTCGAATGTAATACCCGTATTGTTTTTGGACTTCTGTATTTCCTCTTTCTCAGGTCTATCGACTCGCTCGTGTTCGTTGATACTTTCTGGACTTGTTCTGTATTTCGATTTCGTCGTTCGAACGAGCTGTGATCTTGTTTTGGGTCTATATGGTTATCGTTGTGACTTTTCCGAGTCCGATTCGATTCTTGTGAACCTTGTTCAGAAGTAACATCTTTTGGTTCTATTAGTTCTTTTATACGAAGTGGATCGTATTTTGAACTTCTGTATTTTCGACTCGGTCGACTCGTTTATGTTCGTTGACATTTTCTGAGCTTGTCCTGCCCCTTGCTTTTGTTGATCGAACGAGCGTGGTATTGTTTCGGAATAACTCGTTTGTCGTTGTAACTTTTCAATTTCTATTCCCTTTCCTGTGGATCTTATGTGAAGGCACATGTTGTTGTTTTCACCAGATCATATATTGTCTCGAGTCGAGATGTGAACCTTGGAGTTGTTGTTTGAATTTTTATTGTTCTTCGTGATTCGAACGTGATTGTTCGATTTTTGTTGTCTCGATCGTTGTGGTTCGATCGTTTGATTGATTGGTTTTTGTTGATCTCGTTTCATGATTGTTGAACGTTCAGACTCCTTCGTAATTCCCTTAAGTTCGAGAAATTAGTCTCGTTTCGATCTTCCAACCCTTGGGCGGTGGAATTCCGTATTTGTTCAGCGTTTGGCTCACGTTTTGATTGATGAACCGTTGGGTTGGTCAATCGTATTGATTTTTGTTCCTTGTGTTTTGTGATTGTTCAGATAATCGACTCGATTGTACTATCTGTTTGATGACGCTTGTCACTTGTTGATTTTATTATGTCTCTACCGGTGGCGTCGTGTTGGTCGTCGTGGGGCGTGTTTTCACGCTGTATGTTCTTTCGCGTTGCTTGTAACGTTTTGCCGTTGGGCGCGAATTTTTTCGGTTCTTGTGTATCCCGTTGAGTTTTCCTGGCGGGATATTGCTTCTCCCTACTTGATTTAAGTTTCGGGACGAAACTTCTTTTAAGGAGGGTAGAATGTAATATCCGCAATTTCGGATTTCGGTGATTTTTGTTTTCAGCGGGAGCCCGTTTTGATGACTCGTTCATGACCGTTTCGGCATTTCGAGAATGATTAATTCTGCACTTTTTGTCATCCGAGTTCGTTTTGGTATCGTTTTGTTGAATTCCGTGTTCTTAAGCGGTTTTTCCGCACTTGAGTTCGATTCTTGCGAATCTCGTCCGAAACTGTTGTTTCGATTTTATCGTAAGTTCATTTAATGTTATTATTAATGTTGCGAGCTTTGGTTTGGTGTTTCGATCGTGTATTGTGTATTTCGGACGTTTTGGGCCGTTTTCGTAATTTCCCAAAGTTTGGGGTAATTACCTTCCATTGTCGAATTTCGAGCCTTCGGGTGGTCGGAATCGTGTGTTCTATTAGTGCTCGAATTTGTCTTTGCAAGTAATTCGTAACCGTATCTTCGATTCGTATTCAGGTTCGGGTTTCGGGGTCGTTCGGGCCGTCGGAGTTGGCCCCAGCCGAGTCATGGCAGGGCAGTCTGGGCCCAGGCCGAGTTACGGCCGGTAGTGATCGGCAGTTACGTACGTAAGGCCCATTACGTACGTAAGCCTTGGCCGGTTACGTACGTAACACTTCCGGCATTTTTGGGCAGAGACTCGGCCATGGCCGGTTACGTACGTAAGGCGGCCGGCAGGCAGCCTATATAAGGCCCAGCAGACGGGTTTTTCACCATTTTTCTCATTCGTTTCCTTCTCTTCCGCGGCTGGAGTTGTGTTTATCATGGATAGATGTTGTTGGACGATCAATCCATGAAGTCTTGGAGTTCATATCATCAATCATCCATTCTATAACATCCTCCGATCTACCGAATCAGGTCAGATTCCCTAGAAATCTAATTTTGGGGATTTTGGGTATTTTGTTTGATTTCGTCCGTTTAATCCGATTTAACTTAGTATTGTGATGGATTGATGATTATTTAGATGTATTGTATCATTTCCCTTGTTATTCCATGGTTGGATCGTATCGATTCGTTGTTTTGGTCGAGTTCTTGATCGACGCCTTGAAGGTGTCCGGTAAAATGTCATAGAGGGATTTTCGGGCGTTCTACGATTATTCTTCCTCGTATGATCGATGATTTATTGATTATATGTTTTTAGGGTCGAATTCTTGTGAAGAACTCGAGTCGGAACCCTTCCGTTCGTTGTCTTCTTCGGGGTTCGAGCTTCTCGGTCGAACCGTGTTCTTCGGAGCGTTTGGTAGCGGTTATTAAGGCAAGTATCTTATTATACGACTTGTATCTTGCGACTAGTAATTTCGTATGAGATGTATGATGATTTTGCTTGCCTTCGTAATTATGTTCCGTTTGAGTTGGTTGTGTTTTCTGTAATTTGAAGGCTTTGCGATAATAGTGTTATATTAGTATACGTGTTAGGCGTTGTGCCATTTGTGCAGGATTGCGACGTACATATGGGATGGTTGTACACTTGGTTGTGCAATGTATTATGTACCGAACGTGTGTTATGTTGGTTATGTGTCGTTGATTGACGATAGTTGTTGCGAGTGTTGAGATTGTGTTATGTGCGTGTGATGTACGATTTTGTGGTGATCAATGTGATTGATTAATTGTGCTCGTTGTTGTATGTAATGTGAATGTGAATATGAATATGCGTGTGACCGCTAAGTTTACTCGTGTTGGTTCGACGGGACCTACGAGGATTCGTGGCAGTGGACTACGGGGTCAGAACATAGTGAGGTACTGAGGTCCAATCGTGCTGGTATGACGAGGCCTACGATAACGCATGGCAGTGGACCATGAGTTTCGGACACAGTACGTCCAACCGGGTGAGCTCGACGGGGCTTACGGTGACACGTGGCAGTGGACTACGGTGTCAGGACGGTGTGTGTGTGTGTTTGTTGTGATTGATATAGTCCGTGCGGGTTGTTAAGCCTACGGAGACACGTGACAGTGGATCACGGTATCAGAATTGGTTATGTCTGGTTAATAGTCCGTGCGGGTTGTTGAACCTACGGAGACACGTGACAGTGGATCACGGTGTCGGAATCGATTATGTTTGTTTGATTGTGCATGGTGTAGTCCGTGCGGGTTGTTGAACCTACGGAGACACGTGACAGTGGATCACAGTGTCATGAGCATGATTATTTTCAAATCAAAGTTTTCAAAGGAAAAGTTTTATGAAAATGAATGTTGGATCGAGTCCTAAGCTTGAATAAATGTTTCCCGTATTGTAAACTGCTGAGTTATGAAACAAGATTTGGGTTAAGGCCCTAAAGTTTTTCGAAAGGTTTTGTGAATCAGGACTTGAGGTCTTGAAGGTTTTGAAATTCTAAAAATTCCCGAGATGATAATCTTATTTTAGAATGCTTCATAACTTATCTTCCCTTGTGAAAACCTCCCGGGAATATTTTGATACTTAATTATTATATTGGATTCACGATTATTATTTGCTTGTTACATTTCGTATGATTTGATACTTGCACTAGTAAAACAGTGGAGTTTTACTAACCCCCGAGTAATCAGGGGGTGGATGTCTGTTTTGCGTCCAGGTACATGCAGATTCAGGGGAGCAGTCACAGGATTGGCACAAGAGGATGACGAGCTGCGATACTAATCATGAGTCGAGAGTTGTTTTGATTTTTGTTGTGTTGTCAGAGTTGATTTCAGTCTTCCGCTGTATTGTATTTCGACCCCTGTGTGGGTAATGTTGTTAGTCAGTTCCGTTGATAGAGTTGTGTGACCTCATCGGTCTGTGTGTTTACGTGTAAGTGACCATATCGTTCTATATCATTTTATTGTTTGACCCTGGCTGGGCAAGCATTTGGTTGTTTATGGATGTTTAGCCTGGTAGATCCTTGTGGAAAGGGTCTACGGCGTGTAATATTCCCATACGGTTTTGGGGGTGTTACATACTGGTACGAGCAACATTTTCTTCTTCCTCTTCTTTATCTACCAGAAATCCTGCAAGCTTGTTTCTGTTAGGGTTGTATACGTCAAAGCATATTTTATGCTTGTATTACCTAATTTCCTGGTCTTTATCTATGAGAATATTTAATTCAGTTATCACATATTTTGCATATTTATTCACGCTATGGTTATGCAAATGTAGTCTAAATTACTTTATATTGTAGATAATGTGGTGGGTCGTGTCACACAGAAGATCACATTATCGGTTCCTTATATAGTAATATTTAGTTCACAGCCTATATAAGATTAGACCGTTATGTAAGAGGTTGTAGTATATGCTTGAGATTGGTTGGTCTTGACCATTAGCATATATTAGCGTATTCGCTATACGTTGAACAGGATCGAGGTGAGATAGATTCTTCTGTACTGACTGTAAGAAGAACGTACATATCGGACAATTATTATTTCTTAATTCTAGTGATTAATATTTAATTATATATATTTAATATTTATTGCTTTGATTTATCATGGTGAGAGCCACAATGATTGACTCAATATGCTCGATATTTTGGACAATATTATTATTTATATGATAATTAATATTATAGCTATAAATCGTGTCTCGACCAGTCGGGTTGATCACGTCCCTTGAGGCACTCGAAAGGATTATTATATTAAACCCTGCAGGTGGAATTAATTTTTCGATATAATAATAAAGGTCGAGTGGTATACTCGTGTATAATATTAATTAATTAAAAGCTGTCAGTAGCTTAAATTAATTAATGGACATAGAATATCTTATACACGGGAAATAATTAATTCAAAAAGGAGCCCAATTTCGTAATTTGGGATTTTGGTAGGAAGTGCAATATCAACCTTTTAGTGGACTAAGTTGATATTAATAGAGTCTTAATATTAGGAAGAGTCCTAATATTGGAAAGAAGATATCTATTGGGAGTCCTTACCATATCCTCCTTAAGGTCCCTAGAGTAGCCCAAAATATATATAAATAGGACATTGGTGTTGGTCGATTTTTAGATCATTATTGAAGCAAGAAAATCGATTTTTATGTATGTGTTTAATTGTGGATCTTGACTTGTGTCTTGAATTCCATAATTTAGATAACACAATATTTTTCTAAAATACCAAAATATTCAAGAAAATAGAGAGAACAAAAATCGTAAGTTTCTTGAGAAGATAATTCGGCCGATCCTTTGTAGTCCAAGTTCAGTCCGGTATATTGTTTCCCACACGACATCCGGACATAGGCGGCATATACTCTAGAAGATCTTGAGATAGAAATACAAGAAGATCGGAAAGGAGTACGAAGAGGAGATAAATCGACCAAAAGGGAATTCCTACCACTTCGTGTCAAAGGTATAAATTACCGACTCCCATGCGTAAATATGTGTATTTAATTGTTTGTTAATCTGTTCAGTTAATTAATTGACAAGCCTAAATAGATCCGGTTTTTATGTTGGTTAGTTTATAAAACCTTTCATAAAATATTATCGCCAACTTGCTTCCGCTGCGTTTTATATTCCAACAATTGGTATCGGAGCCGGTCTTTAGATTCTGTTCAATTTAATTAATTTGGTGATTAATATGCTAGCAATTAAATATTCATGTAGTATGATTTTTGGAATATTTTGCTAGAATTTGTCTTGCAGGAGAATATGATCCAATTATCATGGCTATGTGATGTTTTTATTTATTTACGCGTTTTTGGTAATTTGGCCCGGTTTTGAGGCATGTATAAGTTTTTCCCGTGAGAAAATCCACGGGTAGAATATGATTTATTTTTCTTGTAATTTGCTGTAAATTCGATGTATTTTATTTCGAATAAAATTGTAATCGAGTTGGAACACACAAACTACGAAAGAGAAAGAAGTCCAGCGCGAAGAGGAGTCCCGATCGGACGAACCGACCGAGACCAGGAAGGTGCCGATCGGGACTCGGCCAGCAGCTGCACTCGGTCGTGGCCTGCTGGACTCGGCCAGCAGCACAGCTCGGGCAGGTCGGACAGTTGGGCATCTCGGTCAGTGGGTCGGGCAGTCGGGCAGCGGGTCGGGCAGCGGGCAGCAGGTCGGGCAGCGACCAGCGGGTCAAGTTGTCCGGTTCGGGTCGTTCAATTCATTTTTCCGCGAGATGCTTGAAGCAGTGGGAGCAAACGAGCCGAAGATTTTCTCGTTATTCAAAACGAGGAATAAAAGCCATGATAATTGGATTTAATTATCCAATTTTATTATTTATTGGTTTTATTGTTTTGATGTATGGCATGTATGGATGTATGCGTGATATGTTTCCTTGCATGTTAGGACGAGAAAATAAAAAACCTTACTTTTTCAAAATAACTAAGTGATTTTAAATTGATTTTTCAAAATCAAATTGGCCTCCATAATTGGTTTAGATTGTGAAATAATTAGCATGCACGTTGACATTAGAGTCTTCCTCCACATCGGATGTGCTAATTACTGGATCTTAAACTTCAAATTTGATAACAAAAAGGTGAATATTATTTTTTATGATAGGACCTCTCCATCTGTAGGACTATTATCATTAAATGATATTCTAAGGTTTGCTAAATTATGGTGTTCACTTAGGTGTATTGATTAATAAGCTCCTCATCGGAGTCTCTGTTAATTAAATACATGGCCAAGAGGAACCAACTATTAATTTTACTTGTCAAAACATATCTTGGCTGGATAGTAAAATTAAAGACGTTAAAATCTACTTGAAAATGTATGTGTAAACGTCCACACTATCGTGACTTGCATGTGCGGTTTTTCAAGGTGTTGGTTGATTGCATATATATTGTCTTTTAAGGTTTTTCAATATATTATGCGTCGAATTATGTGATGAATGGTGTTTTTAATTTTATTCTCAGATGTCTTTCAATTCACTAGCTGTTATTCTCAAAGAAAACAAACTTGATGGCACTAACTTTACCGACTGGAAAAGAAATCTTGATATTGTCTTGACTGTCGAAGGGCATAAATTTGTTTTAACTGAGGAGAGCCCTTTGGAACCAGAAACGGATGCCACTCCTTAAGAGTTGGCTGAATTCCGGAAATGGAAAAAGTCTGATGAGATGGCTCGCTGTTACATTTTGGCTTCACTGACAAATGTATTGCAGCATCAGCATCAGACGATGGGCTCGACCGCAGAAATGATGAAAAATCTCACTGAGATGTTTGGTCATCAGAACCGGGCGGCTAGGCAAAATGCAATAAGGGTTTTGATGACAACCCAAATGTCTGAAGGGACCCCAGTAAGAGATCACGTTCTTAAAATGATGTCTCATTTGAACGAACTGAGCATACTGGGGGCCACTATCGATGCGGAGTCGCAGGTCGATATTATCTTGGGCAGTTTACCAAGAAGCTTTGAGCAGTTCCGCCTCAACTACAATATGAATCGTAGGACTTACACAATGGCGGAACTTCTTACAGAGCTTCAGTCTGTCGAAGGTCTCTTCAAACAAGGTTATCTTCAAATTCTTGCGGCAACCGGTGCTGGTTCTTCAAAACCCAAATGGGGAAAGAAGAAAAGCAGGTTGGCCAGAAGCAAGTGGCAACCTTCAAAGCTAAGGGCACGGCTCCTCAGTCAAAGGCTCCTAAGCCCAAGGCGAACAAAAAGCCTATGGGCAAGTGCTTCAACTGCGGTCTGAAAGGGCATTTCAAGAGTGACTGCCCTAAGAAAGGTACGTCTCATGCACTAGTAGTCAAAACATGTTTGGCTGCCTGTTCTATCACTTTGTGGATAGTGGATTCAGGCTCCACTGATCATGTTTGTTATGACTCACAGGGGTTCCAAGTAACCAAGGTACTTAGTGCGGATGAGATTACAATAAGCTGGGGCGACTATTCCAGGCTGAAGGCTATTGCAGTGGGAGTCGTGCAGTTAAAAGTTGATGATAGGATTTTAGTTCTAAATAATGTATTATTGGTACCCGATTTTAGAATGAATTTAATTTCAGTTTTTAAATTGCGTCGTGATGGATATTCAGTTTCTTTTGAAGATAATGCAATTATTAAAAGAAATGGTGAATATATTTGCGGGAGTACTTATAATGAAGAACTTTATATCATCAATGCTGCACCAGCTCCCTTGCATAATTATAAATCACTTAATTCTTTGACTAATCCTAATAAAAGAAAAGAACCTTCGAGCATAAATCCAACATAATTGTGGCATTTACGATTGGGTCATATTAACCTTAGAAGGATTCAAAGATTGGTGAGCGATGGCCCATGGGATTCGCTCCAAGTTGAGTCATTTCCAATCTGCGAATCCTGTCTAGAAGGTAAAATGACTAAAAGGGCTTTCCAAAGCAAAGGAAATCATGCACAAAATGTATTGAAATTAGTACAAACCGATGTATATGGTCCCATGAACATCCAGGCTAAGGGTGGTTTCGAATACTTCATCACGTTTATAGATGATTATTCGAGATATGGATACATATATTTGATGCGACGTAAGTCTGAATCTTTTGATAAGTGCAAAGAATTCAAGGATGAAACGGAGAAGCGTCATGGGTAGAGTATCAAGTCACTACGATCTGATCGTGGTGGCGAGTACCTTAGTGGAGAATTTTTGGATTTCTTGGCACATGAGGGGATTACTTCCCAGCTCACAGTGCCTGGTACACCACAACAAAATGGTGTTGCTAAATGAAGGAATTGTACTTTATTAGAGATCGTTAGGTCAATGATGAGTAATTCTGATTTGCCTATTTCGTTTTGGGGATATGCCTTAGAAACAGCGTCATACATTCTAAACTTGGTGCCTTCGAAATTAGTTCCAAAAACACCCACAGAACTGTGGAATGGGTGTAAGCCCAGTCTAGGACATGTTCGGATTTGTGGTTCACCAGCACACATGCTGAATAAGGAAGCTGATAAGTTGGCATCTCGTACAGAAGTACGAGTGTTTGTAGGATATCCGAAGGGAACGAAGGGTGGCCTATTCTACAGTCCTAAAGACCAGAAGGTCATTGTTAGCACCAATGCCCGGTTCTTAGAGGAGGACTGTGTAATAAGGCACAAGCCTAGGCGTGAGGTCATTCTAGAAGTACTTAGGGGCGAGATTTCGACAATACCAATTGTGCAAACACCTAGTGTACCACGTATCGACACTATTGTGGATACGCAAACCAAGGACACGCCTCGTCGTAGTGGTAGGGTTGTTCGTCAACCTGAACGTTTCATCGGCGTGGGAGCGTCTTCGGACCACTCCCCGGACCAGGATGAAACGGATCCATGTACGTACAAACAGGCAGTTCAAGACAAGGATGCTGAATCCTGGAAAACAGCAATGGAATCTGAAATGTGATCTATGGATTCTAATAAAGTGTGGGAGCTAGTAGAGCTACCCAATGGGGTAAAACCCATTGGAAGTAAGTGGGTATACAAGCGTAAGAGAGGATCGAAAGGGAAGGTTGAAACCTTCAAAGCAAGGCTTGTTGCGAAAGGTTACACTCAGAAGGAGGGCATCGACTACGATGAGACCTTTTCGCCAGTAGCCATGCTTAAATCGATCCGGATTCTCTTAGCTATAGCTACGCATTTTGATATGGAGATTTGGCAGATGGATGTCAAGACTAAGTTCTTGAACGGGAGTCTTGATAAGGAAATCTACATGCGCCAACCTGAGGGATTCATTGCTGAAGGAGAGGAGCACTTAGTGTGAAAGCTTAAGAGAGCCATTTATGGTCTCAAGCAAGCATCAAGGTCTTGGAACATGCAATTTGATGAGGTCATTCAATCGTATGGTTTTGAACAGTGTCCTACTGAGGTTTGTGTATACAAAAAATGCGATGGAAACGTGCTGGTGTTTCTTGTACTGTACGTAGATGATATACTTTTAATTGGAAACAATGTGAAGGCATTATCAGACGTAAGGGTATGGCTATCTGAGCAGTTCGATATGAAGGATTTGGAAGAATCCGGGCACATCCTTGGTATTAAGATCTTTCGAGATCACAAGAAAAGGATGTTGTGCTTATCTCAGGCATCCTATATCGATACGGTGCTAAAGCGGTTCTCCATGGAGAATTCCAAGAAAGGTTTCTTACCTTACAGACATGGAATTCAGCTATCTAAAGCTATGTGTCCTAAGACACAGAAGGAGATAGATGACATGAATCTGGTCCCTTATGCTTCGGCAGTGGGAAGCCTCATGTATGCTATGCTTTGCACTAGGCCTGATATCTGTCATGATGTAGGCATGGTGGCGAGATATCAGTCGAACCCAGGACTGGGACATTGGATTGCTGTCAAGCATATACTCAAGTACCTAAGAAGGACTAGGGAGCATATGCTTGTATATCAATTAGATACACTTTGTCCTTTGGGTTACACCGACTTAGATTTCAGTGCGGACAAAGAAAAGTCGAAATCAACTTCCGGATATGTATTCACTTTGGGAGGTAGAGCCATCAGTTGGAGGAGTGTGAAGCAGAAATGCATAGCGGACTCTACAATGGAAGCCGAGTATGTAGCAGCCTTAGAGGCAGCTAAAGAGGCGGTATGGCTCAAGTACTTCCTAAAGGATTTGGGTGTGATTCCTGATTTGCCTATGAGTATTACACTTTATTGTGATAATACTGGTGCCGTTGCAAATTCGAAGGAACCACGGGCCCACATAGCAAGCAAACATATCAAGCGCAAATATCATATAATTCGAGATTTTGTGAAGAGAAGAAAGATCATTGTCTCCAAGATAGCATCTGAAGACAACCTAGCTGATCCTTTCACGAAATGGTTGCCCTCAAAGTCATTTGAAGGGCATGTGGAAGGAATGGGGTTGAGATGTATGGCAGTATTGCTTTGAGTATAAGTGGGAGATAGATAGACATATTCTAGATAGTATACTTCAAAATCATGCTTTGTGTATAAGTGTGAGATTGTTAGGGTTGTATACGTCAAAACATACTTTATGCTTGTATTACCTAATTTCCCGGTCTTTATCTATGAGAATATTTAATTCATTTATCACATATTTTGCATATTTATTCACGCTATGGTTATGCAATTACTTTATATTGTAGATAATGTGGTGTGTCGTGTCACACAGAAGATCACATTATTGGTTCCTTATATAGTAATATTTAGTTCACAACCTATATAACATTCGACTGTTATGTAAGAGGTTGTAGTATATGCTTGAGATTGGTTGGTCTTGACCATTAGCATATATTAGCGTATTCGCTATACGTTGAACATGATCGAGGTGAGATAGATTCTTCTGTACTGACTTTAAGAAGAACGTACATCTCGGACAATTAGTATTTCTTAATTATAGTGATTAATATTTAATTATATATATTTAATATTTATTGTTTTGATTTATCATGGGTGAGAGCCACAATGATTGACTCAATATGCTCGATATTTTGGGCAATATTATTATTTATATGATAATTAATATTATAGCTATAAATCGTGACCCGACCAGTCCGGTTGATCATGTCCCTTGAGGCACTCGAAAGGATTGTTATATTAAACCCTGCAGGTGGAATTAATTTTCCAATATAATAATAAAGGTCTAGTGGTATACTCATATATAATATATTAATTAATTAAAAGCTGTCAGTAGCTTAAATTAATTAATGGACATGGAATATCTTAAATACGGGAAATAATTAATTCAAAAAGGAGCCCAATTTCGTAATTTAGGATTTTGGTAGGAAGTGCAATATCAACCTTTTAGTGGACTAAGTTGATATTAATAGAGTCTTAATATTAGGAAGAGTCCTAATATTGGAAAGAAGATATCTATTGGGAGTCCTTACCATATCCTCCTTAAGGTCCTTAGAGTAGCTAATGTATGTAAATACGCTAATGTATGCTAATGGTCAAGACCAACTAATCTCAAGCATACACTACAATATTTCATATAATTTGTCTAATAATTATATATGTTGTGAACTATTATATTATTTTATAAGGCACCGATAATGTGATCTTACGTGTGACACCAACACACCACATTATCTACAATATAAAATAATTAGACATTTCATTTGATTAACCATAACGTGAATAAATATGCAAAATATGTGATTAAATGTAATTAAGATTCTCACAAGTAGTTACAGGGAAATAAGGTAATATAAGCATAAAGTATGCTTTGCAGTATACAACCCTAACTATCTCCCACTTATACTCAAAGCATGCTTTTAAGTATACTACGATATTACATAGTCTCTCATTTCTCCCATTTATACTCAAAGCAATGCTGCCATACACCGTAATCCCATTCCTTCCACGTGCATTTCAAAAACTTTTGAGGGTAGGCCTTTCGTGAAAAGACCAGCAAGATTATCTTCCGATGCAACCCTGGCTACAACTACGTCTCCTTCCTTTACGAAGTGTCATATGATGTGGTACTTGTGGTTGATATGTTTACTTGCCTTGTGGGCTCGTGGTTCCCTCGAATTTGCGACTGCACTAGTATTATCACAATAAAGTGTAACACCCTTTGGGAAATCGGGAATCACATCTAATTCCTGCAGTAAGTACTTGAGCCATACCTCCTCTTTGGCTGCCTCAAAGGCTGCCACGTACTCGGCTTCCATGGTAGAGTCCGAGATACATTTCTGCTTCACACTCCTCCAACTAATGGCTCCACCTCCCAGGCTAAACACATAACCCGAAGTAGACTTGGACTTTTCTTTGCTTGATGAAAAATCTGAGTCAGTGTAACCCACCGGACACAGGTCGTCTGATTGATATACAAGCATGTCTCCCTAGTCCTTCTCAGGTGCTTGAGTATGTGCTTGACAGCAATTCAGTGTCCCGGTCCTGGGTTTGACTGATATCTATCAGCCATGCCTACGGCATGATAGATATCTGGTCTAATGCAAAGTATAGCATACATGAGGCTTCCCACAGCTGACGCATAAGGGACCACTTCATGTCATCTATATCCTTTTGTGTATTGGGACACATATTCTTAGATAGTTGAATTCCATGTATGTAAGGTAGAAAACCTTTCTTGGAATTCTCCATGCTAAACCGCTTTAGCACTGTATCGATATTGGATGCCTGGGATAAGCACAACATCCTTTTCTTCCGATCACGAAAGATCCTGATTCCAAGGATGTGTCCTGCTTCTCCCAAATCCTTCATATCGAACTGCTAAGATAGCCATACCCGTACGTCCGACAATTCCTTCACGTTGTTTCCAATCAGAAGGATATCGTCTACATTCAGTACAAGAAACACCAACAAGTTTCTATCGCATTTCTTATACACATAACTCTCAGTCGGACATTGGACGAATCCATATGACTGGACAACCTCGTCAATATGAGTGTTCCAAGATCTAGATGCTTGCTTAAGTCCAAAAATAGATATCTTAAGCTTGCATACCAAGTGCTCTTCTCCTTCAGCAATGAATCCCTCTGGTTGGCGCATATAGATTTCCTTGTCTAGACTCCCATTCAAGAATGCAGTCTTGACATCCATTTGCCAAATCTCCAAATCCAAATGCGCAGCTATAGCTAAATGAATCCGTATTGACTTAAGCATGGCTACCGGTGAAAAGGTTTCATCATAATCGATACCCCCTTTCTGAGTGTAACCTTTCGTAAGAAGCCTCGCTTTGAAGGTTTCAACCTTCCCGTCACCTCCTTTATTTCGCTTGTAGACCCATTTACTCCCAATGGCTTGTACCCCATCAGGTAGCTCTACTAGCTCCCACACGTGATTGGAATCCATATATCCCATTTCTGATTCCATTGCTACTTGACAGGAGTCAGCATCTTTATCTTGGATTGCCTCCTTGTAGGTCCAGGGATCTGATTCATCTTCGCCTGGGATTGAGTCCGAAGACTTTCCCATGCCTATGAATTGTTCCGGTTGACGAACAACCCTGCCACTACGGCGAGGCAAATCTTGAGTTGGTGTAAAGTCTCAGAATCGATACGTGGTGCAGTGTTAGTTGGTGCTTGTATGATTGGTATAGACGGAGTCCTGCCCCTTAGCTCTTCCAGAATTATCTCGCTCATGGGCTTGTGACTAATCATATAATCCTCTTCCAGGAATCAGGCATTGGTGCTAACAATAACCTTCTGATCTTGGGGACTATAGAACAAGCCACCCTTCGTTCACTTAGGATATCCTACAAACACTCGCACTTCTGTACGAGATGCCAACTTATCAGCTTCCTTATTCAGCACATGTGCTGGAGTACCCCAAATCCGAACATGTCCTAGACTGGGGTTTTGCCAACTCCACAGCTCTGTGGGTGTTTTTGGAACTGATTTCGAAGGCACCAAGTTTAGAATATATGCTGCTGTTTCTAAGGCGTATCCCCAAAACAAAATAGGTAAATCCGAATAACTCATCATTGACCTAACCATTTCTAAAAGAGTTCTATTCCTTCTATCAGCAACACCATTTTGTTGTGGAGTTCCCGACATGGTGAGCTGGGACGAAATCCCCTCATTCGCTAAGAAATCCAAAAACTCTCCACTAAGGTATTCGCCACCACGATCAGATCATAGTGACTTGATACTCTTCCCATGACGCTTCTCTATTTCAGCCTTGAAGTCTCTGAACTTGTCAAAGGCCTCAGGTTTATGTCGCATCAAATAGATGTATCCATATCTCGAATAATCATCTATAAACGTGATGAAGTATTCGAAACCACCCACAGCCTGGATATTCATTGGACCACACATACATCCATATGAACCAATTCTAACACATTCTGAGCACGGTTTCCCTTGGTTTTAAAAACCCTTTTGGTCATCTTACCTTCCAGACATGATTCGCAAATTGGAAATGACTCAACTTGGAGATCATCTAATGGGCCATCATCTACCAATCTTTGAATTCTCCCAAGGTTTACATGCTCTAACCGTAAATGCCACAGCTCCCACTGCAACAGCCATAAGCCTGGAATAATCGCCCTAGTTGATGGTAATCTCGCCCGCACTAAGCTGCTTGGTTACCTAAAAACCATGCGAGTCAAAGAAAATATGACAGTGGAGCCTGAATCAACTATCCACGAAGTAGAAGAACAAGCCAAACATGTTTTGACTACTAGTGCACAAGACATACCTCTCTTAAGAGCAGGGTAGTCCGCTTTAAAATGTCCTTTCGGACCGCACTTGTAGCACTTTACCTTTGGCTTTTTGTTCGCCTCGGGGTGAGGATCCTTGCTTTTCACTTTGAGAGTTGCCACTTGCTTCTGGCTAACCTGCTTTTTCTTATTTCCCCATTTGGGTTTGGAAGAAGTAGCACCGGTTGCCGCAAGAATCTGATGATAACCTTGTTTGAAGAGACCTTCAGCAGATTGAAGCTCTGTCAGCAGTTCCGCCAAAGTATATGTTATACGGTTCATATTGTAGTTAAGGCGGAACTGCTCAAAGCTTCTTGGTAAGCTGCCCAAGATAATATCGACCTGCGACTCCGTATCGAAAGTAGCCCCCAGTATGCTCAGTTCGTTCAAATGAGACATCATGTTCAGAACATGATCCCTTACTGGGGTCCCTTCAGACATTTGGGTTGTCATAAGCACCCTCATTGCATTTTGCCTAGCCGTACGGTTCTGATGACCAAACATCTCGGTGAGATTTTTCATCATCTCCACGGCTGAGCCCATCGTCTGATGCTGATGTTGCAATACATTTGTCAGTGAAGCCAAAATGTAACAGCGAGTCATCTCACCAGACTTCTTCCATTTTTGAAATTCATCCAACTCTCCAGGAGTGGCATCCGATTATGGATACAGAGGGCTCTCCTAAGTTAACACAAATTTATGCCCCTCGGAAGTCAGGACAATGTCAAGATTTCTTTTCCGGCCGGTAAAGTTAGTGTCATCAAGTTTATTTTCTTTGAGAATAACAGCAAGTGGATTAAAAGACATCTGAGATAAAAATTAAAAAAACATACATCACATAATGCATAGCAAAATATATCGAAAAACCTCAAAACACAATATATATGCTAGCAACCGACACCTCGAAAAACCCGCATATGAAGCCACGATCGTGTGGATGTCTACACACACATTTTTCAAGTAGAGTTTTACGTCTTTAATTTTACTATATAGCCAATTTACGTTATGACAAGTAAAATTAATAGTTGGTTCATCTTGGCCATGTATTAATTAACATAGATTCTGATGGTGAGCTTATTAATTAATACACCTAAGTGAATACCATAATTTAACATCTTTAAAATATTATATTTTAAATAATAGTCTTACAGATGGAGAGGTCCTAGCATAAAAAATAATATTTATCTTATGTTATCATTTGAAATTTAAAACTAGTGAACCTATAATTAGCACATCCGAATTCAATTACAATTTTATACAAAATAAAATACATCGAAATTACAGCAAGATTACACGAAAAATAAAACACCTAGAACTACCCGCGGATTTTCTCACGGGAAAAACCATTACATGCCTCAAACCGGACCAAACCAACAATTGCATAAATAATAAAAATAAATAAATAAACCATTCACATAAACATGATAATTGGATCATATTACCTGCAAGAATATATCTAGCAAAATATTCCAACATCAAATTACAAGAATATTTAAATTTCTATCAATTAATCACCAAAATTAATTAAAATAGCAAAAGCCTAAAATTCCGGCTCTGATACCAATTGTTGGAAATAAAACGCAGCGGAAGCATAGTTTGATAAAGTTTGATAATCGTGTTTTACGCATCCACGAGCACAAAATCTATTTAGGCATGCTAATTAATTAATTACTAAGAATAATAAGAAATTTACATATTATTTATTATTTATTAAATAAATATGTTGGAATTGAAATAACCTAATCCAGATCTAAAAGATCATAGGATATTACCTTTGAAGAGTAGTGGTTATTTCGTCTTGATCTTTTTGTATTTCTACCTTTGGACCTTGTAGAGTATGATCCGCCTTAACCCGGACGTTGTGTGGGCAACGAGCTACCGGATCTTGCTTGGACTTCTATGGATCGGCCGAACCCTTTGTTTGTGATCACTTGATTTTTCTTTACTTTTTAGTATTGCTTGAACACTCTTAGAAAATTGATGTGTTATCTAAATTGTAGATCAAAGACACAAGTCTAGATCTACAATTAAACAAAAGAAGAAAAATTGATCTCACAACCTTGCAAAAGTCTAAAAATCGGCAAACCCATATAGTCCTATATATAGGTTTTTGGACTACTACTAGGGATCTTAAGGAGGATTAGGGAAGGACTCCTAATAGACCTCAAATTTTCTTATTAGGACCTTTCCTAATATATTGAGTCTATTAATATCAATTCAATCCACTAAATAATTAATATTGCACTTCCAACCCAAATCCCAATTTACGAAATCAGACTCCTTATTAAATATATTATTTCCCATATTTAAAATATCGAATGTGTAACACCCCCAGATCCGACCGGTAATACTACAGCGTCGTGGGCCCCGGAATGGAACCCACAAGGCTAAAAGAAATTTTCGCAAACATTTACAATACCCAAGAGGCCAACGACGGTACTATCTTTAAAACATTTGAAGACTGCATAAAATCTGTTTATTAAAACCGTCGTAAAATCTTGTTTGAAAGGACAAGGCCTGAAATGCCAGAACTCAACAGTTTAAAAAAAACATACGTTAAGCTATCGCTTACACGTACCGACAAAATAGTTTAGAAACAGTTGCCAAAGTAACCTAAGTTACCAGATACCAAAAGGCCATTTAAAAATACGCACGCAGCGAAAAAGACTGACAATTAAAAATACTCCAGCAGCGGAATACAACAACTGATCAGGAACTCAATTCACACAAAAACATGCTCTAGCCAGTATCCTCCGGGAAGCTCATCTCTCCACGACCGCTACAAGCTCGATATCTCAAGAACCTAAAAAGAAAGCCCACGACGGGGTCAGCCATAATATCCAACAATGATAACCGTCACATCACATCAATAATTACATACCAATGAGAATACAAAATAAGAATACGACCAATGTAATCTTATCGTAGTAACTTTATTTACTCAAATAATTCTCAACAGAACAACCATTATCACATTTCACATCTCGTACTCGATTAACCAATAAATTCGAACATACTATCTGTATTGTACCTCAAACAATACTCAAGATTCTCAAACTATCATCACCAACTCACGATACGGAAATATACCAGTTCTGACCAATACGATCCATCAGATAGCATCATCAAATCCCAAGACGATAACCGATTGTCCATCAAAAGACGAATTCCAAAGGAAATACGAAACATACCTCGAGATATGAAATGCCACGACAATCATGTCAGTCTAATCCGAGGTCAGATCAATACCACACACGGACATGGTCCTAACACAAGACCTACAAATGCATACTCATATGACAACGTCAATATGCTCACATCAATAACGACACTGTATACTTATGGCAAACCCATAATATACATATGCACAATAACAACACATGATAAAATCAATGATGCGAATCCACATGATTCCATCAACACAATACTGGGTAATCCAACGATCCAACGCCCTCAGCATAGATCCCCATGATGATCCCGTCGGACCAACGCATGGTGGAAAACCTGTCCAATGATCCAGCGCCCTCAGCATAGATCCCCATGATGATCCCGTCGGACCAACGCATAGTGGACATCCGATCCAGCGCCCTCAGCATAGATCACATGATCTCACAGGATCAACACAACATAAACAATACAATTATGCATACACATATTCAACTCAATTAGTTCATCAACATGAACAACATATGAATCAAAACATGAACGACACTATGATGAAACAACTAGGACGACTTCATGTTCAGCAACATGAATGACAACTTGCGTGATCAACAACATCAACACTAAACCGAATCAAACTAAGATACTTGTCCCGAATCCTTCAGGAGAAATCTCGATGTCGAATCATCACCGGCGATTATCCTCTCGGCGATCCCAACGTACCATGGAATATATATACTCATATCCTCATTTTTATCGCAACGTAACCTTGATACCCGAATATGCCAATAACCGAGATAAAGCATATACATTATGATTTAACTCCCAGAATCGGAAAGAGAACATATAATCCGAATCTCCAGAATTTGCAATAATAATCATCGCTATATGCATTATAAATGAAATGAAACTGAAACCATTCATTAAACATTATAACTGAGCAAGTAATAACTTGCCTCGATACCGATACGACGATGATGAAGCCGCTACCAATCTCATTGCCTTCGTCTATGAGCTCCACGGACCTGACCCATGCAATTCACGAACGTACTCGAACACGACCGCAACATACGGTTATAATCGCCGATCAATAATCTCAACCTATTGAAGTGATCAAATAGCAATGATCCGATAACAATCAACAACCGACATAGCCAAACAATCAAACTTAACGGGTCAACGATACCTCGATCCTATATAAAACCAAATAACATACTCAAACCATTTCGAACTCATATCCACCATATGAACCGATATCCGATAATTACCAATCAATAACCGATCAACAAACTTAACGACTTCACAATATCTCGATTTAGACACAAGTCTGAACAATTTAACTCAAACAATTAAGAATTCATAACTAAAATACAATTACGGATACGAATGTAAAGGAAATCATATTCGGTGATCAATCACAATCTTTCCGGATTCCAAATTGATATCATGATTCGTATTTCATCAAGAACATACGAATTCTACCACTACAATCAACGAACATTCGATCTTCATATCTAAAGATACCGATAATTCAACATACGATCGTCTTGCTATGTTAAATTCATCAAGGAGTTCCTCAAGAACATTAAATGATTCGAAACCTTGTTCATAGCCATCAAAACAACGTAATTCGATATCCTCTAACATCTAAACAATCCTCATTCATAATTCAAGGTGTATATTATCATATTTTCCAATATATGATCCGCCTAACATCAAGAATCGAACAATTCTACCAAGAACACCAAGAACACTATGATTCTATAATCATAACCAATATAATCAAGACATAAACCATCATATCCTTCAACATATAGTTCATATAACCTCAAGAACCGTAACAACAACATCATAATCATCTTCATACGAATTATTCATCAGCAACAACATCAAAATCCGGATTGAAAGTGAGGATTATCCAACATACCTCTTAGAAGATGAAATACACAAGCAAACACTTGAAGAATCATCAATATCCTCGTATCCAAGCTTCAATCCCATGTTTCCAAGCTCACAATCGATTTAGGAGAGCTAAAACTCCCTCTCTTAGTGTTTGGAGGCGAAGAACAAAGTGAAACAATGAAGAGAAATGAAAGATGGGCATTCACTTATAAAACATTCCAGTTCGTTACGTACGTAACATGCCCATGTTAACGTACGTAACCACCATTTATGTACGCTATCTGAATTTTGTAGCGTACGCAACGACAGTCCAGAGTTAACTGACTCATTTCATTCACATCCTTACGTACGTAACACATTCTCTATAACATACGTAATACGTACGTTGACTTGCTACAGTAACATGCTCGTTAACGTACGTAATGATCTGTCCTTAGCGTACGTAATGGTCGGGGTTGACTCACCTGTCCACATCCGCGCCGAAAGCTGCCGACACGGGGTCCCACCTGCCGACCACAGCTCGTCATGTCTGATTCCCTTGTTACGTACATAATGCCTAACTCACTACGTACGTAACACTAGCAACGTAGCGTACATTATCTCAAAATATTAACGTACGTTAAGGGCTCTATACTTAGCCATTTTCAGCTATCCTTGTCCAACGTCTCAACATACTAGATATGAACATATGGAATACTGAATACACATACTCCTTCCAAATATATTCTCATACGATACATCTAATACACGACATCCTCATATACAACCGAGTACGACAATTATACAAATACAGCTGTCTCAGTTCCGAATTTATTTTATCCATATTGTACAGATTCAATGATGTACAACATAACTCGAATAAAATAACATTAAATAACAGTAGTAGAAATTCCGGATATTACATACTACACCACTTAAAATAAGTTTCGTCCTCGAAACTTGCAATTCGTCATAAAGAAAACAAACAAACCGTTCAACCAAAATATTCCGAAACCATCACAACAACGATCAATCATCATCATTAACGAATAACCAAAACAGACACTTACAAATGTGCAAAGTCGGCGATCTCCTGAGATACTAGCAAGTGACTTCACTGTAAAGCCTCAATACGCTTACCATCACAATTTATGAACCTCAACAAAAATCTTTGGATGACATTATCTATCCATGTCAAATCCTGTCTGCCTGATTACACAATCAAGTCCAAATCCTGCTAAAAATCAATAATGCGTGATACATCTGCTCAACACAATGGTAACGAATCCCGAAACATCGACACAAAATCTGAACGCTCAGATGATCACCAGCAATGATCAACCAATAAATTAACCGAGAATATCATCGATATGATGAACTCTAATACGAGCAATCCAAAGGTCAACACGCAGCTGAGAATATCATCAACATGATAAACTCCTATATGACCAACCAGAGGTCAAAACACAATCGAGAATATCATCAACATGATAAACTCCAATATAACCAACGAACAATCAATGATAATCGAGAATACCTTCACACGGTAATCTCCAACAGGGTCAACACAGAACCATATAAACAGATATACGAAAGAATAACATTCTCAAAACGACACACCAATCACATACAGTGGATCTCAATAAACATACCCGACTGGTGAACATATCCCTCGGCATACGAACAACCAATCACAAATCGACGAACATACCAAATCATACCTGGAGTGGGAACGACCACTCAATATCCAAAACAACCAGTATGGGGTCACCATCTCCGAACCTACGCTTACAAAGAAATCATTCAAAGTCACTATGGTAGAGTCGTGCTACTACCATACCAATGGAATCACATAGTACATATGTCCCGGTTTCACAAAATCCAAAGTTCCAAAATTACATCCTGTGCATGAATCTACAACATGTAGCATATTTCTCTTATCCGATAAATCAACCGATTTTTCCCTGGATAACCAAACTACCATACTAGATTCATCGTTCCATACTGATGTCTTATCCAGTTCGTGAGTCACACTCATGACTTACCATCATATGCACTATGCACTAAATGCGTATGTATACCAATCACATTTTCAAAACCAGTTTGAAATCATATAATCTTGTCAAGAAGACAAATTTTCGAAAGTTCTTTCAAAAATTTCAAAACTCAAAACAAAAATTTTGTAAGACCACAAAATAAATTTTCGAAAATTAAATTGGCTCGCTGGTGCCAAGTATTCGATAACAGTTTCCTTCGAATCCACGCGATTTTGAAGTTTTAAAATGAAAACCATGCAAATGCTTGACCACATCCATACTCATGTATACCAATTCGGTTCGTCACCAATATCCACTGATATTCCATCGGAAAACCACACGATAGAGTTCCAAAATCTCAATATATAAACTCCGACCAAAAACTCCTTTTTCCACACATGACTCGCAACGTCAACCATTAACCCATTCTGGTTCACCTCAAATATGCTATGACAAAATATGGAAATAAATCAACACAGCGAAAGACTTCCCTAGAAGTTTCATTTGAATAAGTAAACCAAAACCCCGAAAAGCATAAATCTGTTTTTCAAAACCGTCGTAAATACGTTAAGCTATCGCTTACACGTACCGACAAAATAGTTTAGAAAACGGTTGCCAAAGTAACCTAAGTTACCAGATACCAAAAGGCCATTTAAAATACGCACGCAGCGAAAAAGACTGACAATTAAAAATACTCCAGCAGCGGAATACAACAACTGATCAGGAACTCAATTCACACAAAAACATTCTCTAGCCAGTATCCTCCGGGAAGCTCATCTCTCCACGACCGCTACAAGCTCGATATCTCAAGAACCTAAAAAGAAATCCCACGACGTGGTCAGCCATAATATCCAACAATGATAACCGTCACATCACATCAATAATTACATACCAATGAGAATACAAAATAAGAATACGGCCAATGTAATCTTATCGTAGTAACTTTACTTACTCAAATAATTCTCAACAGAACAACCATTATCGCATTTCACATCTCGTACTCGATTAACCAATAAATTCGAACATACTATATGTATTGTACTCAAACAATACTCAAGATTCTCAAACTATCATCACCAACTCACGATACGGAAATATACCAGTTCTGACCAATACGATCCATCGGATATCATCATCAAATCCCAAGACTATAACCGATTGTCCATCAAAAGACGAATACCAATGGAAATACGAAACATACCTCGAGATATGAAATGCCATGACAATCATGTCAGTCTAATCCGAGGTCAGATCAATACCGCACACGGACATGGTCCTAACACAAGACCTACAGATGCATACTCATATGACAACGTCAATATGCTCACATCAATAACGAAACTGTATACTTATGGCAAACCCATAATATACATATGCACAATAACAACACATGATAAAATCAATGATGCGAATCCACATGATTCCATCAACACAATACTGGGTAATCCAACGATCCAGCGCCCTCAGCATAGATCCCCATGATGATCCCGTCGGACCAACGCATGGTGGAAAACCTGTCCAATGATCCAGCGCCCTCAGCATAGATCCCCATGATGATCCCGTCGGACCAACGCATAGTGGACATCCGATCCAGCGCCCTCAGCATAGATCACATGATCTCACATGATCAACACAACATAAACAATACAATTATGTATACACATATGCAACTCAATAAGTTCATCAACATGAACAACATATGAATCAAAACATGAATGACACTATGATGAAACAACTAGGACGACTTCATGTTCAGCAACATGAATGACAACCTGCGTGATCAGCAACATCAACACTAAACCGAATCAAACTAAGATAGTTGTCCCGAATCCTTCAGGAGAAATCTCGATGTCGAATCATCACCGGCGATTATCCTCAATGTTCGGTGATCCCAACGTACCACGGAATATAGATACTCATATCCTTATTTTTATCGCAACGTAACCTTGATACCCGAATATGCCAATAACCGAGATAAAGCATATACATTATGATTTAACTCCCAGAATCGGAAAGACAACATATAATCTGAATCTCTAGAATTTGCAATAATAATCATCGCTATATGCATTATAAATGAAATGAAACTGAACCCACTCATTAAACATTATAACTGAGCAAGTAATAACTTGACTCGATACCTATACGACGATGATGAAGCCGCTACCAATCTCATTGCCTTCGTCTATGAGCTCCACGGACCTGACCCATGCAATTCACGAACGTACTCGAACACGACCGCAACATACGGTTATAATCGCCGATCAATAATCTCAACCTATTGAAGTGATCAAATAGCAATGATCCGATAACAATCAACAACCGACATAGCCAAACAATCAAACTTAACGGGTCAACGATACCTCGATCCTATATAAAACCAAATAACATACTCAAACCATTTCGAACTCATATCCACCATATGAACCGATATCCGATAATTACTAATCAATAACCGATCGAAAAACTTAACGACTTCACAATAGCTCGATTTAGACACAAGTCCGAACGATTTAACTCAAACAATTACGAATTCATAACCAAAATACGATTACGGATACGAATGTAAAGGAAATCATATTCGGTGATCAATCACAATCTTTCCGGATTCCAAATTGATATCATGATTCGTATTTCATCAAGAACATACGAATTCTACTACTACAATCAACGAAAATTCGATCTTCATATCTAAAGATACCGATAATTCAACATACGATCGTCTTGCTATGTTAAATTCATCAAGGAGTTCCTCAAGAACACTAAATGATTCGAAACCTTGTTCATAGCCATCAAAACAACGTAATTCGATATCCTCTAACATCTAAACAATCCTCATTCATAATTCAAGGTGTATATTATCATATTTTCCAATATACGATCCGCCTAACATCAAGAATCGAACAACTCTACCAAGAACACCAAGAACACTATGATTCTATAATCATAACCAATATAATCAAGACATAAATCATCATATCCTTCAACATATAGTTCATATAACCTCAAGAACCGTAACAACAACATCATAATCATCTTCATACGAATTATTCATCAGCAACAACATCAAAATCCGGATTGAAAGTGAGGATTATCCAACATACCTCTTAGAAGATGAAATACACAAGCAAACACTTGAAGAATCATCAATATCCTCGTATCCAAGCTTCAATCCCATGTTTCCAAGCTCACAATCGACTTAGGAGAGCTAAAACTCCCTCTCTCAGTGTTTGGAGGCGAAGAACAAAGTGAAACAATGAAGAGAAATGAAAGATGGACATTCACTTATAAAACATTCCAGTTCGTTACGTACGTAAAATGCCCATGTTAACGTACGTAACCACCATTTATGTACGCTATCTGAATTTGGTAGCGTACGCAATGACAGTCCAGAGTTAACTGACTCATTTCATTCACATCCTTACGTACGTAACACATTCTCCATAACGTACGTAATACGTACGTTGACTTGCTACAGTTACATGCTCGTTAACGTACGTAATGATCTGTCCTTAGCGTACGTAATGGTCGAGGTTGACTCGCCTGTCCACATCCACGCCAAAAGCTGCCGACACGGGGTCCCACCTGCCGACCACAGCTCGTCATGTCTGATTCCCTTGTTACGTACGTAATGCCTAACTCACTACGTACGTAACACTAGCAACGTAGCGTATGTTATCTCAAAATATTAACGTACATTAAGGGCTCTATACTTAGCCATTTTCAGCTATCCTTGTCCAACGTCTCAACATACTAGATACGAACATATGGAATACTGAATACACATACTCCTTCCGAATCTATTCTCATACGATACATCTAATACACGACATCCTCATATACAACCGAGTACGACAATTATACAAATACAGTTGTCTCAGTTTCGGATTTATTTTATCCATACTGTACATATTCAATGTTGTACAACATAACTCGGATAAAATAACATTAAATAACAGTAGTAGAAATTCCGGATATTACAGAATGTCCATTAATCAATTATAAGCAACTGACAGCTTTAATTAATTAATATCTTATCCAAGAGTAGTACCACTCGAACCTTATTATTATATCAGAATTAAATCCACCTGCAGGGTTTAATATAATAATCATTATCGAGCTCCTCAAGGGGACATCATCAACCCGCAGGAGTCGGGACACGATTTCTAGTAATAATAATAACTATCATATAAATAATATTATTGCCTAAGATACGAGGCTTATTGGGTCGATCATTTTGACTCTCACCCATGGTAAATCAAAGCAATAAGTATTATAAATGCACAATTAAATATTATATACTTAGAATTAAGAAATAATAATTACGTTCTTCTTACAGTCAGTACAGAAGACACTATCTCACCTCGATCCAGTTCAACGTATGTAAATACGCTAATGTATGCTAATAGTCAAGACCAACTAATCTCAAGCATACACTACAACCTTTCATATAATTTGTCTAATAATTATATAGGTTGTGAACTATTATATTATTTTATAAGGCACCGATAATGTGATCTTCCGTGTGACACCAACACACTACATTATATACAATATAAAATAATTAGACATTTCATTTGCATAACCATAATGTGAATAAATATGCAAAAAATGTGATTAAATATAATTAATATTCTCATAGGTAGTTACAGGGAAATAAGGCAATACAAGTATAAAGTATGCTTTGCAGTATACAAACCTAACACTCCTTCCATAAAATATGCATGTAGTGAGTACGATGTGCACCTTTCCCCAATTCAGCTACGGAGACTAGCTCATTCGTACCGCAGGGAATAAATTTAATCTTCCCATCAACAACACGCTTAAAGGAAGTATAAAAGAGATTGCCCCAATCACCCTCAGACCATTTTACGATTATAAAGTTCCCCTTCAAGTAGTGGGATTTTGGAAGAGTTTTGCAATCAAAGATAGGCGCGACACCTTTGCGGTGCATAATCTCAACCCATCCGCTATAAAGCTCAGAAGTGTTTCTAAAACGGAATATACGCCTAAAGATGGCAACAGTGGGAACTACGCTCTTCTTCTGACACTGAGCGAGGAAAATATATATCATCCTCCACCCGTTAGGATGAATCTGAGTGGGACAGACACAGACCTCTGCTAGGAGACGACACATAAAAGGGTGTGGTGGAAGCCTAAAACCTGACTCAAAGGCTTCTACGGGCATACATAACTCTCCGGTATAATGACATGCTCTATCAGCCGGTTCGGGAAACTTGGCCTCGTAAGGGCCCCGAATCTCCAAAGCTTTAACTACAAAGTCAAATTTCTTCTTGGTCAAGATACACTCTATGTTATGTGCTTCTAAGTGTACAGTGGTAGGATGTGCCTCTCTAAATTCACATAGAATTTCACGCAAATCTTTAGAACTACAATATACAAGAGTGGATTCAAGGTCCTTACCTGAAGGCTCCTTTTCTTGAGATAAAGAAGATGAGTCAAGAACATTTGAGTCCTCCATTTGAAATGTATCAAATAGAAATTTTTGGAAGAACACACGAAGAACACGAAGAACAAGAGGGATACTGCTCCACCGAAAATCACCCATTAAGAAGGCGCACGGACTACCGCCCAATAACCATTCTAGTGAGAGAAGCTGCTGCCCATTTCAAGATTGAAAAAAAAATATACACAAGTAAGAAACACCCTTGCAGGATTTCTGGTAGATAAAGAAGAGGAAGAAGAATATGTTGCTCGGACCAGTATGGGAGATTGCTTTTCTAACCATATGGGTTTACTATGATACCCTACTATATATAAAAGTTTGAACAGATGTGCTATCTGCTATTATCAATGAAAAAGAAGTAGAGGCTATTCTGCATATGAATTGGGGGGTCCCACATTGCAGTGAACACTGCAAAACAAAAGTCGGATATGCAGCCTGCAGCACGGCATTTGGCGATTGACACTGGTGCCCGGCCAATGACGATCACCTCAGGCCACGCAAAGCCAGCATGTCCAGTCGGCGAAGGAAGAAGCTCGAACAGAGTCCCACATGCAGATCCGGAAAAGGCGCCGCAAGACATGGATCGTTGACCACAGCCTGTCAAGCATCTTCTCACCTACCGACAGACCCGCCGAAAGGTGCAAGTGGGACCGCCCGGGACAGCGACGCAGGAGCCGCGGACTTCGAGATAGACAGCTCATGTGACATAAGACGATCGCCCCTTATTATATTACAAGAAAGGCGATCGCCCATCGGTAAAAGGCATCTCAGCTCCTATAAATAGAAGGCCTCCTGCACTTGGAAAAGGTCTTGGCTTTTTCGGCTTTCACTCTCTTGGCAAAGATATACACTTCGGACATATTTCTCTCTCAGCACCTCTTAATCCTAAGATGTTCGGCAGAGACGAAACCAGAACTCCCAGCAGTTCAAAGAAATCAGAGCAACTCAAGTTCTTTCCGGCAAGCACTCAACAGCTAGATACATAGAATCTTTTACACTCATTGTAATCGCATTCTTACATTAATATTTGTACTCAAACGTATTCTTATTAATAACATCTCGCGAGAGCATTCAAGCCCGAGCCTAACAAACCCGTCAAATCTTGTGTTATTCACACCCCCACGGACGTGCTCTCGCAATTTGCTGTTGCTCGACCATTCCAAAGAATATCTATCTTCGGATAATATTTCGGGCGGCAACAATTGGCGCTAGAAGAAGGGCATCTAAACCTTCATTTTTATTCTACCGTCTCGAAGAACACTCACTGTTCTCCGAGGCATATACTTGAAGAGACACTCACCGCTCTTCAAAGAAAGCTGATCCCGACTTCGCCTCAACATCGAAGAAAGCCACCGCCGATCCACGACGCCTCATTCCATATCAATCGAGCCCACTGACACAGAGGGAAGTCGCGAAACGCGAGACTCTCGATCCACACTCAGGTGGCCCCACCTCTCACTCAACCGGGCCCAAACCGCGAATGTATCGAGGAGGCTATGGCCATCCTAAAGGAGCGACGGAGAGCATGCGCGGCGCCCGCAATAACCCCCTCGGCCATCCGCCGCGTGAGCAAACGGAAGTTCAAAGGGCTACTGGCCGAGCGATCGCCAGGAGGCCCCGATTCGCAAGAATAGGCGATCGCAAGGCGGGACACCTCCGTCTTCAGCCGCCTAAGAAGTGACCCATCATGGCGACCGGGGCAGTCCGGCCCCAGCCACGAGACGACGGAGCCCGAATCCGTCACCAGGAGTTCAGCTTATCCAACTCCCAGGAGGCCGACCAGTCGTCTGACTCCTCCTCGCCGAAGAATCGAGATCGGCGACCGCGGAGTCAGGAGATCGGTACACGATCGCCTCGGCTCCCGCTCCGGAAGCCAAACCACGAGCGACCAAGCTACAGCGATGGCCGCGATGCAACGCCAGCTCGACGACATGAAGGCGCTCCTAGAAACTGGGGCAGGCGCTAAAAGCAAGATCGCCGGGCCGAGCGAGCTACTCGCAGTCTGCATCGAGCTCGCCCCCATGCAGCGTAAGATCACTCCTCCGAAAACACCTTTGTATGAGTGGAGGTCGGACCCTGAGACTCACCTGAGCAAGTTCCGGATCTACATGACCGGATGTGGGGCATCAGACGCGACCAGATGCCGAATGTTCCCGCTAACTCTGGGCGACCTGGCCCATAAGTGGTACGTCTCATTGCCACCTCGATCCATCAGTTCCTTCGAACAACTGGCAAACGACTTCACGTCGTACTTCGCATGATGCAGATCAGGCAAGGGGAAGAAGAGTCCGACGCAGACTACATCGACCAAGTAGATGAGATCATTCTCAACGGAGAGCCCGTAAGCGACGAGATCGCCCTATACTCGGTCCTAGGGGGATTCCATGGTCTTTCGCCTATGTTCAGGCATCTTACGAAGGACCTCCCCCCGACCTACGCGATCTTCCGCGCCAAAGCCGCAGATTTTCTGGCCAGTCAAAGGTTACTTTTTAACCTATGAGCAACGCGATCGGAAACCGAACAACGATCATCAGTCTTCCAACCCGATCGCCAGAATCAAGCAACATCTCCAAAAACGGAGGACTCGTTCGCCCTCTACACTTCATCATCTAACATGATGGACTAAGGCACGAGATCGCCTCCCCCGCCCAACATATACCGTCGAGGATTGGCATCTAACATGACGATCCGAGGTAGAAGAGTGCAGCCATGGTCCTGGTAGTCGATGGAACTGACTGCTTCGGCCATGCAAGGTCCCTTTGGGCCACGATCGCCCGCCCTTCGTTTAAATACGAGGTCGGCGTAGTCTGAAGTCCCTCCAAACAAATCAGTGGACATGCTCGCTCGCCCTCAAAGGTTCATCATCTAATATGGTGGACCCGGACAATGCGACGCGTCCCTACCCCCGTCTCAACGTATACCGTCGAGGATTGCCATCTAGCATGACGATCCGAGGTAGAAAAGAGCTAACAAGCCGCGGACGTGGAGTCGATTAATCCGACGACGCCCCGCGCAAGGACTCCTCCAGACCAAGACCGCACGCCCTTCGTTTAAATACGAGGCGAGGCGCAGCCTAACGGAGGACCCTCACAATAAAATGAGTCACGAGACAGACAATGTCGCTCGCGCACAAGACACGTCATGGAGGTCGTTCCATCGAACTCCGCGACTGTGCACGGTTCCTCAATGACGAAACTATCAGGTTTCTACGAGGGATATTGCAGGTACAAGACCGAAGATAGCTCGCCAATCGATCAGATCGCCCTAGTCCGAAACCAAAGTCCGCTCAACAGGTCACCCGTATTTATCCTCAACGATCGCCAGAACCACCTCACCCCATGTCATCAACATCGGAGCAAGCTGGAGGGCAATTGTTGTGTCGAGATTTATACACCTCAACAGGCGATCGGCACAGAGACCGGGCGACCGAGCCAGAGCTAAATAGACCAAGGCAGAATTGGCCGATCTCGGGTCCCAGGTCAAGACCCAGTGCCGAGCGATCGACATCCAAGGCGATCGTCTCTTGGCACTTGGCGATCGACTCCGGTGTCCGGCCAATGACGATCACCTCAGGCCACGCAAAGCCAGCATGTCCAGTCGGCGAAGGAAGAAGCTCGAACAGAGTCCCACATGCAGATCCGGAAAAGGCGCCGCAAGACATGGATCGTTGACCACAGCCTGTCAAGCATCTTCTCACCTACCGACAGACCCGCCGAAAGGTGCAAGTGGGACCGCCCGGGACAGCGACGCAGGACGCGTGCAGGCTCCTCATTGGACCGCATACTGGTCACAAGAATACCATGGACTTCGAGACAGACAGCCCATGTGACATAAGACGATCGCCCCTTATTATATTACAAAAAAGGCGATCGCCCGTCGGTAAAAGGCATCTCAGCTCCTATAAATAGAAGGCCTCCTGCACTTGGAAAAGGGCTTGGCTTTTTCGGCTTTCACTCTCTTGGCAAAGCTATACACTTCGGACATATTTCTCTCTCAGCACCTCTTAATCCTAAGACGTTCGGCAGAGACGAAACCAGAACTCCCAGCAGTTCAAAGAACTCAGAGCAACTCAAGTTCTTTCCGGCAAGCACTCAACAGCTAGATACATAGAATCTTTTACACTCATTGTAATCGCATTCTTACATTAATATTTGTACTCAAACGTATTCTTATTAATAACATCTCGCGAGAGCATTCAAGCCCGAGCCTAACAAACCCGGCAAATCTTGTGTTATTCACACCCCCACGGACGTGCTCTCGCAATGTGCTGTTGCTCGACCATTCCAGTAATATCTATCTTCGGATAATATTTCGGGCAGCAACAATTGGCGCTAGAAGAAGGGCATCTAAACCTTCATTTTTATTCCTACCGTCTCGAAGAACACTCACTGTTCTCCGAGGCATATACTTGAAGAGACACTCACTGCTCTTCAAAGAAAGCTTTCAGATCCTGACTTCTGCCTCAACATCGAAGAAAGCCACTGGCCGATCCGCCGGACGCCTCATTCCATATCAATCCGAGCCCCAGCCGACGGCAGAGGGAAGTCGCAGAAACGCGAGACTCTCGATCCACACCTGAGGGGTGGCCCCAGCCTCTCACTCAACCAGTTCCAAACCGCGGAACAGATCGAGGAGGCTATGGCCATCCTAAAGGAGCGACGGAGAGCATGCGCGTCGCCCGCAATAACCCCCTCGGCCATCCGCCGCGTGAGCAAACGGAAGTTCAAAGGGCTACTGGCCGAGCGATCGCCAGGAGGCCCCGATTCGCAAGAATAGGCGATCGCAAGGCGGGACACCTCCGTCTTCAGCCGCCTAAGAAGCGACCCATCATGGCGACCGGGGCAGTCCGGCCCCAGCCACGAGACGACGGAGCCCGAATCCGTCACCAGGAGTTCATCTTATCCAACTCCCAGGAGGCCGACCAGTCGTCTGACTCCTCCTCGCCGAAGAATCGAGATCGGCGACCGCGGAGTCAGGAGATCGGTACACGATCGCCTCGGCTCCCGCTCCAGAAGCCAAACCACGAGCGACCAAGCTACAGCGATGGCCGCGATGCAACGCCAGCTCGACGACATGAAGGCGCTCCTAGAAACTGGGGCAGGCGCTAAAAGCAAGATCGCCGGGCCGAGCGAGCTACTCGCAGTCTGCATCGAGCTCGCCCCCATGCAGCGTAAGATCACTCCTCCGAAAACACCTTTGTATGAGGGGAGGTCGGACCCTGAGACTCACCTGAGCAAGTTCCGGATCTACATGACCGGATGTGGGGCATCAGACGCGACCAGATGCCGAATGTTCCCGCTAACTCTGGGCGACCTGGCCCATAGGTGGTACGTCTCATTGCCACCTCTATCCATCAGTTCCTTCGAACAACTGGCAAACGACTTCACGTCGTACTTCGCATGATGCAGATCAGGCAAGGGGAAGAAGAGTCCGACGCAGACTACATCGACCAAGTAGATGAGATCATTCTCAACGGAGAGCCCGTAAGCGACGAGATCGCCCTATACTCGGTCCTAGGGGGATTCCATGGTCTTTCGCCTATGTTCAGGCATCTTACGAAGGACCTCCCCCCGACCTATGCGATCTTCCGTGCCAAAGCCGCAGATTTTCTGGCCAGTCAAAGGTTACTTTTTAACCTATGAGCAACGCGATCGGAAACCGAACGACGATCATCAGTCTTCCAACCCGATCGCCAGAATCAAGCAACATCTCCAAAAACGGAGGACTCGTTCGCCCTCTACACTTCATCATCTAACATGATGGACTAAGGCACGAGATCGCCTCCCCCGCCCAACATATACCGTCGAGGATTGGCATCTAACATGACGATCCGAGGTAGAAGAGTGCAGCCATGGTCCTGGTAGTCGATGGAACTGACTGCTTCGGCCATGCAAGGTCCCTTTGGGCCACGATCGCCCGCCATTCGTTTAAATACGAGGTCGGCGTAGTCTGAGGTCCCTCCAAACAAATCAGTGGACATGCTCGCTCGCCCTCAAAGGTTCATCATCTAATATGGTGGACCCGGACAATGCGACGCGTCCCTACCCCCGTCTCAACGTATACCGTCGAGGATTGCCATCTAACATGACGATTCGAGGTAGAAAAGAGCTAACAAGCCGCGGACGTGGAGTCGATTAATCCGACGACGCCCCGCGCAAGGACTCCTCCAGACCAAGACCGCACGCCCTTCGTTTAAATACGAGGCGAGGCGCAGCCTAACGGAGGACCCTCACAATAAAATGAGTCACGAGACAGACAATGTCGCTCGCGCACAAGACACGTCATGGAGGTCGTTCCATCGAACTCCGCGACTGTGCACGGTTCCTCAATGACGAAACTATCAGGTTTCTACGAGGGATATTGCAGGTACAAGACCGAAGATAGCTCGCCAATCGATCAGATCGCCCTAGTCCGAAACCAAAGTCCGCTCAACAGGTCACCCGTATTTATCCTCAACGATCGCCAGAACCACCTCACCCCATGTCATCAACATCGGAGCAAGCTGGAGGGCAATTGTTGTGTCGAGATTTATACACCTCAACAGGCGATCGGCACAGAGACCGGGCGACCGAGCCAGAGCTAAATAGACCAAGGCAGAATTGGCCGATCTCGGGTCCCAGGTCAAGACCCAGTGCCGAGCGATCGACATCCAAGGCGATCGTCTCTTGGCACTTGGCGATCGACTCCGGTGTCCGGCCAATGACGATCACCTCAGGCCACGCAAAGCCAGCATGTCCAGTCGGCGAAGGAAGAAGCTCGAACAGAGTCCCACATGCAGATCCGGAAAAGGCGCCGCAAGACATGGATCGTTGACCACAGCCTGTCAAGCATCTTCTCACCTACCGACAGACCCGCCGAAAGGTGCAAGTGGGACCGCCCGGGACAGCGACGCAGGACGCGTGCAGGCTCCTCATTGGACCGCACAGCTGGCTGCCAGCAACAGCCGCGGACTTCGAGACAGACAGCCCATGTGACATAAGACGATCGCCCCTTATTATATTACAAGAAAGGCGATCGCCCGTCGGTAAAAGGCATCTCAGCTCCTATAAATAGAAGGCCTCCTGCACTTGGAAAAGGGCTTGGCTTTTTCGGCTTTCACTCTCTTGGCAAAGCTATACACTTCGGACATATTTCTCTCTCAGCACCTCTTAATCCTAAGACGTTCGGCAGAGACGAAACCAGAACTCCCAGCAGTTCAAAGAACTCAGAGCAACTCAAGTTCTTTCCGGCAAGCACTCAACAGCTAGATACATAGAATCTTTTACACTCATTGTAATCGCATTCTTACATTAATATTTGTACTCAAACGTATTCTTATTAATAACATCTCGCGAGAGCATTCAAGCCCGAGCCTAACAAACCCGTCAAATCTTGTGTTATTCACACCCCCACGGACGTGCTCTCGCAATTTGCTGTTGCTCGACCATTCCAGCAATATCTATCTTCGGATAATATTTCGGGCAGCAACAATTGGCGCTAGAAGAAGGGCATCTAAACCTTCATTTTTATTCCTACCGTCTCGAAGAACACTCACTGTTCTCCGAGGCATATACTTGAAGAGACACTCACTGCTCTTCAAAGAAAGCTTTCAGATCCTGACTTCTGCCTCAACATCGAAGAAAGCCACTGGCCGATCCGCCGGACGCCTCATTCCATATCAATCCGAGCCCCAGCCGACGGCAGAGGGAAGTCGCGGAAACGCGAGACTCTCGATCCACACCTGAGGGGTGGCCCCAGCCTCTCACTCAACCAGTTCCAAACCGCGGAACAGATCGAGGAGGCTATGGCCATCCTAAAGGAGCGACGGAGAGCATGCGCGGCGCCCGCAATAACCCCCTCGGCCATCCGCCGCGTGAGCAAACGGAAGTTCAAAGGGCTACTGGCCGAGCGATCGCCAGGAGGCCCCGATTCGCAAGAATAGGCGATCGCAAGGCGGGACACCTCCGTCTTCAGCCGCCTAAGAAGCGACCCATCATGGCGACCGGGGCAGTCCGGCCCCAGCCACGAGACGACGGAGCCCGAATCCGTCACCAGGAGTTCAGCTTATCCAACTCCCAGGAGGCCGACCAGTCGTCTGACTCCTCCTCGCCGAAGAATCGAGATCGGCGACCGCGGAGTCAGGAGATCGGTACACGATCGCCTCGGCTCCCGCTCCGGAAGCCAAACCACGAGCGACCAAGCTACAGCGATGGCCGCGATGCAACGCCAGCTCGACGACATGAAGGCGCTCCTAGAAACTGGGGCAGGCGCTAAAAGCAAGATCGCCGGGCCGAGCGAGCTACTCGTAGTATGCATCGAGCTCGCCCCCATGCAGCGTAAGATCACTCCTCCGAAAACACCTTTGTATGAGGGGAGGTCGGACCCTGAGACTCACCTGAGCAAGTTCCGGATCTACATGACCGGATGTGGGGCATCAGACGCGACCAGATGCCGAATGTTCCCGCTAACTCTGGGCGACCTGGCCCATAGGTGGTACGTCTCATTGCCACCTCGATCCATCAGTTCCTTCGAACAACTGGCAAACGACTTCACGTCGTACTTCGCATGATGCAGATCAGGCAAGGGGAAGAAGAGTCCGACGCAGACTACATCGACCAAGTAGATGAGATCATTCTCAACGGAGAGCCCGTAAGCGACGAGATCGCCCTATACTCGGTCCTAGGGGGATTCCATGGTCTTTCGCCTATGTTCAGGCATCTTACGAAGGACCTCCCCCCGACCTACGCGATCTTCCGCGCCAAAGCCGCAGATTTTCTGGCCAGTCAAAGGTTACTTTTTATCCTATGAGCAACGCGATCGGAAACCGAACGACGATCATCAGTCTTCCAACCCGATCGCCAGAATCAAGCAACATCTCCAAAAACGGAGGACTCGTTCGCCCTCTACACTTCATCATCTAACATGATGGACTAAGGCACGAGATCGCCTCCCCCGCCCAACATATACCGTCGAGGATTGGCATCTAACATGACGATCCGAGGTAGAAGAGTGCAGCCATGGTCCTGGTAGTCGATGGAACTGACTGCTTCGGCCATGCAAGGTCCCTTTGGGCCACGATCGCCCGCCCTTCGTTTAAATACGAGGTCGGCGTAGTCTGAGGTCCCTCCAAACAAATCAGTGGACATGCTCGCTCGCCCTCAAAGGTTCATCATCTAATATGGTGGACCCGGACAATACGACGCGTCCCTACCCCCGTCTCAACGTATACCGTCGAGGATTGCCATCTAACATGACGATCCGAGGTAGAAAAGAGCTAACAAGCCGCGGACGTGGAGTCGATTAATCCGACGACGCCCCGCGCAAGGACTCCTCCAGACCAAGACCGCACGCCCTTCGTTTAAATACGAGGCGAGGCGCAGCCTAACGGAGGACCCTCACAATAAAATGAGTCACGAGACAGACAATGTCGCTCGCGCACAAGACACGTCATGGAGGTCGTTCCATCGAACTCCGCGACTGTGCACGGTTCCTCAATGACGAAACTATCAGGTTTCTACGAGGGATATTGCAGGTACAAGACCGAAGATAGCTCGCCAATCGATCAGATCGCCCTAGTCCGAAACCAAAGTCCGCTCAACAGGTCACCCGTATTTATCCTCAACGATCGCCAGAACCACCTCACCCCATGTCATCAACATCGGAGCAAGCTGGAGGGCAATTGTTGTGTCGAGATTTATACACCTCAACAGGCGATCGGCACAGAGACCGGGCGACCGAGCCAGAGCTAAATAGACCAAGGCAGAATTGGCCGATCTCGGGTCCCAGGTCAAGACCCAGTGCCGAGCGATCGACATCCAAGGCGATCGTCTCTTGGCACTTGGCGAT
Organism: Orobanche coerulescens; assembly: GCA_033398695.1. Taxonomy (NCBI): domain Eukaryota; kingdom Viridiplantae; phylum Streptophyta; class Magnoliopsida; order Lamiales; family Orobanchaceae; genus Orobanche; species Orobanche coerulescens. The sequence goes on along the minus strand of CM065818.1, from coordinate 11,776,234 downwards.
CGACTCCGGTGTCCGGCCAATGACGATCACCTCAGGCCACGCAAAGCCAGCATGTCCAGTCGGCGAAGGAAGAAGCTCGAACAGAGTCCCACATGCAGATCCGGAAAAGGCGCCGCAAGACATGGATCGTTGACCACAGCCTGTCAAGCATCTTCTCACCTACCGACAGACCCGCCGAAAGGTGCAAGTGGGACCGCCGGATGACGCAGACGCGTGCAGCTCCTCATTGGGACCGCACACTGGCCGCCAAGAATACATGGACTTCGAGACAGATACCCATGTGACATAAGACGATCGCCCTTATTATATTACAAAAAGGCGATCGCCGTTTAAAAAGGCATCTCAGCTCCTATAAATAGAAGGCCTCCTGCACTTGGAAAAGGGCTTGGCTTTTTCGGCTTTCACTCTCTTGGCAAAGCTATACACTTCGGACATATTTCTCTCTCAGCACCTCTTAATCCTAAGACGTTCGGCAGAGACGAAACCAGAACTCCCAGCAGTTCAAAGAACTCAGAGCAACTCAAGTTCTTTCCGGCAAGCACTCAACAGCTAGATACATAGAATCTTTTACACTCATTGTAATCGCATTCTTACATTAATATTTGTACTCAAACGTATTCTTATTAATAACATCTCGCGAGAGCATTCAAGCCCGAGCCTAACAAACCCGGCAAATCTTGTGTTATTCACACCCCCACGGACGTGCTCTCGCAATGTGCTGTTGCTCGACCATTCCAGTAATATCTATCTTCGGATAATATTTCGGGCAGCAACACACTGCATTTAAAAAAAGGGAGAACGAGGCGGATTTGCAGCCTGCAGGCCACCCACACGACCGGTGGGTCCCACATGCAGTTTTATGCACTGCAGCAGTACACACTGCAGCAGTACACACTGCACGTAAAAAAAAAGGAAAAAAGGGGGCGGATTTGCAGGCCACCCACGCGGTGTGGCCATAAATTTTTTGATTTTGAATTTCAGCGGGGCCCACCACATTGATGAGGGTGTGTTTCTCCAATTCTTAAGTTCGATCAGACTCATACCTGCTATATAGGCACCCCAACCTCCTACTTGTCCATACTTATCAGTAGGATCAGTGGGGCCCGCGACTTAGAAACTATAATTTTAAGAAAATAAATTTCTTAAAAATAGGGGGACAAATGTAGTGGACTAGGCTTTGGAGCCCAATAACAGATAGATAAATATTTATTAAGGTGTGAAAAAGCTCAAAGAAAAATCCAACTAATTAGGCCCAGAGAATAATTAAAGCCCCAAGTCCTTGGAGGATTTAGAAGGTACACGACTCCTACTTAATTTAAGAGTCCCGGAAGGTACGAGTCTCCAGAACGATCCAAGAGATAAGTCTTCCCTGATAGAATCTCTTTCTTCTGCAAGGACTCCTAACCCTAATTAACTCATCAGATAATTCTATCCACCCCTCATTTCAGGTACGAATTTCCTAACTATTTTCTCTCTCTATATTCAAGTTATTGTTTATAATCTCGTATAGACACTTACTCTTACGCTGGAGTCCCCGGCGAGGACCAAACCCCATCGGGTTGCAGGTACGCTTCTGGAAGACGGAGGAGCTGCAGGAAGAGGAGTCCCTCATTATAGTTTGAGTTAGGACACAACGACATTAAATTCTCAAAATGTATCATTAATTATTGTCTATTTTAATTATACGGATTTTAGACCCGCAACACGGTGTAATTGATATACACGATAGAATAGGAAATGGAATAAAAAATTCGAGAGGGGTACAAGAATCAAGATCAACATAGCACTAGTCGGCCAAAAAGGGGAGATGCTATGCTGATATAGAAGAAGTGATACCTCAAAAAAAAAAAAAAAAGGAGATTTTTAAGTATATATCAAGTGACTAGGAGGAGGACTTCGTTTATGGATTTTTGTCTAACTGGACGTTTTACGTTTTTCTTGAATATCCACGTGTGAAATTAGCCTGAGTATTTTTATATTTCATTTTGCTCCAGAATGTCCGTTTGTGGGACGAGTGGTAGCAGACTCCCATCTCTCTCTCTCTCTTCAGGTTCTTTCAATCAAATTGACGTTCATTAAAAAAAAAAAAAAAGTGACCAGGCGGAGTACTGGTGAAAAAATTTCGGTTCGAGAATTTTCAAGGGTTTATGACTCTTTAATCTACGCATCAGAAGACTCCAACTCCTCTGCAGACGGCGAACGATTAAATATCGGCGCTTGACGGCGGTGTGAGGCACTATATCTCTGGGGCCTGCGGTTGGATTTGAGGGTCCACATGGAAGAATCACTTAGACTCTTTACGCGTAGTTGAGGATATTTAAGAACCTGGGAGTCGGATACACATCTCGCGATTTAACTGATAACAGTACTGTAGGAGCGGGAGTGTTATGCCGATAACTAATCAGGTACAACCTAAGAAAGAAAAAAAAAAAAGGTGGGGGTCCCGAAAGTGGGCTAAAGCCAGTCCTACACAGACAGCTCTTAATTCATGATAGATTCTTGTTTGTTTCTTCAGTCACCCGCTTATATATTCGTATCAAACCCCCACCAAGGCAAACACCAGCATTCTCACCAAGTCACAACAAGAAATACTACAACACAAAGATCAGTTTTATCACATTTATAGTTTGAGCTTTCAACATGCCACTCTGTTCAGTGGCTCCAAAAACAGCCAACGATGGCACCGGAGGCCGGTCGATTAAGCCCGAGGACCGTCGGCGGTCCTTTCTACAACGGACTTTACACCCCATAACTCTAAAGGTTTCTCTCTCTCTCTCTCTCAAAAAAAAGAAAGAAAATAACATAACAGATGTATTCAAGCAAGGTAAATTAGTAGCTATAATGCAATTTCATACTTAAATTATTTGTATACGTTTATTTTTTTCAGTTCGAAGAGATTGTCTACAAGGTAAATTGCGAAAGAAAAGGCACTTGCTGCTGCGGAGAAAACCCGAGCTCTAAAGAGAAAACAATACTAAACGGGGTCACAGGTGTAGTTTCCCCAGGAGAGATACTGGCGATGATGGGTCCCTCCGGCAGTGGGAAAACAACACTCCTCACTGCCCTTGGGGGCCGCCGATCACTCTCCGGAAACTTATCGGGAAAAATCACTTACAACGGCCACCCGTTTTCCGGCTCCATCAAACGGAAAACCGGTTTCGTAGCCCAGGACGACGTTCTCTACCCGCACCTCACCGTGTTCGAGACCCTCCTATTCACCGCGCTACTAAGGCTGCCCAAAAGCTTGTCCAAAGAAGAGAAAGTAGCGCATGCGGACCATGTCGTGGTTGAATTGGGACTGACTGGATGTCGGGACAGCATGGTTGGCGGGGCCTTGTTTAGGGGGATATCCGGTGGGGAGAGAAAGAGGGTGAGCATCGGCCAAGAAATGCTGATCAACCCGAGTTTGATATTGCTGGACGAGCCCACATCCGGTCTCGACTCGACCACGGCCCAACGGATTCTGACCACGGTCAAAGTCCTGGCGGCCGGGGGACGGACCGTACTAACCACCATTCATCAGCCGTCTAGCCGACTGTACCATATGTTTGACAAGGTTCTCCTGCTGTCTTCGGGTGGGTGTCCCGTCTACTATGGTCTTGGATCGGCCGCGTTGGATTATTTCTCGTCTATCGGGTATTCGACATCGGTCACTGTCAACCCTGCTGACCTCTTGCTTGATCTTGCTAATGGTATAAAAATAGTAAAACTTCCTTTTTTGAAACCATGCACTTTATATGAGTGGCGATTAATAACAATAATTATCATAAAAAGTTTAAATGGATCAGTTTTCACCTGGGCCCCACCACCCTCATGATGATGAATATTAGATTTTACTGCATAGAAAATAATTAATACTAACACCATGCATATGTACTTTAGGAATTGGACCTGATTTACAGTATGGTACCGACGACCTCCAACAAGATGCCATGTATGTGAGGGAGTCTCTCCTCTCTGCCTATGATAAAAATATTTCTACGAGGCTGAAAAGTGAGCTGTGCAGTTCAGACGTTAGTGGTCACAGCCTAGCAAAGGAAACCACCATAAGTAAGTGCTTGAGCTCTTGTTATTGTTATGAATATATATTATATATATATATGTGCAAATATGAGAAAGAGATCCAAAGAAAAGCAATAAAAGACACATGATTGTTTACACGGTTCGCTTGAAATTCTTACTACATACGAGGACGTTGCCAAGCCAGGATATTCACTATATATTTTGTATAGAGTACATGTTACAATGACAGAAGGAGAGCCTTGGCGCATCGGTTGAGGTATTGCCGTGTGACCTTAGGATCGTGCGTTCGAGTCTTGGAAGCAGTCTCTTGCGAAAATGTAAGGTAGGATTTGCCTAGATTTCACCCTTGTGGTGTGGACCCTTTGTAAAATCCCACATCGACCAGCGAATTTGTCGTCCAGCATAAATTATTCCACATACTAGGCTTCATAAACAAGCACTAGAGGGGACATGTGTGTGTTATTAAAGTAATCTAATATTGAATTGGTCCTTTGTATTTAACTTTTCGATTAAGTGGTCACTATTTCAATATAATTACTGATCGAAAAGACAATCGTATTCGGTGTGCTCCAATGTCTCTAATGATAAAGAAAATGGATTGTCTAAATGGTGCAGGAAATGACGTGAAGATGCAGAAATGGTGCACAACTTGGTGGTATCAATTTAAGATCCTCCTTTTACGGGGATTGAGGGAGCGAAGATACGAAGCCTTCAATAGGTTGAGAATCTTTCAAGTCATAAGCGTCGCAATACTTGGCGGGCTCTTATGGTGGCAGACTCCATCTTCTCATATTGATGACCGCGTAAGCCTACCCCTTCCCCCCGAGAAAAAACTCATGGAAGTTCAAAATAAGTATTAGAAAAAAATGAAAAAAAGTATGCTTTTATTACTCAAAATGATTACTAACAGAAGGTTACTTCCGATCTACAGATTGCGATGTTGTTCTTTTTCTCAGTGTTCTGGGGGTTCTACCCGATGTACAATGCGGTTTTCACTTTCCCACAAGAAAGAGCCATGCTAATCAAGGAGACGTCATCCGGCACGTACCGTCTCTCGTCCTACTTTCTAGCCCGAACAGTGGGAGACCTTCCTATGGAGCTTGCCCTCCCGACGGCCTTCACGTGCATCTTTTATTGGATGGGGGGCCTAAGACCCGACCCCTCCATCTTTATCCTCTCTCTACTGGCCGTCCTCCTCAGTGTCCTCGTCTCCCAGAGCCTCGGCCTGGCATTCGGCGCCGTACTGATGGACGTCAAGCAGGCCGCCACTCTGTCCTCGGTGACGACCGTGGTTTTTCTTGTCGCCGGAGGCTACTACGTCAGGCACATACCGCGGTTTATAGCCTGGTTGAAATATGTGAGTTACAGTTACTACTGTTACAGGCTACTCATAGGGGTTCAGTACGACGAGGACGACTACTACGAGTGTGCGGAGGGAGTTTACTGCCGGGTTGCGGATTATCCTCCGGTAAAAGCAGTCGGCATAAGCGGTCTGTGGGTAGATATTTCGGTCATGGTGGTGATGCTTGTTGGGTACCGGCTTGTGGCGTATCTAGCGCTACGTCGAGTGAGGTGATGGAATTGGTTATTTATAAGAGAAATAAGTTGGACACAAGTGATTTGCAGCTTAATTTAACTATGTATCAAAAGCTATTTCTGTAATTAGAAACAATAGTACTACAACCACATGTTCTTGATTTCTAGTGCTATTGACCTACAATGATCAAATTAACTAACAGACTATACTGACTTGCCCAATGACCACTGACTCAATAAGGTGTGTGGTATTGGAAAATATATATACTGAACAGATATAGCTTTCAAACAGAAATCAGTAGCATTCCGGAGGGAGTGTAATTATGTTCACACTCCTTTGAGTTTGAATTTACAATCTGTATTTGGAGGGTGATCTGACATATAAAAATTAAAAAAGAAAAAGAACGCTTTTGTGTATTTTTCTATTTGTCGAGACTTTTAATTTGAGCATAATTTTGATTTATAATTTATTATTTTTAAAAATAATTTATTTGTAATAGGTATAAATCAATTTTTCACTCAAATTAAAGGTATCTATAAATAAATTATATAAAATAAAAAACTCAAAATTTTAATATTTATATCTCAAAATCACCTTCAAAGTGCGGAGAGTAAGTTCAATCTCTTTTAATCTTTTTGGGAGTTCTCGAGAGGGGACTTGAATTGGTAACTCAAAATTTTAATATTTATATCTCAAAATCACCTTCAAAGTGCGGCAAGTTCAATCTCTTTTAATCTTTTCGGGAGTTCTCGGGATTTGAATTGGTAGATTGATTTATAGTAATTACTTCTAGCAAATGCATCGAGTAAGAGTGAGCTCAGGGGCTGTTTGTTTACCTCTTAATGGTCCCATTAAGAGGTAACCTCTGAATCGTTAAGAGGTAATTCTTGTTTGGCAAAAAAATGTCTGCCTCTTAATGGTTCCAAAATCCTCTGAATGATTTTGTATCTTGATCCTTCCTTAATCATTAAGAGTCCTGATTTCATTTTGAACAATTAAAAGACAATCGTATTTCATTTTACACTATATCATAAGAGCCTCTTAATCATTTTGACCACTTAATCATTCTGCACCGAACTATTCAGCAATTGCCAAACAGCCCCTCACTTTCTGAATGATCCACGAATACAGTGTATAATGCACGGGGCCGTCTAACGCGTGGGGCTCGGGGAAGATGCACGTGATGTTAGAATTCAAACCCTTCTAGAATGGAGGCTAAGTATTTCAACATGTGAAGGCATCTACCTTTCAACAATTAGTTGGCAAGTTTGACAAGAAAAGGATGAGAAACTTCACATAGTTGATCCTTTCACACCATGGTTTCACACCATGTTTACTACCTATAAATAAGACATGTTTGTAGCATTTGTAACCATCCCATCTCCAAGAGTGAGTTCAAAGAGTGAATAACAATCCAAGTTGAGATTGAGTGAGGTTGAGAGTTTTTCTATCTTTGTGAGTTTGTATTTATTCTTAAGTGATAATAGAATAAATATTTTTCTCTCAAATCATAGATAATTTACTATAATGATCCTGTGATATCTCAACAAGTGGTATCGGAGCAAGGTTTTGGAGTGCTAGCCGGAAGTAGTAGAGGAGCTGAGAATTTCGAGTTTTACAAAGGTGGCCGAAACTCAGTTTTGAGGATATCGTTAGATTCCTCGCGTCGAGACGAGTTCGGAGGTATTTTCGGAATACAAAACCGACGTCATACGAAGACGTACGGGCTGCCGAAAGAATCGTCTCAAGGTTGAAGACGATGAACAGTAGTTTTTGCAAATAAATTTTCCAGAAATTACATACTGGTCCCTGAACTTTCGGAAGTTTTTAATTCAGTCCCTAAATTTCTGAAATTTTTTATTTTGACCCCAAAATTTTCAAAAAAAAAAATTTCCTTTTGGCCACAGAAGCTTTGTTAAAATCATGGCTGATTTTACTACATCTATTGAGAAGCTCAATAACAACAATTATGAGTCATGAAGTACCCGTATGAAGTTTTACTTGCTCGGGCAGGACTTATGGGATATTGTGAACGGAGCTGAGACAACACCACCAAGGGAGGCCAAAAGCACAGACACAACCTCCGACATCTCAACCTCAACACCGGTACGACCATATGCTGCACATCAAAGGCCAACTGCCTACCCTGATGCTCTAAAGAAATGGAAGGTTAAGGCAGGCAAAGCTATGTATGCCTTAACTGTAGCAATAGAAGATGAATTTCTCCAGCGGATCAAAGATGCCCGAACACCAAAGGAAGCTTGGGATACATTGGCGGCTATTTTCCGGAAGAAAAATGATGCAAAATTGCAAAGGCTTGAAAATGATATTTTGTCGATCTCTCAGAGAAATATGTCCGTGAGTCAATATTTCTCAAAGGTGAAATCTCTTTGTGACGAGATTTCTAAACTAGATCCTGAAAATGGCATTACACAAACCAGGATGAAAAGAATTATCATCCACGGATTGAAGCTGGAGTATAAGAGTATTATCACGGCAACCCGGGGCTGGGCCACCGAGCCAACTTTAGCAGTTCTCGAGAATTTGCTAATTAATGAAGAGGATCTAGATAAACCGACATCTAGTCGAGCAACCAATAGTGAAGAGAAATCTATTTTCACTAATAGAAGAGACAATCAAGGATGCGGACGAGGACGCGGTCGTGGTCGAGGACGAGGACGTGGTTTCGGGAGATTCAATAGTCAAGAAAGAGATGTTCGAGGAAACCAAGATAGAGGTTTCCAGTCAGGAGGAGCTCGAGGAGCTCAACATAATCGAAATGGTCAGAATCGGTGGCAACAAAAGGATCTTCAAAGTGACGAATGTTTTAATTGCGGCAAGAAAGGACATTATGCAAAAAATTGCTGGTCCAAGAGAGTTGAAGGAAATGCAGCAACAACATCTAAGGACGAGGCTCCAGGAGAAGAAGATTGGGATTTCGAGACTTCCTTCTATGCCGAGGAGGTAGATACTACTGATACACGAGGGAAAGGCCCAAGAGAGGAATTCGCACTTACTGCGGTATGTGAGTAGTTAGTCGATTACAAGAATGATTGGATCGTTGACTCTGGTTGTTCCAATCATATGATCCGAGATGAGTTGAAACTTGTAAGTATGACCAAGTATAACGGAGATCGAGTTATTGTGACAGCTGATAACACACAATAACCAATAGCCCATGTTGGCAAGACACAACTGCCACAAAGGTACGGACATGAAGAAGTACAACTCGACAATGTCTATCATGTCCCAGGGATGAAGAAGAACATGTTGTCAGTACCACAATTAACTGCTTTAGGTAATTATGTGTTGTTTGGCCCGAACGATCTGAAAGTGTATCGTGAATTGAAAGTCATAGGTACACCGTTCGTGGAAGGACCAAAAATGAAAGCTATCTATGTGATGTCAGCTGAAGAAGCCTACGTTGAGAAAGCTAGGAGAAGTGACATTGGAGACCTATGGCATGCACGACTTCGACATGTCAATTACGGCAAACTGAAGATTATGATGCAGAAGTCCATGCTGAGGCGACTTCCTCAACTCGAGATCCAACATGACATTGTGTGCTGGATGTCAATATGGTAAGGCACATCAACTGCCTTACAAAGAGTCAAAGTTCAAAGCAAGGGAGCCGTTGGAATTGGTCCACTCAGATGTGCTTGGGAAGATCAAACAAAAGTCAACAAGCGGTTATCAATATTTGATAACCTTTATTGATGATTTCTCAAGGTATGTATGGGTATATTTCTTGAAGCATAAAGATGAGGCTTTTGAAAAATTCAGGAAATTCAAAGATACGGTAGAACGTGAGTTTGGAAGGAAGATCAAGTGCCTCCGTACTGATAATGGAGGAGAATACACTTCTAATGAATTCAACAACTACCTCAAGGAGTGCAACATCCGAAGGCAACTAACTTGTGCAAAAACTCCACAGCAAAATGGAGTAGCGGAGAGGAAGAACCGCCACCTAGCAGAGACATGTAGAAGTCTTCTACATGCAAAGAATGTTGATACAAGATTTTGGGCAGAATGCATGAAGACAGTAGTCTATATCACCAACAGGCTACCACAACCGAGGCTGGAATTTATTTCACCATTTCAAAAATTGTATAATGTAAAACCAACAGTGAATTATTTTCGAGTGTTTGGTTGTGTATGTTATGTGTTTATTACAGATGAAGATCGCAGCAAGTTCGACAAGAAAGCTGTCCGCTGCATATTCGTTGGATATGATGAACAAAAGAAAGGCTGGAGATGCTGCGATCCAAATACAAACAAGATCTATATCTCACGAAATGTTGTATTCGATGAGGCATCTTCATGGTGGGCAAACAAGGTGGCATTACCAGATACATATGAGCTGCAAGAAAAGCTACATTCCTCTCAAGACAACAATGACATAGAAGAACCAAGATCCCCGTCGGATCAAGTTGAGGTACGGTCCAAATCAAGAAGCCCTTGGAAAACAGGTGTACATGAAACACCAGATGAAGTACAGACTAGTCAACCGGAAGAGCAGGAACCTTCACAACCTCAAGTGCGAAGGTCTACCAGAGAAAGACGGCCAAATCCAAAGTATGTAGATGCTGCTTATGCTGAAGTCAAAGAGCCAAGTACATTTGAAGAAGCATCAAATAGTCCAGAGTGGAGAAAGGCCATGGAAGAAGAGATTTTGGCATTAAAACAAAATCAAACTTGGAATTTAGTGCCAAAACCTCAAGGTGTTAGACCCATATCCTGCAAATAGGTTTATAAATTGAAGATTCATCCAAATGGTACAATCGAGCGGTACAAGGCTCGATTAGTTGTTCGTGGATTCTCTCAAGAGTATGGCATAGACTATGACGAGACGTTTAGTCCAATTGCAAAGATTACTACAGTTCGTCTCTTACTAGCCTTAGCAGCAAGTAAGTCTTGGAAATTATGGCAAATGGATGTGAAGAATGTGTTTTTACATGGGGAACTTGATCGTGATATCTATATTGATCAACCCAAAGGATTTGTGAATCATGAAAAGCCTGAGTACGTGTGCAAATTGAAGAAGGCGTTGTATGGCTTGAAGCAGGCACCCCGAGCATGGTACGGAAAAATTGCTGAGTTTCTAGTCCAAAGTGGTTATCATGTTGCCCCAGCAGATTCAAGCTTGTTCGTGAAAACTCAAGGAGGCAAGCTAGCAGTATTCCTTGTATATGTGGATGATCTAATCATCACTGGCGATGACGAAGACGAGATTCAACGAACAAGGGCAAACTTGTCAGTTCGATTTCAAATGAAGGAACTTGGTGAACTGAAACACTTCCTAGGATTGGAAGTCGAAAGAACAGATGATGGTATATTTCTTGGTCAGCAGAAATATGCAAGGGATTTAATCGAGAAGTTTGGGCTAACTGACTGCAAGCCAATATCTACCCCAATGGAGCCAAACTTGAAGTTGTGTGTCTACGATGGGAAAGACTTGGAGGATACAAGAATGTACCGATAGATAGTAGGTAGTCTTATCTATCTAACTCTTTCTAGACCTGACATATCATTCACTGTAGGTGTTGTTAGCAGGTTCATGCAGAAACCGAAGAAGTCACATCTTGAAACAGTTAAAAGAATCCTCAGATATGTTAAAGGCACGATTGATTGGGGACTTTTCTACAAGAAGGGAGTACAAAGTATGGTCAGCGGCTATTGTGATGCTGACTATGCCGGAGACCATGACACCCGGAGATCGACTATAGGATATATATTCAATCTTGGTTCGGGAGCTATATCATGGTGCAGTAAGAGACAACCTACCGTTTCTCTTTCAACTACTGAAGCGGAATATAGAGCAGAGGCGATGGCAGCACAAAAGTGTGCTTGGTTGACTCAACTGATGAAGGATTTGAACCAACCAATAGAAGATGGAGTTGCATTACACTGTGACAATCTGTCAGCAGTTCGTTTGGCTGAGAATCCAGTATTTCATGCTCGGACCAAATATGTGGAAGTACACTATCATTTCTTACGTGAGAAAGTACTTAAAGGAGACATTGACATGAAGCCAGTCAGGACCGAAAACCAGGTTGCAGACATATTTACGAAGAGCTTATCCGCAACAAAGATTTATGAGTTTCGAAAATTACTCGGAATGCAAAGTCGGGTTTGAGGGGGAGTGTTACCTTTTAGAATGGAGGCTAAGTATTTCAACATGTGAAGGCATCTACCTTTCAACAATTAGTTGACAAGTTTGACAAGAAAAAGATGAGAAACTTCACATGGTTGATCCTTTCACACCATGTTTACTACATATAAATAAGGCATGTTTGTAGTATTTGTAACTATCTCATCTCCAAGAGTGAGTTCAAAGAGTGAATAACAATCCAAGTTGAGATTGAGTGAGGTTGAGAGTTTTTTTATCTTTGTGAGTTTGTATCTATTCTTAAGTGATAATAGAATAAATATTTTTCTCTCAAATCATAGATAATTTACTATAATGATCATGTGATATCTCAACATGTGAAATCCTTCCACGTGTTGGGACCGGGAAGATGCACGTGGAAGGGGGTGAGCCCAAGCCCGCACGGAAGGCTAGCCGTTGGGATTCAATGACACATATTATTTCCAATTCTTTTTCAAACACTGCAACCATTTCGAAGATTGTCCCTCCCTTCTTTTATGTTGTTGTTTAATATGCTTACAGTATATTGTTAAATGTTTTGTCACCATACATAAACACAATCTCGTTCTTTCATAATGGACAACAATACAGTGCAGTTGGTATTTGTTTTACAACCTTTGATTGTGGTACAGCAGAATAACTGAATTTATTATATACAGTGCACGATTATCATATGCTTTCTCCGCATGAGTTTTGAAAGTCAAAATAAAAATCTATATTTTTAATAGGGTAAATTCTGCTTGTTTGGTCCCTGTGTTTTAAAAATTACGTCAAACCCCCTTGTGGTTTTAAAAATGACGCATCGTTAGTTTCTGCCGTCAAAAAATAACTGTTCCTGAGTTGTGCGCGCTAGACATGCAACTGGGCGTGCCCCACTCGTGCAAAATGACTTTTTACCCCTTGTTGACCAATTATTAACCTTTGACTACAGGGACCAAATGTGCAGAGTTTTGAAACCACATGGAAGTTTCGCGTAATTTATCAATTTAGACCAATTTAGTATAATTTAGACCAATTTATTATTATTATTACTATTATTATTGATTAAAAATACAATCGAAACACATTCCAATAATTATACCAACAATTTCCCGTAACACAACTTGATAAATTCATCCACATTTTCATTGCAAATTACCAACATCCTGAACATGGCAATCATGTTGGAGCAAGATAGGTCGGTATTGCCGTTTGGAGATAGAGTTATAAAACTCTTTCGCTTTGCGGAAGCGATTTAAATAAAGGTGCGGAAAGATAAATCGACACAGAATTTATAGAGGTTCGGCCAAACGTGCCTACGTCCTCTCTCGGTATCTTTTTCTATAAGCTAAAGATAAACCTCTGCACCTCTCTTCTATTGATCGAGGGATAACCGTTATAAACTTGTCTTCTATCGGCCCGAGTAAATCGTTCAATCTGTCGTTTTGTCGGTCCAAGTTAAACCATTTTCCTTTTCCATTGGAGGAATCAACCAATCTAGCTTTCTATGGGTACTAGATAAACCTCACGTGGATATAGATTGCGATTCTAATAATGCCGGATCCTTGATCCTAATAACACCGAATCGAATCGTATTCTTTTTTTCTCTCGTGCATGAGTTTTCGTGTATCACACTTAAACTCTTATCAATATAAGCACAATTACAACAACAATAGAATGTATATCAATATCTGATCAATGTATCGATTGCTTGAAGTTGTTGTGTGTTCAATACCATAGGAAGTGGTATATATAGGCTCCAAAGCCTCAACTAGCTGTTAGCAATATTTGCCTTCCTTACTTACGTTATCCGCCAACCTTTACGTACGTAAAGCCTTTTACGTACGTTAGCTCAATTCCTTTACGTACGTTATGCATAGTGCAAATCGGTCCAGTAGCTTCTGTCTTCTGTGTTACTTACGTTATCAAATCTCTCATTGCGTACGTTATTAGTCAAAATATCCGTTGGTGTGATGATGTAAGCCATGACGTCACAACAGTCATATAGTTTAAATTCTGATTCAAACTCTTCATTACGTACGTTAGCCATCCTGCATTACGTACGTTAAGCGTCCTCAGATTACGTACATTATATATCACATGTAACGTACGTTAAGTTCTCTCATCAGGTAGGTTTTCTCTTCTCGTTTGATCAGGTGACTTTTGCCCTCTCGTCTGATCAGGTGACTTCTATCTTCTCGTCTGATCAGGTGACTTTTGCCCAGCTTGATTATTTTTGTTGTTTTGTTTTGCTTCCTTATTGTTTTTCTTTGTTTAACAACTAATCATCAAAACTCGATTAATGAATATTTGGAATAAAATATTCCAACAATCTCCCCTTTTTTGATGATTACAAAATAACAACTTGAATTGGATAAAATCTGCAAAATAATATATATATATATATATATATGTACTCAAAGTTTTCGGCTTTGATCGTTTCGTTAGTTCTTCCTTCTTTTCTTTCTCTCCTTTTCAACTACTTCTCATCATTTTTCAACTTCGTCATTTCATTTTCAACTTCTTCGATTCTTTTCGATTTTTCTCCTCCTTATATCATTCTTCTTTTTATCTCATTCAACTATTTCCTCCCCCTTTTTGTTATCAGCAAAAAGTGTGAATAAAATATAAATAACGATCGATAATAAAATATATGCAAAAATGAATGCAAAAATGGGTAATCTCCCCCCTTTTTTAAAAAAATATAATACCCCCTGAGTAAAATGCTAATTTATAAAAATTGTTGAAAATTAATTTTTGGGGATCCAACTGAAAGTCGGTCATTTTTCATTTATGTAGACGATATTCGGAATAGCGGTTCCTTTAGGAATCCAAATCTTTTTTAATTTTAATCATCTATCGGGGGCTTTTACAATTTGAAATATGGTGCCCAATTTTTAAACATTTGTCACAACGGGGTATTTTGAAATTTACGGATTCGTTTTTAGTATACGGTTTGAATTCTAACCCCTGTTTGTTTAAAGTAAATTTTTGAACCGATAACATTTGTTCAAATTTACCATTACCGCATGAAAAAAACAAAATTGTCAAAATTTTAAGTTCGTCTTGAACTTTCAAAAGATCATTCTTTAAAATATTTTCGTTTTCAAGGCATTGAGAATGATCGGTTTCGAAAATTTCCTTTTTTCAAGAATTTTGAAAATTTCAATTTCCAATAGTTTATTTTTGGATTGGAGGGATTTAATTTCGGATAAAGCATTTTAAAAATCGATATGCAATAATTCGAATGCTTCAAATAATTCGTCTTGAGACGACGTACTAACCTGGCTTTCGACGTCGCTTTCGTCGAATGAACTTCTTGCCATAAGTGCGAGGTTATTTTAATTGATGAAATTTTCGTCCTCGTCTTCGTCACTCCACGTGGCAATTAAGACTTCCTTCTTTGGATTTGATGCTAGGCAATTCTTTGTGAAATGGCCTAGTTTACCACAGATTCGACAGTTGTTGTCGAATTTCTTAGATTCGCCCGTCTTGATGTCTTTCTTTCTCCGGTTTAATAAGTTTTGAAACTTATTAATATTCTTGGCATAATATGCTGATTCTTCGTCACTTTCATCGATCGGGATTTCTTCTTTTCTTGACATCTTCGCTCTCATGGCTATCGTTCTTTCCTTCGGCTTTGGCTTGTTGTTCCGTGATTTTCGAACAATCTCATAATTTATTAGTGAACGAACGAAGGCACTAAAATCAAGATTATTGAGATCTTTCGATTCCATAATCGCCGTCACGATGCCGTCCCACTCGCTAGGTAGTGATCGTAAGATTTTCTTGACTTTCTCACTATTTGATAGTGGTTTCCCGAACGAATCTAGTCCATTGGTGATAACCGAAAATCGGCCGAGCACGTTGGTGATGGACTCGTCGCCCTTCATCATGAATAACTCGTAGTCATGGAGAAGCATATTAATCTTTGTCTCCTTGACTTGAGTTGTTCCCTCGTGTGCGATTTCAAGAATTTTCCATATCTCTTTAGCACTTTCACGCGATGAGATACGGTTGACCTCTTATGGATTTAAGGCACAATATAAAAGTTGAGTGGCCTTATAATTTAGATGATCATTCTTCTAATCCTCATCATTGTATTCTTCAAAACTCTTAAAGATCCGTCGGATTTGATTGGATCTTTCGGGCCAAGACAAATGATCTTCCAGATATCTATATCATAGGCACGAATGAAGATCAACATTTTTTTCTTCCAAGTCATATAATTTGATCCATTGAAGAATGGTGGCCGGTTCAAGGCAAGACCTTCGACCGGGGAAAATTGAAACGCCATTTGGATCGTCTTCTCCTCGGATGTTAAGCCGCTTCTAGGAGGTATCGCTCTGATACCAATTGTTGTAGCAAGATAAGTCGGTATCGCCGTTTGGAGATAGAGTTATAAAACTCTTTTGCGTTGCGGAAGCGATTTAAATAAAGGTGCGGAAAGATAAATCGACACAGAATTTATAGAGGTTCGGCCAAATGTGCCTACGTCCTCTCTCGGTATATTTTTTATAGGCTAAAGATAAACCTCTGCACCTCTCTTCTATCGATCGAGAGATAACCGTTACAAACTCGTCTTCTATCGGTCCGAGTAAACCGTTCAATCTGTCTTTTTGTCGGTCCAAGTTAAACCGTTTTCCTTTTCTATTGGACAAGGAATCAACCAATCTAGCTTTCTATGAGTACTAGATAAACCTCACGTGGATATAGATTGCGATTCTAATAATGCCGGATCATTGATCCTAATAACACTGAATCGAATCGTATCCTTTTTTTTCCTCTCGTGTATGAGTTTTCGTGTATCACACTCAAACTCTTATCGATATAAGCACAATTACAAAAACAATAGAATGTATATCAATATCTGATCAATGTAATGATTGCTTGAAGTTGTTGTAACACCCCCAATCCGCTCAGGGATATTACACGCCGTAGAACCTTTCCTCAAGGATCTACCAGGCTAGTAACAACATGAAACATCTCGACAATGCCTTTAAGGCTAAAATGACTCAGTAGACCGATTTGGCCTTTCAATAAAAACATACAACTCGATCACAACTCATGCCCACGCAGGGGTCAAAATACAACCACACCCGTACAACGGGAAAAATATAGCAGTGGAAAATAAAGTACAACTGAACCAATACACGATGTATGGTTCCTCATGTGATTAGTATCGATCATCTTTCATCATCCTTCGTGCCGACCCTGTGTTATGCTCCAAAACCTGAATGCAAAAACAGACATCCACCCCCCGAATACTCGGGGGTTAGCAAAACTCCACTGTTTTGCTAGTGCAAGAACAAAGTGCAAATACGAGCCATACAATTCACATTCCACGAATAACAATAACCAGGAATCCTCAAAGATCCAAACGAAACGAAAAGTACTTCCCGAGGCAAGAGTTTGAGAAAATCTTTCAAAATCGAAATATCATAAATCAATGGAAATAATTTATAAAACGGTTTAGAATGCCATCGAGAGTTTTAATAGGAAACAATTTAGGATTATCAAATCCTACTTTTCAAAATCCAAAAGACAAAAGGGGTCACCGCCCCAAAGGTTTACTTTCCGAAAAATGACATTTACCAAACCGTTGGGATTTTAGCCCCAAATCCATAAAATGACTTTTCCAAACCCATTGGGATTTTAGCCCCAAATCTCATCAACTCACAGTACACAAGAACGACCACAAGGTTCGTCTTCCAACATCAAAATCCACAAATAAAGGATTTAAAACAAGCAACAAAATACTCTAGTGCCATCATAGCCAAGTAATCCAAACGAACAACTTACCTCTTACACACTTAGTCAATGCATGCAATCATGAAAATCGTTCAAAAGCACTCATTTCCGGAAATGCCATAATCAAATCACATTTGTAAAATGCACCACAATTAACCGTGGATCCACCCCTCCGTGGACCCCTACCGAGATCCCGTCGGATCTAACCCATAGTGGTTAAAAGCAAGCTCGTGGATCCACGTCTCTGTGGACCCCTACCGAGACCCCGTCGGATCTAACCCATAGTGAGCATACACACACACACGTTACTCATGCAATACTAATATGCTAAGAATGTAAGTTCATCAAGAATACTTACTAGAGATGGCCACTAATCCGACACCATTATCAAACTCTTCAAAAACACAATAACAAGATTAAATACCGAATACACGATTCCATAACTTTAAACAACAGGGATATCATCAAAGCCTTCAACGTTCAAAATGATCAAATCATAATCAATTCCCAAACACACCGTTCACAAAACACACACGCGTTTTGAAAGAGAGCCTTTAACGAGGCCAAACCGAAATCTTTTGAAACTTCATTTCAAACAACCAAACAAACACACCAAGACGATCACCGATCATCATATCCATAAAATAAGAAAAGTATGGGCAAGGTACTTGCCTCGAATAACCACAACGCGGAGAATCGGCCGAAATAGGTTGGCACGAACCGACTACGAACTCGCCGACTCCACCGAACGACAATCCACAACAATGAACTACGAACGAAAACAATAACAACGAAAATGAATTCCAAAGTACGACCCAAAGCCGCTGAATTCAAAGAACAAATGACGAAAGTTCAAGGATTTCCCCCAAAACGGCCAAGAACACGATTCGTCCCAACAAAACACGAAAACGGAATTCCAAGTTGAAATATGGATATACAATCCATAGAATATATTTAACAACATCATTTAACCACAATCGATCCATCAAAAACGGATGAAAAACGAGATCGAGAACAAATCCCACAAAAAGTCAATTCGAAGGAAATCAAGAAATATACTTCGATTCGACGAAGAACAATGGATTAAATGATGTTAAACACAAGAATACTACCAAGATTAATCATACCCATCATGAATTAATCAACAACACGGAACGAATCGGACAAAAATGCAAAAAACCCCAAATTCACGAAATTAGGGTTCTAAGGTAAGATTACCTTGATTCGCTGGATCAAAGGATGATCACAGATGATTGATTGATGTTATGAACTCAAGAACTTCATGGATTTGTTGTCAAACAACATGTCTTCGCCACTCTCGAATCGCCAGCCGCGGATAGAAGAGGAAGGAAGTGAGAAATGAATGAAAATGTGACTACTTTGTCACATTTATACTGGGCCGGAACTAGCTTGCGCTAGCCTTCCCGGACTAGCGTGCGCTATCAGCCGGTATCGGCCGAGTACCCTCGGCCAGGGCCCGCACGACCCGGCACCACCGACCAAACCTTCCGACCAAACCTGCCGACCCGACTCCCGCTAGCGTGCGCTACGGCCGGAAGCCTGCGCGCGCTAGCCGACCTGTCCAGTAACCTCTGGACTAAAAAGTTCGCCCAGGTAATGTAGGCTAGTCGGCCGACAGCGTGCGCTACCCCTGCCGGTTAGCGTGCGCTACGACCGACAGTAGCGTGCGCTACCTGCCGATCCTGACCGAGTCCAGAACCTCAGAACCCCACCGCCTGCACCGATAAGCGTCGTTAGGCGGCCGATAGCGTCGCTACACTGCCGGTTAGCGCAGCCTCTTCCGGCCTTAGCGTGCGCTTACGCCGGTTCTGCCGCACTGTCCGGGCCGGTGCCTGCAATCGTCCGGCCGATCCATAACCGTCCGGCCAAGACTCACCACTGTGGCTCGACGACTCGATTTCCGAAAAAGCACGGAACGAACACGACGAAAAGTTCACGGACGACATCAACGACCCGAAATGAAAACATAATACAATAATTAATCATACGCGACCAAGAAACGGGTCGAGACAACAATTACAGATACGGATACCCGTAACTTTGGGTAAATTACAAAATGGCCCAAAATGCCCGAAAATCATGATACGTGATCGAATAACCAAACCGAAGTTCACAACACGTCTAACAAAGTTAAACGGACTTACGGGAAACTCGAAACAGCAGTTTCGAACGAGATTCGCAAGAATCGAACTCAAGTATGGAAAAGTCGCCAAAAAGCACGGAACTCAACAAAACGACACCGAAACGAACTCGGATGACAAAAAGTGTAGAATTAATCATTCTCAGAATGACGAAACGGTCATGAGCGAGTCGTCAAAACGGACTTCCGCGGAAAAAAAAAAAAAAAGAAATTACCGGAAATCGAAATTACGGATATTACATTCTACCCTCCTTAAAAGAAGTTTCGTCCCGAAACTTAAAACAAGTAGGGAGAAGAAATATTCCGCCAGGAAAAACTCAACGAGATACACAAGAATGCGTAACTAACGCCCAACGGGGAAATGTTACAAACAACGCAAAGGAATATACGGCGTGAAAACACGCTCCACGGCGACCAACACAACGTCGCCGTTAGAGATATAATAAAACCAAAAAATGACAAGCGTCATCAAACGGATAATATTGCCAAGTCAATTATCCGACAATCACAAAACACAACGAACGAAAATCAATATGATTGACCAACCCAACGGTACATCAATCAAAACGCGAGCCAACCGCTGAACAAATACGGAATCCCACCGCCCAAGGGTTGGAAGATCGAAAACGAGACTAATTTCCTGAACTTAAGGGAATTAGAAAGGATCCTGGGTGCTCAACAATCACGAAACGAGAACAAAAACCGAACAAACAAACGATCGAGACAACAAAAATCGAACAATCATGTCCGAAACACGAAGGATAATAAAATTCAAACAACAATTCCCAGGATGATCTGGTGAGAACAACAAGACATGCATTCCCATAAGATCCACAGGAAAGGGAATAGCGATTGAAAAGTCACAACGACAAACGAGTTATTCCGAAACAATACCACACTCGTTCGATCAACAAAAGCAAGGGGCAGGACAAGCTCAGAAATGTCAACGAACATAAATGAGTCGACAGAGTCGAAAACACAAGAGTTCCAAATCCGATCCACTTCGAATAAAAGAACTAATAGAACCAGATGATGTCACTCCCGAACAAGGTTCACAAGAATCGAACTGAACCCGAAAAGTCACATCGATAACGAGATCGACCCACAACAAGATCACAGCTCGTTCGGACGATGAAACCGAAATACAGAACAAGTTCATAAAGTATCAACGAACATGAGCGAATTGATAGACTGGAGAAAGAGAAAATACAGAAGTCAAAATAGTACGGGTATTACCTCCGACCTCATCCACGAAATTCACAAAAACAGGAGCAAGGTAACAAGACATTAAACAACCGACACATAACGGAACGATCACCGATGCATACGGTCATACCAAACCAAGCTCTAACAGCTCGCACATGCGCGATAACGCAGAAATCACCACGAGATGGCAACATTCAATACCAATATCCCACCTCTCACAGAGGGCTAACACAACAAATGTGTGGCTAGCAGTTGCGGTTCAGCCACTGATACTGGTGCGGGAGACAGGGAAAAAGAAAGGGGTCGGTCTATTCGCCATCTATTTTCATTGTTCAAATCTTTGACAACACGATGCTTAATAGATTCGAGAAAAAAGATGGACCGCTTTGGTTGCCGAGCCGGGCTGCCTGCCCTATTTGGTATTAAAGAATACCGGTTGATCTTGAGTATCACCTTTCAAAAAATACAAACGTGAAACATCGTTATCGAGACTTTGGAGAACCATTTCGCATTTGATAAAAATGAGGACACTTTCTCTTAGTGAAAACTTTCAAAATATTCGACCCTCGGGTCTAAATAAAAGTGTTTCTAAAATATTGAAAATATCTCAAAACATCTTGGTCCTCGAGCTAGAAGGATTTGGAAACATATTGTGGCACCTTGGATGTACCACGAGAAAATAATTTATTTTAAAAGTACGTCTCGAAATTTATTTTCTAAGATACTCAAGGTTTTCAAAGATAATTCAATGGGCTAGAATGCCCAAAAAAATTTCAGGTAGTTACACAAAACATTATGGCGCCGTGGGTCCCGCGCCGGAACTCACCAGGCTAGAAACCATTTACAACGTCAAAAAGGCCGATAACGGTAATATTTCAAAAACTTACAAAAGCCATTTACAAAATACTAAATACCGTCATAAGAATTTCGCCAAAACGATCAAGGCCATAATGCCAAAACTCGGTTAAAGGTACTACGCCATATATGGGCTTCACTCACACCTAAAAAAGTGTGTTCACAGCCCAAAAAGTGTTGGTAAAAGAAAAAAAACAGGCTACGGCTACACTTTGACCAAATTTTAGGGTGTTACAAAAATGGCCGCTACCATAGGGGTCTACGCTAACACTTTTATAGTTTCTCGTAACACCGAGGAAAAGTGTAGCTGTAGACCCCTATGCCAACACTTTTTTGTTCTGTTCCTACACCTTACGACGTGTTGTTGTAGATCTATGCCAACATCGTTATCTATGTGGTGACACCATTAAAAGTATAGCTGTAGACATATGGCTACACCTGTTTAGTACTACTGTAACACGTAAAGGTATA
Organism: Orobanche coerulescens; assembly: GCA_033398695.1. Taxonomy (NCBI): domain Eukaryota; kingdom Viridiplantae; phylum Streptophyta; class Magnoliopsida; order Lamiales; family Orobanchaceae; genus Orobanche; species Orobanche coerulescens. The sequence goes on along the minus strand of CM065818.1, from coordinate 11,754,103 downwards.
TTTTTGGGATCAATGGCTACATTTTCACAGGTCTTTTACCAACACTCTAAATGCTAAAAATCAACATATGGTATTTAAAAATAGAATTACCCATTAAAAATAAATTCAAACATACCAATACATAAAAGGTTATCAAACAACCATCCAAATACATAAACCATCCGAAATAACTACATAAATCCACAAGCCATTCTAATACATCTACTACATAAACCAACCATCCAAAATCAGACTTAAATACCATCTAGCCTTAAGTACCGTTTAAAAGCTAAGTACCAACAAGTAATGCCATCTCAATCGAAAAATATAACAAAAGCTACTTAGGTTACTTAGCATAGTGTAAAATGAATTGATCAGACATTGTCATCTCCATGGGACACTTCTACCGATTTCTCAGAGTCCTCAATGTGCAGCTTTAAATCTGGATTCTTGTCAGCCAACATTTTCATCATTTCTCGAATTTTTTGGTTAAGTTTCTCATCCATCTCTTGCTCAAGTTGTGCCCGATCTTAGTAGTTAGGTCTGACACCAACTGATCTGGAACTATGACGGACGGTGTACATGATGATGCTGAAGTCTTCGACTTTGGTTCCTTTTTTCGAATAAGCCTCCCAATCAGGTAAGATGGGCCATGCTCCTTACCACCGTGAACCAATTTATCAGCAGCTTCAGCACCTTCATTTTGTAGAACTTTCTCAACATCGGCCTGTAAAAAGAAAAGAACATTTGATTCAAAAATAAATACAATAAACAATATCATCAACAGTGGAAAATGTTCATTTAATACTTACAATTTTATCCTTCACCGTTTTAAGCACCTCCTCGGGTAACTTGTATTCGCGGTCATCTTTTCTTTTACGAGTCGCTATATATACATCAGCATCAGATATTTTAACCAGCTCTTCCTCAGAATCAGCATCACCATCGCCACGAGTTTTTTCAAGTTTTTTAAGTTTTTCAAGTTGCTGAATTCAACAAATTTAACATGTAAAAACTACATTAATATCTTCATAAAATTAGATTAATACATCCTGCTAGCAGCATTAACTACATTAATGCTGAATTCATCCTGCTAGTACTAGAACTACATTAATATCTTCATAAAATTAGATCAAAAATGCATTACCAGGTTGTGGGAAATTTGGGCGAAACTCTTGGAACCAGTAGTATGCGTCTCCGTAATTTTTTTCCGTGCCTCTGAATTCCTTTCTGCAATTTCCTATATAAAAAGGGAACATTTATCATCAACATTTTTCATACTAAATTTAATCCGAGTATACTGGAAAAAGTTGTGAGAAACTACATAGAATATTTGAGCTGGAAAAAGTTGAAGGTGGCAACAACATTTAGACCACCACATGCACAATCTAAGGATCAAAGAAGGTAAATTATATTCTCTAGAAGTTTCACTATATACTGATTACATGACTGTTCTATGTTTTATATGCAAGTATCATTGCACTTTCTCTATGTCAATACTTCATTGAATTTAAATCCATTACCTGAACTTTTTCGTCACCCCAATACTTCAAAAGAATCTTCCAATCTGAAAGAGGAACCTCCTCAGGCCTGTGTGCCAACCTCTCTTCATCTGTATGATAAGGTTTGTAATGGTCTCTCTTAATTCGACTTTTGTGGCTCCTAAACTGATCACTCATCGTTTTTTGAACCCACGGTTTAGCATCTTCGAACGATGTACTTGCCTACATAAAATTACACAAAGTGCATAAACAGAATATATAAACCAAATGTTGCGAGATTTTGACATATGAACATATTTTACCTTGACATACTCCCATAACAGTTCCTTTTCAGAACTTGATGCCAATGGCACAAGTAAGAGACACAAATTGCCTAACAGCTTGTCCCCAAAAAGTCGCTAAATTCGGATAGTAACTTGCCTTCATCCGATATAGCCGGTTTAGATAATTGAGGGTGATCCTTTTTCTCTGCTCTGTTATGAACATGAATCATTTTGGTCTTCCTCGTTTTCTTTTCGAGCTTCATCAATAGGTGGATCAACCGAAAACTAATAATAATTAGAACGCACTATCTTCTTTATATAGTAATTTAGAGAAAATTTCAAATGTTCGTGCTTTGCGTGTTAAGTTTAAATCACGACGAGTAGTCTGCCATGACAACCATGTTGATAAATCACGACGAGTAGTCTACATATTTGAAGTCAGGCCTTTGACAAACATATTTGAAGTCGGGCCTTCCAAATAGACATGACATGTAGTCTACATATTTGAAGTCAGGCCTTCCATTCGATCTACATATTTGAAGTCAGGCCTTTGCATGTAATTCTACATATTTGAAGTCAGGCATTCGATCTATAAATCACGACGAGTAGACTGCCATGACAACCATGTTGATAAAAAAACGTACAAAACAGACAAGTAGTCTGCAGTTGTTATCCATCAAATGCACCCACGACACAACATAAAACTAAACAAATGATATGGATTTAGTGTTCAATATGAATATAACTTAAAAGAAAAAAAACAAGAACGCACCGTATATATAGAGTAGAATATTTGGTTGTTTCAGATAGCAATAAAATAACAATCCAATGATGCAGGACCATGTACCGAAGAATGAATGCAAATACATCACCAATTATCTTAATCACCATTACTCAAATTAAAGAATGAATGCAAATAATAAATTGAATATGTGATCCAACAATTTGACAACAGAATGATGCAGGGCCTTGCGCTAAAAGCGAGAGTAGAAATACAAATTCATCTGGTTATAGGCATTAATACAAATATTAATCAAGATAATATTACTCAGGTTATGATTTTTCTCATACGTAAACATAAGAGTTAAATCTTATATGAAACTAGTAGCAATGACTGACTTAATTACTTTTAACAAGAAATTTGATATTTTTAGTCAAAAGTCACATCAAAAGTTGTGTTTGTTTTGACAATTTTATTATCCATTTTTTGATATATGAGATAAATTACCAATAATCAAATATCTAAAAACAAATTTCTAAAGTGCCTAATCAAGAATAAAAATAGATTCTTTAAACAAGTAACTCCTAAAAACAGAGCAGCCCGCTAACTTACCATTTGAAGGACACAAGATATTATACAAGTTAAATTACCGGACTGTGACTGCAAATTTTGTGTTTGAGACTCTGCCCGCGGAATTTCCATTTGAAGTTGTAGTTTTTCACGTTCCCGTAACTCCAAGTATGCCGTCATTGAACCAGGACCTTCTCTCAGATTTTTTAGCTTATCTTTTATAGAAACCACTGGTGCAGATTCCACTTGTGCATTATTGACCTTCAAAGGAAGATTATAAACAATATCAACAAAAACTTCTCAGCTCAGTTATATTTTAATTTTAAACAAGTATCGTAATTCCTCACACACAAACACGAAACCATCATACGCGTGATAAACAAGTGTGCAAAAATAAATATACCTCTACAGAAAATGAAGTTGCGCCCGCAACCGCTTTCTTGTTTTTGGATGAATCTGGAAGTTTAGTAGCTCGAGAACGAGTTTTTGGGCCGGCACCGATCTCAACTTTCTGTCTCTTGACCTTTTTTGTTCTCTACAAATTTTAATAATCGACAATCACCAACAGAACTATAAACAAGAAAGGAAGCTTAAATAAAGCAAAAACAAACCTTAGAAGTGACATTATCATTAACATGGTCACTTTGTTGTTCGTGTTCACATCATTATTATTTGGGAGGTACTCACTTTCACTTGCATTGTCATTTGCTTCCTTGCATTTGCCTTTGTCCTTTTGACAACTCTCAAAGAGCTTACTTGGGACCAGTCCAAGTTCTTTAAACTTTGCTTTATTTTTCGCAAGATTCTCATTCCTTCTTATTTCATAATCATTACATCCTTCACCTTCAACATCTTTTCCCAATTCCTCACCAGCTGTCTTTGTCTCTGGACCGGTGACTCGAACCTTGTTAAGTTATCCGATAAACCTAACAATTCCTCCCCGGGAGTACTTGCATCAGGATCACTGAACTTTTGTTTCTTCCTTGTGTTAATTCTCCTTTCCTTGTCATCATTCAAACCCTTCATCTTTCGAAGACTCTGTAGTGTCACAAAAGTCCGTTTCTCAGCTTTCTTTTCCTTAGTTCTAAGAGGGCTTGGTCTTGGCCTTACAATCACATGTGGTTGCATTTGTTTCATTGCTGGTATAGCTTTGTCGACAGTGCAGTCGATGTAAAAATCAAGCTCAGATTTCCCGTTAGTATATTTACCAAGAGTTTGATCATCTGACACCAGTTTCCAGCCATTGTTTATGACATATATGCCTCCAATCTCCTTGTACTTCATTTCTTTAACAAACTCCATCAAGCCTGGTAGGAAAACACATCGAGGTCTTCCTCAAAAGTCTCATGTAAGCCATCAAGATACTTATTCTTTGTGAAACGTCCCTTGTGGTGCAATCGAATAATCACATACTCATTGTCCATCCTGTAACAAAATAGAAAAAATGGTCAGTCAAATTACATGACAATGAAGTGAGTTATCAAATATCAATTGTTACCAAGTTTGATTCATGATCGGCTCTCTCAGGCGACGGAATAGGAATCGCTGTTATAGGGATATCTTCTCTGAAACAACTAACTTCACGATCCTGTTCTTCTATTACTGTACGAAAAATTGTGTCATTTGAAAATTGATCATTTATATCATTTGCAACTGCATTTACCCAATTTCGTGTTTCATGAAACTCCGTTGAAAGCCTTTTAATAGGATATTTGAAATGTTTTTCAATAGGATCTTCAATGTAAAACACTTGCTGCACTTGCGTTGCCATGACAAAAGGATCATGTTTTTGACAAACTCGGTTGAAGTTAACTCGAGTAAAACCAAAAGAATCCTTTTCATCTTTGTACCAAGTACACCTAAACAAAACAACACTAAAAGCTCCCCAATAGTCAACTTCTAATATTTCTTCAATTGATCCATAGTAACTAACATTCCCAATTGGTGGATTACAATCTCTTGAGCTTGCGAAACTAGTTGTTAAGGCTATCAAAAACACACCACTATTCTGTGTGGTGCACTTATGATCTCTTTTTTTCGTATGAAACCTATATCCATTTACTACATACCCACTAAACCCCTTAGCCGCTCGTCTTGGACCCTTTGCTAAGAAAAGTACTTCCCTGGAAACCCCTGACTGTTGCCTAATTTCACTCCTGAACCAGTCACACATTTCGTCGGCATGTGTTCTTTCTTTTTTATACCGTTTGGACTTCACGTTATTTTCCAATAATGCACGATGTTTCCTGAAATTATACACAATTATAGTATGTCAATGTAGTGACTCAGATAAATTATTTAATTTACTTATTATATGTTCCAGATTTTATTAAGTTTTAAGGACTTACTCAATTAGCCCTTCCACTGCCTCGTCATTGTAGTTAAATAAAATATATCGATGAGCTGCGATCCACATTTCTTCGGACAAGTGAATATCTTTCCCATTTTTGTTTTTCCCCGAACAAACATAATACCCACCAGTTTCTACATTTGGAGTTGCAGACTCATTCAATAACTTATCTTCACCGTCATTTAGAAATCTTGCACAAAATGTCAAACATTCATCAGCGAGATACCCTTCTGCAATGGAACCTTCAGGTCTGCTCTTATTGCGGACATATTTTTAATACACCAAGGTATCGCTCGATTGAATACATCCATCTTTGGTGGACTGGTCCACCATATTCAATTTCCTTGCACAAATGTACCGGAAGGTGAACCATTATGTCGAAGAAGGCATTTGGAAATATCATCTCAAGTTGACAGAGTATTTCGATAATCTCCTGTTGTAGCTTCTTTATTTCGTGCAACTCAATAACTCGGGCACATATACCTCTTAAAAATTCACCAAGTCTGATTAAAGGAACTGCAACCTCGGGCTTTAACGTTGATTTGACAGCAAATTGTAACAAGTATTGCATTATTACATGTGCATCATGACTCTTGTATCCCACAACTTTCTTATCTTGAACGCATTTGCTAATGTTCGAAGCAAAACCGTAAGGGAATTTAGCATTTTGAAGCACCGAACAAAATAATTCCTTTTCTTTGTTCGTCATGTCAAAGTTTGCTGCCCTAATTTCGATGTGCTTTCCATCAGCAGAGGTGGTGGGATGAAGGGCCTTTCTAATGCCCAAATCTTGCAAATCATACCGAGCATTTACATGGTCTTTCGTCTTACCACCAATATTTAACAAAGTGCCAAGAACAACATCAAATATGTTCTTTTCTATATGCATAACATCAAGGTTATGTCGAGTTAAGTTGTCTCTCCAATATGGCAGGTCAAAAAAAATTGACTTCTTATTCCAAGGGTTGACATCGCAACTTACTTTTCGTTTTTTTCCCACGCCACCAAAATCATTCTCATAACCATCCAACATTATTTCAATTTGCCTGCCAGTTAACATTGGAGCACTTGTTCCAGCCTCAACATCACCATTAAATCTTCTTTTATCAGATCGCCATTTGTGATTGGGGTCTAAGAATTTCCGATGGTTCATATAGCACACTTTCTTGCTATGCTTCAAATACAATGATGATGTCTCGTAATGACATATTGGACATGCAAGTTTTCCTTTTGTGCTCCACCCTGACAACATTGCATATCCAGGGAAGTCACTAATGGTCCAAAGGACAGTTGCGTAACGTAAAGGTTTGATTAGTCAAAGCATCATATGTTTCTACTCGGCATTCCATAGCCCTTTCAACTCCTCGATCAGCGGTTGCATGTAGACATCAATATTGTTTAGGGATCATTTGGACCCAGGTATAAGGGTTGAGAGAATTAAGTTTTACGGTTTCATGTTCACCATGGAGGAAGATTGTAGTTTACAACTACAATTGGCCATGTCTTGTGTGTAGAGCTCATTGTGCGAAATGGATTGAACCCATCGAAGCTAAACCCAATCTCACATTGCGATTATCGATGAAAATTGCGGATATTTGGCGTCCATTGCCTTCCAAGCTTCACCATCACCTGGATGTCGTAACTTCCCATCTTTTTGCGTTCTACTCCATGCCACACCATTTGTTTGGCAAAATCTTTACACATGAACATTCGTTGGAGCCTTGGTATCGGTGGAAAATATCTCATTACTTTGGCAGAATTTTATTGTCATTGTCCGATTGTTGTGCCCCTCGTTTCCACCTTGAAGTACTACAAGTTTTGCAAGAAACTTCATTTTTATTCTCACCCCAATACAACATACGATCATTTGGACATGCATGTATCTTCTTGTAGTCAAGACCCAAATCTTTGATGATCCTTTTAGCGGAATTGAAGGAGTCGAGCAAATTAATATCGAAATGACCTCTTTTATTAAGCTGTAATATCTCACTAAATGCACTCTGCTACTCCATGAATGCACTTCCAATGATAAAACCTAACTAAAAAACTTAATCGAGAAAATTTCTTACAACTAGGATAGAGGGTTGTTTTCCATCCTCGACAAGGCGATAAAATTTCTTTGCATCTTCATTTGGTCCTTTGTTGCCAAACATAACATTCAACATATCGTCAAAATTATCTCCAAATCCGGTATCTCCGATATCTACTTGAAATCTATGATATTACTATTTTTAATAACGTAACATCATAAATCCATTCTACAAATGTTGCACAAGGTCCGTTGCAAATGAGGTGGTCATGAACCGTGTCGGGACTCCGCCACAAACGATTTTCACACTTATCACAAGGACACTGTATTTCGTTTCCGTCGGCAAATTTGGTCATCGCATTTTTCACAAACAATTCGACTCCCTCAGTATAATCTTTGGTATACTTGGGAAGATTTAACCAAGTATACCCTTTCTCACTCATGACTACAGTAAAAAATCAAAACCTGAGTACGTGTGTTTTAATTTACAAAAAAAAAATGACATACCAATACAATCTAATTAAATTCCACATCTGAGATTTAAGTAGAAATTTTCAATAAAAAAGAACTGATCTACCGTTCACGTAACAAATTAACAAAACATGGTTCTTTGTCAACCAAGGAAGAACATATGTTATAGTAGAATCAGATGACAGCTGTATCGTATGCATAACATTTCATATTTGAATGAAAATATTCAGTGCAACAAAATCTCTACAGTCTCAATTGTTTTTTTGGCCAAGTGTTCTACTTAAAAATTACTGATGAGCAAGGGCTAAAGAAAAAAATTATTGGAACCTGCTTAATGATTCTATCCACATTGACAATACAGGTATACCATCAAGACACATACACTATCAACAATAAGCAGCAAAAAAACTTCAACAAGGCAATACTCTCTCACATTAAAAGGTCAAAGTAGTGTCAAATTCACATTGCATCCTTCAAGATTGGATAAAACATGGTCGTATACTCATGTTAAATATTTATAAACAATCACAAAGCAATATTGATGTGATACACATTCAAACCTTAACATAGCACACCTAATTATTCGTATAACTCCAAGGTCATAAAACAAACATACCTATTTAGACTACCTGGCCTTCACATAATGCACACATATAATAAACATTTATAAATGTTAACAGAATATTTTACATACATCACAAGACATAAGAAATAAACACATTTTCAACCAAAACACATAGTATTTGGATACATTTGTTTTAAGATATGAAACATGAGCTTCACTGTTGTTATTTTGGGAAAGGAAGTGTTGTAAATTGGTTTGATTTTCGGAATGACTAGGTTAGTCTAGATATTTTCGGAATAACTACATTACATAAAACATACAGAACATATTTATAACCAAATCAAAAATATCCCAAATTTCCCAAAAACAGAACATATCTTAAAAAATCAAGCACATCTCAACATAAGCACAAAGAAAAAAACAGAGAGATAAGAACAGATAACATGCAATCGAAACAGATAAGCAAATAAGAAAAACAGAGAGATAAGAAGAACAAGAAATAAGAAAAACAAAGAGATAAGAACAAATAACATGCAATCAAAACAGATAAGCAAATAACATGTAATCCAAACAAGAACAAGAAGAATACCTTATCAAGTAGAAAATGTAACCCTACGCCGAATTGAAGCCCTAGTTGAACCTGAATCGAACCCAGTTGAACCTGAATCGAACCCTAACCCGTAATCGAAGCCCTAATTGAACCCCCTAATCTACAAGCCCTAATTGCTTGGTGAAGAACCCCCGTGAAGAATCCCTGAAGAAATTTGGGAGAGAATAGGAATCGGTTTTCGAAATAAAACTCAGTCGGTAAAATACCGAAAGCCATTACAAAAGAACTCACGCAGCGGATAAAAGAAATAAAGTCAAACATGCACAATCCAGCAACGCTACTCCTCATATGAACGAAATATGAGGGTCAAATAACCACATATCAAGAAATCAAAATCCATAAGGGGATTCCGTCACTTAACAAATAATCATAAAAATAGCTCGTGTCACACGAGGCACAACACAAAGAAGAGAGACTTACATCCACAGGTCGCACGAAGATGATGATCGCCCCACAATACTAATCACGACCAACAAACTCAGACGACGCGTCGCGACACGACTCAGTCAGATAAAATCCGACGAAACAAGACTCAAACAACACGACTTGACCCGACAGCCTAGGTTTCCTCAACCTAAGCTCCGATACCATTTATGTAACACCCCCAATCCGCTCAGGAATATTACACGCCGTAGAACCTTTCCTCAAGGATCTACCAGGCTAGTAACAACATGAAACATCTCGACAATGCCTTTAAGGCTAAAATGACTCGATGACCGATTTGGCCTTTCAATAAAAACATACAACTCGATTACAACTCATGCCCACGCAGGTCAAAACACAACCACACCTGCATAACGGAAAAATATAGCAATGAAAATAAAGTACAATCGAACCAATACACGATGTACGGTTCCTCATGTGATTAGTATCGATCATCTTTCATCATCCTTCGTGCCGACTCCGTGTTATGCTCCAAAACCCGAATGCAAAAACAGACATCCACCCCGAATACTCGGGGGTTAGCAAAACTCCACTGTTTTGCTAGTGCAAGAACAAAGTGCAAATACGAGCCATACAATTCACATTCCACGAATAACAATAACCAGGAATCCTCAAAGATCCAAACAAAACGAAAAGTACTTCCCGAGGCAAGAGTTTGAGAAAACCTTTCAAAATCGAAATATCATAAATCAATGGAAATAATTTATAAAACGGTTTAGAATGCCATCGAGAGTTTTAATAGGAAACAATTTAGGATTATCAAATCCTACTTTTCAAAATCCAAAAGACAAAAGGGGTCACCGCCCCAAAGGTTTACTTTCCGAAAAATGACATTTACCAAACCGTTGGGATTTTAGCCTCAAATCCATAAAATGACTTTTACAAAACCATTGGGATTTTAGCCCCAAATTTCATCAACTCACAGTACACAAGAACGACCACAAGGTTCGTCTTCCAACATCAAAATCCACAAATAAAGGATTTAAAACAAGCAACAAAATACTCTAGTGCCATCCTAGCCAAGTAATCCAAACGAACAACTTACCTCTTACACACTTAGTCGATGCATGCAATCATGAAAATCGTTCAAAAGCACTCATTTCCGTAAATGCCATAATCAAATCACATTTGTAAAATGCACCACAATTAACCGTGGATCCACCCCTCCGTGGACCCCTACCGAGATCCCGTCGGATCTAACCCATAGTGGTTAAAAGCAAGCTCGTGGATCCACGTCTCTGTGGACCCCTACCGAGACCCCGTCGGATCTAACCCATAGTGAGCATACACACACACACGTTACTCATGCAATACTAATATGCTAAGAATGTAAATTCATCAAGAATACTTACTAGAGATGGCCACTAATCCGACACCATTATCAAACTCTTCAAAAACACAATAAAAGATTAAATACCGAATACACGATTCCATAACTTTAAACAACAGGGATATCATCAAAGCCTTCAACGTTCAAAATGATCAAATCATAATCAATTCCCAAACACACCGTTCACAAAACACACACGCGTTTTGAAAGAGAGCCTTTAACGAGGCCAAACCGAAATCCTTTGAAACTTCATTTCAAACAACCAAACAAACATACCAAGACGATCACCGATCATCATATCCATAAAATAAGAAAAGTATGGGCAAGGTACTTGCCTCGAATAACCACAACACGGAGAATCGGCCGAAGTAGGTTGGCACGAACCGACTACGAACTCGCCGACTCCACCGAATGACAATCCACAACAATGAACTATGAACGAAAACAATAACAACAAAAATGAATTCCAAAGTACGACCCAAAGCCGCTGAATTCAAAGAACAAATGATGAAAGTTCAAGGATTTCCCCCAAAATGGCCAAGAACACGATTCGTCCCGACAAAACACGAAAACGGAATTCCAAGTTGAAATATGGATATACAATCCATAGAATGTATTTAACAACATCATTTAACCACAATCGATCCATCAAAAACGGATGTAAAACGAGATCGAGAACAAATCCCCCAAAAAGTCAATTTGAAGGAAATCAAGAAATATACTTCGATTCGACGAAGAACAATGGATTAAATGATGTTAAACACAAGAATACTACCAAGATTAATCATACCCATCATGAATTAATCAATAACACGGAACGAATCGGACAAAAATGCAAAAAACCCCAAATTCACGAAATTAGGGTTCTAAGGTAAGATTACCTTGATTCGCTGGATCAAAGGATGATAACGGATGATTGATTGATGTTATGTACTCAAGAACTTTGTGGATTTGTTGTCAAACAACATGGCTTCGCCACTCTCGAATCGCCAGCCGCGGATAGAAGAGGAAGGAAGTGAGAAATGAATGAAAATGTGACTGCTCTGTCACATTTATACTAGGCCGGAACTAGCGTGCGCTAGCCTTCCCGGACTAGCGTGCGCTATCGGCCGGTATCGGCCGAGTACCCTCGGCCAGGGCCCGCACGACCCGGCACCACAGACCAAACCTGCCGACCCGACTCCCGCTAGCGTGCGCTACGGCCGGAAGCCTGCGCGCGCTAGCCGACCTGTCTAGTAACCTCTGGACTAAAAAGTTCGCCCAGGTAACGTACGCTAGTCGGCCGACAACATGCGCTACCCCTGCCGGTTAGCGTGCGCTACGACCGACAGTAGCGTGCGCTACCTGTCGATCCTGACCGAGTCCAGAACCTCAGAACCCCACTGCCCAGACCCGATAGCGTGCGTTAGGCAAGCCGATAGCGTGCGCTACACCTGCCGGTTAGCGCGCGCAGCCTTCCGGTCGTAGCGTGCGCTACGCCGGTTCCTGCCGCACCTGTCCGGCCGGTGCCCGCAATCGTCCGGCCAGTCCCGCAACCGTCCGGCCAGTACCCGACCACCAGGGCTCGACGACTCGATTTCCGAAAACGCACGGAACGAACACGACGAAAAGTTCGCGGACGACATCAACGACCCGAAATGAAAACATAATACAATAATTAATCATACGTGACCAAGAAACGGGTCGAGGCAACAATTACAGATACGGATACCCGTAACTTTGGGTAAATTACAAAATGGCCCAAAACGCCCGAAAATCACGATACGTGATCGAATAACCAAACCGAAGTTCACAACACGTCTAACAAAGTTAAGCGGACTTACGGGAAACTCGAAACAGTAGTTTCGAACGAGATTCGCAAGAATCGAACTCAAGTGCGGAAAAGTCGCCAAAAAGCACGGAACTCAACAAAACGACACCGAAACGAACTCGGATGACAAAAAGTGTAGAATAAATCATTCTCAGAATGACGAAACGGTCATGAGCGAGTCGTCAAAACGGACTTCCGCGGAAAAAAAAAAAGAAATTACCGGAAATCGAAATTACGGATATTACATTCTACCCTCCTTAAAAGAAGTTTCGTCCCGAAACTTAAAACAAGTAGGGAGAAGAAATATTCCGCCAGGAAAAACTCAACGAGATACACAAGAATGCGTAACTAACGCCCAACGGGGAAATGTTACAAACAACGCAAAGGAATATACGGCGTGAAAACAAGCTCCACGGCGACCAACACAACGTCGCCGTTAGGGATATAATCCAAAAAATGACAAGCGTCATCAAACGGATAATATAGCCAAGTCAATTACCCGACAATCACAAAACACAACGAACGAAAATCAATATGATTGACCAACCCAACGGTACATCAATCAAAACGCGAGCCAACCGCTGAACAAATACGGAATCCCACCGCCCAAGGGTTGGAAGATCGAAAACGAGACTAATTTCCTGAACTTAAGGGAATTAGGAAGGAGCCTGAATGCTCAACAATCACGAAACGAGAACAAAAACCGAACACACAAATGATCGAGACAACAAAAATCGAACAATCATGTCCGAAACACGAAGGATAATAAAATTCAAACAACAATTCCCAGGATGATCTGGTGAGAACAACAAGACATGCATTCCCATAAGATCCACAGGAAAGGGAATAGCGATAGAAAAGTCACAACGACAAACGAGTTATTCCGAAACAATATCACACTCGTTCGATCAACAAAAGCAAGGGGCGGGACAAGCTCAGAAATGTCAACGAACATAAATGAGTCGACAGAGTCGAAACACAAGAGTTCCAAATCCGATCCACTTCGAATAAAAGAACTAATAGAACCAGATGATGTCACTCCCGAACAAGGTTCACAAGAATCGAACTGAACCCGAAAAAGTCACATCGATAACCAGATCGACCCACAACAAGATCACAGCTCGTTCGGACGATGAAACCGAAATACATAACAAGTTCATAAAGTATCAACGAACATGAGCGAATCGATAGACTGGAGAAAGAGAAAATACAGAAGTCAAAATAGTACGGGTATTACCTCCGACCTCGTCCACGAAATTCACAAAAACAGGAGCAAGGTAACAAGACATTAAACAACCGACACATAACGGAACGATCACCGATGCACACGGTCATACCAAACCAAGCTCTAACAGCTCGCACATGCGCGATAACCCAGAAATCACCACGAGATGGCAACATTCAATACCAACATCCCACCTCTCACAGAGGGCTAACACAACAAATGTGTGGAAAACAACTCAACGTTCGCACCGCCAATTCGATCATACTCAGGAGCAAACATCAAAATGACAACGCGACATCATACATACATACCCAGCCCTCAAACGGGAATGGATAGGTTTTAAAAACTAAAACCACATTTTGAAAATAATTTAGAAGAATACCGGTTGATCTTGAGTATCACCTTTCAAAAAATACAAATGTGAAACATCGTTATCGAGACTTTGGAGAACCATTTCGCATTTGATAAAAATGAGGACACTTTCTCTTAGTGAAAACTTTCAAAATATTCGACCCTCGGGTCTAAATAAAAGTGTTTCTAAAATATTGAAAATATCTCAAAACATTTTGGTCCTTGAGGTAGAAGGATTTGGAAACATATTGTGGCACCTTGGATGTACCACAAGAAAATAATTTATTTTAAAAGTACGTCTCGAAATTTATTTTCTAAGATACTCAAGGTTTTCAAAGATAATTCAATGGGCTAGAATGCCCAAAAAAATTTCAGGTAGTTACACAAAACATTATGGCGCCGTGGGTCCCGCGCCGGAACTCACCAGGCTAGAAACCATTTACAACGTCAAAAAGGCCGATAACGGTAATATTTCAAAAACTTACAAAAGCCATTTACAAAATACTTAATACCGTCATAAGAATTTCGCCAAAGCGATCAAGGCCATAATGCCAAAACTCGGTTAAAGGAATCGGTTTTTAAAATAAAACTCAGTCGGTAAAATACCGAAAGTCATTACAAAAGAACTCACGCAGCGGATAAAAGAAATAAAGTCAAACATGCACAATCCAGCAACGCTACTCCTCATATGAACGAAATATGAGGGTCAAATAACCACATATCAAGAAATCAAAATCCATAAGGGGATTCCGTCACTTAACAAATAATCATAAAAATAGCTCGTGTCACACGAGGCACAACACAAAGAAGGGAGACTTACATCCACAGGTCGCGCGAAGATGATGATTGCCCCACAATACTAATCACGACCAACAAACTCAGATGACGCGTCGCGACAGGACTCAGTCAGATAAAATCCGACGAAACAAGACTCAAACAACACGACTTGACCCGACAGCCTAGGTTTCCTCAACCTAAGCTCCGATACCATTTATGTAACACCCCCAATCCGCTCATGGATATTACACGCCGTAGAACCTTTCCTCAAGGATCTACCAGGCTAGTAACAACATGAAACATCTCGACAATGCCTTTAAGGTTAAAATGACTCAGTATACCGATTTGGCCTTTCAATAAAAACATACAACTCGATTACAACTCATGCCCACGCAGGGGTCAAAACACAACCACACCCGTACAACGGGAAAAATATAGCAGCGGAAAATAAAGTACAACTGAACCAATACACGATGTACGGTTCCTCATGTGATTAGTATCGATCATCTTTCATCATCCTTCGTGCCGACCCTGTGTTATGATCCAAAACCTGAATGCAAAAACAGACATCCACCCCCGAATACTCGGGGGTTAGCAAAACTCCACGGTTTTGCTAGTGCAAGAACAAAGTGCAAATACGAGCCATACAATTCACATTCCACGAATAACAATAACCAGGAATCCTCAAAGATCCAAACGAAACGAAAAGTACT
Source organism: Orobanche coerulescens (assembly GCA_033398695.1). Lineage (NCBI taxonomy): Eukaryota > Viridiplantae > Streptophyta > Magnoliopsida > Lamiales > Orobanchaceae > Orobanche > Orobanche coerulescens. The sequence continues at coordinate 11,738,393 of CM065818.1, read as the reverse complement.
TCCCGAGGCAAGAGTTTGAGAAAACCTTTCAAAATCGAAATATCATAAATCAATGGAAATAATTTATAAAACGGTTTAGAATGCCATCGAGAGTTTTAATAGGAAATAATTTAGGATTATCAAATCCTACTTTTCAAAATCCAAAATACAAAAGGGGTCACCACCCCAAAGGTTTACTTTCCGAAAAATGACATTTACCAAACCGTTGGGATTTTAGCCCCAAATCCATAAAATGACTTTTACAAAACCATTGGGATTTTAGCCCCAAATCTCATCAACTCACAGTACACAAGATCGACCACAAGGTTCGTCTTCCAACATCAAAATCCACAAATAAAGGATTTAAAACAAGCAACAAAATACTCTAGTGCCATCCTAGCCAAGTAAGCCAAACGAACAACTTACCTCTTACACACTTAGTCGATGCATGCAATCATGAAAATCGTTCAAAAGCACTCATTTCTGGAAATGCCATAATCAAATCACATTTGTAAAATGCACCACAATTAACCGTGGATCCACCCCTCCGTGGACCCCAACCGAGACCCCGTCGGATCTAACCGATAGTGGTTAAAAGCAAGCTCGCGGATCCACGTCTCTGTGGACCCCTACCGAGACCCCGTCGGATCTAACCCATAGTGAGCATACACACACACATTACTCATGCAATACCAATATGCTAAGAATGTAAGTTCATCAAGAATACTAACTAGAGATGGCCACTAATCCGACACCATTATCAAACTCTTCAAAAATACAATAACAAGATTAAATACCGAATACACGATTCCATAACTTTAAACAACAGGGATATCATCAAAGCCTTCACGTTCAAAATGATCAAATCATAATCAATTCCCAAACACACCGTTCACAAAACACACACGCGTTTTGAAAGAGAGCCTTTAACGAGGCCAAACCGAAATCCTTTGAAACTTCATTTCAAACAACTAAACAAACACACCAAGACGATCACCGATAATCATATCCATAAAATAAGAAAAGTATGGGCAAGGTACTTGCCTCGAATAACCACAACGCGGAGAATCGGCCGAAGTAGGTTGGCACGAACCGACTACGAACTCGCCGACTCCACCGAACGACAATCCACAACAATGAACTACGAACGAAAACAATAACAACGAAAATTAATTCCAAAGTACGACCCAAAGCCGCTGAATTCAAAGAACAAATGACGAAAGTTCAAGGATTTCCCCCAAAACGGCCAAGAACACGATTCGTCCCGACAAAACACGAAAACGGAATTCCAAGTTGAAATATGGATATACAATCCATAGAATGTATTTAACAACATCATTTAACCACAATCGATCCATCAAAAAACGGATGAAAAACGAGATCGAGAACAAATCCCCCAAAAAGTCAATTCGAAGGAAATCAAGAAATATACTTCGATTCGACGAAGAACAATGGATTAAATGATGTTAAACACAAGAATACTACCAAAATTAATCATACCCATCATGAATTAATCTACAACACGGAACGAATCGGACAAAAATGCAAAAAACCCCAAATTCACGAAATTAGGGTTCTAAGGTAAGATTACCTTGATTCGCTGGATCAAAGGATGATAACGGATGATTGATTGATGTTATGAACTCAAGAACTTTGTGGATTTGTTGTCAAACAACAATTACAGATACGGATACCCGTAACTTTGTGTAAATTACAAAATGGCCCAAAACGCCCGAAAATCACGATACGTGATCGAATAACCAAACCGAAGTTCACAACACGTCTAACAAAGTTAAACGGACTTACGGGAAAATCGAAACAACAGTTTCGAACGAGATTCGCAAGAATCGAACTCAAGTGCGGAAAAGTCGCCAAAAAGCACGGAACTCAATAAAACGACACCGAAACGAACTCGGATGACAAAAAGTGTAGAATTAATCATTCTCAGAATAACGAAACGGTCATGAGCGAGTCGTCAAAATGGACTTCCACCGAAAAAAAAGAAATTACCGGAAATCGAAATTACGGATATTACAGTTGTTGTGTGTTCAATACTATAGGAAGTGGTATATATAGGCTCTAAAGCCTCAACTAGCCGTTAGCCATATTTTCCTTCCTTACGTACGTTATCCGCCTACCTTTACGTACGTAAAGCCTTTTACGTACATTAGCTCAATTCCTTTACGTATGTTATGCATAGTGCAAATCAGTCCAGTAGCTTCTATCTTCTGTGTTACGTATGTTATCAAATCTCTCATTATGTATGTTAACAATAGTCAAAATATCCGTTGGTGTGATGATGTAAGCCATGACATCACAATAGTCATATAGTTTGAATTCTGATTCAAACTCTTCATTACGTACGTTAGCCATCCTGCATTACGTACGTTAAGCGTCCTCAGATTACGTACATTATATATCACATGTAACGTACGTTAAGTTCTCTCATCAGGTAGGTTTTCTCTTCTCGTCTGATCAGGTGACTTTTGCCCTCTCGTCTGATCAGGTGACTTTTGTCTTCTCGTCTGATCAGGTGACTTTTGCCCAGCTTGATTGTCTTTGTTGTTTTGTTTTGCTTCCTTGTTTTTTTTTGTTTAACAACTAATCATCAAAACTCGATTAATGAATATTTGGAATAAAATATTCCAACAAATCAAAAGGTCATGATACATCAAAAAATTCAAAACATTCCCATAACACCATGTCAATCAAAACAGCCCCTTATATAGCTTCACGACAAAAGTAATCGAACCAAAAACTCGACCTGAGATTTTGGGGGCTTTACGACCAAAAAATCGTAGTGAACAGGTAACAGTTTCACGGGGGGCTTCACGAACGCGACCCGACCAGAATAACTTCACGAACACGACCTGACCAAGTAGTTTCACGACCTCAACCTGGGGGCTCGGTGGAGAGGACTACTGCGAATGGTAGGTCTGACGACTCGGTTCGACGGAGAGGACTACTCCAAGTGTTCGTCAGAGATTGCGAGAAGCAGGCATATCTGATGATGACGGTTGAGGGAAACTTTTGGGGTTTGAGATTATTAACCGTGGTAATTTTACATTTTACATTAATTTAGGAATAGGGGTAAATTTGGAATATTAATTTTCATTAACATCTGTTTAGCTTATTTTAACGGAAGGGACGAGTGTGCAGAGTTTAGTAAACCATGAGGGTATTACTAGCTATTTTTAAACCACAGGGATGAAACTTGCAAAAATTTTAAACCACAGGGGGTATAGCGTAATTTACCCTTTTTAATATCAAAATAATATTATATATTGTCAGTATTGGTACCAAAATATTCATATTGTCGAGATAAATTTAATGTATGTTTTAGATTTTTCTATTTATATTGCTCGAATCGACTCGGTACGATAAGAAAACAAGCTCCAGTTTGAACAAATGTTTTGTGTGATAAGTGATAAGTGTCATTTTTGTACACTTATCCATGGTTTGTATCGATAAAATTCACCCATAATTGAGCTAGTCTACTCGTTTTTTGCTTTTAATTAATTAGTTTTAATAATTTTATTTTTATCGGATGATGATCGGATTAAATAACTGCTTTACTCAAGAAATAACATGTTTATTAAATATTCCCTTTGTTGAATTTTGATATATTCATGTTGTAGGAATTTCCGAGACGAATTCGGCAGTCTTTCCGGATTCAAAATCAGAGTTATGTATCAAAAGTTATCATCCGAAGAAGATTTTGGGGCAAAAACGCAAAGTCTGAGAAATTCTGGGCTGAAAACGTAACTATCAAAGCATCCAGTGAACAAATTGACGAAGCCAAGTTACGGCCATAACATTCAGGAGTTATGGCCGTAAGTCATCCTTGTTACGGCCGTAACTCCTGAATGTTACGGCCGTAACTCTTGACAGATTGTTATGATTTGTCTAATTTTTTATACTTTTTGTGTATTATTGAGGGGATGGCTGGCATTGATCCGATCTAATGTAATAATGCTGGAGTTTTGGAGCTATTAGATGACTTTAGGTCTATAAATATACCCCTTAGATCCTTCATCATTCATCATTCATCTTATAATTTTCCATTTTTTGTAAACTTTTCTTTTTGTGTGAAGAACACACTTGTGTTCTTGAGTGATATTTGTAAGTGTGGTATAGCATATGTTGTTCAGAGAGTTTATTGCTTCTATCTCCTTTATCTACTAAGGGAGTTAGGATCAATTCTTTCTCTTGATTCAACTAGTAATGACCACCAAAGCTTGTAATATGTATAATAAACCCTTCATGGGCTAAGTTACCTTTAGTTGGGATTATAAACAAGGTTAGTCATGTTATTTATGTTTGTATAAAAGATCTATTGTGAATTACTTATTATTGTGTGTGATTTTCATTGTTTTAACAATCTTTGTTTATTTGGCCAATAAATGACGATATTTATGGTCTTCATATGTTTCGAAAGAAAATATGTTTGATTAGATCAAATGATCTTCACTCTAAGTTGTTCTAGGTGATAGAAATATACCTCTAGTCCTTAGATGATTCTTTGAGTTATTTTCATAAATCCTAATGCTATGTATTGAAGCCAATCAACATAGAAATATAGTGGATTGATTCAATATGTAAGGGGCGTTTTATAGTTCGAAAGAGAAACCGTTTTTTTAAGGAAAATCGAATCTACACAACATAATAAGTAAATTCATTTTATGATCTCCTATATATCTTTTATAACTAATGACGAACTAAGTTTGTAATCCCAACTATTTCATTTTATCGTTAACCAATCTATTATTATTGCAATCTTTTTATTTCCTTAAAATATTAGAACTATTATTGCATTTACTTTGCAACAATTAAACCAAACTCTTTAAATTGTGTATTTCACTCATCTTAGTATCTATAAAAATAGACTAATAGTGTATAATTCAAATTATAACCAAACTTCCTTGTGGGATCGATAAACCGGACTCAAAAAGTCCACTTTACTACTTGATACGATATCGTGCACTTGCGATAGTTACACCAACAACGTGTCAAGTTTTTGGCGCCGTTGCCGGGGAAGTATAAGTTATATTTGAAATCTTACATTGTAAACTATTTTTATAGGTACAACTTTCTCGACATTGTAACTTAGTACTCAATTGTGTTTGTCCGGTCAAGTGGCGGATAACGGTACTCCGTGACTATTAAAGTCGGATTTTTCAGTTTCCCACAACAACTGATATTTGTAAATATTTCCTCCATTTATTTTCATTTTTATTTTTTTTAATGGAAGAAACATTGTGTAAAATTGAAAAAAAGATTTCCCTTTCTAAGCAAAAATGCAATTTTAAAATTTACAAGGCAAGGCTTGAAAGGATGAGGTTGCTTATGAATAAAAGTATACCTTTTGACATAAGATTCATTATTGAAGCCAAAGTAAGAATAGAGGGTGAATTCACAGAAACACCGACTAGATTTTTACCAGGGCTTGGAAAAAGTTCATATGCAAAGAAACGACGAGCAAGGATGATAGCCGTTTGTTATAAATGTGCTAGATGGAACTGTAATTTAAAATGTCGAACTTTAGGAATTCCATCTACAAACAGAGAAGATAAAATTCAGTTCATTAAGGATGGTCTGAATAAGGAGAATTTAGATGATATCGAAATTTCTCTTGACACGCATCCTAGTGGACTCGTACATTACGGAATTCGATGTTTGTGGAATAAATTCCAACCAGAATATGAACAACGTCTTGGGAATCTGACGTTAAAAGACCCTGTTTGCCAATTTGTAAGAAAATTGGATGGGAAGCTTCTCCCCGACTCATAGAAGACGTTTAGGCCGTTTCTGAACGTAAAATCAGAGGAAGATGTGAGCCACAATCACAACTACTGTACATACGCGTAAGTATCTTTTATTTTTGTCGTGTGGTGAGATTTTCTGAATAAAAAAATGTGATACGCGATAAATGATTTCATTATTCTATTGAGTAGTTGAAGCACAATCAAACGCAATCACAAACTTGTTAAACAATTTTTACCTTTTTTTTCTTCTATAAATAAACTTTATGCTTGTTTCTTTCATTCATCCCTCAAACTTGCACTTTTCTCTGTTTCTTTCTAAAAAAAAAAAATTCTTTTCAAAAATGGAGTCATCATCTTCAACAAAAAAATTTAGCACAGTCTGCATTTTTGGTGGAGCTAGTTATAGAAAAGAGGCATGCTTTACTGAAGCAGCCCACAACTTGGGTCGTACCTTAGGAGAAAAATGAATTCATGTAGTTTACGGAGGAGGAAGTCTAGGACTAATGGGACGAGCTGCTGCTTCTGCCTATATGGAAGGAGTAAGAGTGTTGGGAATAATCCCAAAATCTATGGCTGAAAGTAAAATCATCGGGTCAACTATTGGAGATGAGTTTAGATCTGTAAATATGCAAGATCGCATAACTCACATGATAAATAATTTTGGCGCCTTTATCACCCTTCCCGGTGGTTTTGGCACCCTTGAGGAACTTTTTCATGTGGTTACCAGAGCCCAGCTAAATGTTCATCAAAAACCAATAGGTCTGCTTAATGTCAATGGTTTCTTTGATGGCTTACTATCTTTCATCGACTACTCTGCTGAAAAGGGTTTTATTTCCGAGCGTGCTAAACGAATCATAGTCGTTGCAACAACACCAGATGAACTAATCAAAAAACTCAATGAATTTGTTCCTCACCCAGATCCAGCTCTAGCTAAAATTGTCTGGATGGAAGATTTTACTGTGAGAAAACGAAAAGTGGATTCATTCCTCTCCCTTTGATAACCCATGTCGGACCTCTTGTAATTTTACTTTCTGTCGTGTGTAATAATCGTGCTAAATGGTGGCAGCTTAAGGAGTTTCTTCTTGATCTCTTGATGCGCATCTATTCACGATTTATATATTGTTATTTTATTGCTGTAATTTTTATTACGTGTTTTGCTTTTATAAAAACTTTGATGGCAGCGTAAGGCGACTCTTCGGACTTTCTTGATGCGCATCTTAAAAATTGTGTTATACTTACGAGTATATTTTATTTTATTTTGTTGTGTGCCTCGTATATTTATTCTCTTGCAGATTCTAAAAGGCGTTAGCTCAAACATCGACTTTCTTAAAAGGGAGTATTTTGCTTTTCTGCATTGCTTTTTATTTTATTTTTTTAAAAAACTGAGGACAGTTTTATTTTCAAGTTTGGGGGTGGTTTGTTTTATTATTTTGGTGTGTTGGAATTTTGGTGTGTTTTGATTGATTTGGTTATTTGCCTTAATTTTTTTTATTATATATATATATAGTATTTTGATTTATGAGATTTCTAGATCTGACCATAACACCAATAAAATAGCTATATACAAGCTTCTAAAATCGTTTTAACCGGTAAAAAAATTGTATATTCCAAAAATTTTTGAGCTTTAATCTCTTTCCAAGCCTTGTAGTTATCATATAAAATCGAGTCATTCGTTACCTTGAGAAAAGAAGAATCAGTCGGTTGATGAAAAATAGAACTGAAATTTACTTAATTTGTGGAGTTTTTGATTTTTCATGCTTAAACTAAGAAATGATTTTCTGCAAAAATTCTATTCCCTAAAAAAAAAATGAGTTATTGGTGAAAAGAGCTACACGTTAGCAAATAACGGTGTGAAAGCTATCACCTAAAAAAAATGACGAAAAGGAGAAATGTTGAGCAGCAACAGCTGCCTAATTTTGGAGGTCTTAAGTTTTGCGAAAAATAAAGGACTAACCATTGTTGGTGCGTAGCTGCCGTCTCAGAAAAATTGGTGAAAAGAGCTACACGTTAGCAAATAACGGTGTGAAAGCTATCACATTTTAAAAAAATGAGATAGAAATTGTGTTAGTGAAAAGAGCTACACGTTAGCAAATAACGGTGTGAAAGCTATCACTAAAAGGGATGTAGTTTATGAACAGATTTGAATTAATTAGCGGCTGAATTTCAATACACTCAATTTCGTGAATAATCACAATATTTGATGACGCCAATGAAATTCTTCTTCATATTAAGTCGAAAAATAAACGAGTGATCAAGAGCAACCATTAAAGGGAGTCGTGTGTATCACGAGTGGGAAAGAAATAATCAACCTTTTGGGGGGAAACCTTACATTTTGGAATTACAATACTAAAATCGTGTTTTAACTTCAAAATCATTTGTAGATTCATTTTGAATCTTGATTCATTTATATCTACTGTATAAGCTGGTTGTTGTGTATTAATGGCATTTTGATCTCCTTTTCTCTTTTTATATTTTAATTTATGTGTGTATTAATTTTATTATTTTTGTTTTATTTTTATTTTTTATTTTTGGAGCATGAATAATAAAGAGTCTTGCTCGGGACTAGCAAGAATTCAAGTTTGAGGGTGTGATAAGTATCATTTTTGTAAACTTATCCATGGTTTGTATCGATAAAATTCACCCATAATTGAGCTAGCCTACTCATTTTTTACTTTTAATTAATTAGTTTTAATAATTCTATTTTTATCGGATGATGATCGGATTAAGTAACTGATTTACTCAAGAAATAACATGTTTATTAAATATTCTCTTTGTTGAATTTTGATATATTCATGTTGTAGGGCTTTCTGAGACGAATTCGGCAGTCTTTCCAGGTTCAAAATCAGAGTTATATATCAAAAGTTATCATCCGAAGAAGATTTTGGGCCAAAAACGCAAAGTCTGAGAAATTCTGGGCTGAAAACGTAACTATCAAAGCATCCAGTGAACAAATTGACGAATCCAAGTTACGGCCGTAACATTCAGGAGTTACGGCCATAAGTCATCCTTGTTACGGCCGTAACTCTTGACAGATTGTTATGATTTGTCTAATTTTTTATACTTTTTGTGTATTATTGAGGGGATGGCTGGCATTGATCCGATCTAATATAATAATGCTGGAGTTTTGGAGCTATTAGATGACTTTATGTGTATAAATAGACCCCTTAGATCCTTCATCATTCATCATTCATCTTATAAATTTCCATTTTTTGTAAACTTTTCTTTTTGTGTGAAGAACACACTTGTGTTCTTGAGTGATATTTGTAAGTGTGGTATAGCATATGTTGTTCAGAGAGTTTATTGTTTCTATCTCCTTTATCTACTAAGGGAGTTAGGATCAATTCTTTCTCTTGATTCAACTAATAATGACCACCAAAGCTTGTAATATGTATAATAAACCCTTCATGGGCTAAGTTACCTTTAGTTGGGATTATAAACAAGGTTAGTCATGTTATTTATGTTTGTATAAAAGATCTATTGTGAGTTACTTATTATTGTGTGTGATTTTCATTGTTTTAACAATCTTTGTTTATTTGGCCAATAAATGACGATATTTATGGTCTTCATATGTTTCGAAAGAAAATATGTTTGATTAGATCAAATGATCTTCACTCTAAGTTGTTCTAGGTGATAGAAATATACCTCTAGTCCTTAGATGATTATTTGCGTTATTTTCATAAATCCTAATGCTATGTATTGAAGCCAATCAACATAGAAATATAGTGGATTGATTCAATATGTAAGGGGCGTTTTATAGTTCGAAAGAGAAACCGTCTTTTAGGAAAATCGAATCTACACAACATAATAAGTAAATTCATTTTATGATCTTCTATACATCTTTTATAACTAATGACGAACTAAGTTTGTAATCCCAACTATTTCATTTTATCGTTAATCAATCTATTATTATTGCAATCTTTTTATTTCCTTAAAATATTAGAACTATTATTGCATTTACTTTGCAACAATTAAACCAAACTCTTTAAATTGTGTGTTTTACTCATCTTAGTATCTATAAAAATAGACTAATAGTATATAATTCAAATTATAATCAAACTTCCTTGTGGGATCGATAAACCGGACTCAAAAAGTCCACTTTACTACTTGATACGATATCGTGCACTTGCGATAGTTACACTAACAATGTGTCAATAAGCTTATAGAGTTCGGCTCGATTTCGATAAGGAAAACTCAAACTCGAGTTCAATAAATCAAAACACTGTTGGAATCGTTAATGATTTTAATTTTATTTTTTAAAATTAAATATCATAGGATCGATCTACGTTCCGAGTAGATGAACGTGGTATATTCACTTTCTCCAAATCGATTCCCGGTGAGTGCGAAATAATGAATTAAAGTTTGTCACTTAGTTGTGAATAAATGAGGGATGACAATCTCACATTGAATAATGAGCTATCATTGTTCAAGTATATAAGGAGTTACCATTATTCATGTAATAATTAATGGCATATGTGTATGGGCTTAAAGCCCACAAGCGCGCACACGCGCGTTGTAACACCCCCAAGATATTCGAGGTGTATTACAGCGCCGTGGACCCCTACATGGGACCCACCAGGCTTACACAAGAAAATATCACTCGACTAACCGCCTCGGTTAGCAAGGAAACAATTGTTAACAATAAGGACATAAAACAACACGTCCGGTTCAACCGGCATAATAAACATCAACCGACAAATGCAGTAACTCCAACGAATACCAATCACAATCCGAAAGGAAAAAAAACCTAAGTACTCGCGAGTACGAACTATAAGTTTACAATTTGGAAAACATCCACATCAAAAGATACAGTAGGAAATAACAAGACTCGATTGCACATGTCAACAACCTTGGCCGACATCCTCGTACCATCCCAGCGCCCGCTCATCTGGCTGAACATAACCTGAAATCCATAACAAGAATTTCCCCGACAACGGGTCCCCAAAGGGGTTAGCAATTACGCTAGTACAAGTATTCAAGGCAAACCAATCGCTTACACATTTCATAGTACATGCACCAATATCAATTTCAAAAACCAAAATTAGACATGTCTTTTCCGGAAACAAACAATCAAACAATTTGCCTTGAGAACAGGGCGGCAGCATACATTCTCACTCGAGGCCTCAAAGGGACCCTACCGAGTTGGCTACAATTACAGAAAAACAAAATTACGCACACGTTGTGCCGTAAGAACAGGGCGGCAGCATACATTCTCACTCGAGGCCTCACAAGGACCCTAACGAGTTGGCTAGCGGTACGAAACTCGTGAAATCCAGGGCGGCAGCATAGATTTCCCTCCTTGACCCCGTCAGGCCAACACAAGGTGAGTTACACACAAGTAATATACATTACCATTTCATGTTAAGCTTAAAGGTTTCCAAAAATACTTGCCTTGAATTATTTTGATGACGCAACGAACGGACAGGATAATCACCGATGAACACTAGGAATCAACGGGACCGAACCTAACGATTTCGAAGAACATAATTACAACCAACTCTAGCTGAATACGGAAATGGATTACACCCGAAAACCCGCCTACGATTCATGTATATTCGTATATAAACAACAATGAGGGCGGACCACAACCAAACCCTCTCGATTCCGTAAAAACCACGAAATATACCATGAATCCGTAGGGAAACTAAGAATACCGACAAGATTAATCATATTCCCAAAACAAGAATAGTATGGACAAGGTACTTGCCTCAAATCACAATCGCAACGAGACGACGAATAGACGCGGTCGAATAGCCCCGACGCCGAACACCATCAAGAACGCGATAGCACCACGAATATTACGAGAATAACACTACACGAATCATCAATCACCAACGGATTCAACATCGGAATCCTCGAACACCTATAAACCTCCTAAGGAACAATAACACATGGTTACGACGAGAATCAAGGCCAAAACAACGGAAATCCCAACAAACTATCGAAGGGAAAACTCATTGGGACAATTAATCGAACACTAAATGTTCAAGACCCTTCAAGAGCAAAGAAATCACCTCTCGGGTCGAGCAGACCAAAGATACGAGTATCCAATCCGTAGAACAAGTTCAAAACAACGCGTTTATACAACAACTAATTGATCAAAAACGGATTGGAATCGAAATCAAAAAGGAAAATCCCCAAATCTACAAAAATAAGGGTTCAAGCCACAATACCTTGATTTGGATGAAGGATTAAAATAGAGGTCGAAAATCTTCAACAAAACTTGAGGAGGATAATCTCTACAAGTTTTGGAGCACTCAAATCGCCCAAAATCGCCATCAAATCGCCTAAGATGAAGGAGGAAGAAGAGAGGAGAAAAATGAAGTTTTTCTCCTCGCAAATCTGCTAAAAAACGCAGAAAAAGCCCGTGTGCCGCGGCACGGCTGAGTGTGCCGCGGCACACGGTCAGACCCCTTCAACACCAAAAAGGCACACCGTGCGTCTTCGCTATTTCGACCATAACTCCTTCGTCTGACTCCGAGTGACTCACCGTTTGAACCATTGGAAAGCTAACTTGATTCTCTATAATGTTGCAAAGATTCAGAATTTTTGGAGTTTCCAAGAATTAATGGTGACTTTACAAAGTCGAACTCCCACGTGAAAAAGTCGATTAAGGACACGGAACTCAACAAAACGACACCGAAACGAACTCGGATGACAAAAAGTGCAGAATTAATCATTCTCGGAATGACGAAACGGTCATGATAGAGTTGTCAAAACAAACTTCCTCCGGAAAAAGAAAATTACCGAAATTCGAAATTGCGGATATTACATTCTACCCTCCTTAAAAGAAGTTTCGTCCCGAAACTTAAAACAAGTAGGGAGAAGCAATATCCCGCCAGGAAAACTCAACGAGATACGCAAGGAAACGCGTAACTTACGCCCATCGGCGAAACGTTACAAGCAACGCAAAGGAATATACGGCGTGAAAATACGCTCCACGACGACCAACACAACGTCGCCGTTAGGGATATAATAAAATCAACAAGTGACAAGCGTCATCAAATGGATAATACAGTAAAGTCAATTATCCGAACAATCACAAAACACAACGAGCGAAAATCAATACGATTGACCAACCCAACGGTACATCAATCAAAACGCGAGCCAATCGCTCAAGGGTTGGAAGATCGGAAACGAGACAAATTTCCCGAACTTAAGGGAATTAGGAAGGAGTCTGAACGCTCAACAATCACGAAACGAGATCAACAAAAACCGAACAATCAAACGATCGAACCACAAAGATTGAGACAACAAAAATCGAACGATCATGCTCGAATCACGAAGAACAATAAAAATTCAAACAACAACTCCAAGGTTCACATCTCGACTCGAGACAATATATGATCCGGTGAAAACAATAACATATGCATTCACATAAGATCCACATGAGAGGGAATAGAAATTGAAAAGTCATAATGACAAATGAGTTATTCAGAAACAATACCACGCTCGTTCGATCAACAAAAGCAAAGGGCAGGACAAGCTCAGAAAACGTCAATGAACATAAACGAGTCGATAGAGTCGAAAATACAGAAGTTCCAAATCCGATCCACTTCGATTAAAAGAACTAGTAGAACCAAAAGATGCTACTTCCGAACAAGGTTCACAAGAATTGAACCGAACTCGGAAAAGTCACAGCGATAACTAGATCGACCCAAAACAAGATCACAGCTCGTTCGAACGATGAAACCGAAATACAAAACAAGTTCAGACAATATCAATGAACACGGGCGAATCGATAGACTGGGGAAAGAAAAAAATATAGAAGCCAAAAATAATACGGGTATTATATTCGACCTCTTCTAAAAGAAAGTCGTCCCCGAAACTCACAACAACGAAATCAATGTGACAACACAACAAGCAACCGATAGAAACATCCTTCGAAGGCCTCTCAAAGCCGATTCTGATAACTGTGCTGAAGCGCGAACTCTGAAAGTCTCGGTAGCCAATTCGCAAAGCCGAATTTGGTGACCCTCGAGTCTACACTCGAAATGTGTTACTGACGAGAAGGACAAATTGCACGTACATTCCCCCGACACATCACGGTTGAAACGTCTCGGCTCGGCATACCGAAAATACAAATGCTCGATACAATGGTACAAAACACCGCAAAACAACATACCGGAGATGCCAACTCAGCATAACATATCAACGCATACAAAAATCACAACAACAACGGCATCGTTAACGATTACAACATCCCGAACGATAGCGACACAATCACAAACATCATAAAATAATCACCCATGTGTATAACGCACAAAAATCCAAGCTTTAACAACTCACACTAGTGCGACAACACGCAAATCACCACGAGGCGATAAACAAGAACACCGGTTCACACCTCTCACGGAGGGCTAACAAAACATATGCGTGGCGAGCGACTCAACGTTCACACCACCAATTCAATCACAAATCGGGATTAACACCGTAACGAAAGTTCGAAAACCATACATGCATTTCCGGTCCATAACAGAATGATAGGTTTTAAAAACGAAAACCACCTTTTGAAAATAATTTAGAAGAACACCGATTGATCTTGAGTATCACCTTTCAAAAAGTACAAACGTGAAACATCGTTATCGAGACTTTGGAGAACCATTTCGCATTTGATAAAAATGAGGACACTTTCTCTTAGTGAAAACTTTCAGAATATTCGACCCTCGGGTCTAAATAAAAGTGTTTCTAAAACATTGAAAATATCCCAAAAAAAAAATATATTGTGAAAATTTTGAAATATATTGTGGCACATGGATGTACCACAAGAAAATAACTCATTTGAAAAAAAATATGTCTCGAAATTTATTTCTAAGATACTCAAGTTTTCGAAAATAATTCAATGCCAAAAAGGACGATGCCAAAAAGGCTTGAATGCCCAAAAATTTCAGGTAATCACACTAACATCATAGCGTTGTGGGTCCCGCCGGAACCCTGTGCTAAAACCATTTACAAAAATGCCAAAAAGGTTGATGACGGTAATATTTCAAAACTCACAGAGGCCATTCACAAAATACTAAATACCGTCATAAGAATTTTCACAAAGCGGTCAAGACCATAATGCCAAAAATTCGGTTAAGGAATTGGTTTTGAAATAAAACTTAGTCGGTAAAATACCGAAAGTCATTACAAAAGAACTCACGCATGGATAAAAGAAATAAAGTCAAACATGCACAATCCAGCAACACTACTCCTCATATGAACGAAACATGAGGGTCAAATAACCACATATCACAAAATCAAAATCCATAAGAGGATTCCGTCACTTAACCGATAATCATAAAAATGGCTCGTGTCACACGAGGCACAACACAAAGAAGGGAGACTTACTTTCACATGTCGCACGAAGATGATGATCGCCCCACGATACTAATCACGACCAATGATTTCAAACGACGCGTCGCGATGCGACTAAGTCAGACAAAATCCGACGAGACAAAACTCAACAAACACAATTTGACTCGACAGCCTAGGTTTCCCCAGGCTAATCTGATTTTAAAATCGTATATTCTAGTTATTCTAAAATAAAACCGATAAGTTAAAAATCGTTTTCAAGACCCCTTTCAAACACGACAAGGGCTTTACAGCGGTAGTATTTTATAAAATGTCCTAAACACTTTTATACACGACCTTTAAATACCGACACAAGGTTTTATTTGGAAATACAAGGCTGGCTCGCCCAAATTCATGTCACTTTTCAAAAACCCACAATACGATCAAGTCTAAGAAATTTTCAAGCATGCACGCCGCATGTATTATTATTAATAGAAACACATTGGTTGTAAATAATAATAATTAGCCAAGTACTAACAATTCCGAACACACGCATATACGGCATTCAAAAATCACCAGTTCAACAAACGCAACTCGGAAACACTAATTCTAAGCATATGTCAAACTTATCTCTTCAAGTTTAACAGCATAACTGATGAACACCGATTCGAACACATGTCGAAACCATCTATGTGAGTTTCTCAACAAACTCTGCCATCGACACCTTTCCCGGAACATATCAATGTTCAAAACATTCACATCATACTGCACCCCTCGGTGTCCAAACAATCAAGACGTTCGCTCAACATACATTTAGTATATCGCATTTATCAAACACAGCTTCCATCATACAACAAATGACTATAGAGTCAAGACTTCTCACAATATACCACGGAGCAAATCTCGGATCTTTCGACACAATGATCCCACCAACATTTGGAAGTTTGGTGACGGAAGGCTCGCAAAACGACAAACGGTCAAGCCCGAACGGCGCACACACTCCAGAGAGATAAAGGACTGCGCAATACTAGAATCAAAAGTACACGAACCGGATGGATCGAAAAACAACTCGACGATAAGTACGAGAGAGACAATCACAATTCAAGAAGTGGAAATACAATACGAGAAAACAAGAGGATCGAGTAAGGAAAACTTACAAGCGCTGGATGTACTGAGATGTCGGCAGCGGTGTGACAATGTGCAAAACAAAACGCAAATAGACCCAAATTAACCGACAAGCCTAGGTATCCATAAACCTAGAGCTCCGATACCATTTTCTGTAACACCCCCAAGATATTCGAGGTGTATTACAGCGCTGTGGACCCCTACATGGGACCCACCAGGCTTACACAAGAAAATATCACTCGACTAACCGCCTCGGTTAGCAAGGAAACAATTGTTAACAATAAGGACATAAAACAACACGTCCGGTGCAACCGGCATAATAAACATCAACCGACAAATGCAGTAACTCCAACGAATACCAATCACAATCCGAAAGGAAAAAAAACCTAAGTACTCGCGAGTACGAACTATAAGTTTACAATTTGGAAAACATCCACATCAAAAGAGACAGTAGGAAATAACAAGACTCGATTGCACATGTCAACAACCTTGGCCGACATCCTCGTACCATCCCAGCGCCCGCTCATCTGGCTGAACATAACCTGAAATCCATAACAAGAATTTCCCCGACAACGGGTCCCCAAAGGGGTTAGCAATTACGCTAGTACAAGTATTCAAGGCAAACCGAGCTTACACATTTTATAGTACATGCACCAATATCAATTTCAAAAACCAAAATTAGACATGTCTTTTCCGGAAACAAACAATCAAACAATTTGCCTTGAGAACAGGGCGGCAGCATACATTCTCACTCGAGGCCTCAAAGGGACCCTACCGAGTTGGCTACAATTACAGAAAAACAAAATTACGCACACGCTGTGCCGTGAGAACAGGGCGGCAGCATACATTCTCACTCGAGGCCTCACAAGGACCCTAACGAGTTGGCTAGCGGTACGAAACTCGTGAAATCCAGGGCGGCGGATAGATTTCCCTCCTTGACCCCGTCGGGCCAACACAAGGTGAGTTACACACAAGTAATATACATTACCATTTCATGTTAAGCTTAAAGGTTTCCAAAAATACTTGCCTTGAATTATTTTGATGACGCAACGAACGGACAGGATAATCACCGATGAACACTAGGAATCAACGGGACCGAACCTAACGATTTCGAAGAACATAATTACAACCAACTCTAGCTGAATACGGAAATGGATTACACCCGAAAACCCGCCTACGATTCATGTATATTCGTATATAAACAACAATGAGGGCGGACCACAACCAAACCCTCTCGATTCCGTAAAACCCACGAAATATACCATGAATCCGTAGGGAAACTAAGAATACCGACAAGATTAATCATATTCCCAAAACAAGAATAGTATGGACAAGGTACTTGCCTCGAAATCACAATCGCAACGAGACGATTTAATGACGCGGTCGAATAGCCCCGAACGCTAGAACACCATCAAGAACGCGATAGCAACACGAATATTACGAGAATAACACTACACGAATCATCAATCACCAACTGGATTAAACATCGGAATCCTCGAACACCTATAAACCTCCGGAAGGAACAATAACACATGGTTACGACGAGAATCAAGGCCAAAACAACGGAAATCCCAACAAACTATCGAAGGGAAAACTCATTGGGACAATTAATCGAACACTAAATGTTCAAGACCCTTCAAGAGCAAAGAAATCACCTCTCGGGTCGAACGAACCAAAGATACGAGTATCCAATCCGTAGAACAAGTTCAAAACAACGTTTATACAACAACTAATTGATCAAAAAGGGATTGGAATCGAAATCAAAAAGGAAAATCCCCAAATCTACAAAAATAAGGGTTCAAGCCACAATACCTTGATTTGGATGAAGGATTAAAATAGAGGTCGAAAATCTTCAACAAAACTTGAGGAGGATAATCTCTACAAGTTTTGGAGCACTCAAATCGCCCAAAATCGCCATCAAATCGCCTAAGATGAAGGAGGAAGAAGAGAGGAGAAAAAATGAAGTTTTTCTCCTCGCAAATCTGCTAAAAAACGCAGAAAAAGCCCGTGTGTCGCGGCACAGCCTGAGTGTGCCGCGGCACACGGTACAGCCCCCTTCAACACCAAAAAGGCACACCGTGCAGTTTTCGCTATTTCGACCATAACTCCTTCGTCTGGACTCCGATTGACTCACCGTTTGAACCATTGGAAAGCTAACTTGATTCTCTATAATGTTGCAAAGATTCAGAATTTTTGGAGTTTCCAAGAATTAATGGTGACTTTACAAAGTCGAACTCCCACGTGAAAAAGTCGATTAAGGACACGGAACTCAACAAAACGACACCGAAACGAACTCGGATGACAAAAAGTGCAGAATTAATCATTCTCGGAATGACGAAACGGTCATGATAGAGTTGTCAAAACGAACTTCCTCCGGAAAAAGAAAATTACCGAAATTCGAAATTGCGGATATTACACGCGTGTCGCCGTCGCCCGCCTGCCTCGCCTTGGCCTCGTCCGCGTGCCTCGAGCCGCGAGCCGTGGACCTTGGGCCTTGCCCTTGATATTGATCTTGGATCTTGGCAATTGGCACTAGTAGAAAAAGAGTCTTTCTTGACGCGCATTTGGCGTCATAAAGGGCCTTTATGACGCGCAAATGCTGGTCATAGAAGGACCAGTCATAACTCGTTATGACTCGCATTTGTTCGTCATTGTACAATGACACGCACTTTATGACACCCACTTTATGACGCCTTTTTCTGACAACTATATATGCGTGTCATAAAAGTTATGACCCTTTTTCTGATTTCAGTTTTTGCGTGTCATAACTTCAAAATTTTCTATTTTTTTTCTGGCTTTTATGACCCCCTGCTAAACCTGCAATTATATACCAATCGTACCCAATTCATTACAAAACCTGCTGATCGATTGTACAAAATTAATGCATTTCATATATATCGCAAAACCATGCGTTACCAATTCATTACATGACTCGACTAAACTCGATCATGTCAAAATCGGATCAATATTATCTAGTTTACGATTACACCAATTGTACCCATTTCTACCAACTGTACCTATTCCTACAAACAGTTTTACTCCCTAAAAATAAAATTCGACACATAAGTACACCATTCTTCTCGAATGTCGTCAAATCCGCATCGATGTAGTCGTTGCTTTCACCTCCAATCTAGTCAAATAAAACAACAAGTTAAAACAGTTTAAATAGGATCCGCGGACTAACTAAGCTAGACAACTAAGACCACTACAAAACCACAATTCAATCACAATTCACGGTGACAACTTTAATTCACAATCACAACTTCAATTCACAGTTTAAATAAGACAACTAAGACCAATGTACCACAATTCACAGTTTAAATAAGACAACTAAGACCAACTACAAGATAGTTAGGATAAAGGTACCCGATTAATGAAAAATAGATCGAATCAACTTATCCGGTGATTCCGGTTACACTATTTACTTGTATGATAATCGCAAGGTGAATATCTTTTTCGATGTATGGGATAATGTAATTTGTCGACGACGATTCAAATATCTCGCTAGATCAAATATAAGTACACGAAAGTTCCTATTACTAAGTCAATGTAGTTCTAAGCAACGATAATCCTCTAAAATCTCGTATTCTCAATGGTAATCTTTGTATGATCCGATTCATGTGTCAAGAAAAGTTTATGGCAAAAGCTTAATAAAAATGTGCATCATATGATTCCAAATCCATCAACATCACATGTTTCGCTTATATAAAAATATCATGAGACGGTGTTGGTTCAAAGATAAGCTATAGTCATATCACATTACGTGATTGATATTGTAAAATCAACACGTACATCATGGAACACGACTCATTACTCACACAATGAATGAAAATAATAATAATAATATAAATAATTCCGGTGAGATAAAATGAAAGTCCTAAACTTCATGACAAAGGGCATATGCAAGTTTGTGTTGCAAAATCAAGCAGATATCCATATTAAGTTGTCATTACAATGAGGCAAGTTCTTCGTATCTAAATGCGACTTAAAAATACCACAAGAGCTACTTTGCGGACTCTTCCCCACTACCAAAGCATGCAAGAGATCTAAGTTCCCTATAATCCCCTTCACTCATTATCACCAACATCCACAATTCACAATACAAAACTTCAATTCACAAATACAAAACTAGGCAATAACAGGGACAACCGAGAGCCGGCAATAACCTACACTTACAACTAAAACCAGCTAACAATTCATATTAACAAAACAAATAACCTACACTTACAAGTAAAACAAGATGATCAATTAAATATGCAATAACAAACACAAACTCAGATTCAATTACCAAGCGGAAACAACCTTCACTTACAAGTTACGAAATAGTAAAACAAGCATAATTAGACAAGTTAACTAGCCAATAACAGGACAACCGAGAAACGGCATCTAAACTCTAAAACCAGCTGCCAATTCACAGTAACAAAACTGAGATTCAAACCAGACTCTAAACACCATAAAACAACACAAATCAACAAAATCAAACCAGACTCTAAACACCATAAAACAACACAAATCAACAAAATCAAACCAGACTCTAAACACCATAAAACAGCTTAAGACAAACCATTCCATTTACTTTAACCTACTTCATTCATACTTAATCATACCTACTTCAAATAAACTAATAAAAAGTAAACTTTATAGCTACTTTAAGTAATTAACTTACATTGTCATTTTCGAGAACCCGAACTCCATGCTTAACAACCTCCTTCATAAACTTCAAGATGAAGTACCCACATTCGGTGAATCCGGCCGACGTGGACACTACACAATGCATACGCTTAATTGTTACAATTAATTACTAACTTTACTACAACTTAACTTTATATATCTTAAAACAACACAAGACTAATTACTACCGACCTGCATAATCACATAAATATATATAATAACCTTAGATCGCTTAACTAACCTTAGAATTAACCCGATAAGTTTGGTTCTCTTCTGCTTCCAACTTGTACATCATACATTGCAATTGCCCTACACCGAATTAACCTGATTAAGTATTACATCATAGAGATAATGGTTAAACCGAGAATTTGTATTACTTACGCATCCACTATTTGCTTAAACCGAGAATTGACATCGCTTGTCGTGAGGGAATCGAGATAATAGCATGTGCTTGTCTTCATATTAAGGACGCCCAACACCCAATGTCTTCTACAAAAACAAAAATCAAATTTCGTTAAAAACAGCTTAATATTTACTAATTAATTTGAAGATTGTCGAAAATCTAACCCGGATTGTATGGCGGATGACAATGTCATTTTGCTTCCTTGAAGATAATCGTTTTGCAATGACTCGACTTGCATCCTCGATATTCGGACCCTCAATTTACGTCCGAAGTCATGGTTGCGATCGGGGTCATGAAACAAACTCCATGATCTTGTTGTGACCCATTCTTGATTTGCTCATACAAGAACTCTGTTAAAATAGAGTTAATTAACTAAATTAACTACTAAATAATAAGTTAACTAAATTAACTAACTAAATTAACTAACTTACATGGTATAAGATGCAACGACAGCACCGCTTAATTCATCCATCGCAAAAAGCTTGTCAAAGTCATTCCAGTTTAAGTACCTGTTAAAATAAAGTTAACTAAATTAACTAAGTAATTAAATTAACTAGCTAAAATAACTAAATTATAAGTTAACTAACTTACGTGAAACTGTCGTACCCAAAAAAATCATCCTCGCACTGCACTTTAATGGAATCGACCTTCGCAACTTGTCCATCAACCATCATTGCAGTCATTTTCAACCCAAGCCTTTCGTTAATTCTCTTCCGTACTCTCTTCTGCCCTCTCGTCATCATTTTTCTCAATGGATTTCCGGCCTTTTTCTTAGTTTTTGCAACAGTGGCGAGAGTTTCCAGACTTTGGCCTTTATCCTTCACTTCAACTACAACATATCAAGCTGGTTATTATCAACATATCAACTACAAAAACTTGAAAAACTTGAAAAATAGAAAAACTAGAAAAATACCGCAACCAAGTGTAACTTTTTCCCATCATCCACATATGTTGTCTGCAATTGGTCAACCCGAGTAGGAGGACATTTTGGTCATTTTGTTAATAAAAATAGAAAAACTTGAAAAATAATAAATGTTAAATACAAAGATCGATCGCTTTACCTCGGGTCGTTTTTGTCAACCGTCGGTTCTTCGTTGTTGGCTTCTCGTTGGCGCTTCTTCTTCTTTTCTTTTCGGTGGGTCACAATTCCCAACTCTCCATTCTTCTTTCCTTCTTCTTCTTTTCTTTTCGCTTCTTCTTCATCTTTTTCGCTTGTTTGCTTCTTCGATTCTCGTTTCTCCTTTTCTTGGGTAGCATCCTTTTTCTCCATCTTTTTGACCACCGCTATCTTGTTCTACACAAATATAACCAAGTCAAACTATAACTAACACTAATTAACTAACTTAAACATAAAAAGTCAACTGTTTTATAATAAAAACATACCAAACCGTAACATGGAATGACTAGGTGAGTCGGCCAACTTAGTATGTACCCGAGGGCATCTTTAACAGCCTCAACAAACTCATCGGGAATTGGATTCGGTAGCTTAGCTTCTCCTTGAACAGATGTATCAACGGTAACTTGAAGGTTCCCATCTAATATATGAACAAATAAATATTAAATAAGTAAGAATATATATAAAGTTTAAATATATATAAATATATACCTTCAACAAACGGATTCACTATGGTTCCTTTGGCGACTATATTTGAAGGATCGTCTACCGCAAGATAGCATAATTTATCCTACACAAGATTTATATGTTAGTAAACTGAGTGTTTAAGTTATAAATCCAAATGTAATATATAAATGACTTACATTTGGTTCACTTGGTTCATTTGGTTTTTTCTTGATCGCTCCGTAAATGGTAATTACTTGCACCCTCGTAAGCATTACTTCCACATCTTTTCATTCTTGCTAACTCATCTTCAACATCTCCGAGCCGTTGGTTCATCTTCTTAGCATGTTGTCTCGTGCACGCTTGATATTTTTGGGTATTAGAAAGTACCGATGCGGTGTTATATAACGACCCATCCCACGAACACGCCCACGTTGTTCTTCGGTACCCGAGCTTCATAACAAATCTTGTGCTCCCATTGGATCTTCTATGAAATCTTTGTCCTTCTTTAGCTCCTCCCGAATACACAAACCAGTTACAAGTCAAACATACCAAAATAGTTAACAACAAACAACCAACAAGTCAAACTTTTAAAAACTTATAACATACCAAAATAAAGAAGAGACTATATGAAACTTACAATTTTATCGATAACTTGTTGGATAGCTGGATCGAAACCTCCTTTCTTCTTTTCTCTTGCTTTTTTCCAACATTCTACCCGATCAATTTCTTCTTCCTCTAGGCGCTTCGTCATCTAAGTTGTCAACAAAATAAAAGTCAATTAACATAAGAATATAATTAAATTAAATTAAATTAAATTACATATACCATCTCAGAAATGAGTCCAGCATATCCCTTTCGGCTCAAACGATGGTTGTACTTATTACGTGCCCGGATAGCTGACGCCTTTGCACTCCTTTCCTGTTTTACAAATACAAATAGTTAGAAACTTAAACAAATACAAATTATAACTATTTAACAAACTTAAACAAATACAAATACCTCAAAAGCTTTCTTAGTTCTTTGTGATACGAACATCTTCCAGTCGTTTTTTTTAACGGACGGATAACATGCAGGAGGAGTATTTAAAAGCTCCATGGCCTCCAGGGTCACATCATCCTTTAGTGGCTTAATGTACTTCTTGTAGAGATAATGCTTGAAGTTTTTCCACTTTACCCCGATTGACTGGAGAACTTGCTTCCGACTCTTTAGGCTAACTACAAAATGTGTCTGAAACGTAACAAAATACAGTTAGAATAAATTACTAAAACTAAAACATAATTAGAATAAAATATTTCAATACTTACCAAAATATATTGCCAACAAGCTTCCTTTGTTTCAGCATCTACAACTAACCAAGAATCATAGGTTATGGGAACCATAGATCTTGCAACCAATCCTCAAAAGTTGATGCTTTCTTCGCCCCGGTCAACCGGCACACCTCTTTATTATAAGTAATTATTGTTTTCTTCTTCGCCTTTGCTTTTATTGTTGGGCCTCTTTGCTTGGAACCGAATTCGGGATCCGACTCGGAACTGTAACCGGTTCCGAAACATCTTCGCCGTCCGAATCGTAACTGTAACCCGAGGCCATCTTATTACCAAAAAGCAACTCGTTTAAAATTAACAAAATAAATCATAACAAATAATAAATAAACAGTTAAATAGTAACTAAACAGATTAAATAATAAATAAACATACCAAAAACTAATGATCTAAGACGAATATGCCCTCGTCATCCGGCGCGTACACTTAAAATCATCGTCTAGGTCTACTAAAGACAGTTCATATCTTGTGTAACATCAAATTCACCCACATCATCATTTTCACTTAAATCTCCATATTTATGCATCCTATGTGGTGTGAAGCCAACAACTAACGTGTTCCTATCTTGTTGGTCCGGACGAAAAAAACTTGTCTTGCTTGACTAGCTAATATGAAGGGTTCGCACTGCTGACCAAGCCTATCAAAGTTAACTACCGTGAACCCTAAATCATCTTTTCTTACTCCACGACTATCTACCCATTCACACATGAAAACAGGAATCGTAAATGTACGATAATCAAGATCCCATATTTCCAATATGCGACCGAAGTAGGTAATAATACCGTACACCGGATTGGAGTCTTTGCACTAGCAATCTGCATAGTATTTGCAACTATAGATACTCCACTACCTTGAGTGGTTTTAGATTCATCGCGAGATTTTGTATGGAATTTATATTCATTTATGGCATAACCTAGATATTCACTAACGGCAAAATCGGGGCCTTTTGCTAACCAAACAGCTTCACAAATATTTTCCCCGTTAGCCAAACCCTTTTCAACCAACTTCTTAAACCAGCCACTAAACGTCCGACTATGTTGGGTCTATAGCCATGTATTATTTCGACGCGGGTTAAGATCCTTAAGTTCTAACATATGCTGATTTATGTACGGTTCAACGTCGGCAGTGTTTCGTATTACATAGAGATGAGCCTGATCAAGTAACTTAGAATCCACAACACGGATGGTAGGCGCTGATAAAGGTTTACCAGTGCGAATTCTTTCGTCAACTCGATCATTACGATTTCCAATAGACTTCATGTTTTCTAAGTAACCGGAACAGAACTCTAATGCTTCCTCTGCCACATAACATTCTGCCATGCAACCCTCGGGTCGATAATGGTTTCGTACATAACCCTTTAGTGTTTTCATGTACCTCTCAAACGGATACATCCACCTAAAGTGGACTGGGCCACATAACCTAACCTCTCTGACTAAATGCACCATCAAATGAATCATGACATCGAAAAACGAAGGCGGAAAATACTTCTCTAATAAGCACAAAGTTAATACGATGTCATTTTGCAGCTTGCCTAGCTTACTAACATCAACAACTTTACTACACACTGCTGAAGAAGTGACACAACGATATAATAGTTTTCCTAACTTTCACGCCTAACACCCCTTTGATTGCAAAAGGAAGAATCACGCATTAGTACGTGACAATCGTTGGACTTCAATCCATTCAACTTCAATCGTTGGACACCGATTCTTAAAATGGAGGAATAGCCTTCGGCACTTTTATGTTAGACAATGTCATAAAACATAAGTTTCTCCGAGTGTTTAATGAGTAGACAATGGTGGAAGATAATGGCCGACTTTTCTTGACTTATTAACTCAGCTTAATCCCCAACTCTTTAAGATCTTTTCGTGCGTTTAAACCGCCCTTCGTCTTGCCTTGCAAATTCAAGAACGTCCCATAAATACTCTCGCATACATTTTTTCTATATGCATCACATCTAATCGGTGACGAACAAGCAAATGCTTCCAAGATTTCTAGTTCAAAAAATAGATTTTTATGAAAAAGTTTCGATCTCGCATCGACGCTTTCTTTTATCTTTTCGATCTCTCGCAAACGTGGCATTTTCTTCTTCTTCTTTGATATTTTCTTCTTCCACGTGTAAATATCCTTCTTTGCCTTAATCTTCTTACCCCATTTAGTCTCAAACCCTCAAGATACTCAGAACTTCTTCACCCGATTTCGGTCTTCTAATCGACCGCTCTCTTGTTGATTATTGAAATCCTTTTTTCTTTTGCGAAACGGATGACATCGGGAGGAATCTTCTATGCCCGAGGAAGCATACTTTTTGGAATTTGTCACCATTGTGAGTAGGTCTCCTCGGAACATACTGGACACGCTTTATAACCTTTGGTAACACACCCCGACAGGTCACCATATGCGGGAAAGTCATTTATAGTCCAAAGTAAGATCGCTTTTAAATTGAAGAATCTGCTTCCTATAAGCATCGTATGTCTTAACGCCTTCCCACAACTCTTTCGGATCTCGCAATTAGTGGTGCCAAGTAGACATCGATATTGTTACCAGTTGCCTTGGACCTGATATCAATAGAGTCAACATCAAGAACTTTCTTGACATACACAAATTAGAAGGCGATTGTATGTTGCTAGGTAACCGCCAACAACTATACTTTGCACTTAATGACTTATGAGGATTTATACCGTCCCGCGGACAAGGCTAACCTCGATTCCTATCTTCGTTTCCAAAGTCTTTCCACTTGTCATCAACAAGTTTCCAAGATGGGGAATCGAAGGATGTCTCGGCTTTCCATCATCGACCCGACCTTGCGCGTGCGAAGTCGTGTCCCGTGCGGTTTCGTGACGCGAACATTCTCCTAAATCTAGGAATTGGCGGAAAATACCAAACAACTTTTCTCGGCACGTTCTTGGTATTCTCCTTCCACCGAGAAGTGCCACATGTTGGACATTGAGTAGCATCCTCATGTTCTTTCCGAATAAGACACGATCATTAGCACAAGCATGATACTTTATGTATTCTATAGTTAGGCCTTTTAGCAACTTCTTGGCTTCGTATAGCGACTTAGGGATTGCATTATTTGGAGGCAAAACATCATTTAGCTCGCCTAATAAAGCATCAAGGCTTGTATCGGATCACCCAAATTGACTCTTCAAATGTTGGAATTTCAAAGAACCCACTTAGTGCATTATGGTTAGACCCTTCATAAAGTGGCTTCTCGCATTGTTCAAGAAGTGACTTCAATGAACTAGGTTCATTCTCTCGCATATGTGTAGGCATCATGTAGCATCTCCTTCGCGTAGTCGAACCGAGGAGGTATAGCCGATTAGACTCATTAGGTTCAGACTTAGATAAACTCTCTCCGTGGAAGGACCAAACCTTATACTTCTCATCGAACCCGTGTTTAAACAGTGATAGCGCACGTTGAAATCAAGTGTGACACAAATTTATACAGCTTTACACAAGGACATGGAATTGCGTCCGAATTCGGATTATTACATTGTGCTAAATCTTAAAATTCATTAACAACTTACTCGTACGCTATTGATAATCTATCTACGTAATCCAAGATTTATCCATGAGAGTTTTGATTAGGTTTTATGAACATACCTTTTTGATTACGCGACTGCAACTTCCACAAAACGATTGAAATTAGGGCTTGAGAGATTTGGGGCAAAATCAACTGATGTGTGTGAGATTTGGGGGTGAATCGACTAAGTGTGTGTGTTTGAGAGATTTGAGTGATTTGAGTGATGAATCGACTGATGTTTGTGAGAGATTTGTGAGATTTGGGTTAAGTGTGTGTGTTTGAGTGTGTTTCTTGTGTTGACGGGAATAGGAGGAATGAATCGATAAGTACGTAGGAGAGGAATGAATCGATAAGTACGTAGGAGAGGAATGAAAATGATTATGACTGACACTTTTTGACACTTGTAAACTGGCGTCATCGCTAATGGACATTTTACGCGTTATGACTCTGATTATGTGACTAAGCTATTTGCGAGTCATCTTCGACTGTTGGTCATAAAAAAAGGGTCAAGGAAGGGGCTGTTTCTACTAGTGTGGTCTTTGGGTGGTCTTTGGGCTGTTATTTGGACCTGGTCGAGGGCTTGGCCTTGGGCTAGGGCTTGGCTTGCCTAAAGAATTTTTTGGATTAGCTCAACAATGTTGTTGGGCTCGTATGTGCACATAATAAGGATGTCCAGGTACATCCGTCAAGCGGTTAAGGAGCTGAATACAGTCCAGGTGCATCTTGACTGTTCAAATTCAGCTAGAAACGGGCAGTAACCTCCCAGGTATAATGATGAGGAGTTAAGGCTGCATTTGAATTGTGTAACTCCAGTGTTCAATGCAGGCATGAATGTCTGCATTATGACAGCCCCTGCAGGTGTGAGATGGCCTATAAATAGGCATGCATATCATTGCATCAGTACATATGAAAATCGAAAGTTTTTTCTGCATACTCTGCATTTCGCATTTCATAAGTCAGTCGAGTCCTCAACTCGATCTTGTTCGCCGGAGTTCGTCGGAATTGTGGTGCTACATCTGTCGAGACAAAAATCATTTTACTTTTGGGGACAAATTGCCAGACCGAATAGCACTACCGGGGCAATATTTGTCTTGCGGGAAGAGGCCTCCTCGACTCGACTTAATATAGAGTTTGTTATGTCATTTCCTGTAGTTCAATTATTTCCTTTGTAATCTCATTCTCTACATTTCTTTTCCAAGTTCTTTGTAATCACAAAACGTGTAGCCCGTTCTAACAATCACAAGACAAATATTTGCTACGTTACTCGTTCGTGTGAAGAAGGAGATTTGGAGATTTCATAATTGAACTTAAAAAAATTTGGAGAAGCCACCAAAATTTGGTGGAGCCGACTTTAAAAGGTGGCAACAAAAGATGTTGTTCTATTTGACAACATTGAGCTTTGAAAACTTCCTTAAGGTAGATGAACCACTGGCACCAAGTGCACAAGAGGCTAGTTTCACTGTCCGAGCTGCCTATGACAACTTGCACAATGGAGATTATCTTTGTAAAAACTTTATTCTGAATTTTTTAGAGGATAGTTTGTACAATGTATACTCTGTTGTAAACACATCAAAAGAGATGTGGTATGCACTTGAAAAGAAGTATCGTAGTGATGATGCAGGTATAAAGAAGTTTGTAGTCGCCAAGTATTTGGACTATAAGATGGTTGACTCAAGGCCAATCATGGAACAAGTGCAAGAGTTCCAACTCATTATTCATGATGTCAATGCTGAGGGGATGGTCCTGTCGGACGCCTTCACTATTGCAACTATGATCGAGAAGTTGCCCCCCAATTGGAAAGACTTCAAGAGCTACCTCAAGCACAAGCGAAAGGAGATGACTCTTGAAGACTTGATTGTGAAATTGTGCACCGAGTCAGCCGTGCGCAAGAATGATCATAAGCCAAAAGGTTTGATCGATACTAAGTCCAATCTGTTGGAGCAAGGCGGTCCCTCCAATAAACAAGCTCGCCCAAGTATCCAAAACAAGAATAAAGGGAAGCAACCAGCCAAGAAGTTTGATGGCGACTGCTTCAACTGTGGCAAACATGGGCACACGGCGAAGGACTGCCGAAAGCCGAAGGCCAACAAGAAGAAGAAACATGTTGCCAACATTACCGAGATTAACGGCATGTGGAAAGAGGAGGATCTTGCTGTTGTGGTCACCGAAGAGGTCAACCACATTGAGAACCAAGGTGGTTGGTACGTCGACACCAGTGGGACCGCCCACGTTGGTGCCGATAGGAGCCACTCAAAGAACTATCAAGCTGTTGAGGGGAGAAAGCTCAACATGGGGAATCCAGCTTCTTCTGAGATTATCGGAGTTGGAGAAGTAGCCCTCAAACTTACGTCCGGACAAACACTCACCTTAAAGAATGTGCTTCATGTTCCTGATATGAGGAAGAACTTGATCTCGGGCTCAATACTAGCTAATAAGGGGTTTAAACTAGTGTTTGAGTCAGATAGAGTTATCATAAAGAAGTTTGATAGGTTTCTTGGTAAGGGTTACCTCACGGATGGACTCTTTAAACTTAATGCTTTGGCTATGCGCCATGTAACCAAGTATGAAAATGCTAATGAAAATGCTACTGCTTCCTCTTATTTGACCGAGTGTTTTGATTTATGGCATTGTAGATTAGGTCATATGAATCTAAATGCTATAAAAAGATTAGTAAAGTTGGATTTACTGAAATTAAATGAAGTCAATACTCAAAACAAATGTGAGATTTGTGTTGAGGCAAAAATGACGAAGCTTCCATTTCATTCGGTAAAATGGAACACAAAACCCCTTGAATTAATTCACACAGACGTGTGTGATTTAAAATTTGTGCAAACTAGAGGTGGTAAGAAGTACTTTCTCACTTTCATCGATGACTGCACAAGGTATTGTTATCTTTATCTTTTTAGAAGTAAAGATGAGGCTATTGAAGCCTTTAAGAACTTTAAGAATGAAGCCGAGAATCAATTACGCTGTCATATTAAGATGGTTCGAAGCGATAGAGGTGGCGAATATGTAGCCCCATTTGAGGAATTATGCAATGAGAGTGGTATAATTCATCAAACAACAGCTCCATATGCACAACAATCTAATGGCGTTGCTGAACGTAAGAATCAAACACTTAAAGATATGATGAATGCCTTATTGATTAGTTCAGGGTTGCCCCAGAACATGTGGGGGGAAGCTGTCTGGACAGCCAACTACATATTGAATAAGATTCTACGCAATGGTAAGGATGTTACTCCTTATGAGTTGTGGAAAGGTAGAAAACGATCATACAAATATCTCAAAGTGTGGGGGTGTTTGGTGAAGGTTGAGGTGCCTCCACCTAAACAATTTAAAATCGGTCCTAAGACGCTCGATTGTATCTTTATTGGGTATGCACTGAACAGTAGTGCCTATCGATTTGTTATCCACAAGTCAGAAGTACCTAAAATAACTGTGGGAACAACAATTGAATCAAGGAATGCTGTATTCTATGAAAATATATATCCCTGTAAGGATAATAATAAAGTTGAGAACAATTCTAGCGCAAGAGTTGAAGATGAAGAAACAAGTTCGAAACCTGTGGATGTAGATCCAAAGTCACGTAAGCGATCGAGATCTAATCTGGAAGATGTAGAACCGAGACGTGGTAGTAAGGTAAGGACACCAAAGTCATTTGGACCTGACTACATAGCATTCATGTTGGATGAAGAACCAACATCGATCAAAGTAGCTTATGCTAGACCAGACAGGTTGCTCTGGAAGGAAGTTGTTCAAAGTGAAATTCTTAATTTTACAAAACCAAACTTGGGTTTTGGTTGGTTTACCTGAAGGTTTTAAGCCCTTAGGATGCAAATGGATCCTTAAAAGAAAGTACAAGGCTGATGGGTCAATTGATAAGTATAAAGCTCGTTTAGTAGTCAAAGGTTTCAAGTAAAAGGAAAGGTACGATTTTTTCGATACCTATTCACTTGTAACGAGAATTACATATATTCTCGCGATTGCTTCTTTGCATGATCTTGAGATTCATCAAATGGATGTTAAGACTGCTTTTCTGAACGGTGATCTGGATGAAGAGATCTATATAGAACAACCCGAAGGGTTTGTAGTACCTGGACAAGAGAAAAAGGTCTGCAAACTGGTTAAGTCTCTATATGGATTGAAACAAGCTCCACTACAATGGCACTTGAAATTTGATAATGTAATATTATCAAATGGTTTTAAAATAAATGAGTGTGATAAATGTGTTTATATTAAGAACACTAATAATGGCCATGTTATTGTGTATCTTTATATAGATGACATGTTAATCATGGGTAGCAATATACAAGTGATTAACGACACTAAGAACATAATAAAAATAAATTTTGACATGAAAGATATGAGGCTAGCCGATGTGATTCTTGGAATGAAAATTTTGAGAAAATATGATGGAATCATCTTGACACAATCTCACTATGCCGAGAAAGTTCTCAAGAAGTTTAATGCTTTTGATAGCTTGCCGGCTAAGACCCCAATAAGTTAAGTATTCACTTGAGCAAAAATCGAGGGGAGCCTGTTGTACAAGAAGAATATGCATGAGTCATTGGGTGTTTAACGTATCTTACAAATTGCACTCGACCCGATTTAGCTTGCGCTGTGAACAAATTGAGTTGTTACGCAAGCAATTCAAGCTAAGAGCATTGGAAAGCTCTCGTTAGAGTGTTGAGCTACTTAAAGTATACTCAAAACCTTGGGTTACACTATTCGAGATACCCCACAGCACTTCAAGGGTACTGTGATGCGAATTGGATATCCAATACGAAAAGTTCATTTTCTACAAGTGGTTACGTGTTTACCATTGGGGGTGGATGTCTCGTGGAAGTCCGCAAAACAAACGTGTATAGCCCGATACACCATGGAATCGGGATTCATAGCTTTGGACAAAGCTGGTGAAGAAGTCGAGTGACTCATAAACTTTCTAGAAGATATTCCATGTTGGTCAAAGCCAGTGACTGCAGTGATGATTCACTGTGATAGCCAAGCTGTTATTGGTAGGGCGAGAAGTAACGTGTATAATGGAAAGTCTCGACATATTCATCGACGCCATAACACCATGAGACATTTGATCAAAAGTGGGATTATCTCTATTGACCATGTGAGGTCATTGGATAATCTAGCAGATCCGCTCACCAAAGGGTTAAACCGTGATCAAATAAATAATTGCTAAAGGGAATGGGTTTAAATCCACAAATTGAGAATTATCATAGTGATAACCCAACCAAAATGACTGGAGATCCTAAGGACTTGGTCCAATGGGAGAACTAAGCTATGAGAGTTCGTATGAAACACTCATCTAAGTTTATTCCCTATAGAGCAATTGAGTGTTGAAAGCTTGCCTAGTAGGTTAAGTCTATGGCTTTTAATGATTCCTAAAGACCTCGAGGAGGTTGAGTATGGCAAGATACTCGGTAAAGAATCACCTATATAAGTGAGAAGTGGGGGCCGCTTCATGAAATACACTTATGAATCCAAAGGGGTGTCCAAGGCCCGCATGTAATACCCGGGATTTTCGTTCCGGTTATTTTGGATTTTTCCGGATATTTCTCGGTTGCCGAGTATCGGTATTATTTTTCTCGATGATTGATTTTTGTGTTTATTGTAATACCTGAGACTTTTATTCCGGTTGCCTTGAACTATTTTTCGGTTGTTGTCGGTGATTTCGTGTCGTTATAATTATGTGGGATTCGTTTTTTCTGTTATGAATGGTATATTGTGCTTCGTAATTTGCTCGTTATTGTTTTGAATCTTAACCGGCGCGTTAGTGTAAACTAAACGTTGTCGAACGTCTAACCAGACTGTCGGAATTGGCCACGGCCGAGTCACGGCCGCACATTTTGGGCCAGAGACCTGCCTGGCCGAGTTACGGCCGTAAGGTACCGGATACGGCCGTACGTGCTCGGCAGGGTCTAGGCAGCTTCCGGACGAAGGCCGGTTACGGCCGTAAGTCTTGATCGGGTACGGCCGTAATGGTGCTGGGCAGCATCCGGACGAAGGCCGGTTACGGCCGTAAGTGATCGGCACATACTGGGCAGTATAAATATGACCGAGCAGCCCTGTTTCCACCCATTTTTCATTTCCTTCTTTTCTTTCCGCGGCCAGAGGTTTTGAGAGCAAGGAGGCATGTTGTTGAATAATAAATCCATGAAGTTCCTGAGTTCATATCATTGATTGATCATTCCATAACATCCTTTAATCGACCGAATCAAGGTTAGTTTTTCCTAAAATCTAAACTTTGGGAAATTTGGGGATCTTGATAGATTTTGTCAGTTCGAGCCATATTAACTTAGATTACTAATGGATAATTGTAGAATAAGTTGTATTCTATCAATTTCATCATCTTTCCACAGTTTTGTCATGTCCGATTCGTCGTTTATATGAGTTTTCAATTGACGCCTTCAAGGTGTCCGGGAAAAGGCCGCAGAGGGAGATTCGGTCGTTTTGCGATGTTTTTCCTCGTGTGATTTATTGTTTATTTGATGATAGGATATTAGGGACGAATTGTAATATTCGGATTTATTATTGAGTATTTCATCTGTATTTGAACCCTGTATTATTCGGAATTGTGATATCGATAATTGAAGTATGATATTTCTCGTATTTGTATCCTTGTACATGAGTATGGCAACATGTAAATTTTCTCATGCAAATATGTGATAACGTACGTTAACAAGGATAGCTTAACATACGTTATATGTATGAGTTAGCGTACGCTACGAATGTAGCGTAGCGTGCATTAACCAGCCAATAATTGAACTAGGCGGCTAGCACATGTGCCATCCGGACATGGGTCCGGATAAGATTCCCTCGGATGAACCTGGACACTTTTGAAGTCAACGATTGTTAACGTACGCTAAGGATTGTGTCTAGTGTACGCTAATATGTGTTACTTACGTACGTAACCTGATGGTGTAACGTACGTAATCAAGGTCAGAATCAGGACAGTTAACTATCAGGACGATAGCGTACGCTAATTTATGTTGGGTAGCGTACGCTAAGAGGCTAACGTACATTATGCATGAAGGCTAACATACGTTAAGGACAGAAAATTATAAATAAGACATCACACCATTTCATTTCAGCTCGTTCATTTCACCTATCCTTCAGCATACTTCGTGCCCAGAGATATCCCAGCCCCTTAAACACCTTTAGAACACTTTTTCTTGATCATTGAAGATTGGAGATTACTCATCGAAGTGGAGAATCATTTTGGATTGACACACAAGCAACCTGAGGTGGATTCTACCTATTATCTCGGCGTTTCCTTCATCTTAAGGTATGTTATACTATCTCCAACCTTGGTTTCGCGTTCTTAAGGATATGATGATCATGCTATCAAGATATTAAGTTCCATTGATGAATTATTCGACCAAACATCACATTTAGAAGTTGGGATGATTATGCTTAAGATATCATTGTTGTAAACATCATTGTAAAATCCTATTACCTCAAATGATGAGAGTAAGGTTCTGAGGTTGATTAACCGTATTGAATAGCGTTACCATATTGATCGTAGACTTGGAGATTGATATCACTTTTGATAAACGAACTTAAGAAAGAATCATCGAAGGTTGTATCCTTTCTCATAAGTTGGATTTGTTAGTTATTTTAGATGAAGTCTGAAAGTAATGATGATATTGGAATCTAGTGCATCAACCCTAGATCACCCGAACTTCACATGAGAATGATAATCGAGATTGAATATAAGTGTTGCGATGATGTACATTTCCTTGAATTCGAAGATGTTTGAATCCGTAAGATCATTCATAGTTTTGATGAACATGTTATATAGAAGGATAACATATGATTAATCACTGAAGATTGCGTACGCTTCATCATCCATCAGAACAGTCGATTGACCAGTAAGAGACTGTCGGATGCTTGTTTAACGCACGCTATGCTCTATAGTTTACGTACGCTAACGAGCAAGATTAACGTACGCTACGTTTGGTACGTAACGTACGTTATGGCATCAAGCGAGTCAGTCGGCTGATCAGATAGGACTGTCGATACATGGTTAGCGTACGCTAGACTTCGTAGCTTACGTACGCTAACGAGTAGGCTTAACGTACGCTACCTAGGGTACGTAACATACGTTAAGCAGTTCAGGCAGTATACGTTTTATAAACTTCCAACCGTAATTGGGATTGTTAGATGTTTGTACGACGTGATATGAACTCTATATTATTTCTTTTGTTTAAGGTTCGATCTTGCTACGTGATTGATCGAAGGGGCGACTTTTGAGTGTTTCGTTTTTCATGGAAGTATTATTCTTGTCTTCGAATCGAGGCAAGTACCTTAATTGTTTTATGTATTGATGTTATACATATTGTTGTGCATATACGTCGTTGCTGTATGTCCACCTCGTGTTGGTCCCACGGGATCATCGGGGGATCTATGCTAGCGTGCGCTGGATCATCGAGCGGGTTTTTCCACCACGGGTTGGTCTGACGGGATCATCGTGGGTTCTAGGCAGTGAACGCTGGATCATCGGAATTACCATGTGTATGTTGTGATATCATGTTGTGATTATCATTATGTATGTTATTTATGAGTTTCTCGTAGGAGAAGACTCGTTGGTATTTTGTCATTCATGTTGTTATTGTTCTTCGTGAGATGTTGAATAATATGTTGTGGTACTTGTACTAGCATCGTTGTGCTAACCCTTTGGGGGTGAACATTTATTTGTGTTCGGGATCCATGAGAGCAGGGAAATAACCACTGGAGCTGCATGACGACGAGGGTGCAGAGTGATGTTCCGGCCGGGTTTATTTGTCTATTGATTGTGTTGTTTGAATAAGTACTCGAGTACGTCATCGGTTGTGATGATTTGGATTGGGTGATGTATTAATACTTTTCCTTTGGATATTTGTATTTTCAGTATTGGCCAGAACTGTTTGTATTCTATTTCAGTTACTTTCATATGTTGGTATCTGTTATTGTCTTTTTATTCAGCCTTGTAAATTCTTATGTAAAGGATTTAAGGCGTTGTAATATTCCTGAATATATCGGGGGTGTTACAGAATATGGTATCGGAGCTAAGATTATGGATATCTTGGCCATTGGGTTAAAATAGGGGTCATATATGTCTTTTGAAGTAACCGGCCGCGAATAATATCACTGTACTGCCTACGTCTTCATGCGAACGGTGCTTGTAAGTTCCTAAACTATATCTCGTCCTTTACATGTTGTATCTCTTTATACTTGAACATTGAACGATATTGTTTCCTGTATATTGAGTATTTATGCTTACAGTATGTTGAGAGGTGGACGTGGACGTGGTCGCGGTCGCGGACGCGGACGAAGGAATGCAGAAAGAGAAGCTTCGCCTTCTAATCAGGCCAGCCACAGCTCATGCAAGCCACAGAGATCTATTAATAATGAACCGAAACCTGCTGTGCCCGAAATCCTTCGTCAGGTGGTGAACCAGATGACTCAGTTCGCACAGGTCTTGGACCGAATGCAGGTGGCAGTAAGGTTACAATAGGGAGATTGACATCAGGGTATCCCAGACATGGGAAATCGAGGCGACTGATGGCTGCAAGAGGTGGCAAAGATGCAACCACCTAAGTTCGACGGTATTTCTGAGACTCCCACCTGGATCATTGGTTGAAGGAAC
The DNA here is from genome assembly GCA_033398695.1 of Orobanche coerulescens. NCBI lineage: Eukaryota > Viridiplantae > Streptophyta > Magnoliopsida > Lamiales > Orobanchaceae > Orobanche > Orobanche coerulescens. The sequence continues at coordinate 11,701,134 of CM065818.1, read as the reverse complement.
TAGAGAAAAATTTTGCCGGGAATAATTACCCTGACGATCGGAGAGCATCTATTGCTCAGTACTTTCTGATAGGAGAAGCGTCCGAATGGTTGGAAGCCATCCGGCCTGTAGACCATAATGCTGATTGGACAGAATTTAAATTGATGATGGAAGCTCAGTATTGCCCTCGTCCTGTGAGGGAAGCTAAGGTTTGGGATTTTTTCTCCGCTCAGCCTTCAGATGTGCCAGTATCTCAGGCAATTAAGACGTTTAACCAGCAGCTAGTATTTGTTCGACATCTGGTCAGAACAGATGCAGAAATGATGATCCATTTTGATATGAGAATGAAACCAGAAATCCAGAGGTACATGTCCGGTTTTGAATGTACCACTCTCCGTCAATACCAGGATAAGGCGTTGGCGTATGAAATCAAGGAAGCAACAATGGAGAAGTTGGCAGAGTCCAAGAAGTAGAAAGTCTCTGGTAGTTTCACGGAGCACAAGAGTAGTGGGCCCCGCAAGGCCCAGTCATCCTTTCATTCTTTCAAGAAACCTCCGCACCCATCTAAGAGCGGAAAGAACTTCGGAGCAGCATCAGCCATGACGGATGTAACCAGGAAGTACTTTAGTTGTGCCCAGACAGGGCACTATCGATGGAATTTCCCCTACTTATCGTGACTTGTTTTGATTGTGATCGATAAGGACATCGTGCGGTGTTCTGTGAAGAGGCTGCAAAGTCTTTTAGAGCCCGTACACCACAATTAGTTCAGAAGGAAGCCAGTATCTAACAGACGCAGCAAAGTGTTCAGATGCCTCAGAATTTTGGTCACGAACGAGGCAGAGGACAGTGGGACCGAAAGGGAATATCGAGTGCCGAATTTGTTCCCCCACGTCTGTATAAGATGAGGAGAACATACGATCAGGATGCTGCTGTCGCATCAGGTACTGTTCAGATCCTTTCCCAGCCAGTTAGTGTTTTATTCGATATAGGAGCTACGCATTCATTCATATCCTTATCTTGTGTAAATCGTTTGAATATTTCTGGTATTTATAATTGTGAACCTTATGTTGTGGGTTTACCGAGCGGAGAGAGGATTGTTGGAAACTTAGAAACTATAGATTTCCCTGTATCATTTGGAGGCATAGAGTGGCTCTCAAATCTGATTGTGATAGAAATGCAAGGAGACGAGCTGATACTCAGAGATGATTGGCTTAATCGATATGGAGCTATTGTAAACTACAGAAATAGGAATATCTCGCTGATCGCTGACGATGGTTCCGAAATACTATTGGAAGGATGGAAATCAGGAAGCTCAGGAAAGATGATCAAGGCGATGAAAGCTGTCAAATTGTTGAAACAGGGCTGTACCGGATACTGGTGCTATGCAATGAAGAACGAAGACGGAATAGTGGAACTTTCATCCATTCCTGTTGTGAACGAATTTTCGGATGTATTTCCTGACGAGTTACCTGGACTACCTCCACGACGGGATGTAGAATTCACCATCGAGCTGGAACCCGGAGCTACACCGATTTCTAAGGCATCGTATCGTATGGCACCTACTGAGATGTACGAACTGAAAAAGCAACTGGAGGAGTTACTGGACAAAGGCTATATCCAGCCAAGCGTTTCACCCTGGGGAGCACCAGTTCTTTTTGTCCGGAAGAAGGATGGATCGCTTCGACTGTGTATTAACTATCGAGAGCTGAACAAGACGACAATTAAGAACAAGTATCTGTTGCCACAGATTGATGATTTGTTTGAACAGTTACAAGGAGTAACAGTGTTTTCTAAGATCGATCTGAGATCAGGATATCATCAACTGAGGATTAAGGAATCTGATGTTCCAAAATTAGCGTTCAGAACTCGCTACGGACACTATGAGTTTGTGGTGATGCCGTTTGGTCTCTCTAACGCACCTGCCGTATTCATGCAATTGATGAACCGAGTGTTCATCGAGTATTTGGACAAGTTTGTGGTTGTGTTCATTGATGACACTCTGGTGTATCCTAAGAGCCCGGAAGAGCAAGCACAACATTTGCGGATTGTTCTAGACCTTCTGAGGAACGAGCAATTATACGCCAAGCTTTCTAAATGTGAATTCTGGATAAATGAAGTAATGTTCCTCGGTCATGTGGTATCAGCAGAAGGAGTCCGAGTAGATCCCTAGAAAATCAAAGCAATTATGGATTGGAAGCCTCCTAAGAACGTGAAAGAAGTTCGGAGTTTCTTAGGACTTGCTGGATATTATCGTCGGTTCGTGGAAGGGTTTTCCAAAATTACCCGCCCACTGACTCGACTACTGCAGAAAACTCAAAAGTTTGAGTGGAATGAGACGTGCCAGAATAGCTTTGATGAATTGAAGAAGATATTGACGACGGCACCGATTTTAGCACTCCCACGGAGAACTGGAGGATTCATAGTTTACAGTGATGCTTCGAACCAAGGACTCAGATGTGTATGGATGTAGAATGAGAAGGTGATCGTTTATACTTCCCGACAGCTGAAACCTTATGAAGTGAATTATCCAACGCATGATTTGGAGCTGGCAGCAGTAGTTTTTGCTTTGAAAATCTGGAGACATTACCTGTACGGGACTCACTGTCAGATCTTCATGGATCATAAGAGTCTCAAATACATCTTCAGTCAGAAAGAGTTGAACATGCGGCAAAGGATATGGCTATAACTGATTAAGGGCTACCACTTGGAGATTCTGTATCATCCAGGCAAAGCAAATGTAGTGGCCGATGCACTTAGCCGCAAGCCTGTTTCTATTCAGATGCTGGAGACTCTAACTTCCCAACTTAGCATTCAACGAGAAATGATTCGAGAAGGGATTGAAGTATGGTTGCAAAGAGTCCAAGGACAACTGTGTGTGATGGAATTAACTTCATCGTTAACCGAAGAAATTAAATCTAAGCAAGTAAATGATCCTCTGATGATTCGGTTATGTGATGAAGTGATCAAGGGAAAGGCCCCCGGATTCGTAATTCATGATGATGGAGTTTTGAGATTTCAGAACCGACTTTGCATTCCCGATGTCGATGTTCTGAAATAGACGATTATGAAGGAAGCTCACAGCACGCCCTATTCTATCCACCCGGGCACTAGTAAGATGTATAAGGAGTTGAAGCAGAACTTTTGGTGGGGCAACATGAAGAAATATGTAGCGGATTATGTTTCGAAATGTTTGACTTGTCAGTAGATTAAGATCGAGCATCAACGACCTGTCGGAATGCTGAAGCCGATCTCGATTCCTGAATGGAAGTGGGGGGACATATCGATGGACTATCACTAATATGCCGAGAACCAAGATAGGAATGAACATGATTTGGGTTAGTTGATCGTTTAACCAAATCGGCTCATTTTCTAGGCATTAAGGACACTTGGGGACCCGAGAAGTTGGCACGAGTATTTATTTCAGAGATAGTCCGATTGCATGGTACGCCGAAGACCATTATTTCTGACCGAGGCAGACGTTTTGTGTCTCATTTTTGGAAAGCAGTTCATAAGGCCTTGGGGACCGAATTGAATTTCAGCACAGCTTATCACCCACAGACAGACGGACAATCCGAGAGGACTATTCAAACGGTGGAAGACATGCTAAGGGCATGTGCCTTAGATTGGTCAACTGATTGGGAAGTTCATCTTTCGTTGATTGAATTCACCTACAACAATAGTTGGCATGCTTCCATTAAGATGGCCCCGTTTGAGGCATTATACGGGAGGAGATGTAGATCGCCCCTATGCTGGGACGATTCATCAGACTTGATCGGGACGGAACCAGAATTGATCGTACAGACGCGAGAGAAGATAGCCTTGATTCGCAAAAGGCTGTTGACCGCCCAGAGTCGACAGAAATCTTATGCAGACGTACGTCGTCGCCCGTTGGAGTTTAGTACTGGAGATCACATACTTTTAAAGGTTTCTCTTACTCGAGGAATCTTTCGTTTTGGAAGGAAGGGAAAGTTGATTCCTAGATATATCAGACCATTCTTCTTCAGAGAGTTGGAGAGTTGGCATACAGATTGGCATTACCGCTGTCATTGAGCCATGTCCATAACGTGTTCCACGTATCCCAATTGCGGAGGTATATACCAGATCCTAGTCATGTTATTGATTTCAGCGAGATCGAAGTAGCTCAGGATGGCACGTTTGAAGAGAGACCGATCGGGATACTCGAGAGTCGAGTTAAGCAATTTAGGAACAAACCGATCGCATTGGTCAAGGTTCAGTGGTCACGTCACGGAGTGGAAGACGCCACTTGGGAAACGGAAGATAGCATGAAGTCCACATATACAGAGTTATTTTCGTCTTGAGTTTCGGGACGAAACTCCTTTTTAGTATGAGAGTATGTAATATCAGGATTTATTATTGAGTATTTCATATGTATTTGAACCCTGTATTATTCAAAATTGTGATATCGATAATTGAAGTATGATATTTCTCATATTTGTATACTTGTACATGAGTATGGCAACATGTAAATTTTCCCATGCAAATACGTGATAACGTACGTTAACAAGGATAGCTTAACGTACGTTATCTGTAGGAGTTAGCGTACGCTACGAATGTAGCGTAGCGTGCGTTAACCAGCCAATAATTGAGCTGGGCGGCCAGCACATGCGCCAGCCGGACATGGGTCTGGATAAGATTCCCTCGGATGAACCTGGACACTTTTGAAGTCAACGATTGTTAACGTACGCTAAGGATTGTGTCTAGCGTACGCTAATGTGTGTTACTTACGTACGAAACCTGATGGTGTAACGTATGTAATCAAGGTCAGAATCAGAACAGTTAACTATCAGGACGATAGCGTATGCTAATTTATGCTGGGTAGCGTACGCTAAGAGGCTAACGTATGTTATGCATGAAGGCTAACGTACGTTAAGGATAGAAAATTATAAATAAGACATCACACCATTTCATTTCAGCTCGTTCATTTCACCTATCCTTCAGCATACTTCGTGCCTAGAGATATCCCAACCCAAACACCTTTAGAACACCTTTTCTTGATCATTGAAGATTGGAGATTACTCATCGAAGTGGAGAATCATTTTGGATTGACACACAAGCAACCGGAGTTGGATTCTACCTATTGTCTCGGTGTTTCCTTCATCTTAAGGTATGTTATACTATATCCAACCTTAGTTTCGCGTTCTTAAGGATATGATGATCATGCTATCAAGATATAAAGTTCCATTGATGAATTATTCGACCAAATATCACATTTAGAAGTTGGGATGATTATGCTTAAGATGTCATTGTTGTAAACATCATTGTAGAATCCTATTACGTCAAATGATGAGAGTAAGGTTCTGAGGTTGATTAACCGTATTGAATAGCGTTACCATATTGATCGTAGACTTGGAGATTGATATCACTTTTGATAAACGGACTTAAGAAAGAATCATCGAAGGTTGTATCCTTTCTTATAAGTTGGATTTGTTAGTTCTTTTAGATGAAGTCTGAAAGTAATGATGATATTGGAATCTAATGCATCAACCCTAGATCACCCGAACTTCACATGAGAATGATAATCGAGATTGAATATAAGTGTTGCGATGATGTACATTTCCTTGAATTCGAAGATGTTTGAATCCGTAAGATCATTCATAGTTTTGATGAACATGTTATATAGAAGGATAACATACGATTAATCACTGAAGATTGCGTACGCTTCATCATCCATCAGAACAGTCGACTGACCAGTGAGAGACTGTCGGATGCTTGTTTAATGCATGCTATGCTCTGTAGTTTATGTACGCTAACGGGCAAGATTAACATACGCTACGTTTGGTACGTAACGTACATTATGACATCAGGCGAGTCAGTCGGCTGATCAGAGAGGACTGTTGATACATGGTTAGCGTACGCTAGACTTCGTAGCTTACGTGCGCTAACGAGTAGGCTTAATGTATGCTACCTAGGGTACATAACGTACGTTAAGCAGTTCAGGCAGTATACGTTTTATAAACTTCCAACTGTAATTTGGATTGTTAGATGTTCGTACGACGTGAGATGAACTCTATATTATTTCTTTTGTTTAAGGTTTGAGCTTGCTACGTGATTGATCGAAGGGGTGACCTTCGAGTGTTTCGTTTTTCGTGGAAGTATTATTCTTTTCTTCGAATCGAGGCAAGTACCTTAATTGTTTTATGTATTGATGTTATTCATATTGTTGTGCATATACGTCGTTGTTGTATGTCCACCTCGTGTTGGTCTGACGGGATCATCGGGGAATCTATGCTAGCGTGCGCTAGATCATCGGGCGGGTTTTTCCACCATGGGTTGGTCGGACGGGATCATCGTGGGTTCTAGGCAGTGAACGCTGGATCGTCAGAATTACCATATGTATGTTGTGATATCATGTTGTGATTATCATTGTGTATGTTATTTATGAGTTTCTCGTAGGAGGAGACTCGTTGGTATTTTGTCATTCATGTTGTTATTGTTCTTCGTGAGATGTTGAATAATATGTTGTGGTACTTGTACTAGCTTCGTTGTACTAACCCCTTCGGGGGTGAACATTTATTTGTGTTCAGGATCCAGGAGAGCAGGAAAACAACCACTGGAGCTGCATGACGACGAGGGTGCAGAGTGATGTTCCGGCCGGGTTTATTTGTCTATTGATTGTGTTGTTTGAATAAGTACTCGAGTACGTCGTCGGTTGTGGTGATTTGGATTGGGTGATGTATTAATACTTTTCCTTTGGATATTTGTATTTTCAGTATTGGCCAGAACTGTTTGTATTCTATTTCAGTTACTTTCATACGTTGGTATCTGTTATTGTCTTTTTATTTCTTCAGCCTTGTAAATCCTTATGTAAAGTATTTAAGGCGCTGTAATATTCCTGAATATATCGGGGGTGTTACACGAATTCCCTACGAAAATCTGGTGTTGAGCCTTTCCGGTCGTCATTTTCGTTGGAGTTCCTGAATTTTCCAATCAACCGTATTTTCGGAGTATTCGCGAGAGATTACCAAGGCAAGTACCTTGATATACGAATTGTAACTACGTGAAATCATTGTTGTCGAAGTGTATGAATTTATACGGATGTATATATATATATATATATATATATATATATATATATATATATATATATATATATATATATATATATATATATATAGGGGCGCGTTCTATGCAGTACCAATATTAGATGTAGTACTTTACAGTACTAATTTATACATGAGTTTTGTACTAATTATGCATGAAATATATGCATTTCGTGCATCAAAATTTCAATATATTAATTCTCACAAAATTTTGATGCATATAATCTAACATTTTAATGCATCGATATTTTGATGCATATATTACATATTTTAATGCATTGAAATTTTGATGCACGAAATGCATATATTTCATGCATAATTAGTACAAAACTCATGCATAAATTATTACTATAAAGTACTGCATCTAATATTGGTACTGCATAGAACGCGCCACTATATATATATATATATATATATATATATATATATATACGTATATTGATATATGCCTATGTCGGTGAATGCCGAGTGATGAATGCTAACACTAGTTGACATACTCAACTTGGATTGATGGATGAACTATTATATATATATATATATATATATATATATATATATTCGATTGAGTCGCAATATAGGGGTATATGTGCGGCGTTGGTTGGTTATGCCTGAAGGCTTATTGTGATTGAGTTTTGATTGATAACGTGCGTGATATTGTTTAGCTGTGTGGTTATGGACTGACGAATAATTTGTGTGACTTGGTGTACTGAGTTGATAATTGTTGTAACGTTTGTCTGTGTGCTTGATGTTTGAAACAATGTGGATACTTGTGAGAAACGTCGTATCCGGAAACCTTTTGAGGGCGGGGCGTGTACTCCGGCCTGGTGTACGCTGCAATGTGCGGATCTATATGGTTGGTGAACACCGGTGTTACCTAATGCGCGTGCAAGGGGCGACTCTTGCGGGAGTGATCGCCGGCGCGGTGACATGTTCAAGGGGCGGCCAACATAGTGGAGTGAACGTCGGTGCACAGGTGTGCAAGGAATGCGCCTGGCAGGCTTATTGGTTACGGATATTCGAGTGACAGCTAAGACCCCGATACCGAACGATGTTCGTAACTCAAAATTCTTTCAACTTGTTTTAAATGTTGGTATCGGGGTTAATTAACCAAGGATATTTGACGAGATCTCCGAGGGTTAATTAATCAGGGGTCTTGAGCAGGATTTGTCGAATGAGAGGTTGTGTCCTTGATTGTATTGTGATGATATTCTGTGAATTGGGTCGAGGACCCGTAAAATATTGAGATGATTGATCTCGTGATGATATTATTTGGATTGGGTCGAGAACCCCGTGAGATGTTGTAATGACTCGCTTGTGACAGTGTTTCATAAATTGGGTCGAGGACCCCGAATAACGTTGTAATGGTTTTCTTGCAAATTGTTTTCCACATGCTGGGTCGAGGACCCGAGAGCTTTTGAAGTTATTTTCTAAAAGTATTCCCTTTCGATTTTCAAAACCCCAAGACGGCCCGAGTCATTAATAATGTTTTCAAACTATCTTATCAAAATACTTTTCCTTTTATAAAAATGGATTTTCAAACTAAATCTTTTGACTTCTTGGGCTCGTTTAAAGTTTCATTGGTGTTATGTTCCGTAAATAGAATATGACTATGTGATTATCTTTCACCTTGTGTATGCGAGTGCTATTCTGTGTTGACTATGGGAATGTATGGTTTGTGTTAAGTCTTGGCGGCTGTTGAGTTTTGTGTTGTTATTATTCGTATATCTTGTATATTATATACTTGCACTAGGAAAATTCCAATTTGCTAACCCCCGAGTTTTCAGGGGGTGGGTGCCTGTTATGCGCTCAGGTTTTGGCAGCTCGGGAGCAGTCATGGGATTGGCTTGGAAGGAGATGGAAGACGACGATGCTAATCACATAAGAGTCAGAGTCTTTTTCTTTTGTTTCATTTTGGTTGGTATTTCTCTTTCGGTCGAGCATCCACCTTGCACGGGTGTAGTTTTCATTCATTAAATTGAGTTGTCATTCCTTTCTGTGTTCAACTTTATTATTGTCATTGAAATGTGAATGTCGTTAGTTTCTGAATTGGTTAATGACCTTGTCGGTCTGCTTTGTAATTATTTTGACCCCGGTCGGTCAATCATTGAGTAGTCTTTTGGAGTTTAGCCTGTAGATCCTTGTGATAAGGGTCTACGGCACGTAACATTCCCGGTCGGATTCTGGGAGTATTACACCGCAAAGGACACAAAACGTGAGAACGGATGAGGTTGAGGTGTTCAAGCCGTGGGGGGATGGTTCAAAGCATCACGCCACTAATCCGCCTGTGTACCCGATGGTATTAACTATGGAAGGTTCAAAGCCACGAACTATCTATCCTTATACTTTAACGTCTCTTGAGGACTGAGCTTGTGTATGTACATTACATTTGGGCTATTTTCACTCATGTGGGGGATTGATGGAATCGTTAATGATTTTAATTTTATTTTGTAAAATTAAATATCATAGGATCGATCTACGTTCCGAGTAGATGATCGTGGTATATTCGTTTTCTCTAAATCGATTCCCGGTGAGTGAGAAATAGTGAATTAAAGCTTGTCACTTAATTGTGAATAAATGAGAGATGGCAATCCCACATTGAATAATGAGCTATCATTGTTCGAGTATATAAGGAGTTACCATTATTCATGTAATAATTAACGGCACATGTGTATGGGCTTAAAGCCCACAAGCGCCCGTCTCCGCCGCCCGCCCGCCTCGCCTCGGCCGCGAGTCGCGAGTCGCGAGCCGTGGACCGTGGACCGTGGCCTTGGCCTTGGCCTTGTTCTTGATCTTGATCTTGATTTTGATCTTGGACTTGGATCTTGGGTGGTCTTTGGGCTGTTCTTTGGGCCTGGTCGAGGGCTTAGCCTTGGCTAGGCCTTGGCTTGCCTAAAGAATTTATTGGACTAGCCCAACAATGTTGTTGGGCTCGTATGTGCATATAAGGATGTCCAGGTACATTCCTCAAGCGGTTAAGGAGCTGAATACAGTCCAGGTGCATCCTGACTGTTCAAATTTAGCCAAAAATGGGTAGTAACCTCCCAGGTATAATGAGGAGGAGTTAAGGCTGCCTGACTGTTCAAATTCAGTCAAAAAACGGGCAGTAACCTCCTAGGTGTAATGAGGAGGAGTTAAGGCTGCATTTGAATTGTGTAACTCCAGTGTTCAATGCAGGCATAAATGCCTGCATTATGACAGCCCATGCAGGTGTGAGATGGCCTATAAATAGGCATGCATCTCATTGCATCAGTACATACGAAAATCGAAAGTTTTTTCTGCATACTCTGCATTTCGCATTTCATAAGTCAGTCCAGTCCTCAGCTCGATCTTGTTCGCCGGAGCTCGCCGGAATTGTGGTGCTACATCTGTCAAGACGAAAGTCGTTTTACCTTTGGAGACAAGTTGTCAAACCGAAGAGCACTACCGGGACAATATTTGTCTTGCGGGAAGAGGCCTCCTCGACTCGACTTAATATAGAGTTTGTTATGTCATTTCTTGTAGTTCAATTATTTCCTTTGCAATCTCATTCTCTACATTTCTTATCCAAGTTCTTTATAATCACAAAACGTGTAGCCCGGTTCTAACAAACACATCTAGATTTTAAGCTACAACATAATCTAGTTGTATGATAGAAGCTCGAGTTTAAACTCGGTAAGCCGGACTTAATCCGGTTCAATAAGAAAACAGGAATAAATTTTCTAATCTTATAAAGTTATTGAGTTTAACTTGATTTAACAAGAAAAACTCAAACTCACTTAACCCAACTCAACTCAACTCAACTCGACTCGACTCGACTCGTCAACTCATTTACGAGTGTGGACGACATTTTGGTGATTTTTTTGCACCGGAGAACAATTATTTTCGGCTCTTCTCCGGAATTACCCTTCTCTCATTCGCTCTTGATCGGGTCTGGATAATTGGAGAAACCCGACCAATTTGTGCGTAGCTCACCCGACCCGGATGTAAACTTTACGCGAAATTCCCGAATCTCGTTCCGCCTCTCTCCTCATCCCTCATCTTCCAAATCCTTCAGTTGAATCGACGGCTCAGATCTACCGACGCCCTCATCTGAAATCGCCGGCGATGATTTATCCTTACCACCTCAATTCATCTACATAGGCACTTTTTTTGTATTTATATCCATTGATTTGTTGAAATTCAAAAATATTGTTAACATTCTGTAATTGCTATGGGTTCTGATGATGAGGATGAAAGCCTCGCTCGGTTCCTCGAATCCGAAGTTCTCTCTGAACTCTCTGATCAGGTATACACGTCTTATCGTGTTCTTTTTTTTTTTTTTTAGTTTTGCACATTTTTGTTTCATTTCGGGTCTTTACATGTTTGTTATAATTTGATTTTAGTTATATTCATGGACTGATGCGTTTGATTTGTCGAAATTGATTTTTTTTTTATGAATTATTGTTTCAAATATTTCTCGGAAATGATGTACTGCTCAAGACTCGAGTCTTAATTATTGTTCATCAGGTTCATAATAATGCGCTCAAGACTCAAGTCTTAATTATATGTCAGCACGAAATGTAAATTCCTGTTACATGTACGTTCTTCAGCAAAATAATCAAAGAAATATGTTGTATTGATATAGATATGGCTTGTGATTCAACCTTTTAATTTTACATTATTTATACTGTGTGTGCGCGCGCATCAAAATAGCCAGCCAGCAAGCTTGGTTGTTGAGCTATGTCTTCTAGACTTGTATTTCTTTTTTTTTTTTTTGATCGGTAAAAATTTTATTGATCAAAAAGTAACGGGCCTAGACCCGAGTACAAAGCAGAGCAAAGACGAAGCTCTGAACCGATCAAAAAGGAATCCCCACCGAAAAACGGTGTAAAAGGACCCCTAAGCCCATCCGCTCTCACTAAAAACCACTTGTGGAAAAGCAGATTTTTTTTTTTTTTTGGTGAAGTCCAACTCTCCTTTTTTTGTTCTTTTGTATGGTACAAACCAGTGTTTTCAGAGGAGGACATTGTATTTGGTCAGTAATTCAAGCTGTCTAATTAAAATTAATTTTGCACTATATTATATAACATGATAATATGATAAACTTGAGTCATGTTCCATGATGTACGTGATGATTTTACAATATCGATCACGTAATGTGACATGACTATAGCAGTTATCTCGACTCAATCACCGTCTCATGATATTTTCTGTGTAACTGGAAAAACCTATGATGATGATTTTGGATCTTCATCTCATTTCTCCTTCGGCATCCGGCATAAAATTTTGCCACTTTTTTTTAATTGCATGAACTATGGTGTTAACTAATTTTAGACAATTAATTGGCACTATAATCTTTATGCCTCCGACCCCAACGTATTTGGGATTAAGGTGCAGTTGATGATGTTGATGATGATAATATGAGAAACTAATCATTTTGTGATAATTTAAAAGGATTAATTAATTAATTAGTTAATTACAAAGTAAAAGAATGTATACAACGAAGCCCGATTTTTAAAATAATCTTATTTAGATAACAAAATGCCAAGTTTCAGGTTTTATTGTACTAAAATAAGTTTAAATAAATTAAAGAAATTATAGTAAGAACAGTTTCATTAGACAGTAAAATGGTTTTACTAATGGTTCACGATAAAAAACATGGTTAAAAACTCTTTGTCGATGCAATTAACCATTGGTTATTGTGTTGTAGGAAAACTTGAATGCAGAGGAAGATGGAGTTGAGAGTGAGACGGAAGAGAGGGATGGGAAGAGGCCACATATGGAAGATGGCGAGCTTAATGAACAGGAAGAGAGGGAACAACATGAAGCAAAGAAAATCAGAATTGAGGAGGGTGAACTTAGTGATGAAGGATTATCAAAGGCGGTAAGATCATCGTCTTCATCATCTTTATCGTCTCTTGAGCTGGAAGTCGAAGTTGAAGCTGCAGTGTCGCCTTCGGTAGAAAATGATATTGGGAACAATAAAGATAATGGAAAGCTTAGTACTGAAATTAACCAGTTGTCTAAGAGGATTGAGACCGGAGTGTTCAGTGAGATGCCTCCTGAATTGTTCTTTCACATCCTCAAGTTTCTCTCTTCTGAGGTATTAATATTTGTTCTATATTTGTTCTGTCTTTCAGTGTGTGTGCGTGTGTGTGTGTGTTTCAGCCTTTTGATTTTCAGTTGTTTTATTGAGTTGTTATTTGTTAATGTTGTTTATACATGTCTGATTGAACTGCAGGATCTTGTTTCTTGCTCAATGGTCTGTAGATTCCTGAATTTTGCTGCTGCAGATGAATCATTGTGGCGTCGCTTGTTAGTACTTAGTACTCTTTCATATATGTTCCCTTTAATTATATCCACCCCCCAGCCAGTAGGAAAGAAATAAAAATGAAAACCAAACTCTGGTCCGTATTGTGGAGTTGATACCTTTATGTTGATATTTTGGATGCATGGTTAATCACTGTAATAACATCTGGTTTTCATATCCATGCGTCTTATTCTTTGCTTGTATTGAACTAGTATGTTGATGATATCTGATGAGAAGCACCTTCTTTTGCTGTTCTCGTGCATCAAGTGTCATATTCGATTCATCATCATCATCATCATCATTATCGTCATCATCTTGTGCACCTTAATCCCAACTATGTTGGGGTCGGTGGCTTGAAAATTATAGTATCAAATAATGGTCAAAATTAGTTAACATTATAAAATTATGCAAAGTACAAAGTATCAAAGTTTTACACCGGATGCCCTTGCATTCGCAACCTTCATATGAAGGAGAAATGAGATGAAATTCCAATATGTCGTATTCAAGCATGCAAGAGAAAAAAAGTCGTTACTTGTTTTTCTAGGAAGTGGATCTCTTTTATCTACATGGATTTTGGCACTTAGGTCTTAAGTGAAGGAGGTGAGAGGAAATTAAGTATTGGTAATTTATCTGTTAACCATTAATACAAAAACCTTGAAATTATTATGTATTTTCATCTATGCACTTTGAATGAGAAATTTTATAATTGGTGCTTCTCGTAGGTATTGCATGCGGTGGGGTTTATTGCTTTCTAAAAAACCACGAGAATGTGCTTGGAAGAAGCTTTACATCCAGGTAATTTTGATTTTAATATCCTGTCATTTTCAAACAAGAAAATTTGTCTTAACCATTTATAAAATGGAGGAGGATGTCTCGCTCTTGTCATTGATTTTCTTGCATGATTGCATCTCTAAGTAACACTCTTTGTTTTTCATTTTCTCGTTTCCTTACTTTTTTTCTTCATTTAGTTAATGAAGAAAAGATCTAGCTTCAAATCGAGTCCTCTGTTCCAAGTATCTTCACTGTTTAGATCCTTTCAAGATTTAAATTTTAGCTCTTGTTATGTTACCTTCACAGCGTGATGAAGAAGATATGACACAGTTTGTGTGGAATTGCCCGTCTGAGTTCAAAGAATATTACATCCAAATGCAGGTGGCAAAGAGAAGTCAAGTACCTCATCCTTCTCAGGTGAACAGAAATAATTGTTCAATGAAATGCTTTTCTAATGGTGCAAGCAAATGTGATTATTGACATAGTTCTTTAACATCTTCATAATATAATGAAAGTAGTGACATCCAAGTTTAAGAGTTTCCCTATTCTAAAAAGATAGGCCTTTTATTTATGTCCTTATATGGCTGTTTCTTGGTCGTGGATGTCCAGTTATATGCAAATCAAGCTTCATTTTGCAGCATTAACAATGGGAGGCCTCGGGAAACTCCTCCACATTTTTTTCCCTGTTTAAATTAGACCAAGGATTTCGGTGTAAAATTCCTGTACTTTTTGAGTAACTGTTGAGATCACATTGGCTGGATACCTTATTTAATAAATTAGACATGTTTGAAATGTTTGTTTACTTCAATTTGCTTGAATATAATATAAATTCAAAACGACCTGAGTTTTTCCATGAACCCAATATTTTCGCGAGTAGGTTTCTTGTGAAACCTAATAGATTGGTCTCACCGTGAGACCGGTCCCCTAATACTAGATTTTAAAAAATAAAATACAGAAAAATATTCCCTCCGTTCTTAAAAGATTGTCTACTTTTGACTTTTTGATCATTGTAACTTTTAAACTTTGACCTTAAATATTTTTTGTTTGTATTGTATAATACTTAGATGAAAACTATATCAATGAAATTACATTTCATATACTATCTATTGATATATTTTTCATCAAATATTATATAAGAAAATAAATATATTTAAGATCAAACTCTAAAGATAACTAAAATATTAAAAAATGTACCCTATCATCAACACCTTAGTCCCAACTATCTTGGGGTCGGTTGCATGAAGATTATAGTGCGGATTAATTGTCTAAAACTAGTTAACACTAAAAATTTGAAAATAAACCTTAAAAGAAGATAAGAAACTAAAAAAAAAAAAATCCTAACTGAAAAACCCAACAAAAATCAAAAACTGCAAAACCTGCAAAATAAAGCCTAAAAACTGAAGAAAAGAAAAACTAAAATTTACCGTGTTACGGAGTAAAGAGTTTTTGCTATTCAAAGCAAGAACACGATTAACTAACTGACAAAATATTAATTGACAATTCAAAATATTACAAGACTCAACTACTACCCGCCAATCACTTTGACCAACTACAATTAGCTAGTTGACAAAGACGAGAAATCAGTAAATTGCATGATCTTGGCCTTGTGACTCCAATTACACGTTTACATTTGGCGCCGATGTATGCTTTATTCCCCGGAAAACGGCATCATCATGGAGATGACACATACGAGGAATAAAGCATACAACGTCTCCAAATGTAAACCTGTAATTGGAGTCACAAGGACAAAATCATGCGATATACTGATTTTGTCTTTGTCAACTAGTTAATTTTAGCTGGTGAAAGTGATTAGTGGGTTAGTAGTTTGTAGTATTTTGAATTGTGTTTGGGGCTGCATCATTTTACACAAGCTTATGTTTGCATGACCTGATATAACAACCTTGGCACATTTGCCAAAAGTAACTTTAGTTGTCTATTCGTTAATTATTTGGGCTGTTCAATGTGTATGTGAGTGAAGAGGTTTGGGATTAAGTTGTCTTCCAACTGTTATGAACCCTAAGAAGCAGGCTTGGCTAAACTGTTGTTATCTGATGCTAAGGTTAATGATGACCGTATAATTCTTGACAAGACACTTGCTGATCAAGTCTCCATATGGAAGAGTACCAAAGGCCTGGCTGATACAGTGGTAGCGAATCATGCATGTTCTGGGAAAAGCTGCACTTACTATCAAATCGGAGATGTATTTGTTTGTGAGAAGACCGGAAATGTTCATGGTGAGAAATATATCCGTCCTTTTTTTCGGGGCATATGAAGAAGATAGGATACATAATGCTGAATAGGATTGGTCAATGACTTTGTTTTTGCAGTTTGTGATGATGCATGTAAAGAAATTGTTATGGACCCGGCTGACGAACTCTTGGTCTGCACCATCTCAGGCCGATGTTTTGACAGATTACTCTCGTCGGATGAAATGGAACCTGATGCTGTAAGACATTTTATCATGCGGACTTGTAATTTCATATGAGCAATGTGGTGAGTCTTAGGGATAATTACAAACAGACCCCTTGATGTTTGACCTAATTACAAAAAAAAAAAAAAAAGATAGCTAACTTTCTGAATTACAAAAAAAAAATCCTCCGGAGGTTTGATTCGGTGATAATATTAAGGGGTATCTTTGTAATTAACCCTACATTTTATGCTGTTCTCTTTTTTGCCCCAAGCAGCCTGGTTTCTTTTCTTTCTTTCTTTTTGTTTCATCATTTTTGTCTTAAGTTGGCCAATTTCTTCGTTGGTGGGTTGGAATTTCAGGAACAGCAGCAAGCTGGTGGTACAGATGAAGCGGAGCCTTTTATGGGATCTGGCCGTTTTGGTACGAACCATTCGTTTTTTTTTCCTCGTAAAATGTCCACAGACCTTTTTCTTCCATTGATATCACATATGTTTGTCTTACATCAGCTCGGGCCTATATACTCGGATATAATTGTGAAGACGAAAAAGAGCTGGAAGCTACCTTGAGGTTCTGCTGATCTGTTCTCATCCGGATAATTTTATCATTTTCTATGTAATGAACTGTGGGATTTCATGAATTAGTCTCATGTTCCTTCTGAATAGCCTGGCAATTTTGTTTTTGTTGGAACTTGTAGAGTAAATATTTATAACATATGATGAACCGCCATTGAGCTTTAACACCATGCAGGCTCAAGAATTAAACTTCGATTTACAGGCTCTAATTTTGATTTGAAGGTTGCGTCAGGAAGGACATCCGGCGTAAAACTTTGCCACTTTGTCTTTTGTATGAATTGTAGTGTTAACTAATTTTCGACAATTAATTGACACTATAATTTTCATGCCACCGACCCAACATAATTGAGATTAAGGTGCAGTCGATGATGATGATGTTGCCTTTATAGTACCTATATACAGGTAATTATTAAGATTGTTGTTAATGATTAAGATAAAAGAAGTTAAATTATCATCTTACCAAGCTACACTGGTAGCAAAGAAAAGTTGAGGTCGTCCGTTGGGGAAGAACTAGGGGAAAAGGCTCATCGATGGACAAAAAAAAAAAAAAACATTGCCCTGCCGTTGGAGAACGGCCCGAAAAAAGGCTGGACGGCAACTGCACAAAAAAATATATTGCTTGGTCGTTGGAGATCCGTCGGGAAACGATCAGAAAAAGAGGCAACCGTCCGGAGTTTGCGGCGACCAATTGGTGGTGGGAGTGGTGGGAATGGTGTAAAGAAGACCGGTTGTCTTTTTAATTTAATATTGTACGGGTTATTTAAAAGTTCATTATTTTTGAATTATTGATATTTATACAAAATTAAATACGAAATTATTTTTGTAATTGTACGATATTGAACCGTAGTTTCGACGATCATGATTGATCGTTTTGTTCCCAATCCAGTGAAGAAAATGATAATTTGTACTTCTACACATCGCAACAAACCGAAATATAAAGTATCATTTTAATACTAAAAAGTGAAAAGTATAAATATCGGACAGTGAGTCTCTAGATCAAAAACCTCAAAGATCTCCATCTGGGACAATATTCGTTTGCGGGTCTTGATTCGTAAAACCTTCTCATGTATTCGAAAGATGGAGAGAGAGGGGGTTGGAGGCTGGAGGATGGCCTGCTTATTTTCTTGCCATTGGAGCTCCCAAGTCGGATGATATACAGAGTAAAGTGGAGCAATATTGGGTGAGCGGGAGCTGGAATCGGCAAGAAACGTGAATATAGTGTTGGAATATAAAGCGATTTGGAATAAGATGAATTGATTTGGTTTTACAAACTAATCAACGTAAATAGCGGATTTATTTAGGCTTGTCAACTAATTAATTAAACTAAATAATAAGTAATTTAAATACACCTATTTACGCAGTACAATTGATATTCATATCTTTGACGCGAAGTGGTAGAATTATTCCTTTGAGTCGATCGAAATCTCCTTCTTGCTCCTAGTTGATCTCCTTGTGTTTCTACCTTTAGATCTTCTAGAGTATATCTCGCCTAAGATCCAGATGTGTGTGCAACAATCCACCGGATCAAACTTGGACTGCAGTGCAGAGTGACACGGCCGAAACTTGATCTTCAAGAATTACCTCACAAATTTTCTCTATTTTTCTTGAATATTTGTGTATATAGAATAATATTGTGTTAGCTAAATTATGGAATCCAAGACACAAGTCAAGATCCAGATTAAACACAAAGTAGGAAAAATCGAAAATTCTTGTTCAAGAAGAGTGAAAAATCGGCCAACCCTATTGTCCTATTTATAGGTGTTATGTGCTACTCTAGGGACCTTAAGGAGGATAAGGTAAGGACTCCCAATAGATCGCATCTTACCATATTAGGAATCCTCCTAATATTATGAGTCTATTAATATCAACTCTAGGGCTGTTAGCGGTCCGAGTGAACTCGAAACCCGGTAACGAACCGGACTGAAATACCCGGGACCGAAACTCACCCAGAAACTAACAAGTTCGGATTCGAGTTCTAAACATTGAACCGAAACCGATAAGACCCGGACCGATAAGACCGAAAAGAAACCTGGTAATAAATTAAAAAAAAAGTTTACGTGTATTTTATAATTTAT
This sequence comes from Orobanche coerulescens, assembly GCA_033398695.1. Lineage (NCBI taxonomy): Eukaryota > Viridiplantae > Streptophyta > Magnoliopsida > Lamiales > Orobanchaceae > Orobanche > Orobanche coerulescens. The sequence goes on along the minus strand of CM065818.1, from coordinate 11,681,998 downwards.
ATATTTTATACATATATTATTAATACGTTTTGCGTGTTTTAAACACAAATAGCATGCTGGTCAAGTGGTTAAAACGCTGGATTTTTGAACAGAATGTCTGGAGTTCGAATCCTGTAACCCCCATTTATGTGATTTATTTTGCTGCTGCTCCTTCATTTTCCTAGTAAAGATCCATCCCACATCGACTACTTGATAAAACCTCAGCCAACTCATCTTCAATTTAAGCCTTCCCATCCCTCATCTTAAGCTTTCATACGAGGATATGCATCCCACATCGCCAATGTAAGGAAACATCCAATTTCCTTTCCTCTATAAAATAATCTATCTTGTCTCAAAGAGTTAGTTGAGAATTATGTTTGGGTTTGGGTTTGGGTTTAAACCCGAAACCGAACCAACAAGTAAATGATTTTTTTTCTTTCGGTTTTGGGTTCCGGTTTTTCGATCCTGGTTTCCGGTTTCAGACTGGTTTTCAACCCAGTATATTTCGGACCGGTTCCGGATCTGAAATTTGAACCGGAACCCTTATCGGTTCGGACCGGATCTACCCGGTAACCTATCGGATCTGGAGAAACCGGTCTGAATCGATCCGATAACAGCCCTAATCAACTCAGTCCACCAAAGAGTTAATATTGCATTTCCTACCAAAATCCCAAATTATGAAATTTGGCTCCTTTTTGAATTAATTATTTCCCGTGTTTAAGATATCTCATATCCATTAATTAATTTAAGCTACTGACATCTTTTAATTAATTAATATACTATACATGAGTATACCACTCGGCCTTTATTATTATATCGAAAATTAATTTCACCTGCAGGGTTTAATATAATAATCCTTTCGAGTGCCTCAAGGGACATGGTCAACCCGACTGGTCGGGACACGATTTCTAGCTATAATATTAATTATCATATAAATAATATTGCCCAAAATATCAAGCATATTGAGTCAATCATTTTGGCTCTCACCAATGATAAATCAAAGCAATAAATATTAAATATATATATATATATATATAATTAAATATTAATCACTAGAATTAAGAAATAATAATTGTCTGGGATGTACGTTCTTCTTATAGTCATTACAAAAGAATCTATCTCACCTCGATCCTGTTCAACGTATACCGAATACGCTAATATATGCTAATGGTCAAGACCAACAAATCTCAAACATATACTACAACCTCACACAACGGTGTAATATTATATAAGTTGTGAACTAATTATTACTATATAAGGAACCGATAATGTGATCTTCTGTGTGACTCGACACACCACATTATCTACAATATAAAGTAATTAGACAACATTTGTATAACCATAGCGTGAATAAATATGCAAAACATGTGATGAAATGAATTAAATATTCTCATAGATAAAGACCGAAAAATTAGGTAATACAAGTAAAGTATGCTTTGATGTATACAACCCTAACATAAAGTACCACCCGATATGATGGATAAATTACTGAAGGTCAGGGTAGTTCATGGATCCACAAAAATGTTGTAGTTTGGAAGTTTAGCCGTATTGTGTGTACAATATATCTTTGACCTTGTTGGGTTGGTACCGCCACTAGAAGGGGGTTTAGATAGTGCGGTTAAGAATATAGAATTCTTTTGCGATTGCGGAAGCGATAAAGTGTGGAATGTAAATGACACAGCGATTTATAGAGGTTCGGCCAATATGCCCACGTCATCTCTGCTTATCTTTTTCTATAGGCTCAAGATAAATCTTTCCGCCTTGTCTTCTATCGATTTGAGGAAAACCGTTACAATCTTGTCTTTATGTCGGTCCAAGATAAACCGTTTTCCTTTTCTATCGGATAGGAATCAACCTTTCTAACTTTCTATCGGTACTAGAAAAGTCTTACTTGAATTTAGATTTGTGATTCTAACAATGCCGGATCAACGATCCTAATAACACTGAATCAAATCTACAATCCTTTCTTTTCTCTCGTATATCGATTGAGTGTAACTCTTAATAATTAACCTCGATTACAACAACAATAATAAATATAACAATATATGATGTATGTATACTTTGCTTGAAGTTGTTGTACTAAATAATATCAAGTGCATTGGTGCTTGAGAGTCAAACTAGCCGTTGGTCACTGCCCTCTTCATAGCGTACGCTATACGTCATCCGTAGCATACGTTGGGCCTGTTATGTACGTTAACATAACATGTTACGTACGTTATACGATGCTCAAAACAGTCCAGTAGCTACTGCCTCTGCCTTAGCATACGTTACCATATTAGCGTACGTTAACTCCAATAGATCCGTTGCATGTTTTTTGACCTTCTAGAATCAATCCAACATATTTATTTCATTTGATTTCGAATTTCACCTTGCATAGCGTATGTTGAGTACTCCTCTTTACGTATATATATATATATATATATATATATATGTGTGTGTGTGTGTGTGTGTGAGAGAGAGAGAGAGGATGGGTCAAATAAGAATAATTTTTTGGAAAAAATATGAATAAATTTGAACCATTAGGTCAAGTACGGCTTGTAGCGCTTGTAGTGGATTTGGATGTTCTTTGGCACTTTGAAATTGCGGTAAGAATGCTTCATTGAACCACATATATAGCAATTCCGGACTTCCCTCATAGTGGGTCCATTCCTAACGGTAGGAGGTGGTCCACTTGGTTGACGCCAACTAGGACTGACGGCCAGGCCACCTTATCTCCTCCACACATTAGAACGACGACCTCGTCTTTTTCGATTGTGTCATCCACCCACGGTGCTTGCAAAACTGAGTAACATTGCCTTTTTTATTCTATCGTGGTGCTTTCCCATGGGTAGCCTAATTTACTTCGGAATCAGCTTTGTACCAGCTGGGCCCATTGCTATTGAGAATGATCTCATGATGTCTTTCTTTTTTCTCGAGGTGGCAGATAAGGTCGCTAAAATTTTTAATTCTCCCTTCCTCGTTGGCAACGCGCAACTGATGAGCAATCACACTTACTCCCATGGGAAGTATGTTGAGACGATACTTGGATTGGGGATAAGCCTATTTCTTCTTTTCATCAGGTTACTGGTAGACCCCATCTTAGGATTCATGAGTTATGGGTTGATGGGACGTGGGACATGGGTAGATTGGAGTCTATTGTTGGAGAGGAGCTAGGATTTACCCCTCAGTTCATCCAGGAGATCTCCGCGATTCCCATCGCCGAGGAGGATTCGGATAGTATGTGCTGGACTCTTAGCTCTTCGGGTGCGTTCTCATTGTCGTCGGCTTGGTCTCATATCAGGGTGAGGGGTCAGGCTAATCTTGTTTACGGGGCCATCTGGACTGCCTTACTTACACCGACCACTTCGGTGTTTATTTGGCGACTTCTCATTCGACGGATATCGACTGATGACATTTTACAGAGGTGGGGCGTTTCACTGGCTTCTAGATATTTGTGCTGCTCGCATTCCCTTACCCAGACCTACCATACCGAGACCATTGGCCACCTTTTCTTGGAGAGTGATGTGGCTCGTGACGTGTGGGAGTATTTTGGCGCATGGACACATTTATCCCTACCCCATACTCAGAATATCTTTGAGCTCCTGAGTTTTTTCGCACACGGCACACACTTTAGGCACGCGACTTTCATTATTCCTTGTCTGATCCTTTGGTTCATCTGGACAGAAAGGAATAGTGCAAAGCATAGGGCGGTTACTTTTCTTTCGTCTCATGTTATTGTGCAGGTGGAGCGCCATGTTGCTTTATTGGCTTCTGCGGGGCTTATTTCATCTGAGTTTTGGGCGGGTTGCTCGCCGCCTGATCGTTTCCAGCGTGCTACATCTTCCCCCGCTCAGACTCGTCACCCCGTCCTGGTGGTTTGGCTTCGACCCGAGACCCCTTGGATCAAGCTGAACACAGATGGTTCGTTCGATAGAGACACACAGATTGCGGGTGGGGGAGGTCTGATTAGAGATCACCACGGAGAGCTCCTTCTTGCTTTCCATTCCTTTTTTCAGGCTTCTTCGAGTTTTGATGCTGAGGTCCAGGCATTGGCGATTGGATTGATTCTAGCTTCCCAGAGATCGAGACATGTTTGGATTGAGCTTGATGCTGCTGCTGTGGTGACCCTGCTATCATCTGGCCATCAGGGCTCTTGGTAGGTTCGTCACACTCTTATGCGTATCCGACACATTCTCAGAGATATTCAGTTCAGAGTCACTCACATTTTCCGGGAGGGCAACAGGCCGGTCGACTATCTTTCTGAGCTCGGCATGTCGTCCCTCAGCATTCAGACTTATACTTACGATACTGCTCCTCCGTTTCTTCTCTCCCTTATTCGGATGGATCAGCTTGGTTATCCGTCTTTTAGATTTAGATAGGTTTTTATTTTATTGATTGCTTGCTTGCCTATTGGTCCGCACATTAGCCCACAGTTTTAGTGGTGCACCTTGTATTGATCTAGCGGGCCGTAGGCACTTTAGATTTTAGGTTCCGGATTATGGCCCATTTTTGGTCATAATTCGAAGTTGAGTTATTTTAGTCTATGGGTCCGCACATTAGCCCACGGTTTGTGGTGCACTTTGTATTTCTTTAGCGGGCCGTAGATTTCTTCGATGTTTGGACCCGAATTATGGCCCATTTTGGTCATAATTCGGGGTTGATACTTTATATTTCTTGATTTCCTCTTATCTACAGGTTGGTGGGTCCCGCCTCAACCCCCCGTCCACTCTGGACGCTTTTTTTTTTTTTAAAAAAAAAAGTGTGTTGAGAGTCTTCTAGATCAAGTTTTGATCGGACTTCTTGACACCACAAAATCCAAAGATGAGGAGAATATCGAGGACGGTTTGATTATAAACGTCACATTCACATGATCTAAAAATTGAATTTGCTCCCTCATTTGTAGTTGCAATTCGGGGAATCGGTGATCATGCATATTATTAAAATGATGTTCAACTGTAACACATAATTCCTTGGGAGTTTGCAAGTTCTTATAACACTTTTTCAACAACGAATGTATATGTCGATGCAAATATGTCAGTGCATTAGGCCTGTTTTCTTGCTCGGATTCTGAGCGGCAGGCTCATTAGAGGGAAAGATGGTGGTAGTAAATCTCTTGCCGATGCATGTCAAGTGAACGTCTGAGACCCATCTATGATACTTCGTACTAACGTGGTCAAGAATTTCGAACTCATGTGAATATTGGAGCTTTGTGCCATCTGTAAAATATAAACAAGAGGAAGTTAGTCTTGCTGAATTTTCATTGACAACGTAAACAGTCATAATTGATGCTTTTAACGCGTATAACATAACTGCTACTCGATATACTTTCCTGAATTGTTAAAAAAATTGACAAAAACGGCGATATCAAACCGTACCCAAATATGTGGTGTATGCAACAACCACAAGTGTCGACTTTCACCAATTTTGTGACTCCCCCAGGACAATCACATAGTTTTCTTTGACACAGAGATACCGTCTTCTCTCGCGGTCTCATCTACCGTAAGGTAGCATGGGAGATAAAGAGTCCAAAAACCCATATCCCCAAAAGAAAAATTCTCAAAGAAAGAGAATTGAAATAGGGACAAGTTATATAATTACCTCGATAATAAAATAGGCACGTGATGTGAAGCAATCGACAGTGTGCTCCGATCAATCGGTCGATACTCGATACGACATCGTAAAATTGGGAGTAATTTTGACGGTCCGAAAAATCACAAAAGAAATTGGTGTTCAGATCTTCGGGCCGAAAATTTGAGTCGGGTCGGTCGGCTGGGTTGGGTTGGGTTGCGGCACGGGGCTGCAATCGCCTGGGCGATTCGGGCTACGGGGATAATTAGATCGGATGGCGGGAGGGGGCCAAGCGGACTAGTTGTGGTTGTGGTGCGTGGTGGGGACCAGGAAGATTAGATCAGCGTTGCAGAGGGCGGCGGGTCCGGGCGGACTGGTCGCGGCCGCGGTGCACGATGGAGCTGTATTACTGCGGTGGGGACTAGGTCAGATCGCAACAGTTTCCGACGGTGCTGATCGGGTCGGACAACGGGCGGTGGTGGTTGTACGGACTGGTCCCAGAGGGAACCGGGCAGATCGAGTCAGGCTATCGGACGGCGGGGCTAGGGCTGACTGGATCGGGGATTGGCGGAGTGGAGTCGGGCATGAGTTTGTTCGCGGCTCGGGTGCGGTAGCGATTTGGGGGGAACTAGATTGGGGCTTGGTGAAGGAGTCTGCTGTTGCGGCGCGCAGCAGATACCGGGCAGGCAGATCTGGTTGACGGGTTTCAGCGGCTGCGTCCGAGCAGGTTATCTTAGTCTCGGGTCGTAACGGCGGAGGAGAGTCGGGTTGGCATGGTGTGCGGCGCGGGTCGGCTAGGGTTTAGGCCGAGAAAAGTTTTTCGATTTGTTTCCACAATCTGTAAATATTTTATCTCTAGGGATACGTGTTGATAATATGTTTCATGAAAATGTAAGAAATCAGTAAATATAAACAAAAAAAGCAATTTATTGCATTCATAACACTGATAAATAGGGCTTCATATAGACTTTACAGCGAGAGTCCTTCCATCACTACTAGAAAAAATGCCTATAGTGACGCTCAAAAGCGTCACAATATGTAGTCTATTGTGACGCTTTTGGTATAGTGACGCTTTTCAAAAGCGTCACCTGATTTGGCGTTTCAATAGCCCATTATTGTGACACTTTCAAGGCGTCACAACAGATATCTATTGTGACACTTTTTTATATATTGTGACACTTTTTTTTGCATCAAATCAGTTAGCTTTAGTGACGCTCTTTTCGCATTCTCGAGACACTTTATGGCGTCACAAAAGTATGATAAGATGACACTTTACGCGTCGTAAATGTGATATCTTTATGGTGACATTTTCTGGCGTCGCAATAGTATACTATGGCGACACTTTCTGGCATCGCAATAGTATTGCTATGGCGATACTTTCTGGCATCGCAATAGTATGTGACACTTTCTGGAGTCATATGGTGACACTTTTTGGCGACACAATAGTATATAAGAATAGCAAAATATGAAACGAAGATGTTTAGTAGTATATACAAGAAAAACAATTTTAGTCAATTTTAAGTCACAATTGAATGCTGATTTCCAATTTGTTACATATTTGCTGAATAATTCTAGAACAGAGCAAAATACAAGTAGTGCATATTAGTAGGAAAAGGGCGACTATACCATTTTTTTCTGTCATAAATAAATACAAGCACGATAAGATTCAAAATAGAAAGGCAAGCTAATTAGGAAAGCCCTTACGCCTTTTCCCCATCATCTAAGAGAAGTCCAAGAATCAAGTCCCTCAACGTCTCGTAGCATTCAATTATTGCAAAATACATGAAATCATCATTCTTAATTTTCTTGAAGAGATCAGATCCCCTCCTCCTTGAAGTCTTTAGCCATGTCCAATGCTATTGGAATCTAATGTCGATAATAAGATAATGAGTCCAAGAATGTAAACACATTAAAAGCCCAAAGAATCGCAAACTATACCCATTTTTACCTTACTAGCGAGCAAGAAAGGAGGCCACTGGACCACCGATACATCACTTGACGAACATGGCACAAGAAGCGATTTCTCTCCTGGAAAAATCCGTTTAAATTACACTGTGACCCTAATCTAATCTAAGTGTGACAACAACCTTCATTTTTCCGATGATTTTTCAATCATTTGAACTAAGCCGATTAAAGCATACTATCACTTCTCGAGAAAACATTACCAACCTATGGCTTATCAAATCTTCATCTCTCATGGATAATATAAATTCATTCCACATCCGAGAAAACTTTGCGATGTTTCTTCTTTCCACTTTGTGTCATCCTGCCATAGCAATTAGAAATCGACAATATAATAGTTACGGTCAATTAGAAATAGTTAAGTCAATTACTCTTCAATTGCACTACCAATATAATATTTCTGACTTAGTAGCATCCACTTGTTAAACCAATCTAGCATGTCATAAACCTTCTTCAATTAGCATAGGAACAAACTATGAAACTATAAAATAGCACATACAGGTATCATGTCATACAAAAAAGACTATTCGGCTGAGTTAAAATGAATCCGGAATAAAATTGTTACCCCTCCTTTAGATGAACTAAGTGAAATAAGAGGTATCAGTATAAGCAAAACCACGACAGCCAAATCCTATTAGAGAGATTACAAAAATGGTCCTAACAGTAATCTTTAATGACACATAACAATGATAGCGCCAAATTAGGGGAGGGAAGACATGCAGTACCCAAGTGCACAGATACCTGGAAGAGTAATACGGAAAATGTAGCTCGCCAATGGCGTAATGTACTCTCACCATGTTCCTGCAATACCTATAAAACCCCAGATAGATTATATTAACTGCTCTAGTGCTAAAAAAACAGGTACTCCTGGCAAGTTATTAGTAAATTATAAAACATTAAGGAAAATAGACGAACCCATAAGACACAAAGTTCAAAATGAAGAACCAAAAGAAAAAATAGGGTAATCACTTCCTCAACAAACTACACAAGAATCATTAATTTGTACCTGAAGGACAACAGCAGTTGAAGATAATGCAAGGCCATTGCCTATGACAATTGCAGCAGGACCAGCAAGCCCAGCAGCATAATAAGCAAGCAAGCCAATGACAACAGCTGTCACAAAGACCTGCAATTAACATGCAATTAAAAGTTAGGTTTACCCAAAAAAAAAGGAAGAAGAAAAAGAAGAAGCAATCTCTTTCTGATATCATGCACTTGATAGCAGCTTCCAGTCACCTGAGCAGAGCCCAAACCAAAAACATACTTCTTCATGGAACTTAGTCTTTCAACAGAGAGCTATAGTACAAGAATAAATTAAAGGTCACCTATCAGTCCTCATATAGCTGTAAGGTGGAGATCAAATGGTTTTTTCTAAGTCCAAATTGAAAATTTATCGGCTCTACCTCAAGGCCAATATTAAATAGCAAGAAAACAACTCGAATTCAAAGAATAGTCTTAGTTCCATGTACATTGCGAATAATAGAGAGATCAAAAGGTCCAATTAAAATTCCAGTGACAAATATCCAAGAACAGATCGCCTACAATTGCAACACAAAGAAAATAACTTATATCATGGTATATACAAAATTTAAAGACACAGAGATACTTGACACAAATGTATACCACCAAAATAGCACAAATGGGACCAAAACAATAACAAATTGCTTTGAAATATGATCCACCTTTTTATGAATACTAGATAATATGCACCAATGCAGAAGCTATGTCGGAACCAAGTTTTACATATGAATCAACTGGTTATATGAAGATTGAGCTACTTGCAGCCTGAGGAAACCCTTTTCCTTTCCAATAAACCCTCAAGTTTTTAGGGGCAAACACACTCAAGTTCCACTTACCTCCAGGTATTTTTTGGAAAATAGGCACAAATATGACACTTGCAAGCAGTAACCACAACATGTCTAATAGGGGCGAAGGTCGACCTTCTAACGCCTAGGCGGCCGCCTAGGCCAATTTTTAGAACAGTGAAACTAAATCAGATTTTAGACAAATATGTCTTACACTGAAATTCGTATTTCAGGTCCTGAAATGTGGAGATGAAACTAAAAAGAGTTTTTTCATTCACCACCATCACATTAAAGATTCATATATAAATATATCAAACAATCAAGAAGCTCAAAAGACAGAATACGAGTTTTGGTAGTAACTTCATCATTGCCCTCCTTCATACCCATCCGCGAACACATTATTTAATAAATCAATTTGTATTTAGAAATAGAATGTATAGAAAAAACCGGAGATACAAACCTTACAGAGAGTGTGGAAAACAAGTAAAGCATCACATTGTTCAACAGTCATAGACTTCGGAGCCAGACCTCTGAAAGAGATTAGCAATTTTACGGCAGAAGATAGGTATAAATTAAAAGTAAGCAAATTGAGATCCTGTAAGTGAACTTTCTCAGAAGACGAAGATAAAGATACTCCAAATTTTGATCCTTACAATCCCCTGTATGATTTTGTATCGGACTTCGAATCAAACAATTGAGTTTATAAGTTGTTCTCCCAACTACACAAAATCTCATTTTTAGTACTACGGATATACCTTGTGATATTTGCTCCATCGTGTAGATCCACAGCCTTCTTAAGAATGGCCTCCAAACCCTATCACAAAAGGGTATTAGCCCAAACAATGTATCTCAAAAAGTGAACCTTGCGGAATCTAAGAGATGGCAAGTGTCGTATGATAAAAGAGTGCAAGACACAATTGAAAATCGCTAGAACATATAGGCACTACAAATACCTTTCAAGATAACTTGAAAATTGTCTTGCTGTTCTATCACAGATTACTTAAGTTCTATTCTATTCCTTATTCAACTCAACTTAATTCATAAATGCAATGCATCGATAAGGTGGCAATACCCATATCTCGATCCGACTTGAACTTCATAGTAATCAACAGGTGCATTTACGCAAAACCCATCTCTTAAGAACACTTAACACAGATGGACATTTAACTTGTCGAAAGACAAGTTTCAGTTTACCAATCCACTCATTTATCTTTCTACATTTCCAATGTTATGTATTTCAGGCAATTCCATTCAATAAGCAAATTCAATCATTCTCCCCCATGCATTTTCAGTTCCGTAGTATAATTATTTACGAAAAAGCAGTCAACGAAAACAAGAACTTACTAGGAGTTGAGTTCTATAAGGATATACCTGACAAAGATTAACGTCGGAAGCCCAAGTAACCCTTTTTGATTTCTGCGATCCTCCCATTTTAACAAATCAATTAAACTTTGATTCGATTCCAATATATATATATATATATATATATATGTATATGTATGTATGTATATATATTGAATATTCGACCGGTTTCAAGCAATCAAATCGCCGACGTACAGCAACGCGAAAATGTCTACATAGGAAAAACCTAATTGCCGTGTAAATGGAAGTATCAACGTACCTTCATATCCGTGCCACCAGCAAGATTCTGAAATCCTTCCTCCTCGTGGGCGTGACCGAGTTCAAAGACAAATGAAGATACGCGCGGAAATTAGAGGCCTACCGAAGAAGAAACGATTCTTGATATGGACCGATTTTTTCAGAGGTAATGGAGCGGAGATAGAGATGAGAGATTTGAGAGGTAATGGAGATGGAGGCAGCAGATAGGTTTTGATACACGATTAAGAGCGGTGAAATGGAAAAGAAAATTATGTTTAGCGTCACAAAATATGATTATAAAATTAATAAGACATTAAAGTGTCATTATAGGTACATATAGCAATACTTGTTTAAAAGTGTCATAAAAAAAGTGTCACTATAAGGGTATTTTTCTAGTAGTGCATACATATTATTCCTTACAAGAAAAGACCTCTAATAGAATCCTACTACCTCTAAAAGGATCTAGAACCATACATCTATATGTCCTATTATAAATGTTATTATGTAAGACACAAACAAGGCAACGACATAATCGTAGTTTCCAAAATATGAGTATATTTTTTTAGGTATAATTATATATAATCATGTCCGGGTTGTTAGTGAGGCCCGTGAGGCGGCCGCCTCAAGCCGAAGAATTATAGGGGCCCAAAATTTGAACATAATTCTATTACATATAAATTAGCTTATAGTTAGAAATACTTATTGGCTTGGCTGTAATTGACAATTTCAAATTTCTGCACATTCAAAATCACCCAGGATCGATCCCACTTTATCCACTATTTTTTTTATTTAATTTACTTTTTTCTTGCTCCTCGTAACTCGGTTGAAACAGTAATTCATGTGTATAAATCTTCATTTATTTGTAAATATCCTCCACATGCATAATAAGAAACCTAAAAAAATTACTTTGTTTTCCGATCAAATGAGAACGACTTTTAGTTATTGCAATCAGGTGACATTGGTAACAAGTAAATTTTATCATTATTACTAATATGTTATAAAAGCAACATGAAAGTGACATTTCAATTACATTTTATTTTTATATACTGTGAATGACTATTATGCACCTTGTAATTATGTAATTACGATTGTGTCATCTGAAATTTTCCTATAAATATGACTTCAGTTATTAATGAAAAACATACCTGAGAATCATTCTCTATTCTCTCTCTAAATTTTCTCTCTACAATGTTTTGATATTTCATAACACGTTATCGGCACGACTCTAACCATTTGAGTAATATGATGAAAGTATGCTCTACAGTTGCATTCCCTGGATGAACCTCTGTATCAGAAATCGAATTATTATAAAGAATCTTAAGATCTCTAAAACTTCCAATTTTTGTTCTTTCATCTTCACCAATATCATCTTCCAATTTCTGAAAACAAACTAGCATCAAATCTGAAGAGTTGGAACACCGACATGTCGCAAGAATATCTCCCTATAATCAGCCCCTTCATCATGATAAATTCAAACTTATTTATTGGATTTGTTGGCCAAACTCATGAGCTATAAAGTCAATGGGTGGAACACTCATGAGAAACATCCACATCATCTTCATCCAAACCATTCTACACGGGAATCCTCTGCCAAAGTTTCATCCGGACACCTTGGACCAACCACCACCGGCGGGTCTAATCTCAAATCCTCCGGTTCCACCTCCAATCTCTACTCCACCGGCTTCAGATCCAGTCACCTCTCTACCGATGCTGGCATTGATGGCGGAACAAATAAGCTCTCCGATCTAAGTCTGTCGTTGCCTGATCGTCGTCAGTTCGCAATCACTTGTCTCATCGGGTCAATCCTATCCGACATCTGGTGGGTGGATATATATTCAGGTGGAGGTGGGTCGAAGGGGAAGGAAGAAAAGGCGAACCATTCAGGACCTAATCGGATGGTGGATTCGCGGTCGATTCTAGACGACTTTGTCGCAGATTCAGCAACGACGGTGATGCAGCACCACAGGAAACGGTGATCACAATTTACTGAGGTATTCATCAATTTTAATTACATAATGAAAATGGCTTCTTGTCGATAACAAAGGACAGACGGCGAAGAATAATTAGAAAAGAATGAAGAAGAATCAAAATTGCAAAAGAAAATGAAAGATATGATATTATATTTTTCAATGAAAATGACGTTATCGATTGGCAGCTGGGAAATTTAAATATTGGAAAACAATATTCATCAACTTGCGTTATTTTTCTATTACCTTATACCAACTTTGACAGAACGGACCTACAAACTGGATCTTTTGAGACTAATTTTTGATGACTATAACGTTCCCGTTCATCCTTAAATTGTATCCACAAAGCCATTAGTTCACGATGAACGTATCCACTGGGATGTGTATCAAGAATCTGTTGGATATCATGATCCATTTATTCCTTACTCAATCCATCCTTGATAAATGCTATTTTATCTTCTCGATTTTTGGATACAAACCCCACAGATTTGCATCGTGTGTCACATGTCCATCGAGCACATTTATAGCACCTGTAATACCTAGGATTTTCGTTCCAGTTATTTTATATTTTTCTTCGGATATTTCCCGGTTGTTGAGCGCTGATATTATTCTTCTCGACTACTAATTTTGTGTTTATGGTCGTATGTGGTGATTTGTTATCCGTTGTTTTCATTTCGGATCGATTTTGTTGTCCACGAGTGTTTTGTCGTGTTTGTTCCGTGCGTTTTAGGATAATCGAGTCGTCGGTGTTGGGATTCGGTGCCTAAATCGAAGGCCCAGTGGAAGTGGTAAAACGAAAATTAATTCGATCCGAATCCCTACGAGGATCGATCTGTAACACCCCAAACTAGGCGGATATTACAGTGCCGTAGATCCCCAACTGGGACCCACCAGGCAAATGAAAATGAATGAATTACATAGGATAAATTTAGTACCGAACCACATTACAACAATAATTACTCCGATGAGGAGTTTAGTTACAACACACCAGGACAATACCGAATACTAGTGTATTTTATATGAAGATAAAATACACAACACTGAATGAAACGGAGTATCCAAATGAAAGTCTGCAGCGGAAAATAAAGGACAATAACATGAATAACTGAAAGATCGGGGGCCCCTACTAGTATCATTGGGACTCCTCGACATCAACATGCTATTCCCGTGCTTTTGCCTTGCCATGACCTGAAAAACAAAATCCCGGGAGTCGATTACCGAACACAATCCTCAAGGGTTGAAAATACACAATCATGATTATATCTGAAGTTATGAAATATCCTGTCGAAACATACGCAATCAAACATGCTATATGAATCAACTAACAGTACGGCTCAAAGGGTGGTACCACACTACGCCCGGGATGGAAATGTGTCCGTGCACAAGCCACCAACGAGTATCGATCGAATACACGTGTGGTCTTGTACTGTCGATCTCACGAGACAATATGACTCGTGTGCACGATCTATGTGAGGCCAACAACCAACACACGACTTAAACGTGCCCGACATGAAAATCCAACACATACCAACCGGCACGCCAGTATGACCCGGAATGCCACGATATAACAAAAGTGACATCGAAAATGAATAATGACTCACCGAGGTGGAATGGTAGTGAAATAAATGACAGCTCAATGAAAAGATTGGAACCGTCGTTCCTTATGACTGAAGTGATTAATTGACAATAACAAGTTTGATACGGTTAATACACTGATGAATGAGTTATGATTATGAATGAACAACAACAAAAGGGATGAGTATCCTTTTAACCGAGTAAGAATTACCTTACACAACACCGGTGACAATTATCCTTCCACGAACAACGTCCTAATAGAGATATCGGTCGCTCGAACAACCTTGAATAACACAATAACCAACAATCCGTTCAACATACGTAACAAACATGAATATAACGAACTCAACACGTCGATACGACTAAACCAAGTCCATTGAGGCATTAAATCAAACACGTTGCGTCCAAACTCCGATTGTTTACAATCAAACCTCAATATACCAATATCAAATCCCCCAAGAAGTGTTTCAAACCAACAAAACATCTTCAATACGATTAATAATCCAAAACGAATATCCAAAAATGTGATTATAACGACAATTAATCGAAAACCCCTAATTTCAACTCGATAATCAAAGTGTTCTTGAATAATCCCTCAATAGTCCAATGAATCCTTATACAAACTTATAATCATATACATATCCCTTCATATAACATGATTATAACGTCCAAAACATCATATCTCAACACAAAATCGAAATCCAAGGTGTTGAAGAAATTACCTCTTGAAGATCCAACCACTTCGATCCAATGAAAACGTGTTAAATCGACTATCCAAGCTTCCCAACAAAATAGGATGATGAAATCCGAATACACAAGTGATTGATGATGCCAAAATATCTCCCTCAAGCTCTCTCTCTCTCGGACAAGATGAAGGAAATGAGAAAAATGAGGAAAAGTGTCCCGGCCAAACCATATATACTGCCGGAAGTTACGGCCGTAACTCGGCCCTCTTACGGCCGTAACATTCCAGGTCAACGGCCTTACGGCCGTAACCGGCCAACTCGTACGGCCGTAACTCGGCTTCGTCAAAGCTCGCCAGCACTTCTTACGGCCGTAATCGCTCCTGAGTTACGGGCGTAACCCGCCTTCGTCAAAAACATCCGCCGACATCCTTACGGCCGTATCCGCACACCTTACGGCCGTAACTCGGGTGATACGGCCGTATCCGGCCAACCTTACGGGCGTAAGCCCTCTTCGTCGAAAATGACCAGGCACCTTGCCTGCAGCGTACGGCCGTATCCGGCCAAGTCTTACGGCCGTATCTCCCTCGCCTTACGGCCGTATGCCGAAACCCTTACGGCCGTAACTCGCCTTCGGCCAAAAACGTCTGGGCACCCTGCTCGACACGTACGGCCGTAACCGGCCAGCCTTACGGCCGTACCTCCCAACTTACGGCCGTATGCCGATATCCTTACGGCCGTAAGTCCCGCTCGTCCGAAATGGCCCGGAAACAACGAACGTCAATTACGGCCGTATCCGACACTCCTTACGGCCGTAACTCGTTGCTGGACAAGATGAAAATTCCGACAACTCCAATTTCTCGCTACGATCGATGAATGATTCGACATACCAAACGTTTGCGAACGCGAACAAGTCCAACACATGCCAAAATGATACTTCCAGCACAAGACTACCAATCACGATGATAATAATAATACTCCCGTTCCGACACTCAAACGGAGATGAAATGACGATCGGTAACTGATACACGGTTACAACATGCCAAATGAACGCAAATGAATGAATCATGAATGATGAATGATTATTAATGAGTGAAAATTACTGAGTGATGATTACTGACTCATAGTTACTGAATGATAATGAATGAATTACAACCGGGTATTACACGATCGAGCTACGTATAAACGAAAACACAAGAGATGTAAGAAACTCACCCTTGTAGTCCGTTGATTAAAGCGATTCCTTCTCTTGAGCTATTCCCGAAGCTTTAGTTGTATATCCCTACGATTCAATGTGCTCCAAGACCTTGGATGATCCAACGTCGAAAATACAACGCCTCTACTTGCCACGCGCCGGAGAAACGAACGAGATGACGATCACCTTTCTATCCTCCAAGGATACGGCTAGAGCTAGGATGATGAAGCCTTCAATTATAACACTCTAAGTGTATAATCTATATCTCACTTTTATTTTCTCCAAGAAAATATATGAATGTATAATGAAGAAGATGATGAATAGTATGAAGCCTTTGGAAACTATTTCCTCTCATTTTCTTCTTGCCAAAAACATGGCTTCAAGTGTCCCTCAAAGAGATTTGGTCTTCATACATATATTCTTATCATATCACCCCATATCTCCCATCTTTTGACAATATCACCAAAATGATATTTGTCCCCTTGATATGTCACAAAGCTAGTACCCACCAAGTGAAGACTAAGACAATGGAAGGAGTAGGTGACTTGGGGCGGCCATCTAGAAGGAGCCGGACAAGTTCAGTCCGTTTCGGACTCCCGAGAGTCCAAACAGATAAACTCTGATTCCGTTCCGATGTATTTATATCGATTAATTAATCCAATTAATTAATCATATCAAATACATAATAACATAATTAATTAATCCAAGAAATAATTATATTCATGAATTAAATTAATCACCCAATAATATATTTAATTCATTTGACCGTAAATCAATTTATCCAATAAATCGATTCAGACATCCAATGTCCCAAATTAGATATCTAATATCTAATATTCAGAATGAGATAATAAGATTGATTCATTCCGTCGTTAATCCTATTGCGCGACTCGGTAGGTCCGTCTCGGTCAGCAATGGGAGGAACCAAAGAGTAGTAGCACCACCTAGCCAGCCTGGCGGCCTACACTGTACCCCAACTGAGAACGAATGATGGGATCATTCAAGAACCATTCTGTCTTGAATACCAGTATACGTATAAACCCTTCTTTCAAATGTCCCGATCAAGTTATAGGGTCACGGTCAGTCAAACCCTATCTGTACTTGACGCTATGCATGCGTTAATAGAAATCGAGATCATCGAGCTCTCGTGTATCTAATACAACTAGCTCCAATGCTTTGGCCAAAGACTTATGATCTCATCTGCCAGTAACCGCATAGGACATTTAACCCGCTCACTAACGGGAGAAAGAATTTCTATCTTGGTATTCAGTAGGACCTGCTACTTGCCCGTCAAGATGCACGTCGAGGTTGACCCCCACCTTTCGGTTTATAGGGTCGAACTACTCTAATGAAAATCTTGACGTCACAAGCACATCCCCACTAAATCCTCAAGTCGAAGGTTCACGAATACCTATCACAACCTTTCGATTCCGTCATTGACTGTCCCGGAGTGAAATCTGTGTGACGAATCGAGGGTGAGTCGGTTCGAGTACACTAATTCAATTAGCATACCTACAACGTGTGCTTCCACTAACCATTAGCATTCGACAGGCACTCTCTATGTCAAAAAATACGTCATACAAGTCTTCACATAAACTTAACGCCCAGTCAAGTTTCATCGGGGCCTTGCCCTTTCCCTTGAAGTCCTTAACTTGTGGTCCCGTCTGCTTCTTGGTCTTTTTCTTCTTGTTCTTAGACCTCCGAGGTCCAGAAGAAATCACAAGGGCATACTGCTTCATCCGCGGAGTCTTCATCTGAGACTGAGCAGTCACCAGTTTGTTCATTAGCGCAGCTAAGTTACACGCAATCTCATTGCAGTTGAAGTTCATAACAAACTGTGATAAGGAATCAGGGAGAGACTGTATGATAAGGTCGGTTTGAAGAGAAGTATCAATTTTAAAATCAAGAGCCTCCAATCTCTCGATCATGGATATTATTTTGAGGACGTGTTCCCCAACCTTCTCACCTTCCTTCATCCTTGCACCGAACAGTTGCTTGGATATCTCATATCTAGCAGTTCTGCTGTGCTCACCATAAAGCTCGGTTAAGTGAGATAGAATCTGCCTAGCAGAAATTATTTTCTCATGAGCTCTCTGAAGCTCATTAGACATAGAAGCCATCATGTAAGCACGGACTTTTATGTCATCCTTAACCCACTTTTCGTGGTTTTCAATCTCTTCCTGATTGGCTCTGGTCCGCACAGGAGGCGCCGGAATGTCCGTCTCCAAAATGTATCCCAGTGCCTCTATACTGAGGACAATCATCAGATTGCGGAGCCAATCCACGAAGTTAGGTCCGATCAAGGTGTTCTTTTCGAGTAGAGTGGGTTCATTGTCATATTGAGAGTTATGTCTGCATTAAGTACGACAGATTAATTAGTGACTTGTTTAATTATGATCTGAGTATAGAATTAAGGTCTTTTCTATTCTTGTTACCCAGCTCCCACTATTTTTATCGGAATAACACACTCCCATGTGAAATTTGGAAGTATCGTCGCTATACTTCATAGTGGTGATCGAGTTCTTTATAAATCTTAATAGAGGGCAAGCAAATAGGTTTCTAGTCTATTAATTTTCATAAAGTGGTGTCCAACACCAACCCATCTAATGGATGATTCGATCTTCTTTTTCCCCTTGTTCACTCCCCTCAACCTATACGGTTTCTATGATTCGTGAACAAGTTAAGTTTATACCATCGACGCAAATCAATTTCACAATTGAATCTTATCCGGCAACCTATCAGGTTTCTAGGGATAAACTCCAACCGAAGGCATCCAATACGCTCCCGGTAATTTATCCGTCCTCCCCGAACGACTACCCCGATAACTCGGAAGCATAGCACATCCGCTTTGGAGTTCAATTTCCCGAAAGCTCGATGGAGGGAAGGAAACCTTGAAACCTTATAAACTTAATAATTTGTCGTGGGAGAATTTTCGCGATTAATGTTACATTTTGCACATTAATTCATTTAAGCACGTTTGTGGCATTCATACAATATGAAACAACCATTCACAACCTAGTTGCTACCAACATGTGGTTCATGGACCGTTCCTAGAAAACAAAAACTCCGTAATCTAATTACAAGTCTTCGTCTGGAATCTTCGTCTTTTCAAAACGGATCTTCTTCCGGTCTTAGTCATTACATATAAATTTTACATAAGAAAAATTGCATCCTATACAAATTTTCTAGTAAAATAAATAGGCTCAAACGGCCTTTACAACCCAATCGAATAAAACCGAACGATTCAAAACTAAATCCATGAACCACATCCACATTCAAAAGCATTCATCCAATAAATACTAAATAAATAGATTACACATTAAATATATTGATCCAACCAATATAAATAAATAACCATCTATTAGAATTAATCCAATTAATTCACAAGCATGGTAGTTTAATTCGTTCGTATAAACCGGACGATAAATAATTCACAATAATAAATTTCCTCAAAATAAAATCACCAAGTATTTTATTTAGTCAAATTAAATCCAAATTAATTGCCGGAAATTATTATAACGAAATATAAACACAAAATGGAGTCGAAATAAAATCGCTGCCTAGCCCGTAATTAAAGATCACAGTAGGTCCTTTGCCGAGGCCGTCGCCTGGCGGTCCAACACCCCTGGTGTCACAGGGCGCTTTCCATATTATTCGGAGTACCCGGGATTGCCCCGGACTTACAAAGGATTACGTTGGATAGTTGCCCTGCGACACGAATAAGGTTGGGGACGTGCGACAGTGGTCGGCATCCGGAGTGTGTCCGTGCGCAAGCAGGATATTGAGTCGTTGAGCAGAGGGCTTTAAGAAAATAGTTTCGTGGAATGCTTGGAGTGGGGAGTTCCTTGGAGTGTTGGGAAAGTCTCCACCAAGTTTCACAACTAGACGGTTCCGTTTGAGTAGCGAACGATGCGAAGTATCGAGTTGCTGCAGTGCAGTGGCATTGTAGTAGTTTCAGAATATTGCAGAGGCAATTCCTCACTCCTCGAGTATCGGATGGGGCTGAAACTTTGAGGACTTATAGATAATGTCGTAAGCTACTCTACGGTTCAAGCGTATAAGGATTTGGAGTTCGTATGAGGGAGTTACACCCGATGTGCTTCCTCGGCCAATCAATGTCTAGTGCAATTACAAGGGAATACTTGTCTAAGCCTATTATAGGGGGGACAGTCCTCATATGGGCAATGGTGGGCAAGCGGCCAGTCTTCCTCGTGCTGTCGAGCACCAAGCGTGCAATATTCCTAGAGGTAAGGGGGCCTCTAGGGAGCCAACTCTAAGCATTCGAAGTGTGCGAGGAGTTCCCGAGCGAGTTGGAAATCGTTAGGGCGGCGTAGGACCTATGTGGTCTGTGTTGGGCTTAAGGTTGGTATGGAGGCTCTAGTGTGACCGGAGGGATGCCGTTGGCCATATAACACTTCCTCTATGTCGATTGGGCAATCGAGGCACTCATTAAATCATACGCCTCGTGAGCTTACTCGTAAGCATTAGCTATCGGTTCCGGCTATGCTGCGGGGGATCGTTGGCTTGTACATGTGGTTGCGAGACAACACCACATTGCGGATTGAAGGTAATATGTCGGTATGCGAAGTAGTCCCAAACATCATGAGGGGCAAATATCTATTGATGGCATGAATCTAAGCCAAGATCTAAAAGGTTGTCCGTCTCGGGTGAGGTACTCTCAAGGGCGCCAAGGTACTGCACCTAGGAAGTCCCGAGTGAGTGTCGAGCACGAGGAATTGTACTTCGGGCATGCGAGTGACCCTTAGTTCCGAGTGCCATGGCGGGTTAAGCTTGAAGGGTATGAGATACCGGCCCTTAGTTGGTCGGAGGCAAAGGACAGGCGGGTGCCTAGCATTTTACGCACCACAATGGACCAGTGCATGATATCTCTAATGTTGGTATTATATGAAATCTCGTTGATGGTAGCCGGACGGAGACTCGGAAGTCTCCTAGGCGCACGGGTGATTCGTGATCCGGCCTGAGTCGACGGCTGAACCTCGATGAGCCGCACCCGTGACACTTGGCGGTTCAGGCGGCCGGGCGTGATTTTCCGACTCTTTTTCGTCCCGATTTCAAAAATTATATTTTTCTAATTTTAATATTACCCATATAATTCAGTTTTAATAAATAAAACCGATTTATATAGTAACATAAAAACATGAAAAAATTAAATTTTCGACGAACAATTAAAACAACGAATTAAACGGTCGTGATTCCAAATCACTAATCATTTAATCAAGCATTCCAAATGTTATATATCGTATATACGATCGCAAGACCTACGCTCCGATACCACTGTTGGGATTCGGTGCCTAAATCAAAGGCCCAGCGGAAGCGGTAAAACAAAAATTAATTCAATCTGAATCCCTACGAGGATCGATCGAGCTACGTATAAACGAATACATAAACGAAAACACAAGAGATGTAAGAAACTCACCCTTGTAGTCCGTTGATTAAATGGATTACTTATCTTGAGCTATTCCCCAAGCTTTAGTTGTATATCCCTACGATCCAATGTGCTCCAAGACCTTGGATGATCCAACGTCGAAAATACAACGCCTCTACTTGCCACGCGCCGGAGAAACGAATGGGATGACGATCACCTTGCTATCATCCAAGGATACGGTTAGAGCTAAGATGATGAAGCCTTCGATTATAACACTCTAAGTGTATAATCTATATCTCACTTTTATTTTCTCCAAGAAAATATATGAATGTATAATGAAGAAGATGATGAATAGTATGAAACCTTTGGAAACTATTTCCTCTCTCTTTTCTTCTTGCCAAAAACATGGCTTCAAGGGTCCCTCAAAGAGATTTGGTCTTCATACATATATTCTTATCATATCACCCCATATCTCCCATCTTTTGACAATATCACCAAAATGATATTTGTCCCCTTGATATGTCACAAAGCTAGTACCCCACCAAGTGAAGACTAAGACAATGGAGGGAGTAGGTGACTTGGGGCGGCCATCTAGAAGGAGCCGGACAAGTTCGGTCCGTTTCGGACTCCCGGGAGTCCAAACAGATAAACTCTGATTCTGTTCTGATGTATTTATATCGATTAATTAATCAAATTAATTAATTATATCAAATACATAATAACATAATTAATTTCTCCAAGAAATAATTATATTCATGAATTAAATTAATCACCCAGTAATATATTTAATTCATTTGGCCCTAAATCAATTTATCCAATAAATCGATTCAGACATCCAATGTCCCAAATTAGATATCCAATATCTAATATTCATAATGAGATAATAAGCTTGATTCATTCTGCCGTTAATCCTATTGCGTGACTCGGTAGGTCCGTCTCAGTCAGCAATGGGAGGAACCAAAGAGTAGTAGCACCATCTAGCCAGCCTGGCAGCCTACACTGTACCCCAACTGAGAACGAATGATGGGATCATTCCAGAACCATTCTGTCGTGAATACCAGTATACGTATAAACCCTTCTTTCAAATGTCCCGATCAAGTTATAGGGTCACGGTCAGTCAAACCCTATCTGTACTTGACGTTATACATGCGTTAATGCAAATCGAGATCATCGAGCTCTCGTGTATCCAATACAGCTAGCTTCTAACGGGAGAAAGAATTCTATCTTAGTATTCAGTAGGACCTGTTACTTGCCCGTCAAGCTGTACGTCGAGGTTGACCCCCACCTTCCGGTTTATAGGGTCGAACTACTCTAATGAAAATCTTGACATCACAAGCACATCCCCACTAAATCCTCAAGTCGAAGGTTCACAAATACCTATCACAACCTTTCGATTCCGTCATTGACTGTCCTGGAGTGAAATCCGTATGACGAATCGAGGGTGAGTCGGTTCGAGTACACTAATCCAATTAGCATACCTACATCGTGTGCTTCCACTAACCATTAGCATTCGACAGGCACTCTCCATGTCAAAGAACACGTCATACAAGTCTTCACATAAACTTAACGCCCAGTCAAGTTTCATCGACTTGCGAACGATTAAGTATTTGAGCTATAAACCTTTCCAGTACCTACCCCCTTATCCAATAAGGAATGGAACGTTTTGCTCTCAAAAACACAGACTAGTTTCTATATGTATATTTACTAGTTAGGAATGCCAATAACTACCAGTAAATAAAGAAACATTCATTGCCTTATATAAATGATTTACATAATTACAAGTACAATGCCATCACTCAACATCCTCTGAGTGGCATTCGAGGGTATACTCCTAACAGTACGGTCATGGTGGTTGGGCCTTTGGCCGGACGATTCTGCGGCGAGATCGGCAAGGTGGTCGGCCTTGGCCGACAATTTGCGGCGAGAACCGGCATGGCGGTGAGCCTTGGCCCAGGCGAGTGCGGCAGGAACCGACATAGCGTACGCTACTGTCGGAAGGCTGCACGCGCTAACTCAGCAGGAATAGTGCATGCTATTCGGCCGACCAGCGCACGCTATCGGGCTGGGCAGAGAGGTTTCTGAGGTTCTGGACTCGGGGAGGATCGGCAGGTAGCGCACGCCACTGTCGGTCATTGCACGTGCTAGTCGGTAGGTGTAGCGCACGCTATCGGCCGCCCAGCGCACGCTACCTAGCCGAGCAGTTTAGTCCAGTGGGTTCTGGACGGATCGACTAGCACGCTAGCGTCCGCGCAGCGCGCGCTACCGCGGTCGGAAAAAAAGGTTCTGGACGGGAGGGTGGTCGGCAGGATTAAGTCAATGCGGGCCCCGACCGAAGGTTCTCGGCCGAGACTGTCCGTTAGCGCATGCTACTCGGAACCCGTAGCGCGCGCTAATGCGCGTGTCTATAAATATGACCGAGCAGTCATATTTTCACTCATTTTTCATTTCCTTTCTTTCCTGTCCGCGGCTGGAGTCGTGGAGAAGTCGAAGACATGTTGTTATACTATGAATCCATGAAGTTCTGGAGTTCATATCATCGATTAATCATTCCATAACATCATTTGATCAAGCGAATCAAGGTAAGTTTTCCTAAAACCTTAGTTTTTGGGAAATTGGGGGTTTTGCTTGATTTCGCCTGTTTGATCCGTAATAACTTAGATTAGTGATGGATTGTTGATTATTAAGTTATATTCAACCAATTTCCTTGTTGTTCCATGGTTCGATTACTAAATATTCGTCGTTTTGTTGAGTTCCTAATCAACGCCTTGAAGGTGTTCGGTGAAAGTTCCTAGAGGGGGTTTCGGGCGTTCTACGATTATTCTTCCTCGTACGATCGATGATTATTGATGATATGATGTTAGGGTCAGGTTCCTTGTGAAGAACTCGAGTCGCAACTCTTTCATTCGTTGTTTTCCGATCGATCGTGTTATCGTTGTTTCCGCACGAAGAATTGTAGGTGTTCAAGGTTTCCCGGTTGAGATGTGTTCATCGGAGTATCCGGTATCGATTATCGAGGCAAGTATCTTGCCCATACATTACGTGTTTTGTGGATATAATGGTTGGTAATCGACGATATGTGCTAAATGAATGTTTACAACCATTTTTCAAAAGAATCGGTATATTTACAATCACGGTTTTCTTAAAATATGACTCTTGTGTTTGGGACTTAATGTGCTTAATTGACTATGTGTGTTAGTGTTGAGTATAGGATCGCCTTAATTTCGGGTGATGCCATTATGTGTGATTATGACGTAGCTAATTTAAAGTTCAATCCTTTTGTTAAGAATTGTGCATGGAGTCATGTGGTTATCGATGAATATGTGAGTTGTGTGATATTGGTTGTGCCGTTCGGTGCTGTTGAGATAAGTGTGCTTCCTTGTTGATGGTATTAGTTCTGGGTCGTGAGTATGTGTTGGATTATTTGGCCATTCTAGCAAAATACCTCGACTATATATATTGTGATTGACTCTTGAGGATTGTAGTTTTGGAAATGTGAACTGATGAGAGTTGTAAGATTGTTCTCGGGTACTCTCACTCGGGGTTGACTCGACGGGGTCACACGGGGACCTGGTGGCTTAGCGGCTGGACCGGGTCGCGAGAGTTACTTCGAGTGGGCATTCTCACCTGGGGTCGCTCGACGGGGCGCACAGGGACTTGGTGGCTTTACGGTGGGACCGGCGGCTGGAACGGGTCGCGATAATTGCCAGAGTGTTTGTACTGATGATTAATTGTGATATGTCCGGAGTATCACAATGCTTGGTGCTCGGGGTCGAGAGACATTATATATCGAGTCTTGGTGTTTGGATAAAATGGCATAAGAATAATGTATTATATGTAATGTGTCTTTGGAAGTGAATTGAAGTGGATGATCGGGTCGTGGACCCTGTGTTTTGTGACAGGAATGGTTGGGTCGTGGACCCCGTATTTTGTTAACGGATTTACATTTTGTAAAATGAACTTTGGGGCTGTGACCCTAAGTGGCTTTCAAGGAATTTGGAACTTTTCAATCACAAATGTTTTCGAAACTCCCGAAATTTGGAAGTGTTTTCAAAGTGCTTACTTGTTTCGTTTCTACTTTCAAGACTTGAACTATTTTAATTAAACAAAATATCTAGGGAAGTCTTTCGTTGTATTCTCGGAATGTGTTGTGTATGGCTCGTATTTGCAATTTATACTTGTACTAGCAAAACAGTGGAGTTTTGCTAACCCCCGAGTATTCGGGGGGTGGATATCTGTTTAGCATCCAGGTACATGCAGGTTTGGGAGCAAAACACAGGATCGGCGCGAAGGATGATGGAAGGCGAATGATACTAATCACACGAAGGCCAGTTTTGGATGCAGTTAGTCGGAGTTCGTGTATGGTCTTTTCCGTTGTCGTACTTTTTGTTTGTGAGTGTATTTTACCCTTGCATGGGTATGAGTCGAGATAGAAATGTGTATTTTTTACTTGTATATTAGTGATGAAAGACCAAGTTGGTCTATTGATTTGGTATTTTATCATGTCGGTATGTAACTTATTGTGTGGTTTCGATGGCTAGTCTGGTGGATCCTCATGGAGAGGGTCTGCGGCGTGTAATATTCCCGGTTTGATTTTGGGGGTGTTACATTTATGGTATCGGAGCTTAAGTTGCGGAAACCTAGGCTGTCGGGTCCAGTCGGGTATTGTCGTGTCTTGTCCTGTCAGATTGTGTCTGCCTAAGTAGTGTCGCGACGCGTCGTCAGAGATGTCGGTCGTGATTAGTATCAAGGTGCAGCCATCATCTTCGTGCGACCTGTGGGTGTAAGTCTCCCTACTATATTGTGCCTTGTGTTATACGAGCTTGTATGATTTTGTGTTATGACGTGGAGTCCAAATGTGATTTGTGATTATGTGGCCTATACTTGTTTGATCCTCGTATTGTGCTAGAATGAAAGTGGTGCCAGTGTGTGTGTGTGTATATATATATATATATATATACATCCTGGTATAAGTCGTTTTTACAAGAGTAATGGTCTTGGTGTGGTTACGCAAAGAAAAATTCATCAATGTGATATTTTAAAGCTTTACATGTTTTTGGGGAGTCACGTAAATTTTGTTTTAAAACATCCTCCAAAGGGGGGGAAAAAGTTTGATTTTCGTATGATGACCTCAAGGCCAAAATTTTTTGTGGAGAATTCGAACTACCGATATTTCATTTGCATTTTGTATTGTAAGTTTTCAAAACACGATTTTTTTTTAGATTCGAATGTTGTTGTTGTTTATTTGTGACCTTCGATTCTAGTTATGTCGTATATATGTTCGCGATCATGTTGCTGAGTTGGAGCAGCTAGCGTACGCTAAGTGTGAGGCTGACACGCGCTAATACAGCATGGGTACCGCACGCTAAATATTTGTTGTAGCGCGTATTAGTTAGCCTGGACTGAGGCTAGAGAACCGCATTTCTTTTAGCCGTTAGGCCTAACCTTTGCAGTCAATCACCCGTGACTGTATTCTATGTGTGTTGTCTAGTAATGACAACTGTTTTGTATGAATGTGTGTTATGACTTTTCGTTGCGCTAAGTGATAATTTATTTTGTTCAGTGAATTGATAAAATAATGTCTGCTGTGTGTGTGTTCGAAAATGCTTTCCTGAAACTTTCATAAGTTTGTGCAAGTTGCGGAAAATCAATTTTCGAAACTACTTTGACGGTGCGATTAATCGGCGGCTTCGTATGAACCTTGGAAATTATTTGAAATTTGCGAGCCGGCCTAGGATTCTCAAATAAAACCTCGACGGTATCTGAAAGAGTTGTTTTAAAGTGCCTTTGGACATTCTGTAAAATGTTACCGTCGTTGATTTTTGAAAAGTATTTTCGGAAATGATTTTTAACGTATTGTTGTAATTCGAGTACATGATTTTCAAAAATCTTTCACACCATAAAAATTTTTATTTTAAAAACCAATACTATTTTATTTTCAAAATATATAGTGAAAGATGATAAATCTTACTCGATTTAAATTTCAAACTCAGATTTGGAAAAATTTCCTGTACTGATTAAAGTATGTACGAATGGTTTGATGACCTTGCGTGGTTACCTTATTTATTATTAACGGTGATACTGGTGTGTAGTGGCGTGGTGATTTTGACAATGCCGGTTGCACATAAAATATTGTTTTGCAAATGATTTTGTTGTGCGACGATTAACTCGCCACGATAGGCGATCGGCGACCTCCCTGAAAAGTCAACCATAGAAGCCAAACTCCGGACGAACACCTAAAGTCCGGCATAATATAGCGATCGTCTTTTGGTAACCAGCGATCGTCTTTTGATACCTGGCGATCGTCTTTGTCTAACGGTTCAGAGGCGATCGTCTCATGCCACGTGGGGATCCAGCATCCGTCAAAGTCGTCGAAGACCGAATCTTGGACGATGGCCCACCCGCGGATCTTCATAGGATACCGACAAAAAGGATCATTGACCCCAGCCTGTCACCTACCGCACCTACCGACAAGGCCGCGAAAGGTGCAGTGGACCCCCCTCGGACAGCGACTCGCGACGCGTGCTGGCTTCCCATTGGTTCACCCAGCTGGCCTCCAACTGCAACCTCGGACCTCAAGGGAACAGGCCCACGTGACGGGACGATCGGCCGTTTATTTTAATATAGAAAACGGCGATCGCCCGCGATCGCCCGAGGGATCCCAACTACTTAGTCCCCTATAAATAGAGAACTCACTGTTGCGGCCAGAGACGGATCCTACCACGAATTAAGTGCAAAATACACACCAAAGAGAGAACAAAAGGCTCTTTTGGCAAGCACTAACATATTCATAGTGACATTCACACACATTCATCATAAATTCCAAGCAAGAACTCACAGATTCATCCATCTGGTTCTTCCGGCAATCTACGCGCTCTAAAGCCTAGATAACTAGAAGCTTTTACACTCATTGTATTAGATTCTAACATTAATATTTGTACTCGACAGTATATTTATTAATAACATCTCGCGAGAGCATTCAAGCCCGGGACTAACAACCCCGGCAAATCTTGTGTTATCTATTTTCCCACGGAAGTGTTCTCGCATTTTGTTTGTTACTCGATCGTTCCAGCAATACTATCTCCGGATAATATTTTGGGTAACAACAATTGGCGCTAGAAGGAGGGGATCTAAACCTTCATTTTTTCCTACCGTCTCGAAGAACACTCACTGTTCTCCGGACATATACTTGAAGAAACACTCACTGTTCTTCAATAGAAAAACCATCAGAAAATGACATCAGCAACAACCTCCAAGAGGGCCACCCTGAGATCTGCCGGAAATCTTATTCCGGCGAGGACCGAATCCCAGCCCACGGCGGAAGGCGACCGTGGCGACGCTAGGCTCTCACTCCCGCCCCCGAGGGACGGTTCTAGCCTCTCACTCGACCAGTTCCAGACATCGGAACAGATTGAGGAGGCTATAGCCATCCTCGAGGAACGGCGAGGGCCCGCGATACGCCTACCATCACCCCGTCGGCTAACCGCCGGCAAGCAAAAGGAAGCTCAAGGGGATCTATGTTGAGAAATCGGCGAAAGCCCCGAGCCCGGAGAAGGCTCTCGTGAGGCGGGTCGATTCCGTCTTCTGCCGCCTTGGGAGCGATCCCTCATGGCGGCCAGGCACTCGAGGCCCAGTAGGAGACATCGATATCGAATCCTTTACCGGGGAGTTCGGCTTATCCGACTCCCAAAAGACAGACCGGCCAACGAGCCCCCTGCTCGCCCGAAGGAACCCTGCGCGGGGAGATCGTCATTCACCATGGAGCTAGGGGATCGGTACACGATCGCCTTGGTTCGCGATACGAGAAACGATCGGCGGCGATCGAGCGGCAATGATCGCCGCTATGCAACGCCGACTCGGCGAGATGAAGACGCTCCTAGAAATTGGGGCAACGCCCGGGAGACCGATCGGCCCAGGCTAAATGAGCCACTCGCGGTCCGGATCGAGATCGCTCCAGTCAATCAACGATCAATCCCCACAAACACCTGCATGCGAGGAGAACGGATCAAGGAACCCACTTAAGCAAATTCGGATCTACATGACCGGATGCGGAGCTTCGGATGCGACAAAATGTCGTATGTTCCGCTAACTCAGGCGATCTCGCCCACAGTGGTACATCTCGCTACCATCTCGCTCAATCAATTGCTTTGAGAAGGCGGCGAACGACTTCACGTCATACTTCGCCGCCAAAGTCGCTCGCCGGAAGGTCCCCACCGCATGATGAAAATCGGGCGGGGAAGGATGAATCGGATGAGGATTATATCGGCCGGGTGGGCGAGATAGTCCTCACCCGGTGAGCCGTCGGCGGCGAGATCGCTCACCACGCGATCTGAGCAGATTCCACGGACGATCGCCCATGTTCGAGCACCTCACAAAGATTTTCCACCGACCTATACTGACGTTCCGCGTCGAGCCGCGATTATCGGCCGGGCGAAGATGCTCTCACTCACTTTGGGACGAGGGACGGTCAAGTAGGAAAGCACCTTCCCATGTCCAAGAAGACGGTCGCCAAGCCCGAAAAGGCGGTCGCCAAGCCGCTGGCGAGTTCAAAGCCTTCGAGGATGTAGAGGTCCACCTTCTTCACAACCTCAACTTATCTCGGCCCACATCTTCAACGCGATCAAGGGTCGCGAGTGGCTTTCAAGCCAAAGCCGATAAGGGACCACGGTCATCTAGACCGCGGCAAATTATGCCTATCATAAGAGTCCGGCCACAACACTAGCCAATGCCGCGACCTCCTCGACGGCTCTGGCGGCCCATTTGAGGAAGGCAACCGGATAATTTGATCACCAAGCGAGAACCCAGGACGGAAAGAGCCGGAGGGCGCGAACGCCGACCGAGCGAGAGAATTCCTCCCAATCCGATCGCCAGATCGAACATGAGCCGAGTACTGGTGAATCGATCCCTCCGATCAACCCTGGCGGTCGGATCAACATGCTCCAAGCGGGAGGTGGGAGCCTCGGGGGCCTTTCCCGGTTTCCACCTTGTCAAACAGGAAGCGAAAAGCCGAGCTGAGGGCATTCGCCGGAGTCCATGTTGTAGTACCTCCGGAGCCGACCATCTCTAGAGACGCGCTCATCACCTTTTCCAACAAGGACGGGGAAGGAGTGCAATGTCCCAAAGAGGATGCACTAGTGATCTCCGCTTGCATCCTTGGGAAGACGGTCGATCGCGTGTTGGTCGACAATGGGAGTTTTTGCAACATCATATTTAAATCCGCCCTAGACCATTTCGGCAACCCGATCAAATTCATCAAGCCTTTCGACACCGTGCTCCAAGGGTTCGCGACAACACAGTCCAAGCCTACGGGAGGATCAAGCTCTCCGTCGAGCTAATATGTTTTTATGATCCCAAGGTTAGGATTACTAGGAACCTAAGCTTTGTAATCATAGATAGGCCCAGATCTATAATGGGTTCCTAGGTCGCCCCTTTTTAGAAACCTTTGAGGCGGTCGCCTCATCTTTCTTTCTTGTATCAAATTCCCCCTTGCCGATGGGACGGTCAGTCTTGTAAAAGGAGATCGGCTAATGGCAAAGAGATGTTTGAGTTACTCCTATGTTGTTAATTCTTCCAACACTTCCCGTCTTGTATGTAACATTGAAGCGACCGACGATCAACCCATGGAGATCGACGAGCACGAGACTTCGTACCAACCCGACTCGGGGACGCCATCTCTCATCGATCGACGGACGACATCGAGCCAAGGATCGGTTTGAGCCAAGTCTCGACATCGATCCGAGGACCGAGTCCGAGATCGTACCAAGCGAGGCGGCCGTTCTGTCGAAGAGTTGGAAAGCATTACGATGGATCCGGATCATCGAGCGGGAAGTACGGATCGGCGCGAGCATCGACCGCGAATTAAAGGGAGATCGATCAACTTGCTACGTAAGAACATCGGTGTCTTTGCACTGTCGCATCAAGATATGGTTGGCATAAGTCCCGAACACGCTGCCATTATCTCGAAGATCGACCAAGCAATGAAACCTGTTCACCGAGCGTAGGAAGTTCGGTCCGAGAAATACGCGGCGCTCGACATAGAAGTCGTGGTTACTCAACAACGGTGATCGGAGTAGCGACGGACGAACCACAGTGGGTCGCCAACGCGGTGCTCGTCAAAAAGCCGACTGGCTCCTGGAGATTATGCATAGACTTCACCGACCTCAACGCGGCATGTCCAAAAGATCACTTCCCAATGCCTCATATCGATCATCTGGTCGATAGCACGGCAGTTGCGAAATGATGTCGTTTATGGATGCCTTCGCGGATATCATCAAATCCCAATGGCGAGAGGAAGACATAAAACACACATCTTTCCACGAGAAAAAGACATATACTTTTGGGTCGAATTCCGTTCGGCTTGAAAAAGCGAGGGCGACCTACCGGCGATTAGTCAGCGGGATGTTCGCCGATCAGATCGGCAAGACCATGGAGGTCTACATTGACGATATCGTGGTCAAAAGCCTCAAGAAGGAAGATCACCTCAACGATCTTGCCGAGACGTTCGCCATCCTTGAGAAGTTTAACATGAAGCTGAACCCCAAGAAATGCAACTTCGGGGTGGGCTCCGGGAAGTTCTTGGGGCACATAGTGAGCCAAAGGGGGATCGAGGCGAACCCCGCCAAGATACGAGCGATCCTTGACATGCAGGAACCGCGGAACATCAAACAGGTGCAACGCCTCACAGTCGTCTAGCCGCCCTCAACCGTTTCATATCACGGCTCGGCGATAAAAGCAAGCCTTTCTTCGCGACCATCAAGAACAAGAAGTTCGCATGGACGAAAGAAAGCCAGATAGCATTCGCCAAAATAAAGGAATATCTATCCAACCCCCAGATCCTGGCAAAGCCGATCCCCGGTGAAAAATTATTCCTTTACTTAGCGGCCTCGGAGGTCGCCCTGAGTGCCGTTCTGGTGCGAGCAGAGGGGCAAGCCCACTTGCCGATCTACTATGTTAGCCAGGCGCTCCACGACGCCGAGACACGTTACACACCATTGGAGAAGATCGCCTATGCCCTTGTCATGAGTGTCTGGCGAGAGCTTACTTCTTCGATCACCGGTGGAGGTCCTAACCACTCTACCTCTAAGACAAGTCCCGCACCGACCAGGACACCAACGGGCGACTCCTCAAGTGGTCGCCGGAGATCGCACAATACGGTATCACTTACGCTCCTCGCACGGCGATCAAAGGCCAAGCTCGCGGACTTCGTGGTGGAATTAACGTTCCCTCACGGTCAGGCCAGTCGGCCGACACACTGAAATTATACGTGGATGGCTCAACGACCAATGCGAGAGCGGGCGGATTGTCCTCATTAGCCCAGACGGTCGAGTTTCACAAATGCCGTGCGTTTCGGTTTCGTGCGACCAACAACGAAGCCGAATACGAAGCTCAGTAGGAGGGCTTGATCTAGCCCTCGCCCTAGATGTTCGACGCCTCCATATCTACATGGACTCCCTTTTGGTCGTGAACCAAGTCAAGGGGGAATATGAGGCACGCGCGAACAGATGGTCAAATACCAAGAGCCGGTCGCCGAAATGTGCACAAAATTTGAAGAAGTACTAATCGAGCAAGTCCCGAGAGAGCACAACTCCCAGCCGATGCACTTTCCAAACTAGCATCATCGGATGGGGCGGCCGACTTCTCCAACATCCAAATCACAAAGTCGGCAAGGCGGCGATCGACAGAATTTGGTTACCACGGTCGCCATCGTAGAAGAGAATTGGATGACTCGTTCATCAAATACTTAAAAGACGGAACGGTCCCGGCGACCGTGTTAAAGCTCGCCAACTCCGGCCGTGCGACCGGGTATACCCTATCGACGATCGGCTTTACAAGCGAGCTTTGGCCTTCCCTCCTCAAGTGTATTACAGGAGGAAGGTCGGCTCGTTTTAGCTGAAATCCATGACGGGATTTGTGGGAACCACGCGGCGGCGAGCCCTCCTCCATAAGACGACGGACAAGGATTTTTCCGCCATCACTTCGGAAAGATGCGATCGCTTATGCGAGATCTTGTCATAGATGTCGAGATAATGGGCCCCAACATAAAACTATCACCCGAAACGGCTCACCTCCATGTATAGCCCTTGGCCATTTGCGCAATGGGGCATCGACCTTATAGGTCCCTTGCCGACTCCCTGTGTAAGTTCGCCATCGTTAAGTCGATTATTTCACCAAATGGGTGAGGCCGAACCGCTCAACAAGATCGGCCAAGAACAAGTGATCAAGTTTATATGGAAAAACATAATATGCCGATTCGGTTTGCCCAGGCCATCATCTCCGACAACGGGAAAGCTTGATTCGGCGGCTTAGAAGTCATGCAATTACAGTGAAAAGTGGGAGTCAAAAGGTTATTCTCGGCGCCCTATCACCCTCGGACGAGCGGGCGAGTAGGCGGTGAATAAGATCCTCAAACACACGATCAAAGCACGACTCGAATCCGAGGCAAGGAAGATGGGCGGCGAGCTCCCAGGCGTTTTATGGTCCTACCGAACGACGACCCGCCATAATTGGCCGAAACCCGTTCGCCCTTACCTTGAGCAGGCGGTGATTCCTTCGGAGATCGCCGTCCTCGGCCATCGAACCGAACAGAGATGACGACCGACAACGATGTAGCCGGCGAATCGACCTAGACATGCTTGAAGAAAGACGGTGACCTCGAAATGAAGAACACGATCCACAAAAGGAGAGCCGAGAAGTTCTTCAATTCAAAGGTCGAGAAAGAAGATTTCAAGTGGGCGATCTCGTCCTCAAGAAAATCCAAACCCATACAGCGTCTTTGGTCCAAATGGGAAGGACCTTTCGAGTATGCGGATGGTTAACTAAAGGAGCTCTGAATGGAACATCTGACGGTACTCGGACCAATACCCTGAACGCCGTGCATCCGAAAAATACTATCGGTGATAAATTTGTATTCGATTTCAATGATGTACAAGGAATATAATGAGATTTTTTGTTATCCCATCTGTTATGGCGATCGCCCCACCGTGCATCGCATATCACCGACGATCGCCGATCACGACGATCCTAGATAAAATTATTGCGGCCATGGTCACGGAGGTCGATGGAACCGACAGCTTCGCCCATGCAAGGTTCCTGTGGGCTGAGATCGTCCGCCCTTCGTTTAAATACGAGGTCGACGTGGCGAAGGACCCTCCAAAATAGTCAGAAGTCGCGATCGCACGTTCTCAAGGTACATCATCTAACATGGTGAACCCGAACAATGCGACGTGCCGTTACCCCCGTCTCAACGTACACCGTCGAGGATCGCCATCTTCATGGCGGGCCGAGGTGGAAGCAGAGCTGACAAGCCGCGGACGTGGTGTCGAATAAGCCGACAACACTCGCGCAAGGACTCCTCCGAGCCGAGATCGCCCGCCTTCCGTTTTAACACAAGGCAGGCGTAGCCTAACGGAGGACCCTCACAAAAAGTGAGTCGCAGGGTACTAAATATCCCGCGCGCACGAAGACACGATTGGGGAGATCGGTCCATCGAACACCTCAACCACACATGACTCTTCAGAATCGGCGAAATGAAGATAGCTCGCCAGACAGACTAGTCTTTGTTCCCTTACTTACAATAAGTGAACAAAAACAAGGGCGAGGATAGGCGAGCTACTCTCAAATACGATCGAACAAAGAGAAACCATATTCGATCGGCTTCGCTCAAAAACATGCGGGCGATCGAGATCGTCCCGAAAATTACAATTAAGAATTCAAATTCAAAACATGTCAATACTTTCAACACTCAGACAATCGGCCGGACGAACAAGAAATCGAAAGCAAATATACGCGTACTCGAAAAGATTGCACACAAATAGTCAAAGGCGATCGCATATAATGCATTACGCGGAATGAGAAAAGGAGTATTTTATTCATAAACACAAGCTTCATACATTTCAAGGCCTGAAGGCATTACAACAAAAAGTACAAGTTCTGAGAGGAAAAACAAAAGCCTCTCAAAGTCCCTTTCTTGGTCTTCGCCCTCGGGTCGCGGATCGGCACAGGCATCGGCCTCGGGATGAATGAGTTTGCCGGTATACCAACTCAAGTCAATCCGAGGTCGACCAAGTCAAGGATCGCGAGAAAGTGCGGATGCAGAGGATGCTTGGAGACATAGGATCTGAAGCTTTCCATCGGAGGACCGGTCTCGACCCACGCCTTTTAGCAACTCGGGACAGCGTCGGCATAGGCCAAATAGTAAGCGAACTTCGCCGACGTGCCCGACGTTAAGGTAGGGATCGACCTCGATCGCCTTCACCGCCTTTCGAGATCCGCCGCCGTCTTCTCGACCTCACTTGATTCGGCCGCCTTGGCAACATTCTCGCCCGGCCTTCTCCAACTCTCTCTTCGCCGCCTCCCGGCTCACCACTAAGCCGATCCACCGCGGCCTTGGCCGTCGCCTCCTCTGCGAAGCCTCGAGCTTCTGGCGAGTCTCCTTCTCCTTATTACAGGATCGATCGGCAGCTTCCTTGGAGCGACCCAGCTCCTGCTTCAATCGATCCACGTCCTGCTTAGCCCGCTTGGCGGTCTCCTCATACTCTTTCTCCATCGACCGAATCCGGTTCGCATCCTCGATATTTCTGTTCCGGGCGGTCTCGAGCTCGCGATGGAGATGAGCAGTGGAGGGTCGCCCCTCAAAATCCCGAGCAGCTTGGACGGCCATCGTCGCCGCCTGAAGAGCCAGGGCTACGGTCGCCTGCATGGCGTCTCCAGATCGCCGACGAGCGATCGCGTCAAGGTCGGTCGTCCAAGCCTTGGGCAGAGAAGTGATTGCCTGGCGAACGTAAGCAGGGACTTCAATAGAACCTTGCGGAGCCTTGCTCGACAGGAAGTCCAGCACCAGGGGGGCGACGTCCGGGTCGGCGAGGCGAACCCTGCAGCGCAAACCAAGGAAATCAAGGAGTTAGCCCATACCATGCTCGGAATGCCTGACTCAGAAAGAAACTTTTAACCCACTCTTACCTGTTGACCAGCTCGGGGTCACGTCCGAAAAAAGGCTTGCCCCGGGGTGTCTCCGCATCGGCGATCGCCATCTTCTTCGCCGAGCTGCCGGATGACCGGGTCCGGTGACCGTGGGCTTGGCGCCGAAACGCTCCATCATCGGGATGGCGGAGATAGGAGCCGCGGCGACCGGAGGCTCAAGAATCGATACGTCGCCTCGGAGATCGACGGGGACTCGACCTCCGCCTCTTGCGGCGTTTGGCTGTTCCTCTCCCTCGACCACCGGCTTGGCGGCCAAGCACCTCGGCGGGTCTCGTCACGGGCGAGTTGAGACGTCGTCGCGAACGCGACCGGTCCGCTTGCCCAAATTAAGGCGACCAAGAACTCCCAAGTCCGACATAGCTATCTCTCGCGGAGGTTCGGCGGTCGGGAAAATAAGCCTCTGTCAAAGAAAAGGTGCAAACAAGTTAGATAAAGTAAAACAACATCTTGGAGACGATCGTCAAAGAAAGGAAACACCACTTAACCTCATACCTTGAACTTTCAAGTGACGAGGGTAGCAAAACAAACGAGCCCCCAACCGATGAGCTTCGGTACCAAGCGATCGAACGTCAATAAAGGAGTTCGGCAGCGCACGAATACGCTCCCAAACGATCAAGAAATCAAATGGGAGGTCGCCGGTCACCGTACAAGAGGTCTGCAAAAGAAAACGAAATTAGATCACTCAGACAAGCTCAATCAAAGGGAGAGTTTAAATCCTTACTCGGATTCCTCTCCCGGAAAATAGTGGGAATCTCCAACTCTTCATTCGGCCCTTCACTCAACGCCGATCGCCATGCCCCGCCGACCCAACACCATTTTGCCAGGTCGCCCCTGGTCTTATTCGGCACGCCAAGAACCACTCTCGAGTCGGCCCCCTGGATATGATAACCGCCGATCGTCCCTTTCTGTGACCGATTTAAACAGATAATTCATCTCCGGTAGCGCTAAGGTAGCGAAATAACCGGTGACCGCCGAACAAGGTCAACGTGCAGATGATCTGCGGCAAGCATTCGGCGTCGATTGAAGGCGCCAAATTCAGGCGATCGGCAAATAGGAGACGGCGAGTGGCAGCGGAATCGCAGACCCGCCTCCATAATCATCTCGTTGTGGCGACCATACCACAGGGCGGTTGGTGGCGCGCTCATTCTCCAAAGGCACGTGAAGGGAAACGTCGAGGGGATGTGATATTTGGCCCTCCGGCTCGGAGTCATTCTTGGTCGCCGTACTCGGATCGGCGAGAGTCCACGGAGACGGGACGGCGGCCTGAAAGACCGTCCGATTCACATGTTTGTAAGGGTGAGCGGCGGAGTAGGCCTCGAAATCGAATTCCGGGCAAGGTCCAGCGATCATTTCCATCATCTGAGCAAAAGCCACATAGGAGGGGCCGAATCTGCTCTCTCTTTCCCAGGCCTCCCGCGCCAGATCGTCTTCATCCACCGGCGAACCCCCCTGCTCCGCCGTCCTCGCTACCTCGGCCTCGTTGAAAAGTTTTTCGAGTTCTTCGGGTGCAATCCCCGCTCGAATAGCTTCAGCTGCCGTCTCCATATCCACTCTAACGGGAACCTCCTCCCGTTCAGGCAACGCGGCGGCAGCGGAAGAACTTCCGGTCTCGAAGGTTTTCGATCCTCCCGACATATTGGAAAATAAAGATAAGGAGAAGGTTAAATTTAATCTTACCTAGAAAGAAGAAGAAGATCGGCACTCAAAGGCTCCAGAAATTTACAGAAATTCGGCTATGGATGCTTGGGGTGCGTAAAAGTGAAGGAGAAGAAGCCCCCCTTTTTATAGATGGGAACGA
Source organism: Orobanche coerulescens (assembly GCA_033398695.1). Classification (NCBI taxonomy): domain Eukaryota; kingdom Viridiplantae; phylum Streptophyta; class Magnoliopsida; order Lamiales; family Orobanchaceae; genus Orobanche; species Orobanche coerulescens. The sequence goes on along the minus strand of CM065818.1, from coordinate 11,643,526 downwards.
GGGCTAAGTGCAAAAGGAGAAACCTCGGGGGCGAATCGGACCGTCACGTGGGGACGCATTAAATGCGGCCCTCGAATCCATACGCGTCTTTTCGAGGGCATGCCCGGTAACAGTCGACAAACCGTCGGATTCCCCAACGGCGACGACGCGTGTCGGCCCGCTTATGAAAGGCCCGCCTTCTTTTCCCATTGCTCCCGACGCGAAAGAAGGTCGTCCATATTTGAATTGGATCGGTGATCGTCTAAACATCGGCGATCGCCAACGGTGCCACCTCACCCCGTGTTTTCAACATCAAGGCGAGTGAGGGCAATTGTTGTGCGGACGATTAACTTCGCCACGATAGGCGATCGGCGACCTCCACGAAAAGTCAACCATAGAAGCCAAACTCGGACGAACACCTAAAGTCCGGCATAATATAGCGATCGTCTTTTGGTAACGGCGATCGTCTTTTGATACAGCGATCGTCTTTGTCTAGCAGTTCGAAGGCGATCGTCTCATGCCACGTGGGGATCGGCATCCGTCAAAGTCGTCGAAGACCGAATCTTGGACGATGGCCCACCCGCGGATCTTCATAGGATACCGACAAAAAGGATCATTGACCCCACTGTCACCTACCGCACCTACCGACAAGGCCGCGAAAGGTGCAGTGGACCCCCTCGGGACGGCGACTCGCGGCCGCGTCTTGCTTCCCATTGGTTCACCCAGTGGCCTCAAGCGCAACCTCGGACCTCAAGAACAGGCCCACGTGACGGACGATCGGCCGTTTATTTTAATATAAACGGCGATCGCCGCGATCGCCCGAGGGATCCCAACTACTTAGTCCCCTATAAATAGAGAACTCACTGTTGCGGCCAGAGACGGATCCTACCACGAATTAAGTGCAAAATACACACCAAAGAGAGAACAAAAGGCTCTTTTGGCAAGCACTAACATATTCATAGTGACATTCACACACATTCATCATAAATTCCAAGCAAGAACTCACAGATTCATCCATCTGGTTCTTCCGGCAATCTACGCGCTCTAAAGCCTAGATAACTAGAAGCTTTTACACTCATTGTATTAGATTCTAACATTAATATTTGTACTCGACAGTATATTTATTAATAACATCTCGCGAGAGCATTCAAGCCCGGGACTAACAACCCCGGCAAATCTTGTGTTATCTATTTTCCCACGGAAGTGTTCTCGCATTTTGTTTGTTACTCGATCGTTCCAGCAATACTATCTCCGGATAATATTTTGGGTAACAACAGATTTGAAAATGAGACGGTTAAAATCTGTTGTTTACAAGTTTTGATGAAACAACCCGAGGTACCAAAACAATACTTTTAATGTTTTATTTTGAATAGCATACAAATCTAAGGATTTTCAAATGATATCATTTAAAAGGATACCTCGTGGATTTTCTTATCGAGTTGTTATTAGTTACCTTATGTGATATGTCGTGCTGATTTGGTACTTTAGCATATTATTTTTGCGAAGTTGTGACATCGTATTGAGTGAGAATCCGCTTAGTATGCCGAGGGACAGAGGACGCGGTCGTGACCGCGGTACAGTTGGTCATGGAGATCAGATGCGGGACCAAGAGGATATGGCCGGGAAGGTTGCTATTCCAGCACTTCGTTCTCGTTGTTTAGGTTTCGGGGACGAAACCTCTTTTAAAGGTGATATGATGTAATACCCATATTTTTTCGCTTCCATTTTGTTCGACCGTATCGACTCGATTGTGTTCGTTGATGCTTCTGACCTTGTGTTGTTTCTCGCCTTTGTCATTCGAGCGAGTTCTGATATTGTCCCAAATTGATCTGTATATCGTTGTGATCTTTTCAAGTTCGGATCGATTTCCTGTGAACCGTGTGCGAAATTAACACCTCGTGGTTCCTACAAGTTTATTGATGTCTTGATTTGAGGTATGAACTTCGGAGTTGATCGTTGTTCGATCATTGCTATTCGTTCGTCGTTGTCCAATCATTATTGTTTGATGTCGTAATCGTGATTATTGAACATCTGGGTCACTTCGTAATTTCCATAAGTGTTGGGAAATTGTCTTCGTATTTGATCTTCCAAATCCTTGAGTTATTGAGATTTCATACTTTTTCAGTGTTAAACTCGTGATTTGATTGTTCTACTACTCAGTTTTTTTATCAACCACAGTGATTCATGCTCGTTGCTTTTCGTAAGCATTCTTGCGTATTGAATCGGATCGTACTAGCTTTATACTGCATGGAGCTTTGGTGTGTTGTCGAGAGTCGCCTTGCTTTCGTTTTAAGTTTCGGGACGAAACTTATTTTTAGGGGGTAGAATGTAATACCCACGATTTTCGTTCCGGTTATTTTGGATTTTTCTTCGGATATTCCCGATTGTCGAGCGCTGATATTATTTTTCTAGACTACTAATTTTGTGTTTATGGTCGTATGTGGTGATTTGTTATCCGTTGTTTTCATTTCGGATCGATTTTGTTGTCCACGAGCGCTTTGTCGTGTTTGTTCCGTGCGTTTTCGGATAATCGAGTCGTCGGGTCATGGTGGCTGGGCACTGGCCGGACAGTTGCGGCAGGACCGGAAAAGTGGCTGGGCACTGGCCGGACAATTGCGGCAGGAACCGGCATGGCGGCTAGGCACTGACTGGGCAGGTGCGGCAGGAACCGACATAGCGTACGCTACTGTCGGAAGGCTGCACGCGCTAACTCGGCAGGAATAGCACACGCTATTCGGCCGACCAGCGCACGCTATCGGGCTGGACAGAGAGGTTTCTGAGGTTTTGGACTCGGGGAGGATCGACAGGTAGCGCACGCCACTGTCGATCGTTGCGCGCGCTAGTCGGCAGGTGTAGCGCATGCTATCGGCCGCCCAGCGCACACTACCTAGCCGAGCAGTTTAGTCCAGGGGGTTCTGGACGGATCGACTAGCGCACGCAAGCGTCCGCACAGCGCGCGCTACCGCGGTCGGACAAGAAGGTTCTGGACGGCGTGGTGGTCGGCAGGATTAAGTCAATGTGGGCCCCGGCCGAAGGTTCTCGGCCGAGACTGCACGTTACCGCACGCTACTCAGAACCCGTAGCGCGCGCTAATGCGCATGTCTATAAATATAACTAAACAGTCATATTTTCACTCATTTTTCATTTCCTTTCTTTCCTGTCCGCGGCTGGAGTCTTGGATAAGTCGAAGACATGTTGTTATACTATGAATCCATGAAGTTCTGGAGTTCATATCATCGATTAATCATTCCATAACATCCTTTGATCAAGTGAATCAGGGTAAGTTTTCCTAAAACCTTAGTTTTTGAGAAATTGGGGGTTTTGATTGATTTCGCCCGTTTGATCCGTAATAACTTAGATTAGTGATGGATTGTTGATTATTAAGTTATATTCTACCAATTTCCTTGTTATTCCATGATTCGATTGCTAAAGATTCGTCGTTTTGTTGAGTTCCTAATCAACGCCTTGAAGGTGTTCGGTGAAAGTTCCTAGAGGGGGGTTTCGGGCGTTCTACGATTATTCTTCCTCGTACGATCGTTGATTATTGATGATATGATGTTAGGGTCACGTTCCTTGTGAAGAACTCGAGTCGGAACTCTTCCGTTCGTTGTTTCCTGGTCGATCGTGTTATCGTTGTTTCCGCACGGAGAATTGTAGGTGTTCAAGGTTTCCCGGTTGAGCCATGTTCGTCGGAGTATCCGGTATCGATTATCGAGGCAAGTATCTTGCCCATACATTACGTGTTTTGGGGATATAATGATTTGTAATCGACGATATGTGCTAAATGAATGTTTACAACCATTTTTCAAAAGAATCGGTATATTTACAATCACGGTTTTCTTAAAAGATGATTCTTGTGTTCGAGACTTAATGGGCTTAATTGACTATGTGTATTAGTGTTGAGTATAGGATCGCCTTACTTTCGGGTGATTCCATTATGTGAGATTATGTCGTAGGTAATTTAAAGTTCAATCCTTTTGTTAAGAATTGTGCGTGGAGTCATGTGGTTATCGATGAATTTGTGAGTTGTGTGATATTGGTTGTGCCGTTCGGTGCTGTTGAGATAAGTATGCTTCCTTGTTGATGGTATTTTTTTTGGGTCGTGAGTATGTGTTGGATTATTTGTCCATTCTAGCAAAATATCTCGACTATATATATTATGATTGACTCTTGAGGATTGTAGTTTTGGAAATGTGAACTGATGAGAGTTGTAGATTGTTCTCGGGTACTCTCACTCGGGGTTGACTCGATGGGGTCACACGGGGACCTGTTGGCTTAGCGGCTGGACCGGGTCGCGAGAGTTACTTCGAGTGGGCATTCTCACCTGGGGTCGCTCGACGGGGCGCACAGGGACTTGGTGGCTTTACGGCGGGACCGACTGCTGGACTGGGTCGCGAGAATTGCTAGAGTGTTTGTACTGATGATTAATTGTGATATGTCCGTAGTATCACGATGCTTGGTGCTCGGGGTCGATAGATATTATATATCGAGTCTTGGTGTTTGGCTAAAATGGCATAAGAATAATGTATTATATGTGATGTGTCTTTGGAAGTGAATTGAAGTGGATGATAGGGTCATGGACCCTGTGTTTTGTGACCGGAATGGTTGGGTCGTGGACCCCGTATTTCGTTAATGGATTTGCATTTGGAAAATGAACTTTGGGGCTATGACCCTAAGTGACTTTCAAGGAATAAAGAACTTTTCAATCACAAATATTTTCAAAACTCCCGAGATTTGGAAGTGTTTTCAAAGTGCTTACTTGTTTCGTTTCTAATTTCAAGACTTAAACTATTTTAATTAAACAAAATATCGCGGGAAGTCTTTCGTTGTATTCTCGGAATGTGTTGTGTATGGCTCGTATTTGCACTTTATACTTGTACTAGCAAAACAGTGGAGTTTTGCTAACCCCCGAGTATTCGGGGGATGGATGTCCGTTTTGCATCCAGGTACATGCAGGTTTGGGAGCAAAACACAGGATCGGCGCGAAGGATGATGGAAGTCGAATGATACTAATCACACGAAGGCCAGTTTTGGATGCAGTTAGTCGGAGCTCGTGTATGATCTTTTCCGCCGTCGTACTTTTTGTTTGTGAGTGTATTTTACCCTTGCACGGGTATGAGTAGAGATAGAAATGTGTATTTTTGACTTGTATGTTAGTGATGAAAGACCAAGTTGGTCTATTGATTTGGTATTTTATCATGTCGGTATGTAACTTATTGTGTGGTTTTGATGTCTAGCCTGGTGGATCCTCATGGAGAGGGTCTGCGGCGTGTAATATTCCCAGTTTGATTATGGGGGTGTTACAGCACCCACCTAATCTTTTTGCTCTCCGTTTCTTTGCAAAACTACTTCCACCTGTACCTGGCATGTACTTAAATGAATTTGAAAATTCACCAGATAGTCGAACTTGTGCTTCAATCAACCATCGAATATCTTCTGGGATGCCATTTCTCATTATCACCCTTAATCTTTCAAGTCGAGCTCGATAAATTCTTTTTATGATATTCACTGGAAGAAATGGATAATATTTACAAAGATTCGAAAGCATTGAATCCATTATGATATTCAAACCCTCGGTATAGGTGATTGTGAATACAATGATAATCTATTTATAGATTGGAATTACGCGTATGAGATTTGACTCCGCGTCCTGAAGCGTATGAACTACGGCTCTATATTTGAATAATGAACATAGTATGACATGTGGGAGCAGCGACTCCATGTTGATAATGATGTGCAATAATGGCACCGAAAGATGATGTGATATGCCGGTAAAAATATCTATATGGTGATACAGACACATCATGTCTTCAAATATTTGTCCTCGATTAATATCACTACTAGCCAATATTGGGAATGAATCTCTAATAAATTTGGAATATATTAAGGGGGAGTATGGGCCCACTTCCTCTATATGTGAACTAATAGATATTACAGATCCACTAGATAGTCACATGTGTATATGACTCGTAATCAGAAATTTACGAGATGATTTGCTCACGGTTTGAGCATATATTCCAGATCAGATAAAGCTAGTAATATATCCCAAATAAACTTGAATAGATCCCAGAAAGGATCAAGATATGCGCATACAAGTGGAATGTCAATTGGCATACTATTTGAAGTCCTCCAGCTAATATCGAGAACATAATATATAAACTTCCATGACTGAAGATGAATACTGAGATACTGGCATACGAGTTTGGGCTCAAGAAATCTCTTAGCATGAGGGGGAGTATGAGTAGTTGGAAATATGTGAAATGCATCACACTATATCCTCACAACTGAAATGTGAACTTGAAGTTCAAAGATGCATGACAGATTATTAATCTTTGGTACCAACTACAAATGCTTTGATAAATACATAATAATTACCCGAATATGAAACAAAGCAAATGATAAAAGGAGGCATATACTTTTGAGAAGTATATAGACATAACCACAATGCAATGGATGATTGATAATGACATATCTCGGCAAGTTATGTTGCCATGGGGAAATAAATGTTGAAATGTCTCGACATAATATAGCGCTATGAATGAAATGAGGATATCAATGATTGGAAAAAAGATATCGATAAATGGTATGAGGATATCCATGACTGTGAAATATGGATATTGGAAATGAGGATATTAAAATCCATGATTTGTAAAAATGAGGATATTGAAATCCATCGAAATTGAAATATAAGTCCTTATAATAAAATGAAACATATGGGCTTACTGAAAGTGCCTCCTGAGAAGATTTTAAACATATTATCAGTGCGTGCAGTCACTCAAAATAAGGTGTTGTGAACGAAATTATCTGTTGTACTCTTTTCCTTAACTGAGGTTTTATCCCAGTGGGTTTTCCCAGCAAGGTTTTTAACGAGGCAGCTTAATCACAACTAATATGAAATTTCCAAAAGATATTTGTGTTGGAACATTTTGTTCCATACATATATTAAAAGTGTTTTGATGATTAAAGGCGATAAACAAAACAAAACAACGAAAGCATCGAAGGAAAACGAAGTGCAAAATGCTGGATAAAATCAAAGCTAATGTACGTAACAAGGGTATGTTAATGTACGTAATATGGGCAAGCCAATGTACGTAATGGAGGTTGTATAACGTACGTAAAGGAGTTCAACCAAGTGAATGTTGGAGGAGTCAAAGTCATAAAAGCATGCAACGGATATATGACGTCATCAGTGATGTAATGTTAACGTACATAACGAAGTCTATGCTAACGTACGTAACCAAAATGACGAAACTCCCTGACCTGATTTGTGAAGAGGCTAACGTACGTAACCTTTCAAGGTTAACGTACGTAAAGGATCTTACGTACGTAATGGAGAGCATATAGCGTACGTAATGAGCAGTCTGGCAGCTAACGGCTAGTTTGATGATGGAGCCTATAAATACCATCCCTATGGTATTGTCTGAGTACAACAACCTTGAGCAAATAGTCTATACTTGTGATATTATCATACACATTCCTGTTGTTGATATTGAGCTTAATTGTAAGTGTTTGAGTGAGAATTCAAGAAAACATACACGAGTGGTAAAAGAAAAGATACGATTAGATTCGGTGTTATTAGGATCAAGGATCCGGCATTATTAGATCCGGCAATATGCTCGGTGATATTTACGCTTCCGCAACACGGCGCAATATCCGACCCCGTACCCAACAATTGGTATCAGAGTAGTTAATCCAATACGCGGCTTAACATCCGAGGAGAAAAGATTCAAAATGGCGTTTCAATTTGCTCATGTCGAAGGCCTTGCTCTCAACCGTCCACCATTCTTCAATGGCTCAAATTATTTGACATGGAAGAAAAAGATGTCAATCTTTATTCGTGCCTACAATATAGAAATTTGGAAGTTTATTTGTCTCGGCCCAAAAGTTCCTATCAAATCCGACGGTACGCTCAAATCTTTTGAAGAATACGACGATGCCGATTGGAAAAATGACCATCTAAATTGTAAGGCCATCCAACTTTTATTTTGTGCCTTAAATCCCGAAGAGGTCAATCGAATCTCTTCGTGTGAAAGTACGAAAGAAATATGGAAAATTCTTGAAATCACACACGAAAGGACAAATCAAGTCAAGGAGACGAAGATCAATATGCTTCTCCATGACTACGAGTTATTCATGATGAAGGGTGATGAGTCCATCACCAATATGCTCGACCGAACCAGGCCACTTGTCGACTATATGGAAAACCAGGCCACTTCGCTAAGCATTGCCGTGCCAAACCCAAGAAGGAGGTCCTCGTGGCAACATGGAGCGATGAAGACGAAGACGACAAATTTATCGAACAAAATAATCTCGTTCTCATGGCCCGGACTTCGTTCGATGACAGCGACATCGAAATCCAGGTTAGTACATCCTCACGTGATGAACTTTTTGATGCATTTGAATTACTTCCTACGGATTTTCAAAATGCATTATCGGAAATCAAATCCCTCAAGTCTAAAATTAAATCTTTGGAAATTGAAAATTCCAAAATTATCGAAAAGGGAAAATTTGTTGAAATCTCATTCAAAGTGTATTGAAAATGAAAATATTTTGAAGAATGATCTCGCTAAAATTCAAACCGAGCTTAAATCTTTGACAAAGAAATTCTCGCGCGGAAACGAGAAATTTGAACAAATGCTTGGTGTTCAAAAATTTACTTTGAATAAAGAGGGGCTAGGATTCAAAACTCGTTTGAAAAACGAATCCGTTAATTTCAAGATACCCCATTGAGAAAAGTGTTTAAAAATCGGGCATCACATTTCAAGTTGCAAAAGCCCGAGACGGACGATAAAATTAAGAAAATTTGGGTTCCTAAGGGAACAATCGTTTCAAATATCGTCTACGTGTCTAAACAAAAACCAACTATAGGTTGGATCCCCAAACATTGATTTTTGGTATTTTACTCAGGAGGAGTAATTTTTTTTAAAGCGGATAATATTTTCAGGGGGAGTTAATACCCTTGTATTTATTTTTACATATTTCATTATTTATTGAATTTTTTTATTGGTATTTTATTGCATTTTTTTATGAGTACAAAAAGGGGGAGAGATAGGAGAATGGAAAGTCGAAAATGTGATTAACCGTGAAAGGGGGAGAAAAATCGAAGAAAATCGATTGCATACAAAAAGAATTGGAAAAACGAAGGAGTTGAACAAAAATGAGGAGACGTCGAAAAGACGATGAAAAATTTGAAAATGAGAAAAGAAAGAAGGAGTCGAAAAATAAATGGGAGAAGAACTAACAAAACGGACAAAGTCGAACACTTTGGTCTGTATACATATACATATATTTGTATTTTTGTAGGTAAATCCCATTGACGAAGTTTTGTTTTGTAATCATCAAAAAGGGGGAGATTGTTGGAACATTTTGTTCCATACATATATTAAAAGTGTTTTGATGATTAAAGGCGATAAACAAAACAAAACAACGAAAGCATCGAAGGAAAACGAAGTGCAAAATGCTGGAAAAAATCAAAGCTAACGTACGTAACAAGGGTATGTTAACGTACGTAATATGGGCAAGCCAACGTACGTAATGGAAGTTGTATAACGTACGTAAAAGAGTTCAACCAAGTGAACGTTGGAGGAGTCAAAGTCAGAAAAGCATGCAACGGATATATGACGTCATCAGTGATGTAATGTTAACGTACGTAACGAAGTCTATGCTAACGTACGTAACCAAAATGACGAAACTCCCTGACCTGATATGTGAAGAGGCTAACATACGTAACCTTTCAAGGTTAACGTACGTAAAGGAGCTTACGTACGTAATGGAGAGCATATAGCGTACGTAATGAGCAGTCTGGCAGCTAACGGCTAGTTTGATGATGGAGCCTATAAATACCATCTCTATGGTATTGTCTGAGTACAACAACCTTGAGCAAATAGTCTATACTTGTGATATTATCATACACACTCCTGTTGTTGATATTGAGCTTAATTGTAAGTGTTTGAGTAAGAATTCACGAAAACATACACGAGTGGTAAAAGAAAAGATACGATTAGATTCGGTGTTATTAGGATCAAGGATCCGGCATTATTAGAATCACAATCGACATCTAAGTGAGGTTTATCTAGTACCCATAGAAAGCTAGAGCGGTTGATTCCTTGTCCGATAGAAAAGGAGAATGGTTTAACTTGGACCGACACAAAGACAAGTACGAGTGGTTTATCACGGACCAATAGAAGACGTGATTGTAACGGTTATACCTCGACCGATAGAACAAAGGAGAAGAGATTTTCTTTAGCCTATTGAAAAAGATACCGAGAGAGGACGTAGGCTCGTTTATAGACGAACCTCTATAAATCCTTGTGTGCTTTAATTTTCCGCACTTGATATTTACGCTTCCGCAACACGGCGCAATATCCAACCCCGTACCCAATAATTTGGAATATATTGCAAAAAATATGAGTTCGATATTACAAAGTGCACTAAAGATGATACTCGTACTAATCCCTGGAGGATCATTGAAATGCTTGGGGCATATTTTTATAAAATACGCATTGCACTCTTTTTCCCTTGACTGAGGTTTTGTCCCATTGGGTTTTCCTAGCAAGGTTTTTAACGAGGCAACTGGAATGGCGTATTAGTATGAATGATGTACTCTTTTTCCTTCATTAGGATTTTTTCCCATTGGGTTTTTCCTAATAAGGTTTTTTACGAGGCATATTCATGGTATAATGAGGAACACTACAAAGATCAAGATTATTCCTCGAAGTTTGAAAACGGAAGGAGTAGTTGTACTCTTTTTCCTTCGATCATGTTTTTCCCACTGGGTTTTCTTGACAAGGTTTTAATGAGACAACATGTGGATACTCCAACAACGAATGATACACATGACAAATTCACTTAGTTTTTGTCCCACAAGGTTTTACTGAGACGACACAAGAATACTCATACAAGAACAGGGGAGCAAATTTATGACATTACAGATTGCTGAAGTTTATCCAACAGAAATTTCTACCAACATTATGATGCAATGCCACAAGCTCCAATACAAACAGTTTGGAAATTTTTCTCCCATTGGGTTTTTCTTCAAACTAGTTCAGCAGATATTTATATAAATAGTCATTCAAGAGGGAGTGTTATAAAAACACCATGAAAGTGACATTTCAATTACCCTTTTGTTTTTATATAGTGTGAATGACTATTATGCCCATGTTGTAATTATGTAAGTACGATTATGCTATCTGAAGTTTTCCTTTAAATAAGACTTCAATTATTAATGAAAAACATACCTGAGAATCATTCTCTATTCTCTCTCTAAATTTTCTCTCTACAATGTTTCGATATTTCATAACATAATAAGCCTTTTTTTTAGTTTCGCCTCATGTTTTTAAAACAAATGGACCGACCATGTATATAATAATCAAAATAAAATACGTGAATTGAGTAAAAATAAATAAATATTATTATCTATACTATTTAAAGCTTGAGTGGCTTAATTGAATGTGGAAGAGGATTTGTGCACAAAAGCATACTCTCAATTGTGTATAAACTACATTCGTGGGTTGAAATCATTTAATTCGTACAATTAAATGTTGTGAAGGATGGTGTTACGGAAGGTCAATAGGCTGCAGGAGTTAAACCACGTGACATACAAACCATATGGTGGTTACAACAGCCATAAATCGTCTTAATAAAGACTTTAGGCCTTCCGCCTTCCACCAGGAGCCTATAAATGACAACCACATAAACCTCGGTTTACACATCATCGGTCGAAACCGAAACCCATCACTCCTCAACTCTCATCGAGAGTAGCTAGGTATACACATATCTTCAACAAAAGTTCATGTTCTAGACACATGCAGGGCCATGGTGTTACCCTCGACGAACTCGATACTCTTGATGCCGGTGGAGAGCTTCGGAAGAACCTGGTGGGATTCGGTGATCAAAGCCCTGAACAATCTGCTTTCAGACACCTTCAGTTTCACATCATGAACGAAACTGTGCACACCCATTTTTCTTCCCAACAAGGAATCTTGGAATATATATATATATAGGAAATATATATAGGAATATATATATATATATATATTCCTATATATATATTACTATTATGTAAGCAAGCAGAGAAAAGAAAACAGTTATGGAGAATACATGAGCAGCTAACGATATTTATAGGCAGAGGAGTTATTATTAAAATGAATATTCATAATAATATATATCAATTAATTTCGACCGAAAGTTTTTTTTTTTCCTAAATCAGTCAAAGATGGATAGCTCGGAGGATTATTTACGTGGTGGAAATTTTATATGATTACGGTGGTGTCGGGATGTACCAAAATTTCATATTTAAAATTTATTTTCGATTCGCTTATACTAATTAATAATATTGATAAGTAAGTGTCGAATACGCATGGATGAATCAATGATAATTATAGAGTTGAAAATTTTTTGAAAGCAAAAATACAAAAAACCGCAAAAACCAATACTATAAATAAGAAATGTATTTACAACAAACCACAATCTCATCTCCTCACACTCAAACACAAAAGTGTCGAGAATAGATATCTCTTTATACAATTGAGACTGTAACAGGTTCATATTTACAAGTTGATTACTTCAATCACGATTGAAACTATTGTTGAAATAAAATCATAAATATCACATCAATTGCAATGTTATCGAAACATGTTATTTACTCAAAGTAAAACTTTTGAATTTATAAGTTATACATTGTTGTATATTTTAGCCTCACCATCACATTAACAATTCAAAAATTTACTTAAACATTACGCAATCAACAATAAAATACAATTCGTGCAACGCACGGGTTCGCTATGCTCGTAATAATAATAAAAGAACAAGTGGACGTAGTAAGGATAGAATATGAACCAAACAAAGTCCCACGCCACAAGTGCTAAAACACGTCAAACACGCGTCTATGTAACGCGTGGAATCGCTTTTTTTTTTTTTTTTTTCTTACTTCTAACCAGCAGAGAAAATGAAGGAGCCATCTTTGACTATAAATTATTCAGATTCAGAAACTCGTGCATATCCACTCGTGCACGTCTTTGGAGAGCGTTTCAAGGTGATTACATTACATTCGTTTTCTCTCTCTCTCTCTCTCTCTCTCCTTCCTAATGTTGCCGCGAGATACCTGGATGCGTATGCACGTTTGATCCTTGAGTTTTTACTGCAGATTTTGATTTGTAAGTATGTAGATGTATGTAGTCCAGGTGAATTTATGCCGTTCGCGATAGCATATATGTTTCCAGATTGATTTCATGTCCCCCTATTTGGTTGGATTTGTATGCTTTGTTTTGTTTGTGTCTGTGATATAGAGCAATCCTTCGATGTTGTAGAAGACCATGGTGTTGAATTTTGGTGATGCCGACTATGGTGTTGAATTTTACAATCCTTGATTTTTCTTTTTTTCTCTTAATGCTATGTTTGGTTCTTAATTTTTCAGCCTTGAAAACATAGTTTTGCCCCTTTTCCCACTGTGGTGCATAAAGTATATATTTTTCCTCTATTTTTCTCACTAAAATCTAAGACACAGAAAATGGCGGATCCTGGATTCTGATAGGGGGTGGTCTGAAGTTTTGTAAAATTTGGGGTTGGCTGAATTTTGAAGTACTCCATCCTTTTCTTTTTAAAAAAATCTGGGGTGGGGTGTCGCACACTGTAGTATGGATCCGCCATCGGACGCATACCTCTATAGGTATGTGCTGTTAGTCTGAGATTCTGGAAACATGGTTTGATCTCATGCATTTGTCTAGTAACGTTTCTTGTTACATGTTAGTTGAATGTGGAACGAGGACATTGAACGAAATTGGATATTGTTTTTAGTATAGATTAGTTTTCCAGACTCTCTGACGATGATTTGAATCTTTTGATGAAAAGACTGAATCTATTTACTAATCTTTACACTAGTCAAACATCTCTTGCTCGAATCATGTTCACATGCTTAGCCTGAATCATCTTGTGGGTTCATGCTCTTCCAGGTAATATTATCTACAAAGTTTAGAGAAAATGGGAAGTGAAAAGGACCCACATGACACGTCCGAAAAAGGGTTTTTCTCTCATCTCGCCGGCCATTATACTCAACAAGGAGGAGCATACCCCCCCTCAGCACCTGGAAGCTACCCTCCACAAGGGTACCCGCCATCAGGATATCCTCCACAAGGATATCCACCATCTGGATATCCTCCACAAGCAGCTGTCTACCCCCCTGCTCCATATCCTGGTCAAGCTGGTTCACATGGATCACATCCAGGTGATGTTCCGAGTTCCGTTTTTTTCTTTCTTTAGTTTGTTCTTGTCCTCTTCATAGGCGGATCTATACATAACCTGGTGGTGCACGTGCACCACCAGATTTTTTTCAGAATAAGACCCTCTTCCCCGATAATATCTAGTATTATCTTTCTCGTTATTTTATTTTGGCAATAGTTGAATTATCGAGGAGTTTAATTATTTTTTACTCTCGAAGTTTAATAGGTAAAGTCATATATACCTATTAAATATATTTTTTGATTTGACGTAATCTGTTTTGATCAAGGCGATATTAATTAAAGTGTTTAAAATTGTTTATTCAACCTTGAAGTATTTCGCAAACACTTGCTTCTTTTGAAGAATATTTATGTAATATGATGAAAAAATTAAGATACAAAACTAGCTGAAGGGTTTCAGTTAACCAAATATTAGAAATTACTTTTGAAAGAAATGTTGATTTTGCCCGTAGCAACTGCAAGTGTTGAACGAGTCTTCTCAGCTATGAAGTATGTGAAGAGTGAGTTATGTAGTAAGATGGGTGATCAATGGTTAAATAATCGTCTTGTAACATTTATAGAAAAATATGTACTTAAAACTATTAGTAATGATGTTATTTTAGCACATTTTCAGGAAATGGACAGTAAATGTAGGCGATTTTCTTTGTAAATGTACGGATCCTTTGTTTTTTTTTTCCACACACGCACACGAGGGGGATCGTCCCCTGTCGTGAGTACCCCCAAGAGGCTCGACCTCACCCCGATCTAGAGGTAAGTTTTCCAGCATGACATGTTCGCCTCATTGTCCCCCGCTATGTTATTACTGACTTTCTTTATGTATTATTTGTTATCTTTAATGTAATTTTAATATATATTTTATCGTTCGACATTGTTTTTCGTGGGACGGTCGGTGCATCAGTGGTTTTTCGGTCCTGGATCCGCCTATGGTCCTCTTATGTGTGCTGCTTGAGAGTGGTTTTTAGTATGTATATTACAATCTTGAGTATTGGTATGTTGTTGTCTTTGAAAGAGAGATCATTTGAGTGATGTGAAACAAGAGGATATGATTATCAGATTATGCATCATAGTAGTTCGTTGATTCATTTAGTAATCGTCTCAAGTGACCGACTTTTGAGTTGACAACTGGTGGAAAGTAGGGCATTTCCTATTTTAGTTTTGGCAGATTTCACTTTGGTGGTGGTGGTATTTGTTGGACGGTTTTGAGTATCCTGCTGTTCCTTTTACGGGTTCTGGGTTGTCGAGACCTCCGCTGTGTAATTTAAATGAAATACTGAACTCTGATTATATATTTTATACAGGTAAAATGGAACTGTGTCATGGAGATGCTCTGCGCTTGGAGGCGATATTTTTAGACCTCAATTTCAGTTTTATCGTTTACTAGAGCATGTGGTGGAACATCTGCATGCATGCGCATCCCTGTGTTTTTTTTTTTTTAGCAAATTAATATTCACTAATGAAGGGAGATTTGTAGTATTGGTCCTTTGTGCCAAGTCTATAATCACTCACGTCTTATCTTCTTGCATCAAGAACATCTGTATGTATGTTATCCCAAATGTTTTTCTGCCGCTGATTAAGAAATTCTGGCTTTCAGGTGGATCCGGCATTGGGGGAGTCCTAGCTGGAGGTGCTACTGCTGCCGCCGCTGCCTATGCTTCACATATGATGCACGGTGGTGGCGCCCATCATGGTGCTGTGGGTCACTATGCCGGCGGCATACCAGGTATGGGTCATCATGGGAAATTTAAGCATGGCAAGTTCAAGCATGGTAAACATGGCAAACACGGAAAACACAAGGGAAAGCATGGGCACGGTGGAAAATTCAAGAAGTGGAAGTGATCTATTATATAACAGCTATGACTTTTAATACTAAGATTTTATGGATCAAAAAGCAGTCATCTGTGTGTGTGTGTGTGTGTGCGTGTGAACTTTTGAATGAACATAAGTGATAAGTGGTGTGTAATAATAGGCTGTCGCTGGCATTCTTTCGTCGAGCCGCACTTAAGTTTGTAGAGACGTTGGAGGAAAACAACATATTATTATGTTATGATGACAACTCTTTGTGATGCTAAAATTGTTCCCATCTTTTTTTGGGGATTCTTTTATGATGAAACGACTTTACACAATATTGTGTGTGTGTGTGTGTGTGTGTGTGTGTGTGTGTGTGTGTGTGTGTGTGTGTGTGTGAAGAGGCTCTAGCCTCTAGATGGGGAAAAATGAGGCCAAAAAGAACTTGAACAAATTTTGATAATAATATCAAAAACGGTATCCAAACTGGGTATTATTGGGAAAATGACAGTGACACCTCTTGTGTTTTTAGATGCAAATGAGCTAATGAAATTTGTATACTCTAGTTTTCCATCTATTTCAATAAAAAAAACAAGTTAAATTATTTATTCTCTCGCGAAATTAATAAATATTTTGTTTCTTACATATAATTAGGAGCTCAATTATAAACTTATGCGCATACTTCAAAATAGAGTTCCCAAAAAAAAAAAAAAAAAAAAGAACACGCGGAAATGAGGAATGACTACATAATTTTCGGTTTAGGGTTCATATGTTAATGGTCATTCTTAGGTCTAAAATATACTACAATAAATCATGAATTTAGGAATGAGTTTGATTTGAAAATGACCAACCATTCTATTTTCATGTCCGTCCTTTTTGGCCAATGTTTGTCATTCTCTCCTTTTTTTTTTTTTTTTAAATAATACAACTAAATACTATAACAAAACGACTAGTGTATAATCCGTCGAAACTCGATTGGTAATCACTTTACATTACAATTTACAAGTCAAAACTTTAAAATAATTTAATATTTATTAGGTTTCAATCACCCGGAACAGTTTGCCGCAGCGGAACATGCCAATAAGCCGAAATAATGAAGATGGAATTCAGGCACCCAAACTCATTTGAAATTTATTTACTCGTACTCGTTCTAAACTCAATTGAAAATTAATATTATTAGTTTCCGTTCAAAATTCGTATAGTAACACATGATACAATGATAGTATAGTTCACCCCACCCAGACCCGTTTAAAAACTATATACTCGTATCACCACAAACTCGATTAAAAGATGATTTTCTTACCTGTTTCTGTCTTAGACCCTATAGTAATATCAGCTAATTACTCAACAGCTTTAAATTTATACAATATTTAAATAACTAAATATAAGTTGCTATAGTAATTAGTTAATCCATCTCAATAAAAACTCAAATATTATAAGGTGAAGATTCAGAATAAATATTGTAAATGATAAAAGATTAAAAATTAAATTTCTAGTTTAAGTTTGAAATTATGCAATCTTTAAAAGTCCTTACAATTATAAACCTATACTTTAATGTGGCATTCAAGATTTTAGACGAATAAGAATAAGAATTAAAAAAGTCTCATGTAGGAGAGAGTTGATGTGGTACTCTGAACCCGTGGTGCTATTATATACTTTATATATTTACTTAGAAGTGAGGAGAATTTATAAAAAAAATATTGAAATAGTATTTATGCATATATTGTAACACCCCCAATCCGCTCAGGGATATTACACGCCGTAGACCCTCTCCTCGAGGATCTACCAGGCTGATAACTAAAATCGAACATCTAAACCTCGCCTTTAAGGCTAAAATGACTCAGTAGACCGACTTGGTCTTCCAATAATAACATACAACTCAATTCCAAACACATACCCACGCAGGGGTCAAAATACAATAAACTCCCTGCACAACGGGAAAGATCTTGCAATGAAAAGAAAATACAACTAGCATCTAAAGATCCTCGTGTGATTAGTATCGTTCATCTTTCATCATCCTTCGTGCCGACCACGTGCTATGCTCCAAAACACGAATGCAAAATAGACATCCACCCCGAATACTCGGGGTTAGCAAACTCCACTGTTTTGCTAGTGCAAGTACAAGTGCAAAAATACGAGCCATACAATACAAGTTCCAAGAACAATAATAATCGGGAATCCTCAAAGATCCAAACGTGAAGAAAAGTACTTCCCAGGCAAGAGTTTGGGTAAACATTTCCAAAGCGAAAGATCGCAAATAAGGGAAACAATTTACAAAAGCAGTTTAAAATGCCATCGAGAGTTTTAATAGAAAACAATTTAGGATTATAAAATCCTTCTCTTTCCAAAATCAATAGGTCACAACCCAAATGTTTTGTTTTCGCAAATAGGAAACCACCAACAATTTACTGGGTCAAAGCCCAACATCACGTGTCCTCAACGGACGTAAAATCAACGAAACATAATCACGCACGCGCATCGCCTAGACCGGACGCTACCACCGACATCCCACCCGAGGTCTCGAAGGACCCTCCCGAGCCGCTAGCGAAACAAATCACACACATCTCACGGTTGGATCAATCGCTTGTTGCATCCTCGCCACATGATCACATGCCATGTGCCACCGTAGATTATCTCGAGCTCTCACGGTTGGATCAATCACTTGTTGCATCCTGACCACATGAT
This sequence comes from Orobanche coerulescens, assembly GCA_033398695.1. Lineage (NCBI taxonomy): Eukaryota > Viridiplantae > Streptophyta > Magnoliopsida > Lamiales > Orobanchaceae > Orobanche > Orobanche coerulescens. Next base: position 11,624,843 of record CM065818.1, on the reverse strand, counting down.
CACGTGCCATGTGTCACCGTAGACCTTCAACCATATCCACACATTCACACAATCAACATATCACATCAAGGATATTCAAACAATTCGCCCAGAGGCCTCAAACACTTAGCAAAACACCACGTCAATCCACAACGCACTGAAATGAAATAATATACGTCCACACACAATACCAAGTGCAACATGAACACCAAGCATATACATAGAATTCACATAGTTATTCACGAACCACACAAATCACAAAACACACACGGTTTTGAAAGAGGGCCTTTAACGAGGCTAACCAAATCTTTTGAAAACTCATTTCAAACAAACAAACAAATCAAGACGATCACCAATCATCATATCCACGAAACAAGAAAAGTATGGACAAGGTACTTGCCTCGAATGACCACAACGCGGAGAATCGGCCGAAGTAGGTTGGCACGAACCGACTACGAACTCGCCGACTCCACCGAACGACAATCCACAACAATGAACTACGAACGAAAACAATAACAACGAAAATGAATTCCAAAGTACGACCCAAAGCCGCTGAATTCAAAGAACAAATGACGAAGGTTCAAGGATTTCCCCCAAAACGGTCAAGAACACGATTCGTCCCGTCAAAACCCGAAAACGGAATTCCAAGTTGAAATATGGATATACAATCCATAGAATATGTTTAACAACATCATTTAACCATAATCGATCCATCGAAAAAGGATGAAAAACGAGATCGAGGACAAATCCCCCAAAAAGTCAATTCGAAGAAAAACAAGAAATATACTTCAATTCGACGAAGAACAATGGATTAAATGATGTTAAACACAAGAATACTACCAAGATTAATCATACCCATCATGAATTAATCAAAAACACGGAACGAATCGGACAAAAATGCGAAAACCCCCAAATTCACGAAATTAGGGTTCTAAGGAAGATTACCTTGATTCGCTGGATCAAAGGATGATAACGGATGATTGATTGATGTTATGAACTCAAGAACTTCATGGATTTGTTGTTAAACAACATGGCTTCGTCGCCCATGAATCGCCATGCGGACGGAGAAGGAAGGAAATGAAAACGAAGGGAAAAGTGGTGATCATATATATACTGGGCCGGAACTAGCGTGCGCTAGCCTTCCCGGACTAGAGTGCGCTATCGGCCAGCATCGGCCGAGCACTCTCGGCCATGGCCCGCATGACCCTGCACCACCGACCAATTCTGCTGACCATGACTCGCCCGCCCGACTCCCGCTAGCGTGCGCTACGGCCGGAAGCCTGCGCGCGCTAGCCGACCTGTCCAGGAGTCACTGGACTAACAAACTTACCCAGGTAACGCACGCTAGTCGGCCGGCAGCGTGCGCTACCCCTGCCGGTTAGCGTGCGCTACGACCGACAGTAGCGTGCGCTACCTGCCGATCCTGACCGAGTCCAGAACCTCAGAAACCCCACTGTCCGGCCCGATAGCGTGCGTTAAATCGACCCAGTAGCGTGCGCTACACTGCCGGTTAGCGCGCGACCTTCCGGCGATAGCGTCGCTCGCCGGTTCTGCCGCATCTGTCCGGCGGTGCCGCAATCGTCCGGCGATCCGCAACCGTCCGGCGATGCGACCACCAGGGCTCGACGACCCGATTTCCGAAAACGTACGGAACGATCACGACGAAAAGTTCGCGGACAACATCAACGGCCCGAAATGGAAACATAATACCATAATTAATCATACGCGACCAAGAAACGGGTCGAGACAACAATTCCAGATACGGATACCCGTAACTTTCAAGAAATTACAAAATGGCCCAAAATGCCCGAAAATCACGATACGTGATCGAATAACCAAACTGAAGTTCACAACACATATAACAAAGTTAAACGAACTTACGGGAAACTCGAAACAGCAGTTTCGACCGAGATTCGCAAGAATCGAACTCAAGTGCGGAAAAGTCGCTAAAAAGCACGGAACTCAACAAAACGACACCGAAACGAACTCGGATGTCAAAAAGTGTAGAATTAATCATTCTCAGAATGACGAAACGGTCATGAGCGAGTCGTCAAAACGGACTTCCACTGAAAAAAGAAATTACCGGAAATTGAAAATTGCGGATATTACATTCTACCCTCCTTAAAAGAAGTTTCGTCCCGAAACTTAAAACAAGTAGGGGGAAGAAATATTCCGCCAGGAAAAACTCAACGAGACACACAAGAATGCGTAACTAATGCCCAACGGTGAAATGTTACAAACAACGCAAAGGAATATACGGCGTGAAAACACGCTCCACGACGACCAACACAACGCCGCCGTTAGGAACGTAATAAAATCAACAGATGACAAGCGTCATCAAACGGATAATATAGTCAAGTCAATTATCCGAACAATCACAAAACACAACGAACGAAAATCAATAAGATTGACCGACCCAACGGTACATCAATCAAAACGCGAGTCAATCGCTGAACAAATACGGAATTCCACCGCCCAAGGGTTGGAAGATCGAAAACGAGACTAATTTCCCGAACTTGAGGGAATTAGGAAGGAGCCTGAACGCTCAACAATCACGAAATGAGAACAAAAACCGAACAAACAAACGATCGAGACAACAAAAATCGAACAATCATGTCCGAAACACGAAGGATAATAAAATTCAAACAACAACTTCCAGGATGATCTGGTGAGAACTACAAGACATGATTTCCCATAAGATCCACAGGAAAGGGAGTAGCGATTGAAAAGTCACAACGATAAATGAGTTATTCCGAAACAATACCACACTCGTTCGATCAACAAAAGCAAGGGGCAGGACAAGCTCACAAATGTCAACAAACATAAATGAGTCGACAAAGTAGAATATACAGAAGTTCAAAATCCGATCCACTTCGAATAAAAGAACTAGTAGAACCAAATGATGTCACTTCCGAACAAGGTTCACAAGAATAGAACCAAACTCGGAAAAGTCACAGCGATACCAGATCGACCCAAAACAAGATCACAGTTCATTCGAACGATGAAACTAAAATACAGAACAAGTTCAGAAGGTATCAACGAACACGAGCGAGTCGATAGACACGAGAAAGCAGGAATGCAGAGGCCAAAAATAATACGGGTATTATATTCGACCTCTTCAAAAAGGAGTGTCGTCCCCGAAACTCACAACAATGAAACCAAGGTGACGACACAACAAGCGACCGACAAAAACATCCTTCGAAGGCTTCTCAAAGACGATTCTGATAACTGTGCTGAAGCGCGAACTCCGAAAGTCTCGGTAGCCAATTCGCAAATCTGAATTCGGTGTCCCTCGAGTCCACACTCGAAATGTGTTACCGACGAGAAGGACAAAATGCACGTACATTCCTCCGACACATCACGGTTGAAATGCCTCGGCTCGGCATACCGAAAATACAAATGCTAGGTACAATGGAACATAACATCACAAAACAACAAACCGGAGATGCCAACTCAGCGCAACAAAGAATCATAACACATATCATACACAACGATTACCATCGTAAAGTAATACACACAAACACTACAACAACGGTATCGTTCGGCGACCTCAACGATTCGAACGATAACCAACACATAATTACAACCATCATAAAACAATCACACATGTACGCAAACGTACAAACTCAAGCTTTAACAACTCACACAGGTGCGATAACACGCAAGCCCCCACGAAATGACAACATTAAAGATCGTCATCCCACCTTTCCCGACCACAAGCAGGAAATGATGGGTTTTAAAAACGAAAACCACCTTATGAAAACAGTTTGGAAACACCAGTTGATCTTGAGTATCATTTTACAAAAAGTTGAACAAAATCATTGTCGAGACTTTGAAAACCATCTTGCGTTTGATAAAACGAGGACACTTTCCTTTTGTGAAAACTTTGAAATATCCGACCCTCGGGTCTAAGTATAAGTGTTTCTAAAACATTGAAAATATCTCAAAACATTTTGGTCCTCGAGGTAGAAGGATTTGGAAACATATTGTGGCACCTTGGATGTACCATGAGAAAATAATTCATTTTAAAAGTACGTCTCGAAATTTATTTTCTAAGATACTCAAGGTTTTCAAAGTTAATTCAATGGGTTAGAATGCCCAAAAATTTCAGGTAATTACACGAAACTCTATAGCGCCGTGGATCCCGCGTCGAAACCCACCAGGCTAAAAATCATTTACAAAAACGCCAAGAAGGCCGATGACGGTAATGTTTCAAAAATTTACAAAAGCCATTTTCCACACGTTAAATACCGTCATAAGAATTTCGCTAAAATGATCAAGACCATAACATCAAAACTCGGTTAATGGAATCAATTTTCGAAATAAAAATCGATCAGAAATACCGAAAACCATTACAAAGGAACTCACGCAGCGGATAAAAGAAATAAAGTCAAACATGCACAATCCATCAACACTACTCCTCATATGAACGAAGTATGAGAGTCAAGTAACCACATATCACGAAATCAAAATTCATAAAAGGATTCCGTCACTTAACAAATAATCATAAAAATAGCTCGTGTCACACGAGGCACAACACAAAGAAGGGAGACTTACAGCCACAGGTCGCACGAAGATGATGATCGTCCACGATACTAATCACGACCAACAAACTCAGACGACGCGTCGCGACACGACCCAGTCAGATAAAATCCGACGAGACAAAAACTCAATAGATACCACTGACCCGACAGCCTAGTTTTCCACAACCTGAGCTCCGATACCATTCTGTAACACCCCCAATCCGCTCAGGGATATTACACGCCGTAGACCCTCTCCTCGAGGATCTACCAGGCTGATAACTAAAATCGAACATCTAAACCTCGCCTTTAAGGCTAAAATGACTCAGTAGACCGACTTTGTAACACCCCCAAGACGTTCAGGGCATATTACAGCGCCGTGGACCCCACACTGTGAAATCCACCAGGCTAACATACCAACAAGACCCTTGCCAACGACAACCATCATCAATGAAATGACAACTCAAAATAGAAGACTACAATCCGACCAATAGAATCCAACAACAATCCATTTCCCAAAACGGAAACACAACCTTAACAATTTTTCAAAAGAAGTACTCGAGTACTTAAACCAATTTATAATACATACATCCCAAAATCAGACATCAATAATAATAACCGACAGACACGACACCGAAAAGCATTTACTGGACAATATCATGCTTGCCCATCATCCTCATACGGCTCGAGTGCTCGCTTGTCCCCACGATCAATACCTGAAATACAAAAAGTATTTCCCCCATTTAAGGGGTTAGCGACAATCGCTAGTGCAAGTACAATCCATTTGAACTACATTCTAATCGGATGAATAATGCGCCAAAATCATTTTAGAAAACGTTTTATATTACGTAATATTTAATATGCACAATCACTAAACACATTTTCTCCAACAAAAACAATTCAAAGTTAACCTTGGTTCGTGTCTCACGGACACCTTACCCCAGAGCCCGTCGGACATCCCCGGGTGGTTAACCACGATTCGCGATACGAAACTCACGGCAACGTATCCCTAGAGGCCCGTCGGACCGTCCCTAGGTGAACATACACAAATCCATCCACAACAACCGCAATACGGCCATAATTCAAATACTAGAACATGCAAACAAATGTAAAGTACTTGCCTTTGAGACATCTTCAAGAATCGGAAGTGAAAATGACTACGGATGATCCGAATGGAAAAGCGACGGTTCCTAAACGAAGAATTAGCATAACTCAGTCCCAACGGACATCAATAATCGAAAGGAATACTCCCAAACCCCGATTACAAAACACGATAATAGAGCGTTGATCGATACGGCGAGGGTTTGTGCAAAATCTCCCGTATCAACAATACATGGATTAATTCGAGGAAAAGCGAATTGGGAATCATCCAATAACAACAATTGATAATAAGTTTCGCAACATACATGAACAATTGAGTCAATCACGAAAAACCCGAAAACCCCAATTCATACAAGTTAGGGTTCTGAAGAAGATACCTCGGATTCGGACGATGGAGGATGATTACGCTGATGGAGATATGCTACTATGATTCTACGGTGATGGAATACGAAAGATTCTTCGATCAAAAGCAAGAAATCGCCTCCGGAGTCGCCCGTGAAGAAAAAACGAGAGAAGGGATAGAAAATGAGGTATTGGACCTCTGCATTGTTTTAAAGCAGTTACATGGCGTGAGGGGATACTTACGGCCGTAACATGGCCAACTTACGGCCGTAACTTGGGTGTTACGGCCGTAACACCCTCTGACGATAGTATTGGCGTCTTGTCCCAAACGAGTCCGACGACCCCAAAACCCGGACACTGCTATCGAACCAAAAATACTACGAAGAATATTCGATGACGAGTCTAACCATCACAAGAAAATATCAATCCGACTACCCGAATCGAAATACGACAACGAATATGAAATTCCCTAAACTTCTAGGAAATTACGGAAATGACCCAAGTGACCGAAAGTCACGAAACGATGTCGGATTTACAAACCGAAAGTCTCAACATGACCAACTCAACCATACGAACTTGTACAAACCAAGAAACAACGAAAACGAACGAGTTTTACAAGAATCGAACGTTCATACGGCAAAACATGTCATAAAATGAAATTACGTGAAAACATCATCAAAACTCGTCCAAATGGAAAAACTCCACGAACAAAATAGATTCAAAATGTCGAAACGGTTACAAGCGAGTCGATAAAAATGGACATACACCAAAAATGGAAACTGTTAAAAATGGAAAATTACGGATATTACATTCTCCCCCTCTAAAATAAAGTTTCGTCCCGAAACTTAAGAATCAAAAAGCTCGGGGTATCTCGAACGCATATCCTCCTCTAACTCCCACGTCGCTTCTTCTACTCCGTGTCTCGACCACTGCACCTTAACCAAAGGAATGGTTTTGTGCCTTAACTGTTTGTCACGACACTCCAAAATTCTGACGGGCCTCTCTTCAAACGTAACATCCTTCTCGATCTCCACGTCCCCAAAGTCAATAATGTGGGACGGGTCCGGAACGTACTTCCTCAACTGGGAAACGTGAAATACGCTATGTACATGACTCAGCGACGGAGGTAAAGCCAAACGGTACGCTAACTCACCGACTCTCTCCAATACCTCGAAAGGTCCAATATATCTCGGGCTGAGTTTCCCCTTCTTCCCAAAACGAAAAACTCCCTTCGTCGGAGACACTCTCAACAGAACATGATCTCCCACCTCGAACTCCAAAGGTCTACGCCTAACATCCGCGTAAGACTTTTGTCGACTCTGAGCAGCCAACATCCTCTTTCTAATCAATTCGACCTTCTCCCTCGTCTCCAACACAAGGTCCGGCTCGGTGCCAATCAAATCGGACGGCTCATCCCAACATATCGGTGATTGGCAACGTCGGCCATAAAGTGCCTCATACGGTGCCATCTTAATCGACGCGTGCCAGCTGTTATTATAAGTAAACTCAATTAAGGCCAAATGCTCCTCCCAATTACTACTCCAGTCTAACGCACACGCGCGCAACAAATCCTCGAACGTCTGAATGGTACGTTCGGACTGCCCATCGGTCTGGGGATGGAACGAAGTGCTCAAACGTAGCTGAGTCCCCAATGCCTTATGTACCGCCTGCCAGAAATGCGATACAAATCGGCCATCTCTGTCTGAAATAATGGTCCTCGGCGTACCATGAAGCCTCACTATCTGCGTGATAAAAATACGAGCCAACTTTTCCGGACCCCAAGTATCCTTGATGCCCAGAAAATGTGCCGACTTAGTCAGTCGGTCTACAATCACCCATACCATATTCATACCAGTCTTCGTCCTCGGTAAACTCGTGACAAAATCCATAGAGATGTCCTCCCACTTCCATTCCGGGACGGGAAGCGGTTTCAATAATCCGGATGGCCGCTGATGCTCAATCTTGACTTGCTGACAAGTCAAACACTTAGCTACAAACTGAACTACCTCCTTCTTCATATCGCTCCACCAGAAATTCTTCCTCAGGTCTTTATACATCTTACTCGAGCCCGGATGGACTGAGTATAGTGACGCATGAGCCTCTCGCATTATGTTCTGTCTCAGTTCCAAGTCGTTCGGAACACACAACCGACCTCGGAATCTCAACACGCCGTCCTCATGAATAACGAATCCCGGGGCTTTCCCCTTTCCTACACTCTCTCGAAGTCGAATAAACATCGGATCCTCTAACTGTCCCGACTTAATGTCCTCGACCAGAGATGAAGAAATCTCAAGAGTACGCAACTGCCCGGAACTCTCTGGCAGTACAATCTCAATGCTCAACCTCATAAACTCTCGCTGAAGTCCCGACTGGGCCGTAAGCAACTCAAGCGCTCGAAGCGATACCGATTTCCGGCTCAAGGCATCTGCTACCACATTAGCCTTGCCCGGATGATAAAGGATCTCGAGATCGTAATCCTTAATCAATTCCAACCACCTCCTCTGTCTCATATTAAGCTCCTTCTGCGTGAAAATGTACTTCAGACTTTTGTGATCGGTGAAAATCTGACACGACGAGCCATACAAATAATGACGCCTTGATCTTCAACGCAAACACAATGCGGCCAACTCAAGATCATGCGTAGGGTAATTCAATTCATACGGTTTCAACTGACGGGAAGCATAGGCAATCGTCCTCCCGTGCTGCATAAGTACACATCCGAGCCCTTGGCCCGAGGCATCACTATAAACGGAGAAACCATCATTACCACTCGGTAAAGCCAACACGGGAGCGGTCGTCAACCGCTTCTTCAACTCCTCAAAACTATTCTGCCTCTCATCGGTCCACACAAACTCCTCCGACTTCTGTAACAACTGAGTCAGCGGTCGAGCGAGTTTAGAGAACCCCTCGACGAATCTACGGTAATACCCGGCTAATCCCAGAAAACTGCGGACCTCTTTCACGTTCTTGGGCGGCGCCCAATCCAACACTGTCTCTACCTTATGTGGGTCCACACGAACACCCTCGGCCGAGATCACATGACCGAGGAACATAACCTCCTGTAACCAAAACTCGCACTTTGAGAACTTCGCAAAAAGATGCTGAGTTCTCAAAATATCTAACACAATATGCAAATGACGGGCGTGCTCCTCCTCGCTCCTCGAGTAAATCAGGATGTCGTCGATAAATACAACTACACACTTATCGAGGTACTCGATAAAGACTTTGTTCATAAGCTGCATGAACACGGCTGGTGCGTTGGTTAGCCCAAAAGGCATAACCACAAACTCGTAGTGACCGTATCTCGTCCGAAAGGCCGTCTTCGGAATATCGGTATCCTTCACTCGTAGCTGATAATACCCCGATCTCAAATCAATCTTCGAAAACACAATTGCCCCTTGCAACTGATCAAACAAGTCATCAATCCTCGGGAGCGGATACTTGTTTTTGATGGTCACTTTGTTCAACTCTCGGTAGTCGATACACAAACGAAGTGACCCATCCTTCTTCTTTACGAATAGGACCGGTGCGCCCCAAGGCGAAGCGCTCGGTCGAATATATCCCATGTCTAGCAACTCTCCCAACTGTTTCTTCAACTCAAGCATCTCGCAGCGCCATCCGGTATGGCGTCTTAGAGATAGGTCTTTACCCGGCTCTAAATCGATCAGAATTCAACCTCTCGATCCGTGGCAAACCCGGCAACTCATCTGGAAAACGTCGGGATACTCACATACTACCGGAATAGACGAGCTCGACTCCCCTTCTTCCGATCTCAAAGCGTAACACCAATAACCCGTGCAACCTCCTCGGCGCCTTACGGCCCTCAAGGCGCTGATCGGTAATCTCGGCTACTCCGCCTACGCCCCACAAAAGAATGCTCGATGCCGTCGAGGCTAACATCGAAACGGTTCTCGTTCTATAATTCATGATCGCCCCATGACGGTCCGGCCCAATCCTCACCGTAATCAAATCCTCATCTCTAATATCTACCGCAATCGATTAGAAGGCCAAACCCTCCCGCGATACTCACCGGAAAATCTCTAACCTCACGATCCCCCACGATGCTATCCCCACTAGGAAGTTTAACAACAAAAGGCTCACAAGCAACAAGGCAATCAACATGCGCGACGCACACAATCCATAGATATAAAAGAATGCGTAGCACGTAATCGAACAATACGGAAACAGGATGATCAAGGATGTGGACGGTACTGTGGCCACCGTCGCGTCGGGATCTCCGCTCGTCTCATCTCGTACACACGGGGCGGAGCACCCCGCACTAGAAGCTCCCCTCTAGAAGGCTGACCACGACCTCGACCTCTACCAAAACTCTGCTGTGGCTGAGGAACTGTCGGTGTCTGATTCACACTCGGCTCTCCCGCGGCTGGGGCCGATATCTGAGTAACTGGAGTTCGAGCTGCATCCGTACAAAACTTAGCACGATGACCCATCCGACCACAAGCAAGGCACTGAATCGGAGGCCTATCACACTCACTCATTATGTGGCCCGGACGACTGCAGTTGAAGCACGTAGGACCACGAACGGAACCAGCAGGAGCAGACCTAGATCCGGTTCCTCGCCCAACTGATGGCAACTGACTTCCGAAGACTCGCGAACCAGACTGAGTCTTCGGATACCCTCCTGACTTGCCTCCCGAAAACTGCCCGGCGGTTTTCTGTTTCTTTCCTTCGGTTGCCGTCTCTGTCGCAGAAAACGACATCTCATAAGCCATCGCCTTATTCTGATATTCTTTCAAAGTCGTGCACCCCAGACCAGCAATGTAGTGGCGCACCCTCGGTTTCATCCGCATGTCAAAGTGACGGATCTTATCAAGCTCATCGCGGACTTGGTTTCTCACATAATGTAACTGTTGATTGTAGTCCTTGATAGCTTGAGAAATAGGAACATCTTGGGGCTTAGCCTCAAAGAAGGCTCGGATCCTCCCCTCTTTCACCGCGAGGCGGTATTCATCTTCCATCGATCTCGAAACTCGCCCACGTAGCCGCCGGCCACGCGGTTTCACCGCTTGCCACCACGTTCTTGCTTCCTTGGCGAGGAAGTACTTGAGCGATGGGTACCTTCCTCTCCTCGAGCGATCGGCTGACCTCAAACACCTTTTCCATCTCAAACAACCAACTCTCCCAACCTAAGGGTCGGAAGCACCATCAAAGCTGCGGAGGACGCATACGAATCACGTCCGAAGTAGCTTATCATTACCGGATCCAGTGGCGGAACCGGGTTGGCATTAGCATGGCCGACTGTAACGGCTGAGTCGAGCGTCATCTGGTTCGCTACCTGCTGTAAAATGTTGGCCACTCCAATATTCTCATGAGCATTACCGGAGCTAGCAGACTGGTCCTGCTGACCTCCGGAACTAGGGGGAACACTGTTCGACAAGGAAGGCATCGCCGAATCAGTTCCCGAGTGATCGGACATGGCCGCCCCACCGGCTGCGCCACGTCCCCTACCGCGTCCGCGACCGCGTCCGCGTCCTCTACCAGCAGGAATTCTAAAGAAACAACGGGTAAGTACAAATCAAACGCAAAACGCAACAAGATACTAAGACAGGAATAGAACAGAACGGTGAAACGAGTCAAGTTAGGAAAACTTACGAGCACCGGCGTACTGAGATGATGGCATAGCAGTGACACTGTCCCAAAAACGACACTTAACTAGACCCAAATAACCGACAGCCTAGGTATCCATAAACCTAAGCTCCGATACCATATTCTGTAACACCCCCAAGACGTTCAGGGCATATTACGGTAGCCGTGGACCCCACACCGTGAAATCCACCAGCTAACATACCAACAAGACCCTTGCCAACGACAACCATCATCAATAAAATGACAACTCAAAATAGAAGACTACAATCCGACCAATAGAATCCAACAACAATCCAGTTCCCAAAACGGAAACACAACCTTAACAATTTTTCAAAAGAAGTACTCGAGTACTTAAACCAATTTATAATACATACATCCCAAAATCGGACATCAATAATAATAACCGAATTACCACGACCGAAAAGCATTTATGGACAATATCATGCTTGCCCATCATCCTCATACGGCTCGAGTGCTCGCTTGTCCCCACGATCAATACCGAAATACAAAAGTATTTCCCCATTTAAGGGGTTAGCGACAAATGCTAGTGCAAGTACAATCCATTTGAACTACATTCTAATCGGATGAATAATGCGCCAAAATCATTTTAGAAAACGTTTTATATTCCGAATATTTACGATGCACAAGCACAAAACACATTTTCTCCAACCAAAACAATTCAAAGTTAACCTTGGTACGTGACTCACGGCCACCGTACCCCGCAGAGCCCCGTCGGACATCCACAGGTGGTTAACCACAGTTCGCGATACGAAACTCACGGCAACGTATCCCTAGAGGCCCCGTCGGACCGTCCCTAGGTGAACATACACAAATCCATCCACAACAACCGCAATACAGCCATAATTCAAATACTAGAACATGCAAACAAATGTAAAGTACTTGCCTTTGAGACATCTTCGAAGAATCGGAAGTGAAAAATGACTACGGATGATCCGAATGGAAAACGACGGTTCCTAAACGAAGAATTAGCATAACTCAGTCCCAACGGACATCAATAATCGAAAGGAATACTCCCAAACCCCGATTACAAAACACGATAATAGACGTTCAATCGATACGGGCGAGGGTTTGTGCAAAATCTCCCCGTATCAACAATACATGGATTAATTCGAGGAAAAACGAATTGGGAATCATCCAATAACAACAATTGATAATAAGTTTCGCAACATACATGAACAATTCGGAGTCAATCACGAAAAACCCGAAAAACCCCCAATTCATACAAGTTAGGGTTCCTGAAGAAGATACCTCGGATTCGGACGATGGAGGATGATTACGCTGATGGAGATATGCTACTATGATTCTACGGTGATGGAATACGAAAGATTCTTCGATCAAAACTGAAGAAATCGCCTCTGGAGTCGCCCCGTGAAGAAAAAACGAGAGAAGGGATAGAAAATGAGGTATTGGACCTCTGCCCATTGCTTTAAAGCAGTAATTCGTTACGGCCGTAATAGGGACACTTACGGCCGTAACATGGCCAACTTACGGCCGTAACTCCAGGGTGTTACGGCCGTAACACCCTACTAGACAACAGTACTGGCAGCTGCTGTCCAAACGATTCCGGACGACCCCAAAACCCGGACCTGCTATCGAACCAAAAATACGACTACGAAGAATATTCGATGACGAGTCTAACCATCACAAGAAAACATCAATCCGACTACCCGAATCCAAATACGACAACGAATATGAAATTCCCTAAACTTCTAGGAAATTACGGAAATGACCCAAGTGACCGAAAGTCACGAAACGATGTCGGATTTACAAACCGAAAGTCTCAACATGACCAACTCAACCATACGAACTTGTACAAACCAAGAAACAACGAAAACGAACGAGTTTTACAAGAATCGAACGTTCATACGGCAAAACATGTCATAAAATGAAATTACGTGAAAACATCATCAAAACTCGTCCAAATGGAAAAACTCCAAGAACAAAATAGATTCAAAATGTCGAAACGGTTACAAGCGAGTCGATAAAAATGGACATACACCAAAAATGGAAACTGTTAAAAATGGAAAATTACGGATATTACAGACTTGGTCTTCCAATAATAACATACAACTCAATTCCAAACACATACCCACGCAGGGGTCAAAATACAATAAACTCCCGTACAACGGGGAAAAGATACTGCAGCGGAAAAGAAAATACAACTAGACCAAAACGTCATCAACAGATCCTCGTGTGATTAGTATCGTTCATCTTTCATCATCCTTCGTGCCGACCCTGTGCTATGCTCCAAAACCTGAATGCAAAAATAGACATCCACCCCCCGAATACTCGGGGGTTAGCAAAACTCCACTGTTTTGCTAGTGCAAGTACAAGTGCAAAAATACGAGCCATACAATACAAGTTCCAAGAACAATAATAATCAGGAATCCTCAAAGATCCAAACGTGAAGAAAAGTACTTCCCGAGGCAAGAGTTTGGGTAAACATTTCCAAAACTGAAAGATCGCAAATAAGGGAAACAATTTACAAAACAGTTTAAAATGCCATCGAGAGTTTTAATAGAAAACAATTTAGGATTATAAAATCCTTCTCTTTCCAAAAATCAATAGGGTCACAGCCCAAATGTTTTGTTTTCGCAAATAGGAAACCACCAACAATTTACAGGGTCAAATCCCAACATCACGTGTCCTCAACGGACGTAAAATCAACGAAACATAATCACGCACGCGCATCGCCTAGGAGCGGGACGCTACCACCGACATCCCACCCGAGGCCTCGAAGGACCCTCCCGAGCTGGCTAGCGAAACAAATCACACACATCTCACGGTTGGATCAATCGCTTGTTGCATCCTGGCCACATGATCACATGCCATGTGCCACCGTAGATTATCTCAGGCTCTCACGGTTGGATCAATCACTTGTTGCATCCTGACCACATGATCACGTGCCATGTGTCACCGTAGACCTTCAACCATATCCACACATTCACACAATCAACATATCACATCAAGGATATTCAAACAATTCGCCCAGAGCCCTCAAACACTTAGCAAAATACCACGTCAATCCACAACGCACTGAAATGAAATAATATACGTCCACACACAATACCAAGTGCAACATGAACACCAAGCATATACATAGAATTCACATAGTTATTCACGAACCACACAAATCACAAAACACACACGGTTTTGAAAGAGGGCCTTTAACGAGGCTAACCAAATCTTTTGAAAACTCATTTCAAACAAACAAACAAATCAAGACGATCACCAATCATCATATCCACGAAACAAGAAAAGTATGGACAAGGTACTTGCCTCGAATGACCACAACGCGGAGAATCGGCCGAAGTAGGTTGGCACGAACCGACTACGAACTCGCCGACTCCAACGAACGACAATCCACAACAATGAACTATGAACGAAAACAATAACAACGAAAATGAATTCCAAAGTACGACCCAAAGACGCTGAATTCAAAGAACAAATGACGAAGGTTCAAGGATTTCCCCCAAAACGGTCAAGAACACGATTCGTCCCGTCAAAACCCGAAAACGGAATTCCAAGTTGAAATATGGATATACAATCCATAGAATATGTTTAACAACATCATTTAACCATAATCGATCCATCGAAAACGGATGAAAAACGAGATCGAGGACAAATCCCCCAAAAAGTCAATTCGAAGAAAAACAAGAAATATACTTCGATTCGACAAAGAACAATGGATTAAATGATGTTAAACACAAGAATACTACCAAGATTAATCATACCCATCATGAATTAATCAAAAACACGGAACGAATCGGACAAAAATGCGAAAACCCCCAAATTCACGAAATTAGGGTTCTAAGGAAGATTACCTTGATTCGCTGGATCAAAGGATGATAACGGATGATTGATTGATGTTATGAACTCAAGAACTTCATGGATTTGTTGTTAAACAACATGGCTTCGTCGCCCATGAATCGCCAGCCGCGGACGGAGAAGGAAGGAAATGAAAAACGAAGGGAAAAGTGGCTGGTCTGTCATATATATTGGGCCGGAACTAGCGTGCGCTAGCCTTCCCGGACTAGCGTGCGCTATCGGCCAGTACCGGCCGAGCACTCTCGGCCATGGCCCGCATGACCCAGCACCAACGACCAATTCTGCCGACCATGACTCGCCCGCCCGACTCCCGCTAGCGTGCGCTACGGCCGGAAGCCTGCGCGCTTTGGCCCGTCCAAGAGTCACCGGACTAACAAACTTACCAGTAACGCACGCTAGTCGGCCGGCGTCGCTACCCTGCCGTTAGCGTGCGCTACGACCGACGATGGCGTGCGCTACTGCCGATCCCGACCGAGTCGTAACCTCGAAACCCCACCGTCCGGCCCGATGGCGTCGTTGGTCGACCAGCTAGCGTGCGCTACACTGCCGGTTAGCGCGCGACCTTCCGGCGATAGCGTGCGCTCGCCGGTTCTGCCGCATCTGTCCGGCCGGTGCCCGCAATCGTCCGGCCCCACAACCGTCCGCCAGATGCGACCACTGTGGCTCGGCGACCCGATTTCAAAAGCGTGCGGGCGATCACGACGAAAAGTTCGCGGACAACATCAACGGCCCGAAATGGAAACATAATACCATAATTAATCATACGCGACCAAGAAATGGGTCGAGACAACAATTCCAGATACGGATACCCGTAACTTTCAAGAAATTACAAAATGGCCCAAAACGCCCGAAAATCACGATACGTGATCGAATAACCAAACTGAAGTTCACAACACATATAACAAAGTTAAACGAACTTACGGAAACTCAAAGCAGCCGAGATTCGCAAGAATCGAACTCAAGTGCGGAAAAGTCGCTAAAAAGCACGGAACTCAACAAAATGACACCGAAACGAACTTGGATGTCAAAAAGTGTAGAATTAATCATTCTCAGAATGACGAAACGGTCATGAGAGAGTCGTCAAAACGGACTTCCACTGAAAAAAAGAAATTACCGGAAATTGAAAATTGCGGATATTACATATATAAATTAGATATTAAAAAGAAAAATACGTACATATTTGACATTGAAGCTTACTTAATAATTTGCGAAATTAAATTTTTTAATAAGAGTAAAACAATTCATTTGGCCAACAAATAAATAGCCAAATTAAAGTGATGGTGCAAAATAAGTATGGGATGGTAAAATACAAATTTATTTTAAATATTTATTTAGTTATTCGAAAGTGGAATGTCATTGTAAATCAAGGTGGGATAGAAGATTTAAATAAATATAAATCTAAAAAATAAAAAATACTACGTACGAGAGAGTTAACGTGGTCCTCCGGATGCATAACAGAATTATATATATAATTATATATATATATATATATAACAAAATTATATTTTTAATCAAATTTATTAATGTAAAAAAATCGTCAGTTATGCTTATTAATCAGGTCCAGCCACTCAGAGTTATTCACCGCGGCAGAACATAGTAAAAAACAAAAAGATGAGGCAATGGTTCAGCTAGTCAGACCATTTACAATTTATATAGCCGCGTACCCGTCCAAAATCCGAATTAAATGTGAATTTACTGCTCGTTTTCATCACAAACTCATATAGTGATACCGGAAACAATGCAGCTAGGGTTCAGCCATCTGAAATCCATTTAGATATTATATAACTATTCCCGTTTCAAACTCTATTAAAATATAATTTTACTACATGTTCCCCTTGCGAATCTATATAGTTATATGCACTAATTACTCAAACCTATTAAAATTTATAAAATCTAAATAATCAAATATAAGTTGTTATAATAATTGATTGTTACGTCTGATTTAAAAAAAATCGCTCAAATTGATATATGTTGATAAATTTGACAAATTAAATTAAACGAAAGTAAATTAGCCAAATTAAATTTCTAATAAAAATAAGATTATTTATTTGGCCAACTTAATAATTTGTCAAATTCTATTACCAATAAAAATGATATTATTTATTAGGCCAACTCAATAATTGATCAAATTAATTAGCGATGAGAAGTGTGATTAAAATACACATTGATTATTAGTATAATTTAGTTTTGCAATCAGTGGAGACTCATTCAAAACCACTATGGGGAGGGATATTTTAGATAAAAAAATCTAAAATTTTAAAAATACCACATAAGAGAGAAAGTTAAGGTGGTGCTCACATTGTATGTGTGTCTATATATATATATATATATATATATATATATATATATATATGTAAAATTGTTTATTTACCCAATATAGAATTGACTCAATCGATATTCGTACAATTTATGGAGTCTCGTTTAAAATCGATGTAGGATTCAAATTATACATAAATACTATTAGTACAAAACCTAATCATTGGCCAAACTAAATTTTCAATAAAAATAAATCTATTCATTTAGCTTAATAGTCAGCCAAATTATTATTAGCTAAATTAAATTTCTCAATAAAACTAAAATTATTAAACTCGTGATGCAAAATAATTGTGGGGTAAAAAATATACATCTCATTTAAGTATTTAGGTTCGATAAAGTCTCATTTAAGATCGATGTAAGATTCAAAATTGTAGATAAATAAGATTAATACAAAGTCAATAATTGGCCAAATTATATATTTTAAGTCGGTATTGTAACACCCCCAGAATACGTCCGGAAATGTTACACGCCGTAGGCCCTTCTCACAAGGATCTACCAGGCTAAACTCCACTAGTCTACACAATGATCGACCGACCGGGGTCAATCTAAATACAACGCAGACCGACAAGGTCATTAAACAATTCAGAAACTAATAAATTTAATATCTCCATGACAAAGAATAAACTTTCACACAAAAAGGGATGACAACTCCATTTAATAAAGGAAAACCTACACCCGTGCAAGGGTGAGTACTCAACCAAATGGAAAATACCGACCCCGATGGAATAAATGCAAAAGACTCTGACTCTTGTGTGATTAGCATCGCTGCCTTCCATCTCCTTCCAAGCTAATCCCGTGATCGCTCCCGAGCCGCCAAAACTCGAGCGCATAACAGCACCCACCCCGAAAACTCTGGGTTAGCAACGGAATTTTGCTAGTGCAAGTACATAATATACAAGATATACGAACAATAACAACACAAAATTCAACCATCGTGAAGCCTTAACACAAGCCATACATTCCAAAAATCAACACAGTATAGCACTCGTATACACAAGGTGAAAAATAATCACATAGTTATATTCTCTATATGGAACATAACGCCAATCAAACTTTGGACGAGCCCAAGGAGTCAAAAGATTAAGTTCGAAAATCCATTTTTATAAAAGGAAAAGTATTTTGATAAGATAGTTTAAAAAAATATTATTAATGACTCGGGCCGTCTTAGGATTTTGGAAATTGAATGGGAATACCTTTAGAAAATAATTTCAAAAGCTCTCGGGTCCTCGACCCAATTTATAGAACATTGTCACAAACAAAATCATTACAACATCTCACGGGGTTCTCAAACCAATCCAAATAACATCATCACGTCATCAATCATCTCAGCATTTCACAGGGTCCTCGACCCAAATCACAGAATAGCACCACAATACAATCGAAGGCACAAGCTCTCATTCGACATATCCTGCTCAAGACCCCGACACTAACCCCTGAGATTTCACAAACCTCCTTGGTTAATTAACCCCGATACCAACGCTTCAAAAACAAGTTGAAACAAACTTTTCAAAACGCGAATCGCGGTCTATATCAAGACAAACGCTTAAGAGAGAGTTTGAAAGATTTTAGATACGAACATCGTTCGAACGGGTCTTAGCGATCTCACAAATACCCGTAACCAATAAGCCCGCCAGCGCCTCCTTGCGCACTGTACCGGCGTTCACTTCCATCATGTTGGCCGCTCATTGAACATGTCACCGCACCGGCGTCACTCCCGCAAGAGCCGCCTTGCGCGCGCATTAGGTGACATCGGCGTTCACCACCCATATGGAGCCGCACATTGCAAAGATACACCGTGCCGAGTGCACGCCCGCCTCGTAGGTTCCTGATACGACGTTTCTCACAACAAATATCCACATTATCACAAACATCAAGCACATGGACAAACGTCACAACAATTTTCAACTCGGTACATCAAGTTACACAATTTTCTCCGCCAATCCATAACCACACAAATAAACAATAACACACACGTTATCAATCAAACTCAATCACAATAAGCCTTCAAGCATAACCAACCAACACCGCACATATATCCCTATATTGCGACTCAACTGAATATATATATATATATATATAACCTTACTATATTATAAGAGTAAATATAGTTTACCCATCAATCCAGGTCGAGTACGTCATCTAGTGTTAGTATTCATCACTCGTCATTCACCAATATAGGCGCTTATATCAATATATGTATATACATACATATATTTAACATATAAATATATATACATATATAAAACTAGACATATATATACATACACACATATATATACACACATTTATACATCCGTATAAATTCATACACTTCGACAACAATGATTTCACGCAGTTACAATTCGTATATCAAGGTACTTGCCTTGGAAATCTCTCACGAATACTTCAGAAAATGCGGTTGATTGGAGAAATCCGGAACTCCAATGAAAACGGCGATCTAAAGGCTCAACACTAGATTTTTGTGGGGAAATCGTCCCTAGTATCCTATCATCAAATAAACAACAAATCACACGAGGAAAACATCGCAAAACGACCAATTTTCTCTCTGCGGCATTTTCCCGGACACCTTGAAGGCGTCAAACGAAAGTTCATATAAACGACGAATCGGAAATGGTAAAATCAGGAAAGATGATGAAAATGATAGAATACTACTTAATCTACAATTATCCATCGTAAATATGAGTTAAAACGATCAAATCGGACAAAATCAACTAAAACCCCCAAAACTAGATTTCTAGAAAATCAATTGATTCGATAGATCGGAGGGTGTTATAGGATGGATGATTGATGATTTGAACTCCAAAACTTCATGGATTGATTGTCCAACAACATCTCTCCATGATTTACCAAGCTCCACCGCGGAAGAGAAGAAAAGAATGAGAAAATGGTCAAGAAAACGCCGCTGTGCCTTAAATAAAGCCGTGACAGACTCGACCGTGTCCGCCCGACACGGTCGTGGCGCGCACTGGCCGCGAGGACTCGACCGTGTCCCGCTAGACACGGCCGCGCCGCCGAGGGGCCTACCGATAGTGACTGTCGCGGCGCCGGCATTGACTCGACCGTGTCTGGAACACGGCCGGCCTCTGGCGCCGCGTCCGGCTTATCCGGAAGAGTTCGGCTCGCCGTGCTGCACGACACGGTCGGGTCCTGAGGCAGAGACTTCCGGCTTATCCGGACGAGTACGGCACGGGCCGTGTCGGACGACACGGCCGAGTTCGGCCGGCAGTGATCGGCCAATAACGAGCGGTGAGCTAAAACGACCATAACTCTCTCGTCCGGACTCCGATTGACTCACCGTTTGAACCATTGGAAAGTTAACTTGATGCTCTATAATGTTCGGAAGATTCAGAATTTTTGGAGTTTCCAAGAATTAATGGTGACGTTACAAAGTCGAACTCCCACGTGAAAAAGTCGATTAAGGACACGGAACTCAACAAAACGACACCGAAACGAACTCGGATGACAAAAAGTGCAGAATTAATCATTCTCGGAATGACGAAACGGTCATGATAGAGTTGTCAAAACGAACTTCCTCCAAAAAATAAAAATTACCGAAATTCGAAATTGCGGATATTACATTCTACTCTCCTTAAAAGAAGTTTCGTCCCGAAACTTAAAACAAGTAGGGAGAAGCAATATCCCGCCAGGAAAACTCAATGAGATACGCAAGAAACGCGTAACTAATGCCAAACGGCGAAACGTTACATACAACGCAACTAATATACGGTGAAAACACGCCCCACGACGACTAACGCAACGCCACCGACCATGTTTCAAACAATAACGAGCAATTAACGATGCATCACATACCACATCACATGCACACATTTAATCGAAGAAACGTACGCTACAACAAGTCGCACCCGACTAAAACGGCTATGCAATAGAAACAAGTACGGGTAACAATTGAATTACCAACAATGAAAGGTCACACAATACTGAAAATATCAAGAAAAGTACGGGTAACACATTCCCACATACTAAAAAGATATTACGGCCCCGAACTTAGAACAACAAGAGTTGGAAACGTAAAGCAATGAAACGAAATACGATCGAAGTCACGATTGGTTGAAACAGCAACGTTTAAGACATAGTACAAAATCTTCATTCTCCCATGCTAGGATCTTCAGAAGGAAACATAGGGTTTCGAGACACTTCCCGATCACTAGCTCTGCTCTCTCTCAGGGCGGCATTCTTTGCCAATTCGGAAACTGTCTCACAGTGTTTCTCCCGATGACCGCGAGTCACCGATGCTGGTTTGGGATTTCCAGCGTTCACTCCCGACCGCGAAGATGACGCTTTCGAACAACGTGAGGGCTTGGGAGCCTTAGTCTCCTCACCGCCCAGAAATTTTCCCGATACCCTCGGTCTCTTTGCTTCGCTCGTGGGCTCGATTACTGAGGAGATTTCATAGGATATCGTTTGATCTCGATACTCCTTCACTGTAGCATGGATAGTTGTCGTACGAACCACCTTGTCGTTTCCACTTCCGTCATCACACTTACATCCGCCAAGGCTCGACATACTAATACAGATAGTACCATTCAAAGATTATCAAATAATCGAGACAAAGATACCACCCTTATCAACACAAGGTTTAGTTAACATCTATAGAATAACGGTAATATCGTAAAGCATAGAGTTTTATGAAGTTAACTCCGGTCCTTCGACTAGGATGATCATTATATATATATATATGTGCTTAATGAAAACAAATTTTTGAAAAAGAGAGCGAGTCACGTTACGCCCAAAGCTTGTAAATACTGTCCTTTATTTCAGAAGAGGAAGTTTATACAACGACTCTAAAATTTATTTTCGAGTGATGTATAAAAGAAAATTGGAAATGAATTGTAACTAATTTGAAGTATTTCAAAAGTGTTGAGTCCCAAATACCACAATTTTGAAAATCTACCCTCTCCTACCAAAACGTTTATTTTGAAAGAATTTACCACCGAGATACGTGACGAATTGACATGACGACATTAAATCATGGCTTTCCACAACGTTAGAAAATTTCAAAGCACCACTTTAAAATATTCGTGATACTATAGTAGCCGTGGCCCTGCATCGAACCCACTGTGCTAAAAATCATTTAAGAAAATGTTCAAAATGCCAAAAGGCCGATGTCGGTAATATTCTCAAATACTCACAAAAGTCATTTATAAAATATCAAATACCATCATAAGAATACAATCAAAACGCAAAATCAAAATATCAAAACTCGGTTTGCAAGACACCAAGAACCATCTCAAAATATTCACGCAATGGATAAATTTAACATTCATAAATTTATTCTAATAAAGTGCAAGAACAAATAAATATGCTCGACTTCCGAAGCATATTACATAACCATTTTTACTCGGACCGCATACGCATGTTATATCTTAAAACAATAATATCACCGACAAGTTCCAATTCCTAGTTCACATTAAACATATCAAGACAATATAATCAAATACGTATATAAGGGGACTTACGATCGGGAGGCTTACCATCACGGATTGCCTAAGATGATGTCGGAACCACGATACTAATCACAACTCGATGCGCGCGACTTACACCGGACATGGACTTGACCCAACGGCCTAGGTTTTTCGCAAACCTAAGCTCGATACCATAAATGTAACACCCCGAATACGTCCGAATGTTACACGCCGTAGCCCTTCTCACAAGGATCTACCAAAGCTAAACTCCACTAGTCTACACAATGATCGACCGACCGGGTCAATCTAAATACAACGCAGACCGACAAGGTCATTAAACAATTCAAACTAATAAATTTAATATCTCCATGACAAAGAATAAACTTTCACACAAAAAGGGATGACAACTCCATTTAATAAAGGAAAACCTACACCCGCAAGGGTGAGTACTCAACCAAATGGAAAATACCGACCGATGGAATAAATGCAAAAGACTCGACTCTTGTGTGATTAGCATCGCTGCCTTCCATCTCCTTCCAAGCTAATCCCGTGATCGCTCCCGAGCCGCCAAAACTCGAGCGCATAACAGCACCCACCCCCGAAAACTCGGGGTTAGCAACCGGAATTTTGCTAGTGCAAGTACATAATATACAAGATATACGAACAATAACAACACAAAATTCAACCATCGTGAAGCCTTAACACAAGCCATACATTCCAAAAATCAACACAAGATAGCACTCGTATACACAAGGTGAAAAATAATCACATAGTTATATTCTCTATATGGAACATAACGCTAATCAAACTTTGGACGAGCCCAAGGAGTCAAAAGATTAAGTTCGAAAATCCATTTTTATAAAAGGAAAAGTATTTTGATAAGATAGTTTAAAAATATTATTAATGACTCTGCCGTCTTGGGATTTTGAAATTGAATGGGAATACCTTTAGAAAATAATTTCAAAAGCTCTCGGGTCCTCGACCCAATTTATAGAACACCTGTCACAAACGAAATCATTACAACATCTCACGGGGTTCTCAAACCAATCCAAATAACATCATCACGACATCAATCATCTCAAGATTTCACAGGTCCTCGACCCAAATCACGTAATAGCACCACAATACAATCGAAGGCACAAGCTCTCATTCGACATATCCCGCTCAAGACCCGATTAATTAACTCTCGGAGATTTCACAAACCTCCTTGGTTAATTAACCCCGATACCAACGCTTCAAAAACAAGTTGAAACAAACTTTTCAAAAACGCGAATCGCGGTCTATATCAAGACAAACGTTTAAGAGAGAGTTTGAAAGATTTTAGATACGAACATCGTTCGTAACGGGGTCTTAGCGATCTCACAAATACCCGTAACCAATAAGCCTGCCAGCGCCTCTTGCGCACTGTACCGGCGTTCACTTCCATCATGTTGGCCGCTCATTGAACATGTCACCGCACCGGCCACTCCCGCAAGAGCCGCCTTGCGCGCGCATTAGGTGACATCGGCGTTCACCACCCATATGGAGCCGCACATTGCAAGATACACTGTGCCGAGTGCACGCCCGCCTCGTAGGTTCCCTTGATACGACGTTTCTCACAACAAATATCCACATTATCACAAACATCAAGCACATGGACAAACGTCACAACAATTTTCAACTCGGTACATCAAGTTACACAATTTTCTCCGCCAATCCATAACCACACAAATAAACAATAACACACACGTTATCAATCAAACTCAATCACAATAAGCCTTCAAGCATAACCAACCAACACCGCACATATATCCCTATATTGCGACTCAACTGAATATATATATATATAACCTTACTATATTATAAGAGTAAATATAGTTTACCCATCAATCCAGGTCGAGTACATCATCTAGTGTTAGTATTCATCACTCGTCATTCACCAATATAGGCGCTTATATCAATATATGTATATACATACATATATTTAACATATAAATATATATACATATATAAAACTAGACATATATATACATACACACATATATATATATATACACATTTATACATCCGTATAAATTCATACACTTCGACAACAATGATTTCACGCAGCTCTGATTCGTATATCAAGGTACTTGCCTTGGAAATCTCTCACGAATACTTCGAAAATGCGGTTGATTGGAGAAATCCGAATTCCAATGAAAACGGCGATCGGAAAGGCTCAACACTAGATTTTTGTGGGGAAATCGTCCCTAGTATCCTATCATCAAATAAACAACAAATCACACGAGGAAAACATCGCAAAACGACCAATTTTCTCTCGGCATTTTCCTGCACACCTTGAAGGCGTCAAACGAAAGTTCATATAAACGCATTTAATCGGAAATGGTAAAACCATGGAAAGATGATGAAAATGATAGAATACTACTTAATCTACAATTATCCATCGAAATATGAGTTAAAACGATCAAATCGGACAAAATCAACTAAAACCCCAAAACTAGATTTCTAGAAAATCAATTCGATTCGATAGATCGGAGGGTGTTATAGGATGGATGATTGATGATATGAACTCCAAAACTTCATGGATTGATTGTCCAACAACATCTCTCCATGATTTACCAAGCTCCAGCGGAAGAGAAGAAAAGAATGAGAAAATGGTCAAGAAAACGCGCTGTGCCTTAAATAGCCGACAGACTCGGCCGTGTCCGCCTCGACACGGCCGTGGCGCGCACTGTCGGCGAGGACTCGACCGTGTCCTGCTAGACACGGTCGCGCCGCTGAGGGGCCTACCGATAATGACTGTCCGCGGCGCTCGGCATTGACTCGACCGTGTCCTGGAACACGGCCGGCCTCGGGCGCGCGTCCGGCTTATCCTAAGAGTTCGGCTCGGCCGTGCTGACGACACGGCCGGGTCCTCGAGGCGAGACTTCCGCTTATCCGGACGAGTACGGCACGGGCCGTGTCGGACGACACGGCCGAAGTTCGGCCGGCGGATCGGCCAATAACGAGCGGTGAGCTAAAATGACCATAACTCTCTCGTCCGGACTCCGATTGACTCACCGTTTGAACCATTGGAAAGTTAACTTGATGCTCTATAATGTTGCGAAGATTCAGAATTTTTGGAGTTTCCAAGAATTAATGGTGACGTTACAAAGTCGAACTCCCACGTGAAAAAGTCGATTAAGGACACGGAACTCAACAAAACGACACCGAAACGAACTCGGATGACAAAAAGTGCAGAATTAATCATTCTCGGAATGACGAAACGGTCATGATAGAGTTGTCAAAACGAACTTCCTCCGAAAAAAAAAAATTACCGAAATTCGAAATTGCGGATATTACAGGTATGGGTTCAAATGTTTAATTTTTTAGGTAGTCTATCGGTCGAGTATTATTTTAAATAGATGTGGGATTCAAGATTTTAGATAAACAAAAATCTAAAATTAAGAGAACGACACATAGGAGAAAGTTAATGTGATGCTTCCAATATTTAACTATATATATATATATCATTTCTCTCTCTTATTTATTATTTTTATCTGCAAATGATACAACTACATACTATATAAAAAATACAGTGTCATCCATTTTAACATATATGATTTTGTTATAATAAGCCTTGAAAGTGACATTTCAATTACCCTTTTGTTTTTATATAGTGTGAATGACTATTATACCCCTGATGTAATTATGTAATTACGATTGTGCCATCTGAAGTTTTCCTATAAATAGGGCTTCAGTTATTAATGAAAAATATACCTGAGAATCATTCTCTCTATTCTCTCTCTAAATTTTCTCTCTCTATTATTTCGATTTTACAACACGTTATCAGCACGACTCTACCCAACTGAGTAATATGACGAGAGTATGCTCTACAGTTGCATCTTATAGATGATCCTCTGTATCAGAAATCCAATTATTACAAAATCACAGATCTCTCTCTACCCTGTATAATTTTCTTTTTCTGGAGACAAGAAAGAAACACACACACACACAGAAGAAAGATATCAAAACCCAGATGGCAATTTATTCTTCATCATCTTCTCACCTCACAATAATACTCTTCACAATTATCGCCGTCAATTTCTTCACAGAAACACAATCATCCACCCACTGGCTAGACGTACAAGTCCTGAAGCAGCTGAAGGGTACAATCAACCCAAGCACGATCCCTCCAGGCTCCTGCACTGACTTTCTTCCTTCCGGCACATCCAACGTCTCCACTGCCTCGAGCTTCACGGCCCACTCACCTGCGTCTTTTGGTTCTCGATGACGTACGATACGGAGGAATGAACGACGACTTCAACTCCGGCCTTGAGATCTACACTCCATCTGCGGCGTCTCTTGACGAACTATTAAATAAAATGGGTTGTAGTAACTACCGGATTGTCGCCGAATCTGGGACTTTATGCATAACCGGAAAAGCACAAAATGTTGGAATCACCGTGGTCTCCGGATCGACATTTAAGTTTCGAATCTGTGCAAGTTTTTGGCCGGAGCTACTATTGACGGACTGTTCGGTTTCTCGCCTGTAACTCGCGAATTGGAAGATGATGGCGAACTGGACTCCGTTGTCCCTTTTGAAACGATTCAATTGCTATCTAGATGGATCTATATTTGAGGTAATATATCTGTTGTTACATACGTAAAATTAAAAAAAAAACGAAGAAGAGATGGAGAACAGAACGAAGAAGAGAGTAAGCAAAGAAAAAGAAAAATGTTAATGGAGAACAGAACGAACAAGAGAGTAAGCAAAAAAAAAAAATATTAAATAAATATAAAAAAAAGAGAGGACAACTTGTCGTGACAAAAAAAAAAGAATTGAAACCAATTGCATGAAGTCAGTCGAAACTGACAAGAAAATTTATAAATAAAAGAATAAAATATTCATTTAATTTATTGAATCATACATTCGTTTTTCTTAAATATAAGATACATATGATATCAGAATTAATTTTTATTGATACCATCGGGATCAGTTTAACGAGACCTTTAATTTAACACCAATATTGATATGAATATTAACTCTTTTCATATATTTCATTATTAAATTTATTAAAATGTACGAATTAATATCCAACTCCGGAAATCGCAAAGATTTATACATACCATTACACTTGCTAACGGCAATCGATATTTCGACCTATACCTTGACGATGACTATTTTGAGGAATTGATTGGACGATCCTGCTTTGGTAGAAGCAGTTAATTATTTTGCAGTTTAAATTATGTCTCTTACTTATCTCAAAGTGGTGGTTTAAAACCACATATTTATTGCGTTTATTTTATATAATTATAATACCTCCCATGTGATGAGTTCAATTATCACAAGACGGATGGTTTTACATGTACGCAATTTATATATTATATATCACCATCGTGGTTGGTTATACCACATGAATGGTTCATAAATCCTGCTCTCGAAGAAGAAGCAGTTGATAAAAATAAATCCTACTCTGGAGAAGTAGTTGATCGATTATCTAATTCCTGCTCTCGAAGAAGAAGCAGTTGAAAGAAATAAATCCTACTCTGGAGAAGTAGTTGATCGATTATCTAAATCCTGCTCTGAAGAAGTAGTTGATAAAAATAAATCCTACTCTGGAGAAGTAGTTGATCGATTTCGCTCAAGAAGCAATTGAAAGAAATAAATCCTACTGAGAAGTAGTTGATCGATTATCTAAATCCTACTCAAGAAGTAGTTGATAAAAATAAATCCTACTCGAGAAGTAGTTGATCGATTTCCGCTCCAAGAAGCAATGAAAGAAATAAATCCTACTCTGAAGAAGTAGTTGATCAATGATTCAAATCATGCTCTCGAAGAAAAAGCAGTTGATGAAAATAATATCCGATCTCCATAATTATTAAATATGAATGGAGAAAATTGAGCAAGTGATACCATAAGCTATCACCGATTAATTAAAGAAAATTCCATGCAAAATGCATGGTGGGATCATTTGACAAGTGATATGGAAAACTATCACTGGAAAATAATTGCTCAATAAATCTCATGTTGATTATATCACATGGTGGGATCATTGAAATCATATTGATTGACAATATTCATGGGGAAACATATATCACATATTTGTGAAAATATTGTATTTGCATAAAAGCAAAAGATGGTCTTATTATTGCTGAAGAAGCACACAACAGTCGAAGTGAAAATATCGAAACTAGCTGAAAGGCAGTAAATACTCGACAATATGAAACGCGAAAAAGAAAATACATATGAAACCCATAAAAAGAAAAGGGGTGCGTCTCGAGAGTATAAAACTCCGTAACTCTGCCACCCCATGGCATAAGGGTTTATAATGAAAGATCTAAATGATCTAAACTTCTTTTCCGTTTGGCACCAATAGTCTGTGGCTGATGAGCTTTGACTTCCAAATTCTTAACTGAAATATATGCCTGAAATTTTATAAGTAGATCAGCAACCTTGTCAGCACATATTATTATATCTCGTGATGGCTGAGATATAAACTTGTGATCTACTCCTTGATCCAGAAAGGCAAGCAAATCGCTGAAGAAATTATTAATATTCAACAAACCTATAGGTTTGGTATGGAAGTCTCGCTCAGCCCATGACGAGATGTTGAATATCTCATTGAGTGTGCCATAGCCACCTGGAAGAACAATAAAGGCATCACTATTATTCACCACATACATCAAACTATCATGCACGGACTGTGCTTGAAGCATCAACCCAGTTGAACCCCCTATACTACTGGTTCTAACTGTGGGAAAGTGTAAGGCACTTGTTACTCTTATTCTCCCATTTTGTGCAGCCTCTAAAAGATAACCCAAAAAAATCTATAATTACTCCCACCATACAATATATCGATTTTGTATTTTCCTAATTCTTTTACGAATTGATATGTCATATCTATATGCTGGATATGACCTATCAATTTGGATCCACCTAAAATACATATAGTTTTAAATGGATGAAATCTATATGAGAATTCTGGGAACTCCATCTTTCTACACTAGACTTTCAAAATACTTTTATGAGAGATACATTTTCTGATTTGTGGATCCTAAATTTAAAGAACAAACTTCTTTATAAACGACAAATGACTTCACTATTTTTCATTGAAAATGGAGTGGCAGATAAGTCATTACTTTTGACAAAATTGCAAAAGAAAACGAAAGATATGATATTATATTTTTCAATGAAAATGACGTTATCGATCGGCAGCTGAGAAATTTAAATATTGGAAAATAATATTCATCAACTTGCATTATTTTTCTATTACCTTATACCAACTTTGATAGAACGGACTTACAAACTGGATCTTTTGAGATTAATTTTTCATGACTATAACGTTCCCGTTCATCCTTAAATTGTATCCACAAAGCCATTAGTTCACGATGAACGTATCCACTTGGATGTGCATCAAGAATCTGTTGAATATCATGATCCATAGATTCCTTACTCAATCCATCCTTGATAAATGCTATTTTATCTTCTCGATTTTACAAACCCCACAGATTTGCATCGTGTGTCACATGTCCACCGAGCACATTTATAGCACCCACCTAATCTTTTTGCTCTGCGTTTCTTTGCAAAACTACTCTTACCTGTACCTGGCATGTACTTAAATGAATTTGAAAATTCGCCAGATAGTCGAACTTGTGCTTCGATCAACCATCGAATATCTTCTGGGATGCCATTTCTCATTAGCACCCTTGATCTTTCGAGTCGAGCTCGATAAATTCTTTTTATGATATTCACTGGAAGAGATGGATAATATTTACGAAGATTCGAAAGCATTGAATCCATTATGATATTCAGACCCTCGGTATGGGTGAATTTTGTGAATACAGTGATAATCTATTTATAGATTGGAATTACGCGTATGAGATTTGACTCCGCGTCATGAAGCGTATGAACTACGGCTCTATATATTTGAATAATTAACATAATATGACATGTGGGAGCGGCGACTCCATGTTGAAAATAATGTGCAATAATGGCACCAAAAGATGATGTGATATGCCGATAAAATATCTATATGGTGATATAGACACATCGTCTTCAAATATTTGTTCTCGATTAATATCACTACTAGCCAATATTGGGAATGAATTCCTAATAAATTTGGAATATATTAAAGGGGAGTATGGGCCCACTTCCTCTACATGTGAACTGCTAGATATTATGGATCCACTAGATAGTCACATGTTTATATGACTCGTAATCATAAATTTACGAGATGATTTGCTCACGGTTTGAGCATATATTCCATATCAGATTGAGCTAGTAATATATCCCAAATAAATTTGAATAGATCCGAGAAAGGATCAAGATATGCGCATACGAGTGGGATATCAATTGGCATACTATTTGAAGTCCTCCAGCCAATATCGAGAACATAATATATAAACTCCCATGACTAAAGATGAATACTGAGATACTGGCATATGTGTTTGGTGCTCAAGAAATCTCTCAGCATGAGGGGGAGTATTGGTAGTTGGAAATATGCGAAATGCATCACTTTGTATCCTCACAATTATATGAACATGAAGTTCAAAGATGCATGATAGATTATTAATCTTTGATACCAACTACAGCTGCTTTGATAAATACATAATAATTCCCCGAATATAAATCAAAGTAAATGATAAAAGGAGGCATATACTTTTGAGAAGTATATAGACATAATCCCAATAGGTGATTGATAATGAGATATCTCGGCAAGTTATGTTGTCATGGGGAAATAAATATTGAAAAGTGTCGACACAATATAGCGCTATGAATAAAATGAAGATATCAATGATTGGAAAGAGAATATCGATAAATGATATGAGGATATCCATGACTGTGAAATATGGATATTGGAAATGAGGATATTAAAATCCATGATTTGTGAAAATGAGGATATCAATGATTGGAAAGAGGATATCGATAAATGACATGAGGATATCCATGACTGTGAAATATGGATATTGGAAATGAGGATATTAAAATCCATGATTTGTGAAAATGAGGATATTGAAATCCATCGAAATTGAAATATATGCCCTTATAATAAAATGAAATATATGGGCTTACTGAAAGTGACTCGTAAGGAGATTTTGAACATATTATCAGTGCGTGCGACTCAAAACGTTGTGAACGAAAATTATATGCTGTACTCTTTTCCTTGACTGAGGTTTTATCCCACTGAGTTTTCCCAGCAAGGTTTTTAACGAGGCAGCCTAATCACAACAAATATGGAATCTCCAAAAGATATTTGGAATATATCGCAAAGAATATGAGTTCGATATTACAAATTGCACTGAAGATGATACTCATACTAATCCCTGGAGGATTATTGAAATGCATGGGGCATATTTATAAAATACGTGTTGCACTCTTTTTCCCTTGACTGAGGTTTTGTCCCAATGGGTTTTCCTAGCAAGGTTTTTAACGAGGCAACTGGAATGGCGTATTAGTATGAATAATGTACTCTTTTTCCTTCATTAAGATTTTTCCCATTGGGTTTTTCCTAATAAGGTTTTAATGAGGCATATTCATGGCATAATGAGGAACACTACAAAGATCAAGATTATTCCTCAAAGTTTGAAAACGGAAGGAGTAGTTGTACTCTTTTTCCTTCGATCAAGTTTTTCCCACTGGGTTTTCTTGACAAGGTTTTAATGAGGCAACACATGGATACTCCAACGAATGATATACATGACAGATTCACTCAGTTTTTATCCCACGAGGTTTTACTGAGACGGCACAAGAATACTCATACAAGAACTATTGAGATAAGCGGGAGCAAATTTACGAGATTACAGATTGCTGAAGTTTTATCCCACGGAGATTTTCTACCAACATTATGATGCAACATGATATGATTGCCACAAGCTCCAATACAAACAGTTTGAAAGTTTTTCTCCCATTGGGTTTTTCTTCAAACTAGTTCAGCAGATATTTATGTAAATAGTCATTCAAGGGGGAGTGTTATAATAAGCCTTGAAAGTGACATTTCAATTACCCTTTTGTTTTTATATAGTGTGAATGACTATTATACCCCTGATGTAATTATGTAATTACGATTGTGCCATCTGAAGTTTTCCTATAAATGGGGCTTCAGTTATTAATGAAAAATATACCTGAGAATCATTCTCTCTATTCTCTCTCTAAATTTTCTCTCTCTATTATTTCGATTTTACAACAGATTTGACATCTACATTAAAAATAAGGATTATGAATGCCACAACAAACAAGTATTCTTACTGTTCACATCATACCTAATATCCAAGATCTTGAATACCAGACTTCTAAATCTCAACGAACTCTAGAACAAATATACCATTTGTAACGGTCGAATTGGAAAATTACGAATGGGAAAAAATCTTTGGAACAGTACTAATTTCTTATGATTCAATTATAGAATATAAGCTTAAAACGTAAAATAAAATATAGAAAATATTGCTGAAAAATACAGAAAAGTGGAGGCGGAAAAATATTTCCAGAAGACAATTACATCTCATATACTGCTGACGAATCAGATATATTATTCCTAAAGATATAATGACTAAAGTCTTCGTATATGTAGAACACTAAAAATTTAAAGATCCGATGAACTGAAAAAGTGCGAGAACTGAACAAAATATTATGAATGCATGAGGCTATATTTTGTATACAAATGCTTGGATCTTATGTGTAGTGTGTAAAATGCAACCCAACACAATCTCTTTTATGTAGTATTTCCATAGGGTAGGAAAATTAATTCTCGACATCATTGGCAGATTAAAGGGTGCTCATGACCATGTAATTGTCCATTAAAACATACTTTAATACACAAAATAGGAGAGGTAATTCAATGTTCACCGAAAGAGTAAAAGCCACTGTTACCAGAAGAACAATTATTTAGCACATCAGAAGAGAAATTAGTGGAGCAACCAATATTTTTTGGATATAGAGAGGTGACCAAATACTTCTACAAAGCAAATCTTGTACTTGGATAAAGCCCAAGTCCACCGAGTTCACTCAGGGTGCGTTTGGTACGCAGACGTAATGACAGGCAGACGATGACAGGGACGGGACGGGCAGGACAGTGTCCAGCTTGGTAAGACATGAAATGATGCGACAGCATGTAATGACAGAACCTGTTAAAATGACCAATTTACCCCTGATGAACTGTTTAGTATTTTTTTATTAAATAAATAATGTAAATGAATAATAACAAATAATATATAATAATATAAAACCATCTAACAGGTAGAGAGAGAGAGCTGCGTTTCAAGTAGCGGCGAGAGAGAGAACGAAAATAGGGTTAGGTTAGAGAAGAGGGTATTGTGGTCCAAAATCGCGTGTTCTACCTAGTTCCATGGGGTAGCCATGGAACAAATGTGTTCCAGTGATGTTCCATCTAGTTCTAGCGTGTCCCACGTTGAGATGTGCCAAACATGGGACACGTGTGTCCCGTTCTGTCCTGTCCCACGTTGTACCGCGTACCAAATGCACTCTCAAGACCACCTAATTCCATCCAAAATTCAAGAACCAAGACGGAGGGATCCTGGTCGGACAGGTAGGGGGGTGCCTCTGAGTGGTCGAGCTACCTCCAAGGCTTGGGGCATAGTCTTGGTCAATGCTGCACACTGTTCAATCATCTTCAACTTATTAATTATCTTACACTTTCCCATATATTCAATATGAGATAAGATTTTTTATATTTCTATTCAGTTTAAATTACCATTTCAACCGACTAACTTTATTTATTATTTTTTCACTAATTGGGAATCAATTTTTAAAGATTAAATATATTATCATTATTTATGCGGAATGTAAATTAATCATATACTCCTACTATTTAATTTTACATAAATTTCTAACCCTCATAAATCATAAGAACTGATTTTCCCAAGAATTTCATCCCGATCACATCATAAAAAAGGCTTTCAATTTTTACCCATTCATTGGTCGGCCTTTTATTTTCTAAGAGTCTAATTGGTTTAAATGAGGTGAAGAGAAGAGAATGTATGAACTTTAATGGAAGGAAAAGGGGGTTACTGTCAGCTTAATGAAGTTTATTAGTTTTTTATAGCTTTTTCGGACAGTTGATAATGTGTTTACCAGGAGCTTAATCAATAAGATAGCAACTTAATGGGACAGTGATCTTCAACTCCTTATTCGATAAGCTGTCATCTTAATAGAACAAAATGACTATTATAACTAGATATAGTGTTATATTATTATGATGTTGTGCAATTTATAATTATAGGGTGTTGAACTATTTTGAATATAAATATTTAATATATTTTTATATATATCGAGGGAGTAAAATGGTCATTTCTTGCCATTCAGACAGTTTATTCAGCAATGCAGATAAACAACATTTCATCTTTATCTTGACAGACAGCATAATTCAAACAGATAACTTATTCCACTCAGATCTTAATGATAGAGTTGGTAAACAGTCTCTAAGGGATGTGTATTTAGTTAACATTTTAATGTAATTTGATAGATTTTAGAGTTTGATGGATTTGACAGATTTTAATAGAATTCAATGGAGTTTCATAAATTCTCTTTGATTTCAATGGACTTCTATCTATTAGAATTCTACAGACTTTTATGGACTTTTATGAACTTCGAATGATTTTATTTTTCTCAAAAGATAGTAACCACATGAATTTCATTTATTAGCCTTCAATCTTAATAGACAGTTGTTCTATATGTGATTTTCAATAAATAGTTATGTATAATAGATTTTTTAATAAAAAATAAATATATATTGTAAATAGAAATTTTACAACGATTTGATATAATTAACGAGAAAAAATAAAAAACTATCTCATATTAAAAAGACTAAAACATATATCAAGTTCTCAAAACAATGAGTAGATATAGAATATTTAATTATAAATTGATTTTTTTACAAGTTTTTGTAAATAATTATTTTTCATAAAAAGTTGAAGAACAAAAGATAAAATATTCTAAGAACTTCTTAATTGTTCCGTGATATGGTGGTAGTGGCAGTGTTGATGGCGACGGGGTGACAGCGGAAATGGTGTTGGTGGTGGGATGAGACGGTGGCAATGGTGGTGTAGAGGCGGTGGTGGTGGAGGCGGTGATGTGGTGGTGGTGGAGGCGGCAGTGTGTTGGTGGGTGGTGGTGACGAATAAAAATCCATCTAAATCTTAGGAGTGTACGAAAGATTTTAAAAGACAAATTATATTTGTAGTTTGTGCTTAAAGATGAGTACCTAGATGATTCCATTAAAATCCTTGGAATCCAAAATAAATTTGAATACCTCATAATTTGTAAGATTTATAAAACTTTTCATTTAATACCCCATGACTTTAATGGACTTTTAAAAGCTCCATAAAATTCTATATTGAATACCATAAAAATTTAATTGACTTTTAAAAGTCTCAATTAAATACACACAAACTTTTCCAAATCCATCAAATTCTATAAAAATCTTTGAAACTCATTCCAAGTCTCAATTCAATATGTCCCCCTTAATATATTTATTTTATATTTTATATCAAAATTTAATTAATGATATTTAAGTATTTACGTAATTAAATTGTCATTCCCCTCCAAGTCCCTCCAATAAATTAAAAGAATTAGAATGAAGGGAAAATAGATTAAAATTTTCCTTACCCTCCCCTCAAATTTTATCAACCAAACAAGTAGTTTTAATTATAATTCATCCCCTCATCCCTCTTCTCCACACCAAATCCCCCAACCAAACAATTTGTAAAACGAGAGTGGTGGCGAAAAGAATTAGTAGTGAAAATGGAACTTGTGGCGAAAAAATAAGAGAAATTTGAACAAAATTACTATACATCTTGGATCAAGAGAGAACCCGCAAGGGTAGCCAAGTTGGTGGAGTAGGTGAGTGCGGGATTAAAAGGTCACAAGTTCGATTCCCCCTACCAACACTTTCTTGGTTGAGTCTGTCACACATAGTTTGCCTAGTGTGGTTTACCTGGTTGGCGTAGTTTGCAGGCTATTACGTCCAGCTCGAGAGTTTATCCAGTGCGCACTCGAAAAATAGCGGACGCGGGTTCCCCGTCATAAAAAAAAAAGATCAAGAGAAAATCTTTCAAACTCCTGACTAATTAAACTAGCCTTTTCGCTCGTGTATATTATACGGCAAAACTTATCTAATTGTTAATATTTAAAAGTTTTAATCTTTATTAGAATTTCCAACTTAATATGATCTTTATACATTCAATACTCTCGATAGCAAATAATTTTATTGACGAGACATCATGGTCCGTGCGATGTACGGACTTTATTCATTATAAAGCACGGGTACTTTATCTTCGTTAATATCGAATATCATATTTATATTACATATTATTTCAAAGCCCGAGCATTCACAGTTTTTATTATTCGAGTGAAATTATTCTAAGTTAAAATATCGTATTTTTATCTAACGTATTTAATATCAAGTATTGCCTAGGCTGGGTAATTGACAGGTTAAATGACTTGTACTCAAAATGTGCAATATATTTATACATGATACTAACACAAAAAAAAACTACATGTGCATTTCTTAAGATGAATTATTTATCACTGAAGCAAAACATTTGTTCGTATTTACAGAAATCAATACGAACTACTTTTTAATTAGTAGCATCAATCATATATAGCTTATTCGGTGGTGCATCCTAGCGTCAATATGTGGAGTACTATATGAGGTTGATTTCAAACAATGGGTTCATATATAACATATTAAGATATCGAATTGACATCTATATAGTCAAGTTACCAAACATGTACGATCATCTAAAATGAATGATTTGTTGCCATTTAATCAAACACTTATTACGCCTACGATGCTACGTATTTGAATTAATTTTTCTCATACATTTTTATACTTTAAAATCCTTATGGCAAATATTATAATTTTTATTACATATTTCACTCTTACTCCTTAGTTGTTTATATTTTTTAGATGTAAAAAATTACACCTCTTAGTTGTTCATAGAGTATTTTTTTATGTAAATAATGTTATTTTGCGTCATTTGCATGTAATTCGTGGTATGTGTGTTCTCAAGACCGTATAACCTCAAATTTTTAAATTTGTAAATTTTTAAAATTAGTTAAAACCATCTTTATTTTCCTGTAATATAATCAAAAAAATTTTAATGTCTATCATCTTTGCATTGCCTTCCATTTTGAATTGACACACTTGAATTTATTATCCTTTAAAATTAGAGTTAACTACATTTTTAGTCCTTGTGGTTTGCGGGGTATTTTATTTTCAGTCAAATTTTGAAAAGTTTTAGGTTTGGTCCAAAAGTGAAAGGATAATTCTATATTTACCTAATCTGAAAATTAAAATACCATATTTCCCCCAAACACAAATTTTTAGTGCATAAGTACAATGCCTTTAAAGAATTTCTTAAGAAAATATGAAATTATTATGTTTAAGTTGAGTATATATAGAATTGCCCCAAAAAAGTGAAACATCCGTTTCGGATTTGATCCGAATTTCCTAACTCCATTAGTTTGACTGTTAAATAAGAGGGTATTTTTGTCCTTTCATAATATTTTCTTTAATTTTATTATATCTATCAAAATTAACTACTTGTAAGTTGTATCCTCCACCCAAAAACACACTTTTTTTTCTCATCACAAAACATATACGACCCTTTCATTTCTCTCGCTAAACCATCATCCATCAACAACCAAACACCGGCCAAAACTACCACGTAACCACACCCTTGTCGCCAAACCACCACCAACAAACCTCCATCGCTGGAATCTCGGGTCTCCTCTAGAATGTGTTTCGAGCTTATAAGTAAGTTACAAACTCGGGTTTTGGTTTTGTGTTCAGATCTGGATATTTCAGTGGCCGACGGCGGTTATGGCGATGGTGGTGGGGTTTCGGTGGTCGAGAAGGTAGAACCAACGATGTGGATACCCTTAGCTCAATTCTCTTGATACTCATAAATATTGAAAACCCATCTTGGCAATCGATCCATTATTTTGGCTATAAAGAACTCGATATCATCTTTATTTTTTAAAGATTTGGTGGGAATTGACAATTTGATTTTATAATGTTTTGGATATCTCATGGTTTGTAGGTATCTGTAGGCTATTTTGAATAGAAACGTTTTAGTTGTTTAATTGTTTATAAGAAAATTGTTTGAGATTTCAAGTTTGGTATGTCGGGCAATGAACCACTAAAACAACAATGAAACCACTCAAGCTCAAACACCACCTATTGAATTAATATTCATTGGTGTCGGCGGAAGCGATTGATGTTGGCGGTGGTTCCGGTGGGTGTGCGCGAAGAATGCATCGGAGGTGATGGTTGTGACTGCTTTGTGGGTGAGTTGTGTGACTTTTTTTGATCGTTTATAATGTAGTATAATACCTCAAAGTAGAAGATGAAAGAGTTATACAATAAAAATGCTTTGTGTGGTCTGACTATAGAAATTCTTAAAATTTAATAATGAGACTTTGACATGTTTTAATTGGTTGAATTAATTTAGCTTATGACAATGAACATCTATGCATACGTTATTTATTCGTGTATTTTTTTTATTGTGGTTTGTAAAAGCTCTTTAAAGCTTTAAAAAAAGCTTTAGAGAGTAGCAATATTTCAATTGATATGAATGACCGTACCTTATGACATAAATGCTCACATTAATATATATATATATATTGACATAAATGCTCACATTAATACATGGAACTCAATTTTTTTTTATATATATATATATTGACATAAATGCTCACATTAATACATGGAACTCAATTTTTATATATACGAGACATGCATAACCCGTGCTACGCACGGGCTTTTAATCTAATTGTTAATTGTGTATTAATTCTGCATATTGGCTAGTGTATGCTTATTTTTTGTTTAGTACTTTAGTATGTTGTATGAAATGTTTTTATTTTGTTGTATAAAAATTTAAAAATGTTTGATGTTTGTTTTGGTTTTGTCGTTTTGTGTTTTATAAATGGGTTTTCTGTTATTAAGTT
This sequence comes from Orobanche coerulescens, assembly GCA_033398695.1. Lineage (NCBI taxonomy): Eukaryota > Viridiplantae > Streptophyta > Magnoliopsida > Lamiales > Orobanchaceae > Orobanche > Orobanche coerulescens. The sequence continues at coordinate 11,584,779 of CM065818.1, read as the reverse complement.
GTGATGTGTTACCATGAAACATATATATGCACATACCGTGATGCTTTTTATCGATCCAGTTAGTAGGAAAAATTGGTTATCTTCACCATGCCTTAATTTTATTGTTATTATTATTTTTTTAGACACTTAATTGATGGGTTAGTTTCCTATATGTGGACATGGAATCTGTATTGTCCAAGGTGGCCAATTCAGTGGCCTTTTATGTGAAAGTTATATGGCACTAACAATCTTTTGTGGCTTAACATCTTGATACTATTTTATTATTAAAGATCTTTACTTTCATCATGTAGGAATGTTTATAATCATGCAGTATGGCAAGTCAAACATTGCATTACATTTGAAAATGAGGGAATATTAAAAAACCCAAAGATACATAACTGACGTTATATTTTTGTTCAAGCTAGAAACTAAAAACAATGAAACCAAAGTGGGAATCAATACTTAATGCGACATATTTTCGACATATGAAACTGAAGTGTGGCACATTGAAACGGTAACTCATAGCACATCACCAACTTTGTACCTATAAAGACATGAAAATTTGGTCACATGAATAAAAAAATCATTACTTATGTCAGGAAAAAAATAAATAAATATAAAATCTTGTGCACACGTATGCACCTCAAGTGTTATTTTGTTGTCAATCTTAACCCGCTTTGCAAACCGTTCCAAATTTCATACTACCTTTAAGCCCATAAACACTACAAAAAATATGGTACACAACCCACTCAAATTTAACCCTAATCATATAACACTCTCTTTTAGTCTAACCCTACACACTATAACACGCCTCACTTGCAGTCACCATCTACATCTCAAAATCACATACATCATCACTTAACGAAACCCTTATGTTCGCACTCCCCAAACTCAACCACAAAAGAAATAAACAATCAAAGTATCTATCTATCTTTATGTGACCGAAGCTAAGCAAAACCATATCACTTTTCTGCTATTCTTAGCTCACACACTCAAACCATATCTTATTTTTTTCATTCAAAGGATAGATCGATGGATTTGAACGAATCAGAATATTATGTATAAAAAAATCAGTGCAACCGAAACAACCTTTTACCAATTAATCTGCATGTAAAGTAACTAACCTTTCATATTTTTGTATGTGGAACTTGAAGTCATTCCCTGCACACATCAACCAAAACACGAAAATGACAGATTAAAAAAAAATTAATAGCACGGTAATACTTCCATTGCTAAAGAGAAAATGATGTGGGCATGGTGGTGAAGATTGGTGCCCAAAAGCTGTGAGGTTTGTATCTTCTATTTATAATCCTTCTCTGTTATAACTGCCAAACTGTTTATATTCTTTTTTGTATCTTCTATTCATCTTCCATGGTCATGTTTAATTCCGCTAAATAAAATCGAAAGACTCTTGAGATGCAAGCATTTATACGCAGGTAAGGCATGGACGAATAATAAAGGCCTCCATCTTGTTTTTAACTCTAAAACCTCTATCTTCATTACTCCACATTAACTTAAAGACTCTTGAGATGCAAGCATTTATACGCAGGTAAGGCATGGGCGAATAATAAAGGCCCCCAACTTGTTTTTAACTCAAAAACCTTTATCTTCATTACTCCACATTAACTTTTAGGACTCAATCTTATAGTATTATAGATATAGATAGATTTCAATATCACAAATACCACATAACATAGATTAATACAAAATCTCAATTGTTTAAAATATGATCAACATGTTTATACATCACATCCTTGGTTAAGCAAATTTATCAATCCATTAAACTCGGGAGATTTCAATCGTTTTAGAAAATAGAAAATTTGTACGAGAAACTAAGATAATTACTTGAATATGTTCTTAGAATAATAATTAATTTCTTTCAAGAGTTTAGGTTTGATTTCCATTTCTTAATATATTTTGGATAATGTACACAAATTATATTTTTGATATAATTGCTTTCATAATATATATAATTATATATTGGTGCTTATAATCATATTAAACTATAAAGTTTAGAAAGATAGGTGTCTTTTTTTTTTGGTAATTATACTAAGGGGCTGTTTACCAACTCTGTCATTAAGATCTGAGTGGAATAAGTTATCTGTTTGGATTATGCTGTCTGTCTGGATAAAGATGAAATGTTGTTTACCTGCAATGCTGAATCAATTGTCTGACTGGCATAAATGACAATTTTACTCCCTCGATATATATAAAAATATATTAAATATTTGTATCCAAAATAGTTCAATACCATACAATTATAAATTGCACAACATCATAATAATATAACACAATATCTAGTTAATAGTCATTTGGTTCCATTAAGATGATAACTTACCGAATAAGGAGCTGGGGGATCATTGTCCCATTAAGCTGCTATCTTATTGATTAAGCTCCCAGAAACACATTATCACCGTCCGAAAAGTTATAAAAACCAATAAGTTTCATTGTTCAAGCAAGAAATGTTTCCTAAATCTGGGAGGTAGTTTTTGAAATTAACCCTTAAGAAAAATGCAAAACCTTGGGCGAGGTGTTTGCACTACCTTAAGGGGGTACTGTCAACAGATGATTTCCTTTTTTTAATAATCTGATCAAATCACAAGGGTAGTTTATGTAATTAAGCCAAAGTATATAGTGTTTACGTTCATGCTCTCCCCATTTCCCATCTGATGGCGCTTTGTACAGTATACGGCCCAAACAGAGTGAACTGATCGACTGGGACATCTTCAGCAGGAATACCAAGTTCATCCAACAACTTCCTCTGAGCAGCATTCCTCACCCCTACAAACGTACAAAATTGAGTAAGAGAAGCCACATCCCATACGACAAGACATCACCTCAGCCGTTGCAACGGGTCTGGACCCTCACGAACTCCGTCCAAAACATTTTGATCGTTGAAGGCCACATCGCAGCCCATGAAGCACCGACCTAAGAATGAAATATTTGTGATGAAGAAGAACGAAGTGGGAAGAGAGCGATAAGAGTAGACGGTCGGTGAATAAAACAAGGAAATGAAAAAGGTTTTGGTGGCAGAAGGAGAGTTTGAGACGTCTTTTTGTGGAAGAGAGACGAAAGCGTGAAAGTACCTCCACAAAAAAGGAAGCGCAAAATTGAGAGGAAACGTTTTCGACCAAAGGGCCATTGCTATATATATATATATATAACTTATATTTATCTTACTTATATTTATTTTTCCTACTTTTATATATATATATATATATATATATATATATATAGAGAGAGAGAGAGAGAGAGAGAGAGAGAAGATATACGGTACGAAATGTATTTGCCGGTTGGCTCGTCAATGGTTGAGCTGTGAGAAAGTTGAGAGAAAGAGTTGGGGGTGAATAATTGAAATTTGACCCGCTTAATTGAAATATTTGGACAAAGATGGAGCCCACCTATTTAATTGACTAATATTCGAACAATCATTGAGCTCGCCTATTTTTTATTGATTTTAAAGATCAACGGCTACACATTTTTAAAGACCAACGGCTACACCAACTTCAACGTTACCGTAGATACTGAATAACGTCTACCGTAACAGTGATTTATAGCAATGCTAACACCGAAAAAAAGTGTAGGCCTAGATCAATTTCAAGGCATATATGGTTACACTTTTGCTTGTAACATTGAAAAAAGCGTTGTTAAAGCCCATATATGGCGTAGTGATGGCTTGTCTGTTATTGAGGACGGGATTGAAAGAATTAGAGACAGTGTTAACTTCTGGACTGTAACTCCTAAAAGGGAGGAAAGATTTGAGGAGGCACCCCGTCAGTTGGGAATATCATATACAAAGAAATTAATACTTGATTGCAATACGCGGTGGAACTCTACGTTTATAATGCTTAGTGCTGCTATAGAGTACAAAGATGTATTTAAACGCTTAAAACAAAGAGAGTCGAGGTACAATTGTTTGCCAACTGAGCATGATTGGGGGTTAGCCAAGGAGATATGTGAAAGATTACAACTGTTCTATGAGGTAACCGTTATGTTTTCTGGTTCAAAGTATCCAAAAACTAATGTGTTTTTTCCTTTGATTTGTGAGGTTGGATATTCTTTACGCGATTGGGCGGAATCACCAGATGTTATGATAAAGGAAATGGCTTCCTGCATGCTTGTTAAGTTTGATAAATATTGGTCGGTAATTCATGGAATAATGGGAATGGCAGCGGTTTTAGATCCGCGATACAAGTTAAAATTTGTCGAGTTACTTTTGTTGGTGCTTTATGGAGAAGTTAAGGTAAAGATTGAATTTCAAAATTTGGAAGAGTTTGTGAAAAAGTTATTTAAAGAGTATGAATCTAATCATTCATCAAGAAATGAGCATGAAGGTATTATTTTTACTTACCTCTTATATAATAAATTGAACATTAGTTTATTTGATTTATGGACAAGTATTTTAATAAATGTTAGGTGTTGGTGGTGGTTCTTGTTCTGGTTCATCTTCCTTTAGTTCGGGGTTGTCATCTGGTCATCGTGTTGGTTTCAAAAAACTCTTGTCCGATATTGCATTATTGCTTCAATTGCTAGCGAGCACGATGATTCGGGAGATATGACTGAGTTGGACAATTATTTGAAAGAGAAGCTTTTACCCAAGGACATGGAACTTGACTTGTTGGTGTGGTGGAAAACAAATGGGTTTAAGTATCCGACACTTCAAAGGATTGCTAAAGACATTATAGCTATTCCTGTTTCTACCGTTGCCTCAGAATCCGCCTTCAGCACAAGTGGAAGATTAATAAGTCCTCATCGCAGTCGACTTCACCCGAAGACATTGGAGGCTTTAATGTGTGCTCAAAGCTGGTTGTTAAATGAGATCCGAGGTAACTTCGCATTTTATATCAATTATATATCAACTTTGTTATACATAACTGCTTTGCTTCGGTTTCTTTATTTCGGAAGCTTTCAATTAAAAAAATGGAAGACTTAGCTACAATAAGGAAGTGAGCTTTTCTTTGAGTTATACATAAGTGCTTTCAATTCTTTTTTTTATATCAATTATATCAACTTTATTATACATAACCGCTTTCAATTTTTTTTTTCATTCTTTTCAGGATTGTGCTTTTAGTTTTTAGATATTTTAGTTTTTGGTTTTATATCTTTAGTATTCTTTTATGTTTTTTTTAATATTGAGATTTAATTTTAGGGGATGGTCTGGCAGTGCGTAAAACACTGTACATTCATTAAATATGAATTTTAAAATGAGTAGGAGGAGTAAACAGAATTGATTTTGAATTTAATAATATTTGTGTAACTTTGTAATCAAAACAATGGCAAATATGTTGATGTTAAATGAGATCTTGGTTGTTTGTTTTCTTATATACAGAGACTTGTTCCGCTGAGACTGAAGCATATTGTCGTTCTATTGAGTATGATTGTGATGCGGAAGAGGTAAATAATATTTATAACGTAAGAATATAGCTTATTAAATTACTTATTAATGGTTTCTTTTATATTTTATAGGCAGCTACAAAGGAAAGTGGAGCAACAAGTGTAGCTCATTTCGAAAGTGAAACAACAAATGTGGATGATTTCGATTGACTTCGTATTCGATATTCGTAATATCTAGGTGGTGTTTGTGCTACAATATTATCGGTCGTTGATGGTTTTGTGTTGTATTGTTGTTACAATAATAGTTATGGACTTGTGGACCTTGTGTTTGATGATAGATAAGTTGTAATTTAGGTTGTAATCTCCTTAAACTACTTGTATTGTGTGGCTGTTTAATCTATTTTTCAGCATGCATCTTTTAGATTTTGATAATTGTTGTAGCAATTTCGGGGCAAAAACGAGGAACGAGTCGGGTTTCGGGGCAAAAACGGGGAACGGGGCGGGGTTCGGGGTAAGTTGTAGCCGCGATGGGGCGCCCCGATAAGATCCCCGACGGGGAACGGGGCGGGAACGGGGCAGATTTCAAATTTCGGGTTCGGAGACGGGGATAGCCTGCCCCGCCCCGTGTAACACCCCCAAACCCTTCGGGAATATTACAGCGCCGCAGACCCCCTCCGTGAGGATCTACCAGGCTAAATACAGAAAACACATTAACACTATACATGCCGACATGGCTAACAAACGAACCATTAGACCGATTTGGTCTTTTACCACAACATACACATCGAGCATACATTACTCTTTCTCGTAACTCATACCCACGCAGGGGTTAACATAAATCAACAATCCCGCATAGGGGAAAGTAAACACAACGGAAAGACAAAACAAAACATCACCAAATATTCAACACCGGTCTTCATGTGATTAGTATCGCCGTCTTCCATCATCCTTCGTAACGATCCTGTGAATTGCTCCCAAAGAACTCGCAAATACCGGACGCAATACAGACATCCACCCCCGAATACTGGGGTTAGCAAAACCCCACTGTTTTGCTAGTGCAAGTATAAATACAAAGACAGCCATACAAATCATACTCCAAGAACATAGAAATCATGAATATACTTCCCGAGATAATTCACTTGATCAAAACAATTTAGATTACGAAAGATAAGAATAAAACCATTTTACAACTTACAAAACATTTTACGATCTCGGAGTTTTGAAAACGTTTGGGATTTAAGAATTTTCAAGCCTTTCAAATGCTTAGGGACATAGCCCAACAATCGTTTATTTCAAAATACAAGTCCGATAGCAGTAACAGGCCCACGACCCAATTATAACATTCCAATCACAACACAGGGGTCCACGACCCAAATCATCCACATCACATACTCGCAAGAATACCCCGGTGGAAATTACACCGTATCCAACATTACCATGACAACAGTCTCACTCATCATACCACAGAGCTACAATGCACAGAGCAACCACATGACTCACGTACCCATACCAAATTATCACATCCAAGAGACAATTCATTCACAACACATTTATTAGTGCCAATCCAGCCAAGTACGATACCATTTGAACTGCCATTCTAATCAGACGAAATATGCGCCAAAGATCACAGTTCTCCAACAAAACACTTCAAAGTTAACCTTGGTACGAGACTCACGGCCACCGTACCCCGCAGAGCCCCGTCGGACATCCCTGGGTGGTTAACCATAGTTCGCGATACGAAACTCACGGCAACGTATCCCTAGAGGCCTCGTCAGACCGTCCCTAGGTGAACATACACATATCATCCACAACGCCACGGGAAGCCATAATTCGAATACTAGAATATGCATACAAATGTTAGGTACTTCGCTAGAATGGCCACTATAGTCGACGTGCACTCACAACTAATGTCACACAACCACAAGCAAATACCAATACCAAACAACACCAAGTGTCACAACCTCCTCGCGAAGGAATAACAACTAATATCACACACATTACGTTCTTACCGAACAAGTACACATAACTTTACGTAATCCCCGGCAAAGGATTACAGTCTATTAAACTCACTCAAAGTGATCGTAGCATCTTTCAACATACAAAACCAACACATATATTCCGAGAATACATATATTCACGAATTACAAGAATTATTGTTGAAAGACAACATTTATCGAGAACATACCGATCCCTTTTTACGTTCATTAAACATTGGATTTCGCATAAAACCATTTATCAATAATTATGCCTACGAAACATGAAATGTATGGACAAGATACTTGCCTCAAAATCGGTACGCAAGTATTCCGACGAACACAAATAACCTAAAGCTTCAAACGCCCAAAGCAATCGAAACGTAATAAGACTACGAACGAAAGGGTTCAACGCGCTATCTTCGCAATAAACACGACACTAACATCATACAATCAATAAATCATCGACCATACGAGGAAGAATAATCTTAGAACAACAGAAAACCCCTCTAAGACATTTTAGGACACCTTCAAGGCGTCGGTCAAGAACTCAACTCAAACAACGAATCGATACGATCCAACCATGGAATAACAAGGGAAATGATATAATACATCTAAATAATCATCAATCCATCAACAAAACGGAAAGAATCGGACAAAACCCCAAAATCCCCAATTATCCAAAAAGGTAGGTTTCAAGAGATATTACCTTGAGTGATTCAGTGTTAAGATCCGTAGAACACGTTAGATTGATTATCCGAGCCTCACAACCGAAAGGAAATGATGAAAATCGACTCGGATGAAGAATTCTCTCTCCTCTATATCTCTCTCTCGCGACGCCGTGCAAAATGGGGAAGGAAATGAGCAGTTCGCTCAAAACGACACATTTATAGTGTAACACAGCAGACCCTATCGGCCGGCCTATCGGCCGATAGGCCCAACCGATAGCCTTACGGAATGCCGGCAGTAGGGTCTATCGACCCCCCTATCGGCCGAAAGGCTCCTGGAAGGTGCCCGACAGCTGACAGTCTTTCACTAAAACGACCATAACTCTCTCGTCCGGACTCCGATTGACTCACCGTTTGAACCATTGGAAAGCTAACTCGATGTTCTATAATATTGCAAAGATTTATAATTTTTGGAGTTACCAAAAATTAATGATGATCTAACAAAGACGAACTCATACTTAGAAAAGTCGTTTAGTAATCCTGAATTCAACAAAACGACACCGAAACCCGAGCCTGAATACGAACCGAAGATACGGTTACGAGGTACTCACAAAGACGAATCTAAGAGCTAGTAGAACACACGATTTCGACCACCCGAAGGCTCGAAATTCGACAACGGAAGGTAATTACCCCAAACTTTGGGAAATTACGAAAATGGCCCAAAACGTCCGAAAATCACGATACGACAACGAATAATCAAACCGAAGCTCACAACACGTCTAACAAAGTTAAACGGACTTGCGGGAAACTCAAACAACAGCTTTGGACGAGATTCGCAAGAATCGAACTCAAGTGCGAAAAGTCGCTAAAAAGCACGTAACTCAACGAAACGATACCGAAACGAACTCGGATGTCAAAAGTGTAGAATTAATCATTCTCGTAATGACGAACGGTCATGAGCGAAGTCGTCAAAACGGACTCCGACCGAAAAAAAAGAATTACTGGAAATCGAAAATCATGGATATTACATTCTACCCTCCTTAAAAGGAGTTTCGTCCCGAAACTTAAAACAAGTAGGAGAAGAAATATTCCGCCAGAAAACTCAACGAGACACACAAGAATGCGTAACTAATGCCCAACGGCGAAATGTTACAAACAACGCAAAGGAATATACGGCGTGTAAACACGCTCCACGGTGACCAACACAACGTCGCCGTTAGGGATATAATAAAACCGACAAGTGACAAGCGTCATCAAACGGATACTATAGCCAAGTCAATTATCCGATAATCACAAAACACAACGAACGAAAATCAATATGATTGATCAACCCAATGGTACATCAATCAAAACGCGAGTCAACCGAACAAACACGGAATCCCATCGCCTAAGGGATGGAAGATTGAAAACGAAACTAATTTCCCGAACTAAAGGGAATTACGAAGGAGCCCGAACGCTCAACAATCACGAAACGAGAACAAAAACCGAACAAACAAACGATCGAGACAACAAAAATCGAAGAATCATGTTCGAATCACGAAGAACAATAAAGTTCGACAATAACTCCCGTGATGATCCGTGAGAACTACAAGACATGCATTCCCATAAGATCCACAGAAAGGGAATAGCGATTGAAAAGTCACAACGACAAATATGTTATTCCGAAATGATATCACACTCGTTCGATAAACAAAAACAAGGGCAGGACAAGCTCGAAATGTCAACGAACATAAATGAGTCGACAAAGTAGAAAATACGAAGTTCAAAATCCGATCCCTTCAATAAAAGGACTAGTAGAACCAAATGATGTTACTCCCGAACAAAGTTCACAAGAATCGAACCGAACTCGAAAAAGTCACACCGATAACCAGATCGGCCCACAACAAGATCACACTGCTCGGACGATGAAATCAAATACCGAACAAGTTCATAAAGTACCAACGAACATGAGCGAATCGATAGACCGGGAAGAGAAAACACGAAGTCAAAATAGTACGGGCATTACCACCGACCTCGTCCACGAAATTCACAAAAACGGAGCAAGGTAATAAGACATTAAACAACCGACACAAAACGGAACCATCACCGATGCACACGGTCATACCAAACCAAGCTCTAACAGCTCGCACATGCGCGACAATGCGAAATCACCACGAGGCGACAACATTCAACACCAACATCCCGCCTCTCACAGGGCTAGCACAACCCATGTGTGGAAAGCGACTCAACGCTCACACCGCCAATTCGATCATACTGGAGAAAGTATCAAAATGACAACGCGAACATCATACATTCATACCCAATTCCTCAAACGGAATGGATAGGTTTTAAAAACGAAAACCTCATTTTGAAAATAATTTAGAAGAACACCGGTTGATCTTGAGTATCACCTTTCAAAAAGTACGAACTTGAAACATCGTTATCGAGACATTGGAGAACCATTTCGCATTTGATAAAAATGAGGACACTTTATCTTAGCGAAAACTTTCAAAATATTCGACCCTCGGGTCTAAATAAAAGTGTTGAAAATATCTCAAAACATTTTGGTCCTCGAGGTAGAAAAATTTTGAAATATATTGTGACATCTAGGATGTACCACAAGAAAATAACTCATTTGAAAAGTATGTCTCAAATTTATTTTTCTAAGATACTCAAGGTTTTCAAAATCCAATAGGCGTAATGCCCGTAACTCACACATACCGACGTTCACTAAAACAACTCCTAGCACACGCATCAAAACGTTTAAAATCAAGACAATACATGCCTTTAAACGAAAATAAACGATAAAATACCACATTCGTAACAAAACCACCGATAAAATACCCTCCCGCACAAGCTAGTGAACAAGTCGAACGCGTATAAGCACAAAGCTTCCACAAGAGACTTGTAAAGCGTGCAAATCGATTCGAAAATCATCAACAACGAACAAAAACAACAATAAAAAGATATCACAAGCGACGACACTCCTCGTATAAATCAAATACGAGAGTTGACTAAATACATATCGTGAAAATCAAAATTCACATAAAATTCCACCACTTAACAAATAATCATAAAAATAGCTCGTGTCACACGAGGCACAACACAAAGAAGGGAGACTTACTTCCACAGGTCGCACGAAGATGATGGCCGCACCTCGATACTAATCACGACCGACACCTCAGACGACGCGTCGCGACACGACTCAGTCAGACAAAATCTGACAAGACAAGACAAGACAAGACCCAACAACACACAACCTGACCCGACAGCCTAGGTTTCCGCAACCTAAGCTCTGATACCATATTCTGTAACACCCCCAAACCCTTCGGGAATATTACAGCCATGCACTCCTCCGTGAGGATCTACCAAAGCTAAATACGTAAAACACATTAACACTATACATGCCGACATGGCTAACAAACGAACCATTAGACCGATTTGGTCTTTTACCACAACATACACATCGAGCATACATTACTCTTTCTCGTAACTCATACCCACGCAGGGGTTAACATAAATCAACAATCCCGCATAGGGGAAAGTAAACACAACGGAAAGACAAAACAAAACATCACCAAATATTCAACACCGGTCTTCATGTGATTAGTATCGCCGTCTTCCATCATCCTTCGTAACGATCCTGTGAATTGCTCCCCAGAACCCGCAAATACCGGACGCAATACAGACATCCACCCCCGAATACTCTGGGTTAGCAAACCCCACTGTTTTGCTAGTGCAAGTATAAATACAAAGACAGCCATACAAATCATACTCCAAGAACATAGAAATCATGAATATACTTCCCGAGATAATTCACTTGATCAAAACAATTTAGATTACGAAAGATAAGAATAAAACCATTTTACAACTTACAAAACATTTTACGATCTCGGGAGTTTTTGAAAACGTTTGGGATTTAAGAATTTTCAAGCCTTTCGAAATGCTTAGGGACATAGCCCAACAATCGTTTATTTCAAAATACAAGTCCGATAGCAGGTAACAGGGCCCACGACCCAATTATAACATTCCAATCACAACACAGGGGTCCACGACCCAAATCATCCACATCACATACTCGCAAGAATACCCCGGTGGAAATTACACCGTATCCAACATTACCATGACAACAGTCTCACTCATCATACCACAGAGCTACAATGCACAGAGCAACCACATGACTCACGTACCCATACCAAATTATCACATCCAAGAGACAATTCATTCACAACACATTTATTAGTGCCAATCCAGCCAAGTACGATACCATTTGAACTGCCATTCTAATCAGACGAAATATGCGCCAAAGATCACAGTTCTCCAACAAAACACTTCAAAGTTAACCTTGGTACGAGACTCACGGCCACCGTACCCCGCAGAGCCCCGTCGGACATCCCTGGGTGGTTAACCATAGTTCGCGATACGAAACTCACGGCAACGTATCCCTAGAGGCCTCGTCAGACCGTCCCTAGGTGAACATACACATATCATCCACAACGCCACGGGAAGCCATAATTCGAATACTAGAATATGCATACAAATGTTAGGTACTTCGCTAGAATGGCCACTATAGTCGACGTGCACTCACAACTAATGTCACACAACCACAAGCAAATACCAATACCAAACAACACCAAGTGTCACAACCTCCTCGCGAAGGAATAACAACTAATATCACACACATTACGTTCTTACCGAACAAGTACACATAACTTTACGTAATCCCTAAGAAAGGATTACAGTTATTAAACTCACTCAAAGTGATCGTAGCATCTTTCAACATACAAAACCAACAAATATTTTCCGAGAATAAATTTATTAACTAATTACTAGAATTATTTTTGAAAGACAACATTTATCGAGAACATACCGATCCCTTTACGTTCATTAAACATCGATTTCGCATAAAACCATTTATCAATAATTATGCCTACGAAACATGAAATGTATGGACAAGATACTTGCCTCAAAATCGGTACGCAAGTATTCCGACGAACACAAATCAACCTAAAGCTTCAAACGCCCAATGCTATCGAAACGGAAGACGACGACTTAACGAAAGGGTTCAACGCGGTTTCTTCGCAAGAAACACGACCTAACATCATACAATCAATAAATCATCGACCATACGAGGAAGAATAATCGTAGAACGCCCGAAAACCCTCTAAGACATTTTACGGACACCTTCAAGGCGCTCGGTCAAGAACTCAACTCAAACAACGAATCGATACGATCCAACCATGGAATAACAAGGGAAATGATATAATACATCTAAATAATCATCAATCCATCAACAAAACGGAAAGAATCGGACAAAACCCCAAAATCCCCAATTATCCAAAAAGGGAGGGTTTCAAGAGATATTACCTTGAGTGATTCAGTGTTAAGATCCGTAGAACACGCGTTTGATTGATTATCCTAGCCTAACATACGAAAGGATATGATGAAAATCGACCAGAGTATTTAGAATTCTCTCTACATCTATATCTCTCTCTCTCGACGCCTTGCAATATGGGTTAGGAAATGATCTGTTCGCTCAAAAGGACACATTTATAGTGTAACACAGCAGACCTTATCGGCCGGCCTATCGGCCGATAGGCAACCGATAGCCTTACGGAATGCCGCGGTAGGTCTATCGACCCCCTATCGGCCGAAAGGCTCTGGAAGGTGCCGACGGTGTGATCTTTCACTAAAACGACCATAACTCTCTCGTCCTGACTCAGATTGACTCACCGCTTGAACCATTGGAAAGCTAACTCGATGTTCTATAATATTGCAAGATTTATAATTTTTGGAGTTACCAAAAATTAATGATGATCTAACAAAGACGAACTCATACTTAGAAAAGTCGTTTAGTAATCCCGAATTCAACAAAACGACACCGAAACCCGAGCCTGAATACGAACCGAAGATACGGTTACGAGGTACTCACAAAGACGAATCTAAGAGCTAGTAGAACACACGATTTCGACCACCCGAAGGCTCGAAATTCGACAACGGAAGGTAATTACCCCAAACTTTGGGAAATTACGAAAATGGCCCAACCGCCCAAAATCACCATACGACAACGAATAATCAAACCAAAGCTCACAACACGCCTAACAAAGTTAAACGGACTTGCGGGAAACTCAAACAACAGCTTGGACGAGATTCGCAAGAATCGAACTCAAGTGCGGAAAAGTCGCTAAAAGCACGTAACTCAACGAAACGATACCGAAACGAACTCGGATGTCAAAAAGTGTAGAATTAATCATTCTCAGAATGACGAAACGGTCATGAGCGAGTCGTCAAAACGGACTCCGACCGAAAAAAAAAGAATTACCGGAAATCGAAAATTGCGGATATTACACCCCGAACCCGCCCCATTGCCATTCCCAGTTACTCATATCAATGTGGGCTATGTTGGGAGTGCACATGATAAAACTTAGGAGATGCTACAATGAGATTCCCTCATCCACCATTTGATACTAGCTAACTTACATTCCCACGAATAATATGGGAAATGCATTACTTTAGCAACCTAACATTATGATTGTTGTACAGGAAAATACTATGTAGTCGATTCAGTGTTTCCTAATACACTCGGGTACTTGAGTCCGTATCTAGGACCTGGGATGAGGTACATTTGCCCGACTTCAGAAGAGGGACTCCACCACAAGGAATGTATGAGCAATTCAGTTACCGACATTCTTCTTGTCGAAATGTAATTGAGAGGGTTTTTGCGGTTCTCAAAATAGGTGGAAGGTTTTAAAATCGATGCTGCAAATGGACGAGGCTAATCAGTGAAAATTATCGTCGCTTGTTTTACTCTACACAATTTTATTCGTTTACATGATCTAGAGGTTCATTTCACGCACCAAATTGAAGCCATGGAACCAAGAGTTGATCATAGTATGTACGATGATAACAGAAAAAAAAGCTATGGATAGTGTACGACAGAAAATAACTGAAGAAATATGGGAGTCAAGAATAATCTCGAGGTGATGGAGCAAATTTATGGACGAGAAGAAGACGAAGAATTAACCGATTATGAAGACTAGTTAATATTCAATAATAGTATTATCAAAATGTGTATTACAAAATCAATATGATCATTTCAACAATGACAAGTATTATTGTGGTTATTATTATTAGTATTATTGTTGTCATCTATTAAAAAGTATGTACTTTGGACAATGACAAATATTATTGAAATGTGTACTTCTTATAAAAAAAGGAATTGACAAAATAATATTTAGGAATATTAACATAATAATAATGATATTAATATTAATAGTAAAACCAGTAGTAATTGTAACAATAATAATAATAATAATAGTTATTATCATTGTTTTATTATCAGAGAATTGAACTGAACTGAACTAAAAATAAGTTGGGGATTACACATTATCATTCAAATTTCAAAAATAACTATTTTCACTTTTTGAGAGCTTTGTCATGGAGTCATGGTCATACACTTTCCAATGTGAAGGTAGTCATGGCCGTCCACAGGCCGGGCTTGAGCAGGCTGGGAAGACTGTATGGACTGGGGTGGACTGATGCAGGCTAGCTGGTGTGGGATTGGGTGGGCTGGTGTGGGCTGTATGTAGGCCTTGACCCATGGCGCATGGGTCGCCCCGCCCGCAATCCGCAGTGGGATGGTCTGGGTAGCATTTTTGTCCCGTGGCTATCCGTCCCGTCCTGCTTTTAATTATTTTAAATATATTTAATATTTATTTTTTATATATAGTATTTATATTTATATACTTTTTTATACATTTATTAATATATCTTATATGTTTATGTTAATATTGACAAATTTCTTAAATATTACTGTAACAAAAATAAAATACTAGATAAAAAATCATAAAAATATTTATTTTATTCACTTTAAAATAATAGTTTTTCTTATACGGGTCGACCTGCCCCGCCCCCACGACCCACGGTGGGTCGACCCGCCCCGCCCCGTACACCTCGTGGGACGGGTCTGAGTCTTCAAGTACCCGTCCGACCTGCCCCATTGCCACCCCTAGTTGTATGGGGTCGGTGGGACGGACCAGGCTCGGGTGGAGAGCGGGCTGGTCGAGCTGAGAGTGGACCGAGTCGGGCTGAGCTTGGTCTGTAGAGTTTGGGACCAAGACCGCCCAAGGTCTCGATGGGGTGGGCTTTGGGCTTGGGCCGATTGGCCCGTTTGGCCCGTGGGCCTAGAAAAACTGGGTTGGGCTGGATCGTCCTGGCCCAATGGCCACCTCTATTTCAATGTTTGCATATTTATGTCAAGATGTGTATTCGGCTATGATCAGTTTTGTTTAATTTTATTAAGAATGAATAGCAAAAAAAGTTTGAAAAGTAAAAAATATTGTGAAATTTATATCACTTATAATTTTGAATATCTTTGTATCCGTGTAGCAGTAGGTCGGTAAATGAGTCGAACCCCATCAAATTTTGCAAAGTTCAAGTTAAGCTCGAAGTATTTCGAATAGTAGTTTCGACTTGGTTCGAATTTGTCGAACCTTAATTTTCCAGGTTCGATTCAAGTTCCATAGATATATATATATTTTACAGTTCCGTTCGAGTTTGACTAGTTTTTTGGAATTGCTCGAATAAAGTTCGATTCAACTTGTATTTTTGAGAGAGTTAAATCTAAGTTCTTGACGATTGGGTACTTGAGATTTGGGGTTAATGATAACATACATATTATTTGGGCAAATGTACTGAGGGTTTAAATGGGCCAAAGTCGAGCCGAATGGTTCGACTCGATTGACCGAACTCTATTTTTAAAAATTCAATTCTACATTTAACTATTCATTCCGAACCACGTACTGAACTATTTCGAGCCGAACCCTCTGAATATTAACATAATAATAATAATAATGATATTAATATTAATAGTAAAACCAATAGTAATTGTAACAATAATAATAAGAATAATAATAATAATAATAATAATAATTATCATTGTTTTATTATCAGAGAACTGAACTGAATTGAAAATAAGTTGGGGATTAGACATTATCATTCAAATTTCAAAAATAACTATTTTCACTTTTTGAGAGCTTTGTCACGGAGTCATGGTCATACACTTTCCAATGTGAAGGTAGTCATGGCCGTCCACTGGCCGGGCTTGAGCAGGCTGGGAAGACTGTATGGACTGGGGTGGACTGATGCAGGCTGGCTGGTGTGGGATTGGGTGGGCTGGTGTGGGCTGTATGTAGGCCTTGACTCATGGCGCATGGGTCGCCCCGCCCGCAACCCGCAGTGGGATGGTCTGGGTATCATTTTTGTCCCGTGGCTACCCGTCCCGTCCTGCTTTTAATTATTTTAAATATATTTAATATTTATTTTTTATATATAGTATTTATATTTATATACTTTTTTATACATTTATAATATATCTTATATGTTTATGTTAATATTGACAAATTTCTTAAATATTACTGTAACGAAAATAAAATACTAGATAAAAAATCATAAATATATTTATTTTATTCACTTTAAAATAATAGTTTTTCTTATACGGGTCGACCTGCCCCGCCCCCACGACCCACGGTGGGTCCACCCGCCCCGCCCCGTACACCCCGTGGGACGGGTCTGAGTCTTCAAGTACCCGTTCGACCCGCCCCATTGCCACCCCTAGTTGTATGGGGTCGGCGGGACGGACCGGGCTCGGGTGGAGAGCGGGCTGGTCGAGCTGAGAGTGGACCGAGTCAGGCTGAGCTTGGTCTGTAGAGTTTGGGACCAAGACCGCCCAAGGTCTCGATGGGGTGGGTTTTGGGCTTGGGCCGATTGGCCCGTGGGCCTAGAAAAACTGGGTTGGGCTGGATCGTTCTGGCCCAATGGCCACCTCTATTTCAATGTATGCATATTTATGTCAAGATGTGTATTCGGCTATGGTCAGTTTTGTTTAATTTTATTAAGAATGAATAGCAAGAAAAGTTTGAAAAATAAAAAATATTGTGAAATTTATATCACTTATAATTTTGAATATCTTTGTACCCGTGTAGTAGGTCTGTAAATGAGTCGAACCCCATCAAATTTTGCAGAGTTCAAGTTAAGCTCGAAGTATTTTGAATAGTAGTTTCGACTTGGTTCGAATTTGTCGAACCTTAATTTTCCAGGTTCGATTCAAGTTCCATAGATATTTATATTTTACAGTTCCGTTCGAGTTTGACTAGTTTTTTTTGGAATTGCTCGAATAAAGTTCGATTCAACTTGTATTTTTGAGAGAGTTAAATCTAAGTCCTTGACGATTGGGTACTTGAGATTTGGGGTTAATGATAACATACATATTATTTGGGCAAATAGACTGAGGGTTTAAATGGGCCAAAGTCGAGCCGAATAGTTCGACTCGATTGACCGAACTCTATTTTTAAAAATTCAGTTCTACATTTAACTATTCATTCCGAACCACGTACTGAACTATTTGGAGCCGAACCCTTTGAATCGAGTCCAATTTTCAGGCTCGTTTACAGCACTCCCTTGTTGGCAATATGTTGCACTAGTTCGTAAAGTTCCCTTGTTTATTCTCTACTCGGAACCCTATCTGTGTTCTTTCCTTCTGCGTCTATCTTCCGTTATATCATCGCCGCCTCCGCGCCCCCTCTCTCTCTCTCCCCTTCTCTTCCTCTCTATTCCCGCAGGTGCCCTTTTTTTTGTTTTGTATATTTATATGTCTAGATAATTCTGTGTACATCTAATAATTAGGGTTAGGGTTTTGATCTTTGTTTGATTTGTTATATCTTGGTAATAATCAGTTGAATTGAGAGACATGGCGGATCAGAGATTGACGCGTATCGCTATCGTAAGTGCCGACAAGTGCAAGCCCAAAAAATGTCGTCAAGAGTGCAAAAAGAATTGCCCTGTTGTCAGAACAGGTAATATTCCACATTATATGGGGATGGTTTATCCTCTTCTACTTGTACACGATGATTTCTACTTCCGATCGGAGGATACTGAATCAGGGATTATATTGTTTTGTGTTATTTTTTTTGGTGTGTGTGTTATGTGCATGTGTTTTGATTAGAGTGAATTAATTCATCTCGACCACATAATTTGGTTTAATCTAGTTGATTAGTTAACTGTTCGCTTCAGTTAAAAGTTTTTGCTGCGAATTTTCAGCTACTTGTCGCTGCTTATCTTCTCTGCGTCTGGTTGTTTATCTGTAGCTTTCCAAATTATGTTTTGCTTCTAATATAAGCATTGCTTTAGGTTAATTCTCATATTACTGATTTTGTATTCAATTTCCGGTAGTGAGGATATGCTGTTACTTATTTAATTTGCTGCACTATTCTAGGCAAACTTTGCATTGAGGTGACTCCTGCAGCCAGGATTGCTTATATTTCAGAGGAATTGTGTATTGGATGTGGTATTTGTGTTAAGGTTTGTTGCGGAATACGATCGTAAAAAATACGATCATTTGTTGCTGAATACTGAATTCACGGCATTTGAATGACTCACTGTTGTTTTACATGTTCTTCTAGAGATGTCCATTTGGCGCTATCCAGATTATCAATCTACCAAAAGACTTGGATAAGGATACTACCCACCGTTATGGTCCTAACACATTTAAATTGCACAGGTTGGGTTGAAGTCAGCTTCGGTATTGATTAGACTTTGGCTATTTGCTTCATAACTGGCTTCAATCATAATCATTTAACAGATTACCAGTCCCAAGACCCGGGCAAGTTCTTGGTTTAGTTGGAACAAATGGAATTGGGAAATCAACTGCGCTTAAAGTTTTGGCTGGGAAACTGAAACCTAACTTGGGCCGCTTTAATGTAATCTCATTTAGCCACCTTTAAACTTTTCAGAGACTGACCTATTGCTCCATTTTTTTCTGAATGAACTTCTCTCGCAGAATCCTCCTGATTGGCAGGAAATCTTGACCTACTTTCGCGGATCTGAGCTGCAAAATTACTTTACTCGTATTCTTGAAGATAATCTCAAGGTAAGATTGATAAAAAGATGTCGATGTGATATGGACCCTCATTGTGGCGAGTTGAAATATAGCGGTCCTAAATTTAACTAATTATTTATATAGCATCTCATATAATGAGCTCTGAACAATACGGGATGCTGAACACACTTTGTTTGAAGTGTATTTTTTGTATGTCCAGGTCTTTACTCCTTTTAGCTCCATATTTAGTTATTAGTGATTCCATGATAGGATATGTAGCCAGTAGTTGTGTTTATTAATTATAATAATATTATTATTGTTTTTTTTTTTTTTTTGGGTTGTTCTGAGACACAAACGGAGATGTGTAGTCTCTGAAAGTTTCAGCTCTGGATAGTTTTGCTGGATCCGTGATGATATTTTCTTAGACATTTTGCTAATGTTGAAGGTGACCACATATTATTCAATTTGTTTAATCACCTTATTCCATTGTATTCCTAGCAAAATTTCGCTTATTATTGATAGTGTGAGTGGTTTAGCTTATGAAGTACGGACACTTAAAATTATGAATTTTAGCCGTGTTGTATACCCGTGTAATTTCCTATCTTAAATGTAAATATGCGTATCCATGCCGTGTCCTCCTGTCGTATCCCATATCCGCTCCCGTGTCCGTGCTTATTAGGTTTTAGCTGCCTATGTTTGCACACAATTATGTTAATAGCATTATATTTGCCTGAAATAACTTTGTTAAGGGAAATGGCATCAGGTAAGGTACTCGAATAATTGTGCTTGATTAGATGCAATTTAGTTGTATTGCTCCCATTCAAGCTTATGTACAACTTTGCTCTTCACAGTTCCTGTATTTTCTTTATACGCATTGATGGTGTTTTTGTTAATTATTCTGCTAACTATTTGTGTTGCATTTATTCCCAGGCAATCATCAAACCCCAGTACGTCGACCACATCCCAAAAGCTGTTCAAGGCAATGTTGGACAAGTTCTTGCTCAGAAAGATGAGAGGGGTGTGAAAGAACAACTAGGTGTGGACCTTGAGTTGAATCAGGTTATGGACCGCAATGTGGGAGATTTATCTGGTGGAGAGCTTCAGCGTTTTGCTATAGCTGTTGTTGCTATACAGAATGCAGAGATTTATATGTTTGATGAGCCCTCGAGTTACCTTGATGTGAAGCAGAGGCTCAAAGCTGCCCAAGTTGTCAGATCCTTGCTTCGGCCTAATAGGTCTTATTCTTTCCACGTCAACTATTATTAGTGTGTGGGGATTTTATCTTTCTCTGCATGAGGCTTTACATGGTTAATGTTCTTGTTTTGCAGTTATGTAATCGTAGTAGAGCATGATCTTAGTGTGCTCGATTATTTATCGGACTTCATCTGCTGCCTCTATGGGAAACCTGGTGTGTATGGGGTGGTAACCCTTCCATTCTCTGTCAGAGAAGGAATTAATATCTTTCTTGCTGGATTTGTCCCAACCGAGAATCTAAGATTTCGTGATGAATCTCTTACCTTTAAGGTATAAACCTGTTCTTTTATCACCACTAAAAGGAACTTTTGTGGTTATGTAGATGACACTAATGTATAATTTATATTCTTACTCTCCAGGTTGCTGAGACTCCACAAGAAAGTGCTGAGGAAATTGAGACGTATGCAAGATACAAGTACCCAACCATGACTAAAACTCAAGGGAACTTCAGGCTGAAGGTCATGGAGGGTGAATTCACAGACTCCCAAATTGTTGTGATGCTTGGTGAAAATGGAACCGGAAAGACGACATTTATACGGATGCTGGTATATTTCTCAGCTATATGTTTGCATTGAAGTACTTGTCCAGTTCCATTGGTTTGTGCTAACATTGCTGTCCTTTTAATGTGGTAGGCTGGTCTTTTGAAGCCTGATTCAGTGGAAGGATCTGATGTGGAAATACCCGAGTTCAATGTCTCTTACAAGCCACAGAAAATCAGTCCTAAGTTTCAGTCCTCTGTTAGAATGCTGTTGCATCAGAAAATCCGCGATTCGTGTATGCATCAACAGTTTGTATCAGATGTGATGAAGCCTCTCTTAATCGAGCAACTAATGGATCAAGAGGTTGTGAATCTTTCCGGTGGAGAATTACAAAGAGTTGCGCTGACTCTCTGTCTTGGAAAGGTTTATTTTCTTTGTTTAGTATCTATTACTATTTTATAGTGATTTTGATACTAAGTACTCCCTGCGTCCCACTTGAAGAGGATATTTTCATACTGTTTTTATCCCACTTGAAGAGGGTACTTTCAAAATAACATCTTAATATCTAATTAAAATTCATACAAGATGGTTTAAAATGAGTTGTACCTCCGTCAAAAAGACAAATGTAAAGTTGCACCTTAACCAAATTACTCTCTTAAAGTGAGACGGAAGCATTAATCATTTTATTCTTAATCAGCGTATATGTATATTTTTGTCTATCACTTTGCATTACAAGGGTAAGAAATAAATGATTGATTAAGTGACATAAATACTCCGGTTAATCCACCCACCCGTACCTGTGTATTGCTTCTGATTTGCATATTGCATCATGAACTCAGGTCCATTACCAACTCGCATTACAAACATGTTAAAAGTGTCCGCCGCTTTAATCGGGCTAAAATGCCAACATATATCTTTGCGTTATTTCAGTAATATGGGATCAGTCACTTTTTTTTTTGTGCTTGCAGCCTGCCGATATATATCTAATAGATGAACCAAGTGCATATCTTGACTCAGAGCAGCGAATTATTGCTTCGAAAGTCATAAAGAGATTTATACTTCACGCAAAGAAGACGGCATTCGTTGTCGAGCATGACTTCATAATGGCAACATACCTTGCGGATAGGGTTATTGTGTACGAGGGGAAGCCATCCATCGATTGTACGGCCAATTCACCTCAATCACTTCTGACCGGAATGAACCTGTTCTTATCTGTAAGACCGTTTCCAATCCCAAGTTTATCAAAATTTTGTCGTCATAATCCCCCCCCCCCCCCTCCTTTTTTTTTTCTTTGATTCTGACACAGTTTGTTCTGTGAATCTCATTACTAATGCATTTCATTGCTGCATGTAGCATTTGGATATTACGTTCAGACGGGACCCCACAAATTTCCGTCCGCGGATTAACAAACTGGACTCAGTCAAGGACCGAGAGCAGAAATCTGCCGGGTCTTATTATTATTTAGATGATTAATGTGATTGTCAACATGCGTTGCGTTTTATTCGCTGGTTGCTGCTTTTCACCGGCATTTGGAGCGGACGTTAGTGGAAAAGCTGCTGGCTTTGCTTTAGCGGGATTGGATATGTTTCCGTTGTGAATGTTTTTCATCCGCCGTAGATTTGGTGAGAGAGGAAGAACTAGAATTGTTTTTTTTTTTTTTTTTTTGGGAAAGTGAAAAGGGTGTGAAACCGAGTTTGTAACGATTGATAGATGATGTTTTCATTATGTCAGGGAGGATGATGCTTGGATATGATTTTTTTAATCGACTTCTGATGGAGCTTCTCTGTTTTAGTTATTTTTTACGCTTATAGACATTTTATTACTTTTTTTTTTTATTTACTTGCGACACGACACTTTTCCAAAATGGAAATGCAACCGTCTAAAATAGTTTTTTTTTTTTTCAATTCAACCGTATTTATTTAATTATTTAGATAAATGGGTGGGTGATCTTTTTTTAATTTAGATATTTTTATTTTGTACAAAACGAATATTTTTATATAATAAATATTATCAAAAGAAAAAAGAAAATGTAAAAAGTTGTGGTCATTTGAATTTTGCAAAAGAAATACACAATTACCTTTGTCAAAGTGTAAGAGTGTGTTGCGGGTATTCTTATATGGAAGTTAGAACTCCTATAGGTATACTTGATTGTTTGCGAGTCTAATCGAGCTTTATCATATTTATAATATTATTTATTCAAAAATATACCTTCAATCGAGTTGTAACGACTCATCGTACATCGAAGAAGTGGAATTTATATGTGACTTATAACATAAGTTCACTCACTACTATTGGGTACCAACATCATTCATGGATGTGGCAGGTCTAGTTGACCCAAGATATTGTGCAACTAATGGACCAATGTGTGAGCTACACGTAGCGGTTCAGGCGCTCGGGACATTACACGAGTCGAGCTCGAACTTACTGAATTTCCAAATGAGGAGCCCGAGCTCGAGCCTAGGTGGAGCTTCGAGTTTTGTGATAGAGCTCGCGCCTGGCTATGTTCGACTCGATTAGGTACGATTACGCCTTTATGTGCAAATTTCCGGCTTCTTTTTCTCCTTTTTTTTTCCCAAAAAGGCGAGAATGCAAGCATCTTCCACTAATTTTATTTACTAGGGATTTTTCTTATGTGGGAAATCTGGTACCCAAGCGCCCCCCACCTCAGATGTGCTTAATGTGAGATCACTTTTGTAATGAATTCTAATTTTCTAGTGCTAATGCATGAATCAAAACTCAAAAGCCAGGAGTTGAGATAATTTTATCTCATACCAACATCAATAAAACTATAACCAACCTCTTTCTTTAGTTGTCTTTCCTGAATTATAGTCCTCAACTCCACAGCTTCCTCCCACTTCCCCGCAGCAACATACATATTACACAAGGCTATATAATAACTAACGTTTTCCGGTTCCAATGAAAAAATAATTTCCGCAACCTTTCTCCCCATCTCAAGATCTCCATGATATCTGCAAGCACTCAGAAGGGCTCCCCATACTCCTGGTCCAGTTTTACTCTGCAAATTCTTAATAAAATCATAAGCCTCGTTGATTTTTCCAAACCGGCCCAACATATCGACCATGCACACATGGTGTTCGATAGTAGGCTCCACGTTGAATTTACTCAACATATGGTCATAGTACATCCGCCCTTCGTCGATCATCCCTGCATGGCTACAGGCTGAAAGAAGGCTTGTAAATGAACCGTTTGTCGGACGGATTCCGGAGCGGGTCATTTCTTGGAACGTTTCAATCGATTTTGAACCGAAGTTATGGAATCCGTACGCGGATATTAAAGAATTCCAAGCAGCAACCGACTTTCCAGGTGAGCTCAGAAAAACTCGTTCGGCGGTATCTAACCTGCCACAATTGCTGTACATGTCTAGAAGCGCGGATGATATAAATGGGTTTTCATAGAAACCGAACCTGAAAACGTGCCCGTGTATTTGTTTTCCGTAAGTTATGGCTCCGAGTTGGGTGCAAGCCGAAAGCACCGTGGAAACAGTGATCTCATTCGGCTCGAATTCAAGAGAACAAAATAGTTTGAGCGCGATTCTAGCGTCCTCGTTTTTAGAGACGGCGGTTATTAAACAATTCCAAGAACATAAATTGTGGTGACCACATTGGTTAAAAGCTGACTCAGCACTCCTGGGATCGCCTAACCTTCCGTACATTGTCACTAACGAATTCTGCACCTGCAAATTAGTACATGCTGCGGTTTTCAGAGCAAGACCGTGGCTTAACTTTCCTTGGATTGATAAACCAAGATTTCCACAAGCGGACACGACGCTTACTAGGGTTACGGAGTTACAACGGACTCGGGATGTTTTCCTCATTAAGTCGAAATATTCTAAAGCTTCCTGAAAACGACATTTCTGAGTGCAACCGGCAATTATCGTGTTCCAACTACTAACGTCGGCCTTACCATAAATTCTTCCAAATAATGCAAACGCATCCTGTAAAACTCCACAATTAACATACATGTGCATGAGGGAGTTCGAAGCAAATATTTGGTTCGAAAATGCCGATTTGATACTCCAACCATGAATTGATCTCCCGAATTGAAGTGATTCTTGAGAATCACAAGATGGAGTAACTGCCAATAGCGTCGCCAAGGTGCGTGCCGAATAACAACCCATCATTTTCTTGAATAACTTTTGAGCTTCCCAAGATTGCCCGTTTTGGGAATATCCGAAGATCATAGTATTCCATGATACCGAATCTTTCTTCGGCATGGTCGAAAATAAAAGCTCGGCTTTCTTCACAATACTGCACTTGGAATACATATTAATGAGACTGTTGATAACCGGTAATTCCGACATCATCTCTCTCCTAACGATGAAGCCGTGGGCAGCTTTTCCTTCACGTAGAAGCATAAGTTCGGCACAGTATGGGACTACAGTAACAATTGTTGTAATATCAGGTCGGATAGATTCTACAAACTGCATGTCGCGTAGAAGATAGAATGCTCTCGTAGTTTCTCCATTCACGAAAAACCCCTTAATCATGGCATTCCAAGAAACCACATTCTTAACCGGCATTCGTTTGAAAACAAGTTCTCCAGCATACATATCCCGTGATTGAGAGTAGAATGAAATAAGAGAGTTATCGACCGAAATAGGGCTGTTCTCCACATAACCCCATTTGATTGCCAATCCGTGTACTGCTCGACCAACATCAAACACTTGCAGACAAGTACAAGCCGCCACGGCACAAGAAATAGTCGTGCCGTCAGCTCGGTTTCCGGAGGAAGCCATTTGTGCAAAGTACCAAAGGGTCTTCTCAGGTCGACTGTTGTAAAAACAACCGGCGATAATTGAATTCCACGATATAAGGTCTTCACATTCTATTTCTTCAAATATACGCTCTGCTGAACTCAGCTCACTGCATTTTGCATACATATCGATCGTAGCATTACTCAAGATGGTTTCGGAAAGCATCCCCGTTTTCACACTCAACCCATGAACAACCTTACCATGTCCGAGGTTTTTCAAATTGGAAGACGCGGATAGAGCTATAAGAAGAGTAGTGGAATCATACCCATGACCCTCACTGACCATTTTCTTGAAAAAATCGACCGCGGCTTGGAAACACTTGTTCTCCGTGCATGCACTCATCATTGCGTTCCAAAACACAACATCTCTGTGAAGTGCTTCACCAAATAAAGCCAAAGAGGATACGAGGTTCTTATTCCTCGAGTAAACGGTGAGAAGAGAAGTCGTGGTACGCAAATTGGCGACAGCGCCTTGTTTGACAGCCAAGGCATGCAACACCGCGGCATTCGTGATGCTCTGTCCTGCAATGCCCGACTGAAGAAGCTTGAAAGCATCCCAAGTAGGGGCGTACTCGGACTGCTGCTTACTCTGAGACATTTTGTCGAGCATACTGGAGGCATGAGCAAACTGACCGGCCGCGCACGAATGCGTCGTGTACGTTCTTGTAGTAGTGTGGGATGTGTTTGTCTTCCGAATGCCATGATTGCTGCGTGGCGAGTGTTGTAAAGAAAAATGGAGCAGCTGGGAATTTTCACTTGGAGAGCAATTGAGGATGAAAAAGACGATGACCGGTCTGTGAATGGACTTTGTAAAATTGGTCTGAATTCTGGGATAGAGCATGACCGGGCGTGTAGGATGACACCCTATAATTTTTAACTTCTTGTAGGTGACAATCTGGAACCGTTTAATCCATTATAAGCCTCTACTAAGTTTGATAACTAAAATAAACTATTCGGGGAAGGGTTGGTGGTCCAGTGCCGCCTACTCCCAAGACACTCCTTTGGGAGAGGTCTTGGGTTCTAACCCCACCAAAGAGGTGAAAGAGGAAGTTTTTCTCTTTATGATCCTCTAGGCTACAAATTTCGGCGGCCATTGTCAATATTTAGTCTCGCGTCAGCGCGGTGTAGAGTATTTCCTTCTTGGGAACCCGGAGGTCTTGTCAAATCGGCTATTCTCAGAAGCTGTCTTTGGGAACCCGAGACGCTAATCGCTTAAGGGCTCTCGCGTGCGCAGTGTACAGAAAAGGCATTGGGAACCCTGGAATTGCTCGAGCGACTCGCGATCTACTTCTCTCAATGGGTTAGGAGTGGGTTCATTGAGGGACTAGGATTAGTCCGACTAAGCTGTGATCACCTAGTTATCAAAAAAAAAAAAACTATTCAATATTGATTCGAGATTGTTAATAATATACTCCCTCCTTCAATATTTAACTGCTACCTTTTCATTTTGGTCCGTCCAATACTTAACTGCTACTTACTATAAAAGGAAATAAACCAATCATTCCCTCTAAATATACACCCCTCAATGATCATCTATTTACCATAAAATGTCATTATGGGCAATACTAATAAACAATACTAATATGATTTTGGATTTCCAGTATTACCCCTCTTAAAATATCACTTTATTACACACAATACTAATAAACAACTCTAACATTAATACACGTGCCCAAAAAAAGGTAGCAATTAAGTCTGGGACGGAGGGAATAACTTGTTTTAAACTTATGTTCGAATATAATATCAAACGAGTTCGAACATATTTTTATAGTTAATAATATTTAAGGTATAGCTCGACCCCGAGCTTAATAAGTATATAAAAATTCGACTGATCGAACTCAACTCGTGCTCAGCTTGATTAAGATTTGCTCAAATCGGACTCAGACTAATAATCAAATAAACACCAACATAATATTTAAATTAAATGAAAATTCAAATGATTCTGATCACCAGTATACTCGGCTCGATTCAACCCATTTATTGTCCGGACAGTAACATATGAGATAATAACCCGTTTGGATATCGGTGAATATGAATTGACGGACTAGTGACCCGTTTATGTTGTTATTATGTTGCTTTTTCCGATAGTTGTAATTGATTGAACATGTTGTTAGTATGATGAGCTATTCAAATCTTTAAAATATATATTTTTTTCTGTTTTTATTTACTTACTAGTTTCCTAAAATAGAAATATCACAATACATGCAAAATAATACATGCAACAGTTTAAAATAGGTCTTTTCACAGTATTTATTTAATTATTAGTTATAGTCATGAGTGTTCTTATTTTCTAAGTCTTTTTGAAGTGAATATGTTGATATAAAGGTTTACTCAAATTAAAAATCATAGTGAAAAAAGTGTTTGTGAGAGAATTATATTAGTAGAGATAAGCCTGAGTGCAGGCATAGGCTTGGGAGAAAGTGGCCAACATTACGGCGTGGGCTTGGCGCAGACTATGTATGAACTATATTGGAGGTTTCATCCTAAAAGCAGTTGACAATAACAAAAGTAACTCCTTAAGTTCATATACTAGTTAATGTTTATTTATGCAGCCGATGTTGGATAATGGTCCTAACAAGTCCTCTTGCATACAAATCGGGACCGAGCAAATAAGAGGTAGGATCTAGGTCAATTGAGAAAAATTTAGAGGAGGGTCGAGCACGTGGTTTTTTGTAGAAATAGAGTACAAATTGAGGCAACAATATAAGCGGAGTCTGGGTCGACCCGTCCCACTACCATGACCATGTTAAAGTCTATTGTCCTATCTCAAAACTAATTGACAATGAGAGGAATAGATCATAATTTTTATAGAGGAAATGCAATTATATAGTCACTTTGACTATGTGGAATACAATATTTGTCAAGGAACTTAATATTGTCAAATTCTAGCCATTTTGAGTGATTTGTGACCATTTTACCCTTACTTTTTACTTTTTCTCCTTTTCTCTTTCATCATTTTCTTCTTACCCTTACTTTTTGCATGTTATGATTTTATTTTTGTGCTACGATTTGTTGTTTTCGTAACTGTTTTATTATTATTTGTGGATTTCGTAATAAAATGATTTGTTACGATTTTGTTTTGGTGTTACGACTTGTTAAGATTTTATTAATTTCATTACAAATTTATATTTTCGTACAATTTAGTGTGTTACGATTTGTTTATTTCGTACCAAAACGATTTTTTACGGTTTTATTTTTCTATTACGATTTGATGATTTCGTAACAAAACGTTTTTTTACGATTTTGTTTTTGTATTACGATTTTGTGGATTTTGTGAAAAAGACCATAGCATGTATGCATTTGACCAACAAGGCAAATTGATTCGAAATGTTGAATTCGTAACATAGAATCATGATAAATCACACAGAATCATGACAAACTGATACGAATTCATAAAATCGTAACATGGAATTATGACAAAGTGATACGAAATCATAAATTCGTAACAGAAAAACAAGGCATATTTATACGAACCGTAAAATTTGTAACATGGAATAATGACAAACTGATACGAAATCGAAATTCTTAATAGAGAAACAAGTCATGTTGATACGAAGTAAAAAAATATGTAATTCGTAATAGAGAAACAAGTCATGATGTAATGGAGCATTTTTACGGATCTTGAGACGATGTCGGGGAGCTTCATGAACGCTCCAAGTGTTAGCGGATATCCTTTACTGTGTTCTCCCCACCAGTTAGCAATAGCATAATCCGGTGGTCTATTGAAGCGAGATTCTTTTGTTTAAAAGTCCATTTGTTCTACAATAAACAAACAATAAAACCAAATCAATAATTCGGAACATGTCAATAATGTTACGAAATAGCAAATTATGTATGCATTTGATGAGATGCATTTGACTTACAAGGCAAATTGTTACGAAATACGAAATTCGTAATAACATCATTAGCAGTGTTACTAAATCGCACAAAAAATCCAATAAGCATAAAAATGACGATACGAAATACGATTTCGTAACAGGGATACAAAATATCCAATACGAAATTCTAAATTCGTAACAAAGTTATAACCTTATTATGAAAATCACATTCGTATCACTTATTCTTACTTTTCGTATCATTATTTCAATATGAAAATCTAAAATCGTAACAGACCAATAGGAAATTGCAATTTTCATAATATGTGTAACAGATCTGGGAAAAAAACGGGCGATAATAACAAGATTCGTATGAATTCACCCATCAGTTCAACCACAAATCGTATCAATTTACCAATCGTAGCAGTTACGAAATTCGTAACATGTATACCAAATCTCCAATACGAAAATTTAAAATCGGCAAAAATGTGTTACGAAATTCGAATTTCGTAACTTCATACTGATACGAAATGACAAAATCTTAACAAAAAATCAAGGCATAGTGATACGAAATGATAAAATTGTAACATGATAACCCAGTATGAAATGAAAAAATCGTAACAACTGTAAATTCGTAACCACGTATGCAAACATGCGAAAACTAGATCTAAAACACCAATACATCCAAATCGATCGGAAATCACTCCAAATATACCACGAATCACCATGAATCATATGAAAACTTGTAAATCATCACAAACAAATACGAAAATAGCATTATTCAAGTTAGATTTAGGATTTTTCTAGAGAGAGAAAGAAGGAGAAAGATAAATAAAATAGAGAAAGAGTAGGGAAGATCCCGAACCTTGAGTTCTGTCGAGAATATTTCGAGCTCCATGGTGGTTTGGGAGGCAGCGGCGGCGGCGACGGTTTCCGGTGAGATTTTGAATATTTTTAGACACTGAAAGAGAAGGAAACGGAGAGAGAAAGATTAGAGGAGAGGAGAAAGTGAAAGGTGGAGCAGAGAAAGATTAGAAGAGGGAGAAGAGAGGTTTCATGGAAGAAAAAGAAAAAAAGAGAGGAGAGAGAAAAATATTGAATTAAAAGAAAAGGATGAGATAAAAGTAGGTGGGTTGAAGGGTAAAATCGTCCACAAGTTGTGAAATTTGCTAGAATTTGACAATATTAAGTTGCATGACATAATTTGTAGTCTAAGAGGTCCATATGACTACATTTCTACTCTTCTCATCTTTATATATGGAACACAAGATATATATTTCCCCGTGGTAGGATTGATGCTGCAACACGCCCTCTCACGTGTAGTTGGACTCGAGGCTTACATTTTGAACTTTCATGAACTACTAGGTCTGTACGTATAGAAATCTGCTCTGATACCTTGTTAAAGGATGAAATAAATTATCAATGAAAGAAGTAGTCAATAATTTTTATTTCCCTTTGTATGATTAATGCCGAACAAAAGTCATATTGGTTTAAATTTTATGGGACCAATCCACAACTCTGATTTGTCTTAAAAGTGTGTTAAAGTGTGTATTACACTTGTTTAATAATAGAGATAAATATATTATTGCCGGTCGAAGTTGCGAATAAACAAGTTGGGTCCTTATTCAAAAATAGAGATAAATATATTATTGTTGGTCGAAGTTGCAAGTAAACAAGTTAGGTCCTTATTCAAAAATAGAGATAAATATATTGTTGCTGGTCGAAGTTGTGAATAAACAAGTTGGGTTGGAACAGATAAATCTAACACGAATAATTATCAAATGATTTTGGTTGGACAAATTTGTTTTGATTTTTATATTTCAAATTGATCCGCATATATGATACAAAGACAAGGTATGTCAGAAAATAAAGAGGTAAAAATATCTTGTTTGGCAATCAACGGTTAGCTGTTAGCTGATTGCTTAGCTGTTTTGATTAGCTGATTGTATTAACTAGTTTGACTAGTATTTTGTATCAGTTGTTTATATAAAAGTACTTGGTAAAAATACAAATAGTTGATAGCTACTTAATTGTATAAAATGACCAACAATGACGTTCACCGAATTCATTAATTTGACGATTTCTATATTCTCACTTATTTTAAAAAAAAAATTGTTTCAATAAACTCATATTTTAATCTATATAACATAAGACGTTAATTTAAAACTATTTATAAATTTAATTACATATTCATTAAAATAGAATTATTTCTTAAAATTAAGAACTTGGTGGAATAGAAAAAATTTCATTAAATTTAAACAATATAATTGAACTAGAAAAATCTAAATTTTATTTTATTGTTCAATGACATAAATTTTTTCCTAATACCTAATATTTTATGTAGTGATAATCAAATATTTAATAATTTACTGAAATAATACAACTATATAAAATTGAGATAGAGATTAATTTCCACCATTTAATCATATTGGCGTTATATTCGTTTATTAATTAAAATTTTGATTTGGGATATATGATTAAGAAAAATATTGATATTTTATAAATATGTAAGAATAAATAAACTTTTTCAACTCATTTATTGAATAAACTAATTGAAAAAGCTCATAAAATAACTTTTTGAAAATTAGAGGATTCAGCCCAATCATCTAATTTAAAAAGCTCCCACCCAAGCATCAAAATGAAAGATTTATAAAGACAAATTTGTTTCAAAACTCTAATATTTGCTCAAAAAACTATTGGGAGACTTAAATCACACACACAAAAAAAAAACATAGAAAATAATACCAAATTGTAATGCATATTTGTAATGCATATTCATTTATATATATATATACACCAAAAAGATAAAAACTTTAGGAAAAAAAAACTAAAATGAAGACCCTAAAAACATAGAAAATAAGATAACAAAATTAAAAATCCAAAGAACTTAAAACTCCTAAGAAAAAAAAAATAGCAAAGCTTACTTGCGCCTATTGATGCATATGGTTCAAGAAAATTTGAAATGCCATTGCCAGCACAAATTGAAATGCGACCATCTGATTCAACACCGTAAAACCAAGAACACTTTTCTCTCCATCAACGTACCTAAAGTGGCATACGACGACCTTCAAAATCCATATTATTTGAAGTGGTGTACAAAGAAGGTAGTAGTTAACCAGCCTTTCCATATCTATAGATATAAGAGCACAGTTTTTCTATGAACAAAAACACCTCCCATTAGACGTAAATAAAAGCGGGTTAGGTGGTTTAGTCAGCTCGACAGCTCCGAACATTATGCTACTTCCATCTTTCTGCTCCGGTTTAAATTTTCATGTTCCTCCTCAGACGTAATAAAATATTGGTGTTTTGTTTGCCGGGGAAAAAAAAATCATAATGGGGGATGATCCTGTTCTGGAGTCTGAGGAGGCATTGGTTTCCAACCAGGTTTTTCATCCCAATACATGTCGTAATATATGTGGCCCGGAGTTTGATCTTGTACACAACACCAAATACCCGTATACAGCTTCACACGCTTCCTGAATCTTTTTTCCTTTGTCTGATCATAGTAGTACCCGAACAAAAAATATAATAAATACAATGCGATTAAAGACTGGTTAAGAAAAAAGGTGGTTGAGAAGAAGAAGTGTACCTTGTCGGTGAATCCTAAGAAGGCTTCTTGCATTGATGAAAACTGAATGACTTTGACATGTTTGAAGGATGAGAATATGGCCTTCAACTATTGTGAAGAACACAATTATTAGAATTTGAAGACATGATCAAGTTTGATTGGCATGTAAAAAAAAAAATGTGAAATCTACTACTGCAGATTTTCGCAGGAAACCTAATCTCTATTAATAGAGGATATTCATATTTAATATTTATAAAATTTTAAGATGATATTAACAACTTAAAAAGTTATTCCCTCCGCCCCGCTTGAAGAACCCACTCAAATGAATATAGAACTTGTTTTTATTTTTTATATTATTTTAACAAGTGCACAACTCTTTTTAAATCATATATAGTTTTTTGTACGATAAGCTACTATTCTTATTTGTATAACAAAAAAACGTTAATTTAAGAATTATTGTACAACTTTTTATTAGAAATTAACATTTTATTCTGAAAGTGGACAAGATAATTTCTTGAAAGAGGACTCTTCAAGTGGGACGGAGGGGAGGGAGTACAAATTAATATACTACCGAGTTCCTACAAGATGTGCAAATAAAGAAACAAAATAAAATAAAGAAGTCTTGGTCAAATTCCAAGTTACCGTTTCTTCCGTACTCCGCTTAGGGAACTTGAGAATCCCAGCCCGTCCTGTGTTGTTGGAAACGTCACAACCATGTGATCCCTCTTGACAAAGATGCACATCGAGCCATGAATCTTTCAACTGAAGCAAGTGATTGGGCTGTTATTTAAGCAAACGCAAAATTCAAAATTCGAGGTTCTGTTCGAGTCTTAAACAGAAACCTGCTGGGGCATAGATGGATTGTTGAAAAACGAATACTCCCTAATATGAATCCCTGGTCCAAATTCCTCCTCTGGGAGTTCCTTCAACATTACATTAACCTGCATTATAAATAATGGAGGAAATTGTTTCAGAGAAATAAAGACAAGCCGGAATGAACTATTTCAACCTATAGTCCAAACTTCTCTTTTTAAACATCTGTAGATTGTGAACTGATCATGTCGCGCGACTCATGAGACAGTAAAACATCTACAGTAGTATTGTTAGCGACAAATATACGTTTAGTTTTTTCTACTATTATCAGATAGATCCTCAACAATGTAGTTCCAAGTGAATCGGTCAAAACCTCAAACACGTGGTCCAAAGGACATAGAAATGGCTGCCTAGTCAGAGTGCCCACCAATACCCCTGGATGTCCAAACCACAGCCTATCCAACCTGCACCATAGTGGAGGCATTACCTAAAATCACAAGTAAGAACGAAGATCACAAAAAAAAACACCCAAACAAAACACATGCTAGAAAACCAGATAAACTCCAGAAAGTAAAACAATTTCGTTTTATTAGGTATCTCTACAAACATTTATTTGAGTGATAGAGAACGGAACGCAATTTGAGAGAGAATTAGAAACAAGAACAAAGATAAAATTTGAATAATTCAATATCAACAATGTCAATAATCACAAAAGTGAATAAAACACAGCTTTTGAGCCTTTGTTTATAGGCTAAAAGTTCTAAATAAACTAGGAAACTAACTAAAATAAGGAAACTAAATAATACTCGCTCCATCACAAAATGGTTGGCAAGTTTTGACTTTACTTAAAATTTAAGTAGCTTTGACTTCTTTTGCTATTTGACAAAATAGTTGGCAGGTTCTAACTAAAACATGACCCATTTTGGGAAATTTGGAAAAAGCCAAACTGCCAACCATCTTGGGAAGGAGGGAGTATCAAATTTTAATACTACTTAAATAGAAATATGGGATCCCAGTACTACTATAATACTAATATTCTCCAAATTATACTAATTACCATATTCTACTTTCCATCATTAAGTTTTCTCATCCAACAGTGGTGCATAACTAAATAGTCAGAGAAAGAGGGTATTAAGATACACAATACACCCCCGCAAGTCCTGAAACAAGAAGGTCATAGCACTGACTCTATTAATCGATAAGAAGACAAGAAGTAAGTTCAAGATTAAACCGTACATGAAAGAGGAGAAACTAATCAGTATATTAGCACAGCCAGCTACACAAGGTCCAAGTTTCTGAAATGAAAAGGACGTGGCAAAAAAACAAATAGCTTCGAACATTGAAAGACACCGCAATTAGTCGAAGCATCTTATATGTTTCTAAATTTTCAACATCTACCTCAGAGAAATTGTCATTTTACAGGGAGCTTAAAAATATCTAGAACAGAAAGACGAAAAATTGCCATCAGAAGAAACAGATTTCGCTGGACGTCAAACAACCGCTGTTATTACATATTCATATACTCTGTGATTACATATCCATATAAACAGAAATCAGCAAGGGTTATTCAGAACAAGAAGTATAAAAGATGCAAGAACGCACAGGTACCTCAACTAAAAGGTATGGAAATAAATTTTGAGCAATGTAGTGATACAGGTTTATAAGATGACAAGTTTAAGCACCAGGAAGAAAAAAGAAACGTGGAACAAATTCAAAGTAATATTCAGTCATCAATCCGCACCATATTGTAAACCCAGGGTGTGAGTTAAATATAAGTATACACAGTAGGATAAAGATATTTGATAGAAAGTAAAGAGTAGCCAGATTAGGTGCAGAAGAATTTAAGATGTCAATGAACAGCAGTTCTCACCAATGTGCGGCCCAACAATGAAGCAATGGCAAGTGCAGCACGTATCTGCTTGATCTGAAAATGCATGGTTCATTGTTAGCAAAATACATGATTCATAATCCCACTATTAAATAAATGAAAATGAAATGAATAAATCTACATGCACATACCTGATAATTAACAAGAGCAAAGTGTGACTCAATGTTGTGTTCTCCGTCTAACAACAAGTTCTTCGGTATGTTGGGTTTGAATGTCAGAAATCCTCCTGCACACCATTGTCCAAAGAGAACCTTTTTTTTTTCTTTTCTTTTTGGGGGAAATGGACTAATAATCTTAAGTAGTGGAAAGAAACAAGGTATTAAATGGAATTCTCTATACTTTCTTTACACCAAGACTCAACTTCCATTATGTGACTGATCACTTAAGCGATCAGTCACAGAACTGTTGCCCACAATGTAATAAGATTTCAATTATGCTAAGACTATAAAAATGGGATGACGGGAGTAAATAACTGCACTGACCTACACTCCTTATAATCTTTCTTTGATTCTCATGCAACTTAAAATATGGTTAAGACGCAAGCTCATTTCATAAGTAAAAATCATCTCAATTCTCAAGGCCCTCATATTACCTTTTGACGAACATTTTACTTTAATGTGATGACATGAGATTGTTATGACATAAGCCACCATGTCTTTTACCTTTTTTTTTTCATTTGTCCCAATTAGGTCCCCCAATCCAATTAGGTCAAATCAATTAACTTAGAACACTTGAATAAAGTTAAACCCAAAAAAAATTCAACTTATCATATTGATTAACTTAACATGTTTTTAGAAAGATACTTCCTACGTTCAGAATTACCGGCAACAATGGACTTTTCATGGAGTTCAATGTATAACTTTGACCAATAATATTTTTATTTATTAGTGAAAATTATTAAAAAAAATATTCTAAAGATATATATCGAGAGAAATCCAACATCATTTTACATGCCAAATTATATTTTTATATTAGTAGTACAAAGTACTATCAAAGGTTAGTATATGAAGCATTGCAATTAAAAGTGAACGGAGGAAGTACTAAAGATGGAAGTTCTAATTTGTGATAATAAGAAGTAAGAGACTTAAAATAGAGAGAACTGTACGCAATAAGAACCTGGTGCATCATAATATTCAGGTGGATCATAGAAAACCATAGCTTCACGTAACCTATGGCGTTTCCCCTCAGTACCAGCATACTGGAATGTGGTATGCACAGCATAGGGCTCCAGCCTAAGTTGTTGATACATGGCCTGCCAAGTATAGAAAATGTGAAATAAACCACCATAAGAGCTGCATTTACACCACGATTTCCAGAATTATTTTCGAGACGGGAGAAAAGTTTATGTTCCATTAAGCTCTTAGATTGATTCTCTTTCATTTGATCCATAAAAAATGCGAAGGACCTGGACAAAGTAGGTATGACCACTGCAAAATATACTTGCTGGTAGAAGGCCCAGCTTAAGGTTTCCATCATAGGCATATACAAGTCCACTGTCTTCGTCAACAGATGGGCCCAGTTGTTTGCGAACAATATCGTTGAAACCATTTTGATCCCATATTGCTTCATCAGCTAAAAGCATTTCCTTCCATTCTTTTGCGAGTTTCATCGAAGATGCAGTTGGCCTCCAGTGAAAAATTCCTATGTTAAAGGCTGCACCAGCTGGGCACGGAAAAAAAAGTTTTTACTTTTAGAATCACGTGATGGAGAACAACATTAGATATTTCCAATGTCTATAAATTGGACTCTGATGAAGGAAAATTCATAAATCCTACTTAGCTAGTAACGTTTACTGAATGTCTTTAGAAGGATTGGAGTGAATCATCCATTTTCCTTGACAAACCCTTAACCTTCTAGTTTTTTTACATAAGTACATCATACAATTTAAATATTCAACTCATCTAACTTCATAACACTTAACTACCCAAATAAATTTTCAGTCACTGCAGGGCAGTTGTCTCCCAAAATGTGCAACGATTACCTAAATATATCATGTTGAGCCGCATTTTCTAAATGTTGACTCAGGACATTGCGTATGAAACAGAGGGAACATAGATTGGGGAAATTAAAACGCTCAGGTCAATCATATTCAAGGATTAGGAAATTTTATAAAAGCTAGAAGTTGGAATCTCTCTCTAACCATGTGTTCAATCAATTCCCAGTAAAAGGGTGAAACTGTTTTATTGAACTGCGGACACCAAGTCTCTTTGTTTGGGGAAAGAGGAAAAAGGAGAGCTAAGCAACAGAAAGTTCTTCCACGGAAGATTTACCTTGTCTCCAGTCATCCAGACGGTCATCGACTACTGTTGGCGAAACTTGATCTGTGGAAGTCAACACGTCTGCTTCAGGGAAACGTCCAAGATAAGGAATGGGGTTCTGTTCAATAATAGTTACAAGGTGATTAAAAAGTTAGCAGGACAAAAGAATTGAGGACAAAAGAGACCAGGTGGCAGGGGGAGAAGGGGCGAAGCTAGCATCTAAGCTCAGTGAGGGCAGACGACATACATAAAAGGCAGACGACATACATAAACTAACCAGACGAAAATAATAAAATGTTTTAGTATAAAAGAGCAATTAAATTAGCATACCTTACACTTGTTTTTCTTGAATTTTCATATTTTGAAATCTTTTTACAATAACTTCATTGTCAATCTTCAACAATATATTTTTTCCCTTCATGTTTACAGGGCTATGGCTGGACAAATTTATGTGATTTGCAAAGTGCAAATGTCAAAGAAGAAACTTTGATTCTAAAGTCTTAACAAAATAACTGAGTTTGGGTTTGTTTGTTTGTTAAACTTGGGCCAAAGCTGGCCCAAATTAAATAAAATGTGTAGGCATTGAACTGAACTGAATTGAACTGAATGGATCTGAATTGAACTGAACTAAACTGAACTGAATGGACCTGAACTGAACTAAACTGAACTGAAATACTCCCTCCGTCCACCAACCATGTGCATTGTATTGACCGGCACGGGTTTTAATATTTCAGTTGACTTAGTTGGTAGGATGTGTTATTAGTGGAGTAAGGGGCCCACTTGTGGTAAAGAAATTTGCCAAAAATAAACAATGCACATAGGTTGCGGACGGACGAAAAAGGAAATTATTGCACATAGGTGGCGGACGGAGGGAGTATATTAAGGGTAAATAATAATAATAATAATAATGGTAAATAATAATAATAATAATCAACAACAACAACGATAATAGTAATATTATTAGTAATAATAACAATAATAATAATTAAGATTAATAATAATAATAAGAAGAAGAAGAAGTGAAGTGAACTGAACTGAACTGAATGAACCTGACCTGAACTGAACTAAATTGAAAAACTGAAAAATAAGTCCAAAAGGACAGGGCCTTATATAGGTTTCTTTGTTAATTATTTGGGCATTTGGACTATTAGGCTTTCTTGGGAGCATATAACAAAGAAATCAAAAGAATTCAGTGCTCGCATCTTCCCAAACTGGGCCTTAGTCAGCCTCGCCCATGGTTGAGAGGGGGGGTCTGCCCACACCGGCCTTAGTTAGCCTCTAAGGTGCAATGAAAAAATGATTAAGAAGCAAGAAATGATAGCAAAGTCTACAAATGCTTCTCTTTTCACATTGAAACATATAATGATTCACTAGTAAGCAGTTGACCATGTATATATGACGAAAAATATATCAAAAAATATTTAGACATATCGAACCACTTGAGTGATTCCAAAAATCAAATACACCCGTGCATTCAGTTATACATGTCATACAAACAAGCTTGTGTAGCTCGCACGCGCTCACACACACACACACACACACACACACACACACACACACACACACACACATACAATGCATGCAGCTATGAAAATTATGCCTCTGTTTCCATTTGCAAATACAATGACAATTCTCTTTATAGACGCTAAAGTTACTCAGTCACAGCAGGATAAATAGTCTGAAGTCATGAACAAACAGAGCAGGAATGTATTTGAAAAAGCTTACAAAAGCAAAGAAGTTCAGGCATGAGATACCTTTAACCAGACCATGTCAGTATCGCACATCAGTATTTCAAAGCCGAAAGGTAAGATAGAATCTATCAAAATAACCTTCTCCCTCCCCATCTTATGAAACGTTGGGGATCCCCATCCAACATCTATTGTGCTCATGTGACTACCCATATCAAAAACTGGAACACCTTTCCAATAAAGAGCCTCCAACAGTTTTGTGTCCATTGCACCTGAAACAAAGAATTCCTTTTGTTAGACAAAGAAATCAGTTAACTGGCACATGATAATGGTATTCCATACAGAGGAAATTCATAGAACACTTACCAACAAGAAGGTTATCAACGCCCATATCTGACAAGTGTTTAACCCAAGTCAGAATGAAATCCATAAAAGCAAAGTTGCCAAATGTCACAGCTATAACATTATCCTTCACTCTTTGCTGAACTAGCTCCTTTGACAACTGAAAGGTCTCCAGAGGTGGCAATTTTGAACTAGGAGGGGGAGCCTTCCAAATAGGTACCATATGTGCTTTTCCAGTTTGGGAGGTTGAATCTGGCGCTACGCCAGGCACTACTTGGTGATAAGAGTTGGATACTTGATTGAAGGATGGCGAACTTGCTTCTATAATATGCAAGGGCAAAAAAGTTTAGTAATAAAGATAGAACACAAGTCACAAGACTCACAACTATCAACTGCGAACATATATATGGCATATGTATTCAATATTCACTGGGTCAGACCAAGCTGGGGAAACTGAAACTTCACAGAATATAAATAAATAATGCAAAACAAATATAACAGAAGAACCATTATCATGCCAAAAAAGGAACAGGACGAAACAAAAGGCAGGATAGTAAGACATTCCAGAAATGGGATGACTGAATAGAAAGTTGCGACATTTATGAAATTAATGTGGAGCGTTAGAGAAAAAAGAATGAAGGATTGCAATTGACACATATGACCAATATTTGTGGATATAGGCATTCTAGATAAATTCAAGAAACAGACTTTAAGCTTAAAAGTATTAAATGAACCCTAAGATTGAGACCATTGTTAACAAGAGTCTCATTTTATGTGTGGTTTCTTGTAATCTAATTTACCAAAATTGTGCCAGATAACCAGATTGAATTAATGAACATAAGGTATTCTAATTCCCTCAACCAAATGTTTCAGAACATTATTTGCATCATAGCTTCAAGTCATCAATGAAGGAAAAAGAAAAGAGAGAAAAGAAAAATCATCTCCCGCCGCTATTCTTTTCCTAGTGAAAAGTGATTCAGATGGATTGGAAGAATGTCATATAATAGGTGAAAAAATGCAGTATTTTCATTGTTTGATACTGTCGCTTCATTAGTCAATAAACTCTATACTCCCTCCTATTCAAAATATAAGTCATTCTAGGTTTCAACACTTTTTGCAAAATATAAGTCATTCTAGCATTTTTTAGCTCATAAATCCATGTTTACCCCTAATTAACTCACCTCAAAATTCACATTATCACCATTCACTAATGTAAATTCATGATTAATTGAGGTTAGTTTGGGTAAAATTTATTTTTATTAATTTATGTGCATGAGCTTAGGAAGTCATAATTTATCACCGGCTTGGTATTGGCAACTCCACTTGGAGAACTAGAAGTTATACTTTCCTCAACATATACCTTGTAAAGTTCAAAATAACCACAAAAAAAGGTTGGTTGATTATATACAGGAAAAGCCGATCAGAATCTTGCACACGTTATCCAGGTATACATTCATCAATCAACCAATTGAAGTGCTTAATTTAGAAATAGAGATCGTCAAACTTTCATATGCATATATGTTTCCATTCCATACAGAGATTCAATAAAAAGTTTGATTCATTCATTAAGTCCACACATATAGACCACGACCCATTCCATCAAGGTTAAATCTCACAGTAAATTTGAACATCGATAAATCCACAGCTCGAAGTAAACATAAAAAAGAAAGGTAAGTAAAGCGCCACAAAAGCAAGGCAATAGCATTCCAGCCAAATACTAACAAACAAAACAGAACACGAAGTATCCGCATTAAAAACACAGTAGCTTAAATTGGGTAATTTTACTCACCTACAACATCATCGCCTCGGGCAGCTGAAGTGGAGAAGAACCGTGGAGAAGATACGGAATTTGGACTGGAGAAAACGGCGGAAAATACGTACATAGATGATACTAAGATTCCGATAATCACAGTGGCGTAGATCGTCAAGAACAGTGGCTTGGAAGCCGCCACTTCTTTCAATGGATTGCTCCAAACCATTTTCTCCAGGTAGATTTAACTCCAAAAAAGAACGAAAACAAAAAATTTGAAGCCCCAATCACTCAATAAAAATCAACAGATTTTCATTTCAACTTTTTCTCACCGTCATCAATTCATGGCGGTCTCTGGTAGAGTTCCTGCCCGACCAGCTCCAACC
The DNA here is from genome assembly GCA_033398695.1 of Orobanche coerulescens. NCBI lineage: Eukaryota > Viridiplantae > Streptophyta > Magnoliopsida > Lamiales > Orobanchaceae > Orobanche > Orobanche coerulescens. The sequence continues at coordinate 11,541,957 of CM065818.1, read as the reverse complement.
TCAGCTGATTTGAAACGAGCAAAATTATCATGGATTTGATTCATAAGTCAGAAGAGAGAGAGAGAGAGGGTAGTTGTAATTGCTGGATCCCGTTCATTTTATTAATTTATTGTTGTTGTTTTCATTGTAGCATAATGGCGAAATTCCTCGGCCAGAGCACTCACTCCTCGACCCGACAGGGATATATGGAGGAATTAAATCCCCACATTGAAGGAATAAAACTCCCATACTACGGCTGCCAGGACTCGAACCTACGTTCTTATAGTAATCTGCCACCCAAGAACCAGTTGAGCTGCTCATGCGGACTATTGTTGTTTTCATGTTCATATGGAGGGGGGATCCCGGTGGAGCTTGGCTGGATCACGTTCATTATAATAAAAAAACTGTTTAATATAGTGATGATTTTTGCTGGGGCTAGGAAGATATATATATATATATATATTGATTATGGTGAAAACTCTTTAATTGTGAAATTTAGAAATCAATTGCATTATTAAGCAAATTTATTGCATATTTGTTATTATTTGTTGTATCAAGCTGGTCGATAGTATATGCAATAATAATGCAATAAAAAAATACATAAATGCATATAATTCTACTCATCTACAATTGTTAGATCACTAATATCAATGACATATACAAAAGTTTCTAGATTTCACAAGTTAATTAGTTTTCATATGATCTATTTCCTATATATATATATATATATATATATATATTATACTAAAAGATTGAGTCCCCTTATAAATGCACATGCTTCATGTGTAAGTACCTTAGTTTAATGTTCATGTTTAAGGGTAAGTACATTGGCATACGAAGGGGGATGATGCAAGTGTTTCTTTGGGCGAATTAAATGTAACATTCAAGATGAATGCCAAGGGTGGTTGCACGAATTGAATGTGGAGGAACATGAATAAGAACCATTCTCAATACTAAAAGATTGAGTCCCCTTATAAATGCACATGCTTCATGTGTAAGTACCTTAGTTTAATGTTCATGTTTAAGGGTAAGTACATTGGCATACGAAGGGGGATGATGCAAGTGTTTCTTTGGGCGAATTAAATGTAACATTCAAGATGAATGCCAAGGGTGGTTGCAGGAATTGAATGTGGAGGAAGATGAATAATAACCATTCTCAAGTTACAATCACATTTATAACCAAAACTAATGCAAACCAATTGAATGTAAGGAGGAAGATGAATAGGAACCATCCCACATTTAGCATCTCACACTTAAAAGCCATCATTTGTAAGTATAAATAACACATGCATTCACCAATCATGATACGCGGTGCTCCCATTGTTTGTGTTTGGTTTTGCTAATTTGTTGGTTTATGTGTGGAATTAGAAATTTGTAACCCTTTTCTGTTTACATTTTTTTGTAGGTGAGGTAGGTAGGAACACCATGATATTTAGAATGTTAAGAGACATCACCATGCATCATGCCTACGTTTTGAATATGAAGTCTATCCCTACCACCTCCTTAGGCATCAAGAGCAAGACTTTTCAAGAATAAAAGGAGGTGTAAAGGGAGAAAGTAGATGATCCAGATATACAGCTTCTTTGCGACGATTCCAATATCTTTAAATGGACCGCACTTATCAAGGTACGTTCCACATTATTACAAACACACATTTTTATTTTGGTGTTGTTTGACCAATTACTATTTTTTTTATACAGGGACCATCAGAAACTCCTTATAAATGAGGAGTCTTTCAGCTTGCGTTTTCTGTTCGAGAGCAATACCCTTTACAGCCTCCGCAAGTGAGTTTTTGACAAAAATATTTCATCCAAATGTACATTTCAAGGTATCCATCTCCTTTTTTTTCTTCTTCTATAAATGCGTTAATAAATATAAACATCTGTATAGTTCTTTCTCTTCCCAACATTCTTAAATAAATGAGGACCAAATATTTACCAACACATGGAATAAAGATGGATTTCTTATTTGATGATTTGTTATATTCGTACATCTTTCCTTAGTTGTCCTACTAACTTCTCTAATTTATCGATGGTATATGGTAATTGTTGGTAAATATAACTAATGATTGTCATTAACAAACTGATTTTTTGTGTGATGTTATTCGTGAGCACATGATTAGTTTATGTGTAATGTTATTCGTGGTTTAACCTTTTGTTTGTTATTATGTTAACGTAGGTACATATTAATAACGAGTGATTAGGAAAGGAATACCTCCAGTTTTCACACAATGACAAAATTTTTCCTCCAGGTACTAAAATATATTTACAACATTCTTGAATTTGCGAGTTATATTTATTATTTACTACTTTAATGACCTCAAAGCTTTTCGATTCTGAATACATGTAGTTATATCTATCTTATGAATGTAACTGATTTTAAGTATTTTTTTCCCATTCAATTTTCAGAGTAACCTAATAAGGGAGGCGGCGGCTTTCCTCTTGCATGTGCGCAGATCTTGGTTGCAAAAAATGTATCGTTTGCTACATATATTGGTTGCAAATTTGTTGTATATAGATTTAGGTAGTCTATAGCAATCCGAGAATATATCACACTCGGTGTAATGTTGTAACTAAACCGCGATAGTGATTAGACACAATTTGTTCAATGTATATGAGAAAAAAAGTTGGTTTTCTATTTTTTGGTTAGGAATCATGTGAAGTGGTCTTTAGTTAAATGATATAATGTATAGTATATGTGCAACTATTTTGCTGCAAGTATAAGTCTTTTTCAAAGATGTCGGGGTGTTAAATGTGCAACGGCTACAACACTATCATTTACAAAAACCACGGGTTATAACTATGAATATAAAGGAAAAACTACATAATTTATGCTCGAACCCATTTGTAAATTTTAATAACAAATTAAAACTATTACTAACATTTGGTTTGTTTTTTACCGACTACAACAAACAATTGTTGAAAACAAACCAAAGAGAAAAATAAATCAAGCACTATTATTAACGCTGTTGGTTTGTTTTTTACCTACTACCAACAAATAAATACTTTTTAAGCATTAAAATGACAAAGTTATGAATTTTTGCTCGAACCCATTATTAAATTTCAACCTTAAATAAAAATAATAATAATAAAAAAAACACAAATAAATACTTTTCTTATGGTACGCACGGGTCTAAATGAAACAGTACCACCAAAAAAGTTGACCTTTAGACATAACCAAGATTAGTGTCGCACATTACGCAAGAAACAAACAGATCCAAACTGTGTGCAACACTAAAAAATCATAATAAATAAAATAGCTATATAAAAAAAGTAGAGCTGAATAAATTAAAAGTTGCTTAAAAGATTTAAATCATATATATGTCATGTGTAGAGCATGATTTTGACATACGGATATCGTGTCAGCGTGACAATCTAGATACTAATTCAAAAACAACATACTTCAAACCCAAGTCGTTATCCAGCTTATCTCTCTTTCACGTAATCCATATCATGAACAAAACCAATCAGCAGCTTTTAAAATCCATTAGTAGCATTAAGATTTTCAAGAGCAGCACTAATAATCACAAACAGCGCTAACTGAAGCTAGCAGCATTAATCGTTAACTAACAGTAGTAACTTAGAAGAGCAGCATTAACGAATTAAAGGCAGTAGTATTAATAAACAAACGAAGCAGCATTAAAACCCACTAGCAGTATTAACAAGCGCAGTAACCTCAGTCCCATTATGCATATGTCTACCAATACCAGTAACTTCAGTAAGCAAGGGATAGCTCCAGTAGGGTTACTTTAGTAGCAGTAGGCTTACTCCCATAAAACGTAGCCTTACTATCTGTATCAATAACCATGTGAAAGACCAGTAACCACACTAAACGTAGTCTTATTCCCTCGAAGCATAGCCTTCCTTGGACCATCTCCAACAGTTTACACAAAAATACTGAACTTCAAACACAAAAATACAGAAAATCAACAATGCATCTCCAACAGCTTACACAAAAATATAGCAATTAGTAATGCATCTCCAACAGTTTGCACAAATATACAGTAAAAATGAATATTCTATTATATTCTTTTTCTAATCTTAATATTATGTACAAATATAAACGCATTTTGTCTCCATTAACTAATAATAAAATTTATTTATTTATTTATTCATCAATAAAATTTAAGAAGAATAAGTTCAGATTATGGGAATAATAGAATTTTGAGCTGATTAAATTAATATGAAAAATAAAATTATAAATAAATAAATTAATATGAATGTATTTATTTATTTATTTATTCTCTAAAATACCGCAAGATTATGAACAGTGCAGCACCATAAATGGTGCAACACTGTAGAAAAAGGCAAAATAGAGATGGGTTTGCAGTTTCTGTTGGAGAAGTTTTGTCTAAAAAGTAGCGTTGAGCGCTATTTTGCAGGGTCCATTGGAGATGGTCTTACTCCAGTAATCTCATTCCAAATTACAACCAGAATCCAATTATTCAAAACCATTTTCAAAAAATTAGTACCACAAATTACGATAACAACAATTAGATCAAACCGATGTGCGTAGCACGGGTCTGAAATGCATAACATTAACTCTGTTATTAGCCCTACGTTAAAATATGAACGTTCATGCCGCAAATTATGAGAACACTACAGCAATTAGATCAAACCGATGTGCGTAGCACGGGTCTGAATGCCTCGTATATATAAAGATTGAGTCCTTAAATTTATTGTGAAGTCTTAATGGATATTTTTACATTTAATATTAGTTCATATTAAATTATATATATAAAGATTGAGTCCTTAAATTTATTGTGGAGTCTTAATGATATTAATTAATGGATATTTTTACATTTAATATTAGTTCATATTAAATTATTTCCTCTAATTTAATATATTAAATAATATTAAGTCTTAAATGTTTCATGTCTTAAAGTATTAATTAAAATCCTATAATTCAATTAGCTACCATTTATTTAAAAATTGACTTTGTTAAATCTTTACGACTTAAATTCCTTTACTTGAATGAACTTGAATGCCCATCACTTCATTTTTATAAAAATCGTTACAAACCTTTTTGGCTTCATCTCATTTTATTGTCTAACTAATTGAATTAAGTTGAGTATTCATGATTTAAATCTTTATGAATTTTGTAATAACATTGTCATAACTATAGCAATAAGTTAATTTTCTGAACTTTTACAAATACCTTCATTAAAGCTTTATTAGTATTTATACTAAAACCCAAACAAAACTCAAACGGTGGCAAAATTCTTTGCTCTTTCATAAATAGCTTCATTTTCCAAGTAATTAAAATAGACCGTTCATATCCTTATGGAAGGTTACATACTACATATTGTGTGTATAAATAGTTTACTTTGCATATCAAACAATATTAATACAAACGAAAACAATACTAATTCAAAAGAAAACAATATTAGTTCACTGATATTAATGGATATTTTACAGGGAGTGTTGTACATTGAACAACAAAAGAAAATAATTAGACAAGAGGGCTTCATATATTACAAGAAGGTTTTTACAAACAAAGATGAATACAAATCATGAAAAAACATTTAGATAAAAATTGCCAACACATGCGGACATTATTCACGTCAATGTTGATGGCTTAATAAGTACGGTCGCTTCTACCATTTTATGGGTTTTCAGAAATTTTTGGCCTTGAAAGAAAATTTAGTTCATTAGTATTACTTTGTCATTTTCTATTTTTTTACTAATAACCCACAAATTCTTTGAGAAACCAATATTTACGCTCTTTTGTATTACCTTGCATAATGGAATAAAAAGAAAAAGTACATACTTTTAGCTCAAAGCCGTTTGTTAATTATAATAACAGATACAAAAAGTTGAGTTATAGACATAAGAAAAAGTTAAAAAAATTTACCGAAAAACAAAACCCGTGCATCGCACGGGTCGTAATGCCTCGTATATATAAAGATTGAGTCCAATCATTAATTGTGGAGTCTTAATGACTTAATTTTTATATAAGATAAATAAAATTATAAAATAGATTGAGATTAAAAGCAATAATATAAAATTATAAAATCAATTATGTGCAATTGAGTCTTATTCAACGGTTTACCACTCAATTCATTTGATGTTAAATTGATAAAGTACGTTATTGATAATTAAAAACAAAATGATGCATTTAATTTAAATAGAGTGGAAAATGTACAAAACTGGTTATGGATGGATAATTGAAAAGACATGAAGTTCAGTAGCCTCTTTAAATCTTATCTCATATATATAAAGATTAAGTCATCCTAATTAATATGGAGTATTAAAGTTTAAATGTAATTATACCAAATACATAATTTTAATATATAAAATATGGAGTCATAATAATCTATACTACTTCCTATCAATGTTTGAAGAATTTCGAAAGACACATCTCTTTATCATAAGATTTTAACGTCTATCTTTTGGTGTGCAATAATTGAATTTCAACAATAAATGAACGATTAAACTACTCTTCCATCTTTTCATTTTTACAAGCTAACGTTTCTCATGACTATATATAGTCCATTTTACTGTCTTCACCAATTACATATTGCAAATTAATACACAAATGATATATAACCCGGTTAATTAACTGTTGTCTCGTATCACTTACACAGTTGCTTAGGTTTTCGTTGAGAAGCTAAATATTTGCTTAATTAGCTTATGTTGTTGATCGAAATTGCAAAAGTTGAGGTTCATTTCACTTACTGTTCTCAGATTTTGATTTATGGCTGTTATAATGTTCTGTATTATTTGGTTTTGACGTGTTTTTTCTTTATGAATTCAAACTGTTACATGCAGGGTTTGGATTATATTCGAAACATGATTCAGTCATTTTTGTATAAGCAGATGTCTATGAGGGAGAAATATTATTGTTTTCTTCATATATTTGCTGTTTCGGAAGGATTTTCACTGCCTAGAGATGTACGCTTACTTATTTTCTAGATAATTGCTATGCTGCATTGAGTACCTTATGGCACTTGGTTCAAGTGTAATATGAATTATCTGAATACCCTGTATTTATTGTATTTTTTTTACCAAACTCAATGTTTGATCTTTCTTCAGGATGAAGCATCTGCTTGATGTTGTTGGTAACTCTGATCTTGATACACAGTTGGATTCCTTAAGAACAAAATCAGATTTGGTAATAAATTATAATAGTATGCAGTTAGCTATTGTTGGTTTATATTGTTCCTTCCGGCTATTGATAAACAAGGTTTTTCGGTCACGTGCACATATTGAGCAAGAGTCTGCTAGATTGAAGATCCAAACGTTCGAAAGACATTCGTTCTTTATAGCCATCAAGCAACTTCAATGAATGAATTAATTAGCCTCTAGAATCTCAGTTTCACCATGTTGGGATAACAAATACCCAGTATCGAAACTGTTGGGATAAACAATCCCTGTATCGTAGTCCCAGCATACAGTGAATCTATCATATAGCAAAAGAATCTCATAAAGACTAAGTATGGAAGCTGTCTCGAATCGACAATACAGTTATCATTCCATACAGTATCCAAACAGGACAAGAAAGAATCTTTGTTATTCGCTAAAGTCAAAGTCACGTTTTAGAAGATATATTTAAATACTAAAGGATAAAGTATTTAAATATCAAGCCGTCGGAGATCTTCAATCAAGCGCAGAATCCGGATCGTGTTTTATTCAAACACATCATCCCGTTAGAACAGAATCTTGCTCAACGAATTTATATCAATGGATATATTTCAGAAGGATATATATATATATACCTCCAGAGTTTGAAGATCATACACGCAAGTGAAAAACGTGCTTACACGAATATCCAGAGCAAAACATATCTTCCAAAGCATTCTGCTATTCTAAAAGAAGAGATATACAAGTGCTCAAACCGTGAACAACACATCATCAGCTATAAGCTCAGAAAGTCAAAGATGTTGTTCAAATATTGTTCTAACCCTTGAACAAAACCCATCAACCCTGTGTGGACTGAGAATCCTTGCTATTCCCGAACTGTGTGTGACGGACTTGCATTGAAGAGACGAAGCTTCGGAACTGTGTGTGAAGAGACCAATCAAGTGAAACCTTAAACCAATCTGTGTGAACGGTTGAAGGCTAAGATCATTGTATCAATCTGTGTGAACGATACATTGATTAGGTTTGATTATAAATACATAGTTGCGTACGTAGTATTTATAATAAACATTTCACTCTTGTGTGGAGGACCAGTGGATGTAGAGGGGTTTACCTCTAACCACTTTAATTACAGTGTTATTTACCTTCCGCATTTACTGTTTTAATATTTGTGATTATCTTTAAGTATACACTTCATATATAGTTGTTGTATTTACAGTAACTTACTTTAACAAGACTTCCGCTACGCACTCAGATTTGAATATCGTACAGTTTGTTGTTTAAAATATTCTCCAAACTGTATTTTGTATACTTAGTGGCCAACAAGTGGTATCAGAGCGGTTGATTCTAAAAAGAATCAATTGTATTTTTGATTGAATCAGATCCTTAAATCACTTATTTTTGTAAAACAACCTTTTTCTTCCTTATATTCTCATATGGATACATCAATGATCAATAAAGTTCCTATATTTTATATTAACGAATTTGATGATTGGAGAATTAGGATGGAGACTCATCTTGCAGCAATGCACGAAGAGATGATTTTTGTTATACAGGATGGCCTCATAAAGATCATGAAGGTAAATCCGCCCCCAAGGATTGAAGGCCAGGCTCATGCAGAGATGCTTGAGAAAGAGCGCGAACAATGGACTTCTGACGAAAGAAAGCGCGCCAACCTCGACAATATTGCTAAGAACGCGTTATTTATCACTCTTGATAAAGGCACGTTCTCAAAGGTAAAAAGCTGCAAAACAGCCAAGGATATCTGGGATAAACTCAAGTTAATTTGTGAGGGAACTGAGCTCTCAAAAGAAAACAAGATTTCAAAATTAACTCAGCAATTCGAATCTTTTGAAATGAAACCAACTGAAACACTTGAGGAACTTGACCTCAGATTCACTGGCATTGTTGGTGAACTTGAAGCATTAGGTAAAATTTATACTCAAAGGGAGAAAAACCTAAAGATTATCAGATCTCTCCCTGCCCGATAGGACATTAAGACCACAGCTATGCGTGTGTCGTACAATCTTAGTGAAATATTTACTTTTGATCTCTTTTCTGACCTTAAAGCATTTGAGTACGATATAGACAGTAGAGAGAAAGCTGAAGAATCTCCCGCCAAGACTACTGTAATATCCGCAATTTCGATTCCCGATAATTTTTTTTGGCAGAATCTATCTTAGCGACTCTGTTGTGACCGTTTCGTCATTCCGAGAATGATTAATTCTGCACTTTTTGTCATCCGAGTTCGTTTCGGTATCGTTTTGTTGAGTTCCGTGTTCTTAAGCGGCTTTTCCGCCCTTGAGTTCGATTATTGCGAATCTCGTCCGAAACTGTTGTTTCGAGTTTCTCGTAAGTTCATTTAATATTATTATTCATGTTGCGAGCTTTGGATTAGTGTTTCGATCGTGTATCGTGTATTTTGGACGTTTTGGGCCATTTTCGTAATTTCCCAAAGTTTAGGGTAATTACTTTCCGTTGTCGAATTTCGAGCCTTCAGATGGTCGGAATCATGTGTTCTCTTAGCGTTTGGATTCGTCTTTGCGAGTACTTCATAACCGTATCTTTGATTCATATTCAGGTTCGGGTTTCGGGGTCGTCCGGGCCGTCGGAGTTGGCCACGGCCGAGTCATGGCTGCACGTGTTGGGGCATTAGCACACCTGGCCGAGTTACGGCCGTAAGGGTCCGGCAGTTACGGCCGTAAGGCCTGTTACGTACGTAAACCCTGGCCGGTCACGTACGTAACACTGCCGGCAGTTGGCTCAGCGATGGCCGGTTACGGCCGTAAGCCATGGCCGATTACGTAGGTAAGGCGGTCGGCAGGCTGCCTATATAAGGCCCAGCAGACGGGTTTACACCCATTTTCTCACTTCGTTTCTTTTCCTTCCGCAGCTGGAGGCTTGGAGGGCGTGGAGACATGTTGTCAGGCGATGAATCCATGAAATCCTGGAGTTCATATCATTGATTATCCATCCTATAATATCCTTTGATCGAGCGAATCAGGTCAGATTTCCTAGAAATCCTAATTTGGGAAAATTGGGGGTTTTGTTTGGTTTTGTCCGATTTAACCGTAATAACTTAGATTTATGATTGATTGATGATTATTTAGATGTATTCTATCATTTTCCTTGTTAGTCTATGGTTGGATTGTATAGATTCGTTGTTTTGGTCGAGTTATTAATCGACGCCTTGAAAGTGTCCGATAGAAGGTCTTAGAGGGGGATTCGGGCATTATGCGATTATTATTCATCGTACGATTGTTGAGTTATTGTTGATATGACTTAGGGACGAAATCCTTGTGAAGAACTCGAGTCGGAATCGTCCCATTCGTTGTCTTCTTCGGGGTCCGAGCTTCCCGATTGAACCGTGTTCTTCAGAGTGTTCGGTAGCGATTATTAAGGCGAGTATCTTGACTATAATCTTTATACTTTGAGAATGTAGCGTGTCGTGAATTTAACGTGGACTTGATAGTGATTGAACGTTTAACCGTAACTTACTTTTAAATGAATATGTGATTCTATGAAAGTAAATAAGAACGTAACTTGAATTTCTTAAAGAATGACAACCATCATCTCATGTTGTATTATGTTCGAGATGGATATTTTGAAGTGAGTAGTTATCCGAGAAATTGTGGAATATTTGTACTGTTCACTTGTTAAAATGTGTACTAGATGATGGTGTGACGTGAATGTTACGCTTTGTGAAAGTGTTTGTTGCATTAACTCATAATTTCATGTGTTTGTGATTGTGGCGAATATTATACCCTTGTTGTGGTGTAATAGGTGAATTGAGATATTACCCGGGTAGGGACCCGTGAGGACTCCGATGGCGCGTTACTTGCGAGTACAGCCAGTTGATATGATTTTGCCATACCTTTATCGAATCGGGTAAGTCTGGAGAGGGCTCCGAGAATCGTCACTTGCGAGTGCGATGTCACGATAACTTGTGGGCGTGTTTGAATGATGTTAACCGGGTAGGGACCCGTGAGGCCTCCGGCGGCGCGTTACTTGTGAGTACGGCCACATGACATGATTTGACCATAAGGTTATCTAATCGGGTAGATCTGAAGAGTGCTATGAGAATCGTTACGTGCGAGTACGATGTCAAGGTAACTTATGGGTGGTTTGAGCTTGCTTTTCGGTATCTAATCCGGGATGGGTCCCATCGAGGCCACGGAGGTGATTTGAGTATTTGACTGGATATCTGTGAACTGTGATTATGTGAATCTTGGATTCTGGTTATTTTGGTGTTTGTGGTTCTGCCTTTGAGGCTTGTTTGATAATTGAATCGTCTTCATGATTTTGAAAGAAAACCCTTTTGAAAAGGAGAATTACAAATCTTTTCATGATTTTATACTGAGACCCCCGACGTCCTCCTTTATTCTTTCAAACGTGTTTTAAAGTTGTCTCTATGATCCTCCCTTGAGGGAAATGTTTTCGAAAAGACTTTAGACTCGGGGATCGTGTTACCACCTTGTCGAATGGTTATTTTCATAACGGTTATATTCTTGATGTATAACTTTATAGCTTGGTTACTTGCTAGTGATTCCATCGCTAACCCTTCGTTGGGGATTTTGTTATTTATTTCAGGTGTTCTGACTGGAGAGTGAGCAACCATAGGATTGGCTCGGAGGATGATGCAAAGCAGCGATACTAGTCACAGTTGTAGTCTGTTGTCGGTCAGTGATCTGTCGGTTTGAGTTCTTGTCATCCTTGAGGGGATGGACATTTTATGTATTATGTGATCGAGTTGTATGTTTGATTCATCAAATGTATGGTTATGCTGTGTTTTGAGAGACCTAATCGGTCTACGGTATTATGTTTTGGTCAAGTTGACCGCATGTGGGTTTTGATTTGTAGTCTCCCGCCTGGTAGCTCCTTGTGGAAAAGGGTCTACGACGTGTAATATCCCTGGGTGAATTGGGGGTGTTACATAAATGGTATCAGAGCTTAGGTTTGCGAAAACCTAGGCAGTTGGGTCTAGTTGGGTCTTGTCGAGTCGTGTCTTGTCCTGTCACCCGGGTGAGCAATTGTGAACAAGTGTGATCGTGGTGATCCGTTGTGATCAATTGTGTTAATTAGTATCATGGTACAGCCTGTTAGGAATATGCCCTCGAATGCCACTCAGGGGATGAGAGAGTAAGGGCATTATACTTGTAATTATGGAATAATTAATAAAAAGGCAATACGATTCATTCACTGTTTATTGTATTTCAATTGCATTCTTGACTTGGTAAACATTGAAGTGAAGTCCATGTAAATAAATCGAACATTCCATTCTCGTTATGGGATAAGAGAAAATGTACTGGAAGTGTTTAAAGTTTATTTACGTAAATTGTTCGCAAGTCAATAAACTTAAAATGAGCATTAAGTTTTAATATGACTTGTATAACTGATGCTAGGACGTGTGCACGTCTTGATAGCATAGTTATAAGTATATTGGTGGGGCCAGTATACTCGAACACGACTCATACTCGATTCAGTCACACGGTATTCACTCTCGGAGAGTCGATGACGAATCGAAAGGTTTTGATAGTATACGTGGACCTTTGACTTGAGGGTTCAGTAGAAGATGTGCCTGTGACGTTTAGTTTGTCATTAGAGTAGTTAGACTCATTTGCTTAATTGCTGAGTCGACCTCGAAGTGCGGACTATACGGGCGAGATAGCGATCTTTGTACGCCAAGAAAGGATTCTATCTCTGTTAGTGAGCGGGCGAATGTCTATACGGTTAATGGCAAATAAGATCATAAGTCTTTGGCAAAGCATTACGATATAGTCGTATTAGATACACTATTAATCGATCGATCTTGATTTGCATTAACACATGTATAGAGTTTAGTCAACGATGAGGTTTGACTTTACCGTGACCGAAGACTTGACGGGACATCGATGAAGGGTCTATACGTATATAGTATTCACGACATAATGGTTCCGGAATGATCCCTTCATTCGTTCTCGATCGGGGTTTACAGTGCGGCCCGCTAAGTGGCTAAGTCTTGCCCGCACTCATTAGTTCCTCCCAATGCCTATGAGACGGACCTACGAGTCGCGCATCGGGAGCGTTGACGGATAAATGTGAATTTATTATCTCTCTATTAATATTAGATATTGGATATCTAATTATGATTTATTGGATAAATCAAATATCGGTCTTATGAATTTAAATTAAGTTCTGGGTAATTAATTTAATTCATAAATTATATTTCTTAGAGAAATATATATTTGTATTTGATATAATTAATTAATTAGATTAATTAATTAATATAAATACATTGATGATTAAAAGGAGTGTATCTAGCGAGTCGTTTGTGAACGTCCGGTACACGAGCCGAGTGGCTCGGCTCGTTTTCTAGGAAACTTCCTTGTGGCCACCCACTCCTCATGGCATGGCATGATCTTGCATGTGTGTGGGAACTCACTTAGAGTTGAGATTCCCACATAATTGTGAATGATAGTTGTAAAGGAATAATTATTCCTTTATAATATATATATCATTACATTATAAATGATGAGATGAGATAACTACAAACTACTCATACTCATTCATTGGAGAGTCCAACCGTGAGAGTAAAGTGAGGAGGAGAAATTTTTTATTTTCTATAATTTTCATCTTAGAGGTGTTATAAAAGTTAAGAAAAATTGAGAGAAAAAATTCCTACGAGTTCCCTAGCCGTGTTCTTGGAGAACGGAGTCTCGTCGAAATTTTTCCGGGCAACTTCCGACGCGTGTGAAGTAGAGGCTTCGAACTTTTGGTGCTTGGAACAAAGGGATTTCGTGTTCGGGACGAGGTTCGTGATCGTCATCAAATTTTACGAAGAATTATTTCAAAGGCTTCAAGGGTATGATCTTTATCTTCGTATTTATTTTTCGTATATACGTTACTTGATCGATCCTGTTTTGGGATTCGTATTTATTTCCGCTGCGTATTTGTTTTATTTTCGGAATCCCAACAGTGGTATCGGAGAGAGGTCAATGATATCGTATATACGATTATTTGTGCATTTTGAATGTTATTGGATGATGTTTATGATTTAGAATCATATTTGGAATAATTTTAGATTTTAAATTGTTCGTTGTAGCATCACGTTTTTGGAAACGGGCCGAAAAACGAAGAAGCGGGCTGTGGCGGTGGTGCGGCGACCTTTGCTGTTTGCCAGTGCGGCGTGCTCGGCCATGACTTCAGACGAGGGCTGAGAGTGCTCGGCCAGGCGAGAATGATCGGCCATCTGCGGGCGATGGCTCGGCCAGCGGCCCTCGGGTTTTGGCCCGATTTTGAATCGGGCCTAAAACCGGATTATCAGGGACTCCATTTTAAGTTTATATTTTGTTGTAATTATTTCCCAAAAATTTAAATTGGATTTTATATTGACTAAATTAATATTTGGAATATTTTTGAGTTAAGGGAAATAAATTAAACGAGAATATTATTTTTGGCCGGATTACTTCGAACGAATTAAAATGATGATTATTAGTATTAATTTGATTAATACCATTAAAATTGAATAGATTAATTTTATATTGATTGGATTAATATATTAATTGATTATTTAATTTTAGTGCCACTTTATATTAATTGGATTAATATAGTAGAAATTGAATAGATTAATTTTATAGATTAATTAGATTAATTTATATTAAAATTAATTGTTTAATTTCGTTGCCATTACATGTTGTATGGAATCCTTATGTGATGGTGATATAGCTCGTGGACTTAGTTTTTGATTTGTTCGATTCGATTGGGTTGTAAAGGCCGTTTTGAGCCTATTTATTTTTACTAGAAAATTTGTATAGGATGCATTTTTTCAATGATGTAAGTATTATTTTGGGTATGACGAAGACCGAAGACAACCGACCGAGAAGACGAAGAATCGAAGACTGTATTTTTTTTATTTATTGGGTCATTCGCTTGGCCCAGTACTTAGGAATTAGGTCCATGAGCTATATGTTGGTAGTAACTAGGTTACTATTTTCTGTTTTTCATTTTGAATGATTGACAAACATACAAACGCGCGTATAAATGAATTAATGTGCAAAGTGTAACATTAATCGCGAAATTCTCCCGACAACAAACAGACTAAGTTTGAAAAAGGTTACGAGGTTTCCTACCCTCCATCAAACTCGTAGAAAATTGATACCCGAGCTGATGTGCTATGCTTCCGAGTTATCGGGGTAGTACATTTGGTAGAGGTTGAAAAATTCTTGAGTGCATTAGATGCCTTCGGTTGGTGATAAATTTCGCCCCTAGAAACCTGATAGGTTGCCGGGTGAGATTCAATAGTCAAACCGATAGACGTTGATGGTCAACAACTTAGATAGTCTGGATTGCCAAGAAACCTGATAGGTTGAGGGCATGAAGACTAGGGGTAAAAGAAGATCAAATCATCCGTTAGACGGGTTGGTGTTAGACACCACTTTACATAAATTAATTGGCAAGAAACCTGATAGGTTGCGTCTGTTAAAATTTGTAAAGAACTTGATCACCACTAAGAAGTCGATCTAACCATGATTTCGGATTATAACATGGGAGTGTATAATTCCAATAAAATTAGTGGGAGCCGAGACAAGAATTATACAAGCCCTTAAGTTCTATACTCGGTCATAATTAAACAAGTCACTAATTTAATCTTGTCTAAATCTTTGCGTAAAACGAAATTGAATCTCTCTAAAATGGCTAAAAACCCACTTGCAATACTACTTGAAAAGAATCTCCTAAGCACCCTAACTTTGTTGGTGGTTGCGGAATCGATGATTGTACTCGGTATGGAGTCTCGGATACGTCTTGGAGGCGGACATTCCACCGACTCCAATCCGGACTAGGGTAATCGGGAAGACATTGGCGTCCATGAAAAATGGGTCAAGGATGATGTGCTAGTCCGTGGTTTTATGATGGGCTCAATGACTAATGAGTCGCAGAGCGCACGAGAAAATGACTTCGCTAGGCGATTCTCGCACACTTGACCGAACTTTATGGAGAGCACGGTAGAGTGCTAGATATGAAATATCAAAGCGGTTGTTCGATCTAGGATGAAAGAAGGGGACAAAGTGGGAGACCACGTCCTCAAGATGATCTCTATGATTGAGAGGCTCGAGGTGCTCAACTTTAATATGGATTTATCCCTTCAAATTGATCTCATCCTTCAATCTCTACGACTCTTTCACGCAGTTTGTAATGAATTTCAACCGTAATGAAATTACATGCACATTAGATGGGCTAATGAATAAAGCTGTAGCAGCGATCTAACATGAAGACTAAACCGAGAGAGGCTGCTCTTGTGAATTCTTCCGGGCTAAGAGGTCCAAGAACAAGAAGAAAAAGACCTACGAGCGGACAAACCCAAGAAAGGGGTGCAAAGGAAAGGGCAAGGCCCGAAAGGTTCAAAAGGTAGGCGGTCCAAAACCTACGGACAAATGCCTTGAATGCGGTGAGTGGGCCCTTTGGCGAAGGACTTGTCCCAAGATTAATGGCGCATCAGTGCACGGAACTTTTTGTTTTTGAAACTAATTGTTCGCTCTTGTATATTACGCTTCATGGATTAAGATTCAGTGCCACTTCTCACATTTGTACTATGAATCGGGATCTGGGCAAGTAGAAAACTTGAAGTCGGGAAATAATGATCACCGTTGGAAGCGGACAAAGTGTCGAGGCAACCGATATTGAATCAATCCTTCTGGGTTTAGAATCTGGTTTTATTTTGACATTAGATGAAGTACTTGTTTTGCCCAAGGGGCATAAAAACATTGTATCCATTCCAGTCTTGGACCGGAAAGGATTTTGTTTCTTCATTGGCAATGGCAGTTGTAAAATTTATTTTCGAAATAAATTGGTTGGAACAGCTACATTGTTGAATGGTTTATATCATCTGAACATGCAAAATAAAACAGCAGTGAACACTATAACTAGGAAACGTGGTAGGCAAGATACTAATCAAGCTCTTAAATGGCACCTTAGACTTGGTCATGTTGGTCAGACCAAGGTTCAGAAAATGGAGAAAGATGGACTTTTAAGTCCATTGGGTGTAGAACCCTATCCAACTTGTGAATCTTGCCTTAGAGGCAAAATGACTAAGTTCCCCTTCACATGGACTTTTGAAAGGGCTGCCGATAAACTTGGATTGGTGCATACCGATGTTTGTGGTGCTTTAGAAGTAGCCCGAGACGGATATCAATATTTCATAACGTTCACAGATGATCATACTAGGTATGGGATTGTGTACTTAATGAAACATAAATCTGAAGCGTTTGCTAAATTCAAAGAATTTAAGGCCCTAGTTGAAAAACAAACTGGATGTCATATCAAAGCACTTCGGTCGGACCGAGGTGGCGAATCTATGAGCTCTGTGTTTGATGAGTTCCTTAAGGAACATTGAATAGTTTCACAATTCACGCCTCCAGAACCCCACAGTTAAATGGTGTTTGAAAGGAGAAATCGGACTTTGTTGGACATGGTTCGCTCCATGTTAAATTACACCGATTTACCTATTTACCTGTGGGGTATGCCTTACTAACCGTTGCCTATATCCTAAATAGATTTCCTTCCAAATCATTCCTATCACTCCGCATGAGATGTGGAAGGGTAAGAAACCAAGCCTTAATCACATAAGGATTTGGGGATGTCCGACTATGTAAAAAGGCTAAGGTGGACAAGCTAGCGAGGTCCATAAAAGGACGTTTCATAGGATACCCGGAGGACTCGATGGGTTATCTATTCTACATGCCGAGAAGACCATAGGGTCGTTGTGGAATTACAAGCGCACTTCCTTGAGGATGAATTCATTCAGAGGGTGGCTCGGGTAGAAATATCTCTTTGGAAGAGCATAATGAAACTCCTAAGGAGACATCGATCGGGGATCAAGAACCGAACCTATTGTAACACAACCTCCACTTCAAGGTCGATAGGGTATCTCACTTACGAGAGGTATGGCTATACACATGTCGAGGCCGGGTCTCCACGACACACACGATAGCGATGAAAACGACCCTGTCACCTATGACCAAGCGATAGTGGATGTAGACTCGATAAATGGCAAGAAGCAATGGAAGCCGAGATAGACTCGATGCATACCAATCAGTCTGGACTCTAGTAGATCTTCCAACCGCATGAGGACTATTGGAAATAAATGGATCTATAAGAGAAAGGCGATGGGGATGGCAAGGTTGATGCCTATAAGGCCGGGCTTGTGGCAAAGGGTTATACCCGAAGGAAGGAATCGATTATCATGATACCTTCTCACCCGTAGCTATGATAAAGTCGATTCGCATGATGCTTGCCATTCTTGCCTATTATGATTATGAAATATGGCAAATGGATGTCAAAACGGCTTTTCTAAATGGATACCTCGAGGAGGAAATCTATATGGAATGCCTAAAGGTTTTGTGTCCAAAGCTAATATTCATAAAGTGTGTAAGCCGCAACGAGCCATTTATGGTCCGGCGAGCTTCTCGGAGTTGGAACCTTCGATTTGTGAAGCGATTAAGGACTTTGACTTGAGCGAAATGAGGAGGAACCGTGTGTTTACAAAAAGATCAGTGGGAGCAACATTGCGTTCTTAGTACTATATGTAGATGATATTCTACTTATAGGAAATAACATAGCAATGCTCAGCACTGTGAAAGCTTGGCTTTCTAAAACGTTCTCCATGAAAGACTTGGGAGAAGCTTCCTATATTCTAGGGATCCGTCTTTACAGAGATAGACCATGAAGAATGATAGAACTTTCCCAAGCCCTTTATATCGATAAAATCCTGAGAAGATTCAAGATGGATGAATCTAAAAGAGGGTTCCTTCCCATGCGACATGGAATTCATCTCACCACGAAAATGTGTCCTCAAAGTGAGGAAGACAAGAGAGAGATGAGTAAGGTACCCTATGCCTCGCGATGGGTAGCCTCATGTACACTATGTTGTGTACGAGACCGGACTTAGCCTACGCCGTGAGTATGGTAAGTCGATTTCAAGCAAACCCGGAAGGGAACATTGACCGCCGTAAAGAACATTCTTAAGTACTTAAGAAGAACTAGAGATTTAGTTCTTACTTATGGTGGTGGAGAACCGAAGGTGATTGGATTCACCGATTCGATTTTCAAGGAGACAATGACGACTCTAAGTCGACATCTGGTATTTATTTACTCTCAATGGAGGAGCGGTATCTTGGAGAAGCTCCAAGCAAACCGCTCTGCAGATTCCACACCAGCGAGTATCAAGCTGCCTCAGAGGCTAGCAAAGAAGCATTTTGGATGCAGAAGTTTATACAAGAACTTCAAGTGGTGCCTAACGCGGAGTTGCCTATATCACTATTCTGTGATAATGATGGAGCTGTCGCCCAAGCCAAGGATCCGAGGGCTCACCACAACACCAAGCATATAGAGAGAAAGTACCACATCGTTCGAGAGATGGTGGAAAAAGGATATGTTTCATTGGAAAGAGTAGACTCAGAAGACAATGTCTCTGACCCGCTGACTAAGCCATTATCTCAGGCCGTCTTAGAAAGACATCTGAAGAACATGGGTATTAGATACCATGATGTGTGGCATTGAGTGCAAGTGGGAGATTTTTAGGAATATGCCCTCGAATGCCACTCAGGGGATGAGAGAGTAAGGGCATTATACTTGTAATTATGGAATAATTAATAAAAAGGCAATACGATTCATTCACTGTTTATTGTATTTCAATTGCATTCTTGACTTGGTAAACATTGAAGTGAAGTCCATGTAAATAAATCGAACATTCCATTCTCATTATGGGATAAGAGAAAATGTACTGGAAGTGTTTAAAGTTTATTTATGTAAATTGTTCGCAAGTCAATAAACTTAAAATGGGCATTAAGTTTTAATATGACTTGTATAACTGATGCTAGGACGTGTGCACGTCTTGATAGCATAGTTATAAGTATATTGGTGGGGCCAGTATACTCGAACATGACTCATACTCGATTCAGTCACACGGTATTCACTCTCGGAGAGTCGATGACGAATCGAAAGGTTTTGATAGTATACGTGGACCTTTGACTTGAGGGTTCAGTAGAAGATGTGCCTGTGACGTTTAGTTTGTCATTAGAGTAGTTAGACTCATTTGCTTAATTGCTGAGTCGACCTCGAAGTGCGGACTATACGGGCAGGTAGCAGTCTTCTTGTACGCCAAGAAAGGATTCTATCTCTGTTAGTGAGCGGGCGAATGTCTATACGGTTAATGGCAAATAAGATCATAAGTCTTTGGCAAAGCATTACGATATAGTCGTATTAGATACACTATTAATCGATCGATCTTGATTTGCATTAACACATGTATAGAGTTTAGTCAACAGTAGGGTTTGACTTTACCGTGACCCGAAGACTTGACCTAATATCGATGAAGGGTCTATACGTATATAGTATTCACGACATAATGGTTACGGAATGATCCCTTCATTCGTTCTCGATCGGGGTTCTGATGCGGCCCGCTAGTCGGGCTAAGTCTTTGCCGCACTCATTGGTTCCTCCCAATGCCGAGACGGACCTGAGTCGCGCATCGAGCGTTGACGGATAAATGTGAATTTATTATCTCTCTATTAATATTAGATATTGGATATCTAATTATGATTTATTGGATAAATCAAATATCGGTCTTATGAATTTAAATTAAGTTACCGGGTAATTAATTTAATTCATAAATTATATTTCTTAAAGAAATATATATTTGTATTTGATATAATTAATTAATTAGATTAATTAATTAATATAAATACATTGATGATTAAAAGGAGTGTATTTAACGGAGTCGTTTGACGAACGTCCGATACACGAGCCGAGTGGCTCGGCTCGTTTTCTAGGAAACTTACTTGTGGCCACCCACTCCTCATGGCATGGCATGATCTTGCATGTGTGTGGGAACTCACTTAGAGTTGAGATTCCCACATAATTGTGAATGATAGTTGTAAAGGAATAATTATTCCTTTATAATATATATATCATTACATTATAAATGATGAGATGAGATAACTACAAACTACTCATACTCATTCATTGGAGAGTCCAGCCGTGAGAGTAAAGTGAGGGAGGAAACATTTTTTCTTTTCTATAATTTTCATCTTAGAGGTGTTATAAAAGTTAAGAAAAATTGAGAGAAAAAATTCCTACGAGTTCCCCAGCCGTGTTCTTGGAGAACGGAGTCTCGTCGAAATTTTTCCGGGCAACTTCCGACGCGTGTGAAGTAGAGGCTTCGAACTTTCGGTGCTTGGAACAAAGGGATTTCGTGTTCGGGACGAGGTTCGTGATCGTCATCAAATTTTACGAAGAATTATTTCAAAGGCTTCAAGGGTATGATCTTTATCTTCGTATTTATTTTTCGTATATACGTTACTTGATCGATCCTGTTTTGGGATTCGTATTTATTTCCGCTGCGTATTTCGTTTTATTTTCAGAATCCCAACACAGCCATCATCTCTGTGCAGCCTGTGGATGTAAGTCTCCTCTTTTATGCGAGGTATCTGTATTTCATGATTCCATCTGTGCGAATTAATTGTGGTGCATAATTTTATTTGCACGGTGTTGTGTAATGGGGATGTATTTGATACTTGTTACACACTGTATGTGTGTACAATTAGACATATTGATGTTTTGACTTTGAATCGCCGTGTGGGGTGGTATGATGTGAAAATTGTGAACTCTAACTGCGGTATCAGTATTGCACTTAGTTGCTTATCCTGTGTGGATATTATTGACGTATTATAAATTGTCACCGTTCTTGTTAACGAGTTATGGGTCTACGCCAGATGTTATGATTTCATAGTTCGGTTTAATTGTATTATTCTTTGACGTTATCCGAATGTGGTAATTGATTGTAGCAATGATGATATATATTGATAAGGTCACTTTGACGACACCGTTTATCGAGTATATTGATGTTTCAAAATGTTTTGCAAATGATTTTCGAAACGAAACAGATATGATAATGGGTTCATAGTTTTGATCAAATGACCGAGGTATTAAAAACATTTCTTTTCAAAAATCCACTTCAACATTTTTTTTAAATTCAGGAATTTTAAAATGCTATCATTTGGACAAGTACCTCGGAATTTTTTTTATAATATTACCCATATTCGACCACGATGGTGTGTATGTGGTTTGACCGTGATTTTTGTAAAGATCATACATTGTGTTGACATAGCTTGGTGAATTAATTATAAATTTAAATTCTATCGTTGCGGTGATAGTTCGTGCATTTGTGTTGTGACTCAGAAGGAGTATTTTATTGTGTTACAGTTGTTTGCCCTATACTGATTATGTAATGTTTGTTTTGTCGTTCTGAACGGTTGTTCGTTCAGCATGCCGAGAGGTCGGGGTCGTGGTGATCATTCGCGGGGTCAGGATCATGCTGCCGATAATGGCATTAGTATTGGTGTTGCTAGTATACTCCAGCAGGTGGCAGACCAGATGACACATTTGGCTCAGTCGGTTCACCGTAACAATGCCGTGAATGAGGATGTCGGGTCGAATCAGTGGCTTAGAGAAGTGGTTCGAATGCATCCTCCTCGCTTTGCGGGCGCGGGTGATACTTTGGGCTGGGACGGCTGGCTTTCCCAATTGGAGAAGATCTTTAAGGCGGTTGGTTGTCCCGAGGAGCGGAGGATTCCTATCGCTCAGTTCCTTCTCGTTGGTGATGCCGCTAACTGGTGGGAGGCCGTTGAGCCTCAGGATCATGATGTTACTTGGGAAGAGTTCAAGGAGTTGATGGAAGCGGAGTTCTGCCCGAAACCGATCCAAGAGCGGAGAATCCGAGATTTTTACTTAGCCGAGCCGCAGGATATACCCGTGTCGCATGCTATTATCGATTATAGTCGACAGCTCACTTACGTGAAGAGGCAAGTGAAGACCGAGGAAGACAGAATCCGTCATTTCGACATGCGAATGAGACCAGAGATTCGACAGTACATGTCGGGTTTCACTTGTGTTACTTTGAGAGAGTATCAGAATCGAGCAATGGCATACGAGATGACATCGACATCTACTGGGCCTTCGCATGAGTCGAAGAGACAGAGGACATCTAGATATTTTTCGGACGGTGCAAGAGATGGAAATTCTTCTCATCGAGTTTCGCGTAGTTGTACGGCGAAACCTTCCCTTTCTTCGTTTGGTGGAACCAAGAGTTCCAAGTTATCTTCTTTGACTCCTAGTCAGACTGGGAGGTGCTTCAATTGCAACGTTGTGGGTCATGTGCAGGCTAATTGTCCTTCGTGGTCGATTACTTGTTATAACTGTGGACTCAAGGGCCACAGAGTTCAGTATTGTGAATCGTTCCATGAGATTTCTCATAATCGAGCTTCAGCACCCTTGTCGGGATCGACTCATATAGATCACTGAGGTTATTTGTTCGTTCACTTTGATGACTGCTTGTTTCACCTTTTCTTTTTAAGTTTCGAGACGAAACTTCTTTTTAGAGGGGTAGAATGTAATACCCGAGATTTTTATCTTCCAGTTACCCTGAATTAATTGTCGTGTGGTTCCGATTATTTGTTTTGGTACGATTATGTGGGATATGTTTTTCGATGATGCACTGTATGATTTGTACTGTTGTGTAGTTCGTCGGGTGAGACTTGTGTCGCCGGCGTATCTTTGATTAATGTATGCTTGGAATGTGGTATGTTATGTTTCGTAAATTGGCTCGTTACTGATTTGAATCATAACCGGTGCATTAGTGTATCCGAGTCGTCTTCGAGCGCCGAACCGAGATGGACATAGGCATAATCGGTTGTGAATTGTTTGTGTTTACTTTCTGTTTTCTCGACTGTGTGTGTTTCCTTGTAATAGGTATTTTGTGTTTTGTGATTGTTCGGATAATCGACTTGGTTGTATTATCTGTTTGATGACGCTTGTCACTTGTTGGTTTTATTATAACTCTACCGGCGACGTTGTGTTGGTCGTCGTGGAGCGTGTTTTCACGCCGTATATTCCTTTGTGTTGCTTGTAACGTTTCGCCATTGGGCGTAAGTTACGCGTTTCTTGTGTATCTCGTTGAGTTTTCCTGGCGGGATATTGTTTCTCCCTACTTGTTTTAAGTTTCGGGACGAAACTTCTTTTAAGGAGAGTAGTATGTAATATCCGCAATTTCGATTCCAGGTAATTTTTTTTTTGTCGGAAGTCCATCTTAGCGAATCTGTTGTGACCGTTTAGGATTAGTTGCGGGATAGCTATAGAAAGAAAACGCGGGTAAAGTAGGGAATTCTAGAATGATATCCTTTGGTTCCCACTTAACCGGTAACTAACGATTGAGTTTATAGAGGTTCAAAATATTCTGATCGTAAGGGCTAAAATCACTTATTTTGGCCTTCCTCGGGATTAGCCATATTGGTTGGAACTTCTCAATCTCAATTAATGGATGACGGACCTTTCAAATTAGAGTGGCTTTTGACTGTTTTAGCTCTGATTGTTGGGCGGTGAAACCTTCCGATTGATTCCCGGGCCAGTGCTTTAGAGAAGGGAGAGCCTATGCCTATGGTCCACTTACTATCAACCCTCGACCGAGTATTGATAAAAATAAGCTTCTTAGATCCCAAAGTCAATCTCCTGGAGACGGTCGATGGGCAGGGGTCAACCGGGTAACCAATCCCGGTGGCTAGATGACTCCTTCACCCTTAGATCGTCATTCCGAGAATGATTAATTCTACACTTTTTGTCATCCGAGTTCGTTTCGGTATCGTTTTGTTGAGTTCCGTGTTCTTAAGCGGTTTTTCCGCCCTTGAGTTCGATTCTTGCGAATCTCATCCGAAACTGTTGTTTCGAGTTTCTCGTAAGTTCATTTAATGTTATTATTCATGTTGCAAGCTTTGGCTTGGTGTTTCGATCGTGTATCGTGTATTTCGGACATTTTGGGCCATTTTCGTAATTTCCCAAAGTTTCGGGTAATTACTTTCCGTTGTCGAATTTCGAGCCTTCGGATGGTCAGAATCGTGTGTTCTCTTAGTGCTTGGATTCATCTTTGCGAGTACTTCGTAACCGTATCTTCGATTCATATTCAGGTTCGGGTTTCGGGGTAGTCCGGGCCGTCGGAGTTGGCCACGGCCGAGTCATGGCCGCACGTGTTGGGGAATTGGCACACCTGGCCGAGTTAAGGCCGTAAGGGTCCGGCAGTTACTGTCGTAAGACCAGTTACGTACGTAAGCCCTGGCCGGTCACGTACGTAATACTACCGGCAGTTCTAGGCAGTTGGCTCGGCCACGGCCGGTTACGGCCGTAAGCCATGGCTGATTACGTACGTAAGGCGGTCGGCAGGCTGCTATATAAGGCCCAGCATACGGGTTTACACCCATTTTCTCACTTCGTTTCTTTCCCTTCCGCGGTTGGAGGCTTGGTGGGCGTGGAGACATGTTGTCAGGCGATGAATCCATGAAATCCTGGAGTTCATATCATCGATTATCCATCCTATAACATCCTTTGATCGAGTGAATCAGCTCTGATTTCCTAGAAATCCTAGTTTGGAAAAATTGGGGGTTTTGTTTGATTTTGTCCGATTTAACCGTAATAACATAGATTTATGATGGATTGATGATTATTTATATGTATTCTAACATTTTCCTTGTTAGTCCATGGTTGGATTGTATAGATTCGTTGTTTTGGTCGAGTTCTTAATCGATGCCTTGAAAGTGTCCGATATAAGGTCTTAGAGGGGGATTCGGGCGTT
This sequence comes from Orobanche coerulescens, assembly GCA_033398695.1. Classification (NCBI taxonomy): domain Eukaryota; kingdom Viridiplantae; phylum Streptophyta; class Magnoliopsida; order Lamiales; family Orobanchaceae; genus Orobanche; species Orobanche coerulescens. Next base: position 11,516,247 of record CM065818.1, on the reverse strand, counting down.
ATGCGATTATTATTCATCGTACGATTGTTGAGTTATTTTTGATATGACTTAGGGACGAAATCCTTGTGAAGAACTCGAGTCGGAACCCTCCCGTTCGTTGTCTTCTTCGGGGTCCGAGCTTCACGGTTGAACCATGTTCTTCAGAGTGTTCGGTAGCGGTTATTAAGGCGAGTATCCTGACTATAATCTTTATACTTTGAGAATGTAGCGTGTCGTGAATTTAACGTGGACTTGATAGTGATTGAACGTTTAACCGTAACTTACTTTTAAATGAATATGTGATTCTATGAAAGTAAATAAGAACGTAACTTGAATTTCTTAAAGAATGACAACCACCATCTCATATTGTATTATGTTAGAGATAGATATTTTGAAGTGAGTATTTATCCGAGAAATTGTGGAATATTTGTACTGTTCACTTGTTAAAATGTGTACTAGATGATGGTGTGTCGTGAATGTTACGCTTTGTGAAAGTGTTTGTTGCATTACTCATAATTTCATGTGTTTGTGATTGTGGCGAATATTATACCCTTGTTGTGGTGTAATCAGTGAATTGAGATATTACCCGGGTAGGGACCCGTGAGGCCTCCGACGGCGCGTTACTTGCGAGTACGGCCAGTTGATATGATTTCGCCATAAGTTTATCGAATCGGGTAAGTCTGGAGAGGGCTCCGAGAATCGTCACTTGCGAGTGCGATGTCACGATAACTTGTGGGCGTGTTTGAATGATGTTAACCGGGTAGGGACCCGTGAGGCCTCCGGCGGTGCGTTACTTGCGAGTACGGCCACATGATATGATTTGACCATAATCGTTACTTGCGAGTACGATGTCAAGATAACTTATGGGTGGTTTGAGCTTGCTTTTCAATATCTAATCCGGGATGGGTCCCATCGAGGCCACGAAGGTGATTTCAGTATTTGACTGGATATCTCTGAACTATGATTGTGTGAATCTTGGATTCCGGTTATTTTGGTGTTTGTGGTTCTGCCTTTGAGGCTTGTTTGAGAATTGAATCGTCTTCATGATTTTGAAAGAAAACCCTTTTGAAAGGAGAATTACAAATCTTTTCATGATTTTACACTGAGACCCCCAACGTCCTCCTTTATTCTTTCAAACGTGTTTTGAAGTTGTCTCTATGATCCTCCCTTGAGGGAAATGTTTTCGAAAAGACTTTAGACTCAGGGATCATGTTATTACCTTGTCGAAAGGTTATTTTCATAACGGTTATATTCTTGATGTATAACTTTATAGCATGGTTACTTGTTAGCGATTTCATCACTAACCCCTCGTTGGGGATTTTGTTATTTATTTCAGGTGTTCTGACTGGAGAGTGAGCAACCACAGGATTGGCTCGGAGGATGATGCAAAGCAGCGATACTAGTCACAGTTGTAGTCTATTATCCGTCAGTGATCTGTCGGTTTGAGTTCTTGTCATCCTTGAGGGGATGGACATTTTATGTATTATGTGATCGAGTTGTATTTTTGATTCATCAAATGTACGGTTATGCTGTGTTTTGAGAGACCTAATCGGTCTACGGTATTATGTTTTGGTCAAGTTGACCGCATGTGGGTTTTGATTTGTAGTCTCCCGCCTGGTAGCTCATTGTGGAAAGGGGTCTACGGCGTGTAATATCCCTGAGTGGATTGGGGGTGTTACAACTACAGCCTTAGCTGCTCTATCCAACCGAAGACACAGCATGCCGAGCTCATCAAAGCCCATTCATAAGAGTGATGACAGGGACGACGACATCCTGTCGCAAGATGAAATGGCGCTACTCATGCATAAGTTCAAGAAGTTCATCAAGCAATCGGGAAAAACTCCCTACAGGCCGAAGCCCATTCACAAGGTAAGCACCGAAACTTCCTCTTGTGATGCTAACTTGTGTTATAATTGCAGGAAACCAGGACATTATGCAAATTAATGTCCTCATCCCAAAGTTCAAAAGTTGCCGGAAGCCGAGCAACAAGAAAAGGATGATGTGCTTGGAAAAACAATCTCAAGGCCCTGATTGGTGAATCAGAAGCCTCCCCCGCACCATCCAAATATGAAGAATGTCTTTAGGTAGTCACTGACAGTGATTCATCTGATGATGATTTCGAAAATAAAGCTTATATGTGCTTTATGGTCAAGGACATTCCGGAAGATGAAGATAGCGATGATGAGGTAAGCTCAACCTCAGCTATTCCTACCAATGCATCGCATACTTTTGCAAACATGATGAATGAGTTTAAAAACATTCAAATGGCACATGAGACATTGAAAAATGAAAATATGCAGCTCCAACTTTCTAACTTAGAGCTGAAAGAAGAAAACGACTTGCTGAAAGTAAATTACAAAAATACGTATGTTGATTGTGAAAACAACAATGTCGAGTATGAAAAACTCATGGAGAGAAATCATCAACTTGCTCATGAACGAAGTGAGACTAAATCTCACAGTGAAAGCAATACAAATGATTTTGTTCTGCTTCAAGCCAAAGTAAAAACTCTCGAAAAACGAGAAGGAGAACTTGAGACCATTCTGAAATCTTTCGAGAAATCTTCTAAAAGAATGGAAGAAATTCTAAGCACTGGGCAACATGATCATGATAAAATTGGCTTAGGATACAACTCATTTTCCAATAAAGGGAAAACTAGTATTGTGTTCGTCAGGGGTGTGGAACTCATTCCTGTATCGAAAGAAGTTCCGAGTCCTGTGAAGGAATCCCTTGCACCACGAACAGCAAAAGCTGCCATTCCGCCACCTCAGTCATATTCCAGACAGCGGAATCACCAGCCATTCAGACCTGTAAGGCGTACCCAACAGCATGCTCCCCGAGCATATCAACAGCGCCAACAGCCGTTCAGAAAGAAGGTTGTATCCAAATATCAAAGGCCCGCACGGCAGTACTTTCAGTACAGCACGCCTAGGTATTGGATACAGGAGCCCCGTCATTTCTCGCGATAGCAAGGTTCCGCACAGTATCAACAACAGCGTTGGGAATCCAACTGGAGACCCAGAAGGCAGGCTGTTAGGTAGGGGTGGAGTCGGTTCCATTCGGTTCGGTTTTTGACCGAAACCAATAACCGAACCAAATATTTGGTTTCGGTTTGGTTCGGTTCTTTTTGGAGTTCGGTTCGGTTAAATTCGGTTTTATAAATATTCGGTTCGGTTTTTGTTTGGTTTGATGTTTATTCGGTTCTTCACAATATAAATTCAAATATTATATTCAATAGAATAAGTTATAAATAACAACAAGCCAACAAAAGTTATATATACGAGGCATTATCCAACCCGTGCGATGCACGGTATTTGGTTGAATATCTACGTATTTTGTATGTAATGTTGGGGCAGACGGTTGAATGAGCAGATGACAGAATTTAAATGCCTTTTAGAGAAGTTTATATGTTTTTTTATTGTTATTGTCATTTTATTTTAGTCTATGTAATTAGTTATATGAAATGAGGCTTTACTAACATGTATGTTGCTCCGGGGTTATTTTTGGTTTATTCAACCCGTGCGATGCATCGATTGTATCTAAGATTTCATAGGTAAAATTTAACCATCTTGTAATTTATACTATCATTTAAAAGTTCATTTTAATCATCTTGTGTATTAGAAGGTGCATTTGCATTGTGATGTTTACCATAACTTTTGTATTTAAATTAGTTTATTTACATTAAAAGTTACAATTAAAATAGTCTCTTCATATGTAATTCTTTAACATGAATAAGTGACATAAATCCCACTTCCACATTAAATTAAGGGGGATAAGTTTTATATAGTATAGATATGCTCAAGATAAGAGGTTGACTTGCACAACAATTTACAAATATCTCAAAAGATATAACAATCACAAATCACAATAGATCATTCTCTAAACCTAAATTAGTTGAATCACGAATTACACAAGCATATTATCAGTCCTCCTTGGATCCATGAGGGTCTTAAAAAAGAAAAATAAATTACATTAAAATCTCAAACACATAAAACTCACAAAAAGATGTCATTTTAGTATGTGACTTTGACTTCGGTCCATTTCGGTCCGGTTCGGCTCTGTCCGACCCCGAACCGAGAACCGAACCAAACCAATTCGGTTCGGTTCTGTTTTTCTATTTTTCGGTTCGGTCTTCTTTGGTTTCGGTTCTTCGGTTCTTTTTTCGGATTTTTTCGGTTTGATTTTGAATTTTCGGTTCCGAAATGCCACCCCTACTGTTAGGCCGAATAAAATAGCTCCACCTCCAAGACGGCATTTGTACTGGACTTATAATAACCCTAAATTTTACATGAATAATAATTATCATGGTTGTAGCAACTACGTACATGCCCCACGTAGAAATCGCAACTACGGACCTAAACTATCCTACAGTAAACCTATTGCTGTCAGGAAAATCTGGGTACCTAAAGGCACTAACATTCATGGACCCAAAAATCAAAGGGGACCTAAATCTACCTAATTTGTTTGCATATAGGACATTCTGGAGAAGGACATCTGGTACTTCGACAGCGGATTTTTCCGGAACATGACAGGAGATAAAAGCAAGTTATCAGATTACGTAGAAGGTCGCGGTCCAAAAGTGGTCTTCGGTGATAAATCTAAAAGAAGAACAAGAGGGAGGGAAACCCTACTTGTAGGAAAATTCAAAGTCACCGATGTAGCTTATGTTGAAGGCTTACAATACAATCTACTTAGTATTAGCCAGTTATGTGACAAACAGTTCTAGGTGAAGTTCTATATAAATCACTGTAGAGTCAAAAACATCCTAACCAAAGAGGTTATGCTCACAGGAAGCAGATCAGGTAATATGTATATTGGTGACTGGATGCCTACGAGCTCCACAATCCCTTGCCTTGTTGCCAAAGGCACTGCAGATCTAAGCTGGCTATGGCACAAGAGGATGTCACACGTCAACTTCAAGACTATCAACAAACACTCCAGACAGGGAATGGTTAGAGGATTGTCAAATGTTTCATTCCAAAAAGACAACGTGTGTGGACCCTGTCAGAAAGGCAAGCAAATCAAGTCCACCCTGAAAAGCAAATCCTACCTTTCAACCCACAGAGCGTTGGAAATGCTACATATGGATCTCTATGGTCCTATAGACCCGATAAGTTTGGGAGGTAAGAAATACTGTCTCGTTATTGTTGATGATTATTCTAGGTATGCTTGGAAAATATTCCTAAGCAAGAAGAAGGAAACAACATCAAAGCTGCCCGAGCACCTGAGAAAGCTTCAAAATGAACAAGGGTCGAGTATCGTGTCCATTCGTTCCGACAGAGGTACAGAATTCACTAACCGCTTTATAGAGCAATACTATTCGAAAAATGGGATACAACACGAATACTCAGCTGGCCGTACACCTCAACAGAATGGTGTTCCCGAGCGAAAGAACAGGACGCTGAAGGAAGCAACAAGGACAATGATAGCCGCAAGCAAGTTGCCACAGCGTTTCTGGGGCAAAGCCAACTAATACAGCGTGCTATACACAAAACCGTTATATCGTCAACAAGCATAACAACAACACAGCATACGAGGTATGGAACAACAAAACTCCGTTAGTTTCGTACTTTCACATTTTTGGATGCAGATGTTACGTTTTGAACAACGGTAAGGATCAACTTAGAACCTTCGATGAGAAATCGGATGAAGGGATATTTGTAGGATATTCCTCTGTTAGCAAAGCTTACAGGATCTTCAACAAAATGAAGCTAACAATTGAGGAATCAGTTCATGTTGTGTTCGACGAACCTCACCATGACTCTGCAGGAGTAGAAGACATTTCTCAGAACATCCAACAACTTTCCATCAATGATCCACGAACTCTCATAGAACCTGTCGTTGACCTAGATATCAACCCCGTAGCTGTAAGAACTGACGTAGATGAAGATGATGCTATACAAGCTGAAGCCGAAACTACAACAACTCAAGATACAGTACGGGACCCTGAATTAGAACCCGACAGAAGATGATTGAAAGATCACCCACAAGAGCTGATCATAGGAAACATTGATGCTGGTGTTTCTACCCGTAGGAGAATACAGAGTACACAAGGAAATGTACTATGTGCGCAAGAAGAACCCCACACTGAGATATCTCCATTTCCTGAATGGAAATCTCAATCCGAGCTTAGAAGACTTAATATGTGCACTATTGTTGTATTCTTAGCCCAATCCGAACATGTTTCTACCGAAGAAGCTCTCAACAACTCTCATTGGATCACATATATGGAAGAAGAGCTTAACGGTTTCGAAAGAAACAACGTATGGTATCTTGTACCCAGACCTACTCATCAATCTGTAATTGGAACCAAATGGGTATTTAGAAACAAGAAGGATAGAAATGGACTCATTATCATGAATAAATCCAGACTAGTCACCCAAGGCTACAAACAGGAAGAAGGCATAGACTACGATGAGACATTTGCCCCTGTAGCCAGACTAGAAGCCATTGGGATATTTTTAGCCTTTGCCGCCCATAAGAGCTTCATTGTATACCAAATGGACGTCAAAAGTGTATTTCTGAATGGAGACCTTGTAGAAGAAGTATATGTTGAACAACCACCAGGATTTGTCAATACAGAAGGTGAAGACCTAGTATACAGGATAAGGAAAGCACTGTATGGACTTAAGCAAGACCCTAGAGCATGGTATGAGACCCTGTCCCAGTTTCTAACCAATAATGGATTTGAGAAAGGTGCTATGGACAAGACCTTGTTCAAAATACAGGAAGGTGATGACCTTCTAATGGTTCAAATCTATGTAGATGATATAATTTTTGGTTCAACTAACCTTGCTTTGTGTCAAAGGTTCTCTCATCTCATGCAAAGTAAATTTGAAATGAGTATGATGAGAGAACTTAGTTATTTCCTAGGTTTGCAGGTAAAGCAGTTGCCTACAGGGATTTTCATCAACCAGAAAAAATACAGCATGGAGCTTCTCAACAAGTTTGGAATGAATACTTTCAAATCATCGTCAACCCCCATGAGCACTTTCGTGCAAATTAGTGCTGATGAAGCTGGAAAACCGGTTGATCAATCACTCTACAGAAAGCTTATTGGCTCACTCCTGTATCTAACGGCTAGCAGGCCCGATATCTAGTTTGCTGTGGGAGTGTGTGCGCGATATCAAGTACCACCTAAAGAATAACACTTCGCAACAGCTAAACGAATCCCGAAATACGTCAAAGGAACAGTCGATGTAGAACTATGGTATTCTAAAGAAGGCGGATTCGATTTAGTTGGCTACAGCGACTCGGATCTCGGAGGTTGCAAGCTAGATAGGAAGAGTACAAGCGGTACTTGTCACTTTCTTGAACCTAGACTTGTGTCTTGGTTTAGCAAGAAACAATTGGCAAACTCGCTTTCCACCGAATCGAATATTATGTCATTGGTAGTTGTCAGATGCAGATCCTTTGGATGCAACAACTATCAGATTATGGAATTGAAGCCAAAGAAACATCGATTATGTGCGATAGCATGAGTGCAATTGCTATCACGCACAATCCTGTATTGCACTCGCGCACCAAGCATATCAACATGAAGCATCACTTCATTAGGAATCATGTTGCGAACAAGGATGTCCAACTCGAAAAGGTCCATACAGATATCCAGTTAGCCGACATCTTCACCAAGCCTCTCGACACAGCAAGATTCTGCATGCTTCAACATGAATTAGGATTGCTACAGCCTGACTCCCTGTAAGTTTTTAATGCTTTTACTCAGTAAATTGAGGGGGAATGCTGTAAGACCCAATAATACAGTACCCACCTTTAGTTATCTGTACACTCAGACCATCAGAGCAGCAGCACTGTAGGAACAAAGCGATATGAATTATCATACAATTGATGTGTGCAATAATTAAGGGGGAATACAGTATGACCCATGAATGCAGTACTAATCCAAAAGTTGTTGTATCGAATTGAAACCCGTATGTACCTTTTAAGAATGAACGCTGTATTTTCGCGGATACAACACATACTATGGGAAATCAATTATCATGTTATATATTTTTAAAACGATCTTTGTGTCCACGTGCCCTGTCATAATTAAAAGTTTTTGCATTAAACGCTTTACACGACATCTGGACATTGGTATCTTCAAAGCCGTGATGTTTCAAATTTTTTATTAATTGTTCACCGCCGTTTCAGGAATAGGGTAATTTGATAAGTCAGAAGTGGGCCCCGGTCTTATTTTAAAAACTTGATGGATAAGTTGTACCGGTTACACACACTCAGTCCAGCGTAATTGTTCATTTCAAACACCGGTTTCCATCCCTTAAATCTGATCGTTCATTCTCTGAAAACCCTTATTCGCCGCCCACTGTAAAAGGACTGAAAATGCCATTTGAGACTCTTTACGCTTTCTGCATATTGTAAGAGTTCTTGAGCATACAGCCTACAAGTATTTCTGTGTTTACTGCATTTTTCCTTGAATCCTTTTTAACTTTTCTTCGAGAATCATCAATGGCGTCTTCCCAGACCTCTTCTATCTCTCTCAAGAAATCATCCAACATCATCGACAGACGGATCTTCTCTAGATCTGTCGTGCTTGAACATGTTCATGTCAAAGTTGATGACGTCGAATCAATGGAATATGTCATTATGAGGATACGTCAACAAGGCCTCTATCGTCTTGGAAGCCACACCGCAGAACGATTTGATGTTCACCTGGTTGAGGAGTTCTACCTCAATGCTGCTGTTCGTTTCCTTTCACTGGCTCAGGGAGGACATGTTGCTGACATCACAGCTGTCATTCGCGGAGTCGAGATCAGCGTTGACCAAGAGCTACTCCAGAATCTCTACAGGCTTCCTGCTGATGGCCTGACCATGGAAGATCTTGAGACCTTTGGGTCCCCAGAACTCTTGACCGCATACCATGGCTTATTCACCGGTTCAGCGACGGTGGAATTAGTTCATACCTCTTGCAATAAGAAACTATTCTGTTTACCTTTTATCTATTTACACAATTTCTGTTGTCGTGTTATTGAGAACAGAACAGGTGCTTTAGAGATGTGCACCAATCTTATGTTCAGGATGATGGTTGCAATAATGACCTGTGAGAAGGTCAACTGGTGTCAAATCATCCTCAAGCGGTTGTAGGAAGAAGTCTCTAAACCTGCCTCGCAGAAGAAATCCTTTGGTCTGCTTTTGAACTACATTTTGATGAAATGCGGAGTTCCGCAATCCGCAGAGGCGAAGAAAATCAATTCACGGATATACTTAGGAAGTGTCAGGCCTACTGTTTTCAACCAAAAAACCCTGATTGCTAACAGACCTTTTGTCCGCAAATTGCCTCTGTGTGCCGACCCAAGGGACGTATCTTCGAAGTCCCAAAGCGAAGAATCCTCGAGAAAGAGAAAAAGATCTCACAGCAAAACTCCCGTTGCTGTTGAGAAGCCGAAAAGGAAGCTAAGGAAGCTTTCAAAAGTTAAAGCTACAGAAACTTCCAAGGATGCTCCTTCACTGGCCCAACCCACTGAGCAGACACCCCAGGGTGCAACCCCTGTGGAGGAGATGACTGCTAATGTATCGACAGTATATCCCGATCCTTTGGCGGCTACGGCGAATGTTCAGCCATCTGCCAATGTACAAGACTCTGGCGAGTCGGCTGCCACTTTGTAGCTAAAAGCTACTTCTCCTATACGAGACTCCACACCCGTTAAGGATCCATCTCCCATCAGGGTACCAACCCCTGTAAGGGATCCCTGTCCGATACAGGATTCCACACCTATAGAGGAACCCATGCATATAGTGGACCCAGGCGCTATACGCAGTCCCTCATCAGACACCATTATCAATAAGACTTTGCTCTCTGTGCAGATAGAGGAATCTTATGATCGCTTCGTACAATGGAAAGCCTACAGGCTTGCTCCATACAGCACCCTGTACAATTGGAGCGATTGGTGTGAAGAAGAACGATTTGTGTTGGAAGTGACAGACTCACTAGATGTTGAAGTCATGATCCAATGGGACAACTTAATCTGCAAAGAATTGATCACGACCCACCTTATGGACAAAGCAGATGCTCGTCTAAAAGGAAAAGCTAAATCCGGCGATCAAGCTCCCGAAAGTCTAAAATCAGATTACGACTCGGACGATGATGAAGACGCCTTTCAGGCTGGTCTAAGAATGAGTCGCGAGGAATCAGAATCTCAGATGGGCGACGGAACTTCTAGTCAACATCAAAACGGTGAAGGGTCATCAAGCCGCAATCAACCCCCTTTGCAACAGCAAGAAATTGTTCCCGACAACGAGGATTCAGTCCCTCATGTCGCGGAGGAACAATCAGCTTTGGAACAGGCACCTGAACCTGTCGCCGAGGATCAACCAACAGTGGAACAGGCACCCGAGCTTATCGCGGCCCAAGCCGAAGAAAAATCCAGCGCCATCCCGCACGAGGAATCAGCCCCTCTGCCGGAGCAGGCGAAAGCTGAGAGACAGCAAGAGGAATCAGTCCCTCCTGTATCCATGTCTTCAGAATCCATCCCAGCACAGGAGGATGCAGCACCCCCTGTCGCCGAGCCCGAATCTGAAGCTTCTGCACCCTCAACCGCCTTGGAATCCGACGACGGTATAATACCTGAGGATGTCCAACTCAATTCACATCCCAATGTGAACTTGAGATGGTTGAATGGAGTTGAAGATTTCGCCCAACCAGATTCTCCAAGGACAGCCACAAGGAAAGAGCGATTACATGCTCTCGGTCTTCAAACAGTTTTCATCCAGGACACCGTCAACGTACTATATTCTGTCGAAAAAGCTCTTGATTGGCTACACACATCAGTCGTTGAAGAGATGACATGTCTAAGGCACGAAGTTTCCCGAGTGGAAGAAGCCTTCAGAATTTTGCCACACGTCTTCAAGCAGGCCCTGAGCCAATTGCAAGAAAAACAGGAGCAGATCCTGAGAGACGAACAATCTAAGCTACGCATGTCCGGATCGGCCAAGACAGCATCAGTGTAACACCCCAAACTAGGCGACTATTACAGTGCCGCGTGTTGTGCGGCGATTTATACGCCTCGACAGCGATCGATAATAGGGCCGAGCGACCGAGTCCACGACCAAATGAGCTACGGCGAACTTGTCAAAACGAAGATAAATGTCCACCTTCAAGCATCCAGCGATCGACTCCCAAGGCGATCGCCTTTTGGCAAACTCACTGACGAACTCCACGTTGAGAAAGGGATCGGCCTCGGCCGCCTCCAGCTTCCCTTTCAACTCCGCAACCGCCTGTTGCGCACCTTGAAGCTCGGTCTCCTTAGCAGTTGTCTCTCCCCTCGACGACGCCAGCTCGCTAGTTAGCCGAGCGACAGTCACCTTCAGTTGATCAGCCTCCTTCTGAGCGGCCGCGTGCGACCGACGAGCATCTGTCATCTGGTCCCAAAGTCGGTCAACCGTCGCCCGGGCTCGCTCATAATTCTGTCTCTCCAGCTCAAGATCCTGACTCGCCCGTTTAGCTGCATCCAAGGAGTCCTTCTCCATAGCCACAATCCTGTCAGCGAACTCGGAGTTCTCTTTCCGAGCGGCCTCAAGGTCCGCCTGCAGACGAGAAGTAGAAGGACGCCCCTCGAATTCCTTCACAGCCTGGGCAGCCATTGTCGCCGCTTGGAGGGAGAGAGCGAAAGCAGCCTGCATCGTGTTCCCAGATCGCTGGCGGGCGATTGCATCCAAGTCGGTCGTCCAGGCCTTCGGCAAAGCAGAAACAGCCCGGTTGACATATAGTGGGACATCGCAGGCCACACGAGGAGATCGGCTCGCAAAGAAATCCAACACCAGCGGCGGGCAAGCTGGGTTAGTGCTGCGGATCCTGCATCAAACAACAACAAAAAAAAGTTAGCACATCTCCCACACAAGTGACGAAACTCAACAAACAAACAAAGTTTACCTCTCAGCTTTCTCGGGGTCGCAGCCAAAGTACGGCTTACCGCGAGGGGTCTCGGCCTCGGCGATCGCCATCTCTTGCAAAAAAGCCGAAGAAGGCGTAGGCTCATCCACCGGGGGGACCGCGGTGAGCGGAGGCGTGGCAATCGGCACCTCACCAGCAGGGGCAGAGACTGGAGGTTCCCCCGATCTCTGCCGCTTGCGGTTCGACCGAAGTCCCTCCTCCCGAACCTCTTCCTCCACTACGATCGGCTCCACGTTAGGCCTCACCTCCGGAATAAGAGGTAGCGCCACCGTAGGAACTCGAGACGACTTCTTCTGGCGCAGACAGCTCAAAACTCCGGGGTTCGACATGGCTATCTCCTGTGGAGGCTCCAAAAAGTGAGGGAAGCGGACCTCTGCGATAAGAAACAACCAAGCAACGGTTAGGCAGATTCTCCAAGCAGGACGATCGCCAAGCAAATGGAGATCGTAGAAATTCATATCTGGGACCGAAAGATGTCGCGGAAAATGGAATAGCCAAGCAGACAGCCAACAACTCTCTTTGTTAATCCGACGAGCGTCTAAGTCGTCGTCCGGCAGACTTCGTATCCGCCCCCAGACGACCAGAAAATCGAAAGGTAGCTCGTCGACAGCCGAAATATGGAAACCTGCAAAAGAAAAACCAAATTAGATCAGTTCAGAACATATTCGAACAAAGGGAGAGTCAAAACCCTTACTCGGATTCCTCTCCCGAAAGCCTGTGGGAATGTCCATCTCGCCCGTAGGATTGTCACTCGCTGAGGCCTTCCAAGCCCGGCGACCCAGAACCACTTCGCCGGATCGCCTTGCACCTTGTTCGGTACTCCAAGGATCACCCGACCGGAACGGCCTTGGATATGATAGCCTCCGACCGACCCCTTCTGAACCGTCAGCTTGAACAAGTGGTTCATCTCTAGTGGTGAAGGGAGGCGGTACAGTCGGTGACCGCCGAACAGGGTGAGGGCGCAGACGATCTGGAGCCAAGCGTTCGGCGTTAGCTGGAGCGGCGCCACATTCCAAGCGACCAGAAAATGGGATACGGCAAAAGACAGAGGGAACCGCAGCCCAGCCTCCATGATTGCCTCATTCACGGCGACCATACGCTCCGGAGGTTGGTCGGCTCATTCGTTCTCGGCCAGCGCAAAAAGATCCACATCTGAGGGGACATGATACCTCGCCCTCCAGACGGCCACGTCCTTCCTGGTGGCCGAGCTCCTTATCTGGCCAAGGGACCATGGAGAGCGCTGCGCAGCCCGAAACAGCGATCGCTTCGCAGATTGATAGGGATGAGCGATCGAGTACTCCCGGTAATCGAATTTAGGAGACGGACCAGCCAACCTCTCCATGATTTCAGCAAAGGCCAAATAGGCCTGGCCAAAAGCACTATGCTGCTCCCAGTATGCCCTCACCGCCATATCCTTCTCCATCTGCGAGCGTTTTTGCTCAACCGCCGCCTCCCTAGCGGCGTCGGCTTCATTGAATAGTGCCTCGACTTCCGCGGGATCAATACCGGCGCAGATAGCCTCGGCGGCCATCTCCAAATGGAACTTTGCGGAGGATCCTCTCTGGACGGTCGAAGTTCCGGTGGCAGAAGCGGTGTCCATTCCAGACAATGAAGGTACTCCAGACATTTTCGACAAGAAGAGGAGAAAATGAGTGTTTCTTACCGAGGGTTGGGTCGATCGACGATCGGCAGTCAAAGCTTTAAAAAATCCTTCAGCAATATTCTTCTTCTCCGATGAAATCGCATAAGGTTCTTAACACTGCAGCCCAGCCCCTTTTTATAGGAGAAGGCAGGGACTTTCATGCAATTATGGAGAATCTCAGGGGTCGAAGTGCAACCGTCGCAATTAATGCTCCCTTGAAACCCGCGTATGCGTCATTTCAAGGACACGCCAGACGAGGAGTCACTAGGGCTGGGACTTTGGGAACCGGGAACTGCAGAACCGATCTGAACCGCATCTGAACTGACGGTTCGGTTCGGTTCCTAGCAACAAATTTTTTTTTTCGGTTCGGTTCGTACTGTTAATATTCGGTTCGGTTCGGTTCGCGGTTCCTGTATGTTTTAAAGAGGAACCGATCTAAACCGCAAGGAACCGTCTGAACCGCACCGAACCGGGAAACCGACCCTCTGAATATAATATAATATAATATATTCTTATTAAACATAATTAATATAATATAAAATAATATAATATATTCTTAATAAAATAAAATATAATATAATATATTTCGTCCAAACCATACAGAATCGGTTCCAGTTCGGTTCCGGTTCGGTTCGGTTCCTGTGCAGTTCGGTTCCTGTGCGGTTCGGACAAAAAAAACTGGAAAAACCGAGCCGCGAAAAAACTATGCGGTTCGGTTCCGGTTCCTGTATTTTTCTCCCAGGAACCGAAAAGTCCCAGGCCTAGGAGTCATAACTAACCGTCGGTCTCCCCCAAAAGGAACCCGACACGTGCCCCGAAGACTTTTCCACGTCCGCTGTCATCTCCCGCTCATTTCAGCGACCGAGCTGGTCGTCCGTATTAAAAGTCATTCCGCTCAAAGACGATCGCCAGTTCCGCAAAATGCAGAGTCACTCGTCAAAGTTAAACGATCGCCAGTAGAACCACCTCACCCCACGTTTCCAACATCGGAGGGCAATTGTTGTGCGGCAATTTATATGCCTCGACGACGATCGATAATAGAGCCGAACGACCGAGTCCACGACCAAAGGAGCTACGGCGAACTTGTCAAAACGAAGATAACTGTCCACCTTCAAGCATCAAGCGATCGACTCCCAAGGCGATCGCTTTGGCACCTAGCAATCGACTCTGGTGCCCGACCAAGGACGACCGACCTACGCCACGAACAAGGCCTTCGTCCGTCAAAGTCCACGAAGACTGGATCACGAAGCAAATGCCCATGTGCAGATCCACAAAAGGCGCCGCAGAACATGGATCGTTGACTCCAGCCCGCATGCAGCTGTCAGTGATAAGGACGGCCTCACCTACCGATAGACCCGCCGAAAGGTCCTAAGTGGGGCCTCCCAGGACAGTGACACGAACGCGTGTTGGCCTCTCATTGGTTCGCACTTCTGGCAGCCAGCAACTCCTGTGGGCCTTAAGGAGACCAACCCATGTGCTAAAGACGATCGCCCGCTTATTATAATACAGCGGAGGCGATCGCCCAGCAACTCCCAGTCCTATAAATAGAGAACCTCCAGCAACTGGATAAGGGTTCTCCAATCCGTTCTGAAAAACGTTCACAGACGTTCGCAACTACGTTGGCAAATACATACAAACGTACACACTTTCATGCTCACGGCTTCCTCTCTTGAATCTATCTCAGGATTTCTCTCTCAGCACCTCTCAACTGGAAGACGGTCGGCAGAGGCAAGAACTCCCTGCAGCACAGATCCGAAGCGACTTGCAAGCCCAGGAGCTCAGACTTCCAGCTAATACACACTGTGAGAGACCGTCGATTTTACACAGTCGTCACAGCACCCCATCGTTGTTACAAGAACTCACAGAGCATCACATCTGGTTCTTCCGGCAATCTTCACGCTCAATAGCTAAGATAACTAGGGTCTTTACACTCATTGTAATTGTACTCTAACATTAATATTTGTACTCCAAAGTATTCGTATTAATAATATCTCGCGAGAGCATTCAAGCCCGGGACTAACAACCCTGGCAAATCTTGTGTTATTTACTTTTCCCACGGAAGTGCTCTCGCATTTGTTTGTTACTCGACCATTCCAGCAATATTCATCTCCGGATAATATTTTGGGTAACAACACCGTGTACCCCCAACTGGGACCCACCAAGCGAATGAAAATTAATGACTTAGATAACATAATCGCAGTACCGAACCACATTATATCATCCATTAATCCGATAAGGAGTTTCAAGTACAACACACCTAAGATAATACAGAATACATGTATATTTTATATGAAGATAAAATATACCACACTGAATGAAACGGAGTATCCAAATGGAAATTTGCAGCGGAAAATAAATGACGACAACATGAATGACTGAAAGTATTGGGCCCCCCTACTAGTATCACTGGGACTTCTCGCCGTCAACGTTCTCTTCCCGTGCTTTTGCCTTGCTATGACCTGAAAACAATATCCCCCAACGGGGTCAATTACACAGAACAACAATCCTCAATGGTTGAATATACACAATCATGATATATCTCAATTATGAAATTAAGCTGAAGAGGGGCATCGTAGTACGCCCATAATGGTATGTGCATATGCACAAGACGAGTGACCGGACACACCCGTCCTTGTACCTAATTAGTCTCACGGAGGTACGTTACCGTGTGCATAGTCCATTGTGTAGGTGAACCCGAACACATGACCATCGTGTGCCCGACTAGAAATCCCACACATCACCACCCGGCCACGCAATATGAACCCATAAGGTCATATGAACGAGAATGACCATGATGAATATTAATGAATAATAATCCGAAAAAGTCAAGAATGACTCACCGAGATGAAATAATAGTGAAGTGAATGATAGTTCAATGAAATGATTGGAATCGTCGTTCCTCGTGAATGAAGTGATTATTCGACAATTACAAGTCTCAATACGGTTAATACATTATGAATGAGTTATGATTATGAATGAACAACAACGAAAGGAATGAATATCCTTTTAACCGAGTAAGAATTAACTTACTCAACACCGGTGAAAATGTCCTCGCGATATCCGACTCTCGAATTCGCAACTGATGATATCCAGATCTTAAGTCGATCTTGGAAAATACTGAAGCTCCCTGAAGTTGATCTAAGAGATCATCAATACGGGGTAGAGGATACTTATTCTTGATCGTCACCCTGTTCAACTCCCGATAATCAATACACAAACAAAATGAACCGTCCTTCTTCTTGACAAACAACACTGGTGCTCCCCATGGGGACACACTCGATCGGATACAACCTTTCTCGAACAATTCCTCAAGTTGGTTCTTCAACTCCTGCATTTCAGTTGGGGTCATCCGATATGGTGCCTTCGATATTGGAGACGTACCCGACTCCAACTCAATCGTGAATTCCACATCTCTCTGTGGAGGCAAACCCGATAATTCATCTGGAAATACGTCGACATATTCTCTCACTACTGGAATATCTGTCAACATTATTGATGATTTCTCGGTCTTGTCATATAGCACCAATAACCAACACACCCCTGATTGAGTAATTTCACTGCTTTCATCAAATTAATGACTCTCCCGGAATAACTGGGATTACCGCCCTGAAAAACACATCCGACCCCATCGTCTGAAATGATAGTGACTATATGCTTATGGACACTAATGATGGCATCGTGACAATCCATCCAATCAATACCCAAGATGACGTCGTCTCTCGGTAAATCTACCACGATTAGGTCTGCTAACCAATCACGACCATGAATTTGAATCAGATAATTCTTAATCTCACGATATCTGATAATTCGTCTACCATCAGGTATACCAATGATATACGGCTCACAACTAGTAGCACTACCCAGACGTAGTCTACTCAAACATGATTCGGAAATGAATGAATGTGATGCACCAGTATCAAAAAGGGTACACATAGGTTGAGATAGAATATCGAGTGTACCTGAGATCATCCGGGCCTCTGGATCGTCGGTCTTCTTCATCTCATAAATTCGGGGCTTGCCGGTCCTCGAACCGGATGCTCCCGTATGATAGCTCTTGGCTCCGCCTTTGTTTGCTCCCGTCCTCTTGAACGATGCAGACTGAGTGGCCTGATTATGAACAGCTGACTGCTTCGGGGCCTGAGATGACGCCGGAGTAGGTTTAATGTCCCTTCGGCAAAAACGGGCCTTATGCCTAGCAATCCCACAGTTATGGCATGTGATAGTCTGCCTTGGACACTTGGTGCTGACATGACCAAGTTCTCCACAGTTGAAACAGGTGATGGCCGAACTGGCCACTCAGGACCACGATTCCACTAGTTTGGGCGCCACAGGAGGTCGCTCAGAGAAGGTAGAGCCCGCACGAGGCTTCTTGAAAGTTGTCTGACCGCCTTCAGACTGATTACGATTCTTTGACTTCTTGCTAGAAGATGAAGGTTGCTGCTTAGCAATCTCCTTAGCAGTAAGCTCATAAGTAAGAGCTTTCTCGATGAATTCGGCCAGAGTGGTGCAATTATGATTAAGCAACTGCATCCGCATACGGGGTTTCAGCCTCTTGCTGAAATACTTAATCTTATCTGCCTCGGAGTGAATGATAGATGAGGCAAAAGGAAGAAGTTCCTGAAATTTCTCGGCGATGGCGAGAACATCATCTTCCGCTGAGGGGTCGGGAGTGAGTAATTCTGATAACTTGGCCTCTCTGAGTAGGTCCGAATAATACCTCTCCATCATGAGAGTCTTGAATTGATCCCAAGTACATGACCCGTCGGTGGGTTTCAATGACAACCACCATGAATGAGCGCTCTTACCTAGATAGTAAGTCGCAACAGAAACTTTGTGTCATTCGGGACACTCTACCATAGCAAATAACTTCTCGAAATGCTCGAGCCAATGAACAATATCCGCCGGTTCATATGAGCCCTCAAAAGTAGGTGGCCTTTGGCGAGAGATGTCGCCAATAATACTGCTTACACCCCTCTCTTGCCCCTGAGGTGGCGGCGGAGAAGCCTGCTAATTCTGAGCTATTGACTTCTGCATCGTCTCTATGAGGCGTGCCATCTGTGTCATCTGGGACATCATGCCCTACATAAAAGCGAGTGGATCAACCCGAACACCTTCTGAATGAGCTATGTCCCGGGTACGACTCCCTGACAGTGAATGATCATTTCTGGGTGAATGAGTGGCAGCGTCGCTGCTCAATGAATTAGCATTATTCCTCGCGTTCGCGTGTGTATTCACATGAGCTCTCGGGTTTCGGCCCGCACCGCGGCCTCGTCCCCCGCGTCCTCTGCCTACTCTCTCCATACTGAAGTAGGAAAGTCACATGATAATTATAGCTCTCGTATGAATATTACATTATGATTACGTCATGAAATGATGAAAATGAGCATACGCGCTCTAACATAGTGATTACATGAATGATTAACTGAGGTGACATGATTATCTAATGATATTCTTGAAATGATTATCAACAACTGAACAGTGAAATGAACTGAGTGATTAATGAGTTAACATGATCGACATGATCAAAATGAATGATGATGAGGATTGTTGAATGTTGAATGATGAATGAGTGATTCTTATTGCCAGAAATTACCATGGCGTTAGAAATCTTACAGTTCTTTTGGTCCGAGGGGCTCGGCATTTGCACAGGTCACACGTGACGTGAAAGTCCAATGATACTAGTCCGATGACGATGATTTGAAATGAGACATGACTAGGAAGGTAGTATTTCAATTATGAAATTAAGCTGAAGAGGGGCATCGTAGTACGCCCGTAATGGTATATACATGTACACAAGACGAGTGACCGGACACACCCATCCTTGTACCTAATTAGTCTCACGGAGGTACGTTACCGTGTGCACAGTCCATTGTGTCGGTGAACCCGAACACATGACCATCATGTGCCGGACTAGAAATCCCACACATCACCACCCGGCCACGCAATACGAACCCAGAAGGTCATATGAACGAGAATGACCATGATGAATATTAATGAATAATAATCCGACAAAGTCAAGAATGACTCACCGAGATGAAATAATAGTGAAGTGAATGATAGTTCAATGAAATGATTGGAATCATCGTTCCTCGTGAATGAAGTGATTATTCGACAATTACAAGTCTCAATACGGTTAATACATTATGAATGAGTTATGATTATGAATGAACAACAACGAAAGGAATGAATATCCTTTTAACCGAGTAAGAATTAACTTACTCAACACCGGTGAAAATGTCCTTCCACGAAAAAAGGTCCTAAAAGAGATGTCGGTCGCTCGAACAACCTTGAATAACACAATTACCAACAATCCGTTCAACATACGAATCAAAAACGATTATAACTAATCTCAAAACGTCGATACGACTAAACCAAGTTCATTGGGGCATTATATCAAACATGTTGTAACCAATCTTCGATTGTTTACAACCAATCCTTAACTATACCAATATCAAATCCCCAAGGAGTGTTCCAAACCAACAAAACATCTTCAATACAATCAAATATCCAATATGAATATCCAAATTCGTGATTACAACAACAACTAATCGAAAACCCCCAAATCCAACTCAATATTCAAAGTGTTCTTGAATAACCCTTCAATAATCCAATGAATATTCACACACACTCATAATCATACGTATATCTCTTCGTACATAATGATTATAACGTCCAAAACATCATATCTCAACACAAAATCGAAATCCAAGATATTGAAGAATATTACCTTTGAAGATCCAAATACTTTGATCCGGTGAAATCGTGTTAAATCAACTATCCAAACTTCACAAACGAATGAAGATGATGAAAACCGAACACCCAAGTGATTGATGATGAAAAATCTCTCCCTCAAGCTCCCTCTTGGAACAAGGTGAAGAAATGATAGAAATGAGCTCAAAGTCCCGTCCAAGTCCTTTAAATACAGCCATGGTTACGGCCGTAACTAGGCCTACTTACGGCCGCAACATCCCAAGTCAACGGCCTTACGGCCGTAACCAGCCACCTCATACGGGCGTAACTCGCCCTCGTCCAAACACCTTCCGACAGTCATACAGTCGTACCGCACATGCCTTTTGGGCGTAACTAGACTGTTATGGTCGTACTCGGCAAGACTTACGGGCGTATGACACCTTCATCGAAACTGGACGGGCACCCTGATCGAAACATACGGCCATAATCGGCCAAGCCTTACGGCCGTACATGCCTCACCTTACGGCCGTATGCCGCAACCTTTACGGCCGTAAGCCCTCTTCGTCCGACATTACCTGAAAATCACGAACACATCTTACGGCCGTAGCCTGCTTACCTTACGTCCGTATCTCGTCTTCGGCCAAAACAACCTTGAGCCAACGAATGCATGTTACGGCCGTAATGCATGATTAGTTACGGCCGTAACTCATTGCTGGAAGTGACGAAAATGCGACAACTCCGTCTACTCGCTACAAACGGTGAATGATCCGACGTACAATACTTGTATGAATGTAATTAAGTCCAACAACACGTGATAAATGATACTTCCAACACAAGACTACCATTCACGATGATTATGATAATACTCTCGCCTAGATTCTCAATCGGAGATGAATGACGATTGGTAACTGATACACGGTTACAAAATGCCAACGATGAATACAAATGAATGAATCATGAATGATGAGTGATTATTAATGAGTGAAAATTACTGAGTGACCATTACTGACTGATAATTAATGAATGAATTACAACCGGGTATTACATACTCCCCCCTTAAAAAGAGTTTCGTCCTCGAAACTAAGGGGTCAAACAACTCGGGATAACTCTCCCGCATACTATCCTCGGTTTCCCAAGTAGCCTCTTCGACTCCGTGTCGAGACCAGTGAATCTTGACCAAAGGAATCGTCTTGTTCCTCAACTATTTGATTCGCCACTCTAAAACTCATATAGGATGCTCCTCATATGAATGATCATCCGCGATTTCGATTTCGTCGAACTGAAGTATGTGACTCAGGTCGGCAACATACCTCCGCAACTGAGAGACGTGAAACATATTATGAATTTGGCTCAACGCCGGAGGTAAATCCAATCGATAAGCCAGACTGTCTACTCGATCCAAAATCTCAAACGGTCCGATGAATCTCGGACTCAACTTCCCCCGTTTTCCGAATCTGAAAATATCTCGACTCGGGGATACCTTGACCAACACGTGGTCACCTGTCTCGAACTCTAGTGGTCAACGATGATTATCTACATATGATTTCTGTCGACTCTGAGCGGTCAACAAACGACTCATGATCAAAGCTACCTTCTCACGGCAGCTATAATCATATCGGGCTCAGTGTCGATTGATTCTGATAAGTCGTCCCAACACAAAGGAGATCGACAACGACGACCGTACAAGGCCTCGTAAGATGCCATCTTAATCGAAGCATGCCAACTATTATTGTACGTGAACTCAATCAACGGTAGTTGGGCTTCCCAATCGTCTTTCCAATTGAGGACGCATGCCCTCAACATGTCCTCCAATGTCTGAATAGTCCTCTCTGATTGTCCGTCGGACTGAGGATGAAAAACGGTGCTGAGATTAAGCTGAGTTACCATAGCACGATGAACTGATTTCCAAAAATGTGACACGAATCATCCGTCACGATTGGAAACGATACTCTTAGGAGTACCATGCAATCTCACTATCTCTTTGATGAACAACTGGTCAAGTCTCTCGGGACCCCACATATCCTTAATCTCGAGGAAATGAGCTGACTTAGTTAAACAGTCCACAACTACCCAAATTGTATTCATGCCACGACGAATCGTCGGCAAACTCGTGATGAAGTCCATAGAAATATCTTCCCACTTCCACTCTGGAATAGGGAGCGGCTTCAGCATACCTGTCGGTCGCTGATATTCTATCTTGACTTGCTGACAGGTTAAACATCTCGAAACAAATTATGCGACTTCTTGCTTCATATTACTCCACCAGTAATTTTGCTTCAAGTCCTTGTACATCTTGCTAGACCCCGGATGAATGGAGTAAGGGGTAGCATGAGCTTCTCTCAAAATCGAGTTTTTCAACTCGTCATTCGTCGTTACACATAACCGATTCTTAAATCGCAAAAGTCCATCTTCGTGGACCACAAATCCAGGGGCTTTCCCCTGAGCCACATTCCCACGGATGCGCAACTATGATGGGTCTGAACCCTGATTCACTCTGATTGCCTCCTCAAGTGGCGATGAAATATCTAACATGCAAAGTTGCCATTGCACTCGCTGAAGCCAGACCTCGATCTCGGGTCTAAGAAATTCCTGCTGATGCTCCTTCCGAACTATCAAACGAGCAAGCATTTGCTCCTGAACGGACTTACGACTCAAGGCATCGGCAACCACGTTTGCCTTACCTGGGTGGTACATGATCTCGATATCATAATCTTTGATTAGTTCCAACCACCGCCTCTGTCGCATATTTAACTCCTTCTGAGTAAATATATACTTCGAACTCTTATGATCGGTGAATATCTGACAGGTGACGCCATAAAGGTAATGACGCCAAATCTTCAACGCGAAAACCACGGCTGCTAGCTCCAGGTCGTGGGTCGGATAATTAACCTCGTAAGGTCTCAATTGCCGTGAAGCATAGTCAATAACCTTTCCATTCTGCATTAATACACATCCTAGACCGTGTCCGGACGCGTCGCTATAAACCACAAATGCTTCCGTCCCTTGTGGCAAGAAAAGGACAGGTGCTGAAATTAACCGGCTATTGAGTTCCTCAAAACTCCGCTGACACGCGTCGGACCACGTGTATTTCTTATCCTTTCGCAAAAGGTTCGTCATTGGTTGAGCGATTTTAGAAAATCCTTCCACAAACTGTCGATAATAACCGGCTAATCCGAGAAAGCTTCGGATTTCCTTAACATTCTTCGGAGGTAACCAATCTCGAATAGCCTACGTCTTCTGAGGATCAATACGCACACCGTATGATGAAATTACATGTCCGAGAAACGTCACTTCGGACATCCAGAACTCACATTTGGAAAACTTTCCATAAAGTTGTTCTCGTCTCAACACGTCGAGCACCTGATGAAGGTGAAACTCGTGCTCCTCCCAGTCACGAGAATAAATTAAAATGTCATCAATGAAGACAACCACAAACTGATCCAAAAAGTCGATGAAAACCCGATTCATTAACTCCATGAATACCGCAGGTGCATTAGTTAACCCAAACGACATTACCACGAACTCATAATGACCATAGCGCATTCAAAACGCCGTCCTCGCGATATCCGACTCTCGAATTCGAAACTGATGATATCCAGATCTTAAGTCGATCTTGGAAAATACTGAAGCTCTCTGAAATTTATCTAAGAGATCATCAATACGGGGTAGAGGATACTTATTCTTGATCGTCGCCCTGTTCAACTCCCGATAATCAATACACAAACGAAATGAACCGTCCTTCTTCTTGACAAACAACACTGGTGCTCCCCACGGGGACGTACCCGGTCGGATATAATCTTTCTCGAACAATTCCTCAAGTTGGTTCTTCAACTCCTACATTTCGGTCGGGGTCATCCGATATGGTGCCTTCGATATTGGAGACGTACCCGGCTCCAACTCAATCGTGAATTCCACATCTCTCTGTGGAGGCAAACCCGGTAATTCATCTGGAAATATGTCGGTATATTCTCTCACTACCGTAATATCTGTCAACATTATTGATGATTTCTCGGTCTTGTCATATAGCACCAATAACCAACACACTCCTGACTAAGTAATTTCACTGCTTTCATCAAATTAATGACTCTCCCGGAATAACTGGGATTACTGCCCTGAAAAACACATTCGACCCCATCGTCTGAAATGATAGTGACCATACATTTACGGACACTAATGATGGCATCGTGACGATCCATCCAATCAATATCTAAGATAACGTCGTCTCTAGGTAAATCTACCACGATTAGGTCTGCTAACCAATCACGGCCATGAAGTTGAATCGGACAATTCTTAATCTCACGATCTCCGATAATTCGTCTACCATCAGGTAGACCAATGACATACGACTCACAACTAGTAGCACTATCCAGACGTAGTCTACTCAAACATGATTCGGAAATGAATGAATGTGATGCACCAGTATCGAAAAGGGTACACATAGGTTGAGATAGAATATCGAGCGTACCTGAGATCATTTGGGCCTCCGGATCGTCGGTTTTCTTCATCTCATAAATTCGGGGTTTGCCGGTCCCCGAACCGAACGCTCCCGTATGATAGCTCTTGGCTCCGCCTTTGTTTGCTCCCGTCGTATTGAGCAGCCTTGTTGAAGTGGCTTTGATTATGAGCAGTGGCGCCGGGCCTGAGATGATGCCGGAGTAGGTTTGGAGTCCCTTCGGCAAAAACGGGCCTTATGCCCAGCAATCCCACAGTTATGGCGTGTGATAGTCTGCCTCGGACACTTGGTGCTGACATGACCAAGTTCTCCACAGTTGAAACAGGCGATGGCCGAACTGGCCGCTCGGGACCGCGATTCCACCAGTCTGGGCACCACAGAAGGTCGCTCAGAGAAGGTAGAGCCCGCACGAGGCTTCTTGAAGGTTGTCTGACCGCCTTCAGACTGATTACGATTCTTTGACTTCTTGCTAGCAGATGAAGGTTGCTGCTTAGCAATCTCCTTAGCAGTAAGCTCATAAGTAAGAGCTTTCTCGATGAATTCGTCCAGAGTGGTGCAATTATGATTAAGCAACTGCATCTGCATACGGGGTTTCAGCCTCTTGTTGAAATACTTAATCTTATCCGCCTCGGAGTGAATGATAGATGAGGCGAAAGGAAGAAGTTCCTGAAATTTCTCGGCGATGGCGAGAACATCATCTTCCGCTGAGGGGTCGGGAGTGAGTAATTCTGATAACTTGGTCTCTCTGAGTGGGTCCGGATAATACCTCTCCATCATGAGAGTCTTGAATTGATCCCAAGTACATGACCCGTCGGTGGGTTTCAATGACAACCACCATGAATGAGTGCTCTTACCCAGATAGTAAGCCGCAACTGAAACTTTGTGTCCTTCGGGACACTCTACCATAGCAAATAACTTCTCGAAATGCTCGAGCCAATGAACAATATCTGCCGGCTCATATGAGCCCTCAAAAGTAGGTGGCCTTTGGCGAGAGATGTCGCCAATAATACTGCTTACACCCCTCTCTTGCCCCTGAGGTGGCGGCGGAGGAGCCTGCTAATTCTGAGCTATTGACTTCTGCATCGTCTCTATGAGGCGTGCCATCTGTGTCATCTGGGCCATCATGCCCTACATAAAAGCGAGTGGATCAACCCGAACACCTTCTGACTGAGCTATGTCCCGGGTACGACTCCCTGACAGTGAATGATCATTTCTAGGTGGATGAGTGGCAGCGTCGCTGCTCGATGAATTATCATTATTCTTCGCGTTCGCGCGTGTATTCACACGAGCTCTCGGGTTTCGGCCCGCACCGTGGCCTCGTCCCCCGCGTTCTATGCCTGCTCTCTCCATACTGAAGTAGAAAAGTCACATGATAATTATAGCTCTCGTATGAATATCAAATTATGATTACGTCATGAAATGATGAAAATGAGCATACGCGCTCTAACATAGTGATTACATGAATGATTAACTGAGGTGACATGATTATCTAATGATATTCTTGAAATGATTATCAACAACTGAACAGTGAAATGAACTGAGTGATTAATGATTTAACATGATCGACATGATCAAAATGAATGATGATGAGGATTGTTGACTGTTTAATGATGAATGAGTGATTCTTATTGCCAGAAATTACCATGGCGTTAGAAATCTTACAGTTCTTTCGGTCCAAGGGGCTCGGCATTTGCACAGGTCACACGTGATGTGAAAGTCCAATGATACTAGTCCGATGACGATAATTTGAAATGAGACATGACTAGGAAGGTAGTATTTCAATTATGAAATTAAGCTGAAGAGGGGCATCATAGTACGCCCGTAATGGTATGTGCATGTGCACAAGACGAGTGACCGGACACACCCGTCCTTGTACCTAATTAGTCTCACGGAGGTACGTTACCGTGTGCACAGTCCATTGTTTCGGTGAACCCGAACACATGACCATCATGTGCCCGACTAGAAATCCCACACATCACCACCTGGCCACGCAATACGAACCCAGAAGGTCATATGAACGAGAATGACCATGATGAATATTAATGAATAATAATCCGACAAAGTCAAGAATGACTCACCGAGATGAAATAATAGTGAAGTGAATGATAGTTCAATGAAATGATTGGAATCGTCGTTCCTCGTGAATGAAGTGATTATTCGACAATTACAAGTCTCAATATGGTTAATACATTATGAATGAGTTATGATTATGAATGAACAACAACGAAAGGAATGAATATCCTTTTAACCGAGTAAGAATTAACTTACTCAACACCGGTGAAAATGTCCTTCCACGAACAAAGGTCCTAAAAGAGATGTCGGTCGCTCGAACAACCTTGAATAACACAATTACCAACAATCCGTTTAACATACGAATCAAAAACGATTATAACTAATCTCAAAACGTCGATACGACTAAACCAAGTTCATTGGGGCATTATATCAAACATGTTGTAACCAATCTTCGATTGTTTACAACCAATCCTTAACTATACCAATATCAAATCCCCAAGGAGTGTTCCAAACCAACAAAACATCTTCAATACAATCAAATATCCAATATGAATATCCAAATTCGTGATTACAACAACAACTAATCGAAAACCCCCAAATCCAACTCAATATTCAAAGTGTTCTTGAATAACCCTTCAATAATCCAATGAATATTCACACACACTCATAATCATACGTATATCTCTTCGTACATAATGATTATAACGTCCAAAACATCATATCTCAACACAAAATCGAAATCCAAGATATTGAAGAATATTACCTTTGAAGATCCAAATACTTTGATCCGGTGAAATCGTGTTAAATCAACTATCCAAACTTCACAAACGAATGAAGATGATGAAAACCGAACACCCAAGTGATTGATGATGAAAAATCTCTCCCTCAAGCTCCCTCTTGGAACAAGGTGAAGAAATGATAGAAATGAGCTCAAAGTCCCGTCCAAGTCCTTTAAATACAGCCATGGTTACGGCCGTAACTAGGCCTACTTACGGCCGTAACATCCCAAGTCAACGGCCTTACGGCCGTAACCAGCCACCTCATACGGGTGTAACTCGCCCTCGTCCAAACACCTGCCGACAGTCATACGGTCGTACCGCACATACCTTTTGGGTGTAACTAGACTGTTACGGCCGTACTCGGCAAGACTTACGGGCGTATGAAACCTTCGTCGAAACTGGACGGGCACCCTGCTCGAAACATACGGCCGTAACCGGACAAGCCTTACGGCCGTACCTGCCTCACCTTACGGCCGTATGCCGCAACCCTTACGGCCGTAAGCCCTCTTCGTCCGACATTACCTGAAAATCACGAACACATCTTATGGCCGTAGCCTGCTTACCTTACATCCGTATCTCATCTTCCGCCAAAACAACCTTGAGCCAACGAATGCATGTTACGGCCGTAACTCATTGCTGGAAGTGACGAAAATGCGACAACTCCGTCTACTCGCTACAAACGGTGAATGATCCGACGTACAATACTTGTATGAATGTAATTAAGTCCAACAACACGTGATAAATGATACTTCCAACACAAGACTACCATTCACGATGATTATGATAATACTCTCGCCTCGATTCTCAATCGGAGATGAATGACGATCAGTAACTGATGCACGGTTACAAAATGCCAACGATGAATACAAATGAATGAATCATGAATGATGAGTGATTATTAATGAGTGAAAATTACTGAGTGACCATTACTGACTGATAATTACTAAATGATATTGAATGAGTTACAACCGGGTATTACAATCAGCTTTGATCGAATCCGGTTCCCAGCTTCGAGCCCACGACAAGAAAATTCAAGATATGTCGCAGGTTATGTCGCAGGTGCTCACCACCCTAGTTGAGAAAATGACAAGTTTCAAGACGAAACAGGATGCTGCTATGCAAATCTTGGAACGCCTTGACGAGAAGGTGTCATACCTTGATGACGCCAAAAAGGGAGAAGAAGCGAGGGAAGATGCAAGGAGATCTAGGCTTGAGCAATAGAAAGAAATGCTAGCTCCTTTTGAAGACAGCATCACTGCTGATATAGCCCGTATTTCATCTCCGAACGTTAGGATACAGGGTGACCGCCCAGAATTCCAGGACCCTAAGCTTCCTTGGAAGAGCCTTGTTTGGAAGCCGCAAGCTATGAACCTCCCGGCCGACCGACAGCCTACTGCAGCAGAGATCAAGAACTGGAGGAGAAATGAACTACTAAGATACTTTGTTATTCTTATCAGGGAATCCCCAATTTTCAACAGATGCAGGATGGTACAGGAAGCAGCTGAGGAATTTAAGAATAAGTTGGAAGAAGGAACGCTCCCGCTACAGCTGCAGATGAAGTCTAAGCATAGACAAGGTGACTTGGTTACCCATCCAGAAGATTGGATCCTAGTCTTCGATAAGTCATATGAAGGACTAGCCTTATATCTGAATCGAGACAGGGACGCTCATCAGAACTGGTGGAAAATACCAAGAATGACCCAAAAAAGCCATGGAGACACTCAGATTACAGGAGTTAAATTCCTTGTTGTAATTCTATTTTTGTAAATCTTATTTTCAAAACAGCAAAATATTGTACTCTCTGTTTCAATATCAATAAAATATTTGCCTGTCTTGAAAGATTACAACTCGTAATCTACTGTGTTCTTGTATGTTTACAAACACTTAATTTATTCTTGCTGTATACAAATATGAAACTTGTTTTAATACATAAAGCTGTAAGAATTTGTCTGCGAACAGTTCATAGTTTAAGTTGTATGTATCTAGAATACAATGTAAGATTGTGCCTGCGCGCCAATCATAAGTTTACTCTTTTGATAAAAGCTGAACTAGCCTGCGAGCAGTTCTTAGTGTTAGGCAAATTGCTGAAGGCCAGAACATTCGAACAGAAGACCAAGAAGTCTGCCTTTCTTCAAGATGCCAAGTGTCAAAGTTTTGGCATCATCAAGGATGTTTGGATAACATCAAAAGATTCTAAAAGGAAGACTTGGCAAGACTTGACAAATTATCAAAAAGGGGGGAATTGTTGGGATAACAAATACCCGGTATCGAAACTGTTGGGATAAACAATCCCTGTATCGAAAGTTTTGATAGAGTGTTTTGACAATATGCCAATCCAGCATACAACAGGCAGCTGTATCGAAAAGCTGATCAAAAGATGTCAACCTATATCGAAGACTTCTCGTAGTCCCAGCATGCAGTGAATCTATCATACAGCAAAAGAATCTCATAAAGGCTAAGTATGGAAGCTGTCTCGAATCAACAATACAATTATCATTTCATACAGTATCCAAACAGGACAAGAAGGAATCTTTGTTATTCGCTAAAGTCAAAGTCCTGTTTTAGAAGATATATTTAAATACTAAAGGATAAAGTATTTAAATATCAAGCCGTCAGAGATCTTCAATCAAGTGCAAAATCTGGATCGTATTTTATTCAAACACATCATCCCGTTGGAACAGAATCTTTCTCAACGGATTTATATCAACGGATATATTTCAGAAGGCTATATATATATATATATACCTCCAGAGTTTGAAGATCATACACGTAAGTGAAACAAGTGCTTACACGAATATCCAGAGCAAAACATATCTCCCAAAGCATTCTGCTATTCTAAAAGAAGAGATATACAAGTGCTCAAACCGTGAACAACACATCATCAACTATAAGCTCAGAAAGTCAAAGCTGTTGTTCAAATATTGTTCTAACCCTTGAACAAAATTCATCAGCCCTGTGTGGACTGAGAATCCTTGCTATTCCCGAACTGTGTGTGACGGACTTGCATTGAAGAGACGAAGCTTCGGAACTGTGTGTGAAGAAGGTAGTCAAGTGAAACCTTAAACCAATCTGTGTGAACGGTTAAAGGCTAAGATCATTGTATCAATCTGTGTGAATGATACATTGATTAGGTTTGATTATAAATACATAGTTGCGTACGTAGTATTTATAATAAATATTTTCACTCCTGTGTGGAGGACCAGTGGATGTAGAGGGGTTTACCTCGAACCACTTTAATTACAGTGTCATTTACCTTCCGCATTTATTATTTTAATATTTGTGATTATCTTTAAGTATACACTTCATATCTAGTTGCTGTATTTACAGTAACTTACTTTAACAAGACTTCCGATACACACTCAGATTTGAATATCGTACAGTTTGTTGTTTAAAACATTCTCCAAACTGTATTTTGTATACTTAGTGGCCAACACACCGGCTCTTGAATAGAGCTTGCCTTCCCCAATTATTCACATGGTGAGATCAAGAAACTGAGCAAGACGAACCCTATTTCACTGTATACATTAAAGGCAACAGAATGGATGTGTCATGTGGATTAGGTAATTGGTTTAAACGGCTCTTGAATGGATGTGTCAGGTGGATTAGCTCTTAAAGAATGCTGATGGATAATATTAAATCTCTCAATTCAATCTCTTAATGTACAGTTTATCATTATTCTTTGGTTAGGTTTTTAAAAAAAATTGAGTGTATATCTTTTATATTACAGCTCCATTAGTTTGGGTCAAACATTAGAATGGAAGTCGGAAGTCATTAATATAAAGAGCACTATTGATTTAGTTTCGTTAAGTTTACATCATGAATATTGTCCTGCAGGAAGAGAGGGCGTAAAGAGAGCCAAACAATTTTGACTTAATATGTTTGTATATACTTCGATCCGTTAACATACATCTGATATAAAAATAAGTTTTTGACACAAATAAGAGTTTGATTTTGTAATAGCAAACAAAATATGTGCATTGCACAGCTCAGAATGCCTCGTATGAATACACAAATGAACACAAATAAGTAAATAAAATGTCCTTTTTGTACCTATTATTATGTTTCTCTAAAGTTGAAGGGTAAATTCTATAGAGCGGCAATCCGACCTGCAATGTTGTATGGCTCCGAATGTTGGGCGATGAAGAAGTCGTTTGAGATCAAGTTGGAAGTGGCTGAAATGAGAATGTTACGTTGGTCATGTGGTCGCACAATGTTAGATAGAATCGCGAACGGGGTTTTCAGGAACGCTACTGAAGTGGCGCCCATTTCAGCGAAAGTTAGGGAAGGGAGATTGAGATGGTTTGGCCACGTCCGCAGGAGGCAGGCATCTGCTCCGGTGAGGAGGGTCGAGAGTTTATTGGTTGTCGGGGAGAGGAGGAGAGGCAGACCGAGAAGGACGTGGGGGGAGCAGTTGAGATTAGATTTGAAGGCCTTAAACCTTTCCGAGACCATGACTGTTGATAGGTGCGCTTGGAGGCGCCAGATCAGAGTTGTGGATTCTTTTGTAGGGAGGGTTGTTGTAGTTGAGAGCCTCAGGGTTGGGTTGTCTCGGTTAGCTTTGACCTAGAGCATTGTATTTTTTTACTTTTATTGTTTATTTTATCCTATTGTCTTTGCGTGTGGTGTATTTTTGACAGGGAGCTGTGCGTTGAGCCAACCTCTCTTCTGTTAGAGCAGCGTTCATCGGGAGTGAAGTAACCAAATTCCGCTTAGGTAAGTCCCATGTGGATTAAGCCATGTGCTCAGGTATGGTATCGAGCTTTTTAGAATCATATGTTTTTTTTGTATTTATCACTCAATATTTCACGCGCACTGTTCTGCCTTCACGAAAAAATTCTCCTACCGTAATAAGTAGGGCGTTGGTCACAGACATCTTACTCCTCCTCGCACTCGCTCTGAGCCGGATATACTGGGTATGTTTGATTTGGTTTGGTTTGATTTTTTCTCTACTCATCTCACTCTTCATCGAAACATATACATAGTTATTTAGATGACATGTTTTAGATATATTTTCATTTACTAATAACTGACATACCGCCTGAATTGCTTGGAATCGACCTAAAGGATAATATTGTTGAAAGGTTGGGATGTATGAGAGAATGAAAGAATTTTTTCAATGACGGAGAAATTCGTTGGAAAACAGCGGGAGATAAAAATAAAGGAGACAATAGTGAAGATTAGTCGACTAACATGATATTTTTTGGACATAACTCTTCACTCATAATTATATGGAATTTATATTGAAGGAGTAAGATTTTCTTCTTTTAGAAGTGTAATTTTTCGTATTTTAATCCAAACAAGCATGGTTGCGTGTCGTACATGTCAATGATGAAATCACCATTTTTCAATTTAGTAAAAAAAATGGATAAATAAATTATAATAAAGATAGTATAAAGGGTGCTCAAGCCAACAAAAAGAAGATTGAATGGAATCGAAATGAAGCAATTCATAAAATCCTAATCGAAAGAAAATGAACAAGAAACCAAATTCAGAGAGTATTGATCTCGGATTTGGGCAAGCTAATACAAAATCGAATTGCAGTGAATTACATATACCAAATATAAAATTTAGTATATATACTGTAAAGGCATACGTTAAGTGTTTCTCATTATTAGTGCTAATCTCAAAACGATAATTAATGTGTGCTCTTATTATCAATACTTCAAAAAATATTAAAATTTGTATATTACATGCATGATCGCAAGATAATTGCCTGTCTAATTTAATTTTTTTTGTTCTTGTAAATATTCAAATAAACAGGAAATTATACTATCTTCATTTTACTTAATTCCAAAGAAATGCAATTTTAATTTAAAATATGAATCATTAGTACATTAGTATTAAAATTATACTATGTTGCATTATCTTAAAAAATATGTTGAGATCGAAAAAATCGAACCGGAAAAATTGGTTCAAGTTTCGATTTGAAGATTTAAAAGCTGGAATTGAACCGAGCAAAATTGAAACAAAAAAATTATATTTAGTTTAATTTGGTGTACCATAGTATTTTATTTTTTACCCAAAAAAATATTCCTAGAAATATGAGACAACAAATGCGGATCAAGATGATTCAAGAGTTTTTTATTCGCATATGGTATAGTTCTTACCTACATACATACAGGCATGTTCTTCTTATCCGATGGATCACGTTTAAATCCTTCGTGACCGTTGAAATTTAGTACTACCATTCAATAGTCGTATTGTTACAAAAATAATGTCATAGTATTTAATTTTGTTTTAAATTTAATTTCTCAAAATTAAAATAACAAAATTTCATAAATTATCTTATAATATTAAACTAAATATTAATTTGTTATTTTTAAATATTTTTGATGTAAAAGTTGTGAAATTTATAGATATTTTTTTCTGACCAAAGTGAAATTTCTATATTATTAACTCCTTGATTTAACTATTACATATCATCAACAACTACTTCCTCCTTTCTATTTCTATTGCAACGTCTTGACTATTACACTGTTCACATACTTTTTTTTGACCATCTTTTGTGATTTATACATATGAAAAAATATAGTCATGTGAGATCTTGTTAGATTTATTTCGAAGTATACTTTCAAAATATCAACTTCTTATAATTTTTAAAAATAAAGAATTAAATATATTAATAATTAAAATTGTGCATTGACAAACGTAAAAGTGCAGATGTTGCAATTAGAAGAGAAGGGATGTAATATTAAATTAAATTAAACACAATACGAGACTTCTTGTTAAATACTTACGTTAACGTGTCGCGGGCGATGAGGTTAAAATTGTCCAAAAAGTATCAACGAAATCCAAAAAATGTCGTGCAGGTGATCTATAACCCAAGCACAAACAAAAGCCCAAGCCCAAGCCCAAGCTTACATCCAAACCCAAACCCAACTTAAAAGTCAACAGCCATCATTCTACGACTCTGGACCTATGAATTAATGAATATATTTAGTTAGGAAAAATGGTTGGTGGATTGTTGTGTGTGAAGTGGACATAGTGATTAGGTGGTGGATGATTTTTTTATTGGCAAATTCACAGCGCAGGGTTTGACTAGCTTCATCATTAATTTATTATTTATCAAATAAACAAATTTATAAGTAATTGGTAATTTAGTTAAGATTGTGTTACCTAAAAAGAAAATAAATTATGACCAACTTTTTCTATTTTTAAATAATTTTAATTTTAAAATAAATAAATTACGTATGTGCATAACTTAAAAATAAAAAAGTGAGTCGGAACAAATTATTAAAAAAAATGTGTTAATAAATTAAAGAAACTTGTTTGATAGATTGGAAAACGTGTTTGATAAATGATAGAATCGTATAAGTTCTCATAAAATATTAAAAAAATAATTTTTTTACAGATTTTTCAGATAATTATGTGATAATTGTTATAAAATTGAAATATTATAGAGAGGATATAGATAGAGAATACAGAGAATGATTCTAATGTATATCTTTCATTAATAACTGAAGACCTATTTATAGGAAAACTTCATATGACACAATCGTAATTACATAATTACATCAGGAGGATAATAGTTATTCACATATCATAATATATTATCTTATTACGCACTTCGGGAAGTGCGCATCCCAACACTTCCCCTTGAATGGATGTTTACATAAATATCCGCTGAACTAGTTTGGAGAAAAACCCAATGGGAGAAAAACTCTCAAACTATTTGTATTGGAGCCTGTGGCAATCATATCATGTTGCATCAAAATGTTTGTATGAAATCTCTGTTGGATAAAACTTCACCAATCTGTAATTTCGTAAATTTGCTCCCCCTTATCTTGATAGTTCTTCTATGAGTATTCTTGTGTCGTCTCAGTAAAACCTCGTGGGACAAAGGCTGAGTAATATGTCCTGTATATCATTCGTTGTTGGAGTATCCACGTGTTGCCTCATTAAAACCTTGTCAAGAAAACTCAGTGAGAAAAAACTTGATCGAAGAAAAAAGAGTACAACTACTCATTCTGTTCTCAAATCTTTAAGGAATAATGTTGATCTCTATAGTTTTCCTCATTATGCCATGAATATGCCTCGTTAAAATCTTATTAGGAAAAACCAATGAAAAAATCCTAATGATGGAAAAAAGTACATTATTCATACTAATACGCCATTCGAGTTGCCTCGTTAAAAACCTTGCTAGGAAAACCCAATGGGACAAAACATCCGTCAAGGAAAAAAGAGTGCAACGCGTATTTTATATAAATATGC
Organism: Orobanche coerulescens; assembly: GCA_033398695.1. NCBI lineage: Eukaryota > Viridiplantae > Streptophyta > Magnoliopsida > Lamiales > Orobanchaceae > Orobanche > Orobanche coerulescens. Next base: position 11,480,575 of record CM065818.1, on the reverse strand, counting down.
CCCAGGCATTTCAATAATCCTCCAGGAATTAGTACGAGTATCATATTTTGTGTAATATCCTAGAATTTCACTATGAATTTTTCGCATTATTTTATCTGGGATGTATTGTACAGAGTGGGGCCGACACGATATGAGTGGATAATTTTGGAAACCGTGACAGTCGTGCCAGTATGTCTATCGAGGGTATTTTGATTCTAGGATATTACATGCTTGTTGTGTTTTCGATGTCGGATATACCGTATGAGTATTTGTTTGATTTCCGTACTTGGCCGACAGTTGTAATTGAGGATATCGTGCATCAGACGTACCGTATGAGAATACTTTCGGGATTTCGTATATGTGTTCAGTATGCCGTATGTTCATATTTGTTATGTCGAGACGTTGGACAGGAATTGTTGGAAATGGCTAAGTATGGATCTGTTAACGTACGTTAAGACTTTGAGATAACGTACGCTGAGTGGTACGTGTTACGTACGTTAAGCGTAAGGTATTACGTACGTAACAAGAGGAATCGAGCAGTTGGGCCGGTGTCGGCGGCTTTCGGCGCGGATGTGGGCAGTGAGTCAACGGATGGAGTTATGTACGTTATACGGGGTGTATTACGTGCGTAATACGAGTATATCTTGTAGCAAGTCAACGTCGTATTACGTGCGCAGCGGATTAAGTGTTACGACGTTACGGGGCTACCGCCGAGTCGTGGCCGAGATGACCTGGATGGCCGAGTATGGCGGTTGTGACTCGTTGGGATGGCCGATCACGGTCGCGGTGACTGGGGGCTAGATCGCCGATTACGTACGTAAGGCGATGGCCGATTCTGGCCGTAGGGCGATTACGTCGTAAGCCACCGCCGATACGTACGTAAGTGCCGAACGAACTGGACAGTGAGGTAGGCCACGGCCGGCTACGTACGTAAGGACCCGCCGGTTACGTACGTAACTGGCCGGCAGGTCTCGGCCTATATAAGGCCTGGACCGAGTCACCCTTATCATTTTCCATTTTTCTCCGTCCCTTTTGCGATTTCTTCAGCAAAGTTGATGGTTTTGAGTAGAATCAACTTATACAACATGTTTTGGAAGTTGGAATCATGGATTAACATCATCCTCCACCCGGATCGAAGGTAAGAACACATGAACTTTTGGTTTTTGGATGTTCTTGAGGTTTCTTGGTGTTTTGGCCGATTTGCTCCATTTTGATTCAGATTATTGGTAGAACTTGATTGTATACTCGTAATCATTCAATATTCTTGAAGTTTTGTGGAACAAATTCGAGTATTTCTTCGTTAAAATGATTAAATTGGATTATGCCTTCAAAGTGTTCGATGAAATGCCTCAAAGAGTAGAACTTGGAAAATTCTACACGTTTTCGTATGAATGATGGTTGAATTGATATTGTTGTGATGATTCTTGGTATTTACGAGAATTTTGTTAAGGGAAGGTAATGAATTGGTGATCAAATGACTCGATTATGTTGTTATGATTATGGAATCGTAATACTCTCGATGTTCTTGGTAGTTTGTTGAGATTCATGATGTTACGAGAAGTATATATGTTGAAGACATTGTTAGGACTATTGAACACCAAATTTCGGCTTGTGGTTGTATTGTTAAGAGTTGATACGGTTTGGTTTCGTATGATCGAGATGTCGTTGAACCATCGAGTTTGATAAGTTGGTCATTTCGGTTGTTGATTGTTATTGAACGTATCGTTAATTGATTATTGCATTAGGTTACGTTTAGTGATCGTTGAAGTTAACCGTTGTGCTGCGGACGAGCCGGGGCTGCGGAGCTTGTAGACAGAGACGGCGGGATTGATAGTGGCTTCGTCGAATTGGTATCAAGGCAAGTTATGCTTGCTCAGTTCATAATGTTAATAAATGATTTCGTTTTCATTTCATTTATGATTCATATAGCAATGGTATTATGGAATATACGAATTATCGGAATGGTGGTATGTAAGATAAATCATAATGTATATGATTTTAAGGATGTCTAGTGGAAATGGGAACGTGAATTATAATCTGGTCTATTGCATGAGAAGTTGGATATCAAGGTTAGTTATCGTGTCGATGTTGAACTCGGGATGGTGGTTTGGTATTAGTTATGGACTGTACTTCATTTTGGATTGTCGGATAAACCGTGTATTCGTTCAGGGCAGTTGGTCGTGGAAAGGTTAGCGTCTCCAGCTTGAGGTAAATTAATATTGTTAGATTATGATAATCATCATGTTGCATTATTGCATGTGTGTGTTGATATTCCATGCGGTGAATGTGCACCATTGTTTGTTACGTTTTGTGAAGTGCTCTTTCTTGAGCCGAAATCTGTGGGGCCGATGTGTTGGGGGTAAAACCTGTATGGTACCCGAATGGAAATGTGTTAGGGGATAAGACCTAAATGGCACCTATGTCCGGAGTATTCCTGAGTAGATGCTTCCGTGACCCTCGGCTGCTGCCTTGGGAGTTTATGTGATATTGTCCGGAGTATTCCTGAGTAGATGCTTCCGTGACCCTTGGCTGCTGCCTTGGGAGTTTATATGCTATTATTATATGCATTGTTGAGCATGCTGTGGACTGTTGTCTGACGGAATACGACATTGTGGTCGTGTCGGTCTTTCATGATCGAGTTATTGTTGCCCTCTTGGAAAATCTTCTGATCCTTGTTGGATATGCGTTTCTTCGAGATTTGTTGTCATGTTGTATCGTGGCATATCTAGAGTCAGATACGTTCTGATCGTTCATGTGTAGGATTTTCGGGACGGGCACGTGTAGCATATGTTGGTTTCGACCTCATACTGAACCGTGCACACGAGACGTACTTCGTGAGGCTGATTAGGTACGAGACCATACGTGTATTGATCAATACCCGTGGTTGGCTTGTACACGGACACATGTCTGGATCGAGCGTATCGTGACGTACATCTTGAGTCTTATTGATTGGTCGTTCACAGTCCATGTATTATTGGATCTGTTTGATATTCGGATTGTCTTTGAAATCCCGTATATATGATTTGTATATGGTTGACGATTTTATTCTCTCGTGTATCCGTCACCATTGAACCTTTATTAACCTCGTTCGGAGTTACCATATCGATGGTCAACTCATTGATATCGATCCTTTATAAATCTCGTTTGGAGTTCACCCTGTCATTGGTAATCTCGTTCATTATTAATCCTTATTGATTCCATTTGGGAGTTGTCTCACCGTTGGTATTCTTGGTTATTAGTCTTTGATTGATGTTATTGGAGTTTACCGTGTCGTCGGTATTCTCAGTTGTTGATTCCTTATTATCCCTATTGGAGTATACCGCGTCGTTGGTACTTCCGGTCGTTGGTCCTTATTGATCTTGCTAGAGTTTACTATGTCGTCAGTATTCTCGGTTGTTGACCTTTATTGATCTTATTGGGGTTTATCGTACCGTTGGTATTTCTGGTTGTCGACTCTTTTGATCTTGTTAGAGTTTACCATGTCGTTGGTATTCTCGATTATTGATTCTTCATTGATCCTTACCGTGTCGTCGGTATTCTCGATTGTCGACCTTTTATTGACCTCGTTGGGATTTGCCGTATTGCCGGTATTCCCGGTTATTGATTCTTCATTGATCTTGTTGGAGTTACCACATCATTGGTATTCTCATTCGTGGTTGATCCCTTTGTCAATCTTGTGTGGAACTATCATGTCATTGATATTTCTGGTGTGATGCATTGATTGTTTATCATTATTGATTGTGTGAGCATTCACGCTTTGTATTGATATCCGTAACTTGCCATTGTTTCGGGACAGTTGATTTGCAGATGTATCGTGTGATATCAGTTTCTATCAGTATTGGGATCTGATTGTGCGACCCAGCCGATAGAGTTAGTCTTGGCCAGGTCATTCTATATTGAGATATGATAAGTTTGGGAATTTTGGTATCGTTTATGATACAGGTGGTTACTTTTGAATTCATTCATCACTTAAGGACACGGGGCGTGGGTTATGGTAAGAATTGATTTGTTATGAATCGTGACGGGTTGGTAAGGTTACTACGGTGAGATTACATTGGAATTATTCTTACCTTGTAATTACATTGATATGTATTGTTTTTGTGATGTGATCGTTATCATTGTTGAGTATTATGGCTGACCCCGTCGTGGGATTTATCTTTTAGGTACTCGGAGTTCGAGCTGGTAGCGGTCGTGAAGGGATGAGCTTTCCGGTGATACTGGCTATGGCGTAGTTGTTGGGATTCGAGTGTTCTTTCTGGTTTTTATAATTCCGCTGTAAATGTAATTAATTGTGTTTTTATCCGTTGCGTGTGTGTGTGTTCTTTCAAAGGGCTTTTTGACATTTTTAAACGTTTGCGAAAATGATTTTAGCCTTGTGGGTTCCAATGTGGGGCCCACGGCGCTGTAATATTCCCGGTCGGTTTTGGGGGTGTTACAGAAAATGGTATCGGAGCTTGGGTTTCGTAAAACCCGGGCGTGTGTGTTATGTGGCTCTACCGGTGCGGTAGTAGCGTGACTTTTGAAAATGATTTTCTGACTTCTGGGTCAAACCGATTTTGGAGGTTTCAAAATTTTTGAAATATTTTCAAATTATTGTATTTGCGATGCCTGTGTGTTGAGACTTTGTATGGGAGTCGTATGCTGGTATCACGGAAGATCATCGACTTCACGGACCTGTAAGTGTGTTCTTTCAGTTATTTCAGTTTTGATGATGATTATTTGAGTATGGTGTCGTGATTTTGAGATATTTCGGGATTGAGATACGATTGGATAGATTTTGAGTTTCGAGGACGAAACTTATTTAAGTGGGTAGATATGTAATAGCCTAGAATTTCACTATGAATTTTTCGTATTATTTTATCTGGGATGTACTGTACAGAGTGGGACCGACACGATATGAGTGGATAATTTTGGAAACCGTGACAGTCGTGCCAGTATGTCTATCGAGGGTATTTTGATTCTAGGATATTACATGCTTGTTGTGTTTTCGATGTCGGATATACCGTATGAGTATTTGTTTGATTTCAGTACTTGGTCGACAGTTGTAATTGAGGATATCGTGCATCAGACGTACCGTATGAGAATACTTTCGGGATTTCGTATATGTGTTCAGTATGCCGTATGTTCATATTTGTTATGTCGAGACGTTGGACAGAAATTGTTGGAAATGGCTAAGTATGGATCTGTTAACGTACGTTAAGACTTTGAGATAACGTACGCTAAGTGGTACGTGTTACGTACGTTAAGCGTAAGGTATTACGTACGTAACAAGAGGAATCAGACAGTTGGGCCCGGTGTCGGCAGCTTTCGGCGCGGATGTGGACAGGTGAGTCAACGGATGGAGTTACGTACGTTATACAGGGTGTATTACGTACGTAATACGAGTATAATACTGTAGCAAGTCAACGTACGTATTACGTACGCAACGGATTAAGTGTTACGTATGTTACGGGGCGGCTGGCCGAGTCGTGGCCGAGATGACCTGGATGGCCGAGCATGGCCGGCCGTGACTCGTTGGGATGGCCGATCACGGTCGGCAGTGACTCGCTGGGGGCTAGGACTGGCCGATTACGTACGTAAGGCAGTGGCCGGTTACGGCCGTAAGGGCCAGTTACGTACGTAAGCCAGCTGCCGGTTACGTACGTAAGGGTGCCGAACGAACTGGACAGTGAGGTAGGCCACGGCCGGCTACGTACGTAAGGACCCGCCGGTTACGTACGTAACTGGCCGGCAGGTCTCGGCCTATATAAGGCCTGGACCGAGTCACCCTTATCATTTTCCATTTTTCTCCGTCTCTTTTGCGATTTCTTCAGCAAAGTTGATGGTTTTGAGTAGAATCAACTTATAACAACATGTTTTGGAAGTTGGAATCATGGATTAACATCATCCTCCACCCGGATCGAAGGTAAGAACACATGAACTTTTGGTTTTTGGATGTTCTTGAGGTTTCTTGGTGTTTTGGCCGATTTGCTCCATGTTGATTCAGATTATTGGTAGAACTTGATTGTATACTCATAATCATTCAATACTCTTGAAGTTTTGTGGAACAAATTCGAGTATTTCTTCGTTAAAATGATTAAATTGGATTATGCCTTCAAAGTGTTCGATGAAATGCCTCAATGAGTAGAACTTGGAAAATTCTACACGTTTTCGTATGAATGATGGTTGAATTGATATTGTTGTGATGATTCTTGGTATTTACGAGATTTTTGTTAAGGGAAGATAATGAATTGGTGATCAAATGACTCGATTATGTTGTTATGATTATGGAATCGTAATACTCTCGATGTTCTTGGTAGTTTGTTGAGATTCATGATGTTACGAGAAGTATATATGTTGAAGACATTGTTAGGACTATTGAACACCGAATTTCGGCTTGTGTTTGTATTGTTAAGAGTTGATACGGTTTGGTTTCGTATGATCGAGATGTCGTTGAACCATCGAGTTTGATAAGTTGGTCATTCCGGTTGTTGATTGTTATTGAACGTATCGTTAATTGATTATTGCATTAGGTTACGTTTAGTGATCGTTGAAGTTAACCGTTGTGCTGCGGACGAGCCGGGGATGCGGAGCTTGTAGACAGAGACGGCGGGATTGATAGTGGCTTCGTCGAATTGGTATCAAGGCAAGTTATGCTTGCTCAGTTCATAATGTTAATAAATGATTTCGTTTTCATTTCATTTATGATTCATATAGCAATGGTATTATGGAATATACGAATTGTCGGAATGGTGGTATGTAAGATAACTCATAATGTATGTGATTTTAAGGATGTCTAGTGGAAATGGGAACGTGAATTATAATCTGGTCTATTGCATGAGAAGTTGGATATCAAGGTTAGTTATCGTGTCGATGTTGAACTCGGGATGATGGTTTGGTATTAGTTATGGACTGTACTTCATTTTGGATTGTCGGATAAACCGTGTATTCGTTCAGGGCAGTTGGTCGTGGAAAGGTTAGCGTCTCCAGCTTGAGGTAAATTAATATTGTTAGATTATGATAATCATCATGTTGCATTATTGCATGTGTGTGTTGATATTCCATGCGGTGAATGTGCACCATTGTTTGTTACGTTTTCTGAAGTGCTCTTTCTTGAGCCGAAATCTGTGGGGCCGATGTGTTGGGGGTAAAACCTGTATGGTACCCGAATGGAAATGTGTTAGGGGATAAGACCTAAATGGCACCTATGTCCGGAGTATTCCTGAGTAGATGCTTCCGTGACCCTCGGCTGTTGCCTTGGGAGTTTATGTGATATTGTCCGGAGTATTCCTGAGTGGATGGTTCCGTGACCCTTGGCTGCTGCCTTGGGAGTTTATATGCTATTATTATATGCATTGTTGAGCATGCTGTGGACTGTTGTCTGACGGAATACGACATTGTGGTCGTGTCGGTCTTTCATGATCGAGTTATTGTTGCCCTCTTGGAAAATCTTCTGATCCTTGTTGGATATGCGTTTCTTCGAGATTTGTTGTCATGTTGTATCGTGGCATATCTAGATTTAGATACGTTCTGATCGTTCATGTGTAGGATTTTCGGGACGGGCACGTGTAGTATATGTTGGTTTCGACCTCATACTGAACCGTGCACACGAGACGTACTTCGTGAGGCTGATTAGGTACGAGACCAGACGTGTATTGATCAATACCCATGGTTGGCTTGTACACAGACACATGTCTGGATCGAGCGTATCGTGACGTCCATCTTGAGTCTTATTGATTGGTCGTTCACAGTCCATGTATAATTGGATCTGTTTGATATTCGGATTGTCTTTGAAATCCCGTATATATGATTTGTATATGGTTGACGATTTTATTCTCTCGTGTATCCGTCACCATTGAACCTTTATTAACCTCGTTCGGAGTTACCATATCGATGGTCAACTCATTGATATCGATCCTTTATAAATCTCGTTTGGAGTTCACCCTGTCATTGGTAATCTCGTTCATTATTGATCCTTATTGATTCCATTTGGGAGTTGTCTCACCGTTGGTATTCTTGGTTATTAGTCTTTGATTGATGTTATTGGAGTTTACCGTGTCGTCGGTATTCTCAGTTGTTGATTCCTTACTATCCCTATTGGAGTATACCGTGTCGTTGGTACTTCCGGTCGTTGGTCCTTATTGATCTTGCTAGAGTTTACTATGTCGTCAGTATTCTCGGTTGTTGACCTTTATTGATCTTATTGGGGTTTATCGTACCGTTGGTATTTCTGGTTGTCGACTCTTTTGATCTTGTTAGAGTTTACCATGTCGTTGGTATTCTCGATTATTGATTCTTCATTGATCCTTACCGTGTCGTCGGTATTCTCGGTTGTCGACCTTTTATTGACCTCGTTGGGATTTTCCGTATTGCCGGTATTCCCGGTTATTGATTCTTCATTGATCTTGTTGGAGTTACCACATCATTGGTATTCTCATTCGTGGTTGATCCCTTTGTCAATCTTGTGTGGAACTATCATGTCATTGATATTTCTGGTGTGATGCATTGATTGTTTATCATTATTGATTGTGTGAGCATTCACGCTTTGTATTGATATCCGTAACTTGCCATTGTTTCGGGACAGTTGATTTGCAGATGTATCGTGTGATATCAGTTTCTATCAGTATTGGGATCTGATTGTGCGACCCAGCCGATAGAGTTAGTCTTGGCCAGATCATTCTATATTGAGATATGATAAGTTTGGGAATTTTGGTATCGTTTATGATACAGGTGGTTACTTTTGAATTCATTCATCACTTAAGGACACGGGGCGTGGGTTATGGTAAGAATTGATTTGTTATGAATCGTGACGGATTGGTAAGGTTACTACGGTGAGATTACATTGGAATTATTCTTACCTTGTAATTACATTGATATGTATTGTTTTTGTGATGTGATCGTTATCATTGTTGAGTATTATGGCTGACCCCGTCGTGGGATTTATCTTTTAGGTACTCGGAGTTCGAGCTGGTAGCGGTCGTGAAGGGATGAGCTTTCCGGTGATATTGGCTATGGCGTAGTTGTTGGGATTCGAGTGTTCTTTCTGGTTTTTATAATTCCGCTGTAAATGTAATTAATTGTGTTTTTATCCGTTGCGTGTGTGTGTGTTCTTTCAAAGGGATTTTTGACATTTTTAAACGTTTGCGAAAATGATTTTAGCCTTGTGGGTTCCAATATGGGGCCCACGGCGCTGTAATATTCCCGGTCGGTTTTGGGGGTGTTACATTTTGTGCAGTTTCTAATATCGAACTCATATTCTGTGCAATATATTTGTTGGGCTTCGGTCCAGCATCCTGCCTGCATAGGCTTAAAAATGCGCGAGGCGCGGCTTGAGTTTCGACCTGTGAGATCTGCACTAGAAAGTGGTTAAATGAATTGATTATGACTACTCATACCAACAAGATGCATCTTCTTTTCTGGTATCCATCTCATAGAAACTCCAAAGTTAAGCGTGCTTGGCCTGGAGTAGTTATGGGATGGGTGACCCCCTGGGAAGTTTCTCAGGTGCGCGTGAGTGAGGACAAAGCGCGTTAGAAAAAGACTCTTGTTGGTACAGTGGGGACAGTCTTCATCATTCTTGGGACCAACAATTGGTATCAGAGCAGGTCACGGGTGCGGATTCCTCGGAGTATCCTACAGTGGAGGATGCGAGAGTGTTGGAACTGAGAGGCAGGCATGCAGAAAATGTTGCCAGTTGGCCGGAACTAAGATGTTGGCGCGGTGGAGGTTGTCAGGTGCTGGAGGGCTATGTGATCAAATCTAGTATGCTGGAACTGAGATACTGGCGCAGCGGAAGTAAACGGAGCTGGAACAGATGCTGATGTCAAGTGTTGGAGGACTGTGTGAATGAATCCAGCCGCTAGAGGGCTGTGTGATCAAATCTAGTTCGCCGAGGTTTCCAGACTATGGGGCTGAGATGCTGGCAGGTACTGGGAGGGGGATTGTTGGGCTTCGGTCCAGCATCCTGCCTGCATAGGCTTAAAAATACGCGAGGCGCGGCTTGCGATTCGACCTGTGAGATCTGCACTAGAAAGTGGTTAAATGAATTGATTATGACTACTCATACCAACAATATGCATCTTCTTTTCTGGTATCCATCTCATAGAAACTCCAAAGTTAAGCGTGCTTGGCCTGGAGTAGTTATGGGATGGGTGACCCCCTGGGAAGTTTCTCAGGTGCGCGTGAGTGAGGACAAAGCGCGCTAGAAAAAGACTCGTGTTGGTACAGTGGGGACAGTCTTCATCATTCTTGGGACCAACAATATTCCTAATCTCTTTTGGAGATTCCATCTTAGTTGTGATTAAGCCGCCTCGTTAAAAATCTTGCTAGGAAAATCCAGTGGGATAAAACCTCAGTCGAGGAAAAGAGTATAGCATATAATTTTCTTTCAAAACAACTTTGTTGTGTCAAGATTTATTCATCCCGACAGGCGATCGACTATAAGGTCGAGCGACCAAGTCAACACCAGTCAAACTATGGCTAGCTCGCCTAATCGAAGAAACCAGACCACCATCGGGTACCTAGCGATCGACTCCCAAGGCGATCGCCCTTTGGTATCTGGCGATCGACTCTAGTGTCCGGCTAAGGACAATCGGCCTACGCCCCGAACAGAGATGATCGCCCGTCAAAGTCATCGAAGACTGGATCTCAGAACAGCACCCACGTGCAGATACACAAAGGCGCTGACAGACAAGATCTTTCGCTGACAGACAAGACCTTTGACCACAGCCTGTCACCTACCTCACCTACCGGTAGGCGCGCCGAAAGTTGTCAGTGGGACCACCCGTGAGAGCAACTCAGGATGCGTGCAGGCTCCCCATTGATCGCATAACCTGTTGCCAAGCCGGCCCATGGACTTTAAGGGAACAAGCCCATGTGCTAAAAGACGATCGCCCGATTATTATAATACAGAAAAGGCGATCGCCCGACATATCCAAGTCCTATAAATAGAGAGCCTCCTCCTACTGGAAAAAGGTTCAGAACTCATTTACTTACGTTCAGAACTCATTCACCCACGTTCCGAATTGGTTTATAACTCATTTACTTACGTTCAGAACTCATTCACCCACGTTCCGAATTGGTTCAGAACTCATTCACTTATATTCCGAATTCATTCACGGAAATATGGTAGAACACACATACCATCAAGCTCCCTGCTTTCTCGCCGGAATCCATCTCAGGACTTCTCTCTCCGAATCTCTTGTCCAGAAGACGATCGGCAGAGGCAGCAAGTCTCCACTAGACAGATTCCAAGAGATTCATAAGCCCAGGAGCCCAAGCATCCAGCTAAATACTCGCTGTGAGAGACTGTCGATCTCTCGCCACCGCGACTGTTCATCTCTTTTGTTACAAGAACTCACAGAGCATCACATCTGATTCTTACGGCAATCTACACGCCCACTAGATAAGATAACAAGAATCTTTACACTCATTGTAATTGTATTCTTACATTAGTACTTGTATCCCCGAATATTAGTATTAATAATATCTTGTGAGAGCATTCAAGCTCGGGACTAACAACCCCGGCAAATCTTGTGTTATTTATCTTTCTCACGGAAGTGCTCTTGCATTTGTATGCTATCCATCCATTCCAGCAATATCTATCTCCGGATAATATTTTGGGTAGCAACAACTGGCGCTAGAGGAAGGGGACTAACCCTCAAATTTTTATTCCTACCGTCCCGAAGAACACTCACTGTTCTCGGGGCATATACTTGAAGTGACACTCTCTGCGCTTCAAAGAAAACCTTCAGAATCATGACATCCGCCGGTACATCGAAGAAAGCCACTCTCCGAACCGCCGGACACCATATCCCGGCTCAGTCCGAACCCCAGCCGACGACAGGGGGAAGCCGCAGCAACGCGAGACTCTCGATCCCGCACCCGAGAGATGGCCCCAACCTCTCACTCGATCAGTTCCAAACCGAGGAACAGATCGAGGAGGCTATGGCCATCCTAGAGGAGCGACGGAGAGCATGCGCGTCGCCCGCGATAACTCCCTCGATCGTCCGCCGCATGGGAAAACGGAAATTCAACGGGCTACTGAGCGAGCGATCGTCAGAAAGCCCCAATTCGCGAGAAAAGGCTCTCGCACGACCGGACGGATCCATATTCAATCGCTTGGGGCGCGACCCATCCTGGCGACCGGGGCATTCAGTTTCCAACCACAAAAAGATGGCATCTGAATTCGTCACCAGGAGTTCGGCCTACCCACCTCACAGCCGAACACAGTCGCCATCGACTCCGTCCGATCGCTGAGGATCGACTCAGTGCCTCGGCACCGCTCCGAGCGCGAGCATGCGGCCAAAGCACGGCGATGGCCGCTATACAACGCCAGCTCGACGAGATGAAAGCACTCTTGGACACTGGGGCAAGCGCCAGCAAAAAGATCACCGGGCCAACCGAGCCACTCGCGGTCCACATCGAGCTCGCCCCATACAACCAACGATCGCTCCTCCCAAAACACCTCTGTATGAGGGGAGATCGGACCCCGAAACCCATCTGAGTAAATTCCAAATCTACATGACTGGGTGTGGGGCATCTGATGCAACCAAGTGCCGGATCTTCCCGTTAACATTGGGCGAGCTGGCCCATAGGTGGTACGCCTCACTACCACCACGATCAATCACCTCCTTTAAGAAACTGGCGAATGACTTCACGTCATACTTCGCCAACAAGGTCGCCAGACCAGAAGGCCCCCACCGCGTGATGAAAATCAGGCAGGGGAAAGACGAAACCGATGCAGATTACATTGACCGAGTAGACGAAATCATCCTCACCGGCGAACCCGTCAGTGACGAGCTCGCTCTCTTTTCGGTCATGGGGGGATTCTACGGTCATTCTCCCATGTTTAGACATCTCACCAAGGATATTCCCCCAACTTATGCGATCTTCCGCGCTAAGGCTGCCAACTTTCTGGCCAGGCAAAGGCTACTCACCCTCCACCTAGGCGAGGAAACGCCACCTCCTGTCCAGAAGATAGCGATCGCCAAAGTCAAGAAGGCGATCGCCAAGCCACCCGGAGATCTCAAGGCCTTCGACGACATGGAAGCCCATCTCCTCCATACGTTCAACCGAACTCCGGCACATATTTTCTATGCCATCAAGGGGCACGAAAAGCTCAAAAAGCCAAAGACGATAAGGGACCACGGTCACCTGGACAACAATCAATATTGTGCCTACCATAAGAGTCCCGGCCACAGCACCAACCAATGCCGCGACCTCCTCAAACAGCTCTGGAGATTGTTCGAGGAGGGCAAGTTGGACAGCTTATTGGCTTAGCCGAAGCCCCTACCAATCTCTATACACGATCGTCCGAGTCGAACGCAAGACAGGTTGGGTAGCTCATACGAGCCGACCCCTGGATCAAACTCGGCGACCGTCTCTACATGCTTCAACCAAGAGAAGGGGACCTCGGAAGTCTCCCCGATCTCCCTCCTTATTATTTAAGAAACTGGAGGACTCGATCGCCATCTACAGTTCACCATATAACATGATGGACTAAGGCACGAGATCGCCTCCCCCGCACAACGTACACCGTCGAAGGTCGGCATTTACATGACGATCCAAGGTGGAAGAGTGCAGCCATGGTCCTGGTGGTCGATGGAACGACTGCTTAGGCCATGAAAGGTCCCTTTGGGCCAAGATCGCCCGCCCTTCGTTTAAATACGAGGCCGGCGTAGTCTGAGGGCCCTCCAAAATTAATCAGTGGACACGATCGCTCGCCCTCAAAGGTTCATCATCTAACATGGTGAACCCGGACAATGCGACGTGCCACAACCCCCGTCTCAACGTATACCGTCGAGGTTCGCCATCTTCATGGTGGGCCGAGGTGGAAGCAGAGCTAAACAAGCCGCGGGCGTGGAGTTGAATCATCCGACGCTGCCCCGCGCAAGGACTCCTCTAGACCGAGACCGCACGCCCTTCGTTTAAATACGACGCGAGGCGCAGCCTAACAGAGGACCCTCATAATAAAGTGAGTCACGAGACACTCAATGTCTTCGCGCATCAAGACATGATCAGGGAGTCGGTCCATCGAACTCCGCGATCGTGCACGGTTCCTCAAGACGGACGACCGTCCTCGAGGATTCGACAAAGTTGAAGACCGCTCACTCAACGAATTATTTTCATCCCCTTACTTCCACTAAGTGAATAAAAACAAGGGGGAAGAGTGCGGACTACCTATACGACGACCGTCCCTATTCAACCACATACGGAGGTCGTCAATTTTCAGATGTAATGCAGTGATCGAATTTGTTGTAAAAGTTATCTTTATGAGTTTATCAATTCATTTGGAACTACCCTCGCAACGATCTCTCCTCACACATTTGTACAAAGTCAAACAAAGACTCAAAAATAACAATCATTCAAGTGATAAGTCAGAAATTCAAACGTTCATTTCATTACTTGAAAAGATCAGAGTACATAGGTCGCCCGAAGGCCTAAATGCTACAAAAGAAAGCTACGAATTACAAGGAAATAAGCTAAAACATCAAAAATGAAGTGCCTCGTGCCTCTGCCTTTCGCCATCAGCATCCGGTGCGGTCCCCCCATCTTCCGGAGCGTCGGGATGAGCAAGATTGGCCGGAGTCGGATACCAGCTCAAATCCACGCCGATGTCCGCAAGATCCAAGATCGGCAAGGATAAAGCTGAATGGAGAGGATGCTCCAACGCATACGCCTTGAAGTTCTCAGCAAGAGGCCCGACCTCCAAACCTCCCTTCTTAGCTGCTCGGATCGAGTCGGCGAACGCCATATAATAGGCGAACTCGCTGACAAACTCCAAGTTTTGAAAGGGGTCAACTTTGGTCGCCTCTACCTCTCTTTTCATCTCCGCCATCGCCTGTTGCGACCCTTGGAGCTCGGCCTCCCTAGCAGCAACCTTCCCCCTCGACTCCGCCAGCTCGTTAGTCAACCGAGCGATCGTCACCTTCTGACGATCGACCTCCTCCTCAGCAACCTTCTCTGCACGGACAGCATTCATCATCCTGTCCCGGAATCGGTCAACTGCCAAACGAGACAACTCGGTTTCCTTCTTCGCCAGCTCAAGCTCGTGGCTCGCCCGCTTGGCTGCCTCCAAAGAGTCCTTCTCCATCGCCACGATCTTATCGGCAAACTCGGCGTTCTCTTTCTGAGCCGCCTCGAGATCCGCCTGCAGGCGAATAGTGGAAGGTCGCCCCTCAAACTCCTGCGCAGCCTGGACAGCCATGGTCGCCGTCTGGAGAGAAAGGGCGAGAACAGCCTGCACCGTACTCCCCGATCGCTGACGAGCGATCGCATCCAGATTGGTCGTCCAGGCCTTCGGCAGAGCAGAAGCGGCCTTGCTGACGTATTGAGGGATGTCGCAGGACTGGCGAGGAGATCGGCTGGCTAAGAAATCCAGCACCATCGGTGGGCAGGATGGATCTGTGCGACGGATCCTATATCAATACAACAAAGTTAGCACAACTCCTACGCAATTGCAAGTTTCAACCCAAAAATGCAATCTACCTCTCAGCCCTCTCGGGGTCACGACCGAAATACGGTTTCCCTCGAGGAGTCTCAGCGTCAGCGATCGCCATCTCCCGCATAAAAGCCGCAGGGGGCGGCTCATTCTCCAGAGCGAGAACGGAGATCGGAGGCGCGGCGATCGGCATTTCATTGCCAGGGGCAGGAACCGGAGTTTCTTCAGGCCTCGGCCTCTTGCGATTCGTTCGAAGCCCCTCTCCTTCCTCAGCCACAATCAGCTCCACGCGAGGTTCCGCCTCCGGAACAATTGGCAGCGCAACAGGTGGGGCCCGAGACGACTTCTTGCGGCGAAGACGGCCTAGAACTCTAGGATTCGACATGGCGATCTCCGGCGGGGGCTCCAAAAAGCGAGGAAAACGAACCTCTACAGTTAAGACGATCGATCAACAGTTAGATACTTTCCTCAAGTAAGGCGATCGACTGGAAAGTGAAGGTCGCAGAAACTCATACCTGGTACCGAGAGATGTCTCGGGAAATGGAATAGCCGAGCCGACAACCAACGACTCTCCTTGTTGATCCGATTAGCGTCAAGGTCGTCGTCCGACAAGCTCCTTATCCGCTCCCAGACAACCAGAAAATCAAAGGGCAGCTCCTCGACCACCGGAATGTGAAAACCTGCAAAACCAAAATCAAATTAGATCAGTCCAAAACGCATACGAACGAAGGGAGAGTCTAAACCCTTACCGGGATTCCTCTCCCAAAACTCAGTAGGGATCTCCAGCTCGCCCGAAGGATTGTCGCTCGCGAAAGCCCTCCACTTGCCGGCGACCCAGAACCACTTCATCGGATCGCCCCGCGCCTTATTTGGGACTCCATGGATTACCCGACCAGATCGGCCCTGAATATGGTAACCGCCGACCGACCCTTTCTGAGCCGTCAGCTTGAACAAATGGTTCATCTCCAACGGCGATGGGAGGCGGTACAGGCGGTGACCGCCGAAAAGAGTGAGAGTGCAGATAATTTGGAGCCAGGTGTTCGGCGTCAGCTGAAGTGGCGCCACGTTCCAAGCAGCCAGCAGGTGGGAGACAGCAAAAGATAGAGGGAAGCGCAGCCCGGCCTCCATAATCGCCTCATTCACGGCGACCATACCGATCGGAGGCTGATCGGCTCGCTCATTCTCCGCCGGCGCGAACATGTCCACATCTGAAGGAACATGGAACCTCGTCCTCCAGACGGCCAGATCTTTCCTGGTCGTCGAACTCCGAATTTGGCCAAGCGACCAAAAAGATCGTTGCGCAACCCGGTACTGCGACCGTTTGGGAAGCTGATAAGGGTAGGCGACCGAGTATCCCCGGAAATCGAATCTCGGAGTCGGACCAGCCAACTTCTCCATTATCTCAGCAAAAGCCTTATAGGCCCGGCCGAAAGCGCTATGCTGCTCCCAGTAGGCCCTAATCGCCAGATCTCTCTCTATCTGCGATCGTCTATATTCAGCAGCCGCTTCCTTAGCGATGTCGGCTTCGTTAAATAAAGCCTCGATTTCAGCAGGGTCGATTCCGGCCCGAATAGCCTCAGCCGCCGTCTCCAGGTGGAAGTCGGAAGAAGGTCCTCCCCGGACAGTCGATGTCCCGGCGGCGGAACTGGTACCCACTCCATGTGATGATGACGTTCCGGCCATTCTCAAAGAAAGAAAGGAGAAAAGGATTTTTCTTACCCGAAGGTGAAATCGAACGACGATCGGCACTAAGATCTTCATAAAAATCTTCAGCAAGTCCTTCTTTCTCCAGTAAGTGCGCGTGAGGACGAAGACTGCAACACTGCGCCCTTTTATAGGATATGACAGGGACTCGTTTGCAATAAGGGAAAATCTCAGGGGTCGGACCCCAAACGTCGCATTAATTGACTCCCTCGAGACCCGCGTACGCGTCTTTTCAAGGACGCGTCAGTCGAGGAGTCATTAATGACCATTGATATCCTCCAATAGAAGCCCGACACGTGCGCGGAGACTTTTCCACGCCCATTGCCATTTCCCGCGCAGTTTAGCGGCCAACCAGGTCGTCCAAACTCAGAATATATTAGCTCAAAGATGATCGCCAGTTCAGTTAAACACAGAGTCGCTCGTCAAAAGTTCAGCGATCGCCAAGAGAACCACCTCACCCCACGTTTCCAACATAGGAGCGAGCTGGGGGGCAATTGTTGTGACAAGATTTATTCATCCCGACAGGCGATCGACTATAAGGCCGAGCGACCAAGTCAACACCAGTCAAACTATGGCTAGCTCGCCTAATCGAAGAAACCAGACCACCATCGGGTACCTAGCGATCGACTCCCAAGGCGATCGCCCTTTGGTATCTCGCGATCGACTCTAGTGTTCGGCTAAGGACAATCGGCCTACGCCTCGAACAGAGATGATCGCCCGTCAAAGTCATCGAAGACTGGATCTCAGAATAGCACCCACGTGCAGATCCACAAAGGCGCTGACAGACAAAATCTTTCGCTGACAGACAAGACCTTTGACCACAGCCTGTCACCTACCTCACCTACCGGCAGGCGCGCCGAAAGTTGTCAGTGGGACCACCCGTGACAGCAACTCAGGACGCGTGCAGGCTCCCCATTGGATCATACAGCTAGCTGCCAGCAGCAGCCGCGGACTTTAAGGGAACAAGCCCATGTGCTAAAAGACGGTCGCCCGATTATTATAATACAGAAAAGGCGATCGCCCGGCATATCCAAGTCCTATAAATAGAGAGCCTCCTCCTACTGGAAAAAGGTTCAGAACTCATTTACTTACGTTCAGAACTCATTCACCCACGTTCCGAATTGGTTCAGAACTCATTTACTTACGTTCAGAACTCATTCACCCACGTTCCGAATTGGTTCAGAACTCATTCACTTATATTCCGAATTCATTCACGGAAATACGGTAGAACACACATACCATCAAGCTCCCTGCTTTCTCGCCGGAATCCATCTCAGGACTTCTCTCTCCGAATCTCTTGTCCAGAAGACGATCGGCAGAGGCAGCAAGTCTCCACTAGACAGATTCCAAGAGATTCATAAGCCCAGGAGCCCAAGCATCCAGCTAAATACTCGCCGTGAGAGACTGTCGATCTCTCGCCACCGCGACTGTTCATCTCTTTTGTTACAAGAACTCACAGAGCATCACATCTGGTTCTTCCGGCAATCTACACGCTCACTAGCTAAGATAACAAGAATCTTTACACTCATTGTAATTGTATTCTTACATTAGTACTTGTATCCCCGAATATTAGTATTAATAATATCTCGCGAGAGCATTCAAGCCCGGGACTAACAACCCCGGCAAATCTTGTGTTATTTATCTTTCTCACGGAAGTGCTCTTGCATTTGTTTGCTATCCATCCATTCCAGCAATATCTATCTCCGGATAATATTTTGGGTAGCAACAAACTTATTTTGAGTGATTGCACACACTGATAATATGTTTAAAATCTATCCAGGAGTCATTTTTAGTAAGCTCATATGTTTCATTTTATTGTAAGGGCATATATTTCAATTTCGATAGATTTCAATATCCTCATTTCTAATATCCATATTTCACAATCATGGATTTCAATATTTTCATTTGTTTCATGGATATGCTTATTCCATTCATGGATATCTTCATTTTATTTTTATCATCATTTAATATATATATCCTCATATAATTTATTGGTTTCCTCTTTCCAATCACTGATATCCTTATTTCATTCATAGCCCTATATTATGTTTGTTATGTCTAGATTTATACGTCTCAACAGGCGATCGCCTCAGAGACCGGGCGACCGAGCCAGAGTCCATCAGCCCAGGCAGATTGGCCGACCGAAGGTCCCATGACAAGTCCCAGTGCCGAGCGATCGACACCTAAGGTGATCGTCTCTCGGTACTTGGTGATCGACCCCCTGGTGACCGGCAAATGACGACCGCCTCATGCCACGCGAAGCCATCGCCCGTCCAGTCGGCGAAGGCCGAAGCTCGAAGCAAGGACCCATGTGCAGATCCGGAAAAGGCGCCGCAAGACATGGATCGTTGACCACAGCCTGTCAGCATCTTCTCACCAACCGACAGACCCGCCGAAAGTTGTACAGTGGGACCGCCCGTGACAGCAACTCAGGACATGTGCCGGCTCCTCATTGGACCGCACAGCTGGCTGCCAGCAGCAGCCGCGGACTTTAAGGCAGACAGCCCATGTAACATAAAGACGATCGCCCCTTATTATATTACAAGAAAGACGATCGCCCGTCAGAAAAGGACATCCCAGCTCCTATAAATAGAAGGCTGGCTACACTTGGAAAACTCTCGGTCTCTCTCTCGGATTCTCGGCTATTCAACAAGTACAGAAGCTCAGCTCACAAACTTGGCTTTCTTACTCTTGGCAACAGCTATCTCTCGGCCTTTCTTCTCTCTCAGCACCTCTTACACGAAAGACGGTCGGCAGAGACGAAACACACAGAGCTTCGCTCAAGAGCTAGATAAATAGGATCTTTTACACTCATTGTAATCGTATTCTTACATTAATACTTGTATCCCCGAATATTTGTATTAATAACATCTCGCAAGAGCATTCAAGACCGGGCCTAACAAACCCGGCAAATCTTGTGTTTTTCCTTTCCCACAGACGTGCTCTCGCAATTTGTTTGTTGTCCGTCCATTCCAGCAATATTAATCTCCGGATAATATTTCGGGCAACAACAATTGGCGCTAGAAGGAGGGGCCTCTACCCTCAATTTTTATTCCTACCGTCTCGAAGAACACTCAGTGTTCTCCGGGGCATATACCTGAAGAAACACTCACTGTTCTTCAGAGAAAAGCTTTCAGAATCATGATTTCTGCCTCCACGTCGAAGAAAGCCGCTGGTTGATCTGCCAGATGCCTCATTCCGTCTCAATCTGAGCCATAGCCTATGGCAGAGGGTAGCCGCCGCGGTCCTAGACTCTCGATCCCGCCCCCGAGGGACGGCCCAAGCCTCTCGCTCGATCAGTTCCAAACTGCAGAACAGATCGAAGAGGTTATGGCCATCCTACAGGAGCGACGGAGAGCTTTCGACGTGCCGCCCGCTATAACCCCCTCGGCCATCCGCCGCGTGAGCAAACGGAAGTTCAAGGGGCTACTGACCGAGCGATCTCCAGGAGGCCCCCATTCACAAGAAGAGGCGCTCGCAAGCCGGGGCACCTCTGTTTTCAGCCGCCTAGGCAGCGACCCGACTTGACGACCGGGGCAGTCCAGCCCAGCCACGAGACGACGGAGCTCGAGTCCCTCACCAGGAGTTCGGCATATCCGACTCCCAGAAGGAAGGCCAGCCATCTGGCTCCTCCTCGCCAAAGAACCGAGGTCGGCGACCGCGGAGTCAGGAGATCGGTACACGATCGCCTCGGCTCCTGTTCCAGAAGCCGAACCACGAGCGACCATGCTACAGCAATGGCCGCGATGCAATGTCAGCTCGACGACATGAAGGCGCTCCTAGAAAGTGGGGCAGGCGCCAATAGCAAGATTGCCGTGCCGAGCGAGCCACTCGCGGTCCACATCGAGCTCGCTCCCGTGCAGCGTAGGATCGCTCCTCCCAAAACACCTCTGTACGAAGGGAGGTCGAATCCCGAGACTCACCTGAGCAAGTTCCGGATCTACATGACCAGGTGTGGGGCATCAAACGCGACCAGGTTCCGAATGTTCCCGCTAACGCTGGGCGACCTCGCCCATAGATGGTACGTCTCATTGCCACCACGATCCGTAAATTCGTTTGACCAACTGGCGAACAACTTCACAGCGTACTTTGCCGCCAAGATCGCTCGACCAGAAGGTCCCCATCGCATGATGCAGATCAGGAAAGGGCAAGAAGAGTCCGACTCAGACTACATCGACCGGGTAGATGAGATCATCCTCAACGGCGAGCCCATAAGCGACGAGATCGCCCAATACTCGGTCTTATGGGGATTCCACGGTCTTTCGCCTATGTTCAGGAACCTTACGAAGGACCTCCCCCCGACCTATGCGATCTTCCGCGCTAAAACCGCAGATTTTCTGGCCAGGCAAAGGTTACTTCTCAACCTATGAGCAACGCGATCGGCAGCCGAACGACGATCACCAGTCTTCCAGCCCGGTCGCCATTATCAAGCGACATCATCAAAACCGGAGGACTCGTTCGTCATCTACAGTTCACCATGTAACATGATGGACTAAGGCACGAGATCGCCTCCCCCGCACAACGTACACCGTCGAAGGTCGGCATCTACATGACGATCCAAGGTAGAAGAGTGCAACCATGGTCCTGGTAGTCGATGGAACCGACTGCTTCGGCCATGCAAGGTCCCTTTGGGCCATGATCGCCCGCCCTTCGTTTAAATACGAGGCTGGCGTAGTCTGGGGGCCTTCCAAAACTAATTAGTGGACACGCTCGCCCGCCCTCAAAGGTTCATCATCTAACTTGGTAAGCCCGGACAATGCGACGTGTCCCTACCCCCGTCTCAACGTACACCGTCGAGGGTCGCCATCTCCATGGCGGGCCGAGGTGGAAGCAGAGCTAACAAGCCGCGGAAGTGGAGTTGATTAATCCGACGACACCCCGCGCAAGGACTCCTCTAGACCAAGACCGCTCGCCCTTCGTTTAAATACGAGGCGAGGCGCAGCCTAACAGAGGACCCTCACAATAAAATGAGTCACGAGACAGACAATGTCGCTCGCGCATAAGACACGGTCATGGAGTCGGTCCATCGAACTCCGCGACTGTGCACGATTCCTCAATGACGAAACAATCAGCTTTCTACGAGGGATCTGCCAAAATTGTTTATTGCAGGTACAAGACCGAAGATATCTAGCCAATCGAACAGATCGCCCAAGTCCGAAACCAAAGTCCACTCAGCGGATCGCCCGTCTTCATCCTACACGATCGCCAGCAAGAACCACCTCGCCCCATGTCTTCAACATCGGAGCAAGCTGGGGGGCAATTGTTATGTCGAGATTTATACGTCTCAACAGGCGATCGCCTCAGAGACCGGGCGACCGAGCCAGAGTCCATCAGCCCAGGCAGATTGGCCGACCGAAGGTCCCAGGACAAGTCCCGGTGCCGAGCGATCGACACCTAAGGCGATCGTCTCTCGGTACTTGGCGATCGACCCCCAAGTGACCGGCAAATGACGACCGCCTCATGCCACGCGAAGCCATCGCCCGTCCAGTCGGCGAAGGCCGAAGATCGAAGAAAGGACCCATGTGCAGATCCGGAAAAGGCGCCGCAAGACATGGATCGTTGACCACAGCCTGTCAGCATCTTCTCACCAACCGACAGACCCGCCGAAAGTTGTACAGTGGGACCGCGTGGCGACCTTTCGGGGCGCATGGCGGTTTCTCATTGAACCGCCTGGTGTTGCCCGATGGCGCGAACTTTAAGGCATATAGCCCATGTGACATAAAGACGATCGCCCCTTATTATATTACAAGAAAGGCGATCGCCCGTCAGAAAATAACATCCCAGCTCCTATAAATAGAAGACTGTCTACACTTGGAAAACTCTCAGTCTCTCTCTCGGATTCTCGGCTATTCAACAAGTACAGAAGCTCAGCTCACAAACTTGGCTTTCTTACTCTTGGCAACAGCTATCTCTCGGCCTTTCTTCTCTCTCAGCACCTCTTACACGAAAGACGGTCGGCAGAGATGAAACACGCAGAGCTTCGCTCAAGAGCTAGATAAATAGGATCTTTTACACTCATTGTAATCGTATTCTTACATTAATACTTGTATCCCCGAATATTTGTATTAATAATATCTCGCGAGAGCATTCAAGTCCGGGCCTAACAAACCCGGAAAATCTTGTGTTTTTACTTTCCCACGGACGTGCTCTCGCAATTTGTTTGTTGTCCGTCCATTCCAGCAATATTAATCTCCGGATAATATTTCGGGCAACAACAATGTCGACACATTTCAACATTTATTTTCCCGTAGCAATATAACTTGCCGAGATATCTCATTATCAATCATCCATTGGGATTACACATTGTGGTTATGTCTATATACTTCTCAGAAGTATATGCCTCTTTTTATCATTTGCTTTGATTCATATTCGAGGAATTATTATGTATTTATCAAAGCAGTTGTAGTTGGTACTAAAGATTAATTATCTATCATGCATCTTTGAACTTCAAGTTCATTTCAGTTGTGAGGATATAGTTTGATGCATGTCACATATTTCCAGCTACTTATACTCCCCCACATTCTAAGAGATTTCTTGAGCACCAAACTCATATGTCATCATCTCAGTATTCATCTTCAGTCATGAGAGTTTATATATATTATGTTCTCGATATTGGCTAGAGGACTTCGAATAGTATGCCAATTAATATCCCACTTGTATGCGCATATTTGATCCTTTCTGTTATCTATTCAAGTTTATTTGGGATATATTACTAGCTTAATATGATCTGGAATATATGCTCAAACCATGAGCAAATCATCTCGTAAATTTTCGATTACGAGTCACATACACGTGTGACTATCTAGTGGATCCATAATATCTAGTGATTCAAATATAGGGGGAGTGAGCCCATACCCCCCTTAATATATTCTTAATTTATTAGGAATTCATTCCTAATATTGGCTAGTAGTGATATTATTTATCGAGAACAAATATTTGAAGATATGATGTGTCTATATCATCATATAGATATCTTTCGGTGCCATTATTGCAAATCATTATCAACATGGAGTCGCCGCCCCCACATGTCATATTAATGTTCATTATTCAAATATAGAGTCGTAATTCATATGCTTCACGATATGAACTATTCAAACACTGAGTCAAATCTCATACACGTAATTCCAATCTATAAATAGATTATCATTGTATTCACAATCACCATACCGAGGGTTTGATTATAATAATGGATTCAATGCTTTCGAATATTACCCATCTCTTTCAGTGAATATCATAAAAAGAATTTATCGAGCTCGACTCGAAATATTAAGGGTGCTAATGAGAAAAGACATCTCATAAGATATTCGATGGTTGATCGAAGCACAGGTTTGATTATCTGGCGAATTTTCAAATTCATTTAAGTACATGTCAGGTACAGGCAGAAGTAGTTTTGCAAAAAAATGGATAGCAAAAAGATTAGGTGGGTGCTATAAATGTGCTCGGTGAACATGTGACACAAGATGCAAATCTGTGGGTTTGTATCCAAAAATCAAGAAGATAAATTCACATTTATCAAGGATGGATTGAGTAAGGAATCTATGGATCATGATATTCAACAGATTCTTGATACACATCCCAGTGGATACGTTTATCGTGAACTATTGGCTCTGTGGACACAATTTAAGGTTGAATTGAGACGCTATAGACTATAGTCATGAAAAATTAGTCTTAAAAGACCGAGTTTGTAATTCCGTTCCGTCAGGTTGGTCTAAGGTAAATAGCAAAATAATGCAAGTTGATGAATATTATTTTTCAATATTTAAATTTCTCAACTGCCGATCGATAACGTCATTTTTATTGAAAAATATAATATCATATCATTCGTTTTCTTCTGCAATTTTGTCAAAAAAAAAAAATAATAAAAGTAGTGACTTATATGCTGCTCATTTTTCAATGAAAATAGTGAAGTCATTTATCTTCTAGTAAGAAGTCTGCTCTCTAAATTTGGGATCTATAAAACAGAAAATGTATAGCTCATAAAGTATTTTGAAATCTAGTGTAGAGAGATGGAGTTCCCAGAATCCTCATGTAGATCTCATTCAATTAAAACTATATGTATTTTAGGTGGATCCAAACTGATAGGTCATACCCAGCATATAGATATGTCATATCAATTCGTAAAGAATTAGTAAAGCACAAAATCGATATATTGTATGGTGGGAGTAATCATAGATTTTTGGTTATCTTTCAGAGACTGCACAAAATGGGAGAATAAGAGTAGCAAGTGCCTTACACTTTCCCACAGTTAGAACCAGTAGTATAGGAGGTTCAATTGTTGATGCTTCAAGCACAGTCTTTGCATGATAGTTTGATGTATATGGTGAATAATAGTGATGCCTTTATTGTTCTTCCAGATGGCTATGACACACTCAATGAGATATTCAATATCACGCCATGGGCTGAGCGGGACTTTCACACCAAACCTATAGGTTTGTTGATACTAATAATTTCTTTAGCAATTTGCTTGCCTTTTTGGATCAAGGAGTAGATCACAAATTTATCTCTTAGCCATCAGGAGCCCTCCGATTTCTCTTTAGGAGGATTCGTCGACCTGGGGACCTTCTCCTTTGCCGGTTCAGCAGGCTTGGAAGCAACGGACTGACAGGTCCGCATGAAGCGATCTACGAAGAATAATACAATGGGTCAATAAGATAACTGAAAAACAAAATAATAAAAATTATGAGCTGTGTACTTTTGTTAAATATCGATTTACTATCTAAATATGATATAAGAAAGGACCAAGATCCTCTGCAGTGCAGCACGGTGCTGTGCTGCACTGCACCGTGCGATTCGACACGCACACACACACACGTGCGGGTGTGTGTAATCTAACGGCTGGGATGCAGCACAGCACGGTGCTGTGCTGCAGAGGATCTCAGTCCTATAAGAAATTGGAAAGAACTTCCTACAGAGAGGTATAAAACTGAAAAATATTATTGTTAGATGGTCCGGTACAAATTTTTATCTAGGAATATTGATCTGTGTTCACTTAAATATAACAATATTCTTTTGGCTCTAAGTTTAAAAATAAATCTTTTTATATTCAAATAATTTGATCCCACATCCGAGTCACCTATTTATATTTGACTCACCTATTTTATGTGACTTAAATATAATTAGGTGAATCGAATAGGTGACTCGGATATAATTAGGTTACTTGAATATGTGGGTGGAACAGATGTAAATTAGGTGAATCGAATGTAATTAAGTGACTGTGACTTTAATGCAATTCAGCGGACTTGAATGTATATTATGTGACTTGGATGTAACTAGATGATCTGAATAAGTGACTCAGATACAATTTAGATGACTTGAACAGTCTAAATCACTGGTTCAACATCTCTTCTGTTAGAGCAGCGTTAATCGAGAGTGCAGTTGCCAAAGTCCGCTTTGGTAAGTCTCATGTGAATTAAGTCATGGGCTCAGGTATGGTTTTGAGCTTTTTCATATCATATGCTTCTTTGTATATATCACTCAATATTTTACTGTGCACTAAGTTGTGAGTCTTCACGGAAACAGTCTACCTACCATAAAAAGTAGGGGCATGATATGCGTACATCTTACCCTCCTCAGACTCTGAAATAAACGTGATATAATGGTAATGTTTAATTTGGTTTGGCACGTTTCAACCTATGTATATATAAAATCAACAAGAACACTGTTCCGGTCAAAAATATAATATACTGACTTTTACTATGATAGTCTAGTTTTTTCACCTCGTTCCAGAAGTAGCGGATAGGAATGAGTAAAAATGCATCGAGAGCATTGATTTTACTCTGGAAAGTTTTATAGATAAGACTGTAATTCCATATTCTCTTTAAAATATTGCTACAATTTCAACATCAAACAGAAAAATAAAAATATTAAATCTTTTTTTTTTCGAGCATCAGAAGATTAAATCTTATTATCACCTAAATATATATCGAAGATGGATCAAATGGGAAAGGTTTATTGAGTAAGAAATAAGAATAAATTTGTATCATTGATTTTTATGTGATTTATGGTATAGATTAAATTATGCATAAAAAGATATGCACTTCATGCAATAAAATGTCAACTATACATTATATGTATCAAAATATCGATGCATTAAAGCAATGCATTCAAGCATAAGTTTTCATGTGAATAGATTTTGGTCATCCATTTAGTTAAGATCTATGTAACAAATTTATTCTTATTTATTAACTTAAAACTCATTCTCAACAAAACTATATATATATATATATGATAGGACGACAAATGTATGCTTTCTAAAAACCCGATTTAAAGAAGCTCAATATAAACCGGCATACCAATCTCTGGATAAAGGAGGGGAAGAAAATTATCAAATTGGTCCCGTATGTGGGACCAATTGGCCAAAAAAACCCATCTGTCACCGACGGACCAAAAAACCCCCACATCTCCCCCTTACTTTAGCCAATTTAGTCTCCCGTCGCCGGTCAGAGTATTTTCCGGCCACCGGAGCTGACGTGGACGACACGTAGCTGACACGTGGCAAAAAAAATATAAAAACCTAAATAATATAAAAAAATCTAAAAAAAATAAAAAATCTGGAATATTAAAAAACCTAAATTTTAAAAAAATTTAAAAAATAAAAAATTTAAAATCTAAAAAAAAATATAAACAATATAAAATCTAAAAAAATTTAAAAAAATATATAAAAACCTAAATAATATAAAAAATCTAATAAAAATTAATTTTTAATTTAATTTAATAATAGAACCTTAGGTAATTATTTTTAATTCTGAAATATTAATATAAATATATTAGAATTATTTATTTATTTTTTAATTTTATAATTCTGAAAAGATTCTGAAAAAGATCATATTGATAATTTTCTCATTTTTTTCAAAATTTTTTCAGAATTATAAAATTTAAAAAAATATAATTTTTTTTTTAAAAATTAAAAAGATTAAAAAGATTTTTTTTTCAGAATTATAAGATTAATCTTTTGAATTAAAAAGTTTTTTTTTTGAAAAAAATCTTTTCAGAATTATAAAATTAAAAATAAAATAAAAAATTCTAATATATCTATATTAATATTTCAAAATTAAAAATAATTACCTAAGGTTCTAATTTTTTTTAAATTTTTTTACGATTTTTCAGATTCTTTAAATTTTTTTAGATTTTTTAAATTTTTTTAATTTTTTTATATTATTTAGGTTTTTATATTTTTTAAATTTTTTTAGATTTTAAATATTTTATTTTATTTTTAAATTTTTTAAATTTAGATTTTTTAATATTCCAGATTTTTTAATTTTTTTTAGCTTTTTTTATATTATTTAGGTTTTTATATTTTTTTTGCCACGTGTCAGCCACATGTCGTCCACGTCAGCTCCGGTGGCCGGAAAATACTCCGGCCAGTGACAGAGGACTAAATTGGCTAAAGTAGGGGGAGATGTGTGTAATATCTGGAATTTCCACTACTGTTGTTTAAGATTATTTTATCCGAGTTATGTTGTACAGCGTGGAATCTGTACAGTATGGGTAAAATAATTGAAGGACCAAGACATCTGTATTGGTATAATTGTCGTACTTGGTCGACAATTGGATGTAAGAAGTATATGTATTCAGTATGCCGTATGTTCGTATTCTGTATGTTGAGACGATTGGACAAGAATAGCTGAAAATGGCTAAGTGTAACATTTTTAGCGCACGCTAATAATCAGGAGTAGCGCACGCTATCATGCAGGTTTAGCGCACGCTACGGATATAAGATAACGCACGCTAATGCAGTCAGATCGGAAGGAATCTGCGTGTGGACCAGGCCACTTTCGGCGCACGTTATGATAAGTCAACGGATGTTGTAATGTAGTGTTAGCGCACGCTAATGCATGTTGATTAGCGCACGCTAACTGTATATCGGACAAAAAGGAATCTTATTCTCGTCAGCACTTTCGGCGTGTGGACCAGTCTTCGGAGCATACAGACAAACGAGTCAACTATGAGTAGCGCACGCTAAGGTAAGACACTTGCGTACGCTAAATAGAGGCATTTACGTACGCTATTGCATGGGCATTGCGTCGTAAATCACTTCATGCGATAAGGCGATTGCCTGCGGGTGCGATAGCGCACGCTAACAAAGGTCAGTTAGCGCACGCTAAGGCCGTAGTGCACGCTAAACATAAGGTTTAGCGCACGCTAGTAATGTATTCTATATAAGGGACAAACGGGTATTATGAAGCATTTCGTCCTTTCTTTCACCTTCAGACGATAGAGAGAGGTCTTAGAGAGAAGTTGAGGTCCCAAACACTTGAGTTGATCATTCCTAACAACATTTGAAACTTGGAAGTGATTGAAAACGGATTCAACCTTGGGATTCAATCCATTCCTTCAAAGAGGTAATTACTCTTCATCTTTGGATTTCGTTTTGGATTGAATGTTGATGTTCTTGAGTTGATGATTATTACATAAACAAGTTGATAAGCATGATTATGAGATGGATTACCGGATTATGATGATGTTATTGTTGACATGAAGATATTGATATGATTCTTGTGGTTTGAATAGTGTTGTTCGTTTTCTTGAGATAAGTGGATTAATCCTTCTCTAAGTTTCGGATGTTGATGTTATTTTCGATGATTACTCCTGTAATGATAGATTATGAAAGTGTTGTTACGTTCTTAATGTTTCATGACGTTGATATTGAGGAAGATGATATATGGATATAGAACTTGGATTATAAGTTGGATGATTGTTTATATGTTAAAGGATATCGGATTTCGTTGTTTTGATAGCTTTGAACATGATTCGAATCACTTGGTGTTCTTGAAATCGCCATAAGTTGATCGGTATCGAAAAACATGCATCATGCGGCATTAGCGCACGCTCTTCGTTCTTGCTAGCGCGCTAACGGGAGAAACTTAGCGCACGCTACGTTAGGTGATTAACGTGCGCTAAGAAGGCAGAAAGTGCAGTATTTTCGTGTTGTGGTTGTAAATTCGTGCTGGTTTGAGTAGGATTGATCCGACTAGTGTTTAATCGAGATATTGTCGAGCCGTTGGGTTTGTAAATTGGTTTTATCGATTGTTAATTGTTGTCGAACTTGTTGTCTATCGATTACTGTAATAGGTTGAGAATATTGATCAGTAATTACAACCGTGTGTTGCCGTCGAGCTCGAGAATGTTCGTTGATTGCTTTGGTCGGGACCGAGGAACTTGTAGATGATGGCAATGGATTTGGTAACAGCTTCCTCGTCATTGTATCGGTATCGAAGTAAGTTATTACTTACTCAGTTTATAGTATTTAATGAATGGTTTCCGTTTCATTCGTTTATAATTCGTATAACAATGTTTATAATCGTAATCACAGGAGACTTGAGATTATAAATCATATTCGAGTTTTGGGAATCTAAATCATAATGTATATGATTTGCTTTTGTTATTGGTATAATTGTATATCGAGGATATATCGTGATAAAAACGGAGATATGAATTATCTGCAATCCGTGATACTTTGGACCGTCAGTATTGAGGATAATGGTTCGTGATGGTTTAGGCATTGAGATCATTCTTGAAGGACTCGGGCAAGTACTCTAATCATTTTTATCATTTGAGTCGATCATGTTGTGATACATTCGTGTATCGTTGTTGTCATGCATTTGTGCATTGTTGTTGTCGTGTATTGTGCCTTTGTTGTTTTGTGCGGTTGTGCATTGTTGTCATATGTCCACCATGCGTTGGTCGATGGGATCATCATGGGAATCTATAGCCGTGTCTTGCTGGATCGGACGAGTAATGCCACCATGCGTTGGTCGATGGGATCATCATGGGAATCTATATTTGTGTCTTACTGGATCGTTGGATTACCATATGTTGTTGTTATTGTGCATATGTATATTATGGGTGGCCATAAGTATACATTGTCGTTATTGTTGTGATCATATTGACGTTGTCATATGAGTATGCATTTGTAGGTCTTGTGTTAGGACCATGTCCGTATGTTGTGTTGATCGATCTCGGATTAGGCGACGTGATGGTAATGATATTTCGTATCTTGAGGTATGTTCCGTATTTCCTTGGTACTTGTCTTTGATGGACAATCGATTATCGTATTGGAATTGTCGATGTTATCCGATGGATTGAATTGGCCAGAGTTGGTATAATTTCCGTATTGCGAGTTATGATAATGTTTTGAGAACCTTGAGTATTGTTGAGATACCGTACAGATATTTTGGTATTATTTTAATGTGTTGTTAAGGATACGAATCGTGGATTCTCGTAAAAATTCTGACGGTAAGATTACATTGGTCGTATTCTTACTTAGTATTTCCATTGATATGTAATTATTGATGAGATGTGATGGTTATCATTGTTGGATATTATGGCTGACCCCGTCGTGGGCTTTCTTTTTAGGTTCTTGGATTATCAAGCTTGTAGCGGTCGTGGAGAGATGAACTTCCCGGAGGATACTGGCAAGGGCATGTATTTGTGTTTTGAGTTTCTGATCAGTTGTTGTATTCCGCTGCTAGAGTATTTTAATTGTTTGTCTTTATCCGCTGCATGAGTATTTTTAAATGACCTTTTTGGTATCTGGTAACTTAGGTTACTTTGGCAATCATTTTCTAAATCTATTCTGTCGGTACGTGTAAGCGATAGCTTAACGTATGTGTTTTTAAACTGTTGAGTTTTGGCATTTTGGGCCTTGTGGTTTCAAATGAGTTTTTACGACGGTTTGATAAATGAGTTTTATAAATCTTCGAATGTTTTTAATAGATAATACCGTCGTTAGCCTCTTGGGCATTTGTAAATGTTTGCGAAAATTTCCTTCTGCCTTGTGGGTTCCATCTCGGGGCCCACGGCGCTGTAATATTCCCGTTCGGATCTGGGGGGTGTTACAGAATATGGTATCAGAGCTTAGGTTGAGAAAACCTAGGCATTTGGGCCGAGTTGGGTCGTGTTTTTGTTGCGTCATTCGAGTTGTCGATTGACAAATATTGGAGCCGTGAGTTTTGTTGTTCACTCGGGCTTATGCGTTGTGCGATTTGCCAGTGTAGTACTGGTCTTGTTATAAACTTTTCCAAATAGTATTAACGTGTTTCTTCAGATAGAGCTGTGTTGTTTTCTCGAGTTGAACTGATTTTGCAAAAAGTGTGTTTTGAAAATATCTGTGTCGAGTATTTTCTTGAGTCGAGACATGTGCCAGTATCACGGGGAATCGTCGGCTTCACGATCTGTAAGTATTAGATTTTGAATTGCATTGAGATTTATTGTCGTTCTAAGTTGATATGTTACGAGGTTCGAAAGATATTATGCGTTACAGTATAAGATGACGAGTTGGGGCGGGATTGGTGATCTTGAGAAGTTATGATTTTGGAAATCAATATGTCGATTAAGTTTTGGAAAAGAGTTTTGCATTTGAAAGAAATATTGTGGATTGTTCAGAGAACATGTAATCATGTTAGTTCATCTTGAGATATATGAAGCTTTTTGAGCATTTGAAAATGATACTTTTCAAAATGAATGTTTCTGAGATGTTTTACCGTAAGCGATTTTGGGCGAGACCTAATAGATTTTGAAATTGTTTTATAACTCGGGACTTGGGGTCCGAAAAGAGTTTCCTACTTTTTAAACTTCTTGTAATGCGGAGCGAGATACGGGTGAGACCCTAATATTTCAAAAGACTTTTCGTTTTCTTAAAAACTCCGAGACTTGTAAAACACATTATCAATTGTTTATCTATGTCGTTCTGCCTTTCGGGGTTACGGATTACTTGTTCAAAAGAAACTTCTCGAAGTCTTTATTGTGTTGATTTGTTTCAATGCATTGTCATAGCATAATTGAGGTGATCCAGATGGAAAATGATTGACATTGCGAGTCATATGTGGAAAAGGAGTTTTTGTCGAAGTTTATACATTGAGATTTTGGATTCTATCGTGTAGTTTTACGATGGAATATCGGTGGGATTTGTGAGCGGATTGGTATATAGAGTACGGATGTGGTCAATCATTTGCATAGTTTTCATTTTAAAACTACGAAATCGTGTGGATTCGAAGGAAATTGTTATCAAATACTTGGCACCGTGAGCAGTTTATTTTTATAGAATTGATTTGTTTGTCTAACCAAAATTAATGTTTTGAGAATTGAAATTTATGAAAGAACTTTCAAAATTTGTCTCCTTGACAAGATTATATGATTTCAAAGCTGGTTTTGAAAATGTGATTGATGTACATACGCATTTAATGCATAATGCATATCGAGGAGAACATCTGAATGAGATTCACGAACTTGATAAGACATCGTATGGTACGAGGAAAGAGATTCGAACTTTAGTATGGCAGTTTGATTATCCGGTGATGATCGGTTGAGTTATCGGATAAGAGAAATATGTTGCGTGTTGTAGATTCATGCACATAATATTATTTTGGAAACTTGGGACATTGTGAAACCGGAACATATGTGCTATGTGATTCCATTGGTGCAGTAGTAGCGCAATTTTAACATAGTGATCTTTGATTGATTTCTTTGTAAGTGTAAATTTGGGGATGGTGACCCCATGCTGGTTGTTTTGGATATTGAGTGGTCGTTCCCACTCCTTGTATGAATTGGTATGTTCGTTGATTTGCGATTTGTTGTTCGTATGCCTAGGGGAATGTTCACCAGTCGGTTGTGTTTCGTTGAGATCCACTGTATGTGATTGGTGTGTCGTTTTGAGAACTCTATATCGGTTTCCGTGGTTATGTGTTGACCGTGTTGGAGTTTATCATGGTGATGATATTCTCGATTGCGTTTCGACCTTTGGATTGGTCATATTAGAGTTCATCATGTCAATGATATTCTCGATTAATTTATGAGTTGATCATTGCTGGTGATCATCGGCGTTGATTTTGTGTTGATATTTCGGGATTCGTTGCCATTGTGTTGGGCGGTTGTTTCACGGATGTATCGTGTATTATTGATTTGTATCAGGATTTGGACTTGATTGTGTAATCAAGCAGACAGGATTTGAAACGGATAGATTATTTCTTCCGAAGATGTTATATTTTTGTTGAGATCCATGGAATTGTGATCGTAAGCGTGTTGAAGCTTTACAGTGAAGTCACTTGCTAGCATCTCAGGAGAGCGTCGACTTGGTGCATATGTAAGTATGCTATTTTGGTTATTCGGTAATAATGATGATTGATCGTTGTCGTGATGGTTTCGGGATATTTTGGTTGAACGATTTGTTTGTTTTTATGACGGATTGCAAGTTTCGAGGACGAAACTTATTTTAAGTGGTGTAGTATGTAATATCTGGAATTTCCACTACTGTTGTTTAAGATTATTTTATCCGAGTTATGTTGTACAGCGTGGAATGCATGCAGTATGGGTAAAATAATTGAAGGACCAAGACATCTGTATTGGTATAATTGTCGTACTTGGTCGACAATTGGATGTAAGAAGTATATGTATTCAGTATGACGTATGTTCGTATTCTGTATGTTGAGACGATTGGACAAGAATAGCTGAAAATGGCTAAGTGTAACATTATTAGCGCACGCTAATAATCAGGAGTAGCGCACGCTATCGTGCAGGTTTAGCGCCGCGCTACGGATATAAGATAACGCACGCTAATGCGATCGGATCGGAAGGAATCTGCGTGTGGACCGAGCCACTTTCGCGCACGTTATGATAAGTCAACGGATGTTGTAATGTAGTGTTAGCGCACGCTAATGCATGTTGATTAGCGCACGCTAATGTATATCGGACAAAGGAATCTTATCCTCGTCGGCACTTTCGGCGTGTGGACCGATCTTGAGCATACGAGACAAACGAGTCAACTATGAGTAGCGCACGCTAAGGTAAGACACTTGCGTACGCTAAATAGAGGCATTTACGTACGCTATTGCATGGGCATTGCATACGTAAATCACTTCATGCAAGAAGACGATTGCCTGCAGGCTGCGATAGCGCACGCTAACAAAGGTCAGTTAGCGCACGCTAAGGCCGTAGTGCACGCTAAACATAAGGTTTAGCGCACGCTAGTAATGTATTCTATATAAGGGACAAACGGGTATTATGAAGCATTTCGTCCTTTCTTTCACCTTCATACGATAGAGAGAGGTCTTAGAGAGAAGTTGAGGTCCCAAACACTTGAGTTGATCATTCCTAACAACATTTGAAACTTGGAAGTGATTGAAAACGGATTCAACCTTGGGATTCAATCCATTCCTTCAAAGAGGTAATTACTCTTCATCTTTGGATTTCGTTTTGGATTGAATGTTGATGTTCTTGAGTTGATGATTATTACATTAACAAGTTGATAAGCATGATTATGAGATGGATTACCGGATTATGATGATGTTATTGTTGACATGAAGATATTGATATGATTCTTGTGGTTTGAATAGTGTTGTTCGTTTTCTTGAGATAAGTGGATTAATCCTTCTCCTAAGTTTCGGATGTTGATGTTATTTTCGATGATTACTCCCTGTAATGATAGATTATGAAAGTGTTGTTACGTTCTTAATGTTTCATGACGTTGATATTGAGGAAGATGATATATGGATATAGAACTTGGATTATAAGTTGGATGATTGTTTATATGTTAAAGGATATCGGATTTCGTTGTTTTGATAGCTTTGAACATGATTCAGAATCACTTAGTGTTCTTGAAATCGCCATAAGTTGATCGGTATCGAAAAACATGCATCATGCGGCATTAGCGCACGCTTCGTTTCTTGCTAGCGCGCTAACGGGAGAAACTTAGCGCACGCTACGTTAGGTGATTAACGTGCGCTAAGAAGGCGAAAGTGCAGTATTTTCGTGTTGTGGTTGTAAATTCGTGCTGGTTTGAGTAGGATTGATCCGACTAGTGTTTAATCGAGATATTGTCGAGCCGTTGGGTTTGTAAATTGGTTTTATCGATTGTTAATTGTTGTCGAACTTGTTCTCTATCGATTACTGTAATAGGTTGAGAATATTGATCAGTAATTACAACCGTGTGTTGCGGTCGAGCTCGAGAATGTTCGTTGATTGCTTTGGTCGGGACCGAGGAACTTGTAGATGATGGCAATGGATTTGGTAACAGCTTCCTCGTCATTGTATCGGTATCGAGTAAGTTATTACTTACTCAGTTTATAGTATTTAATGAATGGTTTCCGTTTCATTCGTTTATAATTCGTATAACAATGTTTATAATCGTAATCACAGGAGACTTGAGATTATAAATCATATTCGAGTTTTGGGAATCTAAATCATAATGTATATGATTTGCTTTTGTTATTGGTATAATTGTATATCGAGGATATATCGTGATAAAAACGGAGATATGAATTATCTGCAATCCGTGATACTTTGGACCGTCGAGTATTGAGGATAATGGTTCGTGATGGTTTAGGCATTGAGATCATTCTTGAAGGACTCGGGGCAAGTACTCTAATCATTTTTATCATTTGAGTCGATCATGTTGTGATACATTCGTGTATCGTTGTTGTCATGCATTTGTGCATTGTTGTTGTCGTGTATTGTGCACTGTTGTTTTGTGCAGTTGTGCATTGTTGTCATATGTCCACCATGCGTTGGTCAAGCGGGATCATCATGGGAATCTATAGGTGTGTCTTATTTGGATTCTTTGGACAAGTAATGCCACCATGCGTTGGTCCGATGGGATCATCATGGGAATCTATAGCTGTGTGCGCTGGATCGTTGGATTACCATATGTTGTTGTTATTGTGCATATGTATATTATGGGTGGCCATAAGTATACATTGTCGTTATTGTTGTGATCATATTGACGTTGTCATATGAGTATGCATTTGTAGGTCTTGTGTTAGGACCATGTCCGTATGTTGTGTTGATTTGATCTCGGATTAGGTAGCGTGATGGTAATGGTATTTCGTATCTTGAGGTTTGTTGCGTAGTTCCTTGGTTCTTGTCTTTGTTGGACAATCGATTATCGTAAGGGTATTGTCGATGTTATCGATGGATTGAATTGGCGAGTTGGTATAATTTCCGTATTGCGAGTTATGATAATGTTTTGAGAACCTTGAGTATTGTTGAGATACCGTATGGATATTTTGGTATTATTTTAATGTGTTGTTAAGGA
Source organism: Orobanche coerulescens (assembly GCA_033398695.1). NCBI lineage: Eukaryota > Viridiplantae > Streptophyta > Magnoliopsida > Lamiales > Orobanchaceae > Orobanche > Orobanche coerulescens. The sequence goes on along the minus strand of CM065818.1, from coordinate 11,443,445 downwards.
TACGAATCGTGGATTCTCGTAAAGTTCTGACAGTAAGATTACATTGGTCGTATTCTTACTTAGTATTTCCATTGATATGTAATTATTGATGAGATGTGATGGTTATCATTGTTGGATATTATGGTGACCCGTCGTGGGCTTTCTTTTTAGGTTCTTGGATTATCAAGCTTGTAGCGGTCGTGGAGAGATGAACTTCCCGGAGGATCTTGGCAAGGGCATGTATTTGTGTTTTGAGTTTCGATCGGTTGTTGTATTCATTTGCTAGAGTATTTTAATTGTTTGTCTTTATCCATTTGCATGAGTATTTTTAAATGACCTTTTTGGTATCGGTAACTTAGGTTACTTTGGCAATCATTTTCTAAATCTATTGCAGCCGGTGCGTGTAGCGATAGCTTAACGTATGTGTTTTTAAACTGTTGAGTTTTGGCATTTTGGGCCTTGTGGTTTCAAATGAGTTTTTACGACGGTTTGATAAATGAGTTTTATAAATCTTCGAATGTTTTTAATAGATAATACCGTCGTTAGCCTCTTGGGCATTTGTAAATGTTTGCGAAAATTTCCTTCTGCCTTGTGGGTTCCATCTCGGGGCCCACGGCGCTGTAATATTCCCGTTCGGATCTGGGGGGTGTTACAGAATATGGTATCAGAGCTTAGGTTGAGAAAACCTAGGCATTTGGGCCGAGTTGGGTCGTGTTTTTGTTGCGTCATTCGAGTTGTCGATTGACAAATATTGGAGCCGTGAGTTTTGTTGTTCACTCGGGCTTATGCGTTGTGCGATTTGCCAGTGTAGTACTGGTCTTGTTATAAACTTTTCCAAATAGTATTAACGTGTTTCTTCAGATAGAGCTGTGTTGTTTTCTCGAGTTGAACTGATTTTGCAAAAAGTGTGTTTTGAAAATATCTGTGTCGAGTATTTTCTTGAGTCGAGACATGTGCCAGTATCACGGGGAATCGTCGGCTTCACGATCTGTAAGTATTAGATTTTTGAATTGCATTGAGATTTATTGTCGTTCTAAGTTGATATGTTCTGAGGTTCAGAAAGATATTATGCGTTACAGTATAAGATGACAGAGTTGGGGCAGGATTGGTGATCTTGAGAAGTTATGATTTTGGAAATCAATATGTCGATTAAGTTTTGGAAAAGAGTTTTGCATTTGAAAGAAATATTGTGGATTGTTCAGGAGAACATGTAATCATGTTAGTTCATCTTGAGATATATGAACTGTTTTTGAGCATTTGAAAATAATACTTTTCAAAATGAATGTTTTACAGATGTTTTACCGTAAACGATTTTTGGGCCGAGACCTAATAGATTTTTGAAATTGTTTTATAACTCAGGACTTGGGGTCCGAAAAAGAGTTTCCTACTTTTTAAACTTCTTGTAATGCGGAACGAGATACGGGCTGAGACCCTAATATTTCAAAAGACTTTTGTTTTCTTAAAAACTCCGAGACTTGTAAAACACATTATCAATTGTTTATCTATGTCGTTCACGCCTTTCGGGGTTACGGATTACTTGTTCAAAAGAAACTTCTCGGGAAGTCTTTATTTGTGTTGATTTGTTTCAATGCATTGTCATAGCATAATTGAGGTGATCCAGATGGAAAATGATTGACATTGCGAGTCATATGTGGAAAAGGAGTTTTTGTCGAAGTTTATACATTGAGATTTTGGATTCTATCGTGTAGTTTTACGATGGAATATCGGTAGGATTTGTGAGCCGGATTGGTATATAGAGTACGGATGTGGTCAATCATTTGCATAGTTTTCATTTTAAAACTACGAAATCGTGTGGATTCGAAGGAAATTGTTATCAAATACTTGGCACCAAAGGAGCCAGTTTATTTTTCGAGAATTGATTTGGTGGTCTTACCAAAATTTATGTTTTGAGTTTTGAAATTTTGAAAGAACTTTCAAAATTTGTCTCCTTGACAAGATTATATGATTTCAAAGCTGGTTTTGAAAATGTGATTGATGTACATACGCATTTAATGCATAATGCATATCGTGGTGAAGTTCGAATGAGATTCACGAACTGGATAAGACATCGTATGGTACGAGGAAAAGAGATTCAAACTTTAGTATGGCAGTTTGATTATCCGGTGATGATCGGTTGAGTTATCGGATAAGAGAAATATGTTGCGTGTTGTAGATTCATGCACATAATATTATTTTGGAAACTTGGGACATTGTGAAACCGGAACATATGTGCTATGTGATTCCATTGGTGCGAGAGTAGCGCAATTTTAACATAGTGATCTTTGATTGATTTCTTTGTAAGTGTAAATTTGGGGATGGTGACCCCATCTTTGGTTGTTTTGGATATTGAGTGGTCGTTCCCACTCCTTGTATGAATTGGTATGTTCGTCGATTTGCGATTTGTTGTTCGTATGCCTAGGGAATGTTCACCATCGGTTGTGTTTCGTTGAGATCCACCGTATGTGATTGGTGTGTCGTTTTGAGAACTCTATATCGGTTTAGTGGTTATGTGTTGACCGTGTTGGAGTTTATCATGGTGATGATATTCTCGATTGCGTTTCGACCTTTGGATTGGTCATATTAGAGTTCATCATGTCAATGATATTCTCGATTAATTTATGAGTTGATCATTCTTGGTGATCATCGAGCGTTGATTTTGTGTTGATATTTCGGGATTCGTTGCCATTGTGTTGGGCGGTTGTTTCACGGATGTATCGTGTATTATTGATTTGTATCAGATTTGGACTTGATTGTGTAATCAAGCGAGACGGGATTTGAAACGGATAGATTATTTCTTAGAAGATGTTATATTTTTGTTGAGATCCATGGAATTGTGATCGTAAGCGTGTTGAAGCTTTACGGTGAAGTCACTTGCTAGCATCTCGGGAGAGCGTCGACTTGGTGCATATGTAAGTATGCTATTTTGGTTATTCGGTAATAATGATGATTGATCGTTGTCGTGATGGTTTCGGGATATTTTGGTTGAACGATTTGTTTGTTTTTATGACGGATTGCAAGTTTCGAGACGAAACTTATTTTAAGTGGTGTAGTATGTAATATCGGAATTTCCCTCATGTTGTTTAAGATTATTTTATCCGAGTTATGTTGTACAGCGTGGAATGCATGCAGTATGGGTAAAATAATTGAAGGACCAAGACATCTGTATTGGTATAATTGTCGTACTTGGTCGACAATTGGATGTAAGAAGTATATGTATTCAGTATGCCGTATGTTCGTATTCTGTATGTTGAGACGATTGGACAAGAATAGCTGAAAATGGCTAAGTGTAACATTATTAGCGCACGCTAATAATCAGGAGTAGCGCACGCTATCGTGCAGGTTTAGCGCACGCTACGGATATAAGATAACGCACGCTAATGCAGTCAGATCAGAAGGAATCTGCGTGTGGACCAGGCCACTTTCGGCGCACGTTATGATAAGTCAACGGATGTTGTAATGTAGTGTTAGCGCACGCTAATGCATGTTGATTAGCGCACGCTAACTGTATATCGGACAAAAAGGAATCTTATCCTCGTCAGCACTTTCGGCGTGTGGACCAGTCTTCGGAGCATACAGACAAACGAGTCAACTATGAGTAGCGCACGCTAAGGTAAGACACTTGCGTACGCTAAATAGAGGCATTTACGTACGCTATTGCATGGGCATTGCATACGTAAATCACTTCATGCAGTAAGACAGTTGCCTCTGGACTGCGATAGCGCACGCTAACAAAGGTCAGTTAGCGCACGCTAAGGCCGTAGTGCACGCTAAACATAAGGTTTAGCGCACGCTAGTAATGTATTCTATATAAGGGACAAACGGGTATTATGAAGCATTTCGTCCTTTCTTTCACCTTCATACGATAGAGAGAGGTCTTAGAGAGAAGTTGAGGTCCCAAACACTTGAGTTGATCATTCCTAACAACATTTGAAACTTGGAAGTGATTGAAAACGGATTCAACCTTGGGATTCAATCCATTCCTTCAAAGAGGTAATTACTCTTCATCTTTGGATTTCGTTTTGGATTGAATGTTGATGTTCTTGAGTTGATGATTATTACATTAACAAGTTGATAAGCATGATTATGAGATGGATTACCGGATTATGATGATGTTATTGTTGACATGAAGATATTGATATGATTCTTGTGGTTTGAATAGTGTTGTTCGTTTTCTTGAGATAAGTGGATTAATCCTTCTCCTAAGTTTCGGATGTTGATGTTATTTTCGATGATTACTCCCTGTAATGATAGATTATGAAAGTGTTGTTACGTTCTTAATGTTTCATGACGTTGATATTGAGGAAGATGATATATGGATATAGAACTTGGATTATAAGTTGGATGATTGTTTATATGTTAAAGGATATCGGATTTCGTTGTTTTGATAGCTTTGAACATGATTCAGAATCACTTAGTGTTCTTGAAATCGCCATAAGTTGATCGGTATCTGAAAAACATGCATGCATGCGGCATTAGCGCACGCTCGTTCTTGACTAGCGCGCGCTAACGGGAGAAACTTAGCGCACGCTACGTTAGGTGATTAACGTGCGCTAAGAAGGCAGAAAGTGCAGTATTTTCGTGTTGTGGTTGTAAATTCGTGCTGGTTTGAGTAGGATTGATCCGACTAGTGTTTAATCGAGATATTGTCGAGCCGTTGGGTTTGTAAATTGGTTTTATCGATTGTTAATTGTTGTCGAACTTGTTCTCTATCGATTACTGTAATAGGTTGAGAATATTGATCAGTAATTACAACCGTGTGTTGCGGTCGAGCTCGAGAATGTTCGTTGATTGCTTTGGTGGGACGAGGAACTTGTAGATGATGGCAATGGATTTGGTATGACTTCCTCGTCATTGTATCGGTATCAGTAAGTTATTACTTACTCAGTTTATAGTATTTAATGAATGGTTTCCGTTTCATTCGTTTATAATTCGTATAACAATGTTTATAATCGTAATCACAGGAGACTTGAGATTATAAATCATATTCGAGTTTTGGGAATCTAAATCATAATGTATATGATTTGCTTTTGTTATTTGTATAATTGTATATAGAGGATATATCGTGATAAAAACGGAGATATGAATTATCTGCAATCCGTGATACTTTGGACCGTCGAGTATTGAGGATAATGGTTCGTGATGGTTTAGGCATTGAGATCATTCTTGAAGGACTCGGGGCAAGTACTCTAATCATTTTTATCATTTGAGTCGATCATGTTGTGATACATTCGTGTATCGTTGTTGTCATGCATTTGTGCATTGTTGTTGTCGTGTATTGTGCCTTTGTTGTTTTGTGCGGTTGTGCATTGTTGTCATATGTCCACCATGCGTTGGTCCGATGGGATCATCATGGGAATCTATAGTTGTGTCTGTTGGATCATTGGGCGAGTAATGCCACCATGCGTTGGTCGATGGGATCATCATGGGAATCTATAGTTGTGTCTGTTGGATCGTTGGATTACCATATGTTGTTGTTATTGTGCATATGTATATTATGGGTGGCCATAAGTATACATTGTCGTTATTGTTGTGATCATATTGACGTTGTCATATGAGTATGCATTTGTAGGTCTTGTGTTAGGACCATGTCCGTATGTTGTGTTGATCGATCTCGGATTAGGCGCGTGATGGTAATGATATTTCGTATCTTGAGGTATGTTCCGTATTTCCTTGGTACTTGTCTTTGATGGACAATCGATTATCGTATTGGAATTGTCGATGTTATCAGATGGATTGAATTGGCGAGTTGGTATAATTTCCGTATTGCGAGTTATGATAATGTTTTGAGAACCTTGAGTATTGTTGAGATACCGTACGGATATTTTGGTATTATTTTAATGTGTTGTTAAGGATACGAATCGTGGATTCTCGTAGTTCTGACGGTAAGATTACATTGGTCGTATTCTTACTTAGTATTTCCATTGATATGTAATTATTGATGAGATGTGATGGTTATCATTGTTGGATATTATGGTGACCCGTCGTGGGCTTTCTTTTTAGGTTCTTGGATTATCAAGCTTGTAGCGGTCGTGGAGAGATGAACTTCCCGGAGGATCTTGGCAAGGGCATGTATTTGTGTTTTGAGTTTACGATCGGTTGTTGTATTCATTGCTAGAGTATTTTAATTGTTTGTCTTTATCCATTGCATGAGTATTTTTAAATGACCTTTTTGGTATCTCGTAACTTAGGTTACTTTGGCAATCATTTTCTAAATCTATTCGCCGATGCGTGTAGCGATAGCTTAACGTATGTGTTTTTAAAGCTGTTGAGTTTTGGCATTTTGGGCCTGTTTGTTACAAATGAGTTTTTACGACGGTTTGATAAATGAGTTTTATAAATCTTCGAATGTTTTTAATAGATAATACCGTCGTTAGCCTCTTGGGCATTTGTAAATGTTTGCGAAAATTTCCTTCTGCCTTGTGGGTTCCATCTCGGGGCCCACGGCGCTGTAATATTCCCGTTCGGATCTGGGGGGTGTTACAGAATATGGTATCAGAGCTTAGGTTGAGAAAACCTAGGCATTTGGGTCGAGTTGGGTCGTGTTTTTGTTGCGTCATTCGAGTTGTCGATTGACAAATATTGGAGCCGTGAGTTTTGTTGTTCACTCGGGCTTATGCGTTGTGCGATTTGCCAGTGTAGTACTGGTCTTGTTATAAACTTTTCCAAATAGTATTAACGTGTTTCTTCAGATAGAGCTGTGTTGTTTTCTCGAGTTGAACTGATTTTGCAAAAAGTGTGTTTTGAAAATATCTGTGTCGAGTATTTTCTTGAGTCGAGACATGTGCCAGTATCACGGGGAATCGTCGGCTTCACGATCTGTAAGTATTAGATTTTTGAATTGCATTGAGATTTATTGTCGTTCTAAGTTGATATGTTATGAGGTTCGAAAGATATTATGCGTTACGGTATAAGATGACCGAGTTGGGCGGGATTGGTGATCTTGAGAAGTTATGATTTTGGAAATCAATATGTCGATTAAGTTTTGGAAGCGAGTTTTGCATTTGAAAGAAATATTGTGGATTGTTCGGAGAACATGTAATCATGTTAGTTCATCTTGAGATATATGAAGCTGTTTTGAGCATTTGAAAATGATACTTTTCAAAATGAATGTTTTCTGAGATGTTTTTCGTAAGCGATTTTTGGGCGAGACCTAATAGATTTTTGAAATTGTTTTATAACTCGGGACTTGGGGTCCGAAAAGAGTTTCCTACTTTTTAAACTTCTTGTAATGCGGAGCGAGATACGGTGAGACCCTAATATGTCAAAAGACTTTTCTGTTTTCTTAAAAACTCCGAGACTTGTAAAACACATTATCAATTGTTTATATATGTCGTTCAAGCCAATAGGGTATCTGGATTACTTGTTAAAAAGAAAATTCTCGGGAAGTCTTTCGCTGTGTAGATTTGATTCAATGCATTGTCATAGCATAATTGAGGTGATCCAGGATGGAAAATGATTGACATTGCGAGTCATATGTGGAAAAGGAGTTTTTGTCGAAGTTTATACATTGAGATTTTGGATTCTATCGTGTAGTTTTCTGATGGAATATCAGTGGGATTTGTGACGAGCCGGATTGGTATATAGGAGTATGGATGTGGTCAATCATTTGCATAGTTTTCATTTTAAAACTACGAAATCGTGTGGATTCGAAGGAAATTGTTATCAAATACTTGGCACCAGTGAGCCAGTTTATTTTTCGAGAATTGATTTGGTGGTCTTACCAAAATTTATGTTTTGAGTTTTGAAATTTTTGAAAGAACTTTCGAAAATTTGTCTCCTTGACAAGATTATATGATTTCAAACTGGTTTTGAAAATGTGATTGATGTACATACGCATTTAATGCATAATGCATATCGTGGTGAAGTTCTGAATGAGATTCACGAACTGGATAAGACATCAGTATGGTACGAGGAAAAGAGATTCGAACTTTAGTATGGCAGTTTGATTATCCGGTGATGATCGGTTGAGTTATCGGATAAGAGAAATATGTTGCGTGTTGTAGATTCATGCACATAATATTATTTTGGAAACTTGGGACATTGTGAAACCGGAACATATGTGCTATGTGATTCCATTGGTGCAGTAGTAGCGCAATTTTAACATAGTGATCTTTGATTGATTTCTTTGTAAGTGTAAATTTGGGGATGGTGACCCCATCTTTGGTTGTTTTGGATATTGAGTGGTCGTTCCCACTCCTTGTATGAATTGGTATGTTCGTCGATTTGCGATTTGTTGTTCGTATGCCTAGGGAATGTTCACGGTCGGTTGTGTTTCGTTGAGATCCACCGTATGTGATTGGTGTGTCGTTTTGAGAACTCTATATCGGTTTAGTGGTTATGTGTTGACCGTGTTGGAGTTTATCATGGTGATGATATTCTCGATTGCGTTTCGACCTTTGGATTGGTCATATTAGAGTTCATCATGTCAATGATATTCTCGATTAATTTATGAGTTGATCATTCTTGGTGATCATCGAGCGTTGATTTTGTGTTGATATTTCGGGATTCGTTGCCATTGTGTTGGGCGGTTGTTTCAGATGTATCGTGTATTATTGATTTGTATCGGGATTTGGACTTGATTGTGTAATCAAGCGGACGATTTGAAACGGATAGATTATTTCTTAGAAGATGTTATATTTTTGTTGAGATCCATGGAATTGTGATCGTAAGCGTGTTGAAGCTTTACGGTGAAGTCACTTGCTAGCATCTCAGAGAGCGTCGACTTGGTGCATATGTAAGTATGCTATTTTGGTTATTCGGTAATAATGATGATTGATCGTTGTCGTGATGGTTTCGGGATATTTTGGTTGAACGATTTGTTTGTTTTTATGACGGATTGCAAGTTTCGAGGACGAAACTTATTTTAAGTGGTGTAGTATGTAATATCTGGAATTTCCACTACTGTTGTTTAAGATTATTTTATCCGAAGTTATGTTATGCAGCGTGGAATGCATGCAGTATGGGTAAAATAATTGAAGGACCAAGACATCTGTATTGGTATAATTGTCGTACTTGGTCGACAATTGGATGTAAGTATATGTATTCAGTATGCCGTATGTTCGTATTCTGTATGTTGAGACGATTGGACAAGAATAGATGAAAATGGCTAAGTGTAACATTATTAGCGCACGCTAATAATCAGGAGTAGCGCACGCTATCGTGCAGGTTTAGCGCACGCTACGGATATAAGATAACGCACGCTAATGCGATCGGATCGGAAGGAATCTGCGTGTGGACGAGCCACTTTTCGGCGTGCGTTATGATAAGTCAACGGATGTTGTAATGTAGTGTTAGCGCACGCTAATGCATGTTGATTAGCGCACGCTAACTGTATATCGGACAAAAAGGAATCTTATCCTCGTCGGCACTTTCGGCGTGTGGACCGATCTTGAGCATACGAGACAAACGAGTCAACTATGAGTAGCGCACGCTAAGGTAAGACACTTGCATACGCTAAATAGAGGCATTTACGTACGCTATTGCATGGGCATTGCGTCGTAAATCACTTCATGCAATAAGACAGTTGCCTCTGGATCGCGATAGCGCACGCTAACAAAGGTCAGTTAGCGCACGCTAAGGCCGTAGTGCACGCTAAACATAAGGTTTAGCGCACGCTAGTAATGTATTCTATATAAGGGACAAACGGGTATTATGAAGCATTTCGTCCTTTCTTTCACCTTCATACGATAGAGAGGTCTTAGAGAGAAGTTGAGGTCCCAAACACTTGAGTTGATCATTCCTAACAACATTTGAAACTTGGAAGTGATTGAAAACGGATTCAACCTTGGGATTCAATCCATTCCTTCAAAGAGGTAATTACTCTTCATCTTTGGATTTCGTTTTGGATTGAATGTTGATGTTCTTGAGTTGATGATTATTACATTAACAAGTTGATAAGCATGATTATGAGATGGATTACCGGATTATGATGATGTTATTGTTGACATGAAGATATTGATATGATTCTTGTGGTTTGAATAGTGTTGTTCGTTTTCTTGAGATAAGTGGATTAATCCTTCTCCTAAGTTTCGGATGTTGATGTTATTTTCGATGATTACTCCCTGTAATGATAGATTATGAAAGTGTTGTTACGTTCTTAATGTTTCATGACGTTGATATTGAGGAAGATGATATATGGATATAGAACTTGGATTATAAGTTGGATGATTGTTTATATGTTAAAGGATATCGGATTTCGTTGTTTTGATAGCTTTGAACATGATTCAGAATCACTTAGTGTTCTTGAAATCGCCATAAGTTGATCGGTATCTGAAAAACATGCATCTGTACAGCATTAGCGCACGCTACGTTTACTGCCTAGCGCGCGCTAACGGGAGAAACTTAGCGCACGCTACGTTAGGTGATTAACGTGCGCTAAGAAGGCAGAAAGTGCAGTATTTTCGTGTTGTGGTTGTAAATTCGTGCTGGTTTGAGTAGGATTGATCCGACTAGTGTTTAATCGAGATATTGTCGAGCCGTTGGGTTTGTAAATTGGTTTTATCGATTGTTAATTGTTGTCGAACTTGTTCTCTATCGATTACTGTAATAGGTTGAGAATATTGATCAGTAATTACAACCGTGTGTTGCGGTCGAGCTCGAGAATGTTCGTTGATTGCTTTGGTCGGGACCGAGGAACTTGTAGATGATGGCAATGGATTTGGTAACAGCTTCCTCGTCATTGTATCGGTATCGAAGTAAGTTATTACTTACTCAGTTTATAGTATTTAATGAATGGTTTCCGTTTCATTCGTTTATAATTCGTATAACAATGTTTATAATCGTAATCACATGAGACTTGAGATTATAAATCATATTCGAGTTTTGGGAATCTAAATCATAATGTATATGATTTGCTTTTGTTATTGGTATAATTGTATATCGAGGATATATCGTGATAAAAACGGAGATATGAATTATCTGCAATCCGTGATACTTTGGACCGTCGAGTATTGAGGATAATGGTTCGTGATGGTTTAGGCATTGAGATCATTCTTGAAGGACTCGGGGCAAGTACTCTAATCATTTTTATCATTTGAGTCGATCATGTTGTGATACATTCGTGTATCGTTGTTGTCATGCATTTGTGCATTGTTGTTGTCGTGTATTGTGCCTTTGTTGTTTTGTGCGGTTGTGCATTGTTGTCATATGTCCACCATGCGTTGGTCCGACGGGATCATCATGGGAATCTATAGCCGTGTGCGCTGGATCGCCGGACATGTAATGCCACCATGCGTTGGTCCGATGGGATCATCATGGGAATCTATAGTGTCTGTGCTGGATCGTTGGATTACCATATGTTGTTGTTATTGTGCATATGTATATTATGGGTGGCCATAAGTATACATTGTCGTTATTGTTGTGATCATATTGACGTTGTCATATGAGTATGCATTTGTAGGTCTTGTGTTAGGACCATGTCCGTATGTTGTGTTGATTTGATCTCGGATTAGACTGACGTGATGGTAATGATATTTCGTATCTTGAGGTATGTTCCGTATTTCCTTGGTACTTGTCTTTGATGGACAATCGATTATCGTATTGGAATTGTCGATGTTATCCGATGGATTGAATTGGCCAGAGTTGGTATAATTTCCGTATTGCGAGTTATGATAATGTTTTGAGAACCTTGAGTATTGTTGAGATACCGTACAGATATTTTGGTATTATTTTAATGTGTTGTTAAGGATACGAATCGTGGATTCTCGTAAAGTTACGACGGTAAGATTACATTGGTCGTATTCTTACTTAGTATTTCCATTGATATGTAATTATTGATGAGATGTGATGGTTATCATTGTTGGATATTATGCTGACCTCGTCGTGGGCTTTCTTTTAGGTTCTCGGATTATCAAGCTTGTAGCGGTCGTGGAGAGATGAACTTCCCGGAGGATACTGGCAAGGGCATGTATTTGTGTTTTGAGTTTCTGATCAGTTGTTGTATTCCGCTGCTAGAGTATTTTAATTGTTTGTCTTTATCCGCTGCATGAGTATTTTTAAATGACCTTTTTGGTATCTGGTAACTTAGGTTACTTTGGCAATAATTTTCTAAATCTATTCTGTCGGTACGTGTAAGCGATAGCTTAACGTATGTGTTTTTAAACTGTTGAGTTTTGGCATTTTGGGCCTTGTGGTTTCAAATGAGTTTTTACGACGGTTTGATAAATGAGTTTTATAAATCTTCGAATGTTTTTAATAGATAATACCGTCGTTAGCCTCTTGGGCATTTGTAAATATTTGCGAAAATTTCCTTCTGCCTTGTGGGTTCCATCTCGGGGCCCACGGCGCTGTAATATTCCCGTTCGGATCTGGGGGGTGTTACAATGTGGGGTTTTTTGGTCCGCCGGAGACAAATGGGGTTTTTTGGCCAATTGATCCCACATACGGGACCAATTTGATAATTTTCTCAAAGGAGGGGATACTTAGGCGAATGAAGTCCGGCCTATGAACTCAGATAAAGATGTCCCGACCTAAGTGGTCTCGCCGACCTATGGATTCAGATAAAGATGTCCCGACCTAAGTGCTCTCGCCGACCTATGGATTCAGATAAAGAGGCCCCGGTCTCGACGACCTATGGACTCACGTAAGAGTGTCCCGACCTCAGAGGTCCTTTATAATATGAATCGACCTTCCTAACCATACCCGGGGTTGGAAGTCGCCGGACTCATGAAGGTTGAGCTCTCGAAAATGTAGATCTTAACCTACCTGACAGAATTCGAGAGATTCAGTGGTTGATAAACCACAGTCCCCAAATCCCGGATATCCATGGATGGGAAATCGCAGCCTAAATCCCTGAATATCCGAGATCTTCCCAAAAATCAGGAAAAGATCTCAGGGACACGCAGTCCTCCCTTCTATAAAATAGGGGAGAAGCCCTTCCCTTCAAGGTTAAGCATAATTCTGATATCATAGTATTTTTTAGAGAGAGAAACATACAGAGAGAGAGAGAGGATAACACTTCACATATTCGGGTTTTTTTTGGTAAACTTTCGAGATTAACCCAGTTCTTGGTGACCGACGAGCTCGGTTACATCAATATATATATATATATATATATATATATATATATATATATATATATATATATATATATATATGTGTGTGTGGTGTACTGAGAACTTTCTTGATTTGAGAACTAGGAACTAATTTGAGAAATTAGTTAATAAAATAAGAATGATCCAAATTATGGAAATAGTCGACAATGATGACCCGTATTGAAAACAATAAAAAACGATGACCCATTATGGAAATAGTTGACAATGACGTTCTGAGTATAATGGTCAAAAATAGCCCCGGGAATTTCGGTCTTTTTTGCTCCCAAGCGTCATTTTCAACCAGTTTCATCTTAGGACATTGGAGCCGAAATGACTCTCGTATTAAAAACAGTAAAAATGACGACCAATGATGAATAGTCGAAAATGACGTCCTGGAAATAATCGCCAAAAATAGAGTCCCATGGTTGAAAACGACGTCCCAAGGACATTGTCACGGGAATGAAAATAATTTTCCGATACAAAAGTGACCGAAAATAATGTATGTGACGAAACGAACCGATAATATCGTCCAAGAACAACACAGGTCGAAAATAACGTCTCGAAGCGTACCGGGTCAAAAATGACGTCCCGTAGCTAAATGGGTTAAAAATGACATCTCATGGCGAAACGGGTCGGAAATGATGTCACCTATGAAACAAACCCAAAATGAAATTCTAAGGAGAAATGGATTGAAATGGTGTGCAGTCGGATCTGGCGCAAATCCTAGAGACTGACGACGGGTGGTGACGTGTCTGGCTCACCAGAGGAAGTCGCGCGGCTGGGCTTGTTGGGTTGACTTCAACTGGAGGTTGCAGGCGAGTCGAGGATTCCGATCATTGCAGTCGGCGGCGCGGCGACGTGTTAGGGTGGATGACTGGTGATTTGAGGGAGAGGTACAACATTCGTGCTGATAATTTGTAAACTAGAGAGAGAAGAGACAATATAGTAGAGAATGTAAATTTTGTGTAATCAATATGATGACTAAATGCCTCTATTTATACTAATGAGAGCTAGTGTTTTAGGGTTAGATTTTTTAGTCAACGCTCACAAGATATATATAGAAGATATATTTACGACATATAGCCTATTTTTACTTTATTTATAAAGGGAACGTGTCTATTTTTATTTGAAATAACACTTGAGTCGGGCACTTAATTAAATTAGGTCTCATATTATATCTTTTATTAAAATGTCTAATGAACTTGGTCTCACGCTAGATTTTATTATATTGTTACAAATAAAAAAAAATCGTGCAACACATAGGAGATATAGTGATAAACATATATTCTCTCCCTCCACCCAAATTTACAGAAATTAATAAACTTATATCATAAATATGTATATTCAAAATATATCTTAGATGAATATAATTCTCAAATTTATCCATACTAAGAGTAATTTACACAAATATAAACTCGTAAATATAATTATTTTACACAAATAATAGTTAATTTATATTTTCATATTTTTTTTAATTTTTTGATTAAAAAAAAGAATACGATAGGGAAGCCCACAAAATTTTGCACTGTTTAACAAAAACCAAATGAGCATAGGAAAGTGTGGAGTAGCTAAGCAATGATTTATTGATGACATACGAGTCCCCTCGGTATGAGTACGTGGAGCCTAATCTATACTATATAATACTTATTCCCCTTAATTTAATGTGGAATGGAGATTTAGGTTCTGTTTTTTTGGACTTATTTTGATTTTGATTCGATTCGATTCGAGTCAATTCGATTCGATTCGATTCGATTCGATTCAGTCGATTCGATTCGATTCGATTCTTCTTCTTATTATTATTATTATTAATCTTAATTATTATTATTGTTATTATTACTAATAATATTACTCTTATAGTTGTTGTTGTTAATTATTATTATTATTTACCATTATTATTATTATTATTATTATTATTTATCCTTAATATATATTTGATTCGATTCGATTCGGCTTTCATTCGAATCCATTCGATTCGATTCGATTGATTCGATTCGATTCGATTCGATTCATTCGATCAAAAACGAGCCTTAATTGTAACTTTTAATTATAAATATATGAAGAGACTATTTTAATTGTAACTTTTAATGTAAATAAACTAATTTAAATACAACAGTTATGATAAACATCACAATGCAAATGCACATTCTAATACACAAGGTGATTAAAATGAACTTTTAAATGATAGTATAAATCAAGATGGTTAAAGTTTTGCTATGAAATCTTAGATACAGTCGTTACATCGCACGGGTTGAATTGTACTATATAATATTTATCCCCCTTAATTTAATGTGGAAAGGGGATTTAATTGTAACTTTTAATTGTAAATATATAAAAAATTATTTTAATTGTAACTTTTAATGTAAATAAACTAATTTAAATATTAAAGTTATTATAAACATCACAATATAAATGCACCTTCTAATACACAAGGTGATTAAAATGAACTTTTAAATGATAGTATAAATTACAAGATGGTTAAATTTTAGCTATGAAATCTTAGATACAATCGTTGCATCGCACGGGTTGAATAAACCAAAAACAACCCGGAGCAACATACGGGTTAGTAAAACCTCATTTCATATAACTAATTACATGAACTAAAATAAAAGGACAATAACAATAAAAAAACATATAAACTTCTGTAAACGGTATTTAAATTCTGCCATCTGCTCATTCAACCGTCTGCCCCAACATTACGTACAAAACACGTAGATATTCAAGCAAAGACCGAGCATTGCACGGGTTGGATAATGCCTCGTAACTTTATATAATGAGGCGATTATAATGAATTAATTAAAAGTATGTCTCTCAAGAGTTCATTACCCTATTTATTTTTTGAAATATCCAAAGTACCATCTATGATATAAGAAATTGAAAAAAGTACATCATACAGAGAGGTATACAAGTGAAAAAATATTATCGTTAGATGGTCTGATACAAATTTTTATCTAGAAATATCGACATGTATTCATTTAAATATAGCAATATTATTTCTCGCTCTTAGTTTATAAAAACTCTTCCTGTATTCAAATAATTCGATCTGATATTCGAGTCACCTATTTACAATCGACTCACATATTTTATGTGATCTAAATATAATTAGGTGAATCTAATAAGTAACTCGAATATAATTATGTGACTTCAACAGGTATGTGAAACGGATGTAATTAGATGACACGAGTAGGTGAATCAGATGTGGTTTAAGTGTCTGTAATGACTCGAATATGTAACTTTAATGCGTTTCGTGTTAACCGAATATATGATTTGAAGGTATTACTCGAATATGTAACTCAAATGTCTCCCGGTAAAGATCAAATATGATAATATAAATATAAAAATAGTTGTTATTAAACTTGAATCAATAAAAAATATTTTTATATTTAAATGAATACTATACATTTTTTATAATTTTTACCATATGAAAATAATTGTTTTCTACTTAAAATTAAATGATCTTGAAGCATTGAATTAACAATTCGATTGGTCTGTAATGTGGTTCGTGATTTGCATTAATCGGAATATAATATATGCTCACACATTTCAACCTATGTATATATAAAATCAACAAGAACTCTATTTCGGTCAAATATGTTATATACTGACTTTTACTATGGTAGTCTACTTTTTTCACCTCGTTCTGGAAGTAGCGGATATGATAAAATAAAGAGGAATGATAGGGACATAATTTCCCAACCACACTCCATATACATACATTCTTTATGGGATTGTATCGTATGCTTTATAGATAAAATAATCATAATAATATTATAATAAATTTTATCTGTAAAGCATACGGTATAACTCCATAAAGCACGGATTTGTATGGGGTGTGGTTGGGGAGGTGTGTCCCTATTATTTCTCTAAAATAAAATGAGCGAGAATGCATCGGGAGCATTGATTTTACTCCGGAAAATTTTATAGATAAGATTGTAATTGCATATACCATTTAGAATATTGCTACAGTTTTAACATCAAACATAAAATAATATATTAAATCTTATTATCACCTATATATATATATATATATGATTGATTATGGTGGAAACACCCTTAATGGTGAAATCTAGAAACCAATTGCATTATTAAGTAATTTCATTGCATATTTGTTATTATTTGTTGCATCAAGCCGGTCGCTAGAACAAATAATGCAATAAAAATACATAAATGCATATAATTCTACTCATCTACAGCCGTTAGATCACTAATATCAATAGCCTACAACAATTTCTAGATTTCATAATGTAACTAGTTTTTATATGATCTATTTCCCATATATATATATAGAGAGAGAGATTTGCTCCATTGAGAAATAGGAATCAATTTGAATAATTAAATAATTAAATAAGAAGATTCAAATTTTGTCATATTATCACAACAGATGGGTTGAATAAGGAGAATATTAATATTGTCTCTTCATAAATAATTAGTGCTCATTTAAAGTACGATAAGTTATTTGTTTATTATCCATTTTAAATATCAAATACATCAGATTAACCTCTTTTCATGATTTACAACACATTTATCATCAATATTTTTTATTTTTTAATCTATATCATACACTCACAATCAATAATTACAAAATTTACACATATATCATATTCAATTATATATTTAAAATACACTAATTACTTTTTAAATATTATATTTAACTGGGACGGACGGAATACAACAATAGTGTGAATTGTTTTATTTTTTTAAGTATGTGTATGAAGTATGAACAATTGAGTCGTACTCATGTTCAGCGCATGCACAACTATATAAATAAACAAAGAGCTGAATGATTATATTGACAATTAATAAATTTAATTTCAACTATTCTTTTTTTTTTTTCTCCACCTCATAATCATTCATTTGAATGTAATCATGGAGATTAAGGGTTAAGGGCCTCTTTACTAGCAGTTTAACGAAGTTTATTGGTTTCTTATAGTTTTTTCGGACAGCTGATAATGTGTTTACCAGGAGCTTAATCAATAAGATAGCAGATTAATGGGACAGTGATCCCCAACTCCTTATTCGATAAGCTATCATCTTAATGGAACCAAATGGCTATTATAACTAGATATAGTGTTATATTATTATGATGTTGTGCAATTTATAATTGTATGGTATTGAACTATTTTGGATATAAATATTTAATATATTTTTATATATATAGAGGGAGTAAATGATTATTTCTGCCATTCAGACAGTTGATTCAGCAATGCATGTAAACATCATTTCATCTTTATCCAGACAGACAGCATAATCCAAACAGATAACTTATTCCACTCAGATCTTAATGACAGAGTTGGTAAATAACCCCTAAGTCCCCCACCCCAACTTCTCATTTCCTTTTTTTTTTTCTTTTTTTTTTCCACATCAAGGTTTCAAGTATAATTAGTCCTTGGGACAATAACTTTAGTTGTAGTTTCTCAAAATTGCTATTAATTAAATTACAGATATTTATCCGGCTCTCAGGTTTTAAAATATTATCAACTACCGCACAAAAAGATTAAATAGTTGCTCAATGTTGGACCCCTCAAATCCAACCGCATGATCCCACCAAGATTACGTCTCCAATAGTGTCGCGTGACACACTTAATATTTAATTATTCCACCAACGTAATTTGGGGGCTAGAATCTTTTTTTAGCTATAGATTAAATAGTCATAAACTCTTGAAAGAATTAAAATTCTTATCTTCAGATGGACTCGAATCCAGATCTCCCGCTTGAAGTGAATGACTCGTGGCGGGTGGACCAAAGCCACTGCTTTTCATTTAATATTACGTCTTCTGTTTTTTAACTTTCCTATTGACATAAAAGTAAATGATACTCCAAATGTTGATAGATGATATATATTTGGTGTATTTTAAGTAATGATTGATATAAATAATGATAGAAAATGTATGATAGAGATTAAAAAGACAAGAGTATCGATAATGAATTATGGCAGATTGAAGGAAAAATGTTATTGTTTGATTTGATTATAAAAAATGATATAAGTAAATTTACAAAAAGAACAATTTTAAGTGAAATGTAAATATTTGGGTTGAGCGAAAGAAGTAACATTTAAGATATTATTTAATTTATTTCAATATATATTTTCTAAATTATTATTTTTTACTAATATGTTATTGAATATTACTGATTTCTTAAGTCGGATATTGAACTCTATATCTTGTGGGAATATTAACACTGTAAGTAAAATGAATATATAGTATGTATATTATTTGAGTTTTTAATAAATAATGATTGTAAATATATGATAGAAATTAAAAAGACTGTTGTGAAATACTTTATAATTTATATTTTATAAGATACACAAAATAAATAACAATATATAAAATATGGAGATTGATAATATGTAGAATATGTTTTGTAGTAGTAGTATATTTCTTTCTTTCTCAATGATGTAACATTACATCTTGGAGCAAGCTATTTATAGGCAAAGTTATACTACCATTTCAACAAATGTGTACATCAATTGTCAACAATGGTACACTACAATTCCAATTTGTCCACCTTCAAAGTTTGAATCAATCCCTCTTGGTTTGTCAAAAGTTGTGGGCAACATTTTTCTTCTTTGACAATTAATTGTGCTAAAGTCCACAATTCATAACACTCCCCCTTGGACGTAGCAATGTGAGTTGGATAAGTGTGCCTCGTTAAAAACCTTAAGCCGAAAAACCCAATGGGAATAAAAGCGGTCAGAAGGAAAAAAGAGTACACAACTTAAATCCAACCCTTGTGCATAAGCTGCCTCGTTAAAAACCTTAAGCTGTAAAAACCCAATGGGATAAAAACCAGTCATAAGGGAAAAAGAGTACAGCCCACATATTGATTCGCTCCCCCTGAAATAAAGAATATATGCCGTCAAACTGATTTATCAATCTTGGTAAGATTAGCTCTTCTCATGCCTATATCGTATACCATCTTCTCGAATGTTGATGTCGGCAATGATTTTGTAAATAAATCAGCGAGATTATGACAGGAGCGAATTTGTTGAACATTTATTTTTCCGTTCTTCTGTAGTTCATGTGTGTAGAAAAACTTCGGTGAAATATGCTTGGTCCGATCACCTTTTATATATCCACCCTTCACTTGTGCTATGCATGCTGCATTGTCTTCATAAATGATTGTGGGAGTGTCTGTCACAAGCTTCAATCGACATTCATTTTGTATATGAGCTATAATCGATCTTAGCCAAACACTTTCTGCTGACTTCATAGAGAGCAATTATCTCAGAATGATTGGAAGATGTAGCTACTAATGTTTGTTTTGTCGATCTCCATGATATAGCCGTACCATTATAGCAGAATAAATAACCGGTCTGTGAGCGAGCCTCATGTGGATCGGATTTGTATCCCGCATCAGCATAACCAACTAAACCAGAGTTAGTAGCCTCCTTTGAATAGGATAAACCCAGGTCAATGGTACCATTGAGATAACGAAAAATGTGTTTGATACCATTCCAATACCTTCGAGTTGGTTCAGTTCTGTATCTTGCAAGTAAATTTAGTGCAAAAGTTATATAGGGTCTGGTGCATTGTGCTAAATACATCAGTGCTCCAATAGCATTGAGATAAGGCACTTCAGGACCCAAAATTTCCTCATTTGGTTCCTTAGGTCGGAAAGGATCTTTCTTAGGATCTAAATTCCGTACGACCATAGGAGTACTCAGAGGATGAGCCTTGTCCATATTAAATCGTTTGAGCAATCTCTTGGTATACGCAGATTGGTGGACAAGTATTCCATTATCTTTATGCTCGAGCTCAATACCAAGACAGAGTTTTGTTATTCCAAGGTCTTTAACCTCAAATTCTTTCTTCAAATATTCAGCAGCATCGGATAACTCTTTAGGAGTTCCGATTAAATTTATGTCATCCACATAGACTGCAATTATAGCAAATCCAGTATTGGATCTTTTAATAAAAACACATGGGCATTTAAGATCATTTTTATAACCTTCCTTAGAAAGGTATTCATTCAATCTGTGATACCACATGCGGCCGGATTGCTTTAATCCATACAGTGATTTCTGTAGTTTGATTGAGTATAGCTCACGAGGAGTAGCAGATTTTGGCATTTTATATCCATCAGGAATTTTCATATAGATATCAGAATCTAATGAACCATATAGATATGCCGTGACTACATCCATTAGTCGCATTTGCAAACACTCATGGACAGCCATACAAATAAGAAAACGGAAAGTGATTATATCCATCACTGGTGAATACGTTTCATCATAGTCAATCCCAGGCCATTGGGAGAATCCTTGGGCTACGAGTCGGGCTTTATATCTCGCAATCTCATTTTTCTCATTTCTTTTTCGAACAAACACCCATCTGTAACCAATTGGTTTTATATTATTCGGTGTTCGAGTAATTTGCCCAAATACCATTCGTTTTTCTAGGGAAGCTAATTCAGATTGTATTGCTTCCTCCCATTTAGGCCAATCTGACCTTTGACGGCATTCAATTATTGAATGTGGTTCATTATCATAATCATCATTCATAATTTCTTGTGCAACCGAGAAAGCAAATAAATTGTCGATTATCATGTTTTTCCGATCCCATATCTCATTGTAATGATTTATGGCATTCTCGGTGTTTTCGAAACCATGATCCCTTCATTATTTGCAAGATTATGCTCTCTGATTCATCTGCAGATGCTCACTAGGATGATCTTGGTTTGTGATCCCATTACTTCTCCCCTTTCTTTTTCGAGGAACAGTGTCCTTCGAACCAACAGTCTACCACGCTTTTGTCGTGGGGCATCATCATCCATTTTCGTATTTTGATGAGGAACAACGATCCTAGTTGAGCATTCGCACTGGAATATAAGACTTTGTCACTTTGCTTGCATCGTTAAATGCATCAGGAAGTCTATTAGCAATATTTTGTAAATGGATGATTCTCTTCACCTCATTTTCACATTCTGTAGTACGTGGATCTAGGTGAGATAAGCTTTGTACATTCCAGGAGATATCCTCAACTGGTTTTTGTTCATCTATGTTAAGAACAGTCTTATCCCTGCCAATTGATGGAAACACCGTCTCATCAAAATGATAATCGGCAAACCGAGCGGTAAATAAATCACCCGTTGTTGGTTCTAAATACCGAATTATTGATGGGGAATCAAATCCAACGTATATGCCAAGCCGGCGTTGAGGACCCATTTTTGTCCTTTGAGGAGGTGGAATTGTCACATGAACAAAGACATCCGAATGTGCGTAAGTGCAAAATATTCGGCTCAAAGCCTAGAGTTAATTGCATTGGGAGTGCATATGATAAGCGGTGGGCGTAATCGATGAGTGCCGATGCATGTAATCTTGCATGACCACACTGCACTAGTGAGCTTTGATCTCATTAATAATGTACGAGCAATGATTTGGACTCGTTTAATCATGGATTCCGCCAATCCATTTTGAGTGTGGACATGTGCTACTGGGTGCTCAACATTAATTCCCAGTGCTTCACAATAATCATCAAAAGTCCTTGATGTGAATTCTCCGGCATTATCCATTCTTATATTTTTATAGGATATTCAGGAAAATGTGCTCGGAGTTTAATAATTTGGGACAAGAGTCGTGCAAAAGCAACATTTCTGGTAGATAATAAACATATGTGGGACCATCTGGATGATGCATCTATTAAGACCATAAAATATCGGAATGGTCCACTTCTTTGGATGTATTGGCCCACAAATATCACCATGAATGCGTTGTAAAAATGATGGTGATTCATAACTAACTTTTTCCATAGAAGGTTTAGTAATAAGTTTTCCACGTGAACATGATTCACAGAAATAGTCTTTGGACATTAGCATTTTGTGCCCTTTAATGGATGTCCATGAGTATTTTCAATAATCCTACGTAACATAGAAGTTCCAGGTGCCCAAGGCGATCATGCCATAACCCAAATATATCAGATTCACCGGCTTCCAAGCCATGGTAGCGTAGGTTTCAAAAGCTCGAATAGGGACACAATACGATCCGAAGTTGTTGCTTCAATCTTCGTGGACAAGTCGAGTTTCCATTTTATAGGATGTGATACATAGATATTCTTTATTATTCTCAATCACTGTTTCCAAGTGATAGCCATTTAGGCGTACATCCTTAAAACTCGTAGATTTCGTTTTGATACGCGGATAATAACGCATTTTCAATGTGTAAAATTGTTCCATTAGGCAACATTACAGTTGCATTCCCGGAGCCATCAATAATCTCTACGAGACCAGATATAGTTGTAACGTGTGTCTTGCATAATTTCATGCTCGAGAAATATGCTTTATTTGTAAATATTGAGTGCGTTGTTGCACTATCAACAAGACAATTGTGTACCTGTTTGATACTTTCCATTTGTATTCCTGTTGAATCAAATCATCATATAATAAATATTTAAGACATGAAACATTTTTTTTTATTGAGAATGGAAATGTAAACATACATATTTTTTTTTTCAATAATACATTTTTCTATGTATCATTAGTGCCGATACAAGGCCAACAATATAAATGATAAATAAAACACCAATCCAGAATAATTAGGAGAAGTCTTTGCTAAACATCGATTATGAGCATGCGATCATTGTGAAAATAAAGACGAGATCCGTTAATCATTTTCAAGAAAGTCGGATGAAGATACTTAAGAATTTCTATAAGAGGGTAGAGAATATGAGTGAGTTGTTGAATAAAATGTGTACATATTTATAGAATAAAAAATCACTATTACTAGCCGTTTATAGCCGTTGGAAGTGGGAGAATTTTAATATAAAAATATAGATGATTTTATTGATGTTTATATTATACATAAAGAAATACACACAAAAATAATCGGTATTACAAGCCAGAAAGTAAATATACGACATATAATTGCATAAATATTTTATTTCAGCCATTCATCGTCATGTCCCACTGAACCAGGATCTTCAAGAAAATCTGCTAGCTCAAGTGATTTCCAGTCCTGGTCAGGATTATCATCAAATATGTTCCCAGATGTGTTGGCCTCAATAACTTTGGATGGCTCGGATGATTCGGTGGTATGAGCCTGGGCATCTTTGCCTTTATTTTTAGCGATGCTCAGTATGAATCCACACGGTGTTGGGAAGTACGACAATATTTAGCCCAATGTCCAGTTATACCACATCTACGACATGGATCATCACCAGAATTTTCCATAGGCATTTTTCCTTTATCACGATGCCCGTGAATTGACTGCCTTGGTCTGTCGGAATATTTATTTTGACGGGAATAATGATAATTATCACGATTATTATAGTTACGTCCGCCACGGTCATTTCTGTAATTATTTTGACGGTAGCCACCACGTCCACCACTTTTTCGGGTTCCACGCCCGGGTCTATTTTCACGGCTCTTGAACCGGCCGGCAGCTCTACCAGAGCTGGTATGTGCTTCAGGTTCGACACGGGACCCAGAGGGTCGTAGTTCATGATTTTTTAATAATAACTCATTTGTCTTCTCAGCCGTGAGAAGAACTGAAATTAGCTCAGAATATGTTTGAAATTGTCGTTGCCTGTATTGTTGTTGAAGCACCATATTTGAGGAGTGCATCGTGGTGAATGTTTTCCACTTATCGGTCTCGGATAGGCATGTACCGCACAGCCGGTCGAGACTCAATTTTGAATAAGGTGAATTATAATCGAATGATTTAAAATCTTGCAATCTTAGTAGTTGCCATTCATATTGAGCTGTGGCAATATTACGATTACGGTGTGATCAAATCTGTCTTTGAGCTTCTTCCAGAGCTCAGAAGGCCTTTCAATTTGTATATATTCATTCTTCAGATCCTCGGATAAATGATGGCGCATGAATATCATTGTATTTGCCTCATTTTTAATATCGGCATTAGCAAGTTCCACATATTCCAAGGTAGTAGCCAATCCCATACCTTGGAGGTGCAATTTAACATCAAGGCACCATGATAGATAGTTATTTCCAGTAACATCGAGGATCTGGAATTTTTGTTTTCAATTCCTACCATTTTCTCTACAAGGATAAAAACCAGTTAGTATAAATATATTCAAACTCGAATAATACTAACCTTTTCCGAGCAATAACTCGTGCTGATAACGTGTTGTGAAATACTTTATAATTTATATTTTATAAGATACACAAAATAAATAACAATATATAAAATATGGAGATTGATAATATGTAGAATATGTTTTGTAGTAGTAGTATATTTCTTTCTTTCTCAATGATGTAACATTACATCTTGGAGCAAGCTATTTATAGACAAAGTTATACTACCATTTCAACAAATGTGTACATCAATTGTCAACAATGGTACACTACAATTCCAATTTGTCCACCTTCAAAGTTTGAATCAATCCCTCTTGGTTTGTCAAAAGTTGTGGGCAACATTTTTCTTCTTTGACAATTAATTGTGCTAAAGTCCACAATTCATAACAAAGACAAAAATATTTATAAAGAGCAGCGATTACTAAGTGAATATAATCAAAAATCAAAGTTACTCTTTTTTTTTTAACAAGATTGAATAAGAATTTACTACAGATTGTTTGTTATTCGAGAACGAAAATACAAATACATTTAAAATATATATATTTTGTAGCTGATTATTTTTTATTCTTAATTTTAATAAAAAATTTTATATACCAAAATAAAAATACTTTTTTTTTACACGCACCCCGACTCTCACTGGAATCGAACCCTCGACCTCCTTGTTACAGGAGGGGAGGGGTATCCACTCCAGGGGATCAAAATAAAAATATTGATTCCTCAAACTCACGAACAAAATCTCGTATTTACCATGGTGGGCCACCTCAAGTTCCAATATAATGTATAATAATCTTATATACGAAACTACTTTTATTTATTACAGTAGTATGAAAAATACTTTAATTCATTATTTTTTGTAAAAATAAATATCAGATACGCCACCCTTGTGTTCTAGAGGTATAATAATCATTAGTTTTCCTCAAATATTTTTTTTTATAAATTTATGGTTATAATTAAAAAAATAGACAATAAAAAAAAGACAAATGAAAAGTTTATAATGGGAGAAGACGTATATATAATAATTCCTTTGTTCACCATATGTGTATTACATTTGACTTTACGGTTTTCAAAAACAACTTTGATTATTAATAATTTTAATTATTTATAAAAGATACACATTAAAATAAATCTAGCACATACTTACTTGACTATAATAGTTTTACTGGATTACTAAACACCGCCCAAAATTACTAGCCACCGCTCTATAAGATTACCCTTTTGCCCTTAATTCATATTAATTAGATTTTGAATCCTAATTTAACAATACTTTTCTCTCTAAACAACCCACCCGACGCAGCCGAACCGCCGCCACACTACCGCACACGGCCGCGTCGCCGCCATCTTACCGCGCGTGGCCGTCTGTCGTCTGCCGCCGCACCGCCTCCATGTCCTAAAAGGAAAAGCGCGGTAATTTTATTTTTCGTTTCTTGTTTCATTGGCGCGGCCGTGCGTGCAGTGAAAAAGGCGCGGCCGTTATTTTGTTACGGGCGTCAAGCGATGACGCCAGCCATAACAGCGTCCGCGATGACGCTGGCCATGCTGGCGTCGCCGATTCCGCTTTATCCATGGCGCAGCGTCCCACGGCGGACGCTCATTACAGTATCTGACGTCCGCGGCGACGTCCATACCATGGTTCAGCGTCGAATCGGGACGCCAGTTGGAGAAGCGTCTGTCTTGGACGCTTGGACCATGGAAGTAGCATCCAGACCAGACGCCTGTGCCATGGTTCAAGCGTCCGTTCCGGACGCCCCAGTTAAATTTTTGGAAAAAAAATAAAATTTTCAATTAATAATTAATAATGTGTATTCTTTGTATGATTATTACTTATTAGTTGTATTATTTGCTAAATGCAGATGAGAGGAGGAGCGAGCAAATCTATGTCGCTAGTCACAGAGTTGATGGGTTCTGGAGCGCGTCACACCAGAGCTCGTGGTGTTGATGCTTCCATTCGTAGAAAGCGGGAGGCAGAGCGTAGGGGATTCGAGGACGTACCTTATATTGATTTTGGTACTGAGGATTCGAGCGAGTATTATTCGAACGATGAGGCCGACGATCAGGAGGGCGGTGATGATTCTTCTTCATTTTCGTGCCGGGTTCGGAAGGGGAGAGGGGGGAGGTTTGTGACTCCTGGGTCTACCAGTAGTAAACGGCGTAGGGCAGAGGATGAGACATCTTGGATGGTTTCTGAGGAGATGCCTGGTGGCCCTATCGACGGCAGCGTTATCCCGAGTTTCGGTGGGCATGTCGCCGCGCGTATATGGACTGGAGATATGAGAGGTTTGCTGAAGTGTCACACCAGGACTGCTGCTTGTCAGAGCTTGAGTCAGTGGCGCTCAGTTATGTCACCCTCTTTAGTGAGTCGGATCAGTGGGACTGGATTATCCCACCTGACGGACGCCATGTTCAGACATATTGACTCCCCGTTGATTTATGCGTTCGTTGAGCGGTGGCAGCCCGATACGAACTCTTTTCACATGCCGTTCAGAGAGATGACCATCATGTTACATGATGTGTGGCAGATCCTTCGCATTCCTGTCGAGGGGCGATTGGTTGATGCCGATAGCACATCTACAAATTCTTCCAATATAACCTGAAATTTTTAATTGACACAATGTTAATAATAATACCAATAATATTATTATTAATATTTAAAATCGGGCAAAAAAAAGGGTCCAGGCGTCCAAAAATTGCGCCTGGACCATGGCCGAGGCGTCTGGCTTGGACGCCTGGCCACGGTACAGGCGTCTTTATCGGACGCCTAGCCATGGCACAGGCGTCTGAATCGGACGTCCCGACCATGGTTCAAAGGCTGGTTTAGACGCCTAGACCTAGGACCGAGCGTCGCACTGACGCCCGTACCATGGTCCAGCGGAATGGGACGCTGTACCATGGAACAGGCGGAATAATCAGACGCCTGCGTCATTTTTTCCGAAAAATTACCTCCAGATGCGAATTCTCGTCCATTTTCGTAGTTGTCGATAATATTGACGATATATATTTGATTGTGTGTTATATTCGAAAAACTTGAGCTCGAAAGATTTTGGTGTGGTGTGGTGTTTAGAAATAATGAAAGACTTGAAATGGATAAAAAGGTAATCTTATAGGGCGGTGGCTAGTAATTTTGGGCGGTGTTTAGTAATACCCTAGTTTTATATAATATTTATAATTTATGGTCAAAACTACTTGTTTTGACCAAGTCAATCATTATATTTTTTTTTATGGATGAATGGAGTGTAAGTTTTCATATTCAACAAACTTAATTAGATATGTATAATTTGCATAATATAATGTTGGAATCGTTAATGAATTTAATTTGATTTTGTAAAATTAAATATTATAGGATCGATCTACGTTCCGAGTATATGATCATGGTATATTCATATTCTCTAAACCGAACCTCGGTGAGTGAGAAATAGTGAATTAAAATTTGTCATTTAATTGTGGATTAATTAAGGATGTCTACCCCATATTGAGAAATGAGCTATCATTGTATATGGAGTTTTCATTATACATGTATTAATTAATAACACATGTGATGGGCTTAAAGCTCACATGCGCGCGCCGCCGCCACCCGCCCGCATCGGTCGCGAGTCGCGTGCCGTGGATCTTGGTCTTTGGACTGTTCTTTGGGGCCTGATCGTGGGCTAGGCCTTGCATGCTTAAATTTTTTTTGGACTAGCTCAACAATGTTGTTGGGCTCGTATGTGCACATAAGGATGTCCACGTACATCCCTCGAGCGGTCAAGGAGATGAATACAATCCAAGTGCGTCATGACTGTTCAAATTCAGTCATAACACGACAGTAACCTCCCAGGTGTGATGAGGATTAGTAAATGGCTGTTTTGAATTCTGTAACTCCTGCCTTTTTGAATTCTGAAACTTCTATAGCAATGCAGCATGAATGCATGCATTATGATAGCCATTAGTGGTTGTGTTAAATCACTACAGGTGTGAGATGGCCGATAAATTGACATGCATCTCATTTGCATCCGTACATGCAAAAAATCAACATACACAATTTTTGCATACATAGTCTCATGGTCGGCTTCGTCCTCACCTCGTTCCAGTTCGTCGGAGCTCGTGGGTTTTGTGGTGCTACTACCTCCGAGACGCTGTCGTTTTATCTTTGGAGACGATACGTCAAAATCGAGAGCACTATCGGGGCGTATTTCATCTTGCGGATAGAGGATTCCTCGACTCGACAATAGTTTACGATTTTTTCTATTTTTTTCGTGTAATTTTAATTCAGTTTCGAGTTTTGTAATTTCTATTTTTCGAGTTGTAATTTCATTTCCAGTTGTAATTTATTTTCGCCCGACAAGTTGTACGAATAAATTTCCAACATATAAATAAATCATTTGGTTCGACTGAAACCAGTTCGATTTGATTCAACTCGAAATGGATTGAAATAACTATTTCCTTTTTCTTTTGAATTTGTTTATACTCATAGGTCAACCAATACTTCCCCACACTCCCTCTTATTATTTTTTCTTTTCCTTTTTTTGACTCATCCTGAAACTTTGACGTGTACTTCTCTCTCTCTCTCTCTCTCTCGATGAGCTGGAACTGGAGGAGAGATTCCCTGTGACCTTGAGGGAGTCAAGCTATAATTGAAATGGGCCCACTCTTTTTAGCCCTATATATACCCTCGTTAACTTCACTCCATATATCAAGAAGAAAGAAGAGAAGAACCTTTAACCAAGAAAAAACCACTAAAACAAACACCATATTATTATTATTATTATTATTATTATTATTATTATTATTATTATTATTACACAACACAGTCATGGAGTTCATTTCCTTGTTAGCATCCTTAATTTTCCCAATATTATTATTATTTATTCTCAACAAATTATTCATGATGTCCTCCGGCCGGCGGCGTTATGCCGAACTCCCACTCCCTCCGGGCACCATGGGCTGGCCTTACATTGGTGAAACCTTTCAACTCTACACCCAAAATCCCAACACTTTCTTCGCATCCAAAGTCAAGAAGTAAGCTCTTAATCTTCCCTACTTTACTTCTCATTTAATTTTCCGATTAACGAAAGAAAACGCCACGTTCCGCCGGGGCACTAACGCGTAGCCACCAGCGGAGTGGGGGGTCGAAACTTAAAAATCCTTATTTAATATTTTTTTCGGATTTTATTTTTTCCAGCTCTGATGTGCCTAATGAGGAATGATAGAGCCACATCTCCCCAACCACACCCCATACACACACGGTTTTATGGGTTGTACCTTATGTTTTATAAATAAAATAATTATAATAATATTATATCTGTAAAATATACAGTACAACTCCATAAAGCACGGGTGTGTATGAGGTGTGGTTGGGGAGACATGACTCTATCATTTCTCGTGCCTAATATACCCTATTCCCATTCACCCTAATTATTAAAAATAAATCTTATTTAACAATTTTTTTTTAACAGGTATGGTTCAATATTCAAGACCCACATACTGGGCTGCCGTTGTGTGATGATATCAAGCCCAGATGCAGCTAAAGTTGTGCTGGTCTCAAAAGCCCACCTATTTAAGCCCACATTTCCAGCGAGCAAGGAGAGGATGTTGGGCAGACAAGCCATTTTCTTCCAGCAGGGAGACTATCACGCCAGGCTCCGAAAATTGGTTCTCAGGGCTTTCATGCCTCACGCCATCAAAAGCATAGTCCCCGAAGTCGAATCCTTAGCCGTTGGATCACTCGAATCCTGGGAAGGAAACTCAATCACCACTTTCCAAGAAATGAAAACAGTAAATAAAAATCACCGCTCTGCTCCCCCCCCCCACCCCACACCCACACGACACGAGTGTAATTTTCTTTACCCTTTCTAAGAGAGGGTAATTTTTAATTTTTTCATTCTTTTCTATTATTCTATTTTTCGAAATTTTAATTTGAGTATAATTTGTGTATATAATATTTTATTTTTAAAATTAAGATTTTTTATTGATAAAAAATCAACCCTCATTCAGAATAAAATAATTTTAAAAAGTAAAAACTATATATCAAAATTATACTCAATTTAAAACTCTCGACAATAACATAACATAAGAAAGAAAAATTAGAATTTTTAATTTTTAGGTCTCAAAATTAAGGCAGTTCAAATTCGAACTTCCGGATATCCATTTTTTCGAATTCGGATATGCTTTTTCAAAATTTTCGGATATTCGGATATCCGAAGTATCCGACAAATATATAATTCTTTTTTTATATTTCAAACAATACGAATGTATGCACTTTGTTTGGCAAATAATATGAATATATCTACTTTTAGTGATTTGAATTGGTATTGTGGTATTATTTATTTAAGATAAGTTGTTGATTGAGTTTATATTTAATTGATCGTAAAAAATTAAGCAATAAAAAAAATATTTCGAATATTTTTTTTGATATCAAAATCTATTATCCGAAGTATCGGGATATCCAATTTTAAACACTCATACTCAATATCACATGCTAAGTTCACACCATCTTTTTAGGAGGCTCAAAATTACATCCCCCACACGCCCACCCTTTTCACCTGGTTTGATCTTTTAATTATTTAAAAGAAATTTTAATTATTGATTATTGATTATTTATTTATTTATTTGTCATGCAGTATGCGTTCAACGTGGCACTGCTTTCTATTTTGGGAAAGGATGATCAAGTCTCGTACAGAGAGGATCTGAAGAAGTGTTATTACATTGTTGAAAAGGGATACAACTCCATGGCCATTAATGTTCCTGGTACACTCTTCCACAAGGCCATGAAGGCTAGAAAGGAACTATCACACATACTGGCTAAGATTCTGTCACTGAGGAGACAGGCGAAACAGAACGACCACGACCACCACCACCACCACCACCGCGACCACCGTCATATGGATTTACTGGCATCGTTTATGGAAGATGACGAGGGATTAGAAGACGAACAGATTGCGGATAATATTATCGGCGTGATATTCGCAGCCCGTGACACGACGGCTACTGTTCTAACATGGATTCTCAAATACCTTGCTGAAAATCCAAGTGTTCTTCGAGCCGTCACCGTAAGAGTATTCTCAATCCTTAGTTGTTAAAAATAAAACAAGAAAAAGAACTCGAGACGGGTTCTAATTGCAATATTTGAACTGTCATGTTTAACGGTACATAACTTTAACTATTAATATTTTTAATCCTTTATTTTTAGAAATGATTTAAAGTTAATAGTTCGAAATTATATTTCGAGACGGGTTAAAAAACTATTTTTCTTTGTTTTATTCGAAAATTAATAGTTTTGGAGTATTCTCAGTCCTTAGTTGTTCAAAATAAAAAAAATAAAGTTTTTTTGGTCATAATTTTCAAAAAATACTACTCCGTCCTCCCGGCGATCTTGAGGCGTATTGACCTTTTACGGTCAACAACTTTCGAGTTTGACCACGAATTAATTTCATACTATAATGATAAAATATGCAACAAATTTTTATTATGAAACTTTCATCGTGAAGTTTCATAATATAATTTCATTTGACATTTTACTATTATAGTTTCAGATTAATTCGTAGTCAAACTTGAAAATTGTTGACCGCGAAAAATCAATACGCCTCAAGACCTCGGAATGGAGGGATTATCTTTTAGTAGTTCAAAAATATTGTTGTTATTTTTCAAATATATATTTTTTTATGTAATTTTATTTTATTTATTTATCAAGAAAAAATACTATATAAATGAGAATTATTGTGACTTCACAGGAAGAGCAAGAGGCAATAATCAAGGATAAAGAAGAGTGTGGACAAGAAGAGAAAGGTCTGAGTTGGGCAGACACAAAGAAAATGACAATTACAACAAGGGTTATTCAAGAGACACTTAGAGTTGCTTCAATCTTATCTTTTACCTTCAGAGAAGCTGTCGAAGATGTCGAGTTTGACGGTAACATTAATTTATTTTCATTTCATTATATTTTTTTTTTGGGAATTTAAATTAGAGAGAAAACTTGAAGTACCTTTTTACATATAGTATTATTCTTTTTTGTCACAAGTTTATCAACTCTTTTGATACCCAAATTATCGGAATTGACCTTTATTCGAATGCGTTCGTGTCATATATTGTATTTTCGAGTAACAAAATTTCGAGTCAACTTACAAAAATATACAATATTGAGAGAAGATTATCATCCGGGTAACACGAATACAAAATCGAGTAACACGAATGCTGAATCCGAGCAACTCTTTTATTCGAGTAATTCGTATGAGTTTTCGGGTAACTCGAATCCATATTCGAGTAACCCGAGTGACTTCTTCGGGTAACTCGAATTCCTATTCGAGTAATTCGAAATGACTTCTTCGTATATTTTTGTAAATTCACTCGAAATTTTGTTACTCGAAAGTATCAAAAGAGTTGGTGCTAAACTTTAAACAAAAAAAAATAATATTATATATAAAAGGGCAAGACAAACTATTCCTACTTTAAATTATTGCAAATTTAATTGATTGAGTTTGAGAAACTTTAATAGGTATTATTTATTTTTATTTTTATTTATTTTGTGAAAAATCTAATTAACAGGATATTTCATTCCAAAAGGATGGAAAGTTCTGCCACTCTTTAGGAATATTCACCACAACCCAGAAAATTTTACAGAGCCTGAAAAATTTGATCCTTCAAGATTTGAGGTAAAAATATTTACTCCTATATTAAAATTAGTAGTGTAAAAATATTATGTTGTGATTTTAATCTTTCATGATTTGAGGCATATTGTTGAACAATATTTTTTTTTTCAATTGATTATCTGACAGGTTGGGCCCAAGCCCAATACATTCATGCCATTTGGCAGTGGGACACATGCATGTCCTGGAAATGAGTTGGCCAAGCTGGAGATGTTGGTTTTACTACACCATCTAACCACGAAATATAGGTAGGTTAAAAATATATAAAATGACAAGACTATGTTCTCTGACTTAAAAAGATGAGAAATGCTGCATAATACACATATTTACACGTTTTTCTATACACTAACATCTAATCCATTCATTTATTGCGGGATCACATTAAATGAATGACTGATATGTTAATGTGTAAGAAAGTAGCATTTCTGCAAAATAACTCTCCCCGTCCCCAAAAAATGTGCCCCAGTTTCTTTATTGCCGTCCGCCAAAAACTTGCCAAGTTTATAAAAGAAAAGTTTTTTTTTTTTTTCAAAAGTGGGACCCTTTCTCCACTAAAATCAATTTATACCAATTTTTCTTAAAATTCCATTTTTTCTTAAAACTCAAAAGTGGGGCAAGTTTTTTTGTGTACGGAGGGAGTAATATTCATAGTGTTCATCAGTAGAAATCAATTATAATCAGGAAAAATAATCTGTAAATTTCATTAATAACTTCATATAATAAATTACACTACGAATCAATAAATTTATAACTTTTGATCTATAAAATTCAGTTTCAATCGGTAAAATCAATTTTAGTCAGTAATAATAATTTTACTTCAGTGAAAATCATTTGAAAAGAAAATTGCCTAAGTATACGATTCGTTATTATATCCTTCCATTCATTTTCATTTCTAAGGGGGTAAAAAGTGGTGATAAATTTAAAAAAAAAAATCCAAAACTTTTGAATGAATGTGAGCAGAGAGAGAAATAATTAGTAATATAATTTATTTTTGGTGAAAATATGAAATATTGGTCAATAAAAAGAGTTACTTTCCACAAACAATTACACGTTCCATAATTTTTTGGATCAAAACCCAAAAAAATATATATATTATTTTTGTAATCTTTTGCAGGTGGTCTTTGATAGCCCAACAAAATGGAATCCAGTATGGACCCTTTCCTCTTCCACTAAATGGTTTGCCCATCAAGCTCACTCCCAAAACATAAACATAAACACACACACACACACACACATGTATGAGAGTGAGAGAGAGAGAGAGAGAGAGAGAGAGAGAGAGAGATTTCACTTTTTCATCAAGAAATGAAGGAAACTCCTTGTTTCAAACAAGGAAATGGAAATTTCAGGAGACACCCATAAAGCAGAAGAAGATTTCTGGGGTGAAAAGTCAAATTATATATATATATATATATATATATATATTGTTAGGAAATTTCGTTTTGTCATTTTTGATTTGTTACTGTATTTTGATCGGATGTGAAAAAATATTATTAGTGAAAAAATTCAGCCTATGTTATGTATGCTAAAAAGTTTACTAATTTGTGGTGTAATAATGTTCACATATGCATGCAAGAGTTACTTCATTCATCTTTTATATATATATATATATATATATATATATATATATATATATATATATATATATATATTAGGTCCTAAAAATCATTGGGGAGTATTAATGACACCTATTTTGTGAGGAGCATTAATGACACAGTTTTTTGAAGTAAAAAATGTAGCCATGCGATAATTAATCCGATTGATGAGATTAATGCAAGGTCCATGCGAAGTGTCCATGTAGTTATTGAGATACAAATGTGAGTGTCCATGTAGTTATTGAGATACAAATGCATGTATTCATTTAGTCACTTAATGATTGTAGATGTTACTTGGGAGGTGGATACCGATCATCGTGTAAATTTTACTTAAAACAATTTATGCAATAATATATTACTATTTCTATCATCATTACTTGATTAGATAGTCTATTATTGCTTCAATTTTTTTTTAAGTTTATTGCATGTATGAGTATTCGTTCGTAGTACATTTTAATTTGATTTTCCTTATGACAATTTTGGAGAAATAATAAATATACTTACTTAATTAAAAAAAACGACACAAAAAATGATAGAAATATATCAATATTTTGTCAAAATACTTATCTTACGAAACCTTTGTGTGCATCACACGGTCCCAAAGAAATTAAGTTATATATGACAATGATGTGCACTATTCGACTTATATTGATATATTTAATTACTTTCCACCAAAAATGTGTTAACATCAAGATCTACGAAAGTATCTATTGTTTACATGCGTTATTTAGTACTAAATGAAAAATGTTCCGATATATAAAACTTATATTATAAATATTGATGCAAACTTGATAAAAAGTATACAAACATCTGCACAAACATTACGTACAAAACACGTAGAAATTCAACCAATGATCCAGTCGGTGCATCGCACGGGTTCGTAAGGCCTCGTATATATAAAGATTGAGTCCTTAAATTTATTGTGGACTCTTAATGACTTCAATTTTTATGTCTTAGCATCTATCTATTATATCTAAATATAGAGTCCATGTGGTTTTATACACAAAAGCATAAACGCTTTTAAGGCATTCAAAACGTTTTTTAGGCATATTAATTAACACTATTTATTTAAACAAAATCAACTTATCAACTTATAATACATAATACATACATAAATGTTAACTGATACAATAAGTTGGCAGGAAATCAAATAGACATGAATGTTAACTGATGCAATAAGTTGGCAAGAAATCAAAGAGGCAAAAAAAAGTGGTAATGATATTTATGATTCAAATCAAGTTGATCATCTTTACGACTTAACATTAATGAAGATGACTCGATCTTTTAGTATATAAGATTGAAATATTGCTAATCTCTAAAACTTTTTTTAAAAGCTTTAAAGAGCTTTTACAAGCCACAATTAAAAAAAAATTGCAAGAATAAAAATATATGCATATCTGTTCATTACCATAAGCTAAATTAATTCAACCAACTAAAATATGCCAAAGCCTCATTATTACATTTTAAGAATTTCTATAGTCATACCACACAAGCATGTTTATTGTTTAACTCTTTCAACTTCTTCTTTGAGGTATTTATACTCTCTTATAAACAAACCAAAAAGTCACACAACTCACCAACAAAACAGGTCACACCCACTACCTCTGGTAAAGCAGATTATTCTACCGCCACAGCCACTCGAACCGATGCCAACATCAACTGCTTCCGCCGCCGACATCACCGAATATTAATTCAATAGGTGGTGTTTCGAGCTTGGGTGATTTCGTTGTTGTTTTAGTGGTTCCGCCACCGACATACCAAACTTGAAATCTCAAACAATTTTCTTATAAACAGTTAAACAATTAAAACGTTTCTATTCAAAATAGTCTACAGATACCTACAAACCATGAGATATCCAAAACATTATAAAATCAAATTGTCAATTCCCACCAAATCTTTAAAAAATAAAGATGACATCAAGTTCTTTATAGCCAAAATAATGGATCGATTGCCAAGATGGCTTTTCAATATTGACGAGTATCAAAGGAATTGAGCTAAGGGTGTCCACATCGTTGGGTCTACCTTCTCGACCACCGAAACCCCACCACCATCGCCATAACCGTCATCGGCCACTGAAATATCCAGATCTGAACACAAAATCAATACCCGAGTTTGTAACTTACTTATAAGCTCGAAACACATTCTACAGGAGACCCGAGATTCCAGCGATGGAGGTTTGTTGGTGGTGGTTTGGCGACAAGGGTGTGGTTACGTGGTGGTTTTGGTCGGTGTTTGGTTGTTGGTGGATGATGGTTTAGTGAGAGAAATGAACGGGTCGTATATATTTTGTGATGAGAAAAAAAGTGTGTTTTTGTGGGTGGAGGATACAACTTACAAGTAGTTAATTTTGATAGATAAAATAAAATTAAAGAAAATAATATGAAAGGACAAAAATATCCTCTTATTTAACAGTCAAACTAACGGAGTTAGGAAATTCGGATCAAATCCGAAACTCATGTTTCACTTTTTGGGGTAATTCTTTATATACTCAACTTAAACATAATAATTTCATATTTTCTTAACAAATTCTTTAAAGGCATTGTACTTATGCACTAAAAATTTGTGTTTTGGGGAAATATGGTATTTTGATTTTCTGATTTTAGATGATCGTACATGTTTGGTAACTTGACTATATAGATATCAATTCGGATTCTTAATATGTTATATATGAACTCATTGTTTGTAATCAACCTCATATAGTATCCCACATATCGACGCTAGGATGCACCACCGAAGAAGCCATATATGATAGTTCGATGCTACTAATTAAAAAGTAGTTCGTATTGATTTCTGTAAATACGAACAAATGTTTTGCTTCAGTGAGATATAATCCATCTTAAGAAATACACATGTAATTTTTTATGGTGTTAGTATCATGGATATATATGTTGCACATTTTGAGTACAAGTCATTTTAACCTTTCAATAACCTAGCCTAGGCCATACTTGATATTAAATACGTTATATAAAAATAAGATGTTTTAGCTTAGAATAATTTCACTCGAAAAATAAAAACTTTGAACGCTCGGGCCTTGAAATAATATGTAATATAAATATGAAATTCGATATTATCGAAAATAAAGTACCCGTGCTTTAGGGTGAATAAAGCCCGTGCATCGCACGGGCCATGATGTCTCGTCATTTGAAAAGAGTAGGTATAATTTTTAAATTTAATTACTTCAGTAAATAAATGCACAAATGAGGTTATTTTAATATTTTATTGTTAAACGACGTTATTTTAGAAGGTTTCGCATGTAAGTTTACATGTGTGACAACCTCATATTCACTTTCCTCTCTTTATATATATATATATATATTACAAATAATTTCTAACCAAACAGTCCCCTATTAAGTTTTAGCCCTTTTATATAGAATAATTAGTTAAAATATTTTTAGAAGAAACTTTTTTATGTAATATATGATGAACTAGTTCGAATGAATTTCAAATTTTGCAATACAGTATACTGCTTATTTAAAATAAATTAATGTTCGCGATTTTAATTAAATTCGAAGATTATAAATTACAGTTACTTAATGAAAAATAGTCAAGGACTATTAAAAAGAAATACTATTAGGAGTACGTATTGTTGTTTAGTATAAAATATATATTATTTTCATAATTCACAATATCTAAAATTATTTAATGAAATCGTTCTAGTAAATCATTTGATAAGAATGACTAATTAAAATTAATAAATTAGCAGGTAATTTGTTTTTCTCTATAATCTATGAATATTATTTAATATATTAGATTATCAAAAATCAAGAAAATAAGCTAAAAGAAGATGTCACGCCGACTGTCGGTAATTTTTTTTGGACATGACTCATCCAACAATCTTCGACGATCGATAATTGTTAGCCAATGATATTTTTCTTTGACACACATGAGTGACCTATTTTTTATATACGCCTCTTTTAAATTTTTAATGTGTTCATTTCCGTGTGATTTGTTTTAGTGGATGGATTATTAAATTTCTTTCATTATGCCAGAGATTAAAATATAATTATTTTTAAAATATAATGATATACAATGCGAAAATAATGAGTTACTTACATGTATATTATATTTTATAAGAATTAGGTCCTGTTCTTTTGGACTTATTTTTCATCATTTCAGTTCAGTTCAGCTCAGTTCAGTTCAATTCAGTTCTTCTTTTTATCTTATTATTATTAATCTTAATTATTATTATTATTATTACTAATATTACTTGTCGTTGTTGTTGTTGATTACTATTATTATTATTTACCATTATTATTATTGTTATTTATCCTTAATATATATTTCAGTTTAGTTCAGTTCAGTTCAGATTCATTTAGTTCAAAAGAACAGAGCCTTCGTAGATCTATTTTTGTAATTCGCATGGCTTTGTACTAATGTATGTATCATTTAAAATCTTCTTATAGGAACTTTGAAAATCTATCTACTATTGTCATTTCTATTCCAAATTTTTGAAACATTATATGTGTTGAGAATTACATTGTAATATTTATATTAAAGTGCGTATATATCTTTTTTACAGAATTAATCTTAATAAATATCTGCATTGGCACTTTTCGATAAATATACACAAGTATTTTTCTTAAAAAAATAGCGCTATTTAACGCCTCGTTTTGATCGAATGAATATGAATCAATCAACTGAATGGATCGAATCAATCAATCAAATA
Organism: Orobanche coerulescens; assembly: GCA_033398695.1. Classification (NCBI taxonomy): domain Eukaryota; kingdom Viridiplantae; phylum Streptophyta; class Magnoliopsida; order Lamiales; family Orobanchaceae; genus Orobanche; species Orobanche coerulescens. The sequence goes on along the minus strand of CM065818.1, from coordinate 11,403,538 downwards.
TATATTAAGGATAAATAATACTCCCTCCGTCCCAGCTAACATGAGCATTTTGACTTTATATAGTCAATAATTTCTAAGTTTGACTAAGAATTAATCTCAAAATATAACGGTAAAATATTTAACAAAATTATATTATGAAACATCACCATCTAAAGTTTCATAATATAATTTTGTTAAATATATTACCATTATAGTTTGAGATTAATTTATAGTCAAACTTGAAAATTATTGACCATATAAAGTCAAAATGCCCATGTTAACTGGGACGGAAGGAGTAATAATAATAATGGTAAATAATAATAATAATAGTAATTAACAACAACGATAATAGTAATATTATTAGTAATAATAACAATAATAATAATTAAGATTAATAATAATAATAATAATAATAAGAAGAGCCGAATCGAATCAATCGAATCGAATGGACTGACTCGAATCGAATCGAATCGAATTAACTAAATCGAATCGAATCAATTGAAAATCAAAATAAGTCCAAAAGAACAGGACCTAACAAACTCATCATATATAAAACTAATCAATCCGGAAGTCTCTATGTTATACATAATACTAATTAGTTTACCTATTCATTATCAATATTATTTAGCTAATCTAAAAATTAAGCATTATCAATTCATATTCTAAGTGTGTTTCATTTTAAACCACATGCTTGACAATATTTTGAATTTTTATTGTATCTATCTGTTGCCAAATAATTTGTATTTTATTCTCCGTCAGAATTAATTTTCTGATTATTTTATTTAAAAGAAAAAAATCGATCAACCGTCTGAATCGACTAGTTGAACCGATTGGACCGAATTTTTAAAACCAATTTAATTCGACTAGATTTGCACGGTTATTATTAAAAATCGATTATATAGATTCGATTTGCATTTTTTCTGATGCAGTTCAATTAAGGAACCAATGCCAATCCTAATGATAGCATCCCTTATTATGAACATATACTTCATATATACAATAACTATAGTTATACTATATAAAAATAATACCTTTTTTGTTTCACAACATAAACAGTTTAAGATCTACTTTTTGTTAATATTTACCAAATCTTGTCAATTTGTGCCTAATAAACCCTTATCCTTATTTAAACAAATTTCATACATTCCAAATTAACATCTCCTACCATTTAATACACAGTACTAACTTAATTAAAACATATATATATATATATATATATATATATATATATATACCTCACAATCAACGAGCAAACATAAATAATTTATGTGTCCAATGCTCCCCCAATCCCAAGTGTCCAAATGATATCGTCATCACAAAAAGCTGGCACCAAAGGGTGTTCAGCCTGATGGTAATTGCAATGAAGATAAGATCCCTGTGCATAGTCATGGGTTCGAGTCAGCAAGTCATGGGTTTTAATCCGCCTACTCCAAAGAAGGAACTTGTGGAGGCAGACGGCTTCTCCGAACCCGTGGCCTCACTTGTCACCGCGTGGATCCTAAGTAAGACAACATGGGCCAATAAGCAGCCTGTTTGGAGGATAGTTGAGTCTAAGTTGAAATTCACCGTTCAAAAAAAAAAAAATCACAAAAAGCTGGCAACAACTTTGTACGATAAACCCCCACGTATTAAAAACATACATAGTACATAGAAAACTCAATCATCGGGTGGGACAAAAAAAAAAAATGTAAGGAGGCTATCATACCAAAAAATTACTAAAAATTTGTAAATGTGAATATATCGCATTTCTAGTATGACACTACCGAAATTTTTCGATACGATAACAGAATGAAAAATTAAACTTTTTGGTATTTTCCATATATACCAAAAATATCAAAAGAAAGAGTTTGGTATTTCAGTATATACCGATATTATAAATTTATTTGGGTATTTTAGTTATTCGGCATACTCTAATACCAAAATGTCAGTATAATACCAAAATCAAACGGCAAGATTGGTATATACGGATACCAAATACGTATACCTAGTTCTCGATACAGTATTAGTATAGATTGGATACCATATCGAAAGTTCAGTATATGGTATCAGTATGTATTTTTTTGTACCAAAATTTTCAATATGATATACGATAAGATAAAATAAGATTTGGTACAATACAATATGTCACCCCTAATTTCTAATGCTGTCATTTTAAACATTACTGTCAAGAAGGCCACAAATTACGAAAATATGAGGCAAAAACAATAGTTAACTCCAAAAGTCAAACAAACTTTAAATTGTGCATTAATCTAGGGGGGAGTTATATAGACCCCCCTATATTACTAACCAAACCCTCCCTAGTCCCTAGGGAGGGTTTGTCCCTTTTTTTTTTCTTTTTTTTATTCTTTTATTTTTTTGATGTGTGTTATGTTTTTTTTAGTGTTTATTTGTTATGTGTTTTTTTGTAATGTTTTTTTTAGTGTTTATTTATTATGTTTTTTGTATTCATCTAATGTATTTCTATTTAATTAAACAACAACAACAATAACACGTTAAACATTAACACATTAAACAACTATAACAACTGTTATTATTCAACTAAACAACAACAACAACAACATGAGTAGAGTTATATTAAATACCAAACTTTTCTTACATACCAAGGGACTCATCCCCACCATCCATCCAAAAAGAAATCAATGGTTGAGATTAAAACCATTTAATATTTCACACATTTTTTATAATTTAAATATCTCTTAAACCGTTAATCGTTAAGCGAAAATAATTACACCATCGCGACGAGCATTTAATTATCTTTCTATAGACGGGCACTTTGATATACTTTCGACAAAAAAAAAATCGTTTTTTTTTCGTGGCCGAAAAAATCATGTGATATATCATATATGATATTGCATATCACATATGATATACCATATATGATATTACATATCATATATGATACGTAATATCATATATGATATATCACATGTGATTTTTTCGGCCACGAAAAAAAACGTGAAAAAAGTGGGAAAAAAAAATTTGTCGAAAATATATCAGAGTGCCTATCGATAGAAAGATAATTAAATGCTCGTCAGAATAAGATATTTTTTTGACTTAACGATTAACGGTTTGAAAGATATTGATATTTGAAAAAAATGATGAAAGTGAGTTTTTAAATTGTTGGGATTAATCTCATCCATTAGATCAAATAAAGATGGAGGGCATGGAGGGTGGAGATTAGTCTTGGTATGTATAAAAGTTTGTCCTCAAATGATCTTAAATCCAACAACATTAACAAATTATTTAAAAACAACACCATCAAATATAGTGCATTTACTATGTTTGTGCTCTTACATAAAATAAAATATACACATTATAAACTAAAATAAACTTCATTAATTAAAAACACATTACATAAAAAAACACATTACATTATCTCGCTGGAACCCCAAAATATGCATGCCAAATCCATAATTTTTGATCCGCAACCGCTTCCAACATAAGAGTTGGGTATTTATGATCACGCCTTTTGAATTGAGCTTGTAAGGCCTTTGGACAATTTTTCCAATCCCAATGCATACAATCAATACTCCCGAGCATTCCGGAGTTTATGTTTTTCTTCATGCAATGCATATATTTTTCAATGTCATTGGGAAGTCAGACGCTCCCATTGTGGGTGAGTATTGGGGAGTGGTGAATTTTCATCCAGCGTCACATAAATGTAGTGAAGATACTGCCGCCCCCACACGGGCAATCACATGGGGGCCACTAATAACAAAATCGATCACTCGAGCTATATTTTGCACTCCAATCGCTTAGTTGCTCGAGAATCGAACACCTAAAATACATTACAACTTTTATAAAAATTAATCGAACCATACAGTGACCACCCGTACTAAATATAACAAAAATAATCGAACCAAATAAAAAAATATTTTTATTTGTTACAACTTTTTTTAAAATAACTTTTTGTTCCAATTTTTTTTAAAAAAAATACTTTTTTTGTTACAATTTTTTTTATCTTTGAAACTAAAAAAGAAAATATATATATATATATATATATATATATATATATTGTGTAGGGGGTAGGGAGGGTTTTCATAGGGGGGGTCTGTATAACAGACCCCTTAATCTAAACTGATGTGTTTAACAGTTCTATAGCAAAGCATTCGGTACAACCAGTTGCCAGCCTTTCATAATTGTCTGAATTATGTGGATCCGTGTCAGCTAGGTATTGACATGGATTTTGTACTTGCCCTCATAGGTTCTCACTGTAGATGTTGGCCATTTATATCATCAACCAGGATGCATACCATCCCATATCCATCACGCATCACTTGTATATTCATCATACATGAACGACATAAACCGTAGTAATTACGTGGAGCTAAGGAACTTGAACATAAGCCCAACATGACCATATACTAAAATCTTACAAAGCCCAGGAACGAGCTCAACACCCAACATGATGTTTAGGTCGACTTGAGCGTCAGACCTTAACTCAGTGAGGCCTTAACTCAGCCAGCCTCGGCTAAGATCCAAATCAAGACTGATTACCACGTAACCAACTTATCATGCCAACTCGGCTTAGGGCCAGAACGAGCCGAGATCCCTCGGCTTCCCTACCTTGTCGGTATATGAAGGTCCTATCCTTCAAGCACGCAGAATCTGGTGAAATCCCAGATAAAGGCAAATAAAGATATCCTTACTTAACAATGACTATTTTCCACAAGGAAACTGTATCCACAATCCTTATCAGGATTTTACTTCCCATATATATATGAAGTCCAACACCAACACGGACTCGATGACTTTCTCCGCAAGTTAGGGTTGCAATATTCATGTTTATATAATAGGTGTCCTCGCACCTACACTGGTACACAGAATTCTTGACTCTCAATACAGTCAATTAAATATTTTTCCACCATATATTCAGGATACTTACTCTCACGCCGGAGGGCCTTCGCCTGTGAAGCCCCGGCTCAGTTCACGTGTTTTCTTGTGTGTAAGTCCCATGAGGAAGTTCACTCGCCGGAATTATCCAAACCGCTTGAATAAGAACTAATCCGATACGTTTTGGCAGCATCAATACATATTCATTTTGCATGTAATGAATATAAAAGTGATATTTGGTGAATACCATCTCATATTCACCACTCTTAACTTTCATCACATTATCCATATTGCACCCACAAACCTGAGTACATGATATACCAATCGATATCGAAAAATCATATCGTGCACTCGGGTCCATGATGCATCATGGATCCAAATGGATATAAATATGAAAGATGATAAATATAAATGTGATCGCTGATGAGTATCATTTTATATTGAGCAATCCTCACTTTCATATTCATTACATTATTCATATTGTATCGTACACCTAAATCTGGGTGGGCACGTTATACCAATTGCATCACACCAACTCCAAAAGCTATTTGGTGTGTAATAAATTATTAAGTGGGAGATTCGTGGCGTGGCTTAATCTACAATGTCCAAATAAATAAATGCTCCTTAGATGCACTACGTGTCGTACTTTGATGTGCTATTTCTTTAATCATGTAACGTGCATGTTCATAGAGAGAGAATGTCGAACAAATGGACTAGGACTATATGATGTTTTAAAATAATGATCACAATTCACTAGTAATAGTAGTACGAATCTGGTAATTGTGACTGTATCTTTACTAGATTTTTTTTTTCATCTTCTCATATTACTTGATTCAATAAAATAACTATTGAAGTTATCAAAAATATCTAATTTAATAATGCAATAACTTCGTTATATGTTTTCTATTTGGTTCAACTGCTTGCAGAATTTAACAGAAGTCGAGTCTTAAATTTGCAAGTATTGCATACTTAATATAAGAAGTTATTCACCTATTATCATAACTCTGAAATTGTGAAGCTTCAGTTTGACACGATGCCCATGGAGTTCAGTCGGCAAGCTCAGTATCGGTAGGTAGTCCGGTAATTCGATATTGCGTTCCTTCACCGTGTAATTGGAAAGGACATACTGGTTAGCACTCCTGTTAAACAAGGGTTTAAATACAAAGTACCCTTAGATTTGACTTAATTACAAAAAAAAAAAAAAAAAATTGAACCAACTTTAAAAATGACAAGAAATACCCCTAAATTTTGGTTCAACAGATATACCCCATCATAAGGGAGAAAACACTTCAAAACCATCCTTCACATCCATGGGGTATCTTTTGTGATTTTGAAAGTTGGTTAGTTTTTGTTAACCAGGTCAAACCTTGAAGGTGTAGGCAATGTTTCTGAAAAAATGGAGTAAAACAGTGTGTGCCGCGGCACACGCTCCCTGTGCCGCGGCACACTATTTTTTGCTACGAACCTTGGATGTTGCTGTACTGTGTGCCGCGGCACACGCCCTCTGTGCCGTGGCACGAACTGGAATTTGTTTCACCTGTGTCGCGGCACACGAGTCAACGAGGCTTGGGACACTTCTTTTTAGCAACGTTTTTGCTGCGTTTTTTCAAGAACTTCAACCCAGTTTTGAGAGACATACACGAGAGAGAGCAAGAGAGAGAAGAGAAAGAGAGATTACACTTCTTTGATTTCCCGGAGTTGTATCGATCGGATCGACGTGATATTTTGAAAATAGCTTGGTGGCAATTGGGCAAATCTTTTCACCGGAGTAGATCGAGGTTTTGGTGTATGGAACTTCGGTATTTTGTAAGCTTCCTGTGTAAGCTATCTCAGCGTTTTTCTTTCTCGATCTTGTTGTTGTTGTATATTCCAAATACTTGAAGATTGTTTATTACCAAGTATTTGACGATTGTTGTATACCTCTAGTTGTACTAGGGAAGAATCGTGTATTGTGAATTGGTGATAGTGGAAGTTTAAGTGGCCGGAGGTTCCGTGGTATTTACTCTTGATTTGAGAGGTTTTTTATGCTAAATATTGTGTCTCGTTGTTTATTATTTTTTATATCATTTGTATTGTTTATCGAGTTGTATTTGATTTACTCTACTTGTCGGTAACCTCAAAGTTACAATTGAGATTGGGAAAATTGTCAAACGAGGGTATTCCATATTTTCGTTGTGACGTTATTATTGTGTTTTTCCCAACAAAGTGGTATCGGAGCCACGTTGTTTCGTTGTTGTATTATCTCAATTGTAAGATGGAAGCCAATACAAGTAGAATTGTGAATTTGAATGGTTCGAACTACCATGTATGGAACGGCAAGATGGAAGACCTTTTATACGTGAAGGATTATTATCTACCAATGCTTAGCAAGGACAAACCGGACGGGAAGTCAAAGTCGGAATGGACTATTTTGCATCTTCAAGTTTGTGGCTATATTAGATAATAGGTTGATGGCAATGTTTTGAACCATATCAGTGGAGAGAAGAACGCCCGAGAGTTGTGGCACAAGCTCGAGCAATTGTATGCTCGGAAGACGGAGAATAATAAACTATTCCTCATTAAACAAATGATGAGTAAAATATCAATATGGGACTCCTCTGTCGGATCATTTGAATGCATTCCAGGGCATCATCAACTTGCAGGAATGGGCATTAAATTCGAAGAGGAGGTTCAAGCTTTGTGGTTGTTGGGCACTTGGCCGGATACTTGGGAGACGTTTCGTACATCGTTGTCTAACTCTGCCCCTGATGGTGTCATTTCGATGTAACTTGCAAAGGGGAACATGCTAAACGAGGAGGTCCGAAGAAAGTCACAGGGAACTTCGTCACAATCGGATGTTCTTATTACCGAGCGGCGGGGAAGTGGTCAAAGCAGAGGTCCGAGTAATAGAGGGCCACAAAGAAGTAATTCTAGAGGAAAGTATGCCAACATTGAATGCTATCATTGTGGTAAGAAAGGGCATACGAAGAAATTTTGCCGACAAAAAGAAGCAAAATCGCCAAGGCGGAGAGAACACTCAGAACGAGAGCGGGAGTAGTGAAAAAGCCGAAGTAAATACTACTACCGAGGAGTTCTTTGTATGTTGCGATTATGACATGGTGAACCTTGCCACAGATGAGTCGAGCTGGGTGGCCGACAGTGGAGCTACGTGTCATGTTACGTCACGTAGGGATTTCTATTCCTCTTATACTCCGGGTGACTATGGGATAGTCAAGATGGGTAACGATGGGTTATCCAAGATTGTTAGAGTAGAAGACGTACATTTGAGGTTCGACACTGGTGTGGAGCTAGTTTTACGTAATGTGAAACATGTTCCGGATATGAGGCTGAATGTGATTTCAGTAGGCCTACTCGATGATAACGGCTATTGTAGCGGTTTTGGCAAGGGAGTGTGGAAACTCACTCGAGGTTCCTTGATTGTCGGAAGACGAAAGAAGGCAGAAAAACTTTACGTGACATATCCAAAGGTCACAATTAATGCCGTGAACACAGTGGACAATAATGACAGGACCGAGCTATGGCATAAGAGGCTCGGTCACATGAGCGAGAAAGAAAAGGCGCTATTGTCAAAGAAGGAGGTGTTATCCGGGGTTTACGATGTACATCTTGAAAGGTGCTCTCACTGTCTAACTGGGAAGCAAAGGAGAGTCACTTTTAAGAGCCATACCCCTTCACGGAAGGAAAATATTCTTGATCTTATACATTCCGATGTTTGTGGTCCTATGAAGACTCGGACGCTTGGTGGTTGCCAATATTTTGTCACATTCATCGACGATCATTCGAGGAAGGTGTGGGCATATACCTTAAAAAACAAAGATCAAGTTTTAGATATTTTTAAACAGTTTCATGCCTCGGCGGAGAGAGAGACCGGGGAGAAATTGAAGTGTATTCGGACGGATAATGGTGGAGAATACACTGGACCTTTTGATGAATATTGTCGAGAGCAAGGGATCCAACATCAAAAAAGGCCACCAAAGACTCCACAACTTAATGGCTTAGCGGAGAGGATAAATCGGACTTTGGTTGAGAGAGCTCGATGTTTGCTCTCACATGCCGGATTACCAAATTCATTTTGGGGAGAAGCTTTGAACACGGCGGTTCACGTGATTAATTTAACGCCGTGTGTTCCTTTGAAGTTTGACGTCCCGGACAAAGTGTGGAGCGGTAAAGACAATTCATATCGCCACTTACGGGTTTTCGGATGTAAAGCCTTTGTGCACATCCCGAAAGATGAGAGGTCGAAGCTTGATTCTAAGACGAAGCCATGCATTTTTATTGGTTACGGGCTTGATGAGTTTGGGTATAGGTTGTATGACCCGATGACTAAGAAACTTGTTCGTTCGAGAGATGTTGTTTTTGTAGAAGATCAAATTACGAAGGATGTTGAAAATGGAGAGTCGGCTCCACAACATGATGATCTTATTGATTTGGACCCGGTTCCTCCACAATATGTTGAGACACCTAGTGGAGATGAAGTCTAAAATGATGAACAACATGATACCGGTGATGGTGATGAGTTGAGACAAGATGATACCGATGGAATTCATCCCGCGCTATCCGTAACGAACATGCCTTCATTTGTTCCACTTAGACGGTCGACGAGAGACCGTCATCATTCCACTCGTTATTCGGCCGATGAGTACGTTTTACTCACTGACGAGGGAGAGCCCGAATATTTTGAGGAGGCTATGGAGGATGAGAACAAGAAGGAGTGGATGGATGCCATGCAAGCTGAGATGAGTTCGTTGCATGAGAACAATACATACGAGTTGGTGAAGTTGCCAAAGGGCAAAAGAGCTTTGAGAAATAAATGGGTGTATAAGGTGAAGTCGGAGGAGCATAATTCACTGCCCCGATACAAAGCTAGACTCGTAGTCAAGGGCTTTAGTCAAAAGAAAGGCATTAATTTTGACGAGATTTTTTCTCCAGTTGTGAAGATAGGATCGATTCGATTGGTCCTTGGTATAACGGCTAGTCTTGACCTTGAGATTGAGTAAATGGATGTCAAGACGGCATTTCTTCATGGAGACCTCGATAAAGAGATATATATGAAGCAACCTGAAGGGTTTCAGGTTGAGGAAAAAGAGAATTATGTTTGTAGACTCCGAAAGAGTCTATACGGTTTGAAGCAAGCACCACAGCAATGGTTTAAAAAGTTCGAGTCGGTTATGGGGGAGCAAGACCCTGGACCATTACGCGTTTTTCAAGAAATTTGGAGGTGATGATTTCATCATCCTATTACTTTATGTGGATGACATGATCGTTGACAAGAATGCCGAAAGGATTGCCAATTTGAAGAGAGAGAGAGAGTTGAATGAAAGACTTGCGCTAAGCAGACTCTAGGGATAAGAATCACTCGGGATAGAGCGGCCCGGAAATTGCACATGCCACAGGAGCAATACATTGAGAAGGTGCTTTGGCGGTTTAACATGGATAAAGCTAAAGTTGTTAGTTCGCCTCCTACTAACAATTTTAAATTGACGAGCAAGGATTTTCCTACGACGAAGGAAGAGATTGAGGAAATGGGTAGAGTTCCTTATGCCTCTGCGGTCGGGAGTTTGATTATGCCATGGTATGTACGAGGCCCGACATTGCTCATGTCGTGGGAGTGGTGAGCCGTTTTCTATCGAATCCGGGAAAGAAGCATTGAGAAGCCGTAAAGTGGATATTTAGATATTTACGGGGTACTTCCAAATTGGGGATCACATTTGAAAATGGAAAAGCTATGCTTGTTGGGTATACCGATTCCGATATGACAGGAAACGAGGATAATAGAAAATCCACTTCTGGATATTTGATGACCTTCGCAGGGTAGCCGTGTCATGGCAATCGAGATTGCAAAAGTGTGTTGCCTTATCAACAACGGAGACCGGGTATATTGCGGCGGTGGAAGCGTCTTATGGTTGAAAATATTTTTACAAGAGTTGGGTTTCCGACAACGGCGTTACGTGGTTCCAAGGTTGTCACGGCGGCCTGTCAAGTCGCGGCGCCACCAGACCGCCTGGACGCCTAGGCGACTAGGCGCCCGCCTAGGCGACGTCCAGGCGACCAATTTCATATAAAATATATAAATTTTATAATATATATAATATATGAATTATTCTAAAATCATGAAGAGTTAGATAATAAATAACATTCATCCCACTCAACAAAGGTTACAAAACACACCATAAACAATATAAATATATAATAAATGACAACTAGAGTTTCATATCAAATTCTTCCTCTCCAATAAGTCTCAAATATCATCAAACAAGTCATCAATAAACCCCTCATTTTCACGAGCATGATCATCATTAGTAGTCACATCCTCTTGTCCTTCAAGCTCATCGTCATCATCAATATCTTCATCATTATGTGGAAAAGGTTCAACCACTTCATCCTCGTCAATCAACCTAGACGTAGTTGCATTACGGCGTCGAGAATAACTCAAGATCGATGAGCCCGGAACTTGACCAACATTAGCTCTCCTAGAAAGACTACGACCCTCAAGATTGCTCGATGCACCAGTTGCTTCATCAACAAGACGCCACGAAAGATCTTCCCCGGCATGAACAACATCATCACCACTATCAACCCATTCATTATCCCACTGAAAATCTTCTATGATCAAAGGGTTAAAGTTAGACCCTTCTTCACGCCTCTTTTGAAATCTCGTTGCAATCTTTCGATTATATTGAATGTAAACCAAATCATTCAATCTCTTATGCTCTAACCGATTTCTTTTCTTCGTGTGGATCTAAAAATCAAAAAAAAAAAAATCACTTATAGTTTCGAAAGTTTAATATTTTACTTATTGATGATAATAATAATAATAATTTAATACTTACAAATTCAAATGTGCTCCAATTGCGCTCACAACCCGAAGATGAACAACAAAGACTAATGATGCGCATAGCAAGTGATTGGAGCTCGATATGTAGGCCACCAAAAGCATTCCACCAATCAACTAAAATGTCAAAAACAATAATGAATACTTAGTTCAAAGAATATTCAAAAGCTGCCCAAAAAAATAATATAGATTATATGAATAATATAATACTTGGTTTAACGAATGTAAAAAGGCTTACGAGGATTCTTTGTCTTTTGTTGCTTGATTGCCAATTGCTTTCCAAAGCTTCCTCGCATATTGTCATAATCATCCACTTGGTCACTTATCTTGACATGCAAATCATTATCAGTGATCATTTTTTCAAGCACATCGTTTAACATAGCTCGTTGTGCACGAGCATATGCATTATCACTTACTTTAAGATCAAAATATTTGGAAGGATTTAAGAATAATGCGGCCCCATATAATTTCACTTCCATTTGATCCGTCCATCGGGTCTCAACAATTTCTGTCAATTTTTTCAGCAATCTTGGATTGTGCGCAAATGACTCCTTGATTTTGTTCTTGGCAACGATCATAGCCATGGAAACCTCGGGCATAGCTGGAGTTTCATCACCATCAACTATCCTCAATACAATAAGAAGCGGGTGGGATGCTCTTATACAATCTTCAACTGAACTCCAAAACCTAGAAGAAAGTACAGTGTCACACACCCTTTTTCCCGCTTCCGTGTTGGCTAATTTTGAATTGTACCAATCTTCACTAACAAATAGACTTCTCAAAGCATCTTTATGCTTGTACAAACTTTGCAAAGTAAGAAAAGCAGTGGCAAATCGAGTAGCCCCGGGTCGCACTAGATCCTTACCACCCGTCTTCTCCCTCATAGCATAATGAATCCTCCCATGTCTATAGATAAATGTAGTGACACGCCTAGCACTTTCGATCTTAGACTTGAATTCATTCAATTTTCCAATGTCTTCCAACATAAGGTCAAGGCAATGCGCAGCACAGGGAGTCCAATAAAGTGTAGGTATTCTCTGCTCCAGTTGTTTACCGGCCGCCTTATAATTGGCACCATTATCCGTCACAACTTGAACAACAAGGTCCTTGCCGATTTCTTCAATTTTCTTCTCAAGCAAGTCCGCCAACATTTTTGCATCATGTGATTGTCCGGATGCATCAACGGACTCCAAGAAAAAAGTCCCTTCTGGACTATTGACAAGAAAATTAATCAAGTGTCGATTCCTTCTATCTGTCCATCCATCCGACATAAGTGTGCACCCATACTGCTTCCAAGCTACTTTATGCTTCTCTTTCACCAAGTCTGTCTCTTTTTTGGCTTTCTCAAGTAGAGTTCCCCGCAAATCATGATAACTAGGCGGCTTTACCCCAGGTCCCATTTGGGCAATCGACTCAACCATTATTTCATAGCTCCTTGAATTTGCGGCGTTGAATGATATGCCGTTCTCGTAGAAGAAATTGGCGATGTGCATATGCATTCTCTCTTTCTCTTCCGGCTCTTCGTACAACCTTCAATTGTCGTCTGGATACTACCCTTAGTATGTCTCTCTTCGACGACCTCTTCAGAGTTTTTCGAACCATTGCAGAAATTGACATGTTTTGTTTTCCTACTCTTGGTTGCGATCCTGCAAAATTTAAAGCCGAATGCTTTCTTTTAACTACTGTTCGAACTTGGTTGAGTAATAGAGCCACGAGACGATGGTTGAGTATTAATGTCACTATCACTATTATCACCATCATCCAAAATGACTTGTTTATTCCGTGTAGTCTTAGATATGTCCTGTTGCATCTCCCTCATTATTTCTGTGGTTGTTTGGGAACATTTAACAACATCTCCATAACCGGCAGCTAGGTGTTGCTTCAATCTCTTTATTCCCGAGTGCATTTGTTTGTGACAAAGCGAACATTCAACCAAATCTTTGTTGTTCAAGTCTGGCCAAAAACCGTATTTCCATCCCGGATCACTCGATTTGGCCTTTCGTTTCGGATCTTTGGACATATCGTAATTTTCGGTAGAATTAGTTTCAGCCATGATGCTTGGGCCTGTAAATAAATATACCAAAAAATAATTAGACAAAGAAAGGAAACAGAAAAAAAAAACAGAAAAAAAAAAAACAGAACATGGCACATTAATCAGAACAGGAAAGAAAAAATTAAGACTGGTCGAATAGTAATTAAGACTAATAAATTGAGACCTAGGGAGTATAAATTTTTCTTCACAGTTGAATTTTTTCATAATTATTTTATAAAATAAGCACAGAATCCTTTTTCTAATATCAGTTTCTTTCAATTCACATTAATTGATAACAATAACGGTCTGCCTCAAAATTTAAGTGATGAAATCTAAATACAACGGAGGTACTGCACCTCCAAAATCTGATGTCATCAGTACCAATCAATGTCAACATGATTATCAACACACCCCCAACAACTACCTAATAATAACATTAATCAGGAAACAGCAAAGAAAAACAGAAAAAACAAAGAAAGAAAAAGCACCAGAAAAAAAAAACATAAAAAAAGCACCAGAAAAAAAAAAGAAAAAACTGAAAAGAACGGGAAACAGAAAAGAACAAAGAATTCATCTTTTCTTATATCTATACTTGAAGACTTGAAAGGCCGAGCCGCAGCGTGATAGAAGCAATGTTCCCATTTGACGAAGAAAAAAAAAATAACAGGAAACAGAAAAAAAAAACAGAAAAAAAAAGCACGGAAATAGGAAACGAAAAACAGAAAAGAACATTAAACAGATGAGAAAAAACGGGAAAGAACAAAGAAAGAAAAAGAAAAAAAAAAGTACAGAACAAAGTAAAATGAAGAAGAGTACCTGGTGGGCGGCGAGCAGCGATCGGCGGCGAGAGGCGATCGACGGCGGGCGGAGAGGTGCGGCGACGGGCGGCGAGGTGCGGCGACGGGCGAGTGATTGGAGTTGGAGTTGGATGACCTCTGAAGCAGTCGGGACTGGAGTTCTTATAGACTCCTGCGCTAGGGCTAGCCGCCAGGTTAACAATTTAAGTAATATAATTTTTTTTTTTTAATTTCGGTTTATACCCAGGCGTCCCAGGCGAACCAGGCGTCGACTTTTACGCCTGGGCGACGCCTAGGCGGCGACTAGGCGTCGCCTAGGCGACGCCTTAACAACAATGCGTGGTTCTTTGTGATAGTCAGTGTGCGATTCATTTGGCGAAGAATGCGACCTTTCACAAACGAACAAAACATATTGATGTTAGATATCATTGGATTCGAGATGCGCTGGAGGACGGTCTGTTTGAACTTGATAAAGTTCACACCGATGACAATGGTTCCGATATGTTAACTAAGGCGTTGGGTAGAGAGAAGGTTAAGGTATGTTGTTCGGTCGCCGGGATGGCGAATTCCTCCTTATTTTCAGAAAGGGGGAGATTTGTAGGCAATGTTTCTGAAAAAATGGAGTAAAACAGTGTGTGCCGTGACACACGTCCCCTGTGCCGCGGCACACTATTTTTTGCTACGAACCTTGGATGCTGTTGTACTGTGTGCCGCGGCACACGTCCTCTGTGCCGCGACTATTTTCTGAGTGTGCCGCGGCACACACATTGTTGTGTGCCGCGGCACACGAGTCAACGGGGCTTGGGACACTTCTTTTTAGCAGCGTTTTTTCAAGAACTTCAACCCAGTTTTGAGAGACATACAGAGAGAGGGAGCAAGAGAGAAAAGAGAAAGAGAGATTACACTTCTTCGATTTTCCGGAGTTGTATCGATCGGATCGATGTGATATTTTGACAATAGCTTGGTAGCAATTGGGCAAATCTTTTCACCGGAGCAGATCGAGGTTTTGGTGTCCGGAAGTTCGGGTATTTTGTATGCTTCTTGTGTAAGCTATCTTTAGCGTTTTTCTTTCTCGATCTTGTTGTTGTGTATTCCAAATACTTGAAGATTGTTTATTACCAAGTATTTGACGATTGTTGTATACCTCTAGTTGTACTACGGAAGAATCGTGTATTGTGAATTGGTGATAGTGGAAGTTTAAGTGGCCGCAGGTCCCGTGGTTTATACTCTTGATTTGAGAGGTTTTCCACGCTAAATATTGTGTCTCGTTGTTTATTGTTTTTGATACCATTTGTATTGTTTATCGAGTTGTATTTGATTTACTCTACTTGTCGGTAACCTCAAAGTTACAATTGAGATTGGAAAAGTTGTCAAATGAGGGTATTCCGCATTTCCGTTGTGACGTAATTATTGTGTTTTTCCCAACAGAAGGAACTTCTTGCAATTATACCTTGAAACAACACGCTTTGGTTCTCCTTTAGTTGCAACACTTTATTATTTAACACTATTCATGTGCGGTCTTCGATCGTACTTAGTTTTACTAATATAAAAACAAACGTTTAGCATGTAAGATACTGATGAATTTGTCTCAATGTATGTTTTCAAAATATTATTTTTTTAATAATTTTTACAAATATATAAATTAAAATATTAATGGTCAAAGTTGCACATTAAACTCGTGTTTAGCCAACACTGCAACTACAACCGAACGGAAGTAGTATATTATAGTGGATGAATAGGAAAAATTATATAAAAATACAAACCTCATCAGCAAGAGTTGCAGCTCCAGAAGAGTCCTGCTTTTCTTTCTGGAGGAGTTCCTGTCCGAGACGAGCTTTCATTTCACGATTCTGTTCTTCTGTCTAGTAAGGCATAAAGAAAATGATGGGTCAAGAGGTTTTTCCATATAACTAAGTTAACTAACGGGCCTCAAAGACTGGATAAAAATCAAAAGAAAAGGAATGAAATTTCAGACGAGGGCTGCGGGGCAAGAACTAAGTTTCTGCTTAATCCCAAAGATCCCTCGTTAAGTTAAGTAATTCAAAAGAACAAGACATTTTGGGTCAATCCAAAATATAATAATGATAATAATATTTAAGAAAAAATGGCTAGCAAACATGTCTAAAAGGAAGCATCTTTGAAGGAAGGTTATCACGACGCCAAGTCGACCCAGTAGCTAATGCACTGTCAGGGCGACAAGTCGTCCAATTGGTCGTGCCAAGTCGACTAGAAGTTCATCGTGATATCCCATATCGGCTAGCGGAGAGGGGACGAAGTGCCTTATATGTGCATGCCCGTCTCCAAATAGAATGAGGCCTTTGGGTTTGGGAGCTCACTGGCTTCGGAGAGATGGCAACTCCGAAGCGTACTCGGGCGAGAGTAGTTTCAGGATGGGTGACCTCCTGGGAAGCTGCTCGCGGGTTCCCAGAAACAAAACCGTGAAGGCAAGCTCAGAGGAGAGTGCCAGAACATCTAAAGATTAGGGGTGTTCATAAACGGGTATCAAATTTTTCGGTAACAAAACCGTGAGGGTCAGCTCAGAGGAGAGTGCCCAGAACATCTAAAGTTTAGGGGGTATTCAGTTTTTCGGGTACCCAAAAAACTGGATACTCGAAAAACCGGGTATCAATTTAAGCGGCCCGATCCGATAAATCGGATACCCATTTTATCGGGTACCCTGTTTTCCGGGTCGGGTCAATAGGGTACCCAGACCCGAATTGAATTTTGCACAATTCTAAATAATTATAAAAATAAAATAATTTTTGCAAGAACCCAACAACTCTACTAAATAATTAATACACCAAAATCAAATAACTCGCCAAACCACATGTGTTTGCATCAATCCCAAATGAATTACAATAATTTAAAGCAACATAAGAAATTAAAGTTTTAATACAAAAATCAAATAAACAAGGTATATAACTTTGAGATAACTTTTTCATAAATATTAAGTATATAATATATATCGGGTCGGGTACCTGGTCCGAATAATATTTTCGGCCCATACCGGGATCCGAATTTATTTCCTTTCACCGGGTCGGATACCCGGCCCGGGAAAAATTTAAAAATTATAAAAAAAAAAAACGGGTAAATTTAACTCGGGTCAACGGGTAGTCGGGTCGGGTTTTTATAAACACCCCTACCAAAGATTACTCGGATCTCTCGGTCAAGGCTATAAACACGTTGAATACATCGGTGTAGCGCGCGTGCGGCCCAGAATTTGTTGAATTTGAACTTTTTGTTCTATTAGTTTTTGATGAAAATCCTGAAATTGTTGTAAGTTTAGATATATTATGTAGTATTAACATAGTAGTCAATAGCGACCTTAGCAGCCGCTATAGCGCATAGCAATGCGATGCGGCCGGCCATCGCTATTCCCTGACAGTCGCGGCGGCAATTAGGATAGCGGCCGCGAACTGCCGCTTTTTGCGCTATTGCGCAGTAGCGATAGCGGTCGTAGCGGCCGCTAAGTTCAATTTTATATCTATTTTTTTATTTTCGTAAAATAGAAATAAATAATAATAAAACCCAATCCTGATTAATATGAAGCCCAAACTCAACCCTCCCGCTGCAAGAAGAAAACATATCTGATCATCGAGAAACACATACCCGCTGCAAAAGACCCAAACTCCAAGCCGATTGACGATGCAAAACTCCAAGCCGACCACCGTCTTAGTCCAAGCAGATGATCGCCGCCATTAAAATAAGTATTTTTTTAACTTCTTTTTACTTCCTTAATAGCTGTGAAGCTTTTGTTTTGTATTGCACCGATTTTTGCATAATATTTTTCTAAGTAATTTTTTTTATTTAATTCTTAAAGTTACAAATCAGGTTTTTGTTATTAATTTTGCTGGGTTTTTCTTTTTTTTTTACAAAAATGTTCGCAAGACAGTTTAGTTTTACATTTTGTAGGGAGTTTTTTTATTTTCATTTTGCAGGCATATTTTTAATTTAATTCTTTAACCTACTCTATTGTTTTTAATTTGCAGTCAATTATGCCGAAGGCTACAAAGCTTGTGATATTGACGAATCCGATTCCAGTGATGACTGACTTCGGCATCAATATTTTAAATGATTAATTATAATTGAACATTTGAGCTAGACTTTGTTTGCTCTTAATGTTTTTGATTCCATTCCCATGACTTTGCTTTCACTTTAATGAATTTAGTTATTGTCGTACTTGTTTTGTGTGTGTCTATATATATATATATATTTTTTTTTAATGAATTTGGTTATTGCCGTACTTTTTTTTATATATATATATATATATATATATATCATCATCATCATCAACAGCACCTTAATCCCAACTATGTTGGGGTCGGTGGCATGAAGATTATAGTGTCATTTAATTGTCTAAAATTAGTTAACACCATAACTCATGCAAATAACAAAGTGGCAAAATTTTACACCGGATGCCCTTCCTGTCGCAACCTTCATATGAAGGAGAAATAGAACGAAATTCCAAAACCGTCAACATCATAGGTTTTTCCATTTATATGGAAAATATCATGAGACGGCGATGAGTTTGAGATAATTGCTATTGTCATGTCACAATACGTGATTGATATTGTAAAATCAACACATACATCATGGAACATGACTCGATATATATATATATATATATATATGGATAGGTTCAGGTAAGAAAGCTTTTTTCCGTAAGAAATAAGAATGATTCTGGGCCATTGATCTTTGGTGATTAATGGCTGCGATTTGTGCACGTTGTGCTAAAGAGAGTTAGCTAAAGTGTCTACGCTAATATTTTTGAGGGGATATTTTTGTAATTATACAAATTTTATGTTTGGTATTTCCTACAATCATGGGATTTCATATCCCACTTCTTACCTCTTCCCAAATTTTAGCACCTTTGATAATATTGTTTTGATAATTATTCTGATGTCATTTGTGTGATAGTTAGCACTTAAATCTGTAAAATTTTGCATTGTTAATACATTTTATTTCTGTTAATGTTTTAATAGTAGAGTTTAGCATTAAAATGTTATTTGTATTAGCACATTTAATAGATAATACTAGCATATATGGTATGTAATGCTTGCATAGCAGTTTATCGGATTTACAAATGTAGTCTTATTGTATTTATTGTATTTTTTTAGTAAATGACGCGAAAATCATTTTGTACCTATACTTGAAAACGAGTATGATTATTTATCTTCCAAAAAAATAAAGCACAACACATTGTATCAAAATTGATTGTATTGTACACAATAAAGCATAACAAAAAAATCACATAATTGGAATATAACTTAATCGCACTCTATTTTCCAATTTGCAAAGACACACAAAACAAATGGTTAAGCATATGATTCCGATTTTTAACAATAAAAATCAAATAGAGAAAAAAGATAATGTTAGTTTTTAAAAAAATAAAAATAAATACAACAAAAATATAAAATATTTGAACGACTAAAAAATATGAAATCCCATAAAAAATAGATATTAACCTAAAATATGAAATCCCATGAATATAGGAACTTCCCATGATTTTAGTAACTTCCCATAAGATAAATTAATCAAATTACATTGGTACCCCCAATAATTAAATTCGTTAGCACTCATAGTTTCCCGTGTTAGCACACCAGAACGAAATCTGGGTCATTAATCTCTAAGGATTAATGGCTCACAATCATTCCTATTTCTTACACTTATACCATTTCACTCCATAACTCACCCCTATATATATATATATATATATATGCATTACAACAGTTGAGTTACTTAACATATATTTATATCTATCATTCTTTTATAAACTTGTCGCTATAGTTTAATATAACGGCCGCTATTGTACCGCTATCGCCATATAGCTAAATGGACACGTGGTCGCTACGGGCCGCTAATAGCCATTGACTACTTTGATATATATATATATATATATATATATATTATATATATACACACACATTACACTATATCTAAACTCACAACTTCAGACTTTTCATCAAAAACTAATAGAACAAAAAGTTCAAATTCAACAAATATTCACAATAGATCATAATCCCTACATAATAACATCCAAATATAATTGAAGTTGTAGACTAGCAAATAAAATGCGTAAACGAGATGGAAAAACGCATATGTTTTCTTACACTTTAACCAATTTTAATTTCTGATCCAGTTTACGGGTCGGTTTCTGCGTAAAAATATGGTTTCCAGGTCGGGTTTCGGTTAAAATAATTTACCATCTAAAATCAATAAGTCGCCCAACGTTTTATGAAACCAAACAGGACGACTTGTTGTCGACTAGTCAACGACTTGATAACCATGCTTTAAAGTATGAAATCGGTGCATTACAGAAAACCTAGTACACACATGAATATCAAACTTGTGTATGCACCTTAAACAAGATATTTATACTTGTGCACATTGGAATTACCTTTTGAACGAGCCCCATCAAATTTTTTAGCTCATTTTTCTTTGCTTCTGATAAGCTTCGAGCCGTCTCTCCTATATTACTCCTGCAGTTTAATAGTCCTTTTCACTCTAAATTCAGAATAAAGCTACTGTTACAACTAGCATATTAGTTTTAAAATTTAGTGAGATCTAAATTTCCAATGATTGAGTGAAACTCCTTGAAATAAGTTAATTCCATGAGATAAGCATGCGTACTTCTTTGATTTCAGGGGATCCAGTTCATGTTCTTCCACTAGCGCATCTACATTGTCAAGAATTGCTCCGACCTACCACAAAAAAAAAAAAAAAAAAAAAAAAAAAACTAAATTCTACAAAACACCAATATAGATACATATCCCTACCCAACAGTTAATATATGTATTTGTCATAAACACAGTGAACATAACTCATCATTCATCTCCATTAATAAGGAAATCAAGATAAGGCATGGGGAGCACAGAAAATAAGAAATGGAATTTAGAGGACCAAAGATGGGACATTCATCCCCACCTTCAATCGTGACATACCAACACGGCCTTAAGGGTCTACTTTTAAATAAAAGGTACCATTGGAGAAATACCTGGTACTCGAGAAGAAATGAATCAAATGCTTCCTGCAAATTTTGAAAAAGAGTACAGTCACCATAAACATTAATCTAAGCTGAAGTCAGTATATGCTTACAACACAAAGAAACATCTGGAGTAATCCATGCACTGGACAAGGACATTGTCAACGCAATCCATCTCAATATTTGAGCCCCAGAAATTTTGCATTAACAGGCTGAAATCAAGACAAGTTTAAAGCCGCCTCATAACTGGAATACTGTGCTTTACCACTGTAGCACAATAAACCAACATCTCCTCTTTACAGACCATAAATTATAACAAATAAAACAGCAGATATAATCATAAATAAGTTGGACGGAAGCAAAATAAAATATAATGGCCAAAAGATAGATATGGTACAGACATACAGTTTCCCATCCATGACAATGGATACACTAGGCCAAAACTTAAATCATATCAATGTCATTCTTTTATAGAAGGCGTTAGTGTCTATCAATTTATATCGGTCAGCAAAAGAAAACACAAGGTTTTGAAGTAACACGTCACACTTTTTAGTCCCATACTAACAATCATAAAGGTAATCAGATGATTGGCTTCCAAGTGAAAGGCTCAGCAAATTTGTGTACCTGAACATCTTCATGCGCAGAAGAAATCACCTGAAATATATTAAATTATAACATTGACAATGTTAGAATATCATCAAGTAGGGGGTACTGGCAAATTACCTCCATGTGTTTTACAAAATTGGCCATTTACCCCCTGTATAAATTAAATGGGCCGATTACCCCCCTATATTTTGAAAAATGGGCTGATAACCCCCCTGTGTAAATTAAATAGGCACATTACCTCCTATGCTTTCAAAAAGGTGCATCCTGCACCCTCAATTATATGTGCACAAGGGGGAATTTGCAACGACCAGATAAAATACGGAAGGTTAATCTGCAACTTTTAGAGAACATAGGGGGATAAGTGCCTATTTAATTTTAACAGTGTGATAATCAGACAATTTTTTTAAAATACATGGGGTAATCGGCCTATTTATTTTACACAGGGAGTAAACAACTCATTTTGTAAAACACAGGGGTAATTCACCATTAACCCTCAAGTAGGAGATGCACATAGATCTTTGTGAAGTAGTGCATACTGGAACGAGAAAAAGAAGACAGAATAAAATAGTTACGATTCTTGTGAATAGAAGTTTCCAATATGAATACCTAAAAATGCAGCCTTTGTGTTGAACTTAGTTACAACGAACAAGCTCTAGATAAATGGAGGTGCAACACTCAAAAGACTTATCTTCTTTTTGAATGAATATAACTCATAAGCTTGCAACAGATATAGATAAAGCATAAGCGATATTAATTATTTTCTAACAATTAACTTCCATAATGATACAAGCCTCCTCCTTGAGATTACGGAGAATATCTCTACTCTCACACACCAATAACTCAACGTTTTACCTAAAAAATCATGAAATTGAATCCACAAAAATTTATTCAAAACACACACACACACACGCACGCACACACAACACAGACAAACAGAGAGAGACGCACACACCCAAATCACCTGAAGAAAGAGTCCGTGGAGGCGCTCCTGCTCAGCTGCTGTAAAATTCTGGAATTCTTTGCGGAATTTCTTCGTCAATTGAAAAAATAAAAGGAAAAAAAGGAACAACAACAACAGTGGTCGATGATTATGAGATAAAGTTTCACTAGAAAGCATAAGATGCGATAACTATTCGATGAGAATCGAAGCCCTAATCCCTTACCTCATAGGAGCAGGCAGTCAATAAGGAGAGCACGCCGCGTTCGAATGATGTCTTCAACTTCCATTGCCTAGACAAGGGGAACGACGCAGTCTTCTTTTCCATATTTTTTCTTCTTCTAGAAGAATGACAATTAGAGTAAATTTGTAACAGTGAGAGTTCAAAAGCGCAATCTGCAGATGGGTGGATTGGATTTGGATGAGAGGAAAGAGAAGAGGCGGGAGAATTATATAATTAGATGAATATAAGATATCCATTTGGATTGGGCTTGAGGCCTATTAGTTTTGGGTTTTCTCATAGCCCAAAGCTGTCGTGGGCTTCTCTGGTTACTAATTCGACAATTGATCCAGTTACCTGCAAGAATAGCCAAGTTGGTGGAGTATGTGAGCACAGGACTGAAAGGTCACGAGTTCGATTCTCCCTACCAACACTTTTTTGATTGAGCCTGTCACACATGGCTTGCCTAGTGTGATTTACCTGTTTAGCGTAATTTGCAGACTATTACGTCAAGCCCGAGAGTTTATCCAGTCCACACTCGAAGAGTAGCGGCTGCGGGTTCCCCCGTCATCAAAAAAAAATTGATCCAGTTTTCTCATTTTGAAAAATACCAACATATTCCATTCTACTAAAATGTGAATCATATTTCGTGATGTATGTTGATTTTACAATATCAATCACGTAATTTGACATAACTATAGCTATTACATCGAGTTATTGTCGCCTCATGATAGTTTTTTGAGAATTTTATCTCATTTCTCCTTCATATGTAGATTGTAACAGAAAACACATTCGGGAAAAATTTGCTACTTTAATTTTTGTGGTGTTATTAATTTTAAACATAGTTGGATTAAGGTGCAGTTTTCTACTTAGTGATGGGCTTTTAGAACTTAAGATGTGTTGTGATTTAATTCATGAAAAAAAAAACATATCAAACTTTCACATCGAACGAGAAATTAGCCGAGTGAAAGATAGGTGGGGAACTACATCTACTTATCATGTATGTATGTCCGCTACATTGTTGGCATTGAAAAATCAATAAGTACGATGTGGAACATATGATGTAAGCAATGTGTCTGTTGAAATTTTGTTCATGTCTGGTGAAGAGCTGTGCCCAGAGGCTTACAAATTATGACCCCAGTTTGAAACTTGTTATTTTCCATGATTTACCAAACGACAGAATATAAGAGAACTTAATGAATTAGAGGATGTCATGACTCATGGGTAACACCTTATTATGATGTGAAGAATGCAGACAACTGTCCGAAATGCAACACTGCCTAGCTGTACTACGCTTTCCATGTCCAAAATTTCGAGGAAAAAAAAAAAAAAATTCATATTGTCCAAGAACGTGCAATGTCCATCTCACATTGTATTTCTACATATAGTATGACCCTCAAATACACCAGAATTTACCAACTTTAACCCCACTCGGCCTAAGTTCCCTCCAGATTTTCGCCAACCAATCACTAGTTCACACCCATATGACTTAGGATAGCCATGATTTCCAAGAAACATCCATCTTTTTCCACCACGCCAAAAAACTCAGCCGAGCAAGTCCTTGAAAAGAATCGGGTTCTGGCCTGACGGCGCGAAACCCAATTGCCTTACAAGTGCATCTTTTTCCAAAGCCTCCTTCAAATTTGGTCCCTTATTCATCTGTTTTAAAGAATTTTCCACTGTGCTCCCTCCAACACCATGACTAGGGTCGCTCACAGACATGTCAGCAAAGAGAGACGCAAACTCAGACGACCCCTCAGTCGAACCAACTCCACCACCACCACCACTTACGGGGGTCGCAGACTCTTGCGTAAAATCAAGAAGACCTTCCAATTGGTGAAAAGGGTCGACAGACGGTACACTACTAGCAGTATACGGCTCTCCCAAGTCGACCAAATCCGGAGGCGGATGAGATGTTTTCACATCAGCCTTGACAGGAGGACGAGGATTCTCCGAAGAAGTGTGATTCTGAGGCTTTGAAATCTTAGAATGTCTTGCCTCCGATCTCGACACGCCCCCGAAAAGTGAAGCAGCCAGTTTTTGCTTTTCTGGGGATATCTCAACTTGCTGTTTTTTCGAATTACTATAAGATGCCTCGTGTGTTTTTGTGTCTAAAGGGTTGCTCGTTGAGTCGCGTTGAGTTGACTCGGTCTGAATCTTCGTGGTATCAGCGGTTGAGGTAGATGGGGCAGGAGAGTTGTAAGAAGGGCGACCCCACTTCTTTTGGACCCCATCGAGTCGTAGCTTGAGTTCTGATTGGCTAGCGTCAGAGGACGCATGTGGAATAGATGATGTGGCGTATGATGGGACAGGCACGAGTTCGGTTGAGGATGATGCCAGCACTGGAGGGACATTTGGAGGGAGTGAGGGTTTAGGTAGCTGGTATGCCTCGAACCTGAGTGCATGTGCGGATGATTCGTGATATTCGTGAATCATGAAGTTGGTAATTCTTGACGTCCAAGAGCGCCCACTCTCGGGGATATACGGCTTAGCGCCGTTTTCCAATGATTGTTGGACATAGCCATTGAGAAATGAAAGACTTTTGTCAATCTGGAAAAAATACACTCTCAGAGACGGGAGAGAGGAAAATGTCATTAGCAAACACGTATGTATACAAGTCACCAATGTTGATATAAATGAATGAATATCAGCCAACAGGAAAGAAATATCACAAAAATATAAATATCTTGTTATTCATTAATTATATGTTCATATTCATTACTCGTTTATTATATGTTCATTACTTTTGAGTTCATGTCTATAGAGCAACATGGACCTGGGTTGTGAGATATGAATTGCATCAAATTCACACAAGTTCGTTTACACTATAGGTCAAGCCCAGTAATCTGTATCAGCCCTAAACAGGGCAAGTGTATACGAATTAAAATTTATGCTGAGGGGGAATATTACCTCAATGTCATGACAACTGGAATCCACTGGCATTATTTTCTCAACAGCGTGAGTATCTAAATTGAGGATTGCTTGAAGCTCATATGCACGCTGCTGAAGGTCAGTTGAGTGCGATGCTAACATTTCTTCAATCAATGATTGGCACTGCATCAAGTAAGATGTTAAACATACCAACGTCTTTCTACATGTTCGAGTAATCATAAATCTGGTTTCAAAACATGTATCTCAACAAATTAATAGAGTTTATCATGCAAAAACATGCAAATTAATAGCATATTATTCTACTCAAAGCAGACATCCAAAACTGCAAATCAGCAATACTAGTTACTGAGAGGTACATGATCATGATGTAACATTCTCGAGATGCAATTACAAGGTCAAAGCCAAAATCAACATTCCTAAGGGCCTACCTCAGAGAGTATGTCCACTGTTCTCCCAGCAGCTATTTCAAATGAATAAATCTTCATAAGTGCTGTTACTGCATATGCCTTAAGAACAAGAGGGGGAGAAGGAATTACATAGATAGACAAAATATTGTGCCAGTACACCATAAAATCATACTACAATTCAAACTTCAGACAATGCAGCAACCAAGAGAAAAGGGGAGTGTTCAATAAACCACTGGCTATCTTAAAGCCTTTGGCAAAGGAAAACAATAAATGTAATTTTATTAAAAGCTAAAACATAAGTCTTATGATTATCTGGCTAAAACGATTTGCTGATATATTATTAATATTACTGAATTGGTGAATGTGTGTTTTCTTTGATATATCATTTTCTTCAAAATTGTTCGCATTAAACTTCTGTTAAATACTGAAAAAAAAATCTTGATATCTCCAATAACTATTACTCCTATTACTTTGGAAAGAAATTCAGTTAGAACTTAAAGATGGATTTGTAATTGTGTAACTTCTATAGGAAAAGGTATTTCAAATATGGCCTATGGTTTATCAAATTTGGGACCTATAAGATCCAGTGTTCTAAAAAGCGGCCTAGGCGGCCGCCTAGGCGCTAGAAGGTGCCTCTCCGCCCCGACTACCCCCTAATCGATTCTGCCAGGCGGTTCAGCGGGTCCTAGGCGGGCTAGGTGGGTCCTAGGCGGGCTAGGCGGGTCCTAGGTTTCCTTTTCTGTCCAGATTTTTTTTCCATCTGTCCAGATTTTTTTTCCTTTTCTATTTTATTTTTTAACGTTTTGTCCAAAAACGTGTTTTCTTCGCTGGACAATCATGGATTGTTGAATGTGATGATGATGAAGTTGAGCCCGGTTCGGATCTTACTTGGGAGATGGTTGGGGAAGCAACCGGAGCGATGAAATGCTAGAGCCTAGAAAAAGTGCTAGAAACATCGTAACAAGAGAGCTCCATGAAGAAGACTTTGTGTCGGATGATGACTCGGAAGAGGAGGAAAATGATGAAGAGTATGACTATGAGTCCGATGGAGAACATATATTGGAGGAAGGATATGGAGATGAGGAAGACATGGAAATTCGACTTTAATTTGTGACTTTTGCATTTTGAATGTTTTTTCTTCAAGACTATTGGAATGTTTTTTTCCAAGACTATTTTTGAAAAGAATATTATTATGCATTTTGTATGCATATATAAACTAAATAAAATATAAAATATAAAAACAACACCGCCTAGCGCCTAGCCGCCTAGGCGCCGCCTCCAAGGCCTAGGCGCTAGAAGGTCCCCGTCCGCCCGCCTACCGCCTAGCGCCTTTTAGAACATTGATAAGATCAAAGTATGAATTTTGTGACCCTTAAATCCCCGGTTTTTACTTCTTAAAAATTCAGAAATGAATACATAACAAGATACAAAACACATGCACAATAATTCATAACCATTTCAAAATGCAATTGCACCATAAAACTTCACGCACATGACAAACTAGATGCTTACTTTCACAGCGTCATCTTCTGGATGTGCCTCTGCCACATCACACAACTTCCCAGTAATATATGAGGCAGAATACTTCCCATCTGCAGTCCCATATTCCCCCAAGACCCAACATATCACCTTCAAAATACAACAATTCACAAAAAGCAGTGTGACACAAGCAGGCAGGGCGAGGAAGGGGCACAAACACAATAAACAAATAAATGAGAACTACTTATAATGGCAGAGTAAATAGAAAACGGATGTAAATCTAGCGATGTCAGAACCCAGTTTAAAAAAAAAAAAAAAAAAAAAAGAGAGAGAGAGAGAGAGAAAAATATGCGAGTCGGGATGTGATCTAACATACTTGCAGAAATGCAGATGGAAGTTTCGGCTCCCCCATAATTCGAAGATAAGACTCCACCTGCACTCAACGGTTTATTCCAGATTCTAATTAGAAGCGCTAAAAAGAACCAGTAAAGATATGATCCATAAAATCCAGTTGAAAGACAGCAATAAGTAGTCGGAAACATCATGCCCATGTTGTGCAAAAGACAAAACAGATTTTTGGAAAATGTAAGGCCAAAAAAATGTGGATGCAACAAGATCTTCGACAATAAAACACACCAGCTTTGAAGCTAAGACAAGGGTGATAAAAGGCTATTTCCCTTCAGCAATGCAAGTTAAGACTTGGACTAAACTCATATATTGTCAAGTCTCAGAGCGTGTCGCGACACCATCGAATTGAACAAAGTAAACTTCAAAAATGTCCAGTACTTCATTATGATTAGTCCAGTGGCAATTGAAAATAGATCACATTTTCAATCCTTAGATGCTGGAATTAAATCTCCCACATTTATCTGCAACATCTCAACTGGACCAGATATAAAACAAAATAACATGCTAGTCCACTGAGATAGTAGAGTTGTGGAAATTAATGGAACCAGGAAATCAACCCATCTTTTCTATTCACTATAGCATTTTGTCCTAGGTAGCACTTAAGCTCCAACAATTCCTATCGTATCGTCCAGCCTCTGATACTTACTCATATCCCAATCCACCATGCTGCATATTTTTCCTGCATTATTTTACAATAACAGCACGATAGGCATAGCACTAACTCATTCATGACTATCAAAGAATATGGCATTTGGGTTTCTTCAGGTTCTAGGGACACTTCAGTTATTTTGAGAGAAAAAAATAGTAATAATAATATTATAATAATAATAATAATAATAATAATAATAATAATAATAATAATAATAATAATAAGTGCAATAGAGTGCCCTGAAGACTATCATCATCATCATCAACAGCACCTTAATCCCAACTATGTTGGGGTCGGTGGCATGAAGATTATAGTGTCGTTTAATTGTCTAAAATTAGTTAACACCATAACTCATGCAAATAACAAAGTGGCAAAGTTTTACGCCGGATGCCCTTCCTGTCGCAACCTTCATATGAAGGAGAAATATGGCTTACTAGCCCGTCTAAAGATCCCCAGCCTGCCTGCCAAAATGAGTACTTTTAGCGAAACCAAGTGGACAGCTGCCTACTTGTCCCTCTGTTCCCACATAGCACGACACTTTTAGCCCTATGGGGAACTCTCTTCTATTCACTTCTGCCTTTCATTCAAGCCCGTAGCTCTGGCTTTGGCTGTTCCTTTAGAGATCTCAAGAAAATAATACTGCTGGCGCTGCTGCTGGGAATGGAAAGTTTAGACCCTCACATGATGGGATTGTCACCGTATGGAGGATGGTTTCATGATGCAGTAGGCACAAGTGTCGTTGCAGATTGAGTTTGGGAACTCAATCTTCTTGGAGCTGCTGAACTACTAGAGCCTGCTGCGGAGTCCGTCCTTAATTTTTTTGAAAGGCAGACTAGACCAGAGGCACGGAAAGGGAAGTGCGTGTGGGGCGAGATGAATAGGGTCTCAGCCATATATCTTTCCAGTTTCACGTGGATAAACTATTTACTCCCTCTGTCCCGCTCAAAGCTTGACAGAGGGTGTATTTTTTATATTTTAGGTAATGATTGTTGTAAGTAATGATGATAAATGTATGGTGGCGATTAAAAAGTAAAAAGTATTGATGGAGAGTGGGTGGTGGAGATTAAAAAGTAAAAGGTGGTTGTTTGATTTGATTGTGTAAATGTGATGAATGTAAAGTTTTAAAAGGGATTAAAAAAAAGGTAAGTGTAAAGCTTTGAGCGGGACGGAGGGAGTATCGTATTAAGATATGAGTGATTGATTCACGAGGAGAGTCCTTTGGAACTGAACTTCTAGAGTTCTATTTCTGGACCGGACCTCTTTGTAGACCGTCTCCTGAAAGACCTGTTTATCCTGCATGTGATTTCGGGGGCCCAACTCATACAATCACTTGTTTGTGATTACAGCCGTTCCCCGAAAAGGGAGAGACGAGGAACGTTTATGTACTACAGCTTGACCTCTCCCCCGGGCTTATAGTTAGAGCTTTAGCGCGGAGAATCAGTCTTTCTTGCTGTTCAGAGAATCGGAAGAAAGTCTATCTATAAACACGTTCACCCTTATAGAGATAAAAAATAATTGCCCGGCTTACCAAGAACTAAAGTCTTAGAGAAAAAATCTGGACAACTTCTGGATTCTGATTTGTATGTGTTGTCTAGAAGGACTTAATGATCCAAAATCAATGTTGTCCTTAAAGAAGGATTAGTAGACATCAGACCAACTGAAGTTGCAAAAGAAGCTTACGTGATTAATGCCAATAAGCGATTTTAACACCCATGGCAGCCTGATGCCAATGTCTGCTAATGGGTCATCACATCTTCCAACAAGATCCACGTTTATTATGTCCTGAGTAGATGCTTTCTGATTTTATTGTTCACAAAGGAGAGTTCTATCCTCTTTACCAACATAACCAGGTAGGAATTGGATAGACTCGGTTTTCAGCAAAATTCTAAGGGACCGGAACGGGAATCATTACTCAGAAACCGGTTAGCTTTTTCTTATTTTTTTTGAGGAACCAAAGTGGAACCGAACCTAGTGGAACCGGTTCGGTTCTTCAGGTTATCCAAAGAACCGGAAAAAAAAAGGCCAAAAACCAAACATATACACGAAGAACTGAACTGCAACTCAAGAACCAAAAAACGGCATGAAGAAAAGAGGAGAGAAGAGAATTTAAATATGATTTAGATTCATTTTATCTTTTAATACACACACACACACACACACACACACACACACACACACACATATATATATATATATATATATATATATATATATATAAGTTTATTAATATTTTATAGATTATCCGCATGTAATCGAATATATAAAAAAAAATTTGAAAACGCCCAAAAATGGAAAATGTACACCAAGAACCGAATTGCAACTCAAGAACTGACAAAAAATGGCATGACGAGAGGGAGAATTTAAAATATAATTTATAATTATATATATATATATATATATAATTATAGGGGTGGGTTATGGAGTGAAATGGTATAAGTGTAAGAAATAGGAATGATTGTAAGCTATTGATTCTTGGAGATTAAGGGCCCAGATTTCATTCTGGTGTGCTAACACGGGAAACTAGGAGTACTAACAAATTTAATTATTGGGGGTACCAATGTAATTTGACTAATTTCACTTATGGGAAGTTCCTACAATCATGGGAAGTTCCTGTATTCATGGGATTTCATATTTTAGGTTAATATCTATTTTTTTATGGGATTTCATATCTTTTAGTCGTTCAAATATTTTATATTTTTGGTGTATTTATTTTATTTTTTTTAAAACTAACATTATTTTTTTTCTATTTAATTTGTATTTTTAAAAATCGGAACTGTTGTGCTAACCATTTGTTTTGTGTGTGCTGCAAATTGGAAACCAGAGTGCGGTTCTGGTTATGTTCCAATTATGTGATTTTTTTGTTATGCTTTATTGTGTACAATGCAGTCAATTTTGATACAAGATATAATACCTAGCACACTAAGATATATGTTCCAAGATATATATACATGGTATAATATTTATCACGTGTCACGATAAGCACCACAAGTTATATTACCTAGCAAGTTATTCATATCAACGTTGCACACATCTGTTGAATAGTAATTTACCACAAGTTATATCAACTAGTACGATAAGCACAACAAGATATATTACCTAGCACACTATTCATATCAACGCACACAAGGTATAATACCTATCATGTGTCACAACATAAGCAGAAACTTGTACAACATTAATTTACCTAAATTCAAAACATATCAATTCAAATTATTTATCTTCCAAAAAAAAACACACAACACATTGTATCAAAATTGACTGCATTGTACACAATAAAGCATAACAAAAAAATTCACATAATTGGAACATAACCAGAACCGCACTCTGTTTTCAATTTGCAGCACACACAAAACAAATGATTAGCACAACAGTTCCGATTTTTAAAAATACAAATCAAATAGTTTTTAAAAAATAAAAATAAATACACCAAAAATATAAAATATCTGAATGATTAAAAAATATGAAATCCCATAAAAATATATATTAACCTAAAATATGAAATCCCATGAACATAGGAACTTCCCATGATTGTAGGAACTTGCCATAAGTGAAATTAGTCAAATTACATTGGTACCCCCAATAATTAAATTCGTTAGCACTCCTAGTTTTTCGTGTTAGCACACCAGAACGAAATCTGGGCCATTAATCTCCAAGGATCAATGGTCTACAATCATTCCTATTTCCTACAAAAAAAAGATATCCCTATAATTATATATATATATATATATTATCTCCTTCGTGAAGGTTGCGAAAAGAAGGGCATCCGTCGTAAAACTTTGCTACTTTTGTTTTGCATGATTTTATAATGTGAACTAATTTTGACCATTATTTGACACTAAGTTTCATGCCATCGACCCCAACATAGTTGGGATTAAGGTGCAAAGAATATAAAGTTTACTAGTTTACTAATATTTTATACATTATCTGGTTCCGGTTATCCGTCTACGAAACGGAACCTAGAACCTGAAATTTAGAAAATAACCGAACCGGAACCAGAGACCAATTTTTTTTTTTTTTTTTTTGGGGGGGGGGGGGGATCAACAGCTCACTCGATTCCCGTTCAGATCAGTTTTTTTTTTTTTTCAGTTCTCGGGTAGAAAGTTCTGGCCCTATAACTCACTGAAGTAATAATAACCAAAACATTTTACAGGCATATCAACATGGACCAAGTTGAGTGTAATGTAACACACTGCAAAATTCCGGACTAATATCTGAAGCTAATCACTGGGAAGATTCAAATAGCAAAATTAACTTGGACGATAATGAACATCTAACTATTAGAGGTGACACAAAAACAAATCGACCAAAACCAAACTCAGATCAGATCCCAAAAGAGAACATACAGCCGATGATCTAAGCTGACTATCTGCAGTATCATCATCCTCCCCAAATCCCTCGGCAATCAATCGCATCAAGTTATGTGCAATTTTAGCATTAACAAGGTCGCCTGCGTGTTCGAATACTTTGTTCATGGTCTGACAAATAAAACAAGGGGAAAAAAACAGAAAATTAGAAGTCCTCAAATTATTAAAAAAAAAAAAAAAAAAAAAAAAAAAAAAAAAAAAAAATGAGGCGATCCTCATGAAAAGCACATCACTAAGCTAACCTGTATAAACCATTGGTTGCTAGGCGCAAACTGTTCTGCAAGTTCAACACATCTGGATGCTATTTCAGTTTTATAATGATTATCACTGATGCTTATCATGTACCCAATCATACGATCCACAATTACTTCCACATTTGACGACTTGGTCATTTTGTACAGTAATTCAAATGTTTTCCGCTTTAGGGTATCATCTGGATCCTGAATCACCAACAAACATGCCAGATATAAGCTCAAGATTACTTAATTTCGTAAATAACATGTCAACACCACATTTGAGTACTAACCAGAATTACAAGACAAATAGTAGAGCAAGCAATTATTCAGTATTACATAGTTTAGGCGCAAATAACAGATTTTCAAATTGAAAAATAAAAGTCCTAAGGACCAATAGAAAAACTAGGACCGAGTATCATCCGAATCAGACCACAACATTAGCCACTAAACGCACAACTACTGCCATTCCAAGGCCTTCTCTTCTTTTTAGAGCAAGGTAAAAACTTAATTTGATTCACCAAAGACTAAAGAGCAATCAGAACTACTGTGTCAAAATTCAGCTTCCTCTAAACTTCCAACATCCTTAAAGTTTCTAAAACCATTTCAACTCCAGTTTTGAATTCCTTGCCTTTTTCCTACCCAACTCACAATATCTAATAATACAAAACTCGATGCCTTTTACTACTCCTTTTGTCCCATGATAACTTGCCCATTTTTGTTCTGTGCGGTCTCCAACGAACATGTTTGACCATTAATTACATATAACTAAAAATTATGAAAAGTCAATATTTTGAAAATATATGTTACGATGAATCTAACAAAATCATATATAATAATATTCTACTTATACATCAATGAGATTTAGTGGTCACAAAGTTAGCCAACTTTAACCAAAAGTGTGCAGGTTATCCTGGGAAGGAGGGAGTACTATTTATCCATTGATCTAGACCATGAAAATCCACGAATTTGATTCAAATATACTCCCAATTTTCCCCCTAGCCTACTGATCAGTTTCCATCTTCCTTGATAGAACTGCAGGTTGAAGGACATAAAGAACAATCTAATTGTTCATAGTTGACTGCAAAAGGCCAAGCAGTCCCGTTTTCATGTCTTCGCTATCCATTCATGCCTGAAGCGTAAGTGACCAAAGAAAACAAGAGCTGTAGTCTCACCCCAGATGAGAGGGAGAAAATTATCATTCAGAGGCCGCCAGATTTATGAAGATGTTCTTTATAACAGAATAAGTGGCAAATAACAAATACCCACACCGAAATAGCTATTTTGTAACGAGACCTACAAGACTGTAGGATGTAATAGCGTGTAAGTCAAAAATAAACGTTCGATATCTCAGTCGGTGTCATCAAATAAAAACTATTTGCTTCTAGAATGATAGAACCAAATATCTCACCTCTAAGCAATCAATGACAGACAGTTGATGCTTTTCTGCTATTTCTGGGCTTATCTTTATCAGTCTACTAAGTGCATCAATACCAAGATATTTCAGATTGTGGCTGTCACTCTATCAATCCAAAATGCATCTAGTTAGTGTTACAATATCAAATTAACATAATTTCATTTATAAAGAATATGAACTAAGTTGCAGATTACAGACCTTCAGAAACTTTGAAATGGCATCAGCAGCAGCTTCAAGCAACTTCGGGTTTGGGTGCAAGGATGAAACACAGCGAACACACTCATAGAGAATGGCATTCCCTATATTGGTTGTTGAATCACATTTTCTCATTATGTCACCAACAATTGTGTACATTTGTTCACTGGCCTTTTTGTCACCACTACCTAGTATGGCTAGAATTTTTAACAATTTAATCTGTCAACAAAAGGGAGAGCTACTTAAAATCAGTCAAAAGTACAAATGAAAACAGAGAGAACTAACATTTAAATATATGTATTCCTCTTTGCAAAAGCCTACATCTATATAGCAATCCACATTCTCTGCAGTTAAATAACCTTTCAGTTTCTTTGAAAAAGATCCATGCATTTTTGCAAGGCTGATACATTTTTCCCTAGGTCATTCTCGCTGATCCTTGCCTACAGCATAGTTGTTAATCGGGCATAGCGCCAAATAGGAATAGCGACGAGGTCCCCTATGGCTATAGCGCATAGCGATGCGAATAGCAAGGGCTATTTGAAAAAAAAAGCGACACAAGTATAAAAATGCATAATATATTACATATACTAAATCCAATTTACGAGTTCATGCATAATGTAAAAAGTAACAACAATATAACTTCAAAACACACAAAACATCAATAATATTATTAGAAAACAACAACATCTAAGTCATAGTCCCAAAATGATTTGGGGTCGGCTAACATGAATCAAACATTGAAACCGTCAATAATCGTTACATAAATAACATAAAAGGAAAAAAGAGGGAAAAAAGTAGAGAAAAAAACAAATAAAAAAAGAGAATGAATGTTAAAAAAAAAAAGAAAAAAAAAGAAAAAAATGAAAAATCCTGAAAAATAAATTAAAAGATAACATGGAATAAAAGAAAATAGGAATAAAAATACAGATTAAAAAAAAAAAAAAAGGAATCAGATTCCATCCACCATCTGTATTCTTTCCCGCCACATTTGCCTCTCCATCGCCATACTTTCTCCAATTCCAAGAAACCGCATATCATTTTCAATCATCTTTATCCAAGTTTTCTTGGGTCTTCCTCTACCTTTCACAACATTACTTGTTCCCCAACTTTCTAGCCTCCTCACTGGGGCATCAACAGGCCTTCTTCTCACATGACCAAACCATCGTAATCGATTCTCCATCATCTTGTCTTCTATAGACGTAACTCTTACCTTCTCTCTAATCACCTCATTTCTGAGCCGATCCTTTTTTGTATGACCACACATCCATCGTAGCATACGCATCTCTGCCACATTCATCTTTTGAACGTGACACTGTTTTACAGCCCAACACTCATATAACAGCGCAGGCCTAATTGCCGTGCGGTAAAATTTACCCTTTAATCTATGAGGCATGTCAGGATCACATAAAACCCCTGTGGCACTCTTCCACTTCAACCACCCTGCCTTTATTCTGTGAGCCACATCGCCATCTAGCTCTCCATCCTTTTGGATAATAGATCCAAGATACCGAAAGAAAGTGGATCCATGAACAACTTTCCCATCAAATGTGATCATCCCCGCCTCTCTATCACTGTTTTCGCTAAACCTACACTCCATATATTCGCCTTACTTCGGCTAAAGCCTCGAGCTTCCAAAGTATCCTCCAAAGTTCCATTTACATTGCATTCCAACATTCGTTTCATCAATCAACACAATATCATCTGCGAACATCATACACCACGGAACGTCATTTTGAATTTCTCTTGTCAATCCGTCCATGACTATGGCAAAGAGAAAAGGACTAAGAGCAGATCCTTGATGCACCCCAATCGTAATAGGAATTCTTCCGTCCTCCCAACATTAGTATGTACACTTGTACTAGCTCCCTCATACATGTCCTTTATAATGTCAATATATTTCGCGATACACCCTTCTTTGCTAAGGCCCACCAAAGTACTTCTCTTGGTACTTTATCATACGCCTTCTCTAAATCAACAAAACCATATGCATGTCTTTCTTTTTATCTCGATAATGTTCCATCAATCACGGATAAGATAAATTGCTTCCATGGTCGATCTTCCGGGCATAAATCAAACCGATTTTACATTATCTTCACACATTTCCTGATCCTTTGTTCAATCACTCGTTCCCACAACTTCATGGTATGACTCATTAGTTTAATTCCGCGATAATTAGAACAATCTTGAACATCACCTTTGTTCTTATACAAAGGGACGAGAATACTTTTCCTCCATGCTGATGGCATCTTATTTATTCTCCAAATCTTATTGAAAAGCATAGTTACCCATTCGATCCCTCTCTCCCCCAAACACCTCCAAACTTCAATAGGTATACCATCTGGTCCTTCTGCTTTCTTTGACCCCATCTTCTTCAATGAATTGTCACTTCACCCTTTTGAATTCTTCTCTTAAACTCTCGGTTAACCATACTTGAGGGGATGTTTAAATTCCCAATATCTTGTTCTTGATGGCCATTGAATAGGGTATCAAAGTATGACCTCCATCTCTCTTTTATCTCTTTATCTTGATCCAAAACTTTTTGGTCAGTATCTTTCACACATTTAACTTTTTCAATATCTCGCGTCTTCTTCTCTCTCATTCGAGCAAGTTTATAGATATCTTTTTCCCCTTCTTTAGTATCTAATCTTGCATATAATTCTTGATTGACCTTTGATCGTGCATTTCGCCTTTGCCTTTTTAACCATTCGAGCTTTCTTGTACTTCTCATAATTCTCATCGCTCGAGCATTTACCCAGTACCTTATAACATTCACGTTTGGTCTTTATCGCTTGCTTAACTTCATCATTCCACCAAGGTGTGTCCTTACTTGATGGTCTGTTTCCTTTATATTCTCCTAGGACTTTTTTTGCAACTTCCTTTATGTTATGCTCCAACAAGTTCCACATCGAATCTATATCCATCTCCGTGCAATCAGACCAAATACCACTATCAGCAATCTTAGCCACAAAAGTATGTCGACTCTCCCCTTGGAGCTTCCACCACTTAATTCGAGGGTCAACTTGTGGTCTTCTCTTTCTTAAGTGCCTCTTACCTCGAAAGTCAAGCACCGCAACCCTATGCTGCGTTGCAGCACTCTCACCGGGTATCACCTTGCAATTAGTAAAACTTTTCCTCCAAACATTCCTTACTAAAAAAAAATCAATCTGACTTGCATTACCTCCGTTTCTATATGTCACCAAATGAGAGTCCCTTTTCTCGAACCAAGTGTTCGTAATACCCAAGTCATGAGCTAATGCGAAATCCAATATACCATTTCCTGCTTCATTCCTGTCCCCAAAACCAAAGCCACCATGAATGCTCTCAAAGCCATCTCTGCTAACACCGACATGCCCATTGAGGTCACCACCAATGATCAATTTCTCACCCATGGGAATTCGTTCGACAACCTCTTCCAAATCTTCCCAAAATTCTTGTTTGATCGATGCATCCAATCCTACTTGTGGTGCATAAGCACTTATGATAGTTAGAAACCCATCCCCTATCACAAGCTTAATACTCATTATTCTATCGCTCTTTCTTGACACTTCCACCACATCATCAATGAATTCTTTATCAATGACGATACCCACTCCATTTCTACTTCTATCCTTTCCTGAGTACCAAAGCTTGTAACCCCAAGGAGCTAACACTCTTGCCTTCTCGCCAACCCACTTAGTCTCTTGTAGACACATCATGTGAATTCTCCTCCTTTTCATAACCTCCCCCACTTCTGCTGATCTCCCCGTCAAAGAGCCAACGTTCCAAGTTCCAAACCGCACCTTACTACCCTTACTAACCGCAAGAACTAACTTCTTTGTCTGTCCCCGTCCACGCTGCAAGGATTCTTGCACATTCGACACCACACCCATACTTCGAGGTGGCGCGCCGCTTCCGGGCGACGACCTAGCAACCCTTGCATATTTTCCACTGACTGGACCGCCGCCGACGTGAATGGTCGCGCTCCGTGAAGGTGAGCCGCCGAAACTTTGGTGCGGGGCAGGTGGAGAACCAGATGAGATTTGAAGTCTCCGCAGCGAAGGTGAAAAGGGGGAAAAGAAGCGCGATACAGGAGAAGGAGAATGGTACTAATGTTTCTTTGACCAAAAAACGTTTAAGAAAATAGAACATGTTTTGGCCAAAAACGTCAAAAAAGTAAAATAGAAAAGGAAAAGAAAATCTGGACAGTTACATGGAATAGCACCGCTAGAAGGCGCTACGTCGAGTCGCGCTATCGCGACAATAGCGCGTGCTACTGGAAATTCCGTAGCCCATAGCACCTAATAGCGACGACCCGCCGCACCGCGTCGCTATTCGCGATAGCGCTCGCTACGAGCGCTATTGACAACTATGGCCTACAGTTTTAATAGCATTTTTACTATGCAACAAGTACAAAACTACATATAGGTCCTAGATGAAAGATCTTGGTGGGATATCAACAAACAATTGTCTATTAAAAAACACTATAGGATTTGCATATGCAAGTTGAAACTCACGATTAA
Source organism: Orobanche coerulescens (assembly GCA_033398695.1). Taxonomy (NCBI): domain Eukaryota; kingdom Viridiplantae; phylum Streptophyta; class Magnoliopsida; order Lamiales; family Orobanchaceae; genus Orobanche; species Orobanche coerulescens. The sequence goes on along the minus strand of CM065818.1, from coordinate 11,363,777 downwards.
AATATGAAAGCACGCTTTAAACAATGCATCCATCCCAGTAAACCATTGTCCCACGGACAAGATTTCCTACAACTTTGTCATTTCGGTCTTGCAGTAATAAACTTGATTCAAAAGGTAAGGGGAAAAAAAGAAAAAAAAAATTGCTAACCTGAATGAATGGAGCAGGCATCTGATGATAGTCGTAACTCTTTGGTAGTCTCCGTTCAGCTACTTGCTTAAGAATGTTAACGAAACTAATGACCAGATCTTTAAATTTGTCAGCATCAATCGTAATAAGATCAAAAAGAGGGCAAAGTGTAGCACCCATAACACCAGGATCATTATCACAAAGCCTCTGAAACAAATTTTCAACACCTTTATTTTCTTAGCCAATTAAAATTAGATATACTAGCATACATGGTATTATCACCTACATCACCATATCATATATGAACACCCATCATACAAGTAAAATGAGAAGAAAAAAAGTGCTTGATTTTGTAATAAACTAGTCTATGTTATCTCCTCTCGCTGATAATATCCACCATGTAAGATCCCTGACTACTTCGTAACCAAGTGAGCTTGCCTCAGATCCAGTTTTCAGCCAAATGGTGAAGTTATTACGAGAAATAAATGCGACAAGTCATCACATTATTTCATAATCCATATAAAAGATATTCAGTCGTTCCTGAGCATTTCTGATTTGCTTCTCTTCTCCATGCTCATTTTTGTTACATGTAATGTGCAGAATGCGTGAATCGGATTCTACTTGGTACATAACTATGGAATAATCAGCAACCTATTCAACGATGTACCACTTTCTTTATTTAAGCCAACCCAAATATAATCTATGTTGCGGAAGAAAACATAAAACTAGAACACCACAATCTATTCATTTAGACAAACATGCAGAATTATAAGTTTCTAAACGTAATCAACCAGTGGTAATACACAGACCCAGCATGCGCTTTTTACATGCATCAGGCCTGTGTATCCGAATGTGTCCATCATTGTATTGTATTCATGAAAAGTGGGAAAAAAATATAGAAACTAATATATGAACTTTAAAACACACACACACAAATATTCATCTATAAATGGAAAATGTGCACCTTACGGAAATTGGGAGTGAGATGAGAAACCGACCCTGGAGCCCTCTGATAAAATCGGTGAAGCGCCATCACTGCTTTCCTCCTTACAGCCTCCTTCTGATGCCCTAACAACTCCACTACTTGTGGCAACACTGCTGGAATAGTCTCCTCATTGATCAATCTACACACGGCATTCAGTGCTGCACAAACTACCAAATAATTATCGCTCTTCAAGTCCTTCTGTATAGTGTTCACAATCAAAATAATCAAATCATGATCCTCATTTAAAAACAAAGTCACCGCCAAGTATCCAGTCCTTTTCAACAGCAAATTATCATCGTGCGTCATCTTGACAGCGTGAATATATCCAAATGAGGCATCGTGGCCGAGCATCTCAACATAAAGGAGGCGGACTAAATACTCCTTCAGCTTGAATTTGGGGGTATTGGGATCAGATAGTCTAGATTTCAGGGTCTCAATTTCACGTACTATAATTCGGTCTTCCTCGGCTTTGGATCGAGCCTCTCCGATGGATTTGATGAGGTCTAGGAACTCTTTGGATTGCCCAAATCCGCCTTGGGAGCCCATTGCGAGCTCCCGACCGATTGTCTTTAGCTGCTCCAGCTTTAGAGACGTTCAAAAAAAAACAAAAAAAGCGCCTTGGATCAATCTCGGGAACGGGATTCTGGCTGAGAGTAAGAAATTGTGAGTCGATCTGGGTTTAGGGTTTGGATGATTTGGGGAAACCTGGACAGATGATTAAAGAAGATCTAGAGAGAGAAAAAAAGTAGGCCTGAAAAATGAGATGTGTGTTCTCTATGATGGATTAGAAATGGGTGCAGACTCTAACCATTACTTTTTTTTTTTTTTTTTGAAGGTTAGACTCTAACCATTACTACTAATTTTTTCTTTTTTTGACAGGAGTGTCATTACTAATTTTGTTAATGCTTTTTACAGTCAGCGTGGGAGTTTGGGAAGGGGGTAAAAGCAAGCCCAATGCAATGCTGTACCTATAAATGCATCTATAATTGCCACCTAAGCATGCAAGTGGCAATGAATATAAAGACAATTTGCATTCATTTCAGTTATTTGTCCTTCTGTTTATATTTCCTGCTAATTAAAATTGGGTATTACTAAACACCGTCCAAAATTACTAGCCACCGCCCTATAAGATTACCTTTTTATCCATTTCAAGTCTTTCATTATTTCTAAACACCACACCACACCAAAATCTTTCAAGCTCAAGTTTTTCGAATATAACACACAATCAAATATATATCGTCAATATTATCGACAACTACGAAAATGGACGGGTATTCGCATCTGGAGGTAATTTTTCGTAGAAAATGTCGCAGGCGTCTGAATATTCCGCCTGTTCCATGGTCTGCGCGTCCCAGTTCCGCTGGACCATGGTACAGCGTCACAGTGCGGGCGCTCTGTCTAGTCTAGCGTCTAAACCGGACGCTGAACCATGGTCAGGCGTCCGATTCGAGCGCTGTGCCATGGCCGACGTCCGATTCAGACGCTGTCCGTGGCCAGCGTCAAGCCGACGCCTCGGCCATGGTCCAGGCGCAATTTTTGGACGTCTGGACCCTTTTTTTTTGCCTGCTTTTAAATATTAATAATAATATTATTGGTATTATTATTAACATTGTGTCAATTAAAATTTCAAGTTATATTGGAAGAATTTGAAGGTGACGGCGTTGATTATAGTGGTTATTTCGTTAATGACGAAATATTCGCTAGTGATTGTGATGCGATTGCTTGGGCGAAAAAAATTTCTCTTCAAATTGGTTTCGAGTTGATCATTTCATCGTACAAGAATAAAGGAAAGACAAAGCTATTGAGATGTAACCGTAGTGAACGGTACAGAGGGGTATTAAGAGATTTGGATGTCGCTGTTCGAAAGGACACAAAGACGAAAGCATGCAAGTGTACATTTCAGATAAAGGCCGAACAATTGCATGACTTTGAGTGGTTGGATAATCAGACCGATCTCTGGGAGTAAGGGTATGCACAATCACTCATTTATTGTTTATGCGGAGGGGCATCGTCAAATGAGTGGACTGAGTAAATCGGCCAAACAAGTTGTTCGTGAGATGAGTCTTTGCTCAAGCGCCGTGTGCCATCTTGGCGGCCATTCAGAATAAAATTCCCGAGGACAAACCGACTAGACGACATATCTATAAATAAAGACACCACAAGAGGAACCATGAATTTGAAGAAAGAGATGTCGCAGTCGGTTTCACCATTTGGTCATGACGAATAACTACGTACATTGGGCCAGCCGACCGGATACAAATCTGTTACCCACGTGTTCATGGCACATCCAACATCAATCAACTTAATCCGGACCTACGGATGGTTCATTGGCATGGATTCCACCTACAAAAGCGAATAAGTACAAGATGCCATTTCTCGTGTTAGTCGGGATGACTCCATGTATCTAGATCTTCCTAAGCGCGTTTGCAAGTTTGAAAGATGAGAGCGCATCGAGGTTCGCGTGGGTGTTACTGAAGTTGATAATTGTGCTTGGGTTTGATGTTCATCCGACGGCTATTGTTACGGATCGCGAGTTGGGATTGATGCGTCTATTGAAGAGATATTTCCAGAGAGTGCCCACTTACTTTGCACATGGCATATTAATAAGGATGTTGAAGACAAGGTCTACAGAATTTGTGGAAAAGATAAAGAAATGGGCGAAGGTTTAAAAATGGGAAATGGAAGAAAATCATGGAAGCGGCGACCGAAGAGGAATATGATCAAGCGGTGCAACTCATGAAGGATACATGGAGATGGAATCCTAAGGTGATATCATACGTTGAGGGTACATGGTTAAAATACAAGGAGATGTTCGTTGTTGCGTGGACGAATAAAGTGCTTCATTTTGGAAACACAACCACTTGTAGAGTTGAGAGTGCACATGCCGAGTTAAAGCAATGGCTTAATTCTTCCACCGGAGCCCTCGATACCGTCTGGACTAAAGTGAACCAGAGATTGAATCACAACTTACGCAGATCGGATACATACTTGAGCAGTCTAGGTGTCGTGCGGGCGTGGTGTATTACGATTTTCCGTTCAACTACTTGTTGTCGTGTTTCTCATTATTGTCTGCGATAACAGTCGAATGAAATGACACGAAAGACAGAATTAAGTGATCAAGTGTACGATCTTAGCGGATGTTCACACCAAATCACCCAATAGATTCCTTGTGCGTGTGAGCTCAAGAGACATAAGCAATCGCGGACCCCATGCGGTGTTAGTCGTCTTCACATATTTTGGCAAACACTTATTATTAGTGATGGTGGGGAAACGACCGAATTTGTCGATCCTTCTACCGGTCTTGAATCGGAGGACCGGCGGTACTTTCGAGGCCCTTGTCGATGAGGTCGACAGAGCGATCTGCAGCTTGTCCGTAACGTATCACTTATGATCCACGATCATCTTCACCCGATCAAACAAGTTACGTTGAACCACAAGTGAATACGGCGGTTAAGGGTCGACTAAGAGGAAGTTCATCGACTAGACGCGATCCTAGTGGTTGGGAGTATAGCCAAAGGGGTCGTGGTCGTTCCGCTCGTCCGATGGTCGTGGCGAAGCTCTTACGCATCATCCACAATGCGTCTTCATCTGGTATGAACAAATTTATTATTACTATGTCTTTTTTTATATTGGACTAGGATACTTATGTATTACATGTTAAATAAAAAGATAATTTTTATTAGAAACAAAAATAAAAATAGTCTTCTTGACTAATTTTTTATATTTATATGTTACAAGTTAAATAAAAAATATTAGGAATAAAAATAAAAATAGTCTTCTTGACTAATTTTTTATATTTATATTGTTATGAGAAATTTTTTTGTAGATGTATTATTTTTTGAAGTTTTTCAATGAGTTGTATCTTTTTAAGTTCGATAATATGTAATATATTAAATATGTGTTTGCAGATGGACACCACCGAGTGGAGATTGGTAACTATCACCATATCGACAAGATACCGGGAATTATTTTGCCGTTTGTTGAAGGTTATCTCGATGTCCACGGAGACGGTAATTGCGGATTTCGTGTTATCGCCGACTACATATTTGGCGACCAAGATAAATGGCGTATTGTACGTGTATGCATTGCAAATGAAATTATGGCTAACTGTACACTCTACCGATCGATCTACTATGATGGGATTGAATCTGAGGTTCGACGTATTACATGGGATGGTGGTGCGTGTGGATCGGATCATTGGATGGCTATTCTTTGAAGATTTATTCCCTATTGCTACTATTTTCAATGCATTGTCATACTATTCGGATTCGGAAACGGTAGATCTTTATTTGCATGTCTCACCGTGCCGCCGTTGAAAGCACCCTCAACGGCAACACGGCTAGCCAAGAGATTGTCATTTGTCATTTAGGAGATACGTACAAACATTTTATTCGTCTAGATTTAATGCCTAATTTTCTGTCTGCCCATAGCGAGTAACTGGTTTAGAATCCATGATAGTAGTGTTGGTGGCTGGGAGAATTTGTATACGAGTAGGAGAGAAAAATGGAATAGATTAGTCGGTATGATGTAAAACTTTATTTGTTGTATGTTCCTTAATTAATAAAATTTTCGTTTTTGTTGATCTTTATAGTTGATAGTTGATTTTCTTTTATGTTGATCTTGTAAGCAGAACAGAAAAAAACAAACAAAAGTAAAGTGCCAAATGCAAAACGAAAGTGCCAATCAATATACAAAATACAAAAAAAAAACGAAAACGCCAAACAAAATACTGTCACAAACAAAATATAAAATACAAAATCAGTTGGCCAAATGCCAATCCCTCATGAACTCCTCGAGCATCGTCGTCGCTTCTTCCGCACAGTGCAGGGAAGGTGTACGTCTGATCTTTGGGTAATACCGACGGATCGACTCACCCACTGTAAAAAATAGAGACAATATAATACAATGAGTAATGTATGATGAAATCAAACAAAGTACAAAGTTAAAGAACATACGTAATCGGTGCTGGAACGAGAAGGGATCACTGATCCAGGTGCTGCACCGTCGTTCAGTAGCTGATGGTGCGAATACCGATAATACCACTCAATGTAATCATCGGTGCAAGCAGCCTGATCATGAGTAGCCGCCTCGTAGTCAGTGAGAGGAAGCCTGTATGCACCCGGAAACATCATCCAAGCATCAGATGACATCCGGATGGGATAGTCAACTCGGTACAATCTGCTCGACCACGCCCGAATCGCTTTCTCCGGTCTGGTGATCGGGAAAGGGATGGTCTGCACATACCCGAGCTGCCGTAATGCCCGACCAGGCATGTATGGCTCGATAATATCTCGATATCGTAGCCATCCAATGAATGTGGTCCTCGGGACATCCTCACCGGATCAGGGCCATAAGGCAACCACTGTATCTGCGTACATATAATCAACAAGTTATACAAGTTATTTTTAAATGAATTGTGAGATTATTAGAAGGAATCGTTATACCTCTGCGGCTGTCAACTGATCAATGCGGCGTAAGAGGAGGCGGTGCTCGTCCTACCCTCAGGCCGACACTCCATGTCGAAGCTCGAGGCCGCGTGGAGTCAACAATCATACGCTCTCGATGAGGTCGAAAGCGGGAAAATACTCATAAATCCAAGCACGAGCGAGGTAAGGCATCCACAAATCCCCATGGAGTCGCCACGACTAGCGATACCGAGCCGACGGTACATGAAAGCCAATGCGGCCGAACCCCATGAATCTTGACCCGGTAGTATCCATACCGTCCCTCACCTCCAATATGCGGGAAGGCCTAATCCGGTTACCACTCTTGTCAACAAACAAGGTGGATCGAATAACAACCACATCCAAGCTACGACACTGGTGCCCTCCACTCGACCCCCATCGCGACATGACCTGAAAATCGAGTCCATAAGTACGCCGCCACCCCCGGTGAGTACTCGGTAGCTCCAACCGCGATACTCCAAGAACCTCCATCACATCCACCTGCAACGTGTAGATGTGCTATCGGCATCAACCAATCGCCCCTCGACAGAATGCGAAGGATCGCCACACATCATGTAACATGATGGTCATCTCTCCGACGGCATGTGAAAAGAGTTCGTATCGGGCTGCCACCGCTCAACGAACGCAGAAATCAACGGGGAGTCAATATGTACGAACATGGCGTCCGTCAGTGGGATAACCAGCCCCAGATCCGACTCACTAAATAGGGTGACATAACCGAGCGCCACGACTCAAGCTCGACAAGCGGCCGATCTGGTGTGACACTTGACAAACCTCTCATATCTCCGGTCCGGATACGCGCGGCGACATGCCCACCAAAACTCGGGATAACGCCGCCGTCGATAGGGCCACCAGCATCTCCTCGAAACCATCCAAGATGTCTCATCCTCCCCCTACGCCGTTTACTCTTGGTAGACCCGAGTAACAAACCTCACCCCTCTCCCCTTAGAACCCGGCACGAAAATGAAGAAGAATCATCACCCCTCCCGATCGTCGGCCTCATCGTGCGAATAATACTCGCTCGAATCCTTAGTACCAAAATCGGTATAAGGTACGTCCTCGAATCCCCTACGCTCGCCTCCCGGCTGTCTACGACGGAAGCATCAACACCACGAGCTGCGTGTGACGCGCTCCGTAACCCATCAACTCTGTGACTAGCGGCATAGATTTGCCCGCTCCTCCTCTCATCTGCATTTAGCAAACAATACAACTAATAAGTAATAATCATAAAAAGAATACACATTATTAATTATTAATTGAAAATTTTATTTTTTTTCCAAAAATATGGTAGGCGTCCGGAACGGACGCTAGAACCACGGTATAGGCGTCTGGTCCAGACGCCATTTCCGTGGTCGAAGCGTCCGAGGCAGACGCTTATCCAGCGGCTAGGCGTCCGATCTGGACGCCTGTACCATGGTATGGACGTCCGCCGTGGGCGTTTGTACCATAAATTTGGCGTCCGCCGTGGACGCCTGAGCCATGGACAGGCGGAATCGACGGACGCCTGTGCCATGGCCAGGCGTCATCGTCGGACGCCTGTAACAAAATAATCGCTGCGCCTCTGTCGTGCACTCCGGCACGGCGGCGCGGCCAATGAAACAGTAGACGGATGAAAAAAATAAAATTACCGGCGCTTTTCCTTTTCCGGACATGGCGGCGGTGCGGCGGCAGACGGCGGCTACGCGGCGGTAAGATGGCGGCGGACGGCGGCTTATCGGCGGTAGTGTTGTGGCGGTTCGGCTGCGTCGGATAAGTTGTTTAGAGAGAAAAGTGTTACTAAACTAGGATCTAAAATCTAATTAAACTGAATTAAGGGCAAAAAGGTAATCTTCTAGGGCGGTGGCTAATAATTTTGGGCGGTGTTTAGTAATCCAGTTAAAATTTTGTATATTTTAGCGTTCAGCTGCACCTTTTTTCTTTATTTCTTATTTTCATGTATCTTGATGTCCCAGCTACCAAACAAAAAATGTATACTTCAAATTGAAGTCTCAATTGCAACGTTCTTTTACATTGATGAATATTCAACAAATGTAACATTCAATATTCGACAACCTATTCTTAAATTTTTGCTACTCAAACTGACCTCTATAAATGAAGGCGCAAAAATCCTCATTTTGCTGCATCAAAAATTTCATCAGCAAGGGGAAAGTCTTTTAACTCAGAACAAGATGAAGCCATATGCAGAGCTTACTTGAGCATTACCGAAGATCCAATCATCGATAATTCTCAACCACGGATCCATTTCTGGAGTCGTGTGTTACAAGAGTATAAAGAAAAAACAAATGATAACCAAAGATCATAAGCTAGTATGAAGTCTCATTGGCAAATCATACAAAAGGCGTGCAACAAGTTTCGTGGATGCTTAAGAATTACTTAAGCCTTACACCAAAGTGGAACGACACATCAAAATGAGGTAAACAATTTGTTACTCGTTTTAAAAGCTCGTTCAAAATGAGGTAAACAATTTGTCAATGACACGTTCATTGGCGGTTGTCCTGTCACGACGTATAAAAGCTCGTACAACTCATTGTCACCATCTGCAACAAGGCATTCTCTTCATCATCTGAAGAATTCCCATCAAAATCTCCTCTCATTATTCTTTTTCTTAAGTTACTCATCTTGATACTTTGAAAATGAAAATTGAATGAGAATGGCAAAATGATAGCTAAATAAATTCTTATGGGGAAGGTAGGTGCCAAATATAAATATGAAATAAAGTGAAGTGAGGTGGTTGAAAAGTTAGTTAAATATACATCTACTTTGTTCTATTTTAACACTATGCATTGGAGTAGTAAATCTATTTTAGCACCAAAATGTACTTTTTGGTTTCATATTATAGCAATAGCTATACGTATTTTAGCACTACCATTGGACTTGCTCTAAGTGAAAGGAATGGAAGTTATGCTTTTAAATGCAATCGAGATGAATCAGTTGATATGTGGCCCAAATCATCCTTATAGCAGGGTATACTTGTCCCGTCATGGGATACAGTAAATTGCACTGACCGTAAAACTTCATACTTACTCTCTCCGTCCACAAAATTTGAGACAAAACTTTTGGATACAGGATTTAGAAAGAGCTGAAAATTAGCATAAAATGGTGATATGAATATATATTATCTAAACTTATATGAGTAATAAAAATGTCTTAAAAAGTTACTCAAAAAAAAAAAGATGTCTTAAAAAGAAAATAACTCAAGTTTCGTGGAACGGCCGAAAAATAAATACGGCTCAAGTTTCGTGGGATGGAGGAAGTATTTTGTTGGGAAGAAAGTTATATTTCAGCAATGGAAAGAGTGTTCCATCTTGGAGATCAAACATATTGTATTATCTCGATCTCGTTATGTTGTGTCTGCTACTTTACACGCATTCTATTCACAAAATAATTATATTCCAAAATTGGTATTAATTCGTTAGATGCCACGAATGCATAAGCGACCAGAAACCAAAAATAATCTTTAAATGAATCGAGCTGTGAGCCGCCGAAAGTTTTTGAAAAAGCGGGAAGTATTCCCGCGTAAATCCTCCGATGCTCGAGTCATAAGAATTTTAGAAAAAATATGGTTGATTAGTTGTACATAGTTTTATAATATGTAAAGATATGTGAAATGATAAAACCTTATAACGTTTATAAAGTTTATATATCTTGATGCACACGAGGAGGAGGAGGATTACGAGGTGGAGGAGGATGAGGAGGAGGATTACGAGGTGAAGAAGAAGAAGAAGAAGAAGAAGATCCACTGAAGTTAATCTAAAAAAAAATGTTCAAATAAGTAAAGTCCGTGCTCGGATCACTGAAGTTTCAGACTTTTAAATTACAGAGGGAACCGGTGTTGGAAATTAACGGATCATTATAGTGAATTTCTAATGATTTGAGAGAAAAATATTTGTTCAATTATCACTCAAGAATAGATACAAACTCACAAAATAGAAAAAATCTCAAACTCACTCAATCTCAACTTGGATTGTTATTCACTCTTTGAACTCACTCTTGGAGATGGGATAGTTACAAATGCTACAAACAAGTCTTATTTATAGGTAGTAAACATGGTGTGAAACCATGGTGTGAAAGGATTAATCATGATGGGGTGTTGTGAAGTTTCCCATCCTTTTCTTGTCAAACTTGCCAACTAATTGTTCAAAGATAGATGGCTTCACATGTTTAATTACTTAGCCTCCATTCTAGAAGGGTTTGAATTCTAACAACCGGGTATGAGCAGATCTTCATCCACTTGCTCTAATGTCCATATGATTATAGGACCTTCGATGAGAAATATTCCAAGATATTTGAGCAAGGACAAGAGACTGTGGATGACTAGACGACCACAATTGAGTATGTGATGAATGAAGAAGACAAAATTGTATAGAAGATTCCACCTATACGCTCGATTGCTCTTGTTAAAGATGAACGAGTATAATGTGAATTCGAAATAGTTATATATGGAAGAGTGATAATCTTGAAGAAAAGCCATGGAGGATTCCAACTGACAAATCAATTTCTCCTCAATTAGGCCCATAAATATATCAATCTATGGAGATGGAAGCGGCAGATGGAGATGGAAGAAAGAAGAAAGACATAAGCAAAATGAAAAAGAAAAAACAAGAGAAACGGAGAAAAAATTAGTATTGATTATTATGCTTCAGTTGTAAAAACAATGATAAAGGTAGACTACATTATAAAAATATCTGGTACAAATTATTTTTATTAATTATCTAATGTTCCACTCGTTTATTAAAAAGATCTTAACAATAAAAGAACTAATCTTTATTTTGCAGGGATAAATCCTAAAATATAGAACTTTTTTAAATCTTTTAACATCATCAAAAAAAAAAAAATCAGTAGAATTATGAATTTGATAATAACTTAATTGACGGACATGTGTTATATGTGAACTTTTTTTTTTTTTTTAAAGCAAATTAATTAATCCAATAACACATTACAATAAGATGGCAGGCAAACGGGCAACAAGTTGCGCCGCAACCCCATTTTGAATGGCAAAATCAATCCTACTAAAAATGAAGTTTTGTTTCTTGAGGACCGAAAAATTACTTTGCACCACCCGTTGAACTCTGGACAAAAACTTCGCTGCTTCAGGAGCTAAGAAACCAAATGTATCAAAGGCAAAAGGGATGAACACGTGTTGATTCTCCAAGCAAGCTTTCTCGTGTTTAGTCACTTTGCTCGATTCAGCTTTCAACGCAGCTTGTCGTGCAATAAACCCATTGTCCCTGAGCCCAACAAGAGGGAACACTCCAGTAAGATCTACACAAGCATGTTTCGCCCCAGCCCACCCAAACACTAGTATATCAGCTGGCCGTAAAGTAGACCTCCCTTCAAGCGGATCCGTCAAAAAGTTCACGGGGGCCTCTTTTTTAGAAGAAATACCTGCTCTCTTAAGAACATCATATAAAACATCCCTGACCAAATCATGCCTATATTTGAAACCAGGTAACTCCTTGCAATGGACCGCATGCTCGCCAAAAGAATCCAAACACACCTTGCGGCAGACTGGGCAAGGCTCATCAGCTGGAAACAGAGGGATCATAAGCCGGTACTTAAGGATAGTCCGGTACTCCAGGGCCGACATATGTTGGCCTAGACCTTCAATGGGGGTAACCGTCAAAAAATTCTGAGCATGAGGAGCACGGAGACATTCAAACACCACTTTTTGGCGAGGGGATAAATCAAACTTCCCTCCCACACTCTTGACGATTTCACTAAATAGGGCACACGCCAGAACATTCTGGGCTTTAGGGGGCGGTGTCCTTATTAGAGAAGCCGCTAAGATCGAAATCAGGAAGGGACATGCGCAAGCGATCCATCGCATACCCATAATCAGAGTCAACTCCATCAATAACACATCCCTGAAGAATGTGGTCCTGCAAACTCCAAGATTGAGCCCTCGAGGCCACAAAAGCATATGTAGATACATCCTCAGCAGAACATAAACCCAAACCACCAAATCGAGTCGGAAGTGATGCTAGCCTCCATTGAAAATCCCCAAAAAAAGGACCACCGCAAACCACAATATCTTCTATCGCCCTCCGAAGGCCATTGTCAAAAATAGAAACAGCTTCCCCCATATACATAGGTTGGCACGTTCTAAGACCGAACAATAGTTTTGCGACACCCATACATGAGCGGAGCAACAGGAGCTCGGATTGAGGGTCCCGTAGACTTGGGAGATGACTCATGAGCTCCACAGCTCGAGATGCCCTGTTCGCCGCCAAACTACTAATAAACCCAGCGTCCTTGCTAACAGCACCTCCAAGGAGTTTTACACCCAGCGACGGTCTCCCAATCCCACGAGGGAACAACCCATCCTGCACCTTCACCCCATTGCATGACGGCCAAAAAACTTCTGTTTTCTTAATGTTGAGTTCAAGGCCCAGGCGGGGGCCCTCAGTCCTGATAATATCTAAGGCTTTAGCTACCTCTTTAGTGTCACCGATGATCGTACCATCATCCAAATACCAAGCATGGAAAAGAAGTTTGCAACAATCCATGATCCGGTGAACCAATGGGTGCAAAACTAAAGCAAAAAGAAGAGGCCCTAAGGTGTCCCCCTGCTGAACTCCAGTGGTGGACCAAATAAGGTCATCACCCACATATAACCTCGCCGACTGACCATATAAAAATTCCACCCATAGGGAAATAGACGGGCATCGAGTCCGAACCTCGTGTAGAAGGGTAGTTCGATCCACCAAGTTGAAGGCATTAGAGAAATCAACAGTAAGCATAGCCAACGACCCATCCGAGTGAAACACATTTAAGAATCTATTCGCGCTATGAAGCACGGCCTCAGCCCCTCTTGGGACTCCTACCCCAAACTGAAAATCACAAAGGTATTTGGACATCTCCTTCCTGACACCCCTCATAGTCACCTTCGAGACAAGCCTCCTCCAAAATGCGCCTACGGCAATAGGCCTAATCCCATTGTCCGGTTTGAGCAACGGCGTGAGGGGCGCTGAAGCAACAAACTCCGCCAAAACCTTAGGGCACCTCCCCGCCAACAATAAATTAACCACCACGGAGATAGCCTTGAGAACCTCGGCGGCAATCGGCGACCCCTCTCCACAAAATGCATCTAAAATGTGTTGGGCTCTCAATCCGTCTCGCCCACAAGAAGTCCCTTTCGGGAAGGATTGAATACACCCACGAACGCTATCAACGTCCACAACAAGAGGGGGCTCGGATAGCAAAGAAGCAGGCATAACCGGAGGGGGCAATGTAGGATGCTTAGCCAACAACGCTGTCAAAGTATTCGTACCTAAAGGTGCAACCCCTGAAGAAGATAATACCTTAACAGCAGCAGTGAAATGCCCGTCCGCAACTTTTCTCAAACATTGTTTAACATTGGCGCACACCGATGAGCTATCGGACCCAGATATCAGCTTATCCTTTCCTGAGACCACCCTTAAGGGTTGGGCAAAAAGCGACAGAATAAGATCATTAAAACCATCCCCACTCCAAGCTGCCAACGCCCTTTGAATACTAAGGCATTACAAAGACCTCCTATTACCCGACCTGCGTTCCTGACGGTTAGAAGGCCTGATAACACGCAACGTGCAACGTGTTATATTAAACATTACAAATAATATACAGGGGATGGCTATTGACAGTTGTTAAATATACTCTCATCTATACTTCTATTAAAAGAGAGTTGGGGACATGTATCATTTCTTAAATTTTTTAATTTTTTTTTAAAATAATATAGTTTATATATAGAGATGTCTTCTCAAAATTTCAGAAAAAAATCTAGATATGTGTTATGGGAGTTTTATTCCACAACTTACACTCATCTACCAATATTTTTTTTTTCATTTTTCTAGCTTAAAATTCTAAATGTTTATAATTTTTTGGTATCAAGTTCATTCTTAATGAAAAATATATCAAATTAATTCTTATTTCACAATCTTCAATTAAATATCTATATTGAATATAATAAATTTGATAGATTTACACATTAATGGCCGATTGCACAAAAAAATTTATATTAAAAAAATATGAATATTAGTTTTCAGTCAAATTAATTAATACAGAATAAAAATAAATTAATTCACTTTTAAGAAAATAGATTTAAGATTCATATTGTTTACATAAAAAATTTATGATATTTATTTAATTTTAATAATAAAAATAGTAAAACACACGCTGCAAACACACACATATATTAGGACTTAATCACATACTACTTTCGCCCCCAAAATTTATTCCTACCTCTTCTTTTCGGTATGTCCCCCAAATTTGTTCATATAATAGACACTAATTAAGTTAATACTAGCTATTGTGAGACTCCTTCTCCAATTGCATTACACTTCATGATACATTCAATAATTTTTTACTAAGATCCGTGTCGAATATCCTCAAAAACAAATTGGGGGATAGATAGAATATTTTTTAGGTAAAAGAAGGTTTTGTCTGGTGCATCGCACGAGCGAACATCTAGTAGATAATACTCCCTCTGTCCCAGCCAAAGGTTGACAGAGGGTGTATATTTGGTGTATTTTAGGTAATGATTGGTATAAGTAATGATGATTAAATGTGTGGTGGAGATTAAAAAGTAAAAAGTATTGATGATGAATGAGTGGTGGAGATTAAAAAGTAAAAAGTGATTGTTTGATTTGATTGTAAAAAGTGATATATGTAAACTTACTAAAGAGACTACTTTTTGATAGAAATGTAAACCTTTGGGCGGGACGGATGGAGTATATAACGATATAGATAATATATAACGATTATTATTATTATTATTATGACTATGACTATTAGTTATTATTATTATTAATATTATTAAATTAAACTAGGGATCAATAAAGGTTGAACCCGAAACGCTTTCCCCCCTTTCTGTAACTATAACTACCGCGGAATCGCCGATCCTATTCCCACACAGCCCCCTAACAAATTCTGAATCAAAGCTTGCAAATCTTTTTCCTTTTCCATTTTTCATACCCGTTTCCCAATCGCGGTTTCGTCTCCAAGCGGAGAATAATTATTCATTATGGCGAAAGAACCTTCTAGTATAAGCGATAATACGACTTCACCTTCCCCATCGTCGACGGCGGATTCGTACATCGGAAGCTTCATCACCGTGACGTCGAAATGCGAGATTCGTTACGAGGGCGTTCTTTACTACCTCAATCCACAGGATTCAACTTTCGGCCTTAAAGACGGTGAGACCCACCGCAGCTTCCGCCTGTTACGTTTGCCCTCTGCATGTTTTGCATGTTCGGGTTGTGCTTAATCAGGAAATTGTGCGGTTGTCGTTTTTGAGTTTCAATTTCTCGGATTCATATTTGCTTTTCCTTCTGCATTTATGTGTGTAAATTGCATTTTTCTTCTGCATAGAACCGTGCCTGCAGCGATTCGTGGGGCTGTAGAATTTCGAAGTTCATAGCAGCTTTATGATATTAAACAGTAATCCTTGTGTGGTTTCAGTTTGGAATTTGGACTGTTATGTATCAGTTACGGGGGACCAACTACGGGCTTCGAGAAATGTTTACTGTGACCCAAAGTATATATGTATATGCATGTCTTTGCGGTTCATTTCTCTGGTTTTCTTCTTACACCTCTCCCGTCCACTCTGCTGTTCGGGACCAATTGCCCATGAATTTGACGATATCCAGTAATTTCCTCTTACGAACTTGATTTTAAAAGTGAGATTATAATGTTGTAGGACTGCAAGAAAATGTCCCAGGGTCGAATGAGTGGCAACTGCTCTAGGTTTAAAGATTGTTGGCTTGTATGGTTGATCTTACATTAATTGAGCAATGTAGTGTTACCATGATGTAGCGATTTAGTAGTATGCGTTTTGGTATTGAATTCTAAAATGAAACCATAGCTGAGCTTGTTTGTAACATGTTAATTTCTCCTGCTACCTTATTCGCATGAATGGCAGCTTACTTTTATTTTTCCTTGCAACATCTCGTATAAACTTTTTGTTTGGATTCAACCATTAATTTTTCACAGTGAAATCATATGGAACCGAGGGGAGAAACAAAAATGGGCCACAAGTTCCTCCAAGCGACAAAGTCTACGAATACATTCTGTTTCGCGGCAGTGACATCAAAGTAAGTTTGACTGTGAAATTTGATATGTAAATATATAATATGATATTTATGTAGAGTCTTCTGTTTTGTTTCATTAGTAACTAATAAGTTAAAAACTAATAAGCTTATTTCTTGTGCATGACTTTGAATTATACTTCAATATTGTGCCCTGTAAGGTAGTGCCAGCATTTACTCTGTCTGTCCTTTTGTTCCTTGATGATCTTGGCCTATTCCCTTTTCAGTGAACTTGAATCATAATTCCTTTTATCTTGAGCCACTGTATTTACTGGTTCAACTTTTACAGTGCTTTTATAAGTTCTCCTTAACATTATTATTGATGTGGGTAATTGGTCCCTCAAACATCATTATTATATGGTGTTTTTGAATGGGTTGATTTTTTGGTATTTACATTGGATAGTAGTCTCCCTACATCTGCATCAGTAGTTCTTTGAGTTTTGGAAGCTAGAAACTGAAATTTGTAAGTAGAGAACTAAATAGTGAAAATGTTCCAAGGAGGTGTTGTATTTAATTTAATATTGGAAACTCTTTCAATGCCCATGTGCTTGAATTTATAGTATCACTATATGATCAATTTATTTATTAGTCGATGTTTCCTAATGGGAACTTTATTATTTGGAGTATATAAAAGTGGAATGATTACTCTTCTGATAACAATCTGTATGCCCCTTCCAAAACCTGAGAATGGTTATATTGCAACAGTATGTTTGATGGATGAAGGGATATAGATATCTTCAAATTCTCACGATAGCTAATACTTTTGTCAAAATATAGTAAAATTTTCAATGATTTAAAATGTTCAGCTCTATATTCTTCATTTCAGGATTTACAAGTTATAACTGCTCCACCAGTTCAAATAGAGGAGCCAATATACAATGATCCTGCAATTATTCAGGTGGTTTATTCGCTCATTAGTCTGTTGTTACCAATGTTGTATTAAAACGCCATGTTTGACATAATTTCCGTTTTTGTAGCCAAATTCTTATATGGGGCCTCCAAGTTCATCAAAATCAGTGCCAGCTACTGTTGGATCTTTGGCAGAACATAACACGTGTACTGAGCCATCTGCATCAAATACAAGATCCTTCCAAAACATATCACCTTCACATCATTCTGGACTTCAGTTAGGGTTATGGGGCTCTTGCCAGTCGACACAAGATGCTGCGTCATCTTACTCCATGCCAACACAACGGCAGGGATTTAATGGTCCACCAAATTTATCCAATAATGTTTCTCGTGGGCATTCAATTGCATCTTCTAGTCCTATATATTTGGCTGCTACATCAACTCTTTCTTCTGAACAACTGTCCACGCCCTTTACTGATTCAGTTTCATCGAAGCCATCTCCTCTTCCCTTTCATCATTCAACATTAATTAACTCTAATGGGTTGACCATGCCTTTTTCATTGACCTACCAGAACGCAAGCAGTATCAGGGCTCAAGCTGTAAATGAACCCGACCCTGCATCTTTGAAGTCTATTCAGTCTTCACCAAATATTGTGCCATCTGTTTTTGATCCAAGCTCAGATCTTCAACAACAGCAAGTATTCCTGACTCCAAACCTATCACAACCGAAACTATCGGAAGTTTCTCGAGCAAAAACATTGTACCCTGATCAGAAGGACATCGGTGTTACAAGTTCGAATTCTCTAAATTTCTCATCCTCGGCTGCTGCTCCTGCAGTTCAACCGCCTCTTTTGCCATTACCACCACCTTCACAAAAGGTAAACTCCACTAATTTTCTGTATTGCGTTTAATTATTATATGCTCATTATTGTATGTAATGTTTGCTTGTGAATTTTAAAAAATCCGCTTTTTCATATTTTTTTGCACTTTTCGTTATGTGCCGAAATTCTGCGTTTGGAATGCAGGGGATGTAGATTTAAATTTCTGTTGAAAAATCTTGGATATTTAATCCAATGCCTCTTTTGTTTGTGCGACAATGTAAAAATTCTAGAAATGTCTGTGTTTGAAAGAAACAGATGTTGAAATAAAAAATCCGTTTTTTTGATAAAGTACCCTCTTCAAATCATGTACAGTAAAACCTCTCTAAAGTCATATCCTTGGGAACATAAAAAAATATTCCTAAATAGAGGTTATTTCTAAATAGAGTTTTAAGAAGATTTTTTTTTTTTAAATTTTAAAGTGCATGTATAATATATAAATGTTATAATTAGTAGATACATGTATGTAATATGTTGTAAACTTAGGATTAGGCAAGAAAATTGTTTATGCTTTAATCGATGAAGAAATCATTGAAGGAATTAGGCAAGAAAATGAGGAAAATAATCCGGAGGATGATAGCATAGAAGTACAAAAAATTTCATGTGAAGAAGCTTTAAACTTACTCGACAAGTTGGAAATGTTTTGGGTTCAACAAGAAGGTGGTCATTTGGACGAACTAATGGGCACACGCAAGTTGAAGGATATGGTTACAACACAAAAGATTAAATCTTTGTCACAATCAACCTTGAACAAGTATTTTAGATCAACTTAAATCTATTGTAAAAATTATATATAATATATATATGTATTTTATTATGATTTATTCCTAAATGGAGGTGTATTTCCTTATGTTGGGATTTGAAAATATATGAATTATGACAATATGGAGTTTATTCCAAATTATAATTAGTCCCAAGTTGGGACCATAAATTTTTATTCCTAAATAGAGTTTATTCCTTAATAGAGTATTCTTTTTGAGAGGTTTTACTGTAGTTAAGTTTATTGGGTAGAAAGTGCATAATTAGAATTGGAGGTGTTTTGGTATAAACTTCTTAATGCCAGACCCTTGAAATGAATAGCTTAGCTGAAACAGTCCAACTACTGTAATCTTAATATCCATCTAAAAATTTAATGGGATGTTCAAATACAAATGCCTTTAATCCTGCCATTTGAAGTAAAACACATCCATGAAAATTTTATTCTGATTTGAATTATCTTGGTTATTGAGCTGATCAAGTTATTGGATGAAGTTTTGCTTGCATCTTATTTAGATACCTATTCGTGCCTAAGTGACAATCATGAAAATTTTGTTTGTTAACAATTATTCCATTTCGAGAATCCGCAGTTGCACTCTCTGCAGTTCACCGAGGAATTTGATTTTCAAGCCATGAACGAGAAGTTCAAGAAAGATGAGGTCTGGGGGTATCTTGGAAAAGTAAACCAGAGAGAGAAAACAGAGGGGATACAGGAAAATCGAACAAGTACTCTGGAGCTTGGGGATGATAACCCTGAAATGATTTCTAAGAGTGATCCCAAGGTAAGTTCTGAAGATTATGTCGCATTGGTACGAAATTCCATTCCAACCAACATGCATACCTACCGTACCAACATATTGGTATACCACCTATGCAATATGGTTGGTATACCATGGTAGTACCGTACCAACAATAAAATATGGTTGGTAGGTGGTATGAATTTTTAATGTACCATGGTATACCGTACCAGCCAAGTTTTAGTGTGTATATATATAATGTTTAATATATAAAAAACATATACTTGAATCTCATTCTAGATTTTTGTTAAAATAAATTTCAACTTTGATTTTAATCCTAATCCATCCAACTGACGGATGTTGATTTTTGTTATTGACAAATTTCATAAATAGTATAATTCAAAATTAACAAAATAATAAGAAACATATATTTTAAAATATCATTTGCATAAAGATCATTGAACAAGTTATACCACATTAGTAGTAATGTTGCAGTTTCCAAATACTGAATTTTGTTTTTAATAACGTGAGTTTGTCGTTTGAACAGTCAAGTTATATTAAATTTCAACCATAATAGGCATACAAATGATTGACCGTCTAAATAGGGAACCACTACAGAAAATATGTGAATTTTTTACCGTAACCAAATTTCATTAAGTGTAACACATCTTATGAAAGGATTTGTTTTGCAACAAATGCGATTTAAGGGTAAATATGGATTTGAACTGATGATGTTATATTTTTAATAGGCCCTCTAAGAACTAAAGTTATGTTTCATAATTATCTTGGTAGAAGCCCATTACCAACCGTACCAACCGAGTACACCAACCGTACTGACTACTTGGTATACCAACTTTAATGGTTGGTAAAAATAACGGATTTTTAATACCAATTTTATATTGGTTGGTACATGGTATTCGGTAAAAAGTATGGTATACCTACCATTGCCGCCCCTAATGATGTGTGTGCGCATTTCACTTTTCTAGAAATATATGTTTTTTTTCCTCCTTTTAATATTCTCTCTATGCAGCCTGCATATAACAAAGATGAATTCTTTGATACTATTTCCTGTAATTCGAGCGGCCTTGGAGCAAGGAATGGGCAGAATCAATTTTCTGTGAGGACGAAATTGGACTCTCAGGTTCGTCTCGTACTCTATACGAAGAAGTCTTTTGGTTTTCTGAACAGTGATCATTTTTTAGTTAGCTTTTACAATTTTTTTCCTTTTCCTTATTTTTTTTAAAGTCTATTTTCGTGCTTACCTCAGACATTTGGCAATTCTGAACGGAGTTATCAGTATGGTTATGGTGGACATAGAGCTGGACGTGGTGCTAATCATGGCCCACACAATTGGCAGAGGGGGTATAACTACAATAATAGAGGCCATGGGGGTTACATGCAGAGATGACATTTTGTGATTCTACGGTGCGCAGTTGCTGCTGGTGCTAAACTCGTAAGAAAATTACTTTTTATATTTTTGCAATAAGCTAATTCTGAACTCGAAACCCCTGTGAAGGATAACGGGATTAGCTCTAACTGAGTTGTTATTAGATCCTTTTTGACATACGTAATAGCTTAGTTACGGTACGAATCTACTACGGTACGGCAGGTCACATATTTTTTTGGAGCTTGGACCTGCCTCTGATAGTCCGTTGCCTCTAGCAAATAGTTAAATTTAGTTAAATATTTTTTTTAGATCATTTTGCAAATAACAAAGTAGCAAACTTTTACGCCGGATGCCCTTCCTGTCGCAACCTTCATATGAAGGAGAAATAGAACGAAATTCCAAAACCGTCAACATCATAGTTTTTTCCATTTATATGGAAAATATCATGAGACGGCGATGAGTTTGAGATAATTGCTATTGTCATGTCACAATACGTGATTGATATTGTAAAATCAACACATAATCTTCATGCCACCGACCCCAACATAGTTGGGATTAAGGTGCTGTTGATGATGATGATGCTGATTTTTTTTAGATCATTTTGTATAAGTGACTAAGGATTTAGGTATTTGAGACGATATATATAATAAAGAGAAAAAGAAAAAAAGAAAAAAAGGTTGACATGATATTATAATTCAAGCTTGTAAGTAGTAAACATGGGCCTTGTAATAATCAAATTCATTCTTTTTTTCCCTCTTCAATCTTTATATTTTGTTAAGCAAGAGTACTTGTAGGCAGAGGTCCTACAAATAAGGGTAGAAATATAAATACAGATAAAGAATTATTGCATAAAATTTCACGGTTTCCAGGTACAGTCCTAGCATGAGCGAGCCTAGTAGCAACACCAAAAGGCGCGAAATCTTCAGCATTTTACACACATTTCCCCACATAAACAGTTGCATTTTCCTACCAAGATCCCCGAGAAGTCACATTGTGCAAATCGAGTCCGGATCCTCTCCATTTCCGGAGAGGATTGGAAGGGACTGCACCGTCCGATGCAGCCCCACACACACACACCCGCACGGGTGTGTGTGATCTGGACGGTCCAGATCGAACTGGACCGTCCAGTTACTGGAGAGGATCTCTTTCTGTGCAAATCACACCACATGCAACAGCGGTTATTTTTGGTTATTCGAAAATAACCAATTTCTCAGACCCCATGGTTTCAGAAAACTAAGGCGAAAGCCCATTTTTGGCCCGTTTGAATTTAGTATTACTTCGTGGCATAGGCGGATCCAGGACTGAAAAATCACTGGTGCACCGACCGTCCCACGAAAAATAATATCGAACGATAAAATATATATTAAAATTACATTAAAGATAACAAATAATACATAAAGAAAGTCAGTAATAACAAAGCGGGGGACAATGAGGCGAACATGTCATGCTGGAAAACTTACCTCTAGATCGGGGTGAGATCGAGCCTCTTGGGGGGTACTCAGGACCGGGGACGATCCCCCTCGTGTGCGTGTGTGGGAAAAAACAAAAAAAAAAACAAAGTATTCGTACATTTACAAAGAAAATCGCATACATTTACTGTCCAATTCTTGAAAATGTGCTAAAATAACATCATTACTAATAGTTTTAAGTACATATTTTTCTATAAATATTACAAGACGATTATTTAATCACTGGTCACCATCTTACTACATAACTCACTCTTCACATACTTCATAGCTGAGAAGACTCGTTCACACTTGCAGTTGCTACGGGCAAAATCAACATTTCTTTCAAAAGTAATTTCTAATATTTGGTAACTGAAACCCTTCAGCTAGTTTTGTATTAAGGGTGCATCTTAATTTTTTCATCATATTACATAAATATTCTTCAAAAGAAGCAAGTGTTTGCGAAATACTTCAAGGTTGAATAAATAATTTTAAACACTTTAATTAATATCGTCTTGATCAAAAAAGATTACGTCAAATCAAAAAATATATTTAATAGGTATATATTTAATAAGAGCAGCAACAGCAATGG
The DNA here is from genome assembly GCA_033398695.1 of Orobanche coerulescens. Classification (NCBI taxonomy): domain Eukaryota; kingdom Viridiplantae; phylum Streptophyta; class Magnoliopsida; order Lamiales; family Orobanchaceae; genus Orobanche; species Orobanche coerulescens. The sequence goes on along the minus strand of CM065818.1, from coordinate 11,340,492 downwards.
TCGTAATAATAATATAATGATGACCGGGACAACAACAGCCACAATAATAAGTACTAATATTGTTTAAGCGAAAAAGAGATGCCAAAAAATAACGCATAAACTATACTATATGAGAATAAGGGTCGAAGCTTGGCGACCTAGGATTAGAAAGTACGTTGAATTTTAATGTTCGACTCGATTGTGTTGTTATCTTGATTGATTTCGTGAACCAATTTTTAGCTAAACGATTGAAGTTTGAATGTGGTTAGGTTCAAAGTACATGAATAATTCAGTTAGAGTTTGTGAAATTTTAAACGAATAACATTTGTCTCAAAATACAAAACGCATCGCCATCTCTACTTAATTACGTGCGACTACCATTGTGTGATACAGATAGATGTACATATTTTTGACGTGAGGTGAAATAGAAAAACGGACACGAAAATGTGAAAAAGAAAAGGTTCCATCATTAAACTACATTAAATAAAGAAGACAATTGTGGAAAACATTACACGCCTAGGAATTCCAGCATGGAATATGAAGTGATATAAATTGAGGATATAATCGTGGATCTATTTTAGAAAAAATATAATGACATCAATTAAAGGATTAAATTGTGGATTTATTTTCGTAATTATATAAAGCGTATAAAGTCGTGGATTAAATCGTGTCCATTCTTTTGATTTATTTTTTTGGTTGTCTGCATTGTCATGGCCCGGATTTAGGTATGCCGAAAGTGATCTATTTTTTTGGTTGTCTGCATTGTTATGGCCGGATCTAAGCATGCCGGACGATACATGTAAACTTGGGCACCATATATATAACACAATTTTTTTTTTTTCAATTCTCATATAAATCGGGGTGTCTTAATATTATGATAAAAGAATTTTGTAGAGTTGCAAATTTCAAATAATTGAATTGAAGAATGAATAATAATTTAGATTTATTCGAGATTTCACAAACCCGTATTTAATAATATAGTTAATTTGTTGTCAAATGAATTTTTGCCGCAAACTCTTTTTTGTATCATGGTGAATTTCAGAGTTGATCACTAAATTAAAGTTTGTTCGAGAAATATTTTAACAAATTCATTTTATATGGAATAATTAAATCCAATATGAGACTATTTAGTTAAAAAGTAATTTCAATTATGTATAATTTACCGGTAATAGTGGAATAAACTTTTGGGCAACTTAAATTCATATTTTTAATCTTGTGTTTTGAAGTACAATTACAATTTTTTTATATAATTACAAAAGCAAGTTAACTATTCAATACCATATGTCTGTTACTTATCTAAACAGGAAAAATTTCAATGATTTATTTGGTCAATATATGAATTTGATTGAATTGCTCAAATTCTAGTATATAGTGATTTAATTTAAGAATTAATATATAGGGGGAATGTATGGACCCGAGAAGACTTGGCATCATTTTTTACCAATTCTGATCCCGATTCTTATGGTTTATGTTGTTAACAAATAGATAAAAAAAAGTCTATAATTGCTGTCATTATTATCTCGAATTATATAAATCAAGAAATAACTTATATAATTTCATATTTATAAAATCCCGATTCTTTTTGGGCTTGATTTGTCATTCCTTAATATTCAAACATACACTTCAGATACTGCTCCTGTGCACCTTCTCAACCTCATACGGATGAATCCGCTTGAATACCTTTCGTTCTGTTTTAGATAACATTAATGATTTACTATAGTTGTATTTCTTTATAGGTCTAAGGTATTTTTAGTTCTTAATGTAATACCCACAATTTCGATTTCCGGTAATTTTCTTTTTTTGGCGAGAGTCCGTTTTAACGACTCGCTTGGGACCGTTTCATCATTCTGAGAATGATTAATTCTGCACTTTTTGACATTCGAGTTCGTTTCGGTGCCGTTTTGTTGAGTTCCGTGCTTTTTGGCGATTTTTCCGCACTTGAGTTCGATTCTTGCGAAACTACTGTTTCGAATTTCCCGTAAGTCCGTTTAACTTTGTTAGTCGTGTTGTGAACTTCGGTTTGGTTATTCGATCACATATCGTGATTTTCCGGCGTTTTGAATCATTTTGTAATTTACCCAAAGTTGTGGGTATCCGTATTCGTAATTGTTGGCTTGACCCTTTTTCTTGATCGCGTGCGATTAATTGTTGCATGGTATTTCATTTCGGGTCGATGTAGTTGTCCGCGAGCATTTCGTCATGTTCGTTCCGTGCGTTTTTGGAAATCGAGTCGTCGGATCATGACGGCTGAGCACTGGCCGAGCAGGCGCGGCAGGAACCGGCGTAGCGCACGCTACTGCCAGAAGGCTGCGCACGCTAGCTCGGCAGGTGTAGCGCACGCTGCCGACCGGCTAGCGTACGCTATCGGGCTGGGCAGAGGGTTCTTGGAGTCTTGGACTCGGGAGGATCGGCGGGTAGCGCACGCTCTGCTTGGCCGTGGCGCGCGCTAATTGGCATGTGTAGCGCCGCCGGCCGACTAGCGTCGCTACTGGCCGGCGATTTGGTCCGCAGGTTACGGACAGGTTGGCTAGCGTGCGCTAGCGTCCGCGCAGCGCACGCTATCGGGGTCGGGCGGGTAGGTCTCGGTCGGCAGGTTTTGTCAGCAGTGTTGGGTTGCGCGGGCCCCGGCCGAAGGTGCTCGGCCGAGGCTGCCCGTTAGCGCACGCTACCCGGAAGGCTTAGCGCACGCTAATGCCTACTTCTATAAATGTGAAAGAACAGTCGCATTTTCACTCATTTTTCATTTCCTTTCTTTTCTGTCCGCGGCTGGGGTTTTGGAGGAGGCGAAGCCATGTTGTTAAACAACAAATCCACGAAGTTCTTGAGTTCATATCATTGATTGATCATCCTATATCATCCTTTGATCCAGCGAATCAAGGTGAGATTTCCTAGAACCCTATTTTGAGAAATTTTGGGGTTTTTGTGTTTTTGTCCGTTTCGTTCCGTATTGTTGATTAATCCATGATGTGTATGATTAATCTTAGTAGTATTCTTGTGTTTAACATCATTTAATCCATTGTTCTTCGTCGAATCAAAGTATATTTCTTGATTTCCTTCGAGTTGACTTTTTGGGGGGATTTGTTCTTGATTTCGTTTTCCATCCGTTTTTGATGAACCGATTGTTGTAAAATGATGTTTTTAAACATATCTTATGGATTGAATATCCATATTTCGGTTGGGAAGTCCATTTTCATGTTTTGTCGGGTCAATTTGTGTTCTTGGCCGTTTTGGGGGAAACTCTTGAACTTTCGTCGTTTGTTCTTTGAATTCAACGGCTTTAAGTCGTGCTATGGAATTCATTTTCATTGTTGTTATTGTCCTTCGTAGTTTATTATCGCGAGTTGACGTTCGGTGGAGTCGGCGGGTTCGTAGTCGGTTCGTGCCAACCTACTTCGGTCGATTCTTCGTGTTGTTCTTATTCGAGGCAAGTACCTTGTCCATACAGTTCTTGTTTTGTGGATATGATAATTAGTAATCGTCTATATGTGTTTGTTTGTTTGTTTGAGAAGAGTTTTCAAAAGATTCGGCTAGCCTCGTTAAAGGCTCACTTTCAAAACGCGTGTGTTTTGTAAATTGTGTGGGTTGTAAGTGACTACGTGAATCCTTTGGATATGTTTGGTGTTGATGTTGCGCTTGATAATGCGTGTGTACGTGTATTGCTTCTTTCCGTCGCATTATGGTTGACGTGGCGTTTTGTTAAGTGTTTGATGCCTCTGGGTGAATTGTTTGGATATCTTTGGTGTGATATGTTATTTGTGCATGATTGCTTCGCTCACCTCGGGAGGGTCCGACGGGGCCACGGAGGGAATCCAATGGTATAGCCCTGGATTCACGAGTGCTGTGTATGTTTGGTGAATGTGTTTGCTCACCTCGGGAGGGTTCGACGGGGCCACGGAGGGAGTCAATGGTATAACCCTGGATTCACGAGTGAAACTTCACGAGTGCGTGTGTATGTTTTGTGAATGTGTTTGCTCACCTCGGGGGGGTTCGACGGGGCCACGGAGGGAGTCCAATGGTATAGCCCTCGATTCATGAGTGAAACTTCACGAGTGCGTGTGTATGTTTTGTGAATGTGTTTGCTCACCTCGGGAGGTTTCAACGGGGCCACGGAGGGAGTCCAATGGTTTTGCCCTGGATTCACGAGTGAAACTTCACAGGTGCGTGTGTATCTTATGTCCGTCGAGGACGCGTGACGTGGGTTTTAACCTTGTGTATTGTTGTTGGTTTCAATTGTGAAAACAAACCTTTGGGCTATGACCCCCTGTTGATTTAGGAAAGATAAGGATTCGGTAATCCTAAATTGTTTTCTATTAAAACTCTCGATGGCATTTTAAACTGTTTTATAAATTGTTTCCCATGATTTATGATCTTTCGGTTTTGGAATGTTTTGCCCAAACTCTTGCCTCGGGAAGTACTTTTCGTTACGTTTGGATCTTTGAGGATTCCTGGTTATTGTTATTCGTGGAATGTGAATTGTATGACTCGTATTTTGCACTTTGTTCTTGCACTAGCAAAACAGTGGAGTTTTCCTAACCCCCGAGTATTCGGGGGGTGGATGTCTTGTTGTGTCAAGATTTAACACCTTCCGACCGGCGATCGCCTCCGAGGCCGAGCGACCGACTTACTGCCGAGCGGCCAAAGGCAGATCTGCCGAGCAGCGACCAGGCGACCAAGCCTCAACCCAGCGGACCAGCTAAATCGGCCAAAGGAAGGTCCCAGGACAAGTCCCGGTGCCGAGCGATCGACCTCAGATACGATCATCACTCGGCACTCGACGACCGACTCCTGGCGATCGACTTATGGACGATCCTGGCATCTGCCGATCGACCCTTGGTGACCGACCTCTCTGGGCATCCGCCGATCGACCCTTGGTGACCGACCAGTGCCGACCCTTCAGTGAATGGCCGAGAACGATCCTCGGATGATCAGCTAGAGACGATCGCCTCATGTCGATCTCCACCGGTGACCATCCAGTCGGCAAAGACCAAGTCTCAAAACTGACCCCACGTGCAGATCCCCAAAAGGCGCTGACAAACCTGTCACCTACCTCACCTACCAGCATGGCCCAGACCTGCGAAAGGAGTTGGCGGACAAGACATGTGACTACAGCCTGTCGCCTACTCTGACAAAGTCCGCCGAAAGCAACAACGTGGGACCTCCTGTGACAGTACTTCCGGACGCGTGCTGGATCCTCATTCGACCGCACTAGCCACCAGCTGTAGCTTTGGACTTTTGGCAGGCAGCCCACGTGCCCTTTAGGACGATCGCCCCGTTACATTAAATGCTGAAAGGCGATCGCCCACTAGGGGACAGGGCCCCTCAGTCTCTATATATACAAGGCAGCAGGCACTTGTAAAGGGACCGAAACTCTTCTGCACAGAACCGAGATTCTGACTCCCTAAACTTCAGCTTCCTTCGCAATTCACACCATACAGAAGCAAATCACTTACACTTGGCTAACATCCAACTCTTGGCAACAGCTTTCTTTCGGTCTTACTTCTCCCGGCCTTTTCTCCTCGAGCAGATTACCGGCGGGACGAAGAACACCTAGCTTCGCTCAAGAGCCGGATCAACAGAGTCTTTTTACACTCATTGTATTTAGATTTCTCTCATTAATACTTGTATCCACGAATATTCGTATTAATAACATCTCGCGAGAGCATTCAAGCCCGGGCCTAACAAACCCGGCAAATCTTGTTTTATTTATCTTCTCTCGGAAGTGCTCCCGCATTTGTTTGTTGTCCGTCTTCCAGCAGTATTAATCTTCGGATAAATATTTTGGGCAACAACAATTGGCGCTAGAGGAAGGGGATCCAACCCTCGATTTTTTACACCTACCGTCCCGAAGAACACTCACTGTTCTCGGGGCAGATATTTGAAGTGACACTCACTGCACTTCAAAAGAGATCCTTCAGAAAGCATGTCTTCCGCCTCCGCGTCGAAGAAAGCCGCTGGCCAGCCGGCCAAACCCCCTGTTCCGTCCCAGTCCGAGCCACAGCCGATGGTGGAAGGTAGCCGCCGCGGTCAGAGACACTCGATCCCGTCCCTGGACGGCGGCCCAAGCCTCTCGCTCGATCGGTTCCGAACCAAGGAACAGATCGAAGGGGCCCTGGCCGTCCTACAGGAGCGACGGAGTGCTCTCGACGCGCCTCCAGCTACCGCCCCCCCGGTCTCTCGCCGGGAGATCAAGCGGAAGCTCAAGGCACTACTGGCCGAGCAATCGCCAGAAGGCTTTCCCCCGCATCAAGAGGCGCTCGGCGTGGGCACGCCTCTTCGATCGCACAGGCGGTGACCCGACAGCTCTGGGCAGTCCGGCCCCAGCTACGAGACGACGGAGTTTGAGTCCGTCACCAGGAGCTCGGCCTACCCGACTCCCAGAAGGCAGCCTAGCCGTCTGGCTCCCCCTCGCCAAATTGCCGAGGTCGGCGGTAGCGGAGCCCGGAGATCGGTACACGATCGCCTCGGCTCCTGCTCCCAAAGCCGATCTGCAAGCGACCAAGCCACGGCGATGGCTACAATGCAACGTCAACTCAACGACATGAAGGCGCTCCTGGAATCCAGGGCAGGCGCCAAGAAGACGATCGCCGGGCCAAGCGAGCCGCTCGCGATCGACATCGAGCTCGCCCCCGTGCAGCACAGGATCGCTCCCCCGCTAACACCCGTGTACGAGGGGCGATCGGACCCCCAAGTGCACCTGAGGAAGTTTAACATCTACATGACTGGGTGCGGGGCATCTGACGCGACCAGATGCCGAATGTTCCCTCTGACGCTGAACGACCTCGCCCACCGGTGGTACACTTCATTACCACCTCGGTCCATTGGCTCCTTTAACGAGCTGGCGCACGGCTTCACTGAGTACTTCGCTACCCGGGTCGTCCGGCCAGAAGGTCCCCTTCGCATGATGCAAATCAAGCAGGGAGAAGAAGAGTCCGACTCGGACTACATCGACCGGGTAGACGTAATCATCCTCAATGGCGAGCCCATAAGCGATGAGACCGCCCTCTACGCGGTCCTAGGAGGTTTTCAGGGTTTTTCGCCTATGTTCAGGCATCTTACGAAGACCCAACCTACGACCTACGCAGCCTTAGGGCAAGAGCCGCATTTTACGGCCAGCAAAGGTTTCTTCTTAGCTCTGTGAGCGGCGCGATCGGCACCGACGACGATCTCGCCCGATCGCCAATATCGACCTACGAATAAGCGATCGGCGTAAGAGCGACGATCGGCGATCTTCGGCCGATCGCCGATCATCACGCTACATCATCCGCATCGGAGGACACGATCGCCATCTACATCCAAAGATATAACATGACGGACTAAGGCATAAGATCGCCTCCACCGCACATCATAAAGCCATGGTCCCAGCAACGATGGAACTGCCGCTTCGGCCATGCAAGGTCCCTTTCGGCCAAGATCGCCGCCCTTCGTTTAAATACGAGGCCGGCGTAGTCGAGGCTCTCCAACATTAATCGGTGGACACGATCGCTCGCCCTCAAAGGTTCATCATCGACATGGTGAACCGGACAATGCGACGTGCCACAACCGCCTCAACGTACACCGTCGAGGTCGGCCATCTCCATGGTGGCCGAGGTGGAAGCAGAGCTAACAAGCCGCGGGCGTGGAGTTGATTCATCCGACGCCGCCCGCGCAAGGACTCCTCTAGGCAGAGACCGCACGCCCTTCGTTTAAATACGAGGCGAGGCGCGGCTAACAGAGGACCCTCATAATAAAGTGAGTCACGAGACACTCATTGTCTTCGCGCACCAAGACACGGCCATGGGGTCGGTCCATCGATCTCCGCGACCGTGCACGATTCCTCAAGCAAGCGAAACCACCAAGTTTCCATGGGGATCGGCCAATGTTGTTTTGCAGTACAAGACCGAAAGATAGCTAAGCCAATCGACTATGTTAGCCCAAGTCCGAGTCCTAAGTCGGCTCGGATCGCCGTCCTCATCCGGACGCGATCGCGGCCAAGAACCACCTCGCCCCATGTCTTCAACATAGGAGCAAGGCGGGGCAATTGTTGTGTCGGGATTTAACACCTTCCGACCGCGATCGCCTCCGAGGCCGAGCGACCGACTTATCGCCGAGCGGCGAATCTGCCGGCGGCGACTGTGCGACCAAGCCTCAACCCAGCGGACAGCTAAATCGGCGAAGGAAGGTCCCAGGACAAGTCCCGGTGCCGAGCGATCGACCTCAGATACGATCATCACTCGGCACTCGACGACCGACTCCTGGCGATCGACTTATGGACGATCCTGGCATCTGCCGATCGACCCTTGGTGACCGACCTCTCTGGGCATCCGCCGATCGACCCTTGGTGACCGACCAGTGCCGACCCTTCAGTGAATGGCCGAGAACGATCCTCGGATGATCAGCTAGAGACGATCGCCTCATGTCGATCTCCACCGGTGACCATCCAGTCGGCAAAGACCAAGTCTCAAAACTGACCCCACGTGCAGATCCCCAAAAGGCGCTGACAAACCTGTCACCTACCTCACCTACCAGCATGGCCCAGACCTGCGAAAGGAGTTGGCGGACAAGACATGTGACTACAGCCTGTCACCTACCCTGACAAAGTCCGCCAAAGCAACAACGTGGGACCTCCCGTGATAAGACTTCCGGACGCGTGCCGGATCCTCATTGGACCGCACGGCCGCCACCACTGTAGCTTTGGACTTTTGGCAGGCGGCCACGTGCCCTTTAGGACGATCGCCTGCTACATTAAATGTCTTTGGCGATCGCCCACTAGGGACAGGCCCTCGGCCTCTATATATACAAGGCAAGAGCACTTGTAAAGGGACCGAAACTCTTCTGCACAGAACCGAGATTCTGACTCCCTAAACTTCAGCTTCCTTCGCAATTCACACCATACAGAAGCAAATCACTTACACTTGGCTAACATCCAACTCTTGGCAACAGCTTTCTTTCGGTCTTACTTCTCCCGGCCTTTTCTCCTCGAGCAGATTACCGGCGGGACGAAGAACACCTAGCTTCGCTCAAGAGCCGGATCAACAGAGTCTTTTTACACTCATTGTATTTAGATTTCTCTCATTAATACTTGTATCCACGAATATTCGTATTAATAACATCTCGCGAGAGCATTCAAGCCCGGGCCTAACAAACCCGGCAAATCTTGTTTTATTTATCTTCTCTCGGAAGTGCTCCCGCATTTGTTTGTTGTCCGTCTTCCAGCAGTATTAATCTTCGGATAAATATTTTGGGCAACAACATGTCTGTTTTTGCATTCAGGTTTTGGGAGCATAACACATGGTCGACACGAAAGATGATGAAAGATGATCGATACTAATCACATGAGGACCCGTACATTGCTGTATTGGTTTAGTTGTATTTTATTTCCGCTGCAGTATATTTTCCCCGTTGTACGGGAGCATTTTGTATTCGACCCCTGCATGGGCATGTATTGAGTTGTATGTATTTATTGAAAGACCAAATCGGTCTACTGAGTCATTTTTAGCCTTAAAGGCATTGTTGAGATGTTCGACGTTGTTTACCAGGCTGGTAGATCCTTGAGGAAAGTGTCTATGGCGTGTAATATCCCTGAGTGGATTGGGGGTGTTACAGAAATGGTATCGGAGCTTAGGTTGTGGAAACCTAGGATGTTGGGTTTAGTGGTGTCTGTTGAGTTTTGTCTCGTCGGCTTTTGTCGGACTGAGTCGTGTCGCGACGCGTCGTCTGAGTCTGTTGGTCGTGATTAGTATCATGGAGCGATTATCATCTTCGTGCGACCTGTGGATGTAAGTCTCCCTTCTTTGTATTGTGTCTCGTGTGACATGAGCTGCTTGTATGATTATATCGTTGATTGATTGAATCCTTCTGTGGATTTTGATTCCGTGATATGTGGGTATTCGATTGTAATATTTTATTTATATGAGGAGCGGTGTCGATTGTAATGTATTTTCGAACTGTATTTTATCCGCTGCGTGAGTCCTTTCAAAATGACTTTCAGTATCTTGCAAACTGAGTTCTAATTCGTAAAACCGATTCCCTAAATCGAGTTTTGGCACTTTGGTCTTGAATGTTTTATGACGGTTTGATAAAGGATTTTGTGAGTTTTGGGCATTCTAGCCTATTGAATTTTTGAAAACCTTGAGTATCTTAGAAAATTAAATTTCGAGACGTACTTTTAAAACGAATTATTTTCTTGCGGTGTTTTCAAGGTGCTTTATAGTGCCGCAATATATTTCAAAAAAATTCCAGTTGAGGACCAAAAATATTTTGAGATATTTTCAAGTATTTAGAAATGCTTTGCTTAGACCCAAGGGTCGAATATTTCTGAAAGTCTTTCACAAAAAGGGAAGTGTCCTCGTTTTATCAAGCGCGAGATGGTTTTCAAAGTCTCGATAATGGTGGTTGTGCTACTTTTTGAAGGGTGATACTCAAGATCAACTAGTGTTTCCAAAATCATTTTTTTAGGTGGTTTTCATTTTTAAAAACCTATCGTTCCTGGTTGCGGTCCGGTAATATTTGTATGATGGTTGTAATTATGTGCTGGTTATCGTTCGGGCCGTTGAGGTCGCCGAACGATACCGTCGTTGCTGTAGTGTTTGTGTGTGTATTACTTTACGATGGTAATCGTTGTATATGATATGTGTTATGATTCTTTGTTGTGCTGAGTTGGCATATCCGCTATGTTGTTTTGCGACGTTATGCCCTATTGTATCTAGCATTTGTATATTCGATAAGCCGACCCGAGGTGTTTCAACCGTGGTGTGCCGGGGGCATGCACGTACCAATTGTCCTTCTCGTCAGTAACGCATTTCAAGTGTGGACCTTGGAGTCATTGTTCGATCGTTGTTACTCGATCATCATTTTTCGATCGTTGTTGTTCGATCATTGATTTTCGGTCGTTGTTGTTCGATCATTGTTATTTGATCGTTGTTATTCGATCGTTGTTGTTCGATCGGGGTTGTCCGACTGTTGTTGCCTGATCTCGTACCGCGAAGAATTGTCGTTCACCGTTAGTCAGTTGTTTCGAGTGTGGCCAGATGGGTCACCGAGCCGTGCATTACGAGACGGTAGCTGAGAGATTTGGGGATTGAGGTTGCGTCTCTGCTCCGAAAGGACACAGAAATGCCTAATGTAGTTTTTGAGGATTTCGGCGTAGTCCGAATTGTTTATGGTTGCCCTTGTGGATCGTTTGTGTGTTTATTTCTATTTTCTTGATTGTGCGTGTTTCCTTGTAATGGGTGCTTTGTGTTTTGTGATTGTTCGGATAATCGACTTGGTTGTATTATCTGTTTGATGACGCTTGTCACTTGTTGGTTTTATTATGTCCCTAACGGCGACGTTGTGTTGGTCGTCGTGGAGCGTGTTTTCACACCGTATATTCCTTTGCGTTGTTTGTAACGTTTCGTCGTTGGGCGTTAGTTACGCATTATTGTGTATCTCATTGAAATATTCCTGGTAGTATATTGATTCTCCCTACTTGTTTTAAGTTTCGGGACGAAACTTCTTTTAAGGAGGGTAGAATGTAATACCCGCAATTTCGATTTCCGGTAATTTTCTTTTTTTTTGGCGAGAGTCCATTTTTACGACTCTCTTGGGACCGTTTCATCATTATGAGAATGATTAATTCTGCACTTTTTGACATCCGAGTTCGTTTCAGTGCCGTTTTGGGGGAAACTCTTGAACTTTCGTCGTTTGTTCCTTGAATTCAACGACTTTAAGTCGTGCTATGGAATTCATTTTCATTGTTGTTATTGTCCTTCGTAGTTTATTATCGCGAGTTGGCGTTCGGTGGAGTCGGCGGGTTCGTAGTCGGTTCGTGCCAACCTACTTCGGTCGATTCTCCGCGTTGTTCTTATTCGAGGCAAGTACCTTGTCCATACAATTCTTGTTTTGTGGATATGATAATTAGTGATCGTCTCTATGTGTTTGTTTGTTTGTTTGAGATGAGTTTTCAAAAGATTCGGCTAGCCTCGTTAAAGGCTCACTTTCAAAACGCGTGTGTTTTGTAAATTGTGTGGGTTGTAAGTGACTACGTGAATCCCTTGGATATGTTTGGTGTTGATGTTGCGCTTGATAATGCGTGTATACGTGTATTGCTTCTTTCCGTCGCATTATGGTTAATGTGGCGTTTTGCTAAGTGTTTGATGCCTCTGGGTGAATTGTTTGGATATCCTTGGTGTGATATGTTATTTGTGCATGATTGCTTCGCTCACCTCGGGAGGGTCCGACGGGGCCACGGAGGGAATCCAATGGTATAGCCCTGGATTCACGAGTGCTGTGTATGTTTGGTGAATGTGTTTGCTCACCTCAGGAGGGTTCGATGGGGCCACGGAGGGAGTCCAATGGTATAGCCCTGGATTCACGAGTGAAACTTCACGAGTGCGTGTGTATGTTTTGTGAATGTGTTTGCTCACCTCGGGAGGGTTCGACGGGGCCATAGAGGGAGTCCAGTGGTATATCCCTGGATTCACGAGTGAAACTTTACGAGTGTGTGTGTATGTTTTGTGAATGTGTTTGCTCACCTCGGGAGGGTTCGACGGGGCCACGGAGGGAGTCCAATGGTTTTGCCCTGGATTCACGAGTGAAACTTCACGAGTGCATGTGTATCTTATGTTCGTCGAGGACGCGTGACGTGGGTTTTAACCTTGTGTATTGTTGTTGGTTTCAATTATGAAAACAAACCTTTGGGCTGTGACTCCCTGTTGATTTTGGAAAGATAAGGATTCGGTAATCCTAAATTGTTTTCTATTAAAACTCTCGATGGTATTTTAAACCGTTTTATAAATTGTTTCCCATGATTTATGATCTTTCGGTTTTGGAATGTTTTACCCAAACTCTTGCCTCGGGAAGTACTTTTCGTTACGTTTGGATCTTTGAGGATTCCTGGTTATTGTTATTCGTGGAATGTGAATTGTATGACTCGTATTTTGCACTTTGTTCTTGCACTAGCAAAACAGTGGAGTTTTCCTAACCCCCGAGTATTTGGGGGGTGGATGTCTGTTTTTGCATTCGGATTTTGGGAGCATAACACAGGGTCGGCACGAAAGATGATGAAAGATGATCGATACTAATCACATGAGGACCCGTACATTGCTGCATTGGTTTAGTTGTATTTTATTTCTGCTGCAGTATATTTTCCCCGTTGTACGGGAGCATTTTGTATTCGACCCCTGCGTGGGCATGTATTGAATTTATTGAAAGACCAAATCGGTCTACCGAGTCATTTTTAGCCTTAAAGGCATTGTTGAGATGTTCGACGTTGTTTACCAGCCTGATAGATCCTTGAGGAAAGGGTCTACGACGTGTAATATCCCTGAGTGGATTGGGGGTGTTACACTTAGGATGTAGTTATGGTTTTGATCATAGTGTTATGTCGAGATTTATACACCTCAACAGGCGATTGGCATAGAGACCGGGCGACCGATCCAGAGCCTAACAGCCAAGGCAGATTAGCCGATCGAGGGTCCAGGTCGAGTCCCAATGCCGAGCGATCGACATCTAAGGCGATCGTCTCTTGGCACTTGGCGATCGACTCTGGTGCCCGGCCAATGACGACCGCCTCATGCCACGCGAAGCCATCGCCCATCCAGTCGGCGAACGCCGAAGCTCGAAGCAAGGACCCACGTGCAAATCCGGAAAAGGCGCCGTAGGACATGGATCGTTGACCACAGCCTGTCAGCATCTTTTCGCCTACCGACAGACCCGCCGAAAGGTGCACAGTGGGACCGCCCGGGACAGCGACTCAGGACGCGTGCAGGCTCCCCATTGGACCGCACAGCTGGCTGCCAGCAGGAGCCGCGGACTTCAAGGCAGACAACCCATGTGACATAAGACGATCGCCCCTTATTATATTACAAGAAAGGCGATCCTCCGTCAGAAAAAGACATCTCAGCTCCTATAAATAGAAGGCCTCCTGACACTCATTGTAATCGCATTCTTACATTAATATTTTTACTCAAACGTATTTATATTAATAACATCTCGCGAGAGCATTCAAGCCCGGGACTAACAACCCCGGCAAATCTTGTGTTATTTCCATTCCCTCGGACGTGCTCTCGCACCTTGTTTGCTGTCCGTCCATTCCAGCAATATCTATCTCCGGATAATATTTCGGGCAGCAACAATTGGCGTTAGAAGAAGGGGATCTAAACCTTCATTTTTATTACTACCGTCTCGAAGAACACTCACTGTTCTCCGGGGCATATACTTGAAGAGACACTCACTGCTCTTCAAAGAAAGCTTTCAGAATCATGACTTCTGCCTCCGCATCGAAGCAAGCCGCTGGCCGATCCGCCGGACGCCTCTTTCCTTCCCAATCCGAGCCCCAGCCTATGGCGGAGGGTAGCCGCCGCGGTCCGAGACTCTCGATCCCGCCCCCGAAAGACGGCCCAAGCCTCTCGCTCGATCAGTTCCAAACCGCGGAACAGATCGAAGGAGCCCTGGCCATCCTACGGGAGCGACGGAGAGCTTTCGACGCGCCGTCTGCTATAACCCCCTCGGCCATCCGCCGCGTGAGCAAACGGAAGTTCAAGGGGCTACTGACCAAGCGATCGCCAGGAGGCCCTGATTCACAAGAAGAGGCGCTCGCAAGGCGGGACACCTCCGTCTTCAGCCGCCTAGGAAGCGACCCATCATGACGACCGGGGCAGTCCGCCCCCAGCCACGAGACGACGGAGCCCGAGTCCGTCACCAGGAGTTCGGCATACCCAACTCCCAGAAGGCAAGCCAACCATCATGCTCCTCGCCAAAGAACCGATATCGGCGGCGACGACCTCATCGCCTACCGCGGAGTCAGGAGATCGGTACACGATCGACTCGACTCCCGCTCCGAAAGCCGAACTTCGAGCGACCAAGCTACAGCGATGGCCGCGATGCAACGCCAACTCGACGACATGAAGGCGCTCCTAGAGAATGGGGCAGGCGCCAATAGCAAGATCGTCGGGCGAGCCACTCGCGGTCCACATCGAGCTCGCCCCCGTGCAGCGTAAGATCGCTCCTCCGCAAACACCTTTATACGAGGGAAGGTCGGATCCCAAAACTCACCTGAGCAAGTTCCGGATCTACATGACCGGGTGTGGGGCATCCGACGCGACCAGGTGCCGAATGTTCCCGCTAACGCTGGGCGGCCTGGCCCACAGGTGGTACATCTCATTACCGCCACGTTCTATCAAGTCCTTTGATCAACTGGCGAACGACTTCATAGCATACTTCGCCACCAAGGTCGCTCGACCGGAAGGTCCCCGTCGCATGATGCAGATCAGGCAAGAGGAAGAAGAGTCCGACGCGGACTACATCAACCGGGTAGATGAGATCATCCTCAACGGCGAGCCCATAAGCGACGAGATCGCCCTATACTCGGTCCTAGGGGGATTCCATGGTCTTTCGCCTATGTTCAGACATCTTACGAAGGACCTCCCCCCCGACCTACGCGATCTTCCGCGCCAGAGCCGCAGACTTTCTGTCCAGGCAAAGATTACTTTTTAACCTATGAGCAACGCGATCGGCAGCCGGACGACGATCACCAGTCTTCCAGCCCGATCGCCATAATCAAGCAACATCACCAAAAACGAAGGACTCGCTCGCCATATACAGTTCATCATCTAACATGCTGGACTAAGGCAGGAGATCGCTTCCCCCGCACAACGTACACCGTCGAAGGTCGGCATCTAACATGACGATCCGAGGTAGAAGAGTGCAGCCATGGTCCTGGTGGTCGATGGAACCAACTGCTTCGGCCATGCAAGGTTCCTTTGGGCTAAGATCGCTCGCCCTTCGTTTAAATACGAGGCGGGCGTAGTCGAAGGACCCTCCAAACAAATCAGTGGACACGCACGCTCGCCCTCAAAGGTTCATCATCTAAAATGTCGCTCGCGCACAAGACACGGTCATGGAGGTCGGTCCATCGAACTCCGCGACTGTGCACGATTCCTCAACGACGAAGCAATTAGCTCTCTACGAGGGATCGGCAAATTTGAAAATTGCAGGTACAAGACCGAAGATAGTTCGCCAATCGACCAGATCGCCCAAGTCCGAAACCAAAGTCCGCTCAACGGATCGCCCATCTTTGTCCTCAAACGATCGCCAGTAAGAATCACCTCACCCCATGTCTTCAACATAGGAGCAAGTTGGGGGGCAATTGTTATGTCGAGATTTATACACCTCAACAGGCGATCGGCACAGAGACCGGGCGACCGAACCAGAGCCTAACAGCCAAGGCAGATTGGCCGATCGAGGGTCCAGGTCGAGTCCCAATGCCGAGCGATCGACATCTAAGGCGATCATCTCTTGGCACTTGGCGATCGAATCTGGTGCCCGGCCAATGACGACCGCCTCATGCCACGCGAAGCCATCGCCCATCCAGTCGGCGAACGTCGAAGGTCGAAGCAAGGACCCACGTGCAAATCCGGAAAAGGCGCCGCAGGACATGGATCGTTGACCACAGCCTGTCAGCATCTTTTCGCCTACCGACAGACCCGCCGAAAGGTGCACAGTGGGACCGCCGGGGCGGCTGACTCGGGACGCGTGCGAGCTCCCATTGGACCGCATGGTCGCCCAGGAGCCGCGGACTTCAAGGCAGACAGCCCATGTGACATAAGACGATCGCCCCTTATTATATTACAAGAAAGGCGATCGCCCGTCAGAAAAAGACATCTCAGCTCCTATAAATAGAAGGCCTCCTGCACTTGGAAAGAGGTTCACGGTCTA
Organism: Orobanche coerulescens; assembly: GCA_033398695.1. Lineage (NCBI taxonomy): Eukaryota > Viridiplantae > Streptophyta > Magnoliopsida > Lamiales > Orobanchaceae > Orobanche > Orobanche coerulescens. The sequence goes on along the minus strand of CM065818.1, from coordinate 11,323,839 downwards.
GTTCAGAGGCTTGGCTTTTTCAGCTTTCACTCACTTGGAAAAGCTATACACTTCGGACATATTTCTCTCTCAGCACCTCTTAATCGAAAGACGGTCGACAGAGACGAAAACCAGAACTCCCAGCAGTTCAAGAACTCAGAGCAACTCTAGTTCTTCCGGCAAGCACTCAACAGCTAGATACATAGAATCTTTTACACTCATTGTAATTGCATTCTTACATTAATATTTGTACTCAAACGTATTTATATTAATAACATATCGCGAGAGCATTCAAGCCTGGGACTAACAACCCCGGCAAATCTTGTGTTATTTCCATTCCCTCGGACGTGCTCTCGCACCTTGTTTGCTGTCCGTCCATTCCAGCAATATCTATCTCCGGATAATATTTCGGGCAGCAACACATAGTTCTAGGCCGGATTGTTTGTATTTTCTCGATTTTTTTTTGTCTCACATTTGGTGGGTCTCGCCTCAACCCCGTCTATAATCGACGTTTTTCTGAAAAAAATCATATATATATATAAAGAGAAGTGGGAATCAATTTTTAATACCAAATCATAAAATTGACAAGTTTTATATCCCTATTCATAAGAGTAGTTTTTAGTACCATTTTGATAAAAAATACTAAAATATCCTCCCAAAAGTTGTAATGTTGACTTTCTCTTTTCTTTTTGTATTTATTTAATTTAAACTACTTTTCTTTTCTTTTTTTCTTTTTCATTTTCCTCATATGCTCAAAGCCGATCATTAATGTCCAACAACCAAAATTTAACTACAACATATAAATCAAAACAACACAACCATTTTTGACAAAGGCTCTCTAAAAAATCTTATAAAAATCACAAGATTATTCGAAAAGAAAAGTTGACGTTCAAATAGGACTTCATTTGTCATGTTTTTGGGTTCATAAAGAAGATATGCATCAATATTTGACCGCTGAAATTTTTTTTCCCCGACAAATTCTTACAGACACGATCGCTGCACACGATGGGAAACCACCGTGTGCAACGATCATGTGCAACGGTCGTGTCCAACGACCTTGACATCGTGCGCACAACTAACGTGTTCACGATTGTTTAACACGATCATCTACAATCGTGTGCAGCGATCGTGTTCATGGCCAGAAACTTGCACACGATCGCTGCACACGGTAGCATACGACCGTGTGCATCGGTCGTGTCCAAGGCAGACCGTTTTAGAATATTGTTCGCTCAGTTTTCTGAATAGTTATTCATCTTTTTGTAATCAGATGTCGTGGCAGCGTATTTTGATACATCACGGTGGTCATTGGGAGCGATCGACATATATAGACGGGGACTCCTTTTTTGTCTACATCGACACGAGTAAAGTTAGTCGTGCAAACCTCGTGGGGGTTATCTGAGAGGGTTTGGGTGGTCCAAACGAGTTCGGTTAAAATTATGGTACTTGACACACATGTCCAAGGGAAACAAAGTAAAAGTCCTATTACGGGGCGATACCGAGATACTTCGATTACTAGTAGAATACAAGGAGGATCCTGAGGTCTATGTTGAGAACGGCACCTCCTCCACTCCCGAGGTTAATATGGGATGTAGCAGCTCGAGAGTAGAGCCCGACAACATAAATTATGACATGCCTTCCAAAGATTATTAATACGAGGAAGATGAGGAAGACGAGGAAGATGAGGAGGTGCATACATCCGAAGATGAAGATTGTTGTAAAGACTTTCTTGAGTCACTATCTGCGGAATTTCTTGCTTGGGTTCGCCAACCGGCCCAATGGATATGATTATGAGTTGTCGGAACTTCTCATCCGACCATCAATTTGCGAGCGAGCATGAGCATCTACAATCAATGCGTAACTCGATCATTCCATTTTCGGACCCAAGTAGTGCCGGGACTTTGGGTTGGGTCGAGCAGCCTCCACCGGTCATCGGTCAGCTAGAAGTGGGGTCCACCTTTCGGTCCAAGACAGAGTTGAGGATAACTGTAGGAATGTATCATTTGGAAAACAAGCTACAGTGTATCACTGATCGTTCCGCCGATAAACATATATTATTTGTCTATAAGAGTGGGCGAAAAAATTGTCAGTTTAGGTTATGTGCTATTGAGGGTGCAACTATTTGGAGAATTACTAAGTTGACCTTGGAGCACAGCTGTCACCCTGATTTGAACCGTGCTACCGCACGGTCGATAACTTCTGAGGTTGCCGCCCATTATATTGCTAAAAGATTGACCGGTGAGGGGGTCACTTTGAGGCCAAAGGAGATGATTGCAGAGATGTGTAGGGAGTACGGCATTGACATGCTATACAATTTTGCTCTCCGGACGAGGAATATAGCGATAGAGAATACATATGACGGCTTTGATGAGTCGTATCAAAGGCTCCCCTCTTATCTGTATTTGTTAAAACAGCGTAATTCAGGGACAACTTCTTCAGAGCCTCGCTATCTCTTGGAGGCACCACCACAAAAGGCTCCCGAAGAGCAGCAGATGGTCGACTCACTCGCGGTGGAAGACTACGCTCACCCAACTACTGCGTCCCGGCACTCTCACAATCTTCATCACCCTCAGCATCCCTCTCACAACTATAACGATCAGATACCTGTACAACCGGTTGCTCGATCTGAAATAGAGGCTGCTGCCGAGGACGACCACCTTTTTCTTTTTAATAAAAAAAGACATATAATAGCACAAAGATTTTATAGGGGGGCCTATTCCCTTACAAAGCCGATATTTTCTGGGGCGCCAAATCCCAAACATAGCCACAAATAAAAAGAAACAAGCTAACTAAATACAAGAAAGCATGTAAATTTTAGGGTGGCCAAATCCCAAACATAGCCACACGAAAACTGACACAAACAAATATCTTCAGTTGAGTGTCTAGTTCGAGCTTGAATATCTGCAGAGCTGCACCAGGAGCCGTGAAAAGATTAGGTACTTTAACGACATACCCAGGTCAAGTTTGAGCGCCAACTAAGTGTCAGGCCAAGGTTCAGAGCCAAACCTGAATCCAGCAAATTACCAGGAGCCATTCATCAATGAGTCTTTAGCGCGAGCATAAGCATCTAGGAGTATGCAGATACGAAAGGACCATGTCAAAAGCCCAATATAGGTCTAACAAAATCCACCAGAAATACCTACTTCCTCATTACTGCAATGCGTACATACAAACCGACTCAACGCTTCCCAACGTAGAGTATAACCAATTACCGCATTTCTTCATGATTCTTCGATATTCAAGGTTTCATTCAAAATTCCCAATCGAGCTATTAAACAGGAGCCATCTGTCTTGATCCTTAGCGAGAACTTGTGCATCTTGGAATATGCAGATACGAAAGGACAATATCAAAAGCCAAAGAAGGTCTAACAAAATCCGCAACAAATACCTACTTCCTCATTACTGCAATGGGTATATACGAACCAACTCAACGCTCCCCAACGAAGAGTATAACCAATCACCGCATTTCTTCATGAATCTTCGATATTCAAGGTTTCATTCAAAATTCCCAATCCAGTAATTAAACATGACCCATCTGTCCTTGATCCGGAGCGAGAGCTTGAGCATCTAGAAATGTAGATACGACAGGACTCCTTCAAGAGCCAGATACAAGTCACACAAAATCGTCCATAAACACCTACTTCCTCACTACTTCAATGAGAAAATGTGAACCACCCTAGCGCCCCTCATATGCATGGTAGAACAAATATGCACCACATCTTCGTGATTCTTCGATATTCAAGGTTTCTTTCGAGGAACCCAATCCAACCATTCAAGGAAAGCCAACCATCGCATAACCTTACGAACAATTATAGAGTAGGCTGAAAACAAATCCTAAAACAAAACCCAAGCACCTACTAAGACACTTCTCAAAATCGGGTCCCGCTCCAACCCAATGCCGGCCGTACATTGGGAAGGGCCATTCCGTCATCTGCCTCGTGGCCTTCGATATCACTGAGAAGAATTCTTGGACCCAAGTCAGCCACTAACAAGTAACCAGAGTCATTTTGGATATGACAGGAGTAAACGTCTTGGAATCAACAAGCTCAAGCCGAGAGCCAAATGCAGATCTAAAAAACTCAACCACCAACACCTACTACATCACTACTGCAATGAGCACAGATGCACCAACCCAGCGCCCCCATACGCAGGGTAAGATTCTCGTGTAACACATATCTTCATGAATTTTCGATATTCGAGGAAGCGATTGAAGACCCATCCAGCCATAAACCGAAGCCAGTCGCCAAGTCTTTAATAATAACCATAGCAAGGCCGGCAGCTATTCCGACCCTGCCCGAAGGGCAGTTCGATTGGGTAGTTTGTTGTTTTGACCAATCTCCCCACCCCCGAGGCCGTTTCTAGACTTGCCCAGGCCCCTTAGGGCCGTTTCAAGACTTGCTCAGGTCCCGATAGACCTGTTAAAGGTCCTGCCCAGTGTAATACCCGGTATTTTTCTTTCCCTTGTATTTTCATTTTTGGGTATATTTCTCGGTCATAGTGACCCACATGTATCTTTCAGTGTGTCCTTCCTGTCAATTGTTGAATTGTACTCTCGTTATTGTTCGTTGTTTCAACTTTCCTCGCTTGAGTTCGACTTTGTTAGATCATCATTAATTTTTGGTGACTCCAAAAATGGTAAATCTTTGCAATATTATAGAACATCGAGTTAGCTTTCCAATGGTTCAAGCGGTGAGTCAATCGGAGTTCGGACGAGAGAGTTATGGTCGTTTTAGTGGAAGGCACATCGGTGTCGGGCACCGTCCAGGAAGCCTTTACTTCGGCCGATAGGGTGGGCGAAAGACTCAACCGCCGACATTTGTATGGGTATCGGCCGATCACGTCCGGAAGCCTTTCGGCCGATAGGCGGGCGAAAGACTCAATGCCGGCATTTACGTATGGGTATCGGCCGATCACGTCGGAAGCCTTTCGGCCGATAGGGTGGGCGAAAGACTCAGCTGCCGGCGGGTATCGGCGGGCCTATCGGCTAACTATCGGCCGATAGGTCTCTTTGTGCTACACTATAAATGTGTTGGTCCGAGCGTTATCGCCTCATTTCTTCCTTTTTTCCCAACGCGCGAAGAGAGAGAGAGAGAGATATAGAGGGGAGAATTCTTCATCAGGGTCGATCTTCATCATTTCTTTTCGGTTGTGAGGCTCGGATAATCAATCTAACGCGAGTTCTACGGATCTTAGTTCTTGAATCTCCAAAGGTAATGTTCTAAAACCCTACCTTTTTGGATAATTGGGGATTTTGGGGTTTTGTCCGATTCTTTCCGCTTTCGTTGATGGATTCATGATGAATATGATTATTCTTGTTGGTATTCTTAGTTTCTACGGATTCATGGTATATTTTCATGGTTTTGCAAAATCGAGAGGGTTTGATTGCGGTCCGCCCTCGTTGTTATTTTTGTATGAATATACATGAATCGTAGGCGGGTTTCCGGGTGTATTCCTTTTCCGTAATCGTCTAGAGTTGGTTGTGATTGTGTTGTTCGAATCGTTAGGTTCATCCGGTTCCTCACGGTCGTGCTTGATTCTTCCGCTCGTTCGCGTCACCGTCTATTAATCGAGGCAAGTATCCTTATGAACTTACAATCTTGGCATAGTAGTTTTGTATGAGAAAATTGTGTGTGTGTATGCTCACTACGGGTTAGACTCGACGGGGTCTCGGTAGGGGTCCACGGAGGTGTGGATCGACGAGCTTTGCTTTTAACCACTACGGGTTAGATCCGACGGGGTCTCGGTAGGGGTCCACGGAGGTGTGGATCGATGGTTAATTGTGGTGCATTTTACAAATGTGTTTTGATATTGGCATTTCCTAAATGAGTGCTTTGAACGGTTTTCTTTTTTGAATGCATTTCTATATGTGTATGATGTTATTTTTTCATCTGGTTACTTGTACTAGCGTAATTGCTAACCCCTCTGGGGACCGTTTTTGGGTAATTTCGTTTTATGAATTTCAGTCGGGTTCATCGGGACGAGCGGGTCTTTGGACCAAGATACGGATGATGGCCATGCGTGATGATTGTGCATAAGAGATGTCTTCATGTCTTGTTGTCTTTTCATCTTTTATGGCTTTTGAACTAATAGCTGTACTCGAGTACTTGAGAGTTCTTGTTTGTCCAGATTGTGTTGTTGTGTTTATGTTGTGTTGGATGATGATGTTCTATTATTAGGTTAACCGGGTGGATTGTTCGGTTTTGCGTCTTTATGACGTGGTGTTATTTTATCGTTTCTGTGAGTCGTTGTGTATGATGCTGTTCAGCCTGGTGGGTCCCATATAGGGATTCACGGCGCTGTAATATACCTCGGATATCCTGGGGGTGTTACACCCAGGACCGCCGAGGACTACTACCTTCACATTGAAACATTGCACAATAATGATGCTCGTCCTGAAACCAGTCGAACATCGTCCCATACTGCTGAAACGGCGCGTCAAATGGCTGATACTAATGCTCATAATCTAGAAACCGCAGAGTCGGCTCAAGGGGATGCTCAGTCCGCTCTAAAAAATGATGAATCTGAGAATGATGACTGTGCTGGATCTCAGAATGGTGACTGTGCTGAACCTCAGAATGGTGACTAGGCTAACGCTGAGAATGGTGACTAGGCTGACGCTAAGAATGATGACTAGGCTGACGCTGAGAATGGTGACTGTGGGATGCACCAGAGACTGAGTGACGTGGAGGGTCGGGAATCCTCCGTTGGGCGCTGCTAACAGATGCAGAATGACGAGGCCTATCGGGAAACAGGTCATGGCTCCCAGCTGAGTAGTGCACCGGGCTCCTAGAACGTCTATGCGTAGGGCCAAAGAAATCCACGATCCCAAAAGGCACCTTTCGATAAGCTCGAGCAATAAATCCTGTCTCAGACTCGTCGTACAAGATCGCCTTCAAACGGCGATCGAAGTACTCATCCCTGCTCGCGTCCTGGGTGTGGTCCGGACAAGGAAGTCCGTGGACACAACACACTTCTCTAGCTGCCTCTCCCGGTCCGATGTCTCTGCACCATCTACTGGTGGGGTACTCTGCCGGCGTCGCTTCGACACTTTATGTGCCGACTCATATTTAATCAATTTCCCAGCAGCCTTCTTCAACCTATCCATAACTTTCTTTCTCGGCATCGCCGCAGGCTCATCCTCCTTATTCTTCACAGCTATTCTTATAGGCTTTATGAACTTAACGTCATATGGCGAGCCATTCTTAAAACTCAGGTACTAGTACTCAGCCTCATCCTCCTACGGATGCGGTAAAGAGGGAAGTACTTTGTGCTGCAACAGTAGTCATTAAAGTTAGATGGGCAATCACATAACGTTGAAGAGATTAGTGAAGTCAGGAAAAAATACGTTTATAAATTTATGTACCTTATCGTTGAAAAAATGAGTGAAATCACAGAACATCTTCCTCGTAGTCCACATCAAACACCGGGGGACTTACACAGATTTATCTCGAATTCCACACAATTCTCCCAATGAGGGAATCATCTCATACGACCATATCTGTAAGGCCCAAACAGGACCATAGAAGTGATAGTCCTTATGTTCCTGTCCCTCCTTCATGGCAACGTTGCCTATGTAGTAAGATAAAACCCCAAAGGCATAAAAACCCCAAGGAAACATATCCCACTGCTCGAAATCCTCAACTAATGCCCATGCCCATGTCTAGACCATCATGTCGTCATGGCATAGGATAAAGTAGTAGTATATAAGCAAATTGGCAACCTTCATATAATCTCTTATGTCTCTACCAAAATCTCGAGCATTGAACCTCTTCCGCAGAACACTAACCTTAATATTTTTGCCATGGAGTATTCTGTGGAAAATACCGTCAAACCGAATGAGATGGTCGTCCTGTGGATGGAAGGTAGAGTTTCCAAAATGCAGTCCAGTGATCATGGCGAAATCACGGGCCGTAAAATGAATGGTCCTCCCGCAAACCTGGAACCACGACTCATCCAGGGGGATTTGATCACCCTCCAACTGACGGGCAATCAAGTGATGTAGGGCCGTATTTGAACTCCCATTTCTCCTAACTTTAATCAAACGCCCCAGGACTCCCTCGGTCAAGCTCTCGATAGCTCGATCACCAACTGCGGAATTCCATACTTCTTAGTGTCTCAATGATCTCTTTAAATACCACCTCCCGTATGTAAAGATTCACTTGACGTGTAACAAAGCGCAATGTAGGTCTCTTCCATACGCAACCAGTCTGCAATATAGACATACAAATCATAAGAATATGATTGAATGCTTAAGAGAACCAAAAAAAAATGACACTGCTTGCACACGATGGCATGCACACGATCGATGCCCGTCGTGTGCAAGACCATCGTGTGCAACACGATGGTCTTCACACGACGGGCATCGATCGTGTGCATGCCATCATGTGCAAGACGGAAGTCTTTGATCTTCTTGCCCACGAGGGCACACACGATCGACGACCATCGTGTGTAAACCATCGTGCCCACGAAAGACCATCGTGCACACGATGGTGTCATCTTCTTCAGCACCATCGTGAGACGATGAACAACCGTCGTGGCACGATCGTGTGTGAATAAAAATACACTAACCGACGGCTCATTGACGAATTCCTCTTCAGATGGAGTGTCACTAGCGTGTGAGGAACTTCTGGCATCTTCAGATTCTCTGTCTTAGTCGGAGTTCGACATCTTCTGGCCGGCGAAAGGGTTTCACGACGGGGTTTTTCGGTTTTACGAGATATACAGCACGAGTTAGGTTTTTTGCAAGAGAGAGAAATATTGTGTTGTGTGACCGTTTAGATTATTGTTGTTTGCTTTTAATAATTTTCTATGTTTTATGTTTTCTATCTTTTAGTGGTAGACTTTAAGGGTAATAATGTCTTTTAACACATTTTGGTATCAAAAATTTATAATTTTATGAATGAGTATATATAACTTATTAGTTTTATGCTTTGTTACTAGAAAAGAGAGATCCCAGGAGTGAGAATCAATTTTTTAATACCAATTCTTCAAGAGATCCCTAAAGAGAAATGAGTAATAAAATATCGATTTGTAAGCAAAACTTGAAACTTATTGAGGTTTAGACAAAATAAATAGAATCCAAGCATCCATCAAAACATAAAATTAACAAATTTAAAGAAATTAACGATTCTTGAAATTCTAGTTGCGTAAATGTTCCAACTATCTTTCGAAGATTAGTGACGATTTAATTTGATAATGTAAGATCGAAAATATAATTTTTATGAATTTTATTATTTGGAAAAAATGATCCGGATCGGGAACCAAAACTGAAAAATAGGTCTAAAATCTTATCTTTAAATTGTGAGTAGTAATCTAATTTGCAAGTAGAGAAATAATAGGGCAAAATCCTGAACTACACCCCCAAACACACTCATGCTTTATTGGTGTTGTACCGCGTGCTTTATTATTAATTTTATTATAATATTATTATGAATATTTTATCTGTAAAATATGCGGTACAATATCCATAAAACACGGAGTGTGGTTCGCCCCTCTTTGCAAGTATTTAATATGGATGGTAATTATTCTTGAATAATAAATTTGATAGAGTGGCGGACGTTTCCACACACAGTGACCCGCAATTTTAACAACGGTGTTATTTGGTATCCGGATCCGGGTGGGATAACCCAAACTCCATTCACCCTCCCTTCCCTTGTATCAATTATCAACCCACTGACCTGTCACCAGCCGTCTGCCGCCGCCGGCTGACAGGAAATAATCTCCGTCCGCCGCAGCATAACTAAATTCCACACGTAGACACGCGCCTGCGCGCACACAGAATGCAATTAGTAATGAGGCATTGAAGCAAACCGGAAGGAAAAAAAAATGGCTGCCGAAAATCTAATCCCTATCGCCCCAATCCCGCGCTTCCCTAGCCATCATACATCCTCAGACATCCCTCCCCAAGTTCGTGTCCTCTGCGAAATTCTCGACACCTCCCCGGTGCATGAAATCGAGGCCCGCCTATCCGTCACCCAAATTCAGCCGGAGCCTGAAATCGTCCAGCAAGTCCTGAAGCACTCGTACAACTTCCCTTCTGCTGCAGCCAAGTTCTTCCGGTGGGCCGGGCTGTCCAAGAGGCACACGGCCTACTCGTGGAATCTCATGGTGGATTTACTCGGGAAGAATAGTCTCTTTGAGCCCATGTGGGACGCCATTCGGTCTATGAAGAAGGAGGCTTTGCTCTCGCTGACCACATTCGTTTCGGTTTTTGAGAACTACTGCATTGCCGGGAGGCTTGATGAGGCTGTTATGACTTTCAGTGTCATGGAGAGGTAAGGGAATGCCATTCCCGGTTCTTTCATTTTCTAGTGCAATAGTAAAGGGTTTATTGGTTTGTGTTTTCTGTTTTCCAAGTGGTTGCGGAGAGAGTGTTAGTTTTGTTAATACAATCATCATCATCATCATCAACAGCACCTTAATCCCAACTATGTTAGTTTTGTTAATACAATGATGAAAATAAATAGGCCGTGTTACTTGTGAGTCGGTTGGAATGTTAATCACCTCAAGATGCTAATAATATGCAAATCCGGCTTTATTAAGTTCTAAATTCTAATGGACCATACACGAGACCAAACCAAACCAAGCTTAACTAGTTTAGATATTGTCACACCTGAGCTATGGCAGGTCCGACTTATCTTACGCTGAAGTTGGTACTATAATGTATAGATATATATGGGGAGGGAGGGAGGGAGTTTAACACAGTTGGGGAAGTATCGGCGATTGCTAATTGTGGTATTGTGTTGCTGACATTATTAATTATTTGACTTGTGCTTTTGTCACTTGAATGAACATTGGTATTTGATATCGTTTATTATTGTTTGACGTGATTTAATATTATTTTAGTTGATTCTAAGAAAAAGATATAACATGTATTTCTAGTTATTGTCGCCTTGCATGGCACACCATCACCTTATGTTGCTCGGGCCATGATTGCCTTGGCGTTGCTTATCTCATCGATAACTATGGTAGTTACATATATAATACGTGTAATATCACTCGAAGGACTGTTGATCATATAATGTTTTGGCTATATCCTCTTCTGGTATCTTTTTTCTCCTTTTTTTTTATTTAAATAAAGTGATTAGATTAACCATTCCTTCGTATGAAGGTTGCGACATGAAAGGTATTCGGCGTAAAACTTTGCTAGTATAAAGGTTGCGACAGGAAGGGCATCCAGCGTATAACTTTGCTACTTTGTGCTTTACATGATTTTATATAACTAATTTTGACTATTATTTGACACTATAACTTTCATGCCACCGACCCCAACATAGTTGGGATTAATGTGCAGATGATGACGATGATGATGATGACGATATTAACCATCCATTTGATTTTTAATCATCTTCCACTTTTCTTAATAGCTTTCTGGTTTTAGTTTTAAGCTTGATGCTATGGCCCATTCCATCTCTAAGAAATGGGTTAGCAAAGGAGAGATAACCCCATTTATATGTTGGTTTAGGGCAATGGAATGGGGAGTCCATCACATTCTCCTTCATTCAAACACGTGTGCGCATCCTGCTTCGTGTGCCACCTCGCCAAGACTCATAAATTTCACACATTGGTCTTATTCAGACATCGGCAGAGTCGTGTCTGATACTTCTATACCACCAGTCCAATTCGCCTCCAAAAAATCGATTACCAATGGAAAGGAAATCCCTTTTTATAATTTGGTTACGACTACATGTGCATAATTGGCCAGACGAACTGAACAGAAACTGAAATTTGGTTCGCACCTCGAAACTCTCTCTTTGGCTCAGTTTCCTTTAAAAAAGAAAGCCAATTGAAAGCTAAGAGTTGGATTATTGTTTTGCACGTTTTTGTGTAATGTTTTTATAAAAAAATAGTCATTTTAAATAAAGTAAAAGTATATTTGTGATTTATATTCTGTTTTGATCTTTTTTTTTTTTTAATTATTACAATTGTTTAAGAAAAATTCAGTACAAAAAAAGGAACTGGAAAACCGAAAAAAACAATCTGATTATAACCAAATCAACTAAAATTGATTCGTTTTTTGGTTTATAATTTTTGTTGAGGTTTGGTCGAACCAAATGTGCACCCCTATTTAGGATCCACCCTAACTATTGTGGGATGATAAATCCATTACATTGGGTTGGCATGGCTGCAAAGTGAAGGTTGTATCATTTTTGAAGCCAATCTTGCATTGAGGCAAAAATTCAAGATTGCAAGCCTCAATAATAAATGCTCTTTTTTTAGTCAGCTTGAGCTAGTCTTAAGCTTCCTTGCTTGACTTGGTTGACATTTTCAAGATAAAGGGTGTGGGATGGTCCGAAGAGAAGTACATATGTCGGAGAAAAGGTGTAGGGAGGGATGAAGCTTGTATGAATCTTAGGCAAGCTACGGGTCTAAACCCTCCCAATCTACCCGTCCTAGTCATTATAGACTAAAATGTGATTGACAACTACCTACATTCTGATATCTTTCTGCAATCATAATTAACATTGTTAGTATAAAAGAGACATGGACTCAATTTCTCGTAACATTCTGTACCGCTGTTACAAAAAAAATACCAATGCGATACAATGTTGATTCAATTCCTAAATAATAATATTTGTCAAAGGAAAAAAAAAGGAAATTTGACGTTTTTCAAAAATTTCAACAAATGTATTTGTTTTTACACATTTTACAATTGCGAATTTTCATAAGTCTTTCATGAAATTGAATCATGCCTTGAAGTCATGAAAAAAAATTCTGTCCTATTCCTTTTCCAGATAAATAAGGGAAAAGTGACTGTTCTAGTTTTACTGCTTCATCATCTATCATCCAGAGTAACTAGAGGGTGAAGAATATTTTTAGTTTGTTCATCCTTACTCCATTGAACTTGCTACAATCAGTATACAGTTTGAGCATTCATGTGATAAAGTTTACAGGTACGGAGTCCAACCTGATATTGTCGCCGTAAATTCTCTACTGAGCGCCATGTGTAGAGAAAACAATCAAACCATAAAAGCCCTTGAGTTCTTCGAGGGAATAAAAGCCAACATACTTCCGGACGCGGACTCGTACGCGATCTTATTAGAAGGGTGGGAGAAAGAAGGCAACGTGGCGAACGCGAGACACACTTTTGGCGAGATGGTTATTCGGGTCGGGTGGAGCCCACAGTACATGCTCGCTTACGATGCGTTTCTAAACACACTCGTCCGTGGGTCCTATGGCGACGAAGCCATCAAGTTTCTCCACGTGCTGAAGGGGAAAAACTGCTTGCCGGGCTTGAGATTCTTTTCCAGCGCGCTCGATATTTTCGCGAGGCAGAACGATTCGGTTCGCGCGATTATGTTGTGGGATGTAATGGTCGGCGGCGGGCTCGTCCCGAGTTTGATGATGTATAACGTTGTTATCAGTTTGCTCGCAGGAAATGACGATATCAACAACGCCTTCCGCCTGCTCGACGGAATGGTTTTCCACGGCGCTTTTCCTGATGCTTTGACGTATAATATGATTTTTGGATGTCTGATAAAAAACAAGAAGGCGCGTGAGGTCGGGAAGTTTTATATTGAGATGGTGAAGAATGAGTGGGCGCCGACCCCCGCGAACCTTGCGGCTGCTATTAAGGTTTTGTTTGATGGGGATGATCCGGAGATGGCAGTCGAGATATGGAAATATATGTCGAAGAATAATATCTCGCCGCGTGATGATGGCGCTAATGAAGTGCTCCTTGGTTTCTGTGATATGGGGAGGGTAGGTGATTTGAGGAGATTTGCGGAGAAGATGATCGATGAGGGGATTGTAATTTACGAGTCGACTATGGCGAGGGTGAAGAATGTTTGCTATACGGGGAAGAATACACGTGAGGTTTACGACCATATTTTGAAAAAGTGGAAATCATCCTGTGTTTAAAGTTCCGATTTTTTTTTTAGACACGCATGGGCAGTTTTCTCTGTGGTATCAGCATTTCTTGTATTTTGGCATTGATGATCAAAAAAAAAAAATGAACAATAGAAAGATTGATCCTCTGATGTTTAAGAAGGTGGATTAAATCTAACATAAATGGGTTCTTTTAAACCGTGGGTTTTGAGCATGTGTAATGTTAAACTATCATATATCTATATAGTATTTTTCTTAATTCTTCACCAACTTTTTTTTTCTTTGTTTGGCTCTCTCTCTTTTGCATTTGCGGAAACAAAGTGGGCTTCTCGTGTATGCGTCGACATGCAAAGACGAATCATTTGCTTTAATTTTTTTTTCACGTGTTCTGTGTTTTTTTTTTTTTTTTTTTTTTTGCTTCGCATATTGGCGTCCTTCACTCACTTTTCTCTTATTAAGAGAATATACCTGGACAGCAAAAGTTGTAATTTTAGACCTAAAATAACGTGAGGTGCCGGTGCCGCTGCTAATGATCGGGATGACAATAAACTGGAGCATGCCATTGCCATGTGATGGAAAATATTGCTTGGGGAAGAGGTTGACTCGCATGCTGGAATTAGAACCAAGCAGAGGTATAATTTTTTATTGGCTTATCTTGCAATATGTTTTCTCTGGTGTGCCACGTAGGACTGTGAAACAGAAGTTTAGTCCAGGCCTCCAAAATGAATAAAGTAGATTTTATTTGTTCATCTCCTCTCCAGACTGGTACAATAGGATATTTAAAAATGAATTTCAATAACCAATCCAAGTTTCAAGGCAGATGGAACTTAACTTAGCACCTGGAGGAGGGAGGGAGGGAGGGAGGGAGTTTATCTGATGGATTTTATCTTCTTTGATACATGATTCGCATTTACAAGTAATTTGATGAATATAATTTTTTGATATTTTTTGTTATTATATTTTACTTGAGAGTTAATCAATGGCCAAAGTACAACCTGAAAAAAAAATAAAAAACAGATCGATAATTAATGTGAAACCGAGGAGTACCACTCGGTCGGTGTCTTGATTTGTTTCCTTGTATTCTTATTTATTTCTGGATATTATTTTGTTCCGATATTCCGATATTCAACATTTTACCCTAAATTCACAAACTGCCCCAATTTAGATTTGGCCCTCCATCTTTCTACATGCAAATAAGTTTTTATTTTAATTTTTTTTTTTGAAACTTAATTTATCTGAGGGTTATGAAAATAATTAAACTGAAAAATGTCCACCTTACAGTTTTCCTGTGTGTGTCTAGTTTTCAAGTTCTCCCACACCGAAAAAGCATAAAAACCTTAAAATTTTTATACAGAAGATAGCTTTATACCTAGGAAAAGAAGATACCAAAACCTTCCCCACTCATTAGAACTAAGCACCCATGAACAACCCCTTCTCTCCAAATTCTAATCTCTCTAAAATCCTCATAACCGTTCGAAACATAAGGAGACCCATATGTAGGAACAACTTTTCCCCCCTTAATGCTCTCTCTCTCTCTCTCTCTCTCTCTCTCTAATCATCGCCAACACCATCTTCGCCAATGCCAAAGCAAGCTTTGTACCCTCGAAACCACACCAACCCCCTGATCTGGTGTGCCGCCATTATATGCGCCATACTAGCGGTAGTCGTGATCTTCGTCGGCATCATAGTCTTTGTAGGCTATCTGACGATCCAGCCCAAGGTGCCCAAGATCGCCGTCAGGCGGGCCCAGCTCAACACGATTTACTTTGACCAGTCTAGCTTGCTAACCGTCCAGCTCACCATTGTGGTCAGGGCCGAGAACCACAACACTAAGGCCCATGCGGATTTTTACGACACGAGGTTCACGCTTAGTTACCGTGGTCGGAGAATAGCGTACTTGATGGCCGACCCGTTTAGCATCAGTGCCAACAATTCTGTTGAATTGAGTTTCGTGCCCCAGTCGGCTTCGATTCCTCTGAACCCGGAGGAGGCGGACGATATCAACTTGTCGTTGAGGAAGGGATTGGTGACTTTCGAGGTGCAAGGGACGACGAGGACTCGTTGGAGGGTCGGGATTATCGGGTCCGTTAAGTTCTGGTTGCATTTGCATTGTTGGCTTCATTTGCCGGTTAATATGACTATAGTGTACCCGACTTGTAGTCCTGGGTCTAACTAAGGTCAAGTCATAAGGTTTTTCCTTTTCTTTTACAGTGGGAGTTTTTTTGGTTAATAAATTATCGATTTCTTCGTGTTAAATTTTGTGTACTAAAAGTTCTACAAATTAAAGTTACTTTCTCTCGTACGTTGTTTGAGCCTTTGTGTTGAGATGGCTGATAAATAATCCACAAATGGGGAAAATGTGTGAAAAGATCAAAGACATGTTCAGCAAATGTAGTAAGCAGAAGTATCCAAATTCGATAGTATTTGGTAATCATAAAGGGCAGGATCTCTGCAAAGACGGTGATCTTGTCTTTGCATCCCGATCGTTAGATTACACACACCCGCACGGTGTGTGTGTGTGTGCGTGTCAATCGTGCGGCGCGATGCGGCCTGGCCGTCTTTGCCTGCAGAGGATCTCTATCCAATCATAAATGTGTAGTGTTAAGTGTTGATATTGTTAGAATAACGTTGAAATTGCCAAGCAAAAGTTATTGGAAATTGGAGCACAAATAATGAACTGTGCCTGAGGATTTCGAGCTTGAGTTCGACTATATTCGAACACTGTTTGATCATACTCGAACACTAATTTTTTGTATTTGTTCGTTTGATTATTCGTAAAGTTTGAGTTTGTTTGCATTCGACTCATTTAATTTATTCGAATTGTTCCATTATCTCGAGTCAGTGTTGGGATTTTCAGAAAGGGGAAATGTTTTGTCTTAAGTTTATTTTTGGGCACAGGAATTAAGACACATGTTATAATGATAAATATAGTACAAATGATGTGATAGAAATGAGTTTTTTTGGGGTTTATAATAACACATATAAGTGAAGTGTGAGAGTATACGTTTAGGAGCTTTTTGCCAAAAAGAAGAAATTGGGGCACTTGTAAACATGGGGCACTCATAGTGGGACAGAGGGAGTAATTCTTAAAATCTATACTTCCTCGGTTCGATAGTGGCGCAGCACGCTGTTTAATATATGACTTCGATCATTAACTTTTTAGTTATATATTTGTAAAATTAGAATAATAATATTCTAAAAGTTTGTATTGAAATAAATCCAACATCTTACATGCTATAATTTATTTTCATTTTAGTAGAACAAATTATGATTAAATTATAGTGTAGGAAAATAGTGCTGGATTTGGTAGTAAATGGAGGTAGCACAATACATACTCACTCTGTCCCTGAAAAATGCATGGCAACTTTAGTGGCACGAATTTTAAAAAATATTTAGTAGATTGTTTATTGAGTGGAGAAAGGGTCCCACCATCATTAATTATGAGGTATAAATATAATGAGTTGTGGAATCATCGCAAAAAATGGATGTTGTACAATTTTCAGGGACGGACAAAAATAACCTTATTGATACAGTTTTTATAGACAAAGGTAGTATATTTTATTTTAAATTAATATTCACGAACACACGATAGTATTCATGAACATGTTCGTATTCATTCGATTAACAAACGAGCCTACATTTTGGTTTGAGCTCAACTTGAATATTAAACATATCAGGCTTAATCAAATTTAAATGAGTTCAAACCAAACTCAATTCGCTTTATTTCGTTTGCAGCCATACTATGTTTTATTTTTGCTTTATAAGCTTAATTCGTGAAGAAAGCACAACTCTTTTTTAGTTGAGTCGTTTATTTATTTATTTATTTATTTATTTATTTATTTATTTATTTATTTATTTTTATTGAGAGAGATTTAAACTCCCTTCACTCAGACGTATGCCTCTTGACAGGATGTCTGACTAATTGGCACTTGCAGAGAGACAAACGAGGCACGAACCCAAAGAACGAACTCAGAATATTTTCAAAGAAAGTATTGTCACCACACGAATTCGAACCCGCGAATCGGAGTGTTTCCACCTCAATCACTTTGCAACTTACCATCAGTCTATGGGTATGTTTGGATGACCACTTAATCTAGATTATAATCTTAATCTAGATTAAAGTTGGTCAAATAATTTAATTTGACCTTCAAAATCTTGTTTGGATGGTGATAATTTAATCTAGATTATAATCTTAATCTAGATTAAATTCAAACGCTTTCGAATATAGCTTTCAACCCAAAGCTACCAGATTTTATTTTTTCGTTCCGATTTTACCCTTAATGTATATTATATATATATACAAATTTTATTTTCTCATTCCGATTTTACCCTTAATAAATATTTGTATAATAATATAAGTGATAACATAAAAAAAACTAAAATACGATTAGAAGTTGAAAACAAAATAAATAATAATATTGCATAATGTCAAAAAATAATAAGTAACATAAAAGTTAATATATAAATATTAAGGTTGTTTTTGTAATATTATAATATAACAATAAATATAAAAGGTGTACTTTTATGTCATTTTATAAATTTAAGCTAGTATGATAGCTAGTTTTGCCAAACACTTTTAAATACAATAATCTAAATTATCATACTACAGTTAGATTATCAATTTTCAGTTAAATTATCTGATATAATCTAGATTATTGGTTTTCAACTAGATTATCAACAATCAATTAGATTATCAGTTAATGCATCCAAACATACCCTATGTCCATGGGAACAAAATAGGTAAGATGCGGTGAGTCGTTTATTTATTTGGTTTCATTCAGCGTTTGCTTGTGAAATGTCATCCGTTCTCTTTTACTTGTCACAATACTATTTCATATTATAATTTATATATATCTTAATTTTCAATAGTATTATTTTAATAAATAAATATTAGCATATAAAGTACCGTTGGATTCACTCCCGTATATACTTTCAAAATATCTTTCTTTTTATTTTTTTACTAATATATAATTAAATATATCAATAAATTAAATGTATATATTAAACTACGTAAACTTTCTCGCTGTTGCAATTATTAGTGAATATATTAAATTTATGGTAACAAATCATCTCCTACTTTTGAAGGAACGATGTGTTTGATATTCTTTTTTATTTTCTCGTTGTTGCAATTATTAGTGAATATATTTTCAAAATATCATTTTTTTGTTTTTTACTAATATATAATTAAATATATCAACAAATTAAACTTATATATTGAGCTACTTAAACTTTCTCGTTGTTGCAATTATTAGTGAATATATTAACTTTATTGTAAAAATTGGACCGTCATTTTAAAGGAATGATGTGTTTGATATTCCGATTAATATAAAACTCATACTTAATAACTTTCATTTTCATGTTCTTTAAGCTGCTACAAGATCGAGTTAAAATAACTGACTGATTAATTAGAAAATACCGCAACAGGTTCTCTACGACAACTTTATCAATAACATTCTAAAAATATTTTTTAATTCTTAATGAGCATATCATCTAAACATAAATCTTATTCTTATAATCATGACTTTTTATATCCATAACTTTACAAATATATTTTTCTTTCTTGCTAAGGATATAGTCCAGTCGAGTAGCTCGAGTTGATAAATTTGGTCATGCGTTCGGCTCGAGCTCTACATTAACCAAGCTCAAGCTCTTGCTTGGGTATGTCGAGTCAAGTTCGAGTCTATATTTTCTATACATAAGTACTCGACGAGATACTGAACTCAATATGCTATTTTAGTAATATATATATATATATATATATACACACACACACGCACACACACACTTATGTAGGTTTGTACGTTGGATTATTTATGACCTTCACCGACACTTGTGTCATTAGTAGGACGGTAAACTAGTAATTCGTAGGAAAATAAATCTAAAAATAAAATGCAATATAAGAAATAAGAGATAAGGCTCAAACAAAATTTGATAAATAGAGCTCGAGTTTCGATTAATTGAGCTCGATAAGGCTCAAACGAAAATTGAGTCTTATCGAGCCAAGTTCGAGTCTTTGGTAACTCCAATATGGGCTCCAGTCTCTAGAAACTCAACTACGAGCTCAAGCTAGAGCCGAGACTACTCACACTCGTTCGAACTTGAGCTCAAGTTCAAATACCCCACTTCTTGGCTAAGACCGACTGATTAGAAATTACCGTAGGAGATTCTCCAAGAGCAACTTATCACTCTATAAACTATTTTTTTAACTCCTAGTATGTCATATTGATGAGGGGTGGAAACAAAAGAAAGAGGATTGAAATAAGATAGAATGCTAAATTTGACTTTCAAGTTGGGAATAACAAGAAAAATGAAATCTCAATTCTCAATCTTGATAAAACAATTCATGACGGTGGATATTTGCAGCATCATTGTAGAATTCATAGCTTTGTTCGAGCTTCTTCTTCACTTCTTCTCGAATTCTCTCCATAGACATAGTAAGTTCTTCAACCTTCTTGCAAGAACTCGAAACTTCAGCAAGATCAAGATAGTGACTTGGATTCCTCCCATAGACAACTTCAAATGAACTTTTTCCTGTAGAACGACTTAAAAATGGGTTGATGAATGTTACTAAATCATGCCAAATTGATGATATTTTTGTCGTGCACCTTAACCCTCATCTGCAAGTAAGTACCATTGGAAATCTTTCGGAACACCTTGAGATGGCTGAATCGAGATTTCCTATCGTCGTATATTCACCACCATAATTAATTGTTATATTATGCAAAAGCAAGATAACATTATCTCATTAAAATATTCTTTGTACCAAAATCGAGAAGGACCTCAAACAATTGAGATTATTATGTTGGATGTATAAATTGATTGGTATTGTAATAAGTATTTAAAATATTTTGACTCGAGTTCGAACTGACAAGTTCAACACGAGTTCGAAAGTGCGAGCTCGTGAATGCCCAAGTATTTAAATTATTTTTTAAGTTATGTGTTATATATATGTATAAATATCTCTAATTATTTATTACTAATAATAAATATTTATTAAAGTAGATAATTTTTTATTATTATTAAAACAAAATTACTCAGAAGCGCTCGAGAATATTGTTTAAATCGAGCTGGAGCTGAGCTCGGATTTTAAAACTCACTCGAGTTCAATTTCGAGTTTGTACTGGAGTTAATAGTTCAAGCAGTGAAGCACCATTTGTTAAGCCCAAAACTCGACTCCGCCCGATTCATTTGCAGCCCAAGTCTCAGACTGATCAATCCGTCTGTCAACTTCGAGCTTTTCGAGCTTTACGAAATGGAATTGAGGGGATAGGTTGTCTTCCTGAGTCGGTTTACGTGGCAACAATTGAATTTTCTGAAAATGGCAATTCTCGGGAGGCTTTGGTGTATCTATTGTGAAAATGCTCTCGGGAGGAGCTGAGCCGGGGAAGTTTACGTTTTCAGTTGCGCCGAGGGCTTGTTTAGATATATTGTGTATTTCGAATGGTACAGCTGTGCATGCTCAGATTGTAACGGACAGTGGAAGATGTTCATGTTTGATAAAATGCCTAACTGAAATGTTGCGACATGGGACGCATTGGTTGCCGGACTTATAAAAAATGATCAGATAAGTTTAGCAGATTGAGCTATGTGCTTATACTGAATTTGCTTTTGGATATGCACGCAAAATGTGGAGATATGGAGTATTGCAGGGAAGTGTTCGATGAAATGACTGATAGGGATTTAGTGTCGTGGTATACCCTCATCAATGGCTACGCGTGGGTAAAATTCTTTTGAACAAATGATTGAAGCTAAGTTTAAGTCAGATGAGGTTACATTTGTCTAATTTCTGTCACGGTTTGTCATGCTGGGATGGCGAAACAAGGGTAAAATTCTCATAATAGAATGACTTGAGAGTTTGGAGCAAATCCTAATTTGGATCATTATGCTTGCTTAGTTCATATGTGACAGAGCTATGAAAATTGAGGAGGCATTAGAAGCCGTGAAGAAAGTACCAATGAATCCAGGTCATTGCATTTTAGGGATCATTGCTTAATTAGGGTATATGTTTATGTTTCACTTGCAGAATTTATAGCCAAACTGTTGTGCGAGATTAACCAACGAATTGGATATTATATAGCTCTGTTGAATATTTGCACGAATGGAGGGATTTGGGATAAGGCTAAATTGGTGGGAGAATGTATGGAGAAGAAAAAAATCAAGAAAGAAGCTATTGCAGCTGGGCACAAATTAGAGATAAAATATATAGCTTTGTGGTTGTTGAGGATTTTAAATATCATAAGTTGGACGAGTATGGAATGAGTTGACGAAATAAATGGAAAAAAAGGGACATAAATCTGAGATTGGAGTTGTTTTTATGATATTGACGAGGAAATGAAGGTTAGAGTGGGTTTGTTTTCATAGTGAAAGAGCTAGCGACATTTTGTGGACTACGTCAAACGGGCAGCGGATTGCCGATCAGAATTACAAAGAATCTTCTTGTTTGTGGTGATTGTCCTCATGAATGGAAAATTCGTCGAACTTAACCGAGAGAGAGATTATCTCAAGAGAAACAAATCGGTTCCACCATTATGGAAGAGAGAAATGCTCTTACAATCACCATGGTGATGGATTTTGTTCAAACTGCTGTTGTTTAACCATCTGTAAGTACAGCTCTCTGATATAGAATACCGGGGTGTTTGCTATAGAAGCTAAAAGTTAAATAAATTAAAAAAAAAAAATGTTCGGCAAATCAAGTGGAAAATTGCCTTTTTTTTATGAATGTCAAACATACAAATCTAAAACACAAAACAAAGCTACTCTTTTTTAGCGAAAAGCTACAAAAAATTGCTTTTTCTTCCGTGTGTGCAAATACTCTTTTGGAAACCAACTTAGATTATGGAAACTTCATCATATAATAATGATAAATTAAGTTCAATATCAAACAATCTCATTCTTTAAATAGGAAGTACAAAACCGGTCCTATTATTTATGTTGCTAATAGAACAAAAAGGATATAATCAGAGGTCCAAAAATTTTAGCATCGCCTACGCAGGTTATATCTCTTGGTACTTGAACTGGAAACTGAGGAATCATCCTTACTATCCTCGGGCAATAAATAGTCAGGGTCTTCTAACAAGCCTACCTCATCTGGCAACTCGGTATCGACCCATGAAGACCAGTTTACTTCACTATCAACATCTATGTCCCATGATAATAGCTCTTTGTTCCCTTGCATGCTGTTAACTTTGTCCATTAGTGTAAGTAGCATTTTATGGTTCAACACTTCATAATCCCTGCAACATTTTTTGTAACCAATCAACATAATCCAATACAACATGTAAAATTTGAGCTAATTAAAAAATATACGCTAATTTAACCAAAAAAAAAATTCAGAATTACGAAAACACCCTTGGTATTTTTGTTGACAAATTTCACCCCCAATAGATGGGTACTTGTTAAGTAAATAAAAACATCAAGTGGGTGTTTGTAATACCAATTGGGGTATTTGACATTTTGAAATATCACTATTAGCCTAAGGATCCTTTTGTAATTCAAATTGGATCTTTTATCCACTATTAAAACAGTTATAAACTTTCACCTGTAGGTAAAAATGGCATACAGATATTGAATGGATGCTAGAATCCAGAAGAGTGATCTAACTATATGTATAATCCGTCCTTGCTGTTCAGCATCCGTCGTTATATACCACAGAATAGTTACTTCCATTAAAAACGTCACACACAGACCTGTGAGAGCAATTCATAGATAAGACAACAGTATTAAGCGATTATAAGAAAAAAACATGGAAGTCTTTTAAGGTTGTAAGGTGAAGTACTTTTACCTAAGTAGAATCTGTGCCTCACATTGTACGCGTGCTTTATACTAGTCAGCATGTAGATGATGAAGATTGCGACTGCGTATACGAAGAAAGTGATGATGACTCGTGATTCGAATAACATGGCGCTGTGCAAGGTGAATAGCTTGTCTATGGCAAGAAACATGGTTGCTTGCTTGGATTCAAATGTTTCCTGCAATAAAGATGATACGTATACGAATTTTTCTCAAGGCCATACGAATTATTAAAAAATAATAATAAATAATGAAGGAAAAATCTTTTTACAGAAAAGAAATTCTAACCTGTGCTGCTATTATCAATTTTGAGTTTTCCACTAACTGATCATGAGACTGATGAAGTTGTTTTTGCTTTTCGAGTAGTTCCTCCTGTTGTTTATGCCCGAATTCGGCTAACTTCTGTAGAGTTACCCTGTAAAAATTTTGTATATATTACGTAGTTATGTGATTCAAATATAGGGTTAATTACAAAAATACCCCTGATGTTTTGTCTGATTACATAACACCCCAGCCATATTTCAAAATTGACAAATATCCTACGATATTTGTTTTTATTTTACTAATTGAACCATCAACACGGGATATTTGTTAAAAAAAAAAATCTCAAAAGGTGCTTGTAATGCCTCCTTAAAAGGGGTGTTTGTAATTTTGAAAGATGGTTGAATTATTTGTTATACTTTTTTTTTCTCTGTAATAGTCAAATATCAAGGGTTGACTTCTGTGATTACCTGCTTTCCTCAAGGGCTTGGGACTGAAATTTGGTGAGAAAATTGAGACCCTCAAGAGCAACAGACTGACCATCCAAAAGTTGTTTTTGTTTATCCAGAGATGTCCCTGCAATCTCCCCAATGTCATCTGCTTTACCTTGCAAAACAGTCATCCTTGAAACCATAGCATCTCCAACTTTCCCAATCTCCTTCTCGATTTCGACCGCTTCATTTCTCAAATTCACGATTTCCAACCCCAGATTTTCATAGGAATTCTGAAGCAATACCATCCCCTGTGCCAGATTCTCCTTCATTTGAGCCTGACCGTCTCTCAACTCTGCTTGAGAACCTGCAATTCCCTTAGACTGCTCGTAAATTACTTCGGAATATCTCAACACCGAGCTAACACGATCCTGGACCATTCTCGATGCTTCTGCAACTTGTTGGGTTTGTATATCTATCGAAGCCAAAGAATCGTGTACTTGTTTTGAATTTTCCAGTAATAGCTCCCCATGCTCTTCTATTTTTTCCAGTTTTATCTCTGCATATTCGGCCGTACTCTTTAGTTCGTTCACCAGTCTCTCTGTTTGGTGCTTAAACACATCGCTCCTGGGAAAAAAAATTGCAAAAATGTTCGTTAGCATATGAAAAATTACAAGAACAGCCGTTGGTTACGAATCCAAATAAAGGGATAAAATATAAAAAATACTCGAGATGTTTAGTCTAACTACCAAAAAATTTCAAGTTATCTCTTAAAATTACAAATATCTCGCTCCCGGGGGCGCAATGTAATTTTAAAAGATTATTTCGTTTCTTATAATTTTGTTAGACTAAACCTCAGGAGTATTTTCTTTGTAATTGATCCTTAGAGTGAGTTTCAAAAGATCCTATAATTGCAAATAGATATCCCTGAGGTTTAGTCAAATTACAAAGGACTCCAGTTTTTTTTCAAAAGTACAAACACCACCCGCCTTATGCGAGGTGCACTTTGAGGTCTGTATTTACCCAACAAATATGCTTCTCTCGTGGGTGCAATTTATATAATAAAAACATAAACCAACGGATAGTGTGATTTGAAAAAAACGAAAAATAACTGGTAATTTTCATAATTAACTTTTAAAAGAAGCTTCAAATTTAAAAATGTGTATAAAGAAATACTCACTGCAGTTGGTGACAAATCGAGTTCGTCTCCATAAAATACTCGAGATAAATCTTCTGCTCATCTCCATTAAGATTCTTCAAACACTTCTCCCTGTTCGATCTTGCATGACAGGAAGGAAAAGATGGCCGGCCGGTGTGGCGTTGAAAGCAATCGCTGAGATCCCACGCCAATCTAGTCCTTAATCCTTCATCAGCAAGAGTCTTTGCACATCCTTCAAACAAATTCTTGTAAGCAGTGTGCCAGCATGAATCTGTACCCGCCATTTTTGTCCTCGCGTTTTCGATTAGCTGGATGCCCTTCAGGTCGTTTTGAAGGGCATCCATGGAGAATTCAGAAACGACATTTCTGGGCATCATCTTGTTGTTGTCGTTGTTGTTGCTGCCTCGGTGAGTTTCTTGATTGGGAGAAAAGAACCAACTGTATGATAAGCGTGTTTGCGGAAGCACGACTAGAATTGTAAACAAGAAGAGAGAATGATGGTAAGGGCGGAGAAACATTTCTTCTACCATTTGTACCTGCAAATATACATTTCAAATTAATTTCATAAATTGAAATATTTCAAAAAATCAAAACACAGAGATTATTTTATTTCATTTTATTAAACTCCAAAAAAATCCTCGTATCATAAAGCCATTCACTACTCGACAGTTAGGTTTGAGTCTTCGGACGATCCACACACTTATACAGGTGTGTGTGTGTGTATGTGTGTATTGATCGTGCGGTTGAAGCCCTCGAGAGAGATGATAGAATATCCCTAGTTTACAACATATCAAACATCAGAGACGAGCCCTGTTATCATATATTTCTTCAAAAAGCATATTTCTTTCCTTTATAGTAATATATATACTTCCTTTCCGGTTCAAAAACTATTTCCTATATCTGTCCTAAACACAAGATGTTTACGATTAGTCGAATCCGCCATTGATGATTAAACAAAAATAAAAAAGAATGCGCAAAATAAACAGATATACGGAGACCTCGAGAGATTATGCACTTACGTAAGCTGCTGAAGAAATTAGGTAAGAAGAAGAAGAAGAGAAAGGAAGTTGAAGTTTTTGAATAAGGAAATATTTATGGTATGGGAATTTGGAGAGACTCCCGATTTTCTCATTCTCGAAACGTTGTGTTTAAATAGTTTTCCATTGTTGGGTTGCCTTTCGAGGAGGAGTCTTATGTTAACAATGCGACGGTACGCGCCAAATTTGGCCCATTGTTGATAGTCGGCTTATTAAGCCCAAATGGCATTGTCAATTGTTGCCTGTTGGAGAAAATAAAAAATAAATAGAAATAAAATAATCAATTTCATGTGAATACAGATATAATATTTATTGGCACAAACTCCGTGTATTAATATTTATAAAGTACAAACGTGATAAACATTCAATCACAAATTCTCAGATAATATCATGACAAAAATTAAAATTATCTCGCATATATATATATATATATATATATATATATATATAAATAATATATTTAAGTATAGTTATATCATTTTTTCAACTGAATATATAAGATTGTATTTAAGAAATTACAGTCTACTTAATTTTCTGTCTTTTATTTCAAAATATGTGATATCTCTCGGAATGCATAAATAATTTTATTTTTTATTTATTGATTTCGATATTCTGAAGTATTTTTAATATTTTATAATATTTTTCCAAAAACATCCCCTATTTTTTGAATAATTTTTATATTTCAAAATATATTAATATATGAACTATTTTTTGTAATATTTACATTTTATATTACTTAAAAAATTATAGAATATATTTTTAGCTGAACTTTTTTTTATTCATTAACGTATAAAAATTTATTAAAAATAATGTCGTAAAAAAATATTTATGATGTATAGTATTTGAAATAAATATTTATTCAATCTTTTGTTATAGAAAAGTGTGTATATAGTTCAATGTCATAAAATGACATTAATGTAGGTTTACTAAGAAGATAGACATGTCGTAATAATATTTTTTATTTTTATTTTGTAGGTAAAAATATAATGCTAATATGTCATAATACTTATATCATTGGTTAAGAGAATAAGTGAACTCTAATCTTATGATATGTGATAATTTGGTTTCACAATTAATATATTAGAGAGATTATGTATATGATATTTAAGACTAGTTATTAATTAGTATAACACCCGTGTAATTACACGGAAATGCGAAAAAGATCACTTATGTAAATATATAATATGAAAATCGTTCATTATAAATTTCATAATACTTCTCTATAAACTACACCATTTATTCTCTTTGTGATTACACTATTCTCATCGCAATAAAAGATTTCTAGTCTTTCCTGATTTTCACTCTTGATATGGCTACATATAGCTAACCATGACCGAATACCGGTATTGGAAGATACATACCGACATGAGAGAGCGTTTGACCTTGACTCTTAAATATAGTCATGACAAAGCTCATAATAAGTGGGAACTGGCGTATTTAAAATTTAAATGGTAAGCTGCTATCCAACGGGCTTAATATCAATTGTGAATTATTCTCTGAATTTTTTTGTTCAACAATATGGTTATGGATTTGGATAATTATTAATGATGTGACATTGCATAATCCTGATAATTGATCTAGATTTTTAATTAGCATAATTGAAACTCTAACTTACGATTTCAAGATGTGATTTGGAATTCTAGAACAGTTGATGCTATTCAAAAAAATCCATTGGATATACTTGATTTTGACTTTTAGATGTCGCAGAGATTTTGCATATACTATCGGAACTGAGATATATCCGCTTGTCTTTTGAAATTATAGACACTACGTAATCATTTACTATCTCCACAACGTCGTTTGTTGGCGACAGGATTGCTCTTTCTTCAAAAAATTACTTTATGGAAAGTTACTATAAGTGAATGATAGTACTTTCAACAATGGTTGCAGTATGATTTTCGTCATTTCGGATTAGTAAATATCAAGAATATCAATCAAGATTTATCTATCGACTTCTTCACCCTGCTCACCATCTACAATTTTGAGGATTCATTCGGAGAAGTCCTTAATTTCTTGTAGATGGTAAGATGACATTGTCAGTCCAACAATTAATCTCATATTCTTGGTCAGTCTTATGAGTTTGCAATGATGCCAGGGTGAAGAAGAGCTTATACTTGAATAAACGATATATGCATTGTCTTTTGGTATAATGTCTTTTGGTAAAACTTCCTATGTATAATTATACTAAATAATTGTGGCAAGTGTTATAATATATATATATATATATATATAGAGAGAGAGAGAGAGAGAGAGAGAGAGAGAGAGAAAACTTGAGAGAACTAGATAATAGAGAGAAGACTGACCATACTCATTTTATTGATATCTAAATCAAGGTATAAGCAAGCCTTTATATAGGCCATGAAAAGTATGTTACAATAACAATGAAAAGCCAAAGGTTGGATGAACTTAATAAAGGATATATCAAAGACCAAGAGTCATCTAATAATGAAAGATATATGAAAGGCCAAGAGTCATCTAATAATACATAACACTCCCCCTTAGATGACTCGTACAAACATCATGCCTCGTTAAAACTTTACTAGGAAAAACCATGTGGGAAAAATCCTAGTGAAGGAAAAAGAGTACATGTGTTGTACAAATAACAAAATATTATGTCTCCCCCTCATTTTAACATATATCTCGAAAGGAGTTGTAGGGAGCGCCTTCGTGAACAAATCTGTTGGATTCTCACATGAACGAATTTGACAAACATCAATTTCTCCCCTTTGCTGAAGTTCATGGGTGAAGAATTTTGGATCAATGTACTTCGTCCTATTTCCTTTAATGTAGTCTTTTTTAGTCTGAGTAATACAAGCTTCATTATCTTCATACATGATAGTTGGACTTTCTTTGTTAACTGGAAGATCACATGATTTTCGAATATGATGGACCAAAGATCTAAGCCATACACATTCTCGACTTGCTTCATGAAGGGTCAATAACTCAGCATGGTTTGAGGAAGTTGCTGCAAGAGTCTGCTTTGTAGATCTCCAAGATATTGCCGTATCACCGTATGTGAATATGTAACCTGTTTGTGATCTGCCCTTATGAGGATCAGATCGATATCCAGCATCAGCGTAACCAATTAATTCTGCTTTTGATTCTTTAGAATAAAACAGACCCATATCCATTGTTCCTCGGAGATATCTAAATATCTGTTTCACGCCAGTCCAATGTCTTCTTGTTGGAGCAGAACTATGTCTTGCCAATAAATTAACAGAAAATGCAATATCAGGGCGTGTACAGTTGGCAAGATACATTATTGCACCAATGGCACTAAGATATGGTACTTCAGGACCAAGAAGTTCCTCTCCATTTTCTCTTGGACGAAATGGATCCTTTTTCTTTTCAAGTGAACGTACAACCATATGTGTACTCACAGGATATGATTTATCCATAATAAACCGTTTGAGGATCTCTTCAATATATGATGATTGATGAATAAAGATTCCTTTTGATAAATGTTAAACTTGAAAACCAAGGCAAAGTCTTGTTTTACCCAAGTCTTTCATTTCAAATTCCTTTTTCAGATATGCAATCGTTTCATCAAGTTCAACATGAGTCCCAATGATGTCCAAATCATCAACATAAACTGCAATGATAGTAAATCCACCTTTTGTCCTTTTAATAAAGACACATGGACATATTATATTATTAACATATCCTTCTTTCAAAAGGTACTCACTGAGACGATTATATCACATCCGTCCTGATTGTTTCAACCCGTACAAGGATCTTTGTAATTTAATTGAGTAAACATCTCGGGGTTTTGAGTTACATGCTTCAGGCATTTTCAATCCTTCAGGGATTTTCATGTAGATGTCATTATCAAGTGACCCATATAAGTAGGCAGTCACAACATCCATTAAGTTCATTCGAAGCCCTTCTAAAATTGACATACTGAGTAAAAATCTGAATGCCGTTGCATCCATTACTGGTGAATAAGTCTCTTCATAATCAATTCGCGGTCTTTGTGAGAAGCCTTCTGCAACAAGGCGTGCTTTGTATTTCACAACTTTATTTTTCTCATTTCTTTTGCGCACAAATACCCATCTAAAACCAACGGGTTTCACACATGTAGGTGTTTGGACAATAGGTCCAAAAACTTGACATTTTTTAAGTGATTTTAACTCTGCCTCAATAGCGTTTTTCCATTTTGGCCAATCATTTCTTCTTTTACATTCATAGATCGATCTAGGTTCATGATCCCCAATTTCTTCAGAAATATCAAGGGCAGCTGCATAAGCAAATATATCATCCATGACAATTTCTTTTCTATTCCACCTCTTTCCTGAAATGATATAGTTTATCGAGATCTCTTCATTGTCATTTATTTTAGGTGTTTGATCATCTTTTGAAGACGTCTCTTCAGTGATCAAATCTATATCTTTAGGAATGATGTCATTTGATGTCCAGCTTGCTTATCAAGTTTTCTTGTTTTTCTTGGATTTTTATCCTTGGATCCAATAGGTCTACCACGCTTATGGCGTGCATTAGACTCTTTTGCTAGCAATATTTTATTTTCTTCATCAGGAAGTTTAATTTTACAAGGAACATTGATAGCTGGTATATGTGACTTTGTCACTGTCTCGACATCAGTAAATGTATCAGGCAATCTATTTGCCACTTCTTATAGGTGGATAATCTTTTGAACTTCAAGTTCACCCTTTGTTCGAGGATCATAATGAGACAGAGATACTGCATTCCACAAAATTTCTTGTCTTTCTCTTTCAAATTTTGACTTATCTCCCCCTAATGCAGGAAAAATTATCTCATCAAATTGGAAGTCAGCAAATCTTGCTTTGAATAAATCACCAGTCATGGGCTCCAAATATTTAATAATTGAGGGAGAATCAAACCCAACATATACCCCTAATCTTTTTTGGGGTCCCATATTTGTTCGTTGTGGGGGAGATATAGGAACATAAACTGCCCACCCAAAAATTCTTAAATGAGATATATTTGGTTCTTGACCATTCACAAGCTGCAAAGGGGAATATTTATGATAAGCAGTCGGCCTTAGTCGAACTAGAGATGCCGCATGTATTATTGCATGTCCCCAAGCAGAATTTGATAAATTTGTTCTCATGAGTAAAGGTCAAGCAATTAATTTTAGCCTCTTAATGAAAGATTCGGCTAGACCATTTTGAGTGTGCACGTGAGCAACAGAATGTTCCACCTCAATCCCAATTGACATACAATAATCATTAAAAGATTGGGATGTAAACTCTCTTGCATTGTCCAGTCGAATTTTCTTTATATTATGATCAGGAAATTGTGCTCTTAATCGAATTATTTGGGCAAGGAGTCTTGCAAATGCAACATTCCGAGTGGATAATAAACTAACATGCGACCAACGTGTCGATGCGTCTATAAGTACCATAATGTACTGAAATGGTCCACTTGATGGTGTAATAGGTCCATATATATCTCTTTGAATTCGTTCTAAAAATGATGGACATTCAATCGCAACTTTCACATGCGAAGGCTTTGTTATTAATTTTCCTTAAAAGCAAGCAACACAAGTAAAACCTTTAGACAATTGAACAATCTTGTTCTCTAAAGGATGTCCACTAGAATTTTCTATTATTCTTCGCATCATTGTAGACCCGGGATGACCTAAACGATCATGCCATGTAAGAAAATTTGTTGGGTCTGTTGATTTTTGGTTCATCACCATGTGTGTCTCCACTGGATTAATAAAGGTATAATATAATCCAAATTTATATGACGGGAGTTTTTCAATCATTTGTTTCCTCCCAGAGACAATAGACGTGATCCATAGATATTCATCATCATTTTCATTTAATGTCTCAATATGATAGCCATTGTGGCGTATATCTTTGAAACTCAAAAGGTTTCTTTTTGATCGAGAGGAAAATATTGCATTCTTGATAAATAAATGTGTACCATTAGGTAACACTATATTTTCTCTTCCGAAACCTTCAATAAGATCTGATGCACCCGATATTGTATTTACATTAGCTTTAGCTAATATTTACATTAGCTTTAGCTAATTGTATGTGTTGTTGCACTATCCGCCAGACACAATGATTCCTCATCTTTCATAGCATATAATGAGAGTTTAGTGGCCATATTTCTTCACAAAATAAATATAAATGAAAATTAGAATAATATTCAAAACTTCTTATTCATGATAAAAGGAAATTACATAGAATGCATAGAATAAATCCAATCATTATAGAGTTCAAACATAAATATTCAATAAACAAAGCAAAGTTTTAATATATGGCCTAATTATTGCCATCAACAAATTTGGCCATCTCTTCATTCCCATCTTCAAAAAAATCACCAACTTTCATATGGGTGATGCCTGAAGGATCAACTGGGTCTCCACCACCAAAGTGTGCTTCAAGATGGGCAATACCCAAGGGATCATTCTGTTCAGTGAAATTAGTTTCAACATTATTAAAAGAAGCTTGATAAAGGTCAATAAGATGCTTGGAGGTACGACATGTACGTCTCCAATGACCTTTCATTCCACAACGATTACAAATACTTTCACCCTTTTTAACCATCGTACTTCCCTCGGGTTTCTCCTCATTTTTTGTCCACTCTTGGTGGTGAGGCTTTCTTTTAAAGCTGGAGAGGTCTTATTGATTACGGCCTCGACCATGCCCAAAACTACGGCCACAACCACGAGCACGTCCACGTCCACATCCATATTCATTACCAGTCACAAAATTCACTTCAGAAAATGGTGTTGAACCCGTTGGACGTGCTTGATGATTTTTCATCAAAAGTTCATTGTTTTGTTCAGCAAGAAGCAAGACAGAAATCAGCTCAGAATATTTTGTGAATCCATGTTCATGATATTGCTGCTGTAAAATCATATTATTGGCATGGAAAGTGGAATATATTTTCTCCAACATATCTTTATTGGTGATATTCTCCCCACATAATTTCAATTGAGATGTAATTTTAAACATTGCAGAGTTATACTTGCTCACACTTTTATAATCTTGCAAATGTAAGTGTAGCCAATAATAGCGGGTTTAGGGAGTATCACATTTTTCTGGTGGTCGTACATCTCTTTTAGATCCTTCCAAAGATTTGATGGATTTTTAATAGTCAGATATTCGGTTTTCAAACCTTCATCAAGGTGGTGGTAGCTTTTGCCTTATCTTGCTCGGAGGTTTTATTTCTCTCTTTTATGGTGTCACCAAGACCCATAGCATTAAGATGGATCTCAGCATCCAAAATCCACGTCAAATAATTTTTGCCGGTGACATCAAGTGCGTTGAATTTGAGTTTTGTAAGATTCGACATAGTAAAAACTATAAACAAGATACAAATTAATTTTGAATTATAAAATGAGCATGTAAAGGTCTTGCACTTACATACAATATTAGTATTTAGGCACATGCATAATTAGAACTGTTATCGGAACGGTTCGGACCGGTTTTCTCCAGATCCGGATTCGGGCCGATAGGTTATCGGGTAGATCCGGTCCGGACTGATAAGGGTTCCGGTTCAATGTTTAGAATTCGAATCCGAACTCGTTAGTTTTTGGGTGAGTTTCGGTCCCGGGTATTTCGGTCCGGTTCATGACCGGGTTTCGAGTTCACTCGGACCGCTAACAGCCCTATGTGGGATGGATCTTTACTAGGAAAATGAAGGAAGAGCAGCAAAATAAATCACATAAATGGGGGTTACATGATTCGAACTCCCGACCTTTTGTTCAAAGGTACAGCGTCTTAACTACTTGACCAGCATGCTATTTGTGTTTAAGACATGCAAAACGTATTAATAATATATGTATAAAATATATAAATTATAAAATACATATAAACTTTTTTTAATTTATTACCGGGTTTCTTTTCGATTTTATCGGTCCGGGTCTTATCGGTCTCGGTTCAATGTTTAGAACTCGAATCCGAACTCATTAGTTTTCGGGTGAGTTTTGGTCCCGAGTATTTCGGTCCGGTTCATGACCGGGTTTCGGGTTCACTCGGACCGCTAACAGCCCTATGCATAATCTTATAAATAAATCAATTGATAAATAACTTATCTATACATAATTTTTAATCAAGTAGATAGATAATCTTAACGCATAAATAAATTACTAAACTGCCGTCAGTTTGTAAGAATGGATTGATACAATACATAGCATACTAATAATTTTTAAATCAAAACCATAGTACAATAGTATGTTAATACTATATTTAATACAAAGACAAGTATAATGAGGACTTAAAACTTATGTAAAACATTTAATTAGGACATCAACTATCTAAATATTGTGACCACAAGAATATACTTCCATTCTTTTTTTTAAACACTATTTGCATGTTGACCTTACGATAGTTATTTTTAATAATAAAATGATTACCATTTGATGTAGACTAAAATAACAACAATTGTAATAAATTATTATTCGAATTACATAATAATGTCAAAGACTCACAGAAGGCAACTTTTCATTATTATCAACATAATTGATCTAAAATGAAACTTTTTCAGTAGTTAAGCATAATGATCTGCAAAATCAACTAATCAAGCATTTTGGTATGTGATCTGCTAAACAAGTTCAGACCATGATAATAAAGTGACTAAAATAAGAGATTGGCATAAACTTCAAAGCATGGCTATGAAAAATAACATACATGCATCTTTTGAAACATACATGTAGGTTTTTACATGAAGTCACATGAACACTTAGATTTTTAAATAAGACTAATTAGTATCACTGTTTAAAAATTTGGTAGTAACATAATCATATATGCATATCTAACACATGCAGACCATAATGTGTATGGTATGTAGATAAATCCTTTTATTATTACCTTAGACTGTGATATTTGATTTTGGAACGACTTTCAGTAAACATTTATCCTTCCAGTGTTGTTTTCGTGTAGCTCGTCACTTATCGATCGTGCTGATAATGTTATATATATATATATATATATATATATATAGAGAGAGAGAGAGAGAGAGAGAGAGAGAGAGAGAGAGAACTTGAGAGAACTAGATAATAGAGAGAAGAGAGACCATACTCATTTTATTGATATCTAAATCAAGGTACAAGCAAGCATTTATGTAGGCCATGAAAAGTATGTTACAATGACAATGAAAAGCAAAATGTTGGATGAACTTAATGAAGGATATATGAAAGACCAAGAGTCATCTAATAATGAAAATGAAAGATATATGAAAGACCAAGAGTCATCTAATAATACATAACAGCAAAGGTAATTTTAGTAATATTTGAAATTTAAATTGCAATAAAAATATAATAGTAGTATATATTATTTAATTACTTGTATGACCTATTATAAATATACTCTTAATTTAGAAAATACATCCAAGTCATAGTCTTAAAATTACCAGTAAATTTAAAACTTAGATTGTAATGTAAGAATAGCTTGGATAAGTTAAAAATATACATCAGAAATTTATTCTAATTACAAACGACCTTAAAATATTAGAAAATTACAAAAAACAACTCAGTTGATTTGATTGAAGTGAAACGGCATATCTATGCTTATATGATATTTTTTCAAATATTTAGTTTCATATTTAAGAGTATTAAAGTCCACCCATTTTATATTAAAAAATAAAAAAAAGAGTTGAAGTATTTTTACTAATTTCTGAAACTTATATTACAAAAAATTTCGACGGCATTTGGTTGAAATGAAACTATATGTATATTCATTTTAAAATAGGTTTTGGAATTACAAATAAGTAGATTATGACTTATAACTTAAAATTAAGTACTTCCAATTCGTCAGAAAAAAGCATCATCATCATAGTATATATATATATATATATATATATATATATATATATATATATATGTAACACCCCCAGATCCGACCGGGAATATTACAGCGCCGTGGGCCCCGAGATGGAACCCACAAGGCTGAAAGAAATTTTCGCAAACATTTACAAAACGCCCAAGAGGCTAACGACGGTATTATCTATTAAAACCATTCGAAGATTTATAAAACTCGTTTATCAAACCGTCGTAAAAACTCATTTGAAACCACAAGGCCCGAAATGCCAAGACTCAACAGTTTAAGTACATACGTTAAGCTATCGCTTACACGTCATCGAATAGATTTAGAGAACGATCGCCAAGGTAACCTAAGTTACCAAATACCAAAAGACCATTTAAAAATACTCACGCAATGGAAAAGACAAACGATTAAAATACTCTAGCAATGGAATACAACAACCGAACAAGCTCAATACACAAATACATGTTCTAGCCAAGATCCTCCGGAAGCTCATCTCTCCACGACCGCTACAAGCTTGATAATCCAAGAACCTAAAAGAAAGCCCACAACGGGTCACCATAATATCCAACAATGATAACCATCACATCACGTCAATAATTACATATCAATGGAAATACTAAGTAAGAATACGACCAATGTAATCTTACCGTCTTAACTTTACGAAAATCCACAATTCGTATCCTTAACATCACCATGAGATAATACCAAAATATCTCATACGGTATCTCAACAATACCCAAGGTTCTCAAAAACATTATCATAACTCGCGATACGGAAATTATACCAACTCTGGCCAATTCAATCCATCGGATGACGTCGACAATTTCAATACGAAAATCGATTGTCCATCAAAGACAAGTATCAAGGAAATACGGAACATACCTCAAGATACGAAATACCATTTCCATCACGTCAGTCTAATCCGAGATCAGATCCACACAACATACGGACATGGTCCTAACACAAGACCTACAAATGCATACTCATATGACAACGTCAATATGATCACAACAATAATGACAATGTATACTTATGGCAAATCCATAATATACATATGCACAACAACAATACATGGCAATCCGATGATCCAGCGTTCACTGCCTAGATCCCCCGATGATCCCGTCAGACCAACCCGAGGTGGAAAACCCGTCCGATGATCCAGCGCACGCTAGCATAGATCCTCCGATGATCCCGTCGGACCAACACGAGGTGGACATATGACAACAATACACAACTGCACAAAACAGCAGTACACAATACACGACAACAACAATGCACAAACGCATGACAACAACGATACACGAATGTATCATGACATAATCGACACAAATGATAAAATAGATTAGAGTACTTGCCCCGAGTCCTTCGAGAATGATCTCAATGTCTAAACCATCACGAACCATTATCCTCAATACTCGACGGTACAAAGTATCACGAATTGCAGATAATTCATATCTCCGTCTTTATCACAATATATCCTCGATATACCAATAACAAAAGTAAATCATATACATTATGATTCAGATTCCCAAAACTCGAATACGATTTATAATCTCAAATCTCCGTGATTACGATTATAAACATTGCTATCTGAATTATACACGAATGAAACGGAAACCATTCATTAAATATTATGAATCGAGCAAGTAATAACTTACCTCGATACCGATGAAGTCATTACCAATTCCATTTCCGTCATCTACAAGTCCCTCGGTCCCGACCAAAGCAATTCACGAACATACTCGAGCTCGACCGCAACACACGGTTGTAATCACCGATCAATATTCTCAACCTATTACGAATCGATAGACAACAAGTTCGATAACAATCAACAATCGATAAAACCAATTCACAAACCCAACGGCTCGACAATATCTCGATTAAACACTAGTCGAATTAATCCTACTCAAACCAGACGAATTTACAACCACAACACGAAAATATCGCACTTTCTCGGCTTCTTAGCGCACGTTAATCACCTAACGTAGCGTGCGCTAAGTTGCTCCCGTTAGCGCGCTAGGCAAGAAACGTAGCGTGCGCTAATGCCGATGATGCATGTTTTTCGGATACCGATCAACTTATGGCGATTTCAAGAACACCAAGTGATTGAATCATGTTCAAAGCTATCAAAACAACGAAATCCGATATCCTTTAACATATAAACAATCATCCAACTTATAATCCAAGTTCTATATCCATATATCATCTTTCTTAATATTAATACACGAAACGTCAAGAACGTAACCACACTTCCTTAATCTTCCATTACAAAGAGTAATCATCTACAATAACATCAACATCCGAAGCGAGGAGAAGGATTAA
The DNA here is from genome assembly GCA_033398695.1 of Orobanche coerulescens. Taxonomy (NCBI): domain Eukaryota; kingdom Viridiplantae; phylum Streptophyta; class Magnoliopsida; order Lamiales; family Orobanchaceae; genus Orobanche; species Orobanche coerulescens. The sequence goes on along the minus strand of CM065818.1, from coordinate 11,285,276 downwards.
TCCACTTATCTCAAGAAAACGAACGACACAATCTAAATCACAAGAATCATATTAATATCATCATACTCCGGTATACCATCTCATAATCATGCTTGTCAAACTTGTTTATGTAATAATCATCAACATTCAATCCAAAACGAAATCCAAAGATGAAAAGTGATTACCTTTATGAAGGAATGGATTGATTTCCAAGGTTGAATCCATTTCCAAGAATCACCAATGATTTCAAGAACAAAGCTTTAATCCATGATTTCCATCTTTAATCTTGTTAAAGATCACCACCTCACCGTGCTTGGGAACCTCAAGAACCTCCCAAAGCTCTCTCTATCGATGAAAGTGAAAGAATGGACGAAATGCTTCATAATACCCGTCTGTCCCTTATATAGACTGCATTACTAGCGTGCGCTAACATCTCATGTTTAGCGTGCGCTAAGGCTTTAGCGTGCGCTAATCGACCTTTGTTAGCGTGCGCTATCGTAGTCCGAGACTACCGTCGGCCGTACATGAGCTTACGTACGTAATGCCCATGCATTAGCGTACGTAATTTACACTCTCTAGCGTACGCAAGTCCTTGCGTTTAGCGTGCGCTAACATTAGTTGACTCGTTTGTCTGTATGCTCCGAACACGGGTCCACACGCCGACAGCTCTGACTAGGATAAGATTCCTTTTTGTCCCAATATACAGTTAGCGTGCGCTAATCAACATGCATTAGCGTGCGCTAACACTACATTACAACATCCGTTGACTTATCAGAACGTGCGCCGAAAGCAGTCGGGTCCACACGCAGATTCCTTCCGATCTGTCTGCACTAGCGCTATAAACGTAGCGTGCGCTAATCCTGCACGATAGCGTGCGCTACTCATGATTATTAGCGTACGCTAATAATGTTACACTTAGCCATTTTCAGCTATTCTTTTCCAACGTCTCAACATACAGAATACGAACATACGGCATACTGAATACATATACTTCTTACATCCAATTGTCGACCAAGTACGACAATTATACAAATACAGATGTCTAGGTCCTTTTATTATTTTACCCATACTGCATGATTCCATGTTTGTACAACATAACTCGGATAACATTAAACAATAGTAATAGAAATTAGGATATTACATACTACACCACTTAAAATAAGTTTCGTCCTCGAAACTTGCAATCCGTCATAAAAACAAATAAACCGTTCAACCAAAATATCCCAAAATAATCACAACGATGAATCATCATTATTACCGAATAACTAAAATAGCATACTTACATGTGGCCAAGTCGACGATCTTCTAAGATACTAGCAAGTGACTTTCTTGAAAAGCCTCAACACGCTTACAATAACAATTCCATAAGTCCCAACCGGATATATTATCGGCAAATGAAATAATCTATCCGTGTTAGATCTTGTCCTCGATCGCACAATCAAATCCCAATCCTGATACAAATCAATAATACACGATACATCTGTGAAACAACTGCCCAACACAATGGCAACGAATCCCGAAATATCAACACAAAATCTGAACGCTCAGATGATCACCAGCAATGATCAACCCATAAATTAATCGAGAATATCATTGACATGATGAACTCTAATATGACCAATCCAAAGGTCGAAACGCAATCGAGAATATCATCACCATGATAAACTCCAACACGGTCAACACAGAACCACGGAAACAGATATACAAAGGAATAGCATTCTCAAAACGACAAACCAATCACATACAGTGGATCTCAATAAACACACCTGACTGTCGAACATACTCCTCGGCATACGAACAACCAATCATAAACCGACGAACATATCCAATCATACATGGAGTGGGAACGACCACTCAATATCAAAACCCACCAGCATGGGGTCACCCTCCCCAAATCTATACTTACAAAGAAATCATTCAAAATTCACTATGATAAAATCGCGCTAATACCGTACCAATGGAATCACATAACACACATGTCCCGGTTTCATAAAATCCACAGTTCCAAAATTACATCCTGTGCATGAATCTACAACACGCAACATATCTCTCTCATTCAATAGATCAACCGATCATCCCTGGATAACCAAACTGCCATACTAAAGTTCGAATCTCTTTTCCTCGTACCATACTGATGTCTTATCCAGTTTGTGAATCTCATTCAGAACTTCACCACGATATGCATTATGCATTAAATGCGTATGTACCTCGATCACATTTTCAAAACCAGTTTGAAATCATATATTCTTGTCACGAAGACAATTTTAGATAGTTATTTAAAAAATTTAAAAACTAAAAACATAAATTTTTGTAAGACTACGAAATTAATTTTCGAAAAATTAAACTGGCTCGCAAATGCCAAGTGTTCGATAATTGCTTCCTTCGAATCCACACGATTTCAAGTTTTAAAAATGAAAACTATGCAAATGATTGACCGCATCTATACTCCTGTATACCAATTCGACTCGTCACAAATTCCACCGACATTCCATTGGAAAACCACACGATAGAGTTTCAAAATCTCAATAAATAAACTCACCAAAACTCCTTTATCCACATATGGCTCACAACGTCGACCATATCCCATTCTAGATCACCTCAACTATGTTATGACAAAATATTGAAACAAATCAACACAATAAAGGCTTCGAGAAGTTTCATTTGAACAAGTAAAGCAAAACCTCGAAGGCGGAAATAAAATCGATAAACGATTGGTAAAATATTTTATTAATCTCGGGAGTTTTAGAAAACAAAAAGCCTTTTGAAATATTAGGGTCTCACCGTATCTCGTTCCGCATTACAAGGAGTTTAAAAAGTAGGAAACTCTTTTTCGGACCCCAAGTCCTGAGTTATAAAACAATTTCAAAAATCTATTGGGTCTCGGCCCAAAAATCATTTACGGTAAAACATTCATTTTGAAAAGTACCATTTTCAAATGCTCAAAAGCGTTTCATGTATTTCCAAAATGACTTAACATGACTACATGTTCTTCTCAACAATTCCCAGTCCTTCTCCCGAATACACAATTCTGTTCCAAAACTTAACCGACATATTGATTTTCCAAAATCATAGCTTCTCGAGATCATCAATCATGTCCCAAATCTGTCAACTTATACCGTAACGCATGATATCTGCTGAATCTCAAAACATATCAACTTAGAACGGCAATAAATCTTAATGAAATTCAAAAATCCAATTACTTACAGATCGTGAAGCCGACGATTCCCCGTGATACTGGCACATGCCTCGACTCTAGAAATTACTCGACATGGATATTTTCAAAACACACATTTTGCAAACTCAGTGCAACTCGAGAACACAACACAACTTTATCTGAAGAAACACGTTAACACCATTTGAAAAAGTTACAACAATCCCGACCACACCTTTGGTAAATCACATAACGCACAAGCCCGAGTGAACAACAAAAACCCAGAGCTCAAACACTTGTCAACCGACAACTCGAATGACACGACAAAAGCACGACCCAACTCGACCCAAATGCCTAGGTTTTCTCAACCTAAGCTCCGATACCATATTCTGTAACACCCCTAGATCCGACCGGGAATATTACAGCGCCGTGGGCCCCGAGATGGAACCCACAAGGCTGAAAGAAATTTTCGCAAACATTTACAAAACGCCCAAGAGGCTAACGACGGTATTATCTTTTAAAACCATTCGAAGATTTATAAAACTCGTTTATCAAACCGTAAAAACTCATTTGAAACCACAAGGCCCGAAATGCCAAGACTCAACAGGTTTAAGTACATACGTTAAGCTATCGCTTACACGCACTGGCTGAATAGATTTAGAGAACGATCGCCAAGGTAACCTAAGTTACCAAATACCAAAAGACCATTTAAAAATACTCACGCAATGAAAAAGACAAACGATTAAAATACTCTAGCAATGAATACAACAACCGAATGAAGCTCAATACACAAATACATGTTCTAGCCGGTATCCTCCGGAAGCTCATCTCTCCACGACCGCTACAAGCTTGATAATCCAAGAACCTAAAAGAAAGCCCACGACGGGTCACCATAATATCCAACAATGATAACCATCACATCACGTCAATAATTACATATCAATGGAAATACTAAGTAAGAATACGACCAATATAATCTTACCGTCTTAACTTTACGAAAATCCACAATTCGTATCCTTAACATCACCATGAGATAATACCAAAATATCATGCGGTATCTCAACAATACCCAAGGTTCTCAAAAACATTATCATAACTCGCGATACGGAAATTATACCAACTCGCCAATTCAATCCATCGGATGACGTCGACAATTTCAATACGAAAATCGATTGTCCATCAAAGACAAGTATCAAGGAAATACTAACATATCTCAAGATACGAAATACCATTTCCATCACGTCGCCTAATCCGAGATCGATCCACACAACATACGGACATGGTCCTAACACAAGACCTACAAATGCATACTCATATGACAACGTCAATATGATCACAACAATAATGACAATGTATACTTATGGCAAATCCATAATATACATATGCACAACAACAATACATGGCAATCCGATGATCCAGCGTTCACCGCCTAGATCCCCGATGATCCCGTCGACCAACCCGAGGTGGAAAACCCGTCCGATGATCCAGGTACGCTAGCATAGATCCCGATGATCCCGTCGGACCAACACGAGGTGGACATATGACAACAATACACAACCGCACAAAAGCAGTGATACAATACACGACAACAACAATGCACAAACGCATGACAACAACGATACACGAATGTATCATGACATAATCGACACAAATGATAAAATAGATTAGAGTACTTGCCCCGAGTCCTTCGAGAATGATCTCAATGTCTAAACCATCACGAACCATTATCCTCAATACTCGACGGTCCAAAGTATCACAAATGGCAGATAATTCATATCTCCGTCTTTATCACAATATATCCTCGATATACCAATAACAAAAGTAAATCATATACATTATGATTCAGATTCCCAAAACTCGAATACGATTTATAATCTCAAATCTCCTGTGATTACGATTATAAACATTGCTATACGAATTATACACGAATGAAACGGAAACCATTCATTAAATATTATGAATTGAGCAAGTAATAACTTACCTCGATACCGATGAAGTCACCAATTCCATTTCCGTCATCTACAAGTCCCTCGGTCCCGACCAAAGCAATTCACGAACATACTCGAGCTCGACCGCAACACACGGTTGTAATCACCGATCAATATTCTCAACCTATTACAGTAATCGATAGACAACAAGTTCGATAACAATCAACAATCGATAAAACCAATTCACAAACCCAACGGCTCGACAATATCTCGATTAAACACTAGTCGAATTAATCCTACTCAAACCAAAGACGAATTTACAACCACAACACGAAAATACCGCACTTTACGGCTTCTTAGCGCACGTTAATCACCTAACGTAGCGTGCGCTAAGTTGCTCCCGTTAGCGCGCTAGGCAAGAACGTAGCGTGCGCTAATGTCGATGAGATGCATGTTTTTCGATACCGATCAACTTATGGCGATTTCAAGAACACCAAGTGATTCTGAATCATGTTCAAAGCTATCAAAACAACGAAATCCGATATCCTTTAACATATAAACAATCATCCAACTTATAATCCAAGTTCTATATCCATATATCATCTTTCTTAATATTAATACACGAAACGTCAAGAACGTAACCACACTTCCTTAATCTTCCATTACAAAGAGTAATCATCTACAATAACATCAACATCCGAAACTGAGGATAAGGATTAATCCACTTATCTCAAGAAAACGAACGACACAATCTAAATCACAAGAATCATATTAATATCATCATACTCCGGTATACCATCTCATAATCATGCTTGTCAAACTTGTTTATGTAATAATCATCAACATTCAATCCAAAACGAAATCCAAAGATGAAAAGTGATTACCTTTATGAAGGAATGGATTGATTTCCAAGGTTGAATCCATTTCCAAGAATCACCAATGATTTCAAGAACAAAGCTTTAATCCATGATTTCCATCTTTAATCTTGTTAAAGATCACCACCTCACCGTACTTGGGAACCTCAAGAACCTCCCAAAGCTCTCTCTATCGACTGAAAGTGAAAGAATGGACGAAATGCTTCATAATACCCGTCTGTCCCTTATATAGACTGCATTACTAGCGTGCGCTAACATCTCATGTTTAGCGTGCGCTAAGGCTTTAGCGTGCGCTAATCGACCTTTGTTAGCGTGCGCTATCGTAGTCGAGACTACCGTCAAGCTTCGTACATGAGCTTACGTCGTAATGCCCATGCATTAGCGTACGTAATTTACACTCTCTAGCGTCGCAAGTCCTTGCGTTTAGCGTGCGCTAACATTAGTTGACTCGTTTGTCTGTATGCTCCGAACACGGGTCCACACGCCGACAGCTCGACTAGGATAAGATTCCTTTTTGTCCCAATATACGATTAGCGTCGCTAATCAACATGCATTAGCGTGCGCTAACACTACATTACAACATCCGTTGACTTATCGGAACGTGCGCCAAAGCGGTCGGGTCCACACGCAGATTCCTTCCGATCTGCGCACTAGCGTACGCTAACCTATAAACGTAGCGTGCGCTAATCCTGCACGATAGCGTGCGCTACTCATGATTATTAGCGTGCGCTAATAATGTTACACTTAGCCATTTTCAGCTATTCTTTTCCAACGTCTCAACATACAGAATACGAACATACGGCATACTGAATACATATACTTCTTACATCCAATTGTCGACCAAGTACGACAATTATACAAATACAGATGTCTCGGTCCTTTAATTATTTTACCCATACTGTACAACATAACTCGGATAACATTAAACAATAGTAATAGAAATTCCGGATATTACAATATATATATATGTGCGCGTTCTATGCAGTACCAATATTAGATGCAGTATTTTACAGTACTAATTTGTGCATGAGTTTTGTACTAATTATGCATGAAATATATGCATTTCGTGCATCAAAATTTCAATGCATTAATTCTCACAAAAATTTGATGCATATAATCTAATATTTTAATGCATCGATATTTTGATGCATATATTGTATATTATAATGCATTGAAATTTTGATGCACGCAATGCATATATTTCATGCATAATTAGTACAAAACTCATGCATAAATTAGTACTGTAAAGTACTGTATCTAATATTGGTACTGTATAGAACGTGCCACTATATATATATATATATAAGTGAATTACTTATATGACTTACTGTAAATATACCAATCGCGGGGTTAACTAAGAAAACTACATCCACATCCTAGCCTAATTAAAATTATCCTCATTTTTTAAAAGTAAAAAAATGCCCAATTGTATTTATAATATAAGATGAGCCGGGAAAAGTTATAGGGTGCTTTTCCAGCATTGAACTTCATATTTAAGCGTACTAAATTCAAGAAATTCTACATTGAAAAGAAGAGAAAAATTATTAGAATATTTTTAGTAATTTGCGAAACTTGTATTACAAAAAATCTAACTAACATTTGGTTCAGTTGAAACTTTATATCATTTTTATATGATATTATTTTCAAACAATTAACTTAATATATATAGAAGTATTAAAGTTGGCACATTTTACATTCAACAGAACACATATAATATAGTTGGTCCTTTTTTTTGCCAAAGCTTAATCGGTTTCTGTTAAATGACCAAAAAAGAGATAATTTAATCCTTATATTTGGAAAAAAAACTATATAAATCATTTGGATATAATTTGAAGTACAAAAGCAAATCCAAAAATTTTAAAAATACCGTATATAGTTGATTTCAAAAGTAGATAAATTAACAAATCTTTTAAAACTAAAAAAATAAAAAATTACTTAAAATGATTAATTTTTATTTTCTAAAATTCTCTTTGTAAAAAATGATTCTACGGATTAGTATATTATTATTAAATTTAATTTCTTATATATTTAAAAATATCTCTTTAAAAATTCATAAAATAAGTAATTATATAATTTAATAAATATGAATTTTTCATTTATTTTATTATTTTATATTAATTAAATAAGATTTAAAATTAAAATAGATTAATTGATTTATTCCATAATTTCTTTGATTTATTTATAATAATTAAAACTATTTTTTCTACACTTTCAATAATATTTTTAATAAAATTATTTTGATTTATTTTAATTTATTTTTTCCATAATAGGGATTGACTGTGGTGGAAACACCCTTAATGGTGAAATCTAAAAACCAATTGCATTATTAAGTAATTTCACTGCATATTTGTTATTATTTGTTGCATCAAGTTGGTCGCTAGTATATGCAACAAATAATGCAATAAAAAATACATAAATGCATGTAATTCTACTCGTCTACATCTGTTAGATCACTAATATCAATGGCCTACAAAAGTTTCTAAATTTCACAAGGTAATTAGTTTTCATATGATCTATTTCCTATATATATATATATATATATAATTTTGACACTTTTTTTGCAATACTCCCAAGCATCTTTCATTTGAGTTGATACTTCTTTTATTGATATATCTAATTATAATGACTAACTAATATAATTAGTGAAAATATATAATATTTCCTCCTGATTTTAATATAATTTAATATCATCCAATTACTGTAATTATATAAATACATACATACATTCACTTGATGAAATCAAACAAAAAAGATGAGAGAATTCGAGAGGAAAGATCTAGAGAGAGTATGAATATACACATCTATTATATATAAAGCTTATCCCCCTTAATTTAATGTGCAAGGGGGTTGTGCACAAAAATTAGTATTGTACAACTAATGCATTGCACACCAAAAATAATTTTGTTTTTTATAAATTCACGAATTTACATCTACATATTAAACTCCAAGGAATACAAACAATCGTGTAATGATGGAGTAAACACAAAAGAGTTCTTGAAACCATGCTCTCATAATTGATGAATATGAAGCGTTGCTGAAGTATTAATGCTTGAAGCACTATATAAACCATCCAAAGACGAGAAAACAACATAGCAAAAAACCGCATCAGTTTTGCAGTTTGCCATATAAGCCTCCTGTTACGTTTTCTATTTATATGTAGATAAGAGGTTGTCACTATTTTTTAATCTTGGCCTACCTTTTCGAATATGGAGTTAAAGACTTGGTGTGGTATTCTTTAAAGATGTTTGTGTGTGCTTCTGACATTAAAGGGTTTGATGTTTGTATGGAGTTAAAGACTTGTTGTGGTACTTTCGAATATGAAGATCTGTGATTTGATGTTACTTTCTTTTCTTTGTTCGTTAAAAAACACATAAACTAAATCGAATGATTTTGAGCAGAAACATTAAAGGGTTTGATGTTGTATTTGATTATTTCGGGTAAGGAGTTACAACGACGGTAGTTTGTGTGTGAAGTTGTGTTCGTGTTTGGTGGTTGATCTGCAAAACCAGAGAAAAAGATGGATGGGAGGCGGATGTTTTTAGGATAGTGATAAAAAATTAGATGTATATCTTGGAATGGATTGGATCCCATCTTACCCGAATTTTTTTACCCCATTGGTTTTGGGTTTTAATCTGTTGGACTGGATCCAACCGTAGCAAAACAATCTCAAAACACAATGAATTGATGTCAATAATCAACCGGTTGGTGTTTGTTAAAAGAAATGAAACAAAATGGATTGAAATAAAATGATTGTTTTAAAGTGTACAACTCATGAAAAGCTAATGAATGAATATATGCATGTAATAATGGGAAGCTTATGTGAATATTGAGTCGGACCTCCAGCAGTTGGTAAATTTGACACATACATTCATCAATGCATACATAAACACGTATCACGTATGTATGCAGACACATATGTACGATATTGGTATAAATTGAATAAAGAAGTTGAAAAATATTATAAATACAGCATAATTGCATGAGTATTTTGCTTTATAGATGACATTCTTCATTGGAAATTTACCTCATATTAATAATTTACATAATCAATATCCACACTCTCTCTATCTCATGATGCTGCTACTAATAGTCTCCACACTTTCTCTCTATCTCATGATGATGCTACTAATAGTCTCCTACAATATAATGGAGACTCTTCATGTCCATGCCTTTTGTATTATTCACTTTTACTTTTTGCTTGGGGGATGGTAAGTTGATAACCGTTGTGAATTAAAAACGAAATCATATTGTAGTTTCAAGATTGCATAAAATTGTAGAATGTTAAAACAAAAGTTGTTAGTATTTAAAAATTACATGTGAAGAGACTCTATTAAATGTAACATCTTAGAAAAAATCTTTTTACATGTACTCTTTTAATGTGAATAAACTATTTTAAGTACTGGAAACCTAATTAGTACCGACCATTACACGATGAATATTTAGATGCAATGGGTGCAACGCACGGGTTAATTAAACATCACACTATGAACATTTAAAATAAATAAAATACATTACATATAACTAATTACATAGACAAAGAATTCTACACGAAAAATGCGTTACGCATGAGTCCTTAATCATATTAAAAGACTACATGTGAAAAGATTATTTTAATTATAACTTTTAATGTAAATAAACTAATTTAAATACAAAAGTTATGATAACATCACAATTAAATCCTCTAAAATAAATACAATACAAATTCTCTAATAGGCATCTAAATACCGTCATATGCTCATTCAAGCGTCTGCAACCAAAGACCGTGCATCGCACGGGTTGGATCCAGCCTCGGATGTACCAATAAATTACAGTACAAGCGCAGTAGATAGACAAAAAATTACAGAATAAATTACAGACAATAAATTACAAGCAAAACTAGTACTTCTCATGTGCCATGTATGTACATGCAATATTTTTTACTAAAAGATTACTAAAATATATGGTAGATTGTGGCATTAAAATTGCACACATACAATTAAAATAATAAAAAAAAATTGTCTAAAGATATTAGTTTTGCTTTTACATATAGTAAGATTTGCCGGTTTAGAAAGCCTTCGGGTACTAGCTTGTTGGCCAACAAGACTTTAACAAAAACACCTGTAATTGAAGAAGAAGATAGAGGATTAACGAATCAGAATGGGAACAAAAACATTACAAGAAAGAGGAAATAAATGGGAGATATAAACAAACGAGAAGACTGACGGATTAAATCCAGGGCGTGGAAGAGAACAATAGCCACGAACGCAATACGAGATATGATTCCATGAGTGCTCTTAGGAAGATAAAAATAGCCTAGAAGACATCCGATTCCGAACATAACCAGTCCAACGCCAACACAAGTAGCAACAGCATACTCAATGCATGCCGTTATCTGTTTGTCCATTGCATATACAGGAGAAGCATCACCATTCTCATCATAAACATCGCCATTCTCAACATAATCATCATCACTATCGCTGTTCTCATCATAACCATCGCCATTCTCATCATAATCATCGTCATTCTCAACATAAGCATTGCCAACATCTCCTTGTCCACTTCCAGAAGCAGAGAACCTCTGCCTCACAATAGCCCTGGGCCCCATCGACTCCAACCTAAACCGACAAATACAATTCATTCTATTACTCATCATCATCATCTTTCTAGTGTATCCTACACCATTAATTGACAATAAACTCTGTTTCCCAAAAAAAAAAAACAATTTTGCCCTAAATTAAACCACAATTCATTCAATTTTAAACAACAAGAACCAATTTTAAACAACAATTTTAATATCATCCAATTCCTATAAATATATACATACATACATTCAGTTGATGAAATCAAACAAAAAAAGATGAGAGGATCGGAGAGGAAAGATCTAAAGAGAGTATGAATATACGCATACGTACCTTTAGAGCGAGCTTCCGTCACAACAAGTATTTGTATCTGTATCAGTGGCGCGGCTGGACGATGCAGTGGCGGCTTGAGGTGATCGTGGCCGGATCTATGATTTTAGAGAGAGGGGAGAAAGGGTGGGTGGCGGTGGCAGCGGCGAGGTGAGGGAGCAGTGGTGACGGGCAGCGGCGGCGGCGGCGGCGATTGCTTGTGGGTGGTGGTGGTGGAGGAGGAGAGAGAGAGAGAGAGAGAGAGAGAGAGAGAGAGAGAGAGGTGGTGGCGGAAGTGATTAGGGTTTGTGGGGGGGGGGGGGGGGGTTATAAGTGAAGTTGGGGGAGGGGAACGGCTGGGTGGGGGGCCAGAAGCCAAATTTCCTTAAGGCGAACGTCTTGCCAAGCCAGCATTTGGAGTTGGTTTCTGCTGCAACTCCTCTCTGCTAATTTTCTAATTTGATCCTTCAATTCTAGAATTAGTTAATATGAGCGAGCTGCAGGTTGCTAGATGCAATACATATTTCATCAAACATCATCTTAGGGCCATGCTATCTTTAGTGTAATTTGATTTTTATCTCTTGTTATTCAGCCTTATTTTCTTATCATATTATTGGCCTAATCTCCTGATGGGTGATTTGATGTTTATTTCCTGATCTTGTCCCTCAAGTCATGAGATTCCACTCATTACAAAATACAAGACTCACATGGAGGTAAGTGGGCGGCCATCTAGAAGGAATCGGATGAGTTCGGTTCGTTTCGGACTCCCGCGAGTCCAAACAGATAAACTCCAATTCCGTCCCGATGTATTATATCAATTAATTAATCCAATTAATTAATCATATCAAATACAAAAATAATATAATTAATTTCTCCAATAAATAATTATATCTATGAATTAAATTAATCACCCAATAATTTATTTAATTCAAGGCGTTGTCATTCCGATCGTTTATCCGGCGCGTGCCAAGTAGAGATGCGGTGCTTTCGGCGTTGGATCATTCAAGAACTTGAAGAATCGGATTCGTGGGAAGAGCATCTAAAGCTTAGGGAATCGTCTTCAAGGAGTACACTATTTAATCAACGGACTACGAGGGTATGATTTTTAATCTTCCTTTTTTTCGTTTTATATTCATATATACGTAGCTTGATCGATCCTCGTAGGGATTAGGATCGAATTAGATTCGTATTTTGCTTCCGCTGCGCCTTCGTTTTAGGCACCGAATCCCAAATGTAGAGGGTAAATTCTACAGTTAATGTTGATGACGTCAGGCACGTCGGTCAGGTAGGTTGAATTGGGCACTAGCTGCCGCCTGTTCGTGGTGGACAGACGGCATGGGAGACAGACGATGACAATGTGAAGTAGTTGCTGAATTAGCATTGATTAAGACACTGTTTCGTGCCTTAATCCTGCTAAGGAGGAGGTTGGTGATTTTAGAGGAGAGGGCCGAAGATGGGGAGGAATTTGAACTAGTGGGCCAAAAATTAGTTCCAGTGTTGGCCAGTGACGAAGCTAGAATTTTTATGTCAGTGAGAGAGAGAGAGAGGGAGAGAGGGGGAGGGGGAGAGAGAGAGAGGGGGAGGGGGAGAGAGGGGGAGAGGGGGAGAGAGAGGGGGGGGGAGAGAGAGAGGGAGAGAGGGGGAGAGAGAGAGAGAGGGGGGAGAGAGAGAGAGAGGGGGAGAGGGAGAGGGAGAGGGAGAGAGAGAGAGAGAGAGAGAGGGGGGGGAGAGAGAGAGAGAGAGAGGGAGGGAGGGGGAGAGAGGGAGAGAGAGAGAGAGAAATGGAGGAGAAAACCATTTCAAAAGAGGTCAACTCAAATAGCATATACTACTTGCTCTATATAAATTATGCCAACAAACACAATCTTACAATCATGTGGTAAGAGAAGTACTCCGGTTCGACTTCAGATATAACCGCGCAGAAGAGGAGTTGTACTACTTTCACTGGCCGCAGAATATCTGACCGGCTCCATAGCAGGATTAAGGCACGAAACATCAAACTTGACAAGTAAAAGAAACCATCAACCTTATCTACCACAATATATATGGCTAAAGTGTTAAAGCTTTACTCTTTGCTTACCATTAGCCCTTGCAGTTTGCCCGACCGATGAACCACTGAATGGGAAAGATAGTTGGAAGGATAATATTCACTAAAAAAGCTCTCAATACTCTCACTGATGCTCCTCCCAGCAATGACAGGAATACTTCGAACTAGAACAGTGAACTGGCCGGGCCGAGGTTTTGAAGAATAAAAGTAAGAAATCCGCATTGCTGCAATATAGTCATATTCCTGCAGAGGAAGTACAAAGTTTATAAACCATCAACTTTTCTACCTACTATGAAAGAATATCTACCGGGAATATGAAAATAATATGCTTACAGAGTAAAGAAGATATCAGACGACAGCTGTGAAAATATAAACAGCAGTGAAGTGTATCCACAACCTTTGAGAATCCACAAAATTTATGTCATAGAGCAAACAGAAAATAAATAGTGACTACCAACAAAAATTTATGAAAGCTTTTAAGCAAGACGTAAATGGCTCTGTGGTGAGTGTTAGCTTACTCCACTAGTATATAAGACCAGCATTAAAAGACCCTCTAATCGTATCTATAAGACTATATCTATATATATGACTAATTAGTTCTTGCACGACACATCATTTAGCATAACTAAATAACAGAGCAAAAACCTGTTTGAACCATCATCAACATTTGAAATGCTGAAGGGCTCCACCGATTTGTTTGGTAAGTCAGTAAAGTCGATTTGTAGCTGGTACCCCATATAACTGAATGGGAGAAGAATACATATGCTGACAATGGCTGCAAATCGAAATACTTGTAGCCTGCATACAATAAGGAAAAACATGTAGGTGATCTGGTCAATCTGCAGAAAAAACGACAACTAGAAAAATTACCCTAAAATCAGAATTTAGACAGTATATATGAACATTAAGTAGAACAATTTGAGGAATTAATACTATAAATTTGCATTTTTAGAGCTCTCCATCTAAATTTTCAAAAAGTGGAGATCACTTCTTTAACCTAGTTGTAAGGACAAAGCAGATATAACCCCTCATAAGCAATATTTAAATGTTTACGATTCAGAAAATTAAAGATTCGGAACAAGCATTACTTATTTTTGCTAATTATCGCTAATTTGCTACATTTAGAGCTGAGTTTAACCACATAGATACCAGCACTATGTTCTACAAAAGATAACATTTCATTCTGGTATGAATATCCCAAGATATACAATAAGTTATACAGTACTTTTTATCCACTGACCCGAAGATGAAAATACGCATGAATACCACATCATCCAATCCAGAATTTTCTAAAACCTCGGCTTCAGTAGGCTCCCATGCTCTTTTCACCCATTTGAACGACGATAAGAACCTTCTCAAACCGAACTCATTGACCTCTTGAAATTTCCCTTCAGCAACCAAGCGCGGTACATAGAGTTCAGCATTACTCGGCCGGTTTCTCAGTATAGTGTAGAGGATGAGAAAGAGAAAACGCAGCGCAACATTTATCCCAACTGAAGTTAAAGTGCAGAAAGAATCATTCCTCCTAACTCTCCAATCAACTTGTTCAAACTTTTTACCCTCCAAAACTGCAACACCAACTCAGAACTTCATTTTCAGCTTCAACTAAGCAGATAGCTCAAAAGGACTGTAGCTGAAAAATTGGCATAATTGTTACCCACATTCACGTGAAGTGAAGCTAAATTGCTCGAGGAAAGTATCAAATTCCAACATCACATGATGAAGAAGATTTTAGGAAAAACACTCGCGCACACACACACACACAGAGACATTTACGCACACAAACATTTTCTTTTATATACATATATGATCTGAGATATCAATTTCTACATCAAAACTGCACGAAAACTAAGCTCTATTACCTCAAAGAAAACGATAAAGACAGTACAATCATGAGCTTTGAGAAATTCAAATGTTAACCAAAAAAAAAAAAAATTGTAGCAGGTGATGCAGCATTTAACATGAATCTAAGTTGACCAGGAGACTCAAAACCCTAATCGATTAACAATAAGCAAAATAGAGTACCAGCAATAAATTAATTGGGAAGAATCATACCTTTTTCGTGCAGAAATTCGATGTTTGTAGAAGAAAATTGCAGAAGACTTTCGCTGGTTTGAGTGTGAAATAGTCGGTTTATTTTTTAACTGTTCAGAATTTCTAAGAAAATTGAAAAAGAAAAAAAAGGATACGAAAAGAAAGAGTTGTGCCAGGTGATTAATTTATTTTATTATGATTATTTTTTTAAGAGAAAACTAACAACTCTTTTATTTATTTATCAAATTCCCCTTTCCAGCAACCAGTTTTTTTTATTTATTTATGTATTTATACCTATAAATACTCATTCCCTTCACACAATTTTCACACCACCTTCTCCAATCTCCAATCTATTCTTCTTATCAGAAATATATTTCTCTATCGACTTCTTCACCCAGCTCACCAATTTTGAGGATTCATTCGGAGAAGTCCTTAATTTCTTATAGATGGTGACATGACATTGTCTGTCCAATAATAAATCTCGTATTCTTGGTCAGTCTTATGAGTTTGCAATGATGCCAAAGTGAAGAACTTACACTTGAATAAATGATATATGTATTGTCCTTTAATACAACTTCATATGTAGAATTATACTAAATAATTGTGGCAAGGGTAATTTTAATAATGTTTGGAATTTATAAAACTTTTGGAAATACATAATAAATCTTGACTTATAACTTAAAATAAAGCAACTATCAAATTGCAATAAAAAAATATAAGTAGTATATATAATTTGATTACTTGAATGACCAAATATAAATTTACCTGTTAATTTAGGAAACTACATCCAAGTCCTAGCCTTAAATTATCAAGAAATTTAACAATTTAGATTGTAATATAAGAATGGCTTGGATAAGTTAAAAAATATACATCAAAATTTTATCCTAATTACAAACGACCTTAAAATTTTAGGAAATTACGAAAGAAAAACTCAATTGATTTGATTGAAGTGAAACGGCATATTTATGCTTATAGTTATATGATACCTTTTCAAACATTTACCCCCTATTTAAGAGTATTAAAGTCTACCCATTTTACGTTAAAAAAAATAGAAAAAGAGTTGAAGTACTTTTAGTAATTTTCGAAACTTGTATTACAAAAAGTCTCGACGACATTTGGTTGAAGAGAAGCTATATGTATATTCATTTTAAAATAGGTTTTGGAATTACAAAGTAAGGAGATTATGACTTAGAACTTAAAATTAAGCACTTCCCAATTTGCCAAAAAAAAAAACCAGCATCATCGTAGTATATATATAAGTGAATTACTTGTATGATTTATTGTAAATATACTAATCGCGGGATTAACTAAGACACATCATATCCTAATTAAAATTTATCCCCATTTTTTAGAAGTAAAAAATGCCCAATTTTGTCTGTATATAAGATGAGCTAAGAATATTTATAGGGTACTTTTCAGGCATTGAAGTTCATATTCAAGAGTACTAAATTCAAGAAATTTTACTATTATTATTATTATTTACCATTATTATTATTATTATTATTTACCAGCCCAGCCCAGCCCAGCTTATTATTATTATTAATCTTAATTATTATTATTATTGTTATTATTAGTAATAATATTACTATTATCGTTGTTGTTGATTACTATTATTATTATTATTTACCATTATTATTATTATTATTTACCCTTAATATATATTTCAATTGATTCATTTCCATTCGATTCGATTCGATTCGATTCAGATCCACTCGATTCAATTCGATTCGATTGATTCATTCAGTCCAAAAGACCAAAGCCTAATTCTCTTTGTACAAAGATAAATCTACAAATTAGTATATTATTATTAAAAATAACTTCTTATATATTTAGAAATACCTCTTTGGAAATTCATAAAATCAATTATAATTTAGTAAATATGAATTTTATTCATATATTTTGTTATTTTATATTAATAAAATAAGATTTAAAACTAAAATAGACTAATTAATTTATTCCATAGTTTTTTGGATTTATTTATAAATAATAAATAAAATCATTATTTCTAATAAAACTTTTTAATAAGATAATTTTGATTTATTTAATTGATTAAGACTTCGAGTACATTTTTAATTATATATTCAACACTTCTTTTGCGATACTCTCAAGCATCTTTCATTTCAGTTGATATATCTTTTACTGATATACATAATTATAGTGACTAACTAATATAAACTAATTAATTAATGGAAATATATAATATTTTCAATACATATAGTGCACACTACTATATTAATTCTCTTTGTTTGGAATTTATAAATTTTAATTAATGAAAATGTAAAACATTTCTATAATATAATTAATTCCTATTTATTCATAATTCATATTCCTTAATTCGTAAAAATTAGTAAGACTACTGGCCTCAGTTGCATAATCACCCGATCTAATCTCTGATTTGGAGTAATACTTATAGCTGCATAATCACTCGATCTAATGTGATTGCAGAGTAAAGAGTAAATTATATGTGCAGTTTCTCAAACAAAAAGTGCAAATAAAACCTAATAACCTAAATTATATCCTTAATTTACATGATTACAATAATTTACCTTAGAATGGGAAATAATATGATCGTATTCATAGCAGAGAACTGTGGTAGTCGTGGAGCTTCCGGAACACAATATTGCCCAAGGGGTCGCGGCGCCACCTCTCCGGGTTGCGCCCCTTAATTTTCGCGGACTTATCCCAGCATTGATGCTTTACGTTGCGGGGGAAGTTCCGGGGACTCAGGCTCTTCGACGAGACTTGGAGGTCCCCGAATAGCGAGAGCTCGTCGGTGATGAGGTCTGCGTCAACGTCTGTCGCTGCAAACGGTGGAGGGGAGACCCGCCACTTAAGCATGAGAAGCATGAAAAGCTGTCACTTAGGCATGAGAGGGTGCCACTTAGGCCTGGACCGGCGGGTCTCCCCTCCACCGTCCGCAGCGACAGACGCTGACGCAGACCTCTTCACCGACGAGCTCTCGCTATTCGAGGACCTCCATGTCTCGCCGAAGAGCCCGAGTCGCCGGAACTTCCCCCGCAACGTAAAGCAGCAATTCTGGGATAAGGCCGCGAAAATCAAGGGGCAACCGGAGATGTGGCGCCGCGACCCCTTGGGCAATATTGTGTTCCGAAAGCTCCACGGCTACCACAGTTCTCTCTGCTACGAATATGATCATATTATTCCCCATTCTAAGGTAAATTATTGTAATCATGTAAATTAAGGATATAAAAGTGGCACCCTCTCATGCATAACTGACAACTTCTCATGCTTAAGTGGCGGGTCTCCCTCCACCGTCCGCACGACAGACGCTGACACAGACCTCTTCACCGACGAGTTCTCGCTATTCGAGGACCTCCAAGTCTTGCCGAAGAGCCAGAGTCCCAGGAACTTCCCGCGCAACGTAAAGCATCAATGCTAGGATAAGGCTGCGAAAATCAAGGGGCACAACCCGGAGAGGTGGCGCCGCGACCCCTTGGGCAATATTGTGTTCCGGAAGCTCCACGACTACCACGGTTCTCTCTGCTACGAATACGATCATATTATTCCCCATTCTAAGGTAAATTATTGTAATCATGTAAATTAAGGATATAATTTAGGTTATTAGGTTTTATTTGCACTTTTTGTTTGAGAAACTGAATCACATATAATTTAGTCTTTACTCTGCAATCACATTAGATCGGGTGATTATGCAACTATAAGTATTACCCCAAAACAGAGATTAGATCGGGTGATTATGCAACTGAGGCCATTAGTCTTACTAATATGTCGTCAATTGTTTTCTTGTATTGCATAATCTCAAAATCTACAGCACTACAGTATATTTGTTTGGAGATACACTTTTGAATTATGGTTTATGTGTGTAGCTTAGAAAGCTTTTTCTTTCTCGAGGTTTGGTATTCTATTTGGAACTGTTTATGAAATTCAATATTTTCATTTTTGCAGAGAGGTAAAAGCACCTTAGAAAATTGCCAAGTGTTGCAGGTAATCTCTGCCTTCTTCACAAATTGATCCAAACCTTGTTTGTCTGTGGAATACATGTTTCATTGTCTTTGTTTTTGTTGCTCGTTTATGTGTATTGAGAAACATGCTTCCATTGGCGGGAGATGTTATGCTATTTGGTATGTGTGAGAAATCTACTCCTTATGCGGTCCAACAAGTTTCTGTTAAAATTTAATTTCCATGTACCGGCCATGCAGTGGTATTTGATCTTGAATTTCATAAGCGATATTCAATAACATGATTTTAATTCTGTCACCTTATTTGTTGAAGAGACAACTCTATCAATCCAAGGAAAACCGGACCGACCTGTCCGAAAGTGAGCTTATTGAGAATAGTGCTTACTACCAGGTGAAAGGTATGTTCAACTTCTATATATGGCGCGCACGTGCATATAGTAACCATCTTTACTGAAATTCTGGGAGTAATTTGAATAAAACACGACATTTTAAAGTGTTGGTGTCGATAACTATGTGACAAGATTTCTTGAGTATCTGTTTATAAAGTTGTCCACTCTTATAGTTTACTCCTTTTTAATAGAACAAATTTAAATAGTAGAAGTACATGGAAAACATAGATATACTTATCCTAATTTTGAAGAATCGTGATAAAGAAGAACTGAAGGAGTCTTATCTAATATCAAACGTTTAAAACCCATGTGTGCACACACACACATCACATTACTATTTTACCTTATAAAATTTAAACAAGGAAATTTCAGGTACTTATTTACTCCGGAATCCAAGACATGAATATTGGGTAATATTAATGGCAACAGTGAAAAACATTATAAAACAAAACAAACAAGCTTAACTTCAGTAGAGAAATATATGACTTCACAAGTAAAAATGGAATTTTATTGCACGGTCACCTAAGATATGTGACCAGAAATAATTAGAAAACATGGGCAAAAGAATATTGAGTGATATGAAATGAAAATAACCATAATGCAAATGAGTGTCAATGTATAGTATATTCTATTATGCATAGATCTCCATCACTACTCAAACTCACGATGGGCGATAGGTTTGATCAACATTCATATATGGTTTTTATTACCTAACAATATGAGCGGTCAAGGGCCCGAAGTTATATAAGGCCCGACACACAGTATATTCGAAATTTCCAAGATTTTGTAACGCTCTCAAATATAACGATGATTTTCGAAAAAATTTACCATCTAGTTGAGAATTCATCCCATCACCATTCAGCATAGCCATATAATTCTACACTTCGAGGAGTCCTGCCCATGGCGATTGTTACCATAGACCGCCATCTCAAGAAAGTCCATGTCACGACCTGCAACAATCCAGACATCAAGTCATCAATACAATATTCTCATTTAAAATATACTCAAAGTGTAGAATTCTATAGGTATGCTGAATGGTGATGGAATAAATTCTCAACAAGATGGTAATGTTTTACGAAAATCATCGTTATATTTAAGAGCGTTACAAAATCTTGGAAATTTCGAATATACTTTGTGTCGGGCCTTAAATAACTTCGGGCCCTTGACTGCTCATATTGTTAGGTCATAAAAACCATATATGAATGTTGATCAAACCTATCGCCCATCGTGAGTTTGAGTAGTGATGGGGATCTATACATAGTAGAATATACTATGCATTGACACTAATTTGCATTATGGTTATTTTCCTTTCATATCTCAATATTCTTTTGCCCATTTTTTCTAATTATTTCTGGTCACATATTAGGTGACCACGTGCAGTAAAATTCCATTTTTACTTGTGAAATCATGATATCTATATCGTACAAATCCAACAATTAAAAAATTAATGCCACTTAAACAAACGAGAAGACTGACGGATTAAATACAGGGAGCGATGAATGCAATACGAGATATGATTCCATGAGTGCTCTTAGGAAGTTAAAAAATAGCCTAGAAGACATCTGATTTCGAACATAACCAGTCCAACACCAACACAAGTAGCAACAGCATACTCAACGCATGCCATTGTCTGTTTGTCCATTGTATATACAGTAGAAGCATCGCCATTGTCATCATAATCATCGCAATTCTCAACATAATCATCATCGTACGGACCATGATGCTGAGATTGGTACTATCGCTATTCTCATCATAATCATCGTCATTCTCAACATATGCATCCCCATTCTCAACATCTCCTTGTCCACTTCCAGAAGAACATCAGCTTCTCAATAGCTCTGGCCCCATCCACATCCAACTCGACTCCAACCTAAACCTCCTTATACAATTCATGCTATTACTCATCATCATCATCTTTCTAGTGTGTCCAAGACCATAATTGACAATAAACACTGTTTCCCAAAAAAATCCCTCTGCCGCCCTAACCAGAACTCTAACCCTAACCACTTTGAATTCGATGCGTGTGCTGAAGCTGCAGCTTCCATTTTGCCCTAAATTAAACCACAATTCATTCAATTTTAAACAACAAGAACCAATTTTAAACAACAATTTTAATATCATCCAATTCCTATAAATATATACATACATACATTCATTTGATGAAATCAAACAAAAAAAATGAGAGGATCGGAGAGGAAAGATCTAAAGATAGCTTGAATATACGCATACATACCTTTAGAGCGAGCTTGGGTCACAACAAGTATTTGTATCTGTATCAGTGGTGCGGCTGGACGATGCAGTGGCGGCTTGAGGTGATCGTGGCCAGATCTATGATTTTAGAGAGAGAGTGAGGGGGGGGGGGGGGGGAAAGGGTGGGTGGCGGTGGCGGCGGTGGGGGCGGTGTCAGAGGCGGTGGCAGCGGCGACGATGTGATGGAGCAGTGGTGACCGGTAGCGGCGGCGGAGGCTCTCGGCGGCGGCGATTGCTTGTGGGTGGTGGTGGGGGAGGGGAGAGAGAGACAGAGTGGTTGCGGCGGAAGTGATTAGGGTTTATGGGGTGGGGGTTTTTATAAGCGGAGTTGGGGGAGGGGGGCGGCTGGGTGGGGTATTAAGTTTCTACTCCCTTCGTTCCAGATCAATCTGCACAGTTGATTGAATACGGAGATTAAGAAAATGTATTTTTTGAGTTGACCAATTTAAAGGGATGGTAAAAAAGGTACTTCATGTGTAAGTAAAGTAAGGAAAAAAGTAACAATATGTTAATTGAGTTGAAAAAATAATGACAATTGTGTAAATATTTGTGTATAGTGAGGGTGTTAAAAACAAATTTTTTACCATTTAAGAGTGTGCAAACTTCTGTGGGACGGACGAATAAGGCAAGTGTGCAAATTCCTCTGGGACGGTGGGAGTATTATTTAGAAATAAATATATTTTTGTATTTTCAGAAAATAATTTTCCTAATTACATAAATTAAATAATAATTTTGTAAATTTGCAATGTCATTAGGGGTAGAATTGTCAAGAAGTGCTCAAATAAGACATTATTAATATTTGTGTTAAAATAAGACATTGCTATGTTTGAATGCTATTTTTATAAAACAATCATACTATATAACCGACATATATATACTCAATGCATGTCGCTGTCTGTTTGTTCATTGCATATACAGGAGAAGCATCGCCATTCTCAACATAATCATCATAATCATCATCATTCTCATCATAATCATCGCCATTCTCAACATCTTCTTGTCCACTTCCAGAAGTAGAGAACCTCCGCCTCTCAATAGCCCTAGCCCATCCCTATCCAACTCGACTCCAACCTAAACCTCATACAATTCATGCTAGTACTCATCATCGTCATCTTTCTAGTGTATCCTACACCATTAATTGACAATAAACTCTGTTTCCCAAAAAAAACATATGCCGCCCTAACCCTAACCCGAACTCTAACCACTTTGAATTCGTTACGTGTGCTAAAACTGCAGCTTCCATTTTGCCCTAAATTAAACCACAATTAATTCAATTTTAAACAACAAGAACCAATTTTAAACAACAATTTTAATATCATCCAATTCCTACAAATATATACATACATACATTCACTTGATGAAATCAAAGTACTTGATGTTGTACATAATTGTTGCAAGCCAGAAGCCAAATTTCTTTAAGGCGGACATCTTTCCAAGCCAGCATTTGGAGTTGGTTTCTGCTGCAACTTATCTCTGCTCATTTTCTAATCGTTAACTCTTTCCCTATCTCTCTCATGATTTATAAGAGATTCAGGATTTTGATCCTTCAATTCTAAAATTAGTTAATATGAGCCAGCTGCAGGTTGCTAGATGCAATACATATTTCATCAAACATCATCTTATGTAGCCTGCTGGCTAGGCTTAGGGCCCTGCTATTTTTAGTGTAATTTGATTTTTATCTCTTGTTATTCAGCCTTATTTTCTTATTGTTCCGGGAATTATTATTCCCGTGATGTGTCTTACCTAATACTGATTGTAGATACATAGATGGAAGGTTCTAGATCCTTCTAGAGGTAGTAGGGTCCTATTAGATGTCTTACCTTATCTAGGAATCCTATGTATGGAAGGACTCTCATTGTAATGCCTATATAAAGGCCCCTCTATCAGTGTTATGAATACAATTGATTTGCTGTCTTTTACTTTCTCCTCAAATACGTTATCAGCATGTAGTATCTCAACTGAGTAAAAAAAAAAAATTCGTCCGAAATTCAGAAATTCCGAAAAAAAAAAATCGAACCAGAGAAACCCTAGCCGCTCTCTTCCTCACGAACAACCGTCGTCTTTCTCGAACAGATCTGCCGTCTTCAATTTTTTTTCTCGGATTAGAACTCCAGCCGCCGCGTCTATCGATTCTCGCAACCCTAGTTTTCGTTGTCCATCGTCTTTCTGTCGCAACACCGATCAATCACCTTCCGGACGACAAAGCGAAACAGATCGCTGGCCTCTTCTGCGTCCTACGCCGCCGGCCATCAACTCCTACCACCGCGATTCACCAACGCAAAAGCGGTTGGAGCGCTGACTTCTACAACTCCAATCGGAGTCGACCACCACCATCAACCCTTCCAGACGGCACCACAACCCGCGGCCAGATCGTCCACCTAGATCGCCCGTCGCCGCTGCCCAGCCTGCTGTTGATGGACCCGACCCGACCGATTCTTGACGACCGCTCGGCAGATCCGTTTGGATCGTTTTTGTCCGGTATTTGTTGCCTCATTTGCGACCCGATCTGATCGAAGCACCGCTGGATTTTTCTATGGTTTTATGCACATGATATTTACTATTTGAAAACCTAGTGCAATCGAGACAAAACCTATCAAAATCGAAAAAAAAAAACGAGAAACGGGAATTTCCGCGCGTAAATTTTCTGCACAGCGCAGTCGTACGAAAATCACGTTTCCCGATTCGTTAACCGTCGGATCGGTGTGAAATTTTGACAGCAACTTCCCAACACAAATATCTGTATATTCAACGGTGAAGATCGGATTCTGAGTAATATTGATTACTAAATCTACTGCCGAACAGAAGCAGATTTTTACGAGGAAATTTGGAGATCTGACCTCATCCAATACCGAGTTGCTGCATCGCCGCGCTCGAGTCCTTTTTCGGCCGAATTATCGAGCCCAGTAGCCCTATCCGGGCGTTTCTCAACTCTCCATCTTTTCCTAATTAATGATTCATTTGTTCATTAATTTGTACACTTATGAATCTTACATGTTTATGTTTTACGTGTATATAGGAAAATACGTCACTCATGATGATGTGCACGCTATGGAGAAAAAGCCATATTTATCCCGTTCAAGGATCAAAGTAAATATAGAACGGAGTACCCACGGAAATATGTTGCTCATATGGAGAGAATCTCCCGTTCAAGGATCAAAGCATATATGGAACCAAGTACCCGTAAGACTTTATTAAAGTTCCCGTTTTTTCAATTCCTCTCTTTCGGGAAATTTTCTTTTGGGGAATTGGGTATTTGGGTTCTTTATCTCCCACGCTACTTTGCGGTGGATGAGACTATGAGAGGTGGTATCACTCTCGTATGTCGAAGTAAACTGTGTGACGGTCCTGGGGGAGTCACGGGTAATTGTTGAAAGTCGATATTTGTGGTTGTTGCATACACCACGTTTTGGGTGCGATTTGATGTCGCTGTTTTGTCGATTTTAAACCAACAATTGGAAAAAGAAAATGAACATTGTCGGTAACGGTAAAGTTATGACTCGTTCATGATTAGTCACGGATTTGTGACATACAAATGGGACAAACATCGATTGCGACGGATATGTCGTGGTTAAAATCGATTTGTAACGGAATTGTCACGTTGAATTGAGCGACCACCACGTTGGTCTTGACCCAACCCATACTTGGAAAACTCCATCTTTCATCCTATTAAAATAAAATATTGCATGTGGGTGTAGACATGTATCGTCTCCTTGCAACATGATATATGAAAGAATGTACGAGTAATTCTCATGAGTTTCAACATGTAAAGCAATGGCATATTGCGGTAAATACATGAATTCGTTGACCTCGATTATAGTTCGTATGACTATAGGTCCGAATACTTCTCCGAGTATTTGTAAAGGCATGTGTCTTATACATTTGACTATGTTTAGTCGATCTTATTGGATGGTCAAGACAAGTTGGTTATGGTATATTCATTATGTCTCATGGTTCAAAATGCTTAATTATGATGCACCATGTTGCATCCATACAACATGGCTATTATGACGTATACTTGCAAATTGAGAATTAAAATACTTGGTTGATTTGATGCACTTTGGTGGATTTTGTCTACACTTTGATCATGACTAGGCGCATCCTCCTTGGTATTTGTTTATGCTTTGAAAGTTCAAACGGAATTAGTGGTTTTTAAACAGCCTTAGCTGTACCGACATTCCTACTTTCTCTGCAAGTCTACCAAGTTGGAGTTACCGAAAGGATTATTAGTCGAGATAAGAAATCGAACACCTGCTGTGTTTAAACGCACCTATGGCTGTCATTGTCATGGTTTTGCATCAACACTTATGCCATTGGATATGGTCTCAACCTTGTTTTCTCACTAAACTTGGGAAATACTAAAGCAGCCAATTAAAACATGCACTGTGATCTGAGTTTAATGATCCGTATGGTGCACAATATATGGATAGAAAGATACGGAAGTCTAGTTTCCAGAACATCTGGCCGTTCGTCCATAGCCTTCCTAACAAGGGAGTTATCGCTATTTTAGTGAACAAAGGTCAAGCTGCGCGGAATTTTATTTCCAGCGATTGTGCTAACTTTTGTCCCAACCAACTTGGTTCCCATCTTGAATTTGCATGTGGTCTTATGACACATATTTTTCAACCTCTTTTTGGCCAAATTTGTCATAGATGATGCAGTTTTTGGTATGCGTTATACGCTAAACTATCATCTTTTAAATGTTGAAAAACAGTTTCCTTGGGGAAGCCCAAAATACGCACCCTTATAAGAAGGTCGAGCGTGTGCATGGTAGTGTTACACCATGCTTGTGTCGTAATTTTGCCCCTTAGGCATATAACCTTGCCATGTTATGCACTCAATATGATAGATCATTTTGATCGTATCTGGTATAAAATCTCTATGTTGTTAGAGTGTTCGCTATGCTCATATTTGTAAAATTTTGCAAGCGAAGTTGAGTGCGTATTAAGCTATTTTCAAGGAACATGATATTTTTGGATTTCGGTTTATAAATCCATTGTGACTCTGATGAGTAGGTCATCACAATCAATGAGCGGTATGATGCTCAAGTTGTTGAATACCGAATGGCATTTTCTAGTCACATATGTTCCGTAAAAATTGAACCATGTTATGACTCGATGATATATATGCCAAAGTGTATCACTCATAGCATCTCATTGTGATTTGTGAGAATAAAATCTTATGCATCACTTGTATTGGATATGTGAAAAGAAAAATATTCATGAGTCAATATGGTCCGGCTTGCATCGGTTTTGGTAACCAGAAGATATATTGGAACATTGACACATTTAGGCTTTAATAGTCCGGAGTTTGGACAGTTTGATGATCCATATACCACGGTATTGTCATGGACATCATTTTCTTTGAACAAAGAAACTAGTTGGATCAAAGACACCAAAGTACATTGGTGGAGTCGTGAGCAGGGCTCATGACCGATGATGATATTTATGTCATCCGCGTCTTGCTTTCATAAGCATGTGTGACGCCAAAGACCCCCCCGATGATCCTTCTTAGCCATGTTCATTTATTAAAGCCTATTCTTTGGCACGATTAGGAGATGACACCCTCCTATGATAAAGAGAATAATGTAACGACTCGCATAAGCATGGTGCTGAGTCCTCCCTTTTGACCGAGTCCTTATACATACATGATCATAAGTATTAGCCTGGGTGGCTTATGATGCTATGATGGTGTTCACAAATGGTCGTACTCAAGTGATAACATTTATATGTTATGTTGTTCCTTTAACAATGATTGATAAGTTGATGAAACCTGAGTTATGGTTGTCCAACTTGCGGACCAGTCATTGTAAAGGTCGGTTCACCCACTTTTTAGACCAAGTCTTAAAGTGAAATTGTAACAAGTACTTCCTAACATCCAAGGCTACCTTCTCACAGATTTTGATGCCATTTGGAGACTTGGAAGGAGGTGAACCACTTAAATGAAGTTTTCACATGCCACCAGCCGTCCTAACGACTAGTTCGATGTCATTTCGATCGGTTTTTGACCACAAGGTTGATGGTTTTGGAATCCTAAACACCCGTTTATACATGCTCACGAAAATTTTGAGGTGTTTGGGGCTGGTGAAGGGAGTGAACTCTTCAAGAAAGCACTAGAGGTTCGATAAAACCAACGGCCTATCATCGGTTCAATCGTTTCTTTATGTTCGATCCCGGTGGTGAATGGTGGCGGTTTTGTTGAATTCTCAAGACCAGTAGCTATGGTTATGTAGCATAGGTCAACATGTCATATTCACCTATACCTATCATCATTCAAATGCTTAGTTACAAGTGTAACCATATGCATTTTGTTAACTGGATTGTGTTAACAATGAAAACCTTTATCGTCCACATGTTCATGTGCCAAAAGTGCGTCACCACAACGCATTATGACGGGTTATAAATGATGAATATGACATGCGCTTTCACTCATAGTCCGCTTAAAATGTACCTTGGCAGACAATCTCGTAAGTCACTTTGGTGAGCCAGTCTTCCCGTCGTTAGGGGGAGATGCGAACGATCATGTTCGAGTAGAACGACTTGGAATTGTCGTAGTTTGTCCCTACTGTGCCTTACCAAGTTCCCTAAAGTGACGAGATTAAATACATGTTGCAAACATGTCTGCAAGGATTGTGTCCGGTCATGGACGTTCGTCACCTATAAATGGTGATATGGTAACACCACAAATTGTGGTAGATGGTGTTACTAGGCCGTGGATCTCATCGAGTATTGGGATGCCACTTGGTTCGATAAATACTCTCGCTAAGAATGTATGCGAGCTTGGTACATGAAACTTGATCAAATGAACTCATCCGTCTCATGTGATTCTGGATTACAGTCATCATTGGGGGACGCCTCAATGAATGCCAATCCACAAAGAGTACTCTATGAATAAAGCCGGTTCATGAGGACGTGGAATGTGAGTTTAATCGAACCATACTTCGTTGAAAATCTACAACGTTGTAGCCTTGGCCTAAAATGGAAACATATGCGACTCCAGTATGAACAAAGTGATAGCCCTTTGTTGAAGTGGTACCGACACTCCAAAGATAAGATCTATCCGTATACTTTGTTAAAGCGAGTGAGAGAAAGAGTTAAACTCACCTCATGGCGCGAGGTTTCTCATGAACGCACTGGAATCGACTACGATGACACGAAACTTAGTTGTGCTATCGTAATGGATGTTATAGCATCCACTATCTTTTCAGTTAGAGAGTATCCCAAAACCGACGTGCACTTGTGGTTAAATCTTATCTTAGTGGGAACTAAGTTAAGTGATAAAAAGGATCTCGTGGTGGATCAGACTCAAATCAAGTGGCTCCTGACCACGGAGCGCGTCGACAAGTGATTGTCGGGAACGCATACTAAGTATATACTTGATTTGGAAGAGATATGAAGCTTTTGCGTGTAAAGCTAAGGGTTTATAGTGATGTACTCTTGTGAGACTAAGAGATTCCGCTAAATCCAAAGTTAAGAATGAAAGGATCTTGGGACACTTGATGATGCGTATTCATCAATCGGTCTAAGGCAATCTAAGGGACGGTTTCCCTAAGAGACGATAAAGTAATGCCTATATGATTCCCAATGATTAGTCGAAGTCATCATAAGACTTGGCTCACTTAAGTGATGATGCAGTCTTAAGAGAAAAGTACGGTATTATGTACTCATGTTTGACTCGATGTACTCATTCATAATTATCCGGTAAAGCCACTGTGATGATGGCCTAGGATGCGCTCACGCAATGTCTGTGATTGACAAGAAGCTTGAAGCTCGCTCTATCTCGATAAAAGGACACTTGAAAACTGATACCCGAATCTGCCCAGAATGTGTTGGTCTATCTCTCATATGACCTACAGGGCAGCTCACTTGATGGAAAATGGTGAAATTGGTACCATTGGAAAGGCTTCTACTTTCCAAGGAAACCAACCATTTGATCACATCCATCATGTTGAGTGACATATGACTATTGTTGCAAAGTAGGACAGGATATGTCCGGTAATTTGCTGAGTCAACTTCGATAGAGCTTTGTGATCTGCTCAGGTCGATCTAGGTTACGTTCTGTATGTGAATGAAAAGCTATGGGTGTCTAGTTTTCATAAACTCTTACAGTTTCGTTGATACCTATTGAATCGAAGAAGTAATGACTGATTTAGTGCATGGAGGTCAAGACTTTAGAAAACTTGATAAGTCTTTAGCGACTCTGCACTTTGGATGTGTCGCGCTCTTTTTGTCCTTAGACCAAGGTTTGTTTTTCCCATTGGGTTTTCACTTGGTAAGGTTTTTAACGAGGCGACCTATGAGAACATCCATACAATGATGCGTTGTACTTCTGTTCAACTTAAACCAAGAGGTATTTTTCCCACTGGGTTTTTCCTTGGTATAGTTGTGAGGGCAACTTGGGATCTGACTCCTATGATTTGAGGTACTCATCAGGGGGAGTCGTTATGTATACATCATGGGGAGTATACACGACATGTTATGTTGGTGCGTTGCAATCTTTTCCTCATCAAGCCTTTGTTTTTCCCATGGGGTTTTGTTTTGGCTTGGAATAGGTTTTTACGAAGGCAACATCTTTTGCACCATTGTTGTATTAGTGCTCGACACAGGGGGAGTGTTCCGGGAATTATTATTCCCGTGATGTGTCTTACCTAATACTGATTGTAGATACATAGATGGAAGGTTCTTGATCCTTCTAGAGGTAGTAGGATCCTATTAGATGTCTTACCTTATCTAGGAATCCTATGTATGGAAGGACTCTCATTGTAATGCCTATATAAAGGCCCCTCTATCAGTGTTATGAATACAATTGATTTGCTGTCTTTTACTTTCTCCTCAAACACTTATCATATTATTGGTCTAATCTCCTGATGGGTGATTTGATGTTTATTTCCTGTTATTTAATTTTATTTTCTTATTATATTATTGGGGTGATTAGTTGCTTGAGATTTTAAACACCATTGTTGATCGGATCCCATCAATGGTATGGAACAACTCTTCTTTTTTTTTAAAAAAGGTTGGCTTTTTAGTTTTCTACAATTTTCAAATTATGTCCAACTAATCTCGAGCTAGATCAAATAAGTTCGAGCTCAAATTCAACTCGGTCAAATAAGAAGATAAACCAACAACATGAAAGAACCAAATAATT
The DNA here is from genome assembly GCA_033398695.1 of Orobanche coerulescens. NCBI lineage: Eukaryota > Viridiplantae > Streptophyta > Magnoliopsida > Lamiales > Orobanchaceae > Orobanche > Orobanche coerulescens. Next base: position 11,253,677 of record CM065818.1, on the reverse strand, counting down.
GAAGTGTAATTTATCATGCTATCTCAATTTTGAATCTGGTCCACAGTAAGATCATATTCGTCTCAAATGTTAAAAGAATAATTGAGTAGCAATTTAACCACTACCAACATGTCTTTCCCAAGTCCATGAAAACATGAAAAGAATCATGAATTTCCATGGGCCTCCAAAAAAAAAAAAAAAAAAACAAGGCCTCTGTCCCTTGGCTTAACCCTTTTATCTCAACCCGTAATCTTAATGCCTACCCTCCCGCAGCCCTCTAATATCTTCTCTACTTTCACTTCTCTCTTCTCATACAACCACGCCCCACAGAACTACCTAGGGTTAGTGAGAATAGTGATTTTATTTATCGGCTACTGCTTTGCTGCTGCTCCACCGCGACGAGTTGCTGTCTTCTCTTCTCTTCTTCTTTTCTTCTGTTGTCCTATCGCGGGCCGCCTCCCACCCGACTGCTGTTGTGCTGCACCTATGGCTGCACTGCCTCCTCGTTTGCGGCCGGCCGATTAGCATTTAGCATCCACAATCAGGTTTTATCATTCTAAGCTCTTGAGTTTTGATTATCTTCAAACTTTTATTGCTTGATATAATTGCTTAATTTGGTTGTTTCTATTTTGTTCTTATTTACTTTTTAGAGTTTATCTATTTGAGTTTTTGAGGTTACTAGGTTTTTGCCTTATTGATTTATAGAATTATAGTTTTCTCATTGTTTTTATTTGAAAAATAAAAATGTCGTCTCGAAAATTTGAATCCGGTTGTGCCAAATGTAAAAAAAAAAAGAATTGAAGCTTTGATTGAATCACAAAAAGGAGCTTTTGATAAATTTGTTAAAACGATCAAAAAAAGTAATTTTGAAAATTCAAGTGGTTGCTCGTCGAATGAACAAGTTAATGATGTAAACTTGAATGAAAAATAAAGAAGAAATGATATTTAATGATCAAGTCACCACAAATGAAACCGAAAATAGAGAAGAAGTATTTATTAATGAAGAAGATTATATCAATTTTTATGCTCACAATGAAGATAGAGAGGAAGTACTAGAAGAATTATCTCCTAGAAATATATATGATTCAAGTCAGTGGACAAACATTAATGCTAATTTTAGAGATTTTTTAGTAGAAAATGGTCCTACTAAAGTTACCGATATAGAATTTCCTAAGGATGAATTCGGAAGACACTTTTCTTCATCAGTTTACACTCAAAAGTTGCCTAATGAAGAAAAGCGTGAAAGAAGATGGTTGATTTATTCTCAAGATTTGAATAAAGTATTTTGCTTCTGTTGTAAATTATTTAACGTTCTTTCTAGTACGAGCAAATTAGCCAATGAAGGTAGTAGAGATTGGAGAGATATTGGTTCTTAGTTAAAGAGTCATGAGATAAGTAATGAACATATTGCTAATATGAGTTCATGGGTTGAATTAGAAGTGAGATTATCAAAAAATAAAACAATTGACAAGCACGTCCAAGAAAGAATAAATAGAGACCGAGAACATTGGAGAAATACATTATCTAGAATCATTGTGATTGTTAAAACTCTTGGGAAGATTAATTTAGCTTTTCGTGGAACAAATGAAAAGATTTACCAAGAAAACAATGGAAATTTTTTAAGCCTAATTGAAATAATTGCGGAATTTGATCCTGTAATGGAAGAACACATTCGCCGAGTCAAGAATAATGAGATTCATAATCATTATCTTGAACATAGAATACAAAATGAGATAATCAATTTGATGATAAATGAAATTAAAACAAATTTTTTTACAAAATTAAAAAGTATTTTTCAATCATACTTGATTGTACTCCCGAAATAAGTCACCAAGAACAAATGTCTATCGTGTTACAATGTGTGGATACTTCTTCAACTTCAATACAAATATGTGAATTTTTTTTAGAATTTTTAAAGGTGGATGATACAACTCGAAAAGGTCTTTTTGATGCTATTATGGATGAAATGAATACTAATGGACTTGATATCAGTAACTTAATTTAAAACCAAGGGAAACCGTGCTCAGAATGTGTTAGAATTGGTTCATACGGATGTATGTGATCCAATAAATATCCAGACTATGGGTGGTTTCGAATACTTCATCACATTTATAGATGATTATTCGAGATATGGATACATCTATTTGATGCGACGTAAGTCTGAAGCCTTTGACAAGTTCAGAGACTTCAAGACTGAACCAGAGAAGTGTCATGGAAAGAGTATCAAGTCACTACGATGGCGAATACCTTAGTGGAGAATTTTTAGATTTCTTGGCGAATGAGGGGATTTCGTCCCACCTCACCACGCCGGGAACTCCACAAAAAAATGGTGTGGCTGAAAGAAGGAATAGAACTCTTTTAGAAATGGTTAGATCAATGATGAGTTATTCGGATTTACCTATTTCGTTTTGGGGATACGCCTTAGAAATAGCAGCGTACATTCTAAACTTGGTGCCTTCGAAATCAGTTCCAAAAACACCCACAAAACTGTAGAGTGGGCGAAAGCCAAGTCTAGGACATGTTCGGATTTGGGGTACTCCAGCACATGTACTGAATAAGGAAGTTGACAAGTTGTCATCTCGTACAGAAGTGCGAGTGTTTGTAGGATATCCTAAAGGAATGAAGGGTGGCTTGTTCTATAGTGCCCAGGATCAGAAGGTCATTGTTAGCACCAATGCCCGATTCTTGGAAGCGGATTATATGATTAGTCACAAACCCATGAGCGAGATAATTCTGGAAGAGCTGAGGGGCGAGACTCCATCTATACAAATCATACAAGCGCCAACTAACACTGCACCACATATCGATTCTGAGACGTTTACACCAACTCAGGATTTACCTCGTCGTAGTGGGAGGGTTGTTCGTCAGCCGTATTGTAGAATTATCGGTATTAGTGCCATTGTGTGGAAGCGTAAATATGGTGCGGAAAATAAATGACACAAGGATTTATAGAGGTTCGGCCAAACGTGCCTACGTCCTCTCTCAATATCTTTTTCTATAGGATGAAGATCAAAACCTCTGCACCTCTCTTCTATCGGTCGAGGGATTACCGTTACAAGCTCGTCTTCTATCGGTCCGAGTAAAACCATTCTCTTACTTGTCTTTTTGTTGGCCTAAGTTAAACCGTTTTCCTATTCTATTGGACAAGGAATCAACCACTCTAGCTTTCTATTGGTACTAGATAAACCTCACTAAGATAGCGATTGCGATTCTAACAATGTCGGATCCTTATCCTAATAACACCGAATCCAATCGTATCTTTTCTTTTTCTCACTCGTGTATGATTTAGTGTATCACACTCAATCACTCTCAATTAAAGCTCAATATTACAATAACAATATAAGATCAATGTCTTTGATTGCTTGTAGTTGTTGTGTGGAATAATACCAAGGATGTGGTATTTATAGCCTTCTTCATCAAACTAGCCGTTGCTGACTTTTGACTTGCTACTGTGCGCTAGCTCTTCCTCTTAGCGTGCGCTATCGCGTATTTTTGCCTTATCGTACGTAATGAACTCCATGTAGCGTACATTAATGACTTGTAATTTTAGTCTATTGGCTACTGTCCAAGACAGGTAGCGTGCGCTAACAATTTCTTGTAGCGTGCGTTATTTTTGCATCATTTCATGCGTCATATATCCGTTTATACTTTTGACTTTGCTTTAGAATCTTTCCAACGGATTGAGTGACTGAATTCAAACTCTCTAGCGTGCGCTAATCCTTATCAATAGCGTGCGCTATCTGCTTCATGTTACATGCACTAGTCTTGATATCTAGCATGCGTTAAACGTCATCAGACAGGTCTTTCTGTCTGCAGGTAAGTCTCGTTAGCGTGCACTAACGATGATGTCTAGCGTGCGCTAATGCAGTCCAGATTGCAACTTTTTGAGTCTTCGATTTCAACATCGTTTTGCTTCGCCTCTTTGTTGTTTTGTATTGTTTAGCAACTTAATCATCAAAACTCTTATTTAAATAATGTGTAACAAGCCGGTGTTGGAAAGTAAAACGCAGCGGAAGCGAAGTTTGGGAAGAATTGATAATAGCGTTTTACGCATCTACGAGCATTAGATCTATTTAGGCATGCTAATTAATTAATTACTAAGACTAACAAGCAATTTAAATTTTATTTATTATTTATTAATTAAATATGTTGATTAATTAAAATATCCTAATCTAGATCCAAGATCATAGGATATTACCTTTTGAAGCGCGTTGGTTACTTCCTTCTTGATCGCCTTGTATTTCTACCTTCAGATCTTCTAGAGTATGATCCGCCTTGAACCGGACGTTGTGTGGGCAACGAGCTACCGGATCTTGCTTGGACACCTTATGGATCGGCCGAATTCTTATGCCTCACTACTCTCGATTTTCTTTTCTTCGAGTAATTCCGATATGTAGCAAGAATTAAAGTGTTCTCTCAATTGTGGAATCAAAGACACAAGTCAAGATCCACAATTAAACACTTAGAAGAAAAAATCGAAATTCCTTGTGTATGAAGAAGCATTAAATCGGTCATCAACCATAATGTCCTATTTATATGCTCTTGGACTACTACTAGGGATCTAGAGGAGGATTATGGAAGGACTCCCAATTAATTCATCTTACCTTATTAGGACTCTTCCTAATATATGATGAATTAATTAATATCAACTTAGTCCACTAAAAAGTTTGATATTGCACTTCCTACCAAAATCCCAAATTACGAAATTGGGCTCCTTATTAAATATATTATTTCCCGTGTTTAATATATCTAATGTCCATTAATTAATTATAAGCTACCGATACTTTAATTAATTAATATCTTATCCAAGAGTAGTACCACTCGAACCTTATTATTATATCTAATTAAATCCACCGCAGGTTTAATATAATAATCATTATCGAGCTCCTCAAGGGGACATCATCAACCCGCACGAGTCGGGACACGATTTCTAGTAATAATAATAATTGTCGTATAAACAATATTATTGCCCAAGATACGAGGCTTATTGAGTCGATCATTTTGACTCTCACCTATGGTAAATCAAAGCAATAATTATTATAAATACACAATTAAATATTATATACTTAGAATTAAGAAATAATAATTATCCGAGATTTACGTTCTTCTTACAGTCAGTACAGAAGACACTATCTCACCTCGATCCTGTTCAACGTATGCAAATACGCTACTGTATGCTAATACCAACTATTTTCAAGCATACACTACAACCCTTTATATAATTTGTCTAATAATTATATAGGTTGTGAACTATTATATTATTTTATAAGGCACCGATAATGTGATCTTCCGTGTGACACCAACACATCACATTATCTACAATATAAAATAATTAGACATTTCATTTGCATAACCATAACGTGAATTAATATGCAAAATATGTGATTAAATATAATTAATATCCTCATAGGTAGTAAATGGGAAATTAGGTAATACAAGCATAAAGTATGCTTTGCAGTATACAATCCTAACAATCTCCCACTTATACTCAAAGTATGCTTTTAAGTATACTACTCTATTACATAGTCTCTCATTTCTTCCACTTATACTCAAAGCACTGCTGCCATACACCGTAATCCCATTCCTTCCACATGCCTTTCAAAAACTTTTGAAGGTAGGCCTTTCGTGAAAGGGTCAGCAAGATTATCTTCCGATGCAACCCTGGCTACAACTACGTCTCCTTCCTTCACGAAGTGTCGTATGATATGGTACTTGCGGTTGATATGTTTACTGTAATACCCGGTTGTAATTCAGTAATTATCATTCAGTATTTATCATTCAGTAATTGATACTCAGTAATTTCATTCATTATTGATCAATTGTCACTCTTATTCAGTCATGGTATTCATCATTCAGAGTAATTGTATCGTGTATCAATCGTCATTCATCACTAATCTGATTGGAGTTTCGTGACGTGTTTATCATCATTGTCATTTTCGTTGCGAGCTGTGCGTGAGGAGTAGCGCACGCTACATACTCCTTTTAGCATACACTAATTGGGTATAGGTAGCGCACGCTACCACTCAGCTTTAGCGCACGCTAAGGTTACCCTGGCTGCAGTCCAGAAGGTACTGGACTGCAGGTGAGTTATAAGTAGCGCACGCTACGAATGGTAAGTAGCGCGCGCTAGTGAGTTGTAGTAGCGCACGCTAATATGTGGTGTAGCGCGCGCTAAGGACAGATCAGGTTGAGTCCAGTGGCTACTGGACTGCATTGGATTAATTCATAGCGCACGCTATGTGTTGTTTTTAGCGTACGCAACCGATTGTATAGCGCACGCTAAATAATGGTTGTAGCGCACGCTATCGAGGTCAGATCAGAGAACAGACAGTTTCTGGACTCCAGTACTGGGCATCGAATTATCTGTTAGCACACGCTAACTATGAGTATTAGCGTATGCTAGTAGTATGGTCGTAGCGCACGCTACAAAAGGTACGTAGCGCGCGCTACCGTGTTCGGACAGTGGGCACTGGAATACCCAAATTTCCCGTTAGCGCACGCTACGCACAAGGGCTAGCGCACGCTAACCTGGACTGGCTATAAATTGGACAGTTTAGTCAGAGTTCGTCATTTATTCATCCTATTTCACTCCTTCGGTAATTTTGGGCGTTTTCGAGCGATTCAGAGAGGATTCTTCGAGGTGTATTCATCAATCATCATCTTCAAGCTCATCTTTCGGATTAATCATCATTTCATCATCTTCATCACATCGAATCAAAGGTATTAATCTCTTGGATCTAGAATTTCGGATTTTTGGGTTTTCCTTCCGATTCCTTCGTGTAAGCTTGGATTATCATTGGAATATGTTAGATATGGATTATCTACCTTGGATAAATATATTCCTATGGATTTAATGGTTATTTTCGGAATTATTTCAAGAACCCTTGGGGTTGACTTCGGTTAATTGGGGATTTTCCGATTGATGTTGTTGTAATCATGAATTATGGATTCCTAATGGATTATTGATATCATTGAAAGTGTTTTGATGGTTTGAAATACTCATCTTGGAGTTGGTTTCGATATATTCGAGTTCGAATATTGTTGTATCGACGTTTGGATCGATTATGATCGTTTTGCTTGATACGTGTATTGAACGATTGTCGGTACTTATTGTTATTCAAGGTTGTTCGAGCGACCGGCATTTCATTTAGGACGTTGTTCGTGGACGGACATTCTTCATCGGTATTGTGTAAGTTAATTCTTACTCGGTTAAAAGGATATTCATTCCTTTTGTTGTTGTTCATTCATAATCATAATTCATTCATAAGGTACTAACCGTTTCAAAACTGGTAATTGTCACTTAATTACTTCATTCACGAGGAACGACGGTTCCAATCATTTCATTGAGCTGTCATTCATTTCACCATCATTTAATCTTGGTGAGTCATTATTCATTATCGTTGTCACTTTTGTCATATTGTGGCATTCCGGTCATCGGGCGTCTTGGTTGGTATGTGTAGGATTTTCATGTCGGGCACATTATAGTCGTGTGTTGGTTGGTGGCCTCACATCGATCGTGCACACGAGTTGATGGCTTCGTGAGATCGATTAGGTACAAGACCACGCGTGTATTCGATCGATACTCGTTGGTGGCTTGTGCACGGACACATTTCCATCCCGGACGTAGTGTGGCGCCATTCCTTTGAGCCGTACTGATAGTTGATTCATATAGCATGTTTGATTGCGTATGTTTCGACAGGATAATTCATAACTTCAGATATATCATGATTGTGTATTTTCAAACCTTGAGGATTGTTGGTCTGTAGCCGATTTCGCTGGGGATACTGTTTTTCAGGTCATGGCAAGGTTAAAGCACGGGGAGAGCACGGTGACGGCGAGGAGTCCCAGTGATACTAGAAGGGGGCCCCAGTCTGTTCAGTCATTCATCCAGTCATTTATGTTTCCTTTATTTATTCCGCTGCAGACATTCCGTTTGAATACTCATTTCATTCAGTGTTGTGTATTTTATCGTCACATAAAATACACATGTATTCTATTTTATCCTGGGTGTGTTGTATGAAACTCCTAATCGGAGTAATTGATGTTGTAATATGGTTCGGTACTACATTTTACCCTGTGTAATTCATCTGTTTTCATTCGCCTGGTGGGTCCCAGTCGGGGGTCCACGGCACTGTAATATCCGCCTAGTTTGGGGTGTTACAGAGTTGGTATCGGAGCGTGGTTTTGAATACTACCCTCCAAGTCATGTCTCATATGAAATCATCGTCATCGGACTAGTATCATTGGACTTTCGCATCACGTGTGACCTGTGCAAATGCCGAGCCAATCAGACCAAGAAATGTAAGATTTCTAATGCCATGGCATAATTTCTGGCATTAATCATTCATTCATAATTCATCAGTTAACAATCCTCAATCATCATTGTCATTTTGACCAAGACGGTCAGGTTAACTCATTAATCACTCAATTCATTTCGTTATTCAGTTGTTGATCAGGAAGATCAAATCATTAATCTTGTTAACTCATTCAAGATAATCATTTCAATAATTTCATCAGGTAATCATGTCACCTCAGTTAATCATTCATGTAATCGCTGTATTTGAGCGCGTATGCTCATTTTCATCATTTCATAATGTAATCATAATGTGATACTCATGCGAGATATATAATCACCATATGACCTTCCAACTTCAGTATGGAGAGAGCTGTCAGGAGATGCACGGGGAGAGGCCGCGGTACGGACCGAAACCCGAGAAATAATCACTCGCTGCCGGGAAATCGTGCCCAGGACTCGGCTCGATCAGAAGATGTTCGGGTTGATCCATTCACTTTTATGCAGGCCATGATGACCCATGTGCAGTTGCTCAATCATCATTGCGCCACTCTGACCGGATTAATCGAGAGAACTCTCCCGTATGAACCAGCTGCTAAGGAAAGTGCTGAACAACAACCTTCATTTGTCAGCAAGAAATCAACGAAGTGTAATCAATCCGAAGGCGGTCAGTCAACCTTCAAGAAGCCTCGTGTGAGTCCTATCGTTTCTGAGCGACCTCCTACGGCGCATGATCGTGCGGGATCTCATTCCCGAGCGGCCAGTTCGGCCATCACCTGTTTCAATTGTGGAACGCCGGGTCATTTCAGCACTGAGTGTCTGAAACCGTCTATCACGTGCTATAATTGTGGGAATTTTGGGCATAAGGCCCGTTTTTGCCGAAAGGACTCCAAGTCGGCTCCGCGCATCTCGTGCCCCAAGCAACCAGCTTTGATCGATCGCTTTGTCATCGCTGCTTAAGACAATGGAAGTAAATAGAGTTGGAGCTCGTATTTATCGGGACGGAGCATCCGGTTCGGGACCCAAGTCCTGCATTCATATGATGAGGAGGATCGACGATCCGGTGGTCCGAATGATTTCAGGTATACTCGTAATTTTATTTCAACTTGTGTGTACCTTTTGATGCTGGTACACCGCATTCATTCATTTTCGAATCATGCTTGAATAGACTTATTTCGGGATAGTCCTATTGCTTGTGGAACTCATACCATCGGTCTACCTGACGATGGAAGAATTTTCGGAATCATACCGAATTAAGCTTAATGACCGCGATTGGTTGATGGATCTAATCGTGGTGAATTTATCTTAGGACGATGTAATTTTCGGTATTAGTTGGTTTGATCGTCTTGATACTATCCTCAGTGTTTGTTAGCGTTTGGTCACTATCTTTCCGTCGTTAGTTGTCGAATGTGTGCTTCAGGGAAGTAATCCCCGTTGTTCCAGAAGAAGTATTATTATGACGAAAGCAGAGAAATTCCGCAATCGAACTATTCAATCATTCATTGTATCATTTTCATCGATTGGCCTTTCTAAGGCAATCGAGTTATTCAATCATTCATTGCATCATTTCCATCGATTGGCCTTTCTAAGACAATCGAGTCATTCAATCATTCATTGTATCATTTTCATCGATTGGCCTTTCAAAGGCAATCGAGTTATTCAAACATTCATTGTATCATTTTCATCGATTGGCCTTTCAAAGGCAATCGAGTTATTCAAACATTCATTGTATCATCTTCATCGATTGGCCTTTCTAAGGCAATCGAGTTGTTCAATCATTATTGGTATCTCTTTTTATCGATTGACCATTCTAGGGCAATCGAAATGTTCAATCATTCGTGGTATCATTGTCATCGATTGACGATGTATTTCCAGACGAGTTATCTGGTTGCCTTCACATAGAGTAGGGGAATTCACGAGTGATTTGGAGCCGGTACGTCCCCTTTATCGAAGGCACCGTATCGGATGGCCCCCACCAGAATGCAGGAGTTGAAGATTCAACTTGAGGAGTAGTTCGAGAAAGGTTATCTCCGACCGATTGCGTCCCCGTGAGGTGCACCAGTGTGATCTGTCAAGAAGAAGGATGGCTCGTCTCGTGTGTGTATTAATTACCAGGAGTTGAACATGGTGATGATCAAGAGTAGTATCCCTTACCCCGTATTGATGATCTTTTAGATCAACTTCAGGGAGCATCAGTATTTTCCAGGATCGACTTAAGGTCTGGATATCATCAGTTGCGGATCCGTGAGTCGGACATCGCGAGGACGGCGTTTCGAACACGCTATGGTCATTATGAGTTTGTGGTTATGCCGTTCGGATTGACTAATGCACCTGCGGTATTCATGGAGTTAATGAATCGGGTTTTCATCGACTTTTTGGATCAGTTTGTTGTTGTCTTCATCGATGACATTTTGATTTATTCTCGTGACCGGGAGGAACACGAGTTTCACCTTCATCAAGTGCTCGACGTGTTAAGACGAGAACAACTTTATGGGAAGTTCTCCAAATGTGAGTTCTGGATGTCCGAAGTGACTTTTCTCGGACATGTAATTTCATCAGACGGAGTTCGTGTCGACCCCCAGAAGACGGAGGCTATTCGAGATTGGCTACCTCCGAAGAACGTTAAGGAAATCCGAAGTTTCCTCGGATTAGCGGGTTATTATCGGCGATTTGTAGAGGGATTTTCTAGAATCGCTCAACCCTTAACGAACCTTTTGCGGAAGGATAAGAAATACACGTGGTCCGACACGTGTCAACGGAGTTTTGAGGAACTCAAGAGCCGGTTAATGTCAGCACCTGTACTCTCCTTGCCGCAGGGAACGGAAGGATTTGTGGTTTATAGTGATGCATCCGGACAGGGTCTCGGATGTGTACTCATGCAGAACGGGAAGGTTATTGCCTATGCTTCACGGCAATTGAGACCTTACGAGGTTAATTATACGACCCACGACCTGGAGCTAGCAGCCGTGGTGTTCGCTTTGAAGATTTGGCGTCATTACCTTTATGGCGTCACCTGTCAGATATTCACCGATCATAAGAGTTTAAAGTATATATTTACTCAGAAGGAGTTAAATATGCGTCAGAGACGGTGGTTGGAATTAATCAAAGATTATGATATCGAGATCCTCTACCACCCGGGCAAGGCGAACGTTGTCGCCGACGCTTTGAGTCGTAAGTCCGTTCGAGAATGATGCTTGCCCGCTTAATGATTCGAAGGAGCTTCAATAGGAATTCCTTAGACCCGAGATCGAGGTCCGGCTTGCCGAGTTCGGGCGCTTTGTATGTTAGAGATTTCATCGTCACTCGAGGAGGCAATCCGAGAGAATCGTGGTTCGGACCCATCATTGTTGCGCATCCGAGAGGATGTGGCTCGGGAAAGCCCCTGGATTTGTGGTCCACGAGGATGGACTTTTGAGGTTTAAGAATCGGCTGTGCGTACCGGCGAATGACGAGTTGAAAAACTCGATTTTGAAAGAAGCTCATGCTACCCCTTATTCTGTTCATCCGGGGTCTAGCAAGATGTACAAGGACTTGAAACAAAATTACTGGTGGAGTAATATGAAGCGAGAAGTCGCCGAATTTGTTTCGAGATGCCTAACCTGTCAACAAGTTAAGATTGAACATCAGCGACCGGCAGGTATGCTGAAACCTCATCCTATTCCCGAATGGAAGTGGGAAGACATTTCTATGGATTTCATCACGAGTTTGCCGACGAGTCGTCGTGGCATGAACACGATCTGGGTGATCGTGGACCGCTTAACCAAATCAGCTCATTTCCTTGAGATCAAGGATACGTGGGGTCCCGAGAGACTTGCCCAGCTTTTCATCAAAGAGATAGTCAGACTTCACGGTACTCCTAAAAGTATCGTTTCCGATCGTGACGGACGGTTTGTGTCTCATTTTTGGAAATCAGTTCATCGTGCTATGGGAACTCAGCTTAATCTCAGTACCGCTTTTCATCCTCAGTCCGACGGGCAATCAGAGAGGACCATTCAGACATTAGAGGACATGTTGAGGGCATGCGTCCTCGATTGGTAAGACGATTGGGAAGCCCAACTCCCATTGATCGAGTTCACGTATAATAACAGTTGGCATGCTTCGATCAAGATGGCACCTTACGAGACCTTGTATGGTCGTCGTTGTCGGTCTCCGTTGTGTTGGGACGACTTATCAGAATCATTGGGCACCGAGCCCGACATGCTTATAGCCGCCCCTGAGAAGGTAGCTTTGATCAGGAGTCGTTTGTTGACATCTCAGAGTCGATAGAAATCATATGCAGATAACCGTCGTCGACCTTTAGAGTTCGAGGCTGGTGACCATGTGTTGGTCAAGGTATCCCCGAGTCGTGGTATCTTCCGTTTTGGGAAGAGGGGAAAGTTGAGTCCGAGATTCATTGGACTGTTTGAGATTTTGGATCGAGTAGGCGAGTTAGCTTATCGATTGGCTTTACCTCCGGCGTTGAGCCGAATTCATAATGTGTTTCATGTCTCTCAGCTGCGGAAGTATGTTGCCGACCCGAGCCACATACTTCAGTTCGATGAAATCGAGATCGCCGACGATCATTCGTATGAGGAGCGTCCTATGCGAGTTTTAGAACGGCGAATCAAACAGTTGAGGAATAAGACGATTCCTTTGGTTAAAATTCAGTGGTCTAGACACGGAGTCGAAGAGGCTACTTGGGAAACCGAGGATAGTATGCGGGAGAGTTATCCCGATTTATTTGACCCTTAGTTTCGGGGACGAAACTCTTTTAAGGGGGGGTGTATGTAATACCCGGTTGTAATTCAGTAATTATCATTCAGTATTTATCATTCAGTATTTATCATTCAGTAATTGATACTCAGTAATTTCATTCATTATTGATCAATTGTCACTCATATTCAGTCATGATATTCATCATTCAGAGTAATTGTATCGTGTATCAATCGTCATTCATCACTAATCTGATTGGAGTTTCGTGCCGTGTTTATCATCATTGTCATTTTCGTTGCGAGCTGTGCGTGAGGAGTAGCGCACGCTACATACTCCTTTTAGCGTACGCTAATTGGGTATAGGTAGCGCACGCTACCACTCAGCTTTAGCGCACGCTAAGGTTACCCTGGCTGCAGTCCAGAAGGTACTGGACTGTAGGTGAGTTATAAGTAGCGCACGCTACGAATGGTAAGTAGCGCGCGCTAGTGAGTTGTAGTAGCGCACGCTAATATGTGGTGTAGCGCGCTAAGGACAGATCGGAGTTGAGTCCAAAGGGCTACCGGATCGCATTGGATTAATTCATAGCGCGCGCTATGTGTTGTTTTTAGCGTACGCAACCGATTGTATAGCGCACGCTAAATAATGGTTGTAGCGCACGCTATCGATGTCAGATCAGAGAACAGACAGTTTCTGGACTCCAGTACTGGGCATCGAATTATCCGTTAGCGCACGCTAACTATGAGTATTAGCGTACGCTAGTAGTATGGTCGTAGCGCACGCTACAAAAGGTACGTAGCGCGCGCTACCGTGTTCGGACAAGGCACCGGAATACCCAAATTTCCGTTAGCGCACGCTACGCAAGGCTAGCGCACGCTAACTGGATCAAGCTATAAATTGGACAGTTTAGTCAGAGTTCGTCATTTATTCATCCCATTTCACTCCTTCGGTAATTTTGGGCGTTTTCGAGCGATTCAGAGAGGATTCTTCAAGGTGTATTCATCAATCATCATCTTCAAGCTCATCTTTCGGATTAATCATCATTTCATCATCTTCATCACATCGAATTAAAGGTATTAATCTCTTGGATCTAGAATTTCGGATTTTTGGGTTTTCCTTCCGATTCCTTCGTGTAAGCTTGGATTATCATTGGAATATGTTAGATATGGATTATCTACCTTGGATAAATATATTCCTATGGATTTAATGGTTATTTTCGAAATTATTCCAAGAACCCTTGGGGTTGACTTCGGTTAATTGGGGATTTTCCGATTGATGTTGTTGTAATCATGAATTATGGATTCCTAATGGATTATTGATATCATTGAAAGTGTTTTGATGGTTTGAAATACTCATCTTGGAGTTGGTTTCGATATATTCGAGTTCGAATATTGTTGTATCGACGTTTCGATCGATTATGATCGTTTTGCTTGATACGTGTATTGAACGATTGTCGGTACTTATTGTTATTCAAGGTTGTTCGAGCGACCGGCATTTCATTTAGGACGTTGTTCGTGGACGGACATTCTTCATCAGTATTGTGTAAGTTAATTCTTACTCGGTTAAAAGGATATTCATTCCTTTTGTTGTTGTTCATTAATAATCATAATTCATTCATAAGGTACTAACCGTTTCAAAACTGGTAATTGTCACTTAATTACTTCATTCACGAGGAACGACGGTTCCAATCATTTCATTGAGCTGTCATTCATTTCACCATCATTTAATCTTGGTGAGTCATTATTCATTATCGTTGTCACTTTTGTCATATTGTGGCATTCCGGTCATCTTGGCGTGCGATTGGTATGTGTAGGATTTTCATGTCGGGCACATTATAGTCGTGTGTTGGTTGGTGGCCTCACATTGGACTGTGCACACGAGTTGATGGCTTCGTGAGACTGATTAGGTACAAGACCACGCGTGTATTCGATCGATACTCGTTGGTGGCTTGTGCACGGACACATTTCCATCCCGGACGTAGTGTGGCGCCATTCCTTTGAGCCGTACTGATAGTTGGTTCATATAGCATGTTTGATTGCGTATGTTTCGACAGGATAATTCATAACTTCAGATATATCATGATTGTGTATTTTCAACCCTTGAGGATTGTTGTTCCGTGTAGCTGACCCCGTTGGGGGATACTGTTTTTCAGGTCTTGGCAAGGTTAAAGCACGGGGAGAGCACGGTGACGGCGAGGAGTCCCAGTGATACTAGAAGGGGGCCCCAGTCTGTTCAGTCATTCATCCAGTCATTTATGTTTCCTTTATTTATTCCGCTGCAGACATTCCGTTTGAATACTCATTTCATTCAGTGTTGTGTATTTTATCGTCACATAAAATACACATGTATTCTATTTTATCCTGGGTGTGTTGTATGAAACTCCTAATTGGAGTAATTGATGTTGTAATGTGGTTCGGTACTACATTTTACCCTGTGTAATTCATCCGTTTTCATTCGCCTGGTGGGTCCCAGTCGGGGGTCCACGGCACTGTAATATCCGCCTAGTTTGGGGTGTTACATTTACTTGCCTGATGGGCTCGTGGTTCCCTTGAATTTGCGACTGCACCAGTATTATCACAATAAAGTGTAATACCCTCTGGCAAATCGGGAATCACATCTAAGTCCTGCAGGAAGTACTTGAGCCACACTGCCTCCTCGTCGCCTCGGAGGCCGCCACGTACTCGGCTTCCATGGTAGAGTCCGAGATGCATTCGCTTCACACTCCTCCAACTAATGGCTCCACCTCCCAAAGCAAACACATAACCCGAAGTAGACTTGGACTTTTCCTTGTCCGCCGAAAAATCGAGTCGATGTAACCCACCGTAAATGTGTCGTCTGATTGATATACAAGCATGTACTCCTAGTCCTTCTCGGGTACTTGAGTATGTGCTTGATAAAGAATCCAGTGTCACAGTCACAGGTTTGACTGATATCTAGCGGCCATGCCCACCGCATGACAGATATCTGGTCTAGTGCAAAGCATAGCATACATGAGACTTCCCACACAGATGCATAAGGGACCATCTTCATGTCATCTATCTCCTTTTGTGTCTTAGGACACATGTTCTTAGATAGTTGAATTCCATGTCCGTAAGGTAGAAAACCTTTCTTGGAATTCTCCATGCTAAACCGTCAAAGATCAGTATCGATATAGGATGCAGGATAAGCACAACATCCTTTTCTTCCGATCACGAAGATCCCGATTCCAAGGATGTGTCTCGCTTCTCCTAGATCCTTCATATCGAATCGCACAGATAGCCATACCGTCGTCCGACAATACCTTCACGTTCTATCAAATCAGAAGGATATAGTCTACATACATAAAAAGAAACACCAACACGTTTACATAGCATCTCTAATACACACAAATCACACTCGGACATTGGACGAATCCATATGATCGACAACTTCACAAACGAGTGTTCCAAGATCTAGATGCTTGCTTAAGTCCATAAATGGATTTCTTAAGTTTGCACACCAAGTGCTCTTCTCCTTTAGCAATGAATCCATCTGCTTGGCGCATATAGATTTCCTTGTCTAGACTCCCATTCAAGAATGCAGTCTTGACATCCATCTGCCAAATCTCCAGATCCAAGTGCGCAGCTGTAGCTAAAAGAATCCGGATTGACTTAAGCATGGCTACCGGCGAAAAGGTTTCATCATAATCGATACCCTCTTTCTGAGTGTAACCTTTTGCAACAAGCCTCGCTTTGAAGATTTCAACCTTCCCGTCACGTCCTTTCTTTCGCTTGTAGACCTATTTACTCCCAATGGCTTGTACACCATCAGGTAGCTCTACTAGCTCCCACACTTGATTGGAATCCATAGATCCCATTTCTGATTCCATTGCTTCTTGCCAGGAGTCAGCATCTTTATCTTGGATTGCCTCCTTATAGGTCCAGGGAACTGATTCATCTTCGTCTGGGATTGAGTTCGAAGACTTTCCCACGCCTATGAATCGTTCGGGCTGACGAACAACCCTCCCACTACGACGAGGCAAATCCTGAGTTGGTGTAAAAGTTTCAGAATCGATACGTGGTGCAGTGTTAGTTGGCGCTTGTACGATTGGTATAGACGGAGTCTCGCCCCTTAGCTCTTCCAGAATTATCTCGCTCATGGGCTTGTGACTAATCATATAATCCTCTTCCAGAAATCGGGCATTGGTGCTAACAATGACCTTCTGATCCTGGGGACTATAGAACAAGCCACCCTTCGTTCTCTTAGGGTATCCTACAAACACTCGCACTTCTGTACGAGATGCCAATTTATCAACTTCCTTATTCAGCATATGTGCTGGAGTACCCCAAATCCGAACATGTCCTAGACTGGGCTTACACCCACTCCATAGTTCTGTGGCTGTTTTTGGAACTGATTTCGAAGGCACCAGGTTTAGAATGTACGCCGCTGTTTCTAAGGCGTATCCCCAAAACGAAATAGGTAAATCTGAATAACTCATCATTGATCTAACCATTTCTAAAAGAGTCTTATTCCTTCTTTCAGCCACACCATTTTGTTGTGGAGTTCCCGGCGCGGTGAGCTGGGACGAAATTCCCTCATTCGCCAAGAAATCCAAAAACTCTCCACTAAGGTATTCGCCACCACGATCAGATCGTAGCGACTTGATACTCTTCCCATGACGCTTCTCCGTTTCAGCCTTGAAGTCTCTGAACTTGTCAAAGGCTTCAGACTTACGTCGCATCAAATAGATGTATCCATATCTCGAATAATCATCTATAAACGTGATGAAGTATTCGAAACCACCCCTAGCCGGATATTCATGGACCACATACATCCGTATGAACCAATTCTAACACATCCTGAGCACGGTTTCCCTTGGTTTTAAAAACCCTTTTGGTCATCTTACCTTCCAGACAGGATTCACAAATTGGAAATGACTCAACTTGGAGATCATCCAATGGGCCATCATCTACCAATCTTTGAATCCTTCTAAGGTTTTCATGTCCTAACCGTAAATGCCACCGAGATGGTTGGTTTATGCTTGAAGGTTCTTTTCTCTTTTTAGGTTTAGACAAAGAGTTAAGTGATTTATGCATAGGAGTTTGTGCAGTATTAACAATATATAGTCCATCATTAAAAGTTCCTCTGCAAATATATTCACCGCTTCTTTTCTTAATAATGGCATCATCATCAAAAGAAACTGAATAACCATCGCATTTTAATTTAGAAACCGAAATTAAATTCATTCTAAAATCCGGTACTAATAATACATTATTGAGAACTAATAATTTATCATTAATCTTCAACTGCACGACTCCCACTGCAACAGCCATAAGCCTGGAATAATCACCCCAGTTGATGGTAATTTCGCCCGCACTAAGCTGCTTGGTTACCTGAAAACCATGCGAGTCAAAGCAAACATGATCAGTGGAGCCTGAATCAACTATCCACGAAGTGGAAGAACAAGCTGCCAAACATGTTTTGACTACTAGTGCACGAGACATACCTTTCTTAAGAGCAGGGCAGTCCGCTTTAAAATGTCCTTTCTGACCGCACTTGTAGCACTTTCCCTTTCGCTTTTTGTTCGCCTCGGGGTGAGGAGCCTTGCTTTTCACCTTGAGAGTTGCCACTTGCTTCTGGCCAACCTGCTTCTTCTTCTTTCCCCATTTGGGTTTGGAAGAAGTAGCACCGGTTGCCGCAAGAATCTGATGATAACCTTGTTTGAAGAGACCTTCACAGATCAAGTTTCGGAAGTTCCGCCAAACTATATGTCCTACGGTTCATATTGTAGTTAAGGCGAATCGCTCAAAGCTTCTAGGTAAGTCGCCTAAGATAATATCGACTGCGTTTCCGCATCGATAGTAGCCCCAGATGCTCGGGCTTGCTCAAATGAGACATCATTTTTAGAACATGATCCCTCACTAGAGTCCCTTCAGACATTTGGGTTGTCATCAATACCCTCATAGCATTTTGTCTAGCCGCCCGGTTCTGATGACCAAACATCTCGGTGAGACTTTTCATCATTTCCGCGGCCGAACCCATCGTCTCGATGCCGATGCCGCAATACATTTGTCGCTGAAGCTAAAATGTAACAATGAGCCATTTCATCGACTTTTTCCATTTTCGTAATTCACCAACTCTTCGGGAGTGGCATCCGGTTCTGGTTCTAGAGGGCTCTCCTCGATTAAGACAAACTTATGCCCTCAAAGAATGACAATGTCAAGATTTCTTTTCCAATCGGCAAAGTTAGTGCCATCTATTTTATTTTCTTTGAGAATAACAGCTAGTGGATTGAAAGACATCTGAGAATAAAAATTAAAAACATCCATCACATAATGCATAGCAAAATATATCGAAAAACCTCAAAACACAATATATATGCTAGCAACCAACACCTCAAAAAATCCGCACATGCAAGCCACGATCGTGTGGACGTTTACACATACATTTTCCAAGTAGAGTTTAACGTCTTTAATTTTACTATCTAGTCAAATTACGTTATGACAAGTAAAATTAATAGTTGGTTCCTCTTGGCCATGTATTAATTAACATAGACTCCGATGGGGAGCTTATTAATTAATACACCTAAGTGAACACCATAATTTAACATCCTTAAAATATTATCTTTTAAATAATAGTCCTACAAATGGAGAGGTCATATCATAAAAAGTACTATTTACTTTATGTTATCATTTTGAAATTTAAAACTAGTGAACCTATAATTAGCACATCCGATATGGAGGAAGACTCTAATGTCAACGCGCATGCTAATTACTTCACAATTTAAATTAATTATGGAGGCCAATTTGATTTTAATTTAAAAAAAATTAAATCAATTTAATCACTTAGTTATTTTAGCCTTAAGGTTTTTAATTTTCTTAGGGCTGAGAATTTCCCGTCGGGAAATCCCGAGTCCCGGTCCCGTCCCGAGTCCCGACGGGAAACGGGACCCCGAGTCCCGAATTTTTCGGGACCGGGACCGGGACCGGGACCTTAAACTTCGTTAATTTCGGGACTCGGGAGTCCCGAAATCCCGAAATCCCGATCGGGACCCCGAAGTCCCGATTGCAAATTTTAATTTCGGGACATTTTGGGAAATTTCGGGACATTTCGGGAAATTTCAGGACATTTCGGGACATTTCGAAAAATTATCCTCGGGATCGGGACCGGGACCGGGACTTAAATTTATCCCAATTCGGGAATCGGGACTCCCGAAGTCCCGATCGGGACCGGGACCGGGACCACTAAATTGGTCCATTTCGGGACCGGGACATTCGGGACTCGGGACCGGGACCTCGGGATGTCCCGATTCTCACCCCTAAATTTTCTCGTCCTAACATGCAAGGAAACATATCACGCATACATCCATACATGCCATACATGAAAACAATAAAAACCAAAATAAAACATGGATAATTAAATTTATCCAATTATCATGGTCTTCTTCCTTGAGTTGAATCCGAGAAAATCTTCGACTCGATCTCTCCCACTGAATCAAGCATCTTGTCGCTTCTCCCCGGCCGGACCGTGGATTTTCAAAATTAAAATTTTACTTTTATGCAAAATTAATTACATAAAAAAATTTAATTTTAAATCCCGACTTCAATGACGCAACGAACGGCATGAAACGGACCGACTAAAATCGACGACCCTACCAACCAAATAACCGGCCCGACCAGTCGCCATGGCATCGGCACCGCCGGCTGGGCCACAGTACTGCAGTTACTCTTGCTACTTTCGGCCGCTTGGCTTGCCAATAGATCCCGATCCAGTTGCTGCTTCTATTTCTTCGCGATCCCGTCTTTTCTGAATTCGATTACAATTTTATACAAAATAAAATACATCGAAATTACATCAAGATTTACACGAAAAAATAAAACCACCTAGAACTACCCGCGGATTTTCTCACGGAAAAAATCATTACATGCCTCAAAAATGGGCCAAACCAATAATTGCATAATTAATAAAAATAAATAAATACACCATTCATATAAACCATGATAATTGGATCATATTACCTGCAAGAACACATCTAGCAAAATATTCCAACATCAAAATATATGAATATTTAAGTTGCTATCAATTAATCACTAAAATTAATTAAAATAGAAAAAGCCTAAAAAAACTGGCTCCGATACCAATTGTTGGAAAGTAAAACGCAGCGGAAGCGAAGTTTGGGAAGAATTGATAATAGCGTTTTACGCATCTACGAGCATTAGATCTATTTAGGCATGCTAATTAATTAATTACTAAGACTAACAAGCAATTTAAATATTATTTATTATTTATTAATTAAATATGTTGATTAATTAAAATATCCTAATCTAGATCCAAGATCATAGGATATTACCTTTTGAAGCGCGTTGGTTACTTCCTTCTTGATCGCCTTGTATTTCTACCTTCAGATCTTCTAGAGTATGATCCGCCTTGAACCGGACGTTGTGTGGGCAACGAGCTACCGGATCTTGCTTGGACACCTTATGGATCGGCCGAATTCTTATGCCTCACTACTCTCGATTTTTTTTTCTTCAAGTAATTCCGATATGTAGCAAGAATTATGTTGGGTACGGGGTCGTATATTTGCGCCGTTTGCGGAAGCGTAAATATAAGTGCGGAAAATAAAGGACACGAGGATTTATAGAGGTTCGGCTATAAACGAGCCTACGTCCTCTCTAGGTATCTTTTTCTATAGGATCAAGATAAAAACCTCTACGCCTCTCTTATATCGGTCGAGGTATAACCGTTACAATCACGTCTTCTATTGGTCCGTGATAAACCACTCGTACTTGTCTTTGTGTCGGTCCAAGTTAAACCGTTTTCCTTTTCGTAGGACAAGGAATCAACCTCTCTAGCTTTCTATGGGTACTAGATAAACCTCACTCGATAGCGATTGCGATTCTAATAATGCCGGATCCTTGATCCTAATAACACCGAATCCAATCGTATCTTTTCTTTTATCACTCGTGTATGTTTTTCGTGAATTCTCACTCAAACACTTACAATTAAGCTCAATATCAACAACAAGAATGTGTATAATAATATCACAAGAATAGACTATTTGCTCAAGGTTGTTGTACTCAAACAATACCATATGGATGGTATTTATAGGCTCCATCTTCAAACTAGCCGTTAGCTGCCAGATCGCTCATTACGTGCGTTATATGCTCTCCATTACGTCGTAAGCCTCTTTACGTCGTTAACCATGGCTGGTTACGTACGTTAGCATCTTCACAAATCACCGGTGAGTTTCATCATTTGAGTTACGTCGTTAGCCTTTCCTTTGTTACGCACGTTAACATTACGTCACTCATGACGTCATATATCCGTTGTATGCTTTGCGACTTTGACTTCTCCAACGCTCACTTGTTTGAACTCCTTTACGTCGTTATCTCTCATCCATTACGTCGTTAAGTCGCTACCATTACGTACGTTAATGATCACATATTACGACGTTAGCTTTGAGATTTTCCACTTTTTGTACTTCGATTCCTTCGATGCTTTGCTTCGTCTCTTTGTTGTTTTGTTTTGCTTATCAACATTAATCATCAAAACACTTTTTAATTTATGTATGGAACAAAATGTTCCAACAATCTCCCCCTTTTTGATGATTACAAAACAACACTCCGACAATGGGATTTTCCTGCAAAAATACAAATATATGTATATCTTTACAAACCAAAGTTTTTGACTTTGTCCGTTTCGTTAGAATCTTCTCCCATTATTTTTTCGACTCCTTCTTTCTCCTTACCTTTAACTTTTTGAATTTTTCGAATTTTTCATCGTCTTTTCGACCTCTCCTCATTTTTCTTCAACTCCTTCGTTTTTCTAATTCTTTTTGAATGCAATCGATTTTCTTCGATTTTTCTCCCCCTTTCACGGTTAATCACATTTTCGACTTATTTCTCCATTCTCCTATCTCTCCCCCTTTTTGTATTCATCAAAAAGTGGATAAAATATCAATTGAAATAATACCAAAATATAAAATATGCATGATACTAATTTATGATAAATAAATGCATAAAGGGTAAAAGCTCCCCCTGAAAATATTATCTCCCCCTTTAAAAAAATACTCCCCCTGAGTAAAATACAAAAATCAATTTTTGGGGATCCAACCTATAGTTGGTTTTTGTTTGGAAACATAGACGGTATTTGAAACCATTGTTCCTTTAGGAACCCAAATTTTCTTAATTTTTATCGTCCGTCTCGGGCTTTTGCAACTTGAAATATGATGCCCGATTTTCAAACACTTTTCGCAATAGGGTATTTTAAAATTAACGGATTCGTTTTTCGAACGTCGTTTGAATCCTAACCCCTCTTTATTCAAAGTAAATTTTTGAACACCAAGCATTTGTTCAAATTTCTCGTTTCCGCACGAGAATTTCTTTGTCAAAGATTTAAGCTCGGTTTGGATTTTAGCGAGATCATTCTTCAAAATATTTTCATTTTCAATACACTTTGAATGATCGATTTCGACAAATTTTCCCTTTTCGATAATTTTGGAATTTTCAATTTCCAAAGATTTAATTTTAGACTTAAGGGATTTGATTTCCGATAATGCATTTTGAAAATCCGTATGAAGTAATTCAAATGCATCAAAAAGTTCATCACGAGAGGATGTACTTACTTGGCTTTCGACGTCGCTATCGTCGAACGAACTCCGGGCCATTAGAGCGAGATTATTTTGATTGATGAAATCATCGTCTTCATCTTCATCGCTCCAAGTAGCTACGAGAACCTCCTTCTTGGGTTTGACACGGCAATGCTTAGCAAAGTGGCCTGGTTTTCCACATTGTCGACAAGAGTTGTCGAACTTCTTCGTTTCGCTCGAGATATCCTTCTTCCTCCGGTTTAATAAGGTTTGGAATTTATTAATATTTTTGGCATAATATGCTGCTTCTTCGTCGCTTTCCTCCACCGGGGTTTCTTCTTTCTTCCTCGAAATCTTAGCCTTCATGGCTAACGATCGTTCCTTCGGCTTCGGCTTGACACTTCGTGATTTTAAAACAATCTCATAATTGATTAGTGAACCAACAAGGGCACTAAAATCGAGCGTGTTGAGATCTTTGGATTCCATAATTGCGGTCACGGTGCCGTCCCATTCGCTAGGTAGTGATCTTAAGATTTTCTTGACTTTTTCACTACTAGATAATGGTTTGCCAAACGAAGCTAGTCCATTGGTGATGACCGAGAATCGATCGAGCATATTTGTGATGGACTCGTCACCCTTCATCATGAATAACTCGTAGTCATGGAGAAGCATATTTATCTTCGTCTCCTTGACTTGAGTCGTCCCTTCGTGTGTGATTTCTAGAATTTTCCATATTTCTTTCGCACTCTCACACGATGAAATTCGATTGACCTCTTCCGGATTTAAGGCACAAAATAAGAGTTGAGTAGCCTTACAATTTAGATGGTCATTTTTCCAATCGGCATCGTCGTATTCTTCGAAAGATTTGAGCGTACCGTCGGATTTGATTGGAACTTTTGGGCCAAGGCAAATAATCTTCCAAATCTCGATGTCGTATGCTCGGATGAATATCGACATCTTCTTCTTCCACGTCAAATAATTTGAGCCATCAAAGAATGGTGGTCGGTTGAGAGCAAGGCCTTCGACGGGAGCCATTTGAAAAGCCATTTTGGATCTTCTCCTCGGATGTTAAGCCGCGTATTGGAGTACCGCTCCGATACCAATTGTTGGGTACCGATTCGGATATTTGCGCCGTTTGCGGAAGCGTAAATAAAAAGTGCGGAAAAATAAAGGACACGAGGATTTATAGAGGTTCGGCTATAAACGAGCCTACGTCCTCTCTAGGTATCTTTTTCTATAGGATCAAGATAAAAACCTCTACGCCTCTCTTATATCGGTCGAGGTATAACCGTTACAATCACGTCTTCTATTGGTCCGTGATAAACCACTCGTACTTGTCTTTGTGTCGGTCCAAGTTAAACCGTTTTCCTTTTCGTAGGACAAGGAATCAACCTCTCTAGCTTTCTATGGGTACTAGATAAACCTCACTCGATAGCGATTGCGATTCTAATAATGCCGGATCCTTGATCCTAATAACACCGAATCCAATCGTATCTTTTCTTTTATCACTCGTGTATGTTTTTCGTGAATTCTCACTCAAACACTTACAATTAAGCTCAATATCAACAACAAGAATGTGTATAATAATATCACAAGAATAGACTATTTGCTCAAGGTTGTTGTACTCAAACAATACCATATGGATGGTATTTATAGGCTCCATCTTCAAACTAGCCGTTAGTGCCCAGATCGCTCATTACGTGCGTTATATGCTCTCCATTACGTCGTAAGCCTCTTTACGTCGTTAACCATGGTGGTTACGTGCGTTAGCATCTTCACAAATCAGTCGATTGAGTTTCATCATTTGAGTTACGACGTTAGCCTTTCCTTTGTTACGCACGTTAACATTACGTCACTCATGACGCCATATATCCGTTGTATGCTTTGCGACTTTGACTTCTCCAACGTTCACTTGTTTGAACTCCTTTACGTCGTTATCTCTCATCCATTACGACGTTAAGTCGCTACCATTACGTACGTTAATGATCACATATTACGTACGTTAGCTTTGAGATTTTCCAGCTTTTTGTACTTCGATTCCTTCGATGCTTTGCTTCGTCTCTTTGTTGTTTTGTTTTGCTTATCAACATTAATCATCAAAACACTTTTTAATTTATGTATGGAACAAAATGTTCCAACAAATTAAAGTGTTCTCTCAATTGTGGAATCAAAGACACAAGTCAAGATCCACAATTAAACACTTAGAAGAAAAAATCGAAATTCCTTGTGTATGAAGAAGCATTAAATCGGCCATCAACCATAATGTCCTATTTATAGGCTCTTGGACTACTACTAGGGATCTAGAGGAGGATTATGGAAGGACTCCCAATTAATTCATCTTACCTTATTAGGACTCTTCCTAATATATGATGAATTAATTAATATCAACTTAGTCCACTAAAAAATTTGATATTGCACTTCCTACCAAAATCCCAAATTACGAAATTGGGCTCCTTATTAAATATATTATTTCCCGTGTTTAAGATATCGAATGTCTATTAATTAATTATAAGCTCTTGTGACTTTAATTAATTAATATCTTATCCAAGAGTAGTACCACTCGAACCTTATTATTATATCGAATTAAATCCACTGCGGGGTTTAATATAATAATCATTATCGAGCTCCTCAAGGGGACATCATCAACCCGCACGAGTCGGGACACGATTTCTAGTAATAATAATAATTGTCGTATAAACAATATTATTGCCCAAGATACGAGGCTTATTGAGTCGATCATTTTGACTCTCACCTATGGTAAATCAAAGCAATAATTATTATAAATACACAATTAAATATTATATACTTAGAATTAAGAAATAATTATTATTCGAGATTTACGTTCTTCTTACGGTCGATCTGAAGACACTATCTCACCTCGATCCTGTTCAACGTATGCAAATACGCTAATGTATGCTAATAGTCAAGACCAACTATTTTCAAGCATACACTACAACCCTTTATATAATTTGTCTAATAATTATATAGGTTGTGAACTATTATATTATTTTATAAGGCACCGATAATGTGATCTTCCGTGTGACACCAACACACCACATTATCTACAATATAAAATAATTAGACATTTCATTTGCATAACCATAACGTGAATTAATATGCAAAACATGTGATTAAATATAATTAATATCCTCATAGGTAGTAAATGAGAAATTAGGTAATACAAGCATAAAGTATGCTTTGCAGTATACAATCCTAACAGCCGGAACGATTCATAGGCGTGGGAAAGTCTTCGGACTCAATACCAGGTGAAGATGAATCAGGTCACTGGACCTACAAGGTGGCAATCCAAGATAAAGATGCTGACTCCTGACAAGTAGCAATAGAATCAGAAATGGGATCTATGGATTCCAATCAAGTGTGGGAGCTAGTAGATCTACCTGATGGTGTACAAGCCATTGGAGTGAATGGGTGTACAAGCGAAAGAAAGGAGGTGATGAGAAGGTTGAAACCTTCAAAGCGAGGCTTGTTGCAAAAAGTTACACTCAGAAAGAGAGTATCGATTATGATGAAACCTTTTCGCTGGTAGCCATGCTTAAGTCAATCCGAATTCTTTTAGCTATAGTTGCGCATTTGAATCTGGAGATTTGGCAAATGGATGTCAAGACTGCATTCTTGAATGAGAGTCTAGACAAGGAAATCTATATGCGCCAACCAGAGGAATTCAATGTTGAAGACGAACATTTGGTGTGCAAGCTTAAGAAATATATTTATGGACTTAAGCAAGCATCTAGATCTTGGAACACTCGTTTTGACAAAGTTGTCCAGTCATATGGATTCGTCCAATGTCCGAGTGAGAGTTGTGTGTATAAGAAATGCGATGGAAACGTGTTGGTGTTTCTTGTATTGTATGTAGATGATATCCTTCTAACTGAAAACAACGTGAAGGAATTGTCGGACGTACGGGTATGGCTATCTGAGCAGTTCGATATGAAGGATCTGAGAGAAGCATGACACATCCTTGAAATCAGGATCTTTCATGATCGGAAGAAAATGATGTTGTGCTTATCCTAGGCATCCTACATCGATACAATGCTAAAGTGGTTTAGCATGGAGAATTCCAAGAGAGGTTTTCTACCTTACATATATGTAATTAAACTATCTAAAAATATGTGTCCCAAGACATAAAAGGAGATAGATGACATGAAGATGGTTCCTTATGCATCAGCTATGGGAAGCCTCATGTATGCTACGCTTTGCACTAGACCAGATATCTGTCATGTCGTAGGCATGTCTGCTAGATATCAGTCAAACCCAGGACTAGGACACTGGATTATTGTCAAGCACATACTCAAGTACCTGAGAAGGACTAGGGAGTACATGCTTGTCTATCAATCAGACGACCTGTGTCCGGAGGGTTACACTGACTCAGATTTTTCATCGGATAAAGAAAAGTCCAAGTCTACTTCGGGTTATGTGTTTAGCCTGGGAGGTGGAGCCATTAGTTGGAGGAGTGTGAAGCAGAAATGCATTTCGGACTCTATCATGGAAGCCGAGTACGTGGCAGCCTCTGAGGCATCCAAGGAGGCGGTGTGGCTCAAGTACTTCCTGCAGGAATTAGATGTGATTCCCGATTTACCAAAGGATATTATACTTTATTGTGATAATACTTAGGGGTGAAAACGGATCGGATACGGGCGGATAGTGCTCTTCCCGTATCCTAACCCATATTTTTCTCTCGGATTCGGAGTCGGATACGGGAAGGCCGGATACGGATACAAATTCGGATTATTCGGGATACGGACACGGGACGGATACAGGACGGATTCGGGCCGGATTCGAATAAATATAATCGGATAATACGTGTCATACAAAAATCGTTTGGAAGTGATTGCAGCATATAAAAAAACTACCTACACAATATTTCATAAAAGTTCTAATGCAAACTATATTAATTTTTTTAAAAATCGTTTCATAACAGGGTTCCCTCATTTTTACTTATTCAGTCTCTCCCATAAAAAACATAAGCTCCATACTTAGCAAAGACTAAAAAGTGGTAATTTAATTGTTTTTAACAATTATTATAATATATATAATTGCCCCTCTATTTACTTGAATAGAACATTTCTTTTAAAAATGCATTTCATATGAAACAAATAGCTTATAAGTTAGTATTAAAGTGTTTGGCTAATACATTTCTTTTAAAAAATATTTTTTTCAGAAAATAATTTTTTTTTCGAAATATAGTTTTTTTTATTTTTCGCAAAAAGTATTTTTTTATTTTTTCAAAAAATATAAAAATCCAGAAACTAATTTTATTTTTTCCAGAAAATAATTTTTTTCGAAAAAATATTTTTTTGCCAAAAAATAATTTTTCTCCAGAAAATATTTTTTAATTTTTTTCGAAGAAATAAAAAATTTCCATAAATAATGTTTTTTCAAAAAGATAATTTTTTTCCTAGAAAATATTTTTTTTCGAAAAATAATATATTTTTCCAGAAAATACTTTTTTTTGAAAAAATATTTTTTTCTTGAAAGCTTGAAAATTCATTACACTGAAGTCCAAAAGTGTTATATATATATATATATATATAATAAAGTATATTTAAAATTTAAAAATATGGATATCCAGATTTTTTATCCAGATTGGTATCCGGATTTATTATCCGGATTAGTATCCGGATAATATCCGATAAAATATGGGAAAACTTGGATACAGGCGGATATTGCATTATCCGAATTCGAACCCGTATCCGAATTCAACTATCCGGATCCGTATCCGAATCAGACCGGATACCTATTTTTCATCCCGAATTCGATCCCGATCGGATACGGCTCCGGATCGGGCGGGAAATATCCGCCCAGTTTTCACCCCTAATAATACTGGTACGGTCGCAAATTCGAGGGAACCACGAGCCCACAAGGCAAGTAAACATATCAACCGCAAGTACCAAATCATACAACACTTCGTAAAGGAAGGAGACATAGTTGTAATCGGGGTTGCATCGGAAGATAATCTTGCTGATCCTTTCACAAACGGCTTACCTTCAAAAGTTTTTGAAAGGCATGTGGAAGGAATGGGATTACGGTGTATGGCAGCATTGCTTTGAGTATAAGTGGGAGAAATGAGAGAATATGTAATAGAGTAGTATCCTTAAAAGCATACTTTGAGTATACTATGAGAAATGATATATATCCGCTTGCCTTTTGAAATTATAGACATCACGTAATCATTTACTATCTCCACAACGTCGTTTGTTGGCGCCAGGATTGCTCTTTCTTCAAAAAATTACTTTATGGAAAGTTACTTATAAGTGAATGATATTGCTTTCAACAATGGCTTCAATATAATTTTTGGCATTTCGGATTAGCAAATATCAAGATTTCTCTATCGACTTCTTCACTCAGCTCACCATCTACAATTTTGAGGATTCATTCGGAGAAGTCCTTAATTTCTTGTAGATGGTGAGATGACATTGTGTGTCCAACAATTAATCTCATATTCCGGGTCAGTCTTGCAATGATGCCAAAAAGAAGAAGAACTTATACTTGAATAAACGATATATGCATTGTCCTTTGGTACAAAATAATTATGGCAGGGGTAATTTTAGTAATATTTAAAATTTAAAAAGCTTTTGGAAGTACATAAGAGAGTTTGACTTATAACTTAAAATTAAGTACTTCCCAAATTGTAATAAAAATATAATAGTAGTATATATAATTTAATTACTTGTATGACCTATTGTAAATATACCTGTTAATTTAGAAAATACACCCAAGTCCTAGCCTTAAAATTACCAGTAAATTTAACAACTTAGATTGTAATATAATAATATCTTGGATAAGTTAAAAATATACATCAGAATTTTATCCTAATTACAAACGACCTTAAAATATTAGAAAATTACAAAAGAAAAAAACTCACTTGATTTGATTGAAATGAAACGGCATATTTATGCTTATATGATATTTTTTTCAAATATTTAGCTTCATATTTAAGAGTATTAAAGTCCACTCATTTTATATTAAAAAATAAAAAAAGAGTTGAAGTACTTTTAATAATTTCTGAAACTTGTATTACAAAAAATTTCGACGGCATTTGGTTGAAATGAAACTATATGTATATTCATTTTAAAATAGGTTTTGGAATTACAAATAAGTAGATTATGACTTATAACTTAAAATTAAGTAGCTCCCAATTCGTCCAAAAAAAAGCATCATCATCATAGTATATATATATATATATATAAGTGAATTACTTATATGACTTTTTGTAAATAGACCAATCGCGGGGTTAACTAAGAAAACTACATCCACATCCTAACCTAATTAAAATTATCCTCAATTTTTAAAAGTAAAAAAATGCCCCAATTGTATTTATAATATAAGATGAGCCTCGAAAAGTTATATGGTACTTTTCCAGCATTGAACTTCATATTTAAGAGTACTAAATTTAAGAAATTCTACATTCTGTTCCGGGAATTATTATTCCCGTGATGTGTCTTACCTAATACTGATTGTAGATACATAGATGGAAGGCTCTAGATCCTTCTAGAGGTAGTAGGATCCTATTAGATGTCTTACCTTATCTAGGAATCCTATGTATGGAAGGACTCTCATTGTAATGCCTATATAAAGGCCCCTCTATCAGTGTTATGAATACAATTGATTTGCTGTCTTTTACTTTCTCCTTAGACACGTTATCAGCACGTAGTATCTCAACTGAGAAGAAAAAAAATTCGTCCGAAATTCAGAAAAAAAAAAAAAAAAATCGAACCAGAGAAACCCTAGCCGCTCTCTTCCTCACGAACAGCCGTCGTCTTTCTCGAACAGATCTGCCGTCTTCAATTTTTTTTCTCGGATTAGAACTCCAGCCGTACGGATTAGAACTCCTACCACCGCGATTCACCAACGCAAAAGCGATTGAAGCGCCGACTTCTACAACTCCAATCGGAGTCGACCACCGCCATCAACCCTTCCAGACGGCACCACAACCCGCGGCCAGATCGTCCACCTAGATCGCCCGTCGCCGCCCACTTCTTTGTTGATGGACCCGACTGACCGATTCTTGGCCGACCCGCTCGACATTCCCGTTTCCAGATCGTTTTTGTCCAGCCGCCTGTTGCCTAAAGCTGCGACCCGATCTCATCGAAGCACCGCCGGATTTTCCTATGGTTTTATGCACGTGATATTTACTGTTTGAAAACCTAGTGCAATCGAGACAAAACCTATCAAAATCGAAAAAAAAACGAGAAACGGGAATTTCCGCGCGTAAATTTTCTGCACAGCGCAGTCGTATGAAAATCACGTTTCCCGATTCGTTAACCGTCGGATCGGTGTGAAATTTTTACAGCAACTTTCCAACACAAATATCTGTATATTCAACGGTGGAGATCGGATTATGAGTAATATTGGCTACTGAATCTGCCGCTGAACAGAAGCAGATTTTTACGAGGAAATTTGGAGATCCGACCTCATCCAATACCGAGCTGCTGCACCGCCGCGCTCGAGTCCTTTTTCGGCCGATTATCGAGCCCAGTAGCCCTTTTTGGGCGTTTCTCAACTCTCTATTTTCCTAATTCATGATTCATTTATCATCAACTTGTATGTTTATGAATCTAACTATGTTTGTGCTTTACGTGGCATATAGGAAAATACGTCGCTCATGATGATGTGCACGCTATGGAGAAAAAGCCGTATTTATCCCATTCAAGGATCAAAGTAAATATAGAATGGAGTACCCACGAAAATATATTGCTCATATGGAGAGAATCTCCCGTTCAAGGATCAAAGCATATATGGAACCAAGTACCCGTAAGATTTTATTAAGTTTCCGTTTTTCAATTCCTCTCTTTTTGGGAATTTTTTTTGGGGAATTGGGTATTTGAGTTCTTTATCTCCCACGCTACTTTGCGGTGGATGAGACTATGAGAGGTGGTATCACTCTCGTATGTCGAAGTAAACTGTGTGACGGTCCTGGGGGAGTCACGGATAATTGTTGAAAGTCGATATTTGTGGTTGTTGCATACACCACGTTTTGGGTGCGATTTGACGTTGCCGTTTTTGTCGATTTTAAACCAACAATTGAAAAATAAAATGAACATTGTCGGTAACGGTAAAGTTATGACTCGTTCATGATTAGTCACGGATTTATGACGTACAAATGGGACAAACATCGATTGCGACGGATATGTCGTGGTTAAAATCGATTTGTAACGGATTTGTCACGTTGAATTGAGCGACCACCACGTTGGTCTTGACCCAATCCCATACTTGGAAAACTCCATCTTTCATCTTATTAAAATAAAATATTGCATGTGGGTGTAGACATGTATCGCCTCCTTGCAACATGATATATGAAAGAATGTACGAGTAATTCTCATGAGTTTCAACATGTAAAGCAATGGCATATTGCGGTAAATACATGTATTCGTTGACCTCGATTATAGTTCGTATGACTATAGGTCCGAATACTTCTCCGAGTATTTGTAAAGGCATGTGCCTTATACATTTGACTATGTTTAGTCGATCTTATTGGATGGTCAAGACGAGTTGGTTATAGTATATTCATTATGTCTCATGGTTCAAAATGCTTAATTATGATGCACCGCATTGCATCCATATAACATGGCTATTATGACGTATGCTTGCAAATTGAGAATTAAAATACTTGGTTGATTGATGCACTTCGGTGGATTTTCTCAAGACCAGTAGCTACGGCTATGTAGCATAGGTCAACATGTCATATTCACCTATACCTATCATCATTCAAATGCTTAGTTACGAGTGTAACAGTATGCATTTTGTTAACTGGATTGTGTTAACACTGAAAAACTTTATCGTCCACATGTTCATGTGCCAAAAGTGCGTCACCACAACGCATTATGACGGGTTATAAATGATGAATATGACATGCGCTTTCGCTCATAGTCCGCTTAAAATGTACCTTGGCAGACAATCTCGTAAGTCACTTTGATGAGCCAGTCTTCCCGTCGTTAGGGGGAGATGCGAACGATCATGTTCGAGTAGAACGACTTGGAATTATCGTAGTTTGTCCCTACTGTGTCTCACCAAGTTCCCTAAAGTGACGAGATTAAATACATGCTGCAAACATGTCTGCAAGGATTGTGTCCGGTCATGGATGTTCGTCACCTATAAATGGTGATATGGTAACACCACAGATTGTGGTAGATGGTGTTACTAGGCCGTGGATCTCATAGAGTATTGGGATGCCACTTGGTTCGATAAATACTCTCGCTAAGAATGTATGCGAGTTTGGTACATGAAAACTTGATCATATGATCAAATGAACTCATCCGTATCATGTGATTCTGGATTATAGTCATCATTGGGGGACGCCTCAGTGAATGCCAATCCATAAAGAGTACTCTATGAATAAAGCCGGTACATGAGGACGTGGAATGTGAGTTTAATCGAACCATACTTCGTTGAAAATCTACAACGTTGTAGCCTTGGCCTAAAATGGAAACATATGCGACTCCAGTATAAACAAAGTGATAGCCCTTTGTTGAAGTGGTGCCGACACTCCAAAGATAAGATCTATCCGTATACTTTGTTAAAGCGAGTGAGAGAAGGAGTTAAACTCACCTCATGGCGCGAGGTTTCTCATGAACGCACTGGAATCGACTACGATGACACGAAACTTAGTTGTGCTATCGTAATGGATGTTATATCATCCACTATATTTTCAGTTAGATAGTTTCCCAAAAATTGACGTGCAGCTTGTGGTTAAATCTTATCTTAGTGGGGAACTAAGTTAAGTGATAAAAAGGATCTCGTGGTGGATCAGACTCAAATCAAGTGGCTCCTGACCACGGAGCGCGTCGATAAGTGATTGTCGGGAATGCATACTAAGTATATACTTGATTTGGAAGAGATATGAAGCTTTTGCGTGTAAAACTAAGGGTTTATAGTGATGTACTCTTGTGAGACTAAGAGATTCCGCTAAATCCAAAGTTAAGAACGAAAGGATCTTGGGGACACTTGATGATGCGTATTCATCAATCGGTTTAAGGCAATATAAGGGACGGTTTCCCTAAGAGACGATAAAGTAATGCTTATATGATTCCCAATGATTAGTCGAAGTCATCATAAGACTTGGCTCACTTAAGTGATGATGCAGTCTTAAGAGAAAAGTACGGTATTATGTACTCATGTTTGACTCGATGCACTCATTTGTAATAATCCGGTAAAGCCACTGTGATGATGGCCTAGGATGCGCTCATGTAATGTCTGTGATTGACAAGAAGCTTGAAGCTCGCTCTATCTCGATAAAAAGGACACTTGAAAACCGATGCCGATACGCCTGAATGTGTTGGTCTATCTCCCATATGACCTACAAGGCAGCTCACTTGTTGGAAAATGGTGAAATTGGTGCCATTGGAAAGGTTTGTGTCTACTTTCCAAGGAAACCAACCATTTGATCACATCCATCATGTTGAGTGACATATGACTATTGTTGCAAAGTAGGACAGGATATGTCCGGTAATTTGCTGAGTCAACTTCGATAAAGCTTTGTGATCTGCTCAGGTCGATCTAGGTTACGTACTGTATGTGAATGAAAAGCTATGGGTGTCTAGTTTTCATACGTTCTTACAGTTTCGTTGATACCTATTGAATCGAAGAAGTTATGACTGATTTGGTGCATAGAGGTCAAGACTTTAGAAAACATGATAAGTCTTTAGTGACTCTGCACTTTGGATGTGTCGCGCTCTTTTTGTCCTTAGACCAAGGTTTGTTTTTCCCATTGGGTTTTCACTTGGTAAGGTTTTTAAGGAGGCGACCTATGAGAACATCCATACAATGATGCGTTGTACTTCTGTTCAACTTAGACCAAGAGGTATTTTTCCCACTGGGTTTTTCCTTGGTATAGTTGTGAGGGCAACTTGGCATCTGACTCCTATGATTTGAGGTACTCATCAGGGGGAGTCGTTATGTATACATCAGGGGGAGTATACACGACATGTTATGTTGGTGCGTTGCAATCTTTTCCTCATCAAGCCTTTGTTTTTCCCATGTGGTTTTGTTTTGGCTTGGAATAGATTTTTACGAAGGCAACATCTTCTGCACCATTGTTGTATTAGTGCTCGACACAGGGGGAGTGTTCCGGGAATTATTATTCCCGTGATGTGTCTTACCTAATACTGATTGTAGATACATAGATGGAAGGTTCTAGATCCTTCTAAAGGTAGTAGGATCCTATTAGATGTCTTACCTTATCTAGGAATCCTATGTATGGAAGGACTCTCATTGTAATGCCTATATAAAGGCCCCTCTATCAGTATTATGAATACAATTGATTTGCTGTCTTTTACTTTCTCCTTAAACACATTCAAAATAAGAGAAAATAATTAGAGTATTTTTAGTAATTTGTGAAACTTGTATTACAAAAAACCTAAGTGACATTTGGTTTAGTTGAAACTTTATATCATTTTTATATGATATTATTTTCAAACAGTTAACTTAATATGTATAGAAGTATTAAAGTTGGCACGTTTTACATTCAAGAGAACACATACAACATAGTTGGTCCTTTTTTTGCCAAAATGGTCTAAATCGTTAAGTATTAATCGATTTCTGTTAAATGACCAAAAAGAAGATAATTTAATCCTTATATTTGAAAAGAATTACATAAATTATTTGGATATAATCTGAAGTACAGAAGCAAATCCAAATATTTCAAAAATATATAGTTGATTTCAAAAGTAGATAAATTAACAAATCTTTTAAAACTAAAAAAAATAAAAAATTACTTAAAATGATCAATTTTTATTTTCTAAAATTCTCTTTGTACAAAGATAAATCTACGGATTAGTACATTATTATTAAATTTAATTTCTTATATATTTAGAAATATCTCTTTGAAATCATAATATCAGTAATTATATAATTTAGTAATTATGAGTTTTTCATTTATGTTGTTATTTTATATTAATTAAATAAGATTCAGAATTAAAATAGATTAATTGATTTATTCCATAGTTTCTTTAATTTATTTATAAATAATAATTAAAACCATTATTTCTACACTTTCAATAATATTTTAATAAGATTATTTTGATTTATTTAATTAACTAGGACTCGAGTACCTTTTTAATTATATATATATATATATACATATATATATATATATATATATTGTTGTAGTTAAATTTGCACCTTCGCCGTTTGAAATTTACGCGAAGTATAATAGAGTTATCAAACTCTTTTACGTTGCGGAAGCATAATTAACTTGCAGAAAGTAAATGACACAAGATTTATAGAGGTTCGGCCAAACGTGCCCACCTCCTCTCTTCTTATCTTTTTCCTTAGGCTTAAGATCAACATCTGCGCCTCGTCTTCTGTCAGCCCGAGGGATACCGTTACACTCTTGTCTTTATGTCGCTCCAAGATAAATTATTTTCCTTTTCTGTCGGACAAGGAGGCAACCTATCTAGCTTTCTATTGGTACTAGACAAACCTCACTAGGATTTAGATATGATTCTAATAATACCGGATCAACGATCCTAATAACACTGAATCAATCTACAATCCGTAACTTTCCTCTCGTGTATGTTTTTGTGTATTAACACTCAAACACTTATCAATTAAGCACAAATACAACAACAATAATGAATACAATGATATGTGATGTATATATGATTTGCTTGGGGTTGTTGTACGTTGAACAACATTAGAAGTGATATTTATAGTCTCCAAAGCCTCAACTAGCCGTTAGTTGCTGCCTCATGTATAACCTACGCTATAGCTCATCCATTGCGTACGTTAAGCGCGTTATGTACGTTATCATCCTCCTATTACGTATGTTAAGCTCCATACAGATCAGTCCAGTGGCATTCGTTTCTTCCATTACGTACGTTAGCTTATTACATTACGTCGTTAATTGCACCCTTTTACGTACGTTAATGTTGCTTCATTACGTATGTTATCTGATGTATCCATTGTATGCCTTTTGAATTCTCCGAACTCTTCCAACGGTTAATATTTGAACTTAGATTCAAATCCCCATTACGTACGTTAATCATAATGTGTTACATACGTTATATGTACTTCGTTGCGTACGTTATCCTTTATGCTTTGCGTACTTTAACTTTATGCTGAATTCGTCTGCCTTCAGGTAGGTTTATATCACGTATATTATGTATGCTTCATAGCATACGTTATACTTGCTTTTGCTTCAATTCAAAGTTCTTCGGTCCATCTCGTCGTCTTCGACTTCTTTGTTGTTTTGCTTCGTTTCATTGTTGTTTTCTTTGATCAACAATATCATTAACTCATCAAAACCATTTTATAAATATGTGGAATAGGATATTCCAACAATCTCCCCCTTTTTGAAGATGACAAAACAACAATCTTCAATGGGATTTTATACCTGCAAAATTAAAACAATTTACAGATCAAGGTTTTTGGCTCTGTTCGTTTCGTTAGTTTTCTTCTCCCATTCTTTTCTTTTTTTCTTTTCAACTTCTTCTCATTTTTCTTTTTCAACTTCTTCTTTTATTTTCGACTTCTTCGACTTTTCTCCCCTTTTCATGGTCTGTAATTATTTTTATTTTTCTCGTCATTCTTCCATGACGCGTATTCTTTTTATCGACATTCTCCCCCTTCAGACTCTCTCCTCATACACTCAGCATATTCTCTTCCCCCCTTTTCTCATAATCAAAAAGTGCAATAATATATAAAAACGATTAAGTAAGACAATTATGGGTAAACCTCCCCTCATAGATTTCCTCATTTAAAATAATGGTAACTCCCCCCGAGTTAAATATTAATTGTGAAAAAATATAAATTATCAAAATATCAATTGATGGAGATATATTAATTTTGATTTTTGGGGATCCAACCGAGAGTTGGTTTTTCTTTTGGAACATAGACGATATTTGGAATAGTGGTTCCTTTTGGAATCCAAACTTTCTTAATTTTTATCGTCCGTCGTGGGCTTTTGCAATTCGAAATGTGATGCTCAAGTTTTAAATATTTCTCACAACGGGGTATTTTAAAATTTAAGAATTCGGTTTTATTATTTGGTTTGAATCCTAACCCCTGATTATTTAAAGAGTATTTTTGAATGGAAAATATTTGTTCAAACTTGTCATTTCCGCAAGAAAATTTGTTCGTTAAACCATTAAGTTCGTTTTTAACTTTCGAAATATCATCCTTTAATTTATTTTCATTTTCAAGACATTTAGAATGATTGGTTTCAATAAATTCCCTTTTTCATTTATTTTAGAAATTTCGATTTCCAAAATTTTAATTTTCGGTTTGAGGGATTTACTGTCAACTAAAGCATTTTGAAAATCAGTATGTAAAAGTTCGAATGCTTCAAATAATTCGTCTTGAGACAATGTACTAACCTGGCTTTCGACGTCGCTTTCGTCGAATGAACTTCTTGCCATGAGTGCGAGGTTATTTTGAATTATTCTTCATCATTCTCTTCGTCACTCCATGTTGCTATAAGAACTTCTTTCCGAGGAATTGAGCAAAGTGACATGGTTTACCATAGTTTCGACAGTTGTTGTCGAATTTCTTAGATTCGCCCGATTTGATGTCCTTCCTTCTCCGGTTCAATAAGTTTTGAAACTTATTTATATTCTTGACATAATATGCCGATTCTTCATCGTCTTCATCTACCAGGATTTCTTTTTGTTTTTTTAGACATATTTCCTTTCAAAGCTGTGGATTTTTCTTTTGGTTTTGTTTGACATTTCGAGATTTCAGAACAATCTCGTAATTAATTAGCGAACCTACAATGGCGCTAAAGTCGAGCGTGTTGAAATTTTTAGATTCCGTGATCACCGTCACGGTGCCATCTCATTCGCTAGATAGTGATCGTAAGATTTTCTTGACTTTTTCACTACTCGATAACGGTTTCCCGAACGAAGCAAGTCCATTTGTGATGACCACAAATCGGTCTAGCATGTTGGTGATGGACTCGTCACCCTTCATCATGAATAACTCGTAGTCATGGAGAAGTGTATTAATCTTCGTCTTCTTGACTTGAGTTATTCCCTCGTGTGTGATTTCAAGAATTTTCCAGATTTCTTTAGCACTTTCACACGAAGAAATACGGTTGACCTCATCTGGATTTAAGGCACAATATAAAAGTTGAGTGGCCTTACAATTGAGGTGATCGTTCTTCCAATCCTCGTCATTGTACTCTTCGAAGCTCTTAAGTGACCCATCGAATTTGCTTGAAACTTTCGGACCAAGGCAGATGATCTTCCATATTTCTATATCATAAGCACGAATGAAGATCGACATCTTTTTCTTCCAAGTCATGTAATTCGATCCGTCGAAAAATGGAGGTCGGTTTAGAGCAAGACCTTCGACCGGTGCAAATTGAAATGCCATGAGATCGTCTTCTCCTCGGATGTTAAGCCGATTTTTATGGATACCGCTCAGATACCAATTGTTGGGAAATTTACACCTTCGCCATTTGAAATTTAGGCGAAGTATAATAGAGTTATCATACTCTTTTGCGGTGCGGAAGCGTAATTAACTTGCGGAAAGTAAATGACACAAGATTTATAGAGGTTCGTCCAAACGTCCCTACATCCTCTCTTCTTATCTGTTTCCTTAGGCTTAAGATCAACCTCTGCGCCTCGTCTTCTATCGGTCCGAGGGATACCGTTACACTCTTGTCTTTATGTCGGTCCAAGATAAACCGTTTTCCTTTTCTATCGGACAAGGAAGCAACCTATCTAGCTTTCTATTGGTACTAGACAAACCTCACTTGGATTTAGATATGATTCTAATAATGTCGGATCAATGATACTAATAACACCGAATCAATCTACAGTCCGTATCTTTCCTCTCGTGTATATTTTTGTGTATGAACTCTCAAATACTTATCAATTAAGCACAAATACAACAACAATAATGAATACAATGATATCTGATGTGTATATGTTTTGCTTGGGGTTGTTGTATGTTGAACAACATTAGAAGTGGTATTTATAGGCTCCAAAGCCTCAACTAGCCGTTAGCTGCTGCCTCATGTATAACGTACGTTATAGCTCATCCATTCCGTACGTTAAGCGCGTTACGCACGTTATCATCGTCCTGTTACGTACGTTAAGCTCCATACAGACCAGTCCAGTGGCATTCGTTTCTTCCGTTACATACATTAGCTTGTTACATTACGTACGTTAATTGCTCCCCTTTACGTACGTTAATGTTGCTTCATTACGTACGTTATCTGATGTATTCGTTGTATGCTTTTGGACTTCTCCGAACTCTTCCAACGGTTAATATTTGACCTTAGATTCAAATCCTCATTACGTACGTTAATCATAATGTGTTACGTACGTTATATGCACTTCGTTGCTTATGTTATCCTTTATGCTTTGCGTACGTTAACTTCATGCTGAATCCGTTTGCCTCCGGGTAGGTTTATATTACGTACATTATGTATGCTTCATAGCGTACGTTATACTTGCTTTTGCTTCAATTCAAAGTTCTTCGGTCCAGCTCGTCGTCTTCGACTTCTTTGTTGTTTTGCTTCATTTAGTTTTGTTTTCTTTGATCAACAACATCATTAACTCATCATCAAAACCATTTTATAAATATGTGGAATATGATATTCCAATATATATATATATATATATATATAGAGTTCGGGATATAGGGTGACACCTTCTTTTTTTTGTGAGGTGCCCGCCACGTGTCATGTTCTGATTGGAGGTGAGTGTTTTAATTATAACACTCACCCGGCTGGCCCACAACACTTGGTGGGTGAGTGTTATAATTAAAACACTCACCTCCAATCAGAACATGACACGTGGCGGGCACCTCACAAAAAAAAGAAGGTGTCACCTTCCTTCCCGAATTCTCTATATATATATATGCATATATATTCGACACTTCTTTTGCAATACTCCCAAGCATCTTTCATTTGAGTTGATACTTCTTTATTGATATACCTAATTATAATGACTAACTAATATAAACTAATTAATTAGTAAAAATATATAATATTTACTCGATATTTTAGGTTTAAGTGTATAATATATAGTGCACACTACTATATTAAATTTCTCTTTGTTTGGAATTTATATTTTTAATTAATGAAAACATGAAATATTTATGTAAATATAATCAATTTCTATTTATTCGTAATTCACATTCCTTAATCGTAAAAAATAATAAGGTAAGTATGAGTTATTTGAGGTATAATTAGAATGTAATTAATGCAAGGAAGATTAGACCAGTAATCGATTATATGTCAGCTGAAGCATGAGAGGCTCATAAGCACACAAAACACCAGCAGAAGACATGTGGCAGCCGAAACATGAGAAACTGCCACTTAGCCTCAGCGTATTCTGCATTAGTATATAGGGGAGACTAATAATTGTCCATATTAAAAAAGAGACAATTACATCTACCATTTCTGTTTTTATTCTTCTTCTAAAATAATATGTTTTTCAAATTTTTTTAGTAACCAAATATAGAAATAGAAAAAATAAAAAAAAATCTGTTGTTAGTTTTTGTTTTAGATTTTCAATTATTTGAAAATAAACAAAAGAGAATAATTTTTTTCTTTAAAATACTTTTTTTTTGGTTTTTTATTAATAAGAAATAAAAACGGAAGATATTTTTTTGTTTTTATTTTTTTAAAAAATAATCTCCTTGTTGAAGTTTTTTTTTATTAACCAAAAATACAAACAGAAAAATAACAAGAAAATAATATTTAAACAGTTTTTATTAACCAAAAATAAAAATAGAAAAATAAAATAAAATAATATATTTGTTTATCTTTTATTTTTCTTTTAAAATAATATATTCTTATTTTTATCTTAAAATATATATCTTTATTTAAGTTATTTTCTTTGAAATTTAGAATAAATTAAATATTAAATAATGTTGGAAGAAAATGACTTAGGCTCAATTAGAAAAAATATGATGGATATTTTTTTAAAATAAGAAAATAAGGTCATATTTGGGAGGTAAGTGATTTCA
Source organism: Orobanche coerulescens (assembly GCA_033398695.1). NCBI lineage: Eukaryota > Viridiplantae > Streptophyta > Magnoliopsida > Lamiales > Orobanchaceae > Orobanche > Orobanche coerulescens. The sequence goes on along the minus strand of CM065818.1, from coordinate 11,211,234 downwards.
CTTTTTGGTAAACACAAAAATAGAAAAAATGACCTATATGTAATTGTTGAACAAATGAAAGCCCCAATATAATTAGAACATCTAGCGGGGGTATCCGATGAAATTCACCCTATTAGAAAACTATAAAGTTAAATTTTTATTTAAGTATATTTTATATTTGATAAGTTGTTAAATAAGTAGAATTAAATTAAAAAATGAAAATAATCAGTGAAGAGAAATAATTAGTTTTCTATAATTATTATCAATGTAGTTACTTTTAGTTAGACGTGCCCAGACACGGGTCTGGATCCGGGTTCGACCCGCTGGGTTCACGGTTCGATCGACCAGGATCCGGACCCCACCCATTCATATGGAATGTACGGCTTGGCGGGTTCACGGGTCGGCCACGGGTTCGGGTCCGACCCGCCGGGTCCACGGGTCGGCCGGCCAGGACCCGAACCCCACCCGTACATATGAAATGTACGGGTTGACGGGTTCACGTGTCGTCCACAGGATCGGGCCCGACCCATTTTTTTTTGAGAAAGTATTTATTATCATTTTATGCACGAAAATTAACTATGACCAAAGGAGGTAATTAGAAAATTTGAGTTTGTATTTCATTTTAAGTTTTCACTTAAAATTAAATTGTATACGTATCATCGTGAAGAATCAATGTTATGCAGTTGTTGAAGATTTGGGACACGTCGAAATTCTCCGAGATCAATTTTTTTTTGACTAGTAGTTGTTGTACTACCATAATAGATTATTTCATGTATAACATATATTTATTTTCTTGACTTTTATTTTTAAAACAAAGCTGCTACACACACAAAAATACACACACAAATGCACACTGTGACTTGTAGGGTTGTACCCTACATAGTAGGAGTTGTACCTTACTTTACAGATAGTAGGGGTTGTGTAGGGGTACAGGCGTACAGCCCCTACTACGTATAGTACAACCCCTACAAAGTAAGAGTGTGCATTTGTGCGTGCATTTGTAGCATTATTCTTTTTAAAATGGGACGGATGTTGATTTTGAGACTACCGGGAAATTTTGGATTTTTTTTAGAGTCAGCAGAATACCCTTTCCCTTCCGATTCCTCACAAACCGGGCCATCTCTAAAACCTCTCAGGCCTCAGCACTCTTCATCCCTAAACCTCACTAATCGCTCACTCTAATTCTTAATTACTATTGATTATACAGTAAAAAAAGGGGAAAGATAGATAAAAAGGCATACCGGGGAAGGGTCGATCGAAGGGATGGAGACCATGCTAGGGTTTAACGAACCCCTACAACACGACGTCGTAGAAGACAAGTCACACAGCTTCAAGCTGGTGCCATGGATAAGCTGGGATGAGTGGAAGTTCGTCAGAGAGTCCCTTTTTTCCTCCTCCCCTGATTCCGTGGCTTCTGCCCTCCGAAGAGTTATAAACTAAATTGATTATAATAAAATAATTGAAATGGATTTTTCTTTTATTAATTTTCTTCTTTTTTGTGTTTATAATTGCAAATTTTTTAATTTCTTCATTTGTTTGGTGTGTTTTGTAGATATCGACTTGGCGAAGCAGAGGGTGCATCCCTGTTGCGATTGAAGTTACTGCTTCCATTGTTGAGATTCAGCAGAAAGATCCTTACTTTAGGTTTTCTTATTCATTTTTATATTTCTCAAATTTTGGAAGGAAAAAAAAAACCCCTCATATGAGTCTCGCGGGAGCCTAAATTTTATTTTATTTTGTTATCTTTTCCAGCTTTTATGTTTTTTTTTTTTTTTGAGTTCTATTATTTTTTTCTCAGACTTCACAATTTTTGGGGGTTCATTTTATATGTTTAAGGTTCATTTTTTAATATTTAGTTATTTACTTCTTTTTACCATTTTCTTTTTTTGGTCCTTTTATTTTAATTTTAAAATTTAGAGAAGTGTATTCAATTGAGATTTTGTGGGATTTTTTTGGATTTTAGAAATCCTAGGGTATTCAATTTGGATTGTTTTGAATCCATTAAAATCTTGAGGTATTCAATTTGGATTTCAGAATGTCATTTAAAATCTTGGTGTATTCAATTATGATTTCAAAATATCATTTAAAATCTTGGTGTATTCAATCTGGATTTAAAGCAATCCATTAAAATTTGGGGTGTTAAAAAATCCATGGATTTTTTTAGATTCATTAAATGGTGGATTTTGATTGATTTGTTAGTGTTTTTTGTAAGTTTTGAAATCTCACCAAAATCAATGAGATTTTGAAGGATTTCCAAAATCCATTTGTAAATCCAAAAGATTCTACATCAACTTTATAAAATTCTACGATGTTTATTATTAATCCATGCATTATTTCTAATCCGCCAAAATCTTTAAAAATCCATGGATTATTATTAGTCCACCAAAATTTGAATTGAATACACCCCTCTTAGTTTTAAGGGACCAGTCTCATAGTGAGACCGTATCACAAGAGACCTACTGAAGAAAGTATGTCTAATATAGGGCTTGTATAGAGGATATTGCTATTCCTAACAATTAGGGTGAAACAGATGTTTACCTGAAAAATAATTTTCTTTCTTTGTATATGCTTTGATTACATAGAATTGTGGATGCATACAAATACATATGTATGTGTTGTAGGGATATATCCTTGGTCTATTGGTTCGAACAGGGGATACAAATGAATCTCTTGCTGAGATTTTATATTCTTGTGTTGATTGTAGGAATGACTTAAATGCTAGTTCTTCTCAGTCAGAGGAAATGCTATCCATGTTATATTGCATGGCTGTAATGAGGTAACCGATTTTTCTATCTTTTCTGATTGGTTTGTTTATCGGTGTTTATGCATATTACTCGGTCAGATTTTTTTCCACAATTTTAAATTTTTCCGAAGGCTTGTAAATGGCATGGTTGAGAAGACACGTAAAAAGAATGAAATTTCAATTGGGGAAGCAGCTGACGCCATTGGCATTCCGAGAATGCTTATTGATATACGTCATGGTGAATAATATATTTGAATATGTATTCTTTTGCTGAAATATTTTTTTTTTAAATGCTTCTTATTAAATTGCCTTTAAGATGCATCCGTGTGTTTATTCGGGTACCTTGCGTTTAAGTTCTATTTGATGTTTGAATTCTTGTAGAGGGTTCTCATCGTGATCTCCCTTCTCTTCAACTGGTCCGTCTGGCATCGAGTAAGGTAATCTCTCATTCTAAATCATTTTACTTGATTGTGTCGAATATTATGTGCAATTTTCATCAATCTAAAAAAATGTCGGCGTTAAGAATACTTTATGTTTATTTTTCTGAGAATCGTGTCAAAAAAATAGTTGTCAGGTAACGCTTTTGTGTGCCATTAACTTATGTTAGTGTCATCAATCCTTGTCCTTGCTTTGTTCATGCATGTTGCACACACACACACGCACACACACACATTTTTCATTTTCTCATAATCATCAATCCATTTAACATAGAGGCGCTGATATTCAAATCGAATACAGTAAAACCTCTCAAAAAGAATACTCTATTAAGGAATAAACTCTATTTAGGAATAAAAATTTATGGTCTCAACTTGGGACTAGTTATAATTTGGAATAAACTCCGTATTGTCATAATTCATATATTTTCAAATCCCAACATAAGGAAATACACCTCCATTTAGGAATAAATCATAATAATTATATATATATATATAATTTTTACAATAGATTTAAGTTGATATAAAATACTTGTTCAAGGTTGATTGTGACAAAGATTTAATCTTTTGTGTTGTAACCATATCCTTCAACTTGCGTGTGCCCATTAGCTCGTCCAAATGACCACCTTCTTGTTGAACCCAAAACATTTTCAACCTGTCGAGTAAGCTTAAAGCTTCTTCACATGAAATTTTTTGTACTTCTATGCTATCATCCTCCGGATTATTTTCCTCATTTTCTTGCCTAATTCCTTCAATGATTTCTTCATCGGTTAAAGCATAAACAATTTTCTTGCCTAATTCCTAAGTTTACAACATATTACATACATGTATCTACTAATTATAATATTTATATATTACACATGCACTTTAAAATTTAAAAAAAAAAATCTTCTTAAAACTCTATTTAGGAAGAACCTCCATTTAGGAATTTATGTTCCTGAGGATATGACTTTAGAGAGGTTTTACTGTAGTAGTTTTAAATCATTTATTATTGGCAAAATGACCGAAATGGGGCCTAATGTTTGCTCGTTTTAGCACTTGAGGGCCTAAAGTTTAAAACGTATCAAACAGGGGCCTGATGTTTGGACCGTTATGCAGCGTTAGGGCTTGCCGTCAATTGGAGCCGTTAGTGACTAACGCCACGCCTATGTGGCAGTTATCTTGTGATGTAGATGTAATTGTGTTAAATCTGCCAATTGTGCTTAAGGAAAGCATTTACTCCTTTCGTCAAATAATAAAAAATAATAAAACTCTAAAAAATATAAAAAAAAATCGGATTAATTTTCTTTACTTAAAAAATCTGGAAAATTAAAAAAAATGGAACTTTAGGTACATTTTTTATTTCTGGAATATTAATATTAAAAAATTGGAATATTTTATTTAAAATTCGAAAAAATAAATAAAAAAATCTGGAATATATTTATAAACTGTTCTATATTAAAAAAATGAAATATTATTTTTCATAAAATAAATAAAAATCTGAATTATTTTATTTTATTTTGAAAAAGGAAAACCAGCTCCTTTTTATTTATTTTATTGAAAATAATATTTCAATATTTTTAATATTATTTTATATTTCAGTTTTTAATAATATTATTTTATATTTTTTTATATTTTTTAGAGTTTATATTTTTTTATTATTTTTTTATTATGACGAAAGGATTAAGTGCTTTCCTTAAGCACAGGTGGCAGATTTAACACAATTGCATCTACATGTCTTCTGGAAATCTAGTCAGCATTGCCACGTCACAACATAACTGCCACATAGGCGTGGCGTTAGTCACTAACGGCTCCAATTGACGGCAGGCCCTAACGCTGCATAACAGTCCAAACATGAGGCCCCTGTTTGATACATTTTAAACTTTAGGCCCTCAAGTGCTAAAACCAGTAAACATTAGGCCTCATTTCAGTCATTTTACCTTTATTATTTGGTTAACTTCAAATAAGCAAATTATCTGCTAAATTGCGTTCAAATTTGTGGGTCGAACTTTAAGCAGCCGAAAACATCCCTTGATTTACTTCTGTGCTTCTAGCTGTTACTTGCTCTTTTTCCCGTCAGAAGTTGTGAATAGCAAACACTCAAATATCCAGAATTTCTTAAAAAAAACATTCACAAAAAATCCCATTTATCTTTTAAATCTATTGTTTGATCTGTTTCTAATGGTGCAGGCACTTGATTGGTTGGTATCATATTATTGGGAACCTCAAGAAAAGGCAATTCCTATTGAAAACAACCAAGCTGCCAATCTCATGAAAGAAATCAAGCACAAACTACATGAATTTGCTCTCTGTCTGAAAACCAAACGAGTGGCAAATTCTGGTTCTCCACAAATCAAGGAAAAACGTCAGTTTGGTTTGCGTCAGTTTTTGTTGATTTCATTGCTTTTGGCTTCAATGGATACATTCATATTTATATCCAGCTTTCATCCAATCATTAGTTACATGGCCACCTGCAGGTGTTAGGCACACACAACACTTACACGGACGTAGTAAATTTCTATTTTTTGTAGCTGGGAACCCATCTCATTCTAACTCCACAGGTAAAGTTATACTATTAAATTGGAATTTTGTGAAAAAATTATCAGTTTATCAGATGAGTCCCAAGATTCATAATCAGTTAGAAATATGTCTCATACATCTATATACTGAATTTACCCTGATATATCGCTTTTATGTTTCAGGTTCTAAGAAACAGCTCGCCAAATCTTTGAAAAATACCCTCCGGTTGTATTCTTCGTTTTCTTCGGAAGTCGTCTATGTTCTTTTGGAGTATATGGTAAACGCATTGGACTCGTCTAACTTCGAGCACTTGGAGGATTCTGAAACTGATAATAAACAAACCATATTTGATGACTGGAAATCTGTCGTCTTGAAATTATCGAGGAAAGAACCAGAGTTTCTCTTAACATTCGTCCAGGCAGTTCTTGAGAAGATTGAGAGCCACGAGGCCGTGGATTGTGAAATAGGTAAGATCATTTTCTAATCTCAATATTCAGATTTTTTTTCCTTATTTGGTGATAGAATAGGTTTATAAGTTTCCTAAGGAGGGATGTTGGGATCCAACTAATTCCATATACACTTTATATGTTAATGCAATAATGTGAGAATTAGGCACAGAGATTCACCTAACTCACTCAGACTCGGACACGGGAAAGGATCCGAGTGCTGGGAAAGGATCCGAGTGCTGGACTCGCTATTTCTCAACATCTAGGACATGGGGCACGGATGATTCAATGAGATACTAACACGGGACACGGCTTTAGTTATTATCAATTTGAAAAAAAATAAAATCTACCATTTTCTCTTCCAAAATTAGTCCACTAGGGATAATAAGTAAATTAAAAAATTATTACTAGTTTTAATCATCCAAATGAAACAATCATCAGATACATGATAATGGATCAAATATTGAAGCGCAGGTACAAAACCAAGCACAAAGCCAACTGAAATCCCAGCCCTATCGTCTTCATCCTCATCCTCGTTCAACATTGTGAATAAAAATAAAGAAATTACGATCCGCCTCCAGCATGTGCAGAATCAACCTTAATTTCGAATGTTCCGGCAGCCCATAAAGCTCAACGAAATCCTATCTTCTCCATCATCTACCTTCATATTCCAGAGTCTGAATCTCCCATAGCTTGTCGGGGCCCATATTTTTTGTCGGGATCCACGGCCCGTCCCTCTGACTATCCAGACAAGTCAGAGTAGCTTAGTGATTCACATTGTTAGGGGGGAGGGAGTGGTCACCTAATACCCTAGGTGCCACATCACCTCTATCCAATAAAAACCCTCCAACTCAAAACTACCCAATTCTACCCTAACACTACCCTAAGTGGAGGGAGTGGTCACCTATACTACCCGATTTTTTTTTTTGTTCATACATAAAATCACATACAATATTAAAATAAAAACATACCATTTCATTAAAAATAAAAACATTACATAATACTTAAAAAAAAACATTACATAAAAACATACCCGATTTTTTTTTTTTCATACATAAAATCACATACAATATTAAAATAAAAACATACCATTTCATTAAAAATAAAAACATTACATAATACTTAAAAAAAACATTACATAAAAACATACCATTTCATTAAAAATAAAAATATTACATAATACTTAAAAAAAAGAAACATAACATAATACTTAAAAATAACTAGATTAAAATAAAAAACCCACTAATCATCGAGATGCGGCAAGTATTGACGTGCTACGTGCTCCGTTAGATCATATCGAAGTCGGTCATGGAGAACTTCGTCTAGTAACTCCGCTATCACATTGTCGTCGAACAACTGGGCCGGCTCATCCATTATATGAACCGGTGAGATTGCCCTCCTTCGCGTTTTATAACCATATTGTGCAAAATAACACACGCATGAACCTGATTGGCAATCTTCGCTTTGGTCATAGCTCGGAGAGGCCGATCGAGAATTTTTCATTTTCCTTTGAGAGCACCAAAAGCTCGCTCGACATCCTTTCTCGCCCTCTTGTAACTTCTTAAATCTCTTTTCCTGTGGGTCGGTTGGATACGGGTATGCTATAACAAATGTGGACCACATAGGATAGATACCATCACACAAATAGTAGCCGCGTATGTAAAAGCGTCCATTCACGTTGAATGAACTGTTCATCGCCGTTCCATTTCGATCTGTAAGATACAAGTCAGACTGATTCAATACGTTGATATCGTTGTTTGACCCTGGTGGACCAAAAAAAGCATGCCAAATCCACATATCTTGTGACGCGGTGACTTCAAGCATAATAGTGGGAACACCATAGTCACCTCTCGTATATTGCCCTCTCAATTGTCTAGGACAATTTTTCCATTTGACGTGTGTACAGTCGATGCTACCAAGCATTCCAGGGATGTGATGCTTCGCCTCATGGGCCTGCAAAATGCGAGCAAGGTCGTGTGCTGTCGGCCTACGTAGGTACTCTCGACCGTACAACTCAATGATGGCCTCACAAAAATAATTAAGACTTTCAGCCATGCATAAATATTCATCATACTCATCGGGGGGATTGCCGGTTGCGAGTTGCCTAACGGCCGAAGTGATTTTTTGTTTCGCCGTGAAACTTTTTTTCGAACGCGCGTCGTAGCCTTCTTGAAAATATGGGTATCTCGCTTCAATGTCGCCCACTATTTGCAAAAACATGCTTTTCTCCATTCGAATTTTTTTTAAAGTACTCTTCGTTGTACTTTGGTGTTTCAACGAACCAATCATTCTCCAACGTTTGAAGACCTATTTCCCGTAGACGATTTACGCTAGTTCGGCTAGAGCTTGCCGTGTCTTCAAGGTACTGAGCCGCTTGAAGCATAAGTTGCAACGAGCTACCCGTGGATATCTCGTCGGACGAAGACGGAATAATGCATTCGAATTCGGAAGAATCGGAAGACATTTTTGTAATTATTTTTTGTTTTTGAGAGATTAGTGTGTTTTATTTGAAAATAATGAGTGTATGTTATTTGGTTTTAAAGGGATTTTTTTTTTTTTTTTTTTTTAGTCAAAAGAGCCGTTCAACGGCCATATTTTTCAAAAATTACACCCCCACCGATCGGCTTCAGAAGCCGAGTTCGTAACCCGCTCGCCTTACCCGAGGCGCCGGCGGCGGTGTTACCGCTCGGGTAAGGGTACCCGATTCCCTTACCCGAGCCCCACTCCCTCCCCCCTTATTGGAAAATTTGGTGATCTTTCCACTCAAATAACCGGTTGAATTAGCTACATATGGAAGATACTATACTAGTGATAATTACAAAATCTACACCCAAAGTTTTAGTGCAATTACAAAAAGAGTCCAACTATCTTTTGAAATTACAACCCCCCTGAGATTTTTTAACTGTTATGCAACTACAGCCGCTTTAAAAATAAGTTGAATTCTGCAAATAAAAGCATATTTAAGGTGAGGTATTTGTAAAGTTGAAAGTCAACTGTTGTTTTGGTAATTAGCCTATTTGTTCCAACCACGAGCATTACAGCTCAAGTTGGTATCACTCACTCTTTGAAGAGTGTTCATACAGGGTTCGAACCTTGGGCATTTCAGACCTTTCCACTCCGCATAACTATTGAAAAGAAATGATGTTTTTAACGAATAATATTATACTGTAAGACTGCCTATAGTTACTTGGTACATCTATTGTAGCATTAACACCCCTTTTTCTAAATCTTCATCAGACGACAATCAAACTCCCAATTATTCAACAAAATCTCGACGAGTTGAATTACTATCATATTTATTGGCGTGGCTAGTCGGAAACCTCAAGACACTAAGTCGACCGACTCATAAGGAATCTGCAGAAAACAAAGGTTCCATCAAAGAGAAACATCTGCCTGAGGCAACTCTATTTGCCTTGCTCCGCAGATGTCTTTTAACATCCTCTTCCGGCAACAAAAAACTCACAGAATCGGCCCTTACTCTCTGCTCGCTAACAGGAAACATCTCTCTACTCCAAAAACTCAAGAAGCTTGCTTTACTCAAGCAGCCATCGATTCCGGAGGCAGACACTACCTGTTCCTGTGATGAAACCCCACTTTCCCAACAAGAAATTTCTGTTCGTCGAGCTGAAGAGAAGTTTGAGTTACTGAGACGTCGTATTATGGAGGACAAATGTGGAAGAATAAACCAGTTGGAGGTTGGGGTTAAGAGAAAATGGGCCGTGGCTAAATCTTGGAATTTATGTCCTATTGGCATGTTGCCTTCTAAAATTGGATTTTCGGGCCGGCTTCCGGTTCTAGAATTCGTTGATGATGCAAGAGAAATAGTGCCGTTATCGGTTAGTAAAGAAGATTGCGGAGGGTGTCTTGGTAAAAGAGAAGCTGAGAATGGCGATGGGGAAATGGATAATCGACCGGCTAAGAAATTGGAGACTGGAGCCGATCATGTGATGCAAGATGAGGGTGATGTGTGTGGAGAAGGTGTTAAAGGACATTTGATGATTGATGGAGTGTGGAGGGAAGTTGGAGAGGAAGAGGTGTCTGCCATTGCATCAGCTGTGAAATTCTTGGTTTGACAATTTTCCATTAATTTTTCTTTTTGTTTTTTCAGGATAACTTGGAGAGAGAAAAGAAGATAAGACATTATGCAATTACATGTCCTGAAATAGACTCCCTCCTGTTCTAATTATACGTCGTTTCGACTCTTCATATTGTATACAATTTAAATGATATTTTGCACTTTTTACTGGTAATTAATTGCGTTTCTTCCTGATTTATCCTGAAGATCATTAAAGATAAACTTAGATCGTGGTATGGAATCTAGATCCCTCTGATCCACGTTAATAATTTTCTTACTACGTGTGCATTGAACTAAAGTGATACATATTTTGAATAAGAGAGAATATTACAAACGGGCCCATCTATTTGTACTATTTGGAAAATAGTACTGTGTTTGATTTCCACCGTCCAATTCACCTTACTTCAGTTATTCTGAAAAATGGATTCATTTTCATGCAGAGGATGTCATAGTTTTTTTTGATACCGAGGTACTAGCTCTCGGGGTAACAGTCCCGGCTTTGCCCTACATAACTGCTAACAGTTAAATCGCGAGATATGTATCCGACTCTCAGGTTCTTAAATATTTCTAACTACCGCGCACAAAGAGTCGCCCCCAAGTGATTGCTTCATCCTCGGCTCAAACCCAACCGCAGGGTTCCACCAAGATCTGGCTACCAACACTGCCGATTGAAGCCCTCAATATTTAATTGTTCCACCAGCGTACTCCGGAAGGCTAGGGCCTCTTTTTTAATCATAGATTAAAGAGTTATAAACCCTTGAAAATTCTTGTCTTCAGAGGACTCGAACCCGAGTCTCCCACTTGAAGTGAAAGTCCGTGACCAGTGAACCAAGGTCGCTGGTTTAGAAGATGTTATAGTTATGTTTTGTTCTTTCGGGCTTAATTTTAGTACGGTTCAGTTCAGTTTTTCAAAATTCAGTTTAACTCAATTCAATTCAATTTAGTTCACTTCAGTTGAGTTCAGTTTTCAAATCAATACTATTAATTATTATTATTATTATTATTCATTTGACCAATAATATGGTGTAATAATAATTATTATAATTGTTTATTATTATTATTATTATTGTTTTCATCGTTGTAATAAATATAATAATAATTATGGTGTATATTTTTATCTAATTTTATTATTAATTGTTATTGCAAAGTAAAACCTACCTTTTACCCAAAACACTACCTTTATTTCGTGTGGAAACTCAATTTTTACCTAATACACCTAAAATACTCTCAGTTACTTCTAACCTAATATCAGCCTAGTTCACTTTGTAGATCTATATTTTCTTGGCTTATAGATATGTTTTTTTAACAATATATTTGTATTTTGTATTTTATTTGACGATCTTCACATCAGGTGCTTTTAGTCCATTTTTTTTTTGTTTGCCATCATCAATTTCAAATGGAGTATAATACTTAGGATTCCAAATTATATCTGCAATTTTAGCGTTCCGGACGGATTTTGTAATTTCTTGCATATCGGGTAAAATTTTCAATTTTTGTTATTATATTGTTATTTTAGTAATTACTTTTTTCACAATTTTATTACTATTGTTATATTTTGAAAAGTAACTTATTTTTATATTTTTGTTATTATACTTGTCATTGAAATATTTACTTAATTAAAATAAAAAAAATATGAAAAGACCCGACACAATTTTCATAATAAAATATTAGGGGGTAATGTTGTATCAATATTTATGAGGGTGAACAAAATTGAACAGGTCTCCACCGTGGATCTAATTCCAGGATTGCGGCTAAAGGCCAACAAAACTTGGGTTTCTGGTCGGGGCGCTTCCATGAGATTCTGCCAGGGTTCGGGTCGGGCGACGGAAAGGGTTCTATTTTCTTTTATAAATGCATTTCCTTTTCTTAAATGTATGAAAATAAATTTAATTTAAAATTGGTAATTTCAAATAATAAATACTCCGTTCGTCCATTAAAAAATTCCCACAATTTTTTTTTTGATCGACAAAAAAATTGTCACATTCCTTTTTAATAATAGACCACACTCAACTTATTATTTACTCCCTCCGTTCTCTTACTATTGCAACGTGTTGACTATTACACTATTCACATACTCTATTTTGACCATCTTTTGTGATTTATACATATAAAAAATATAGTTATGTAAGATCTTGTTAGATTCATCTTAAAATATACTTTCAAAATATCAACTTCTTATAATTTTTAAAAATAAAGAATTGAAGATATTAACAATCAAAATTGTGCATTGACAAGCGTGAAAGTCCAGATATTGCAGTTATAACAGAACGGAGGTAGTATTTATTATTTTCCGCATCCCACTCACACAATATTCTCTTCCTAAGTTTACATACAACTTTCTACTAAATATATTTAAACTCGTTCCATTCCAAATATAATAAATTTTTTGTGGACGAAAGAAGTATAAATTTTAAGATACGCGCGGGACTTTGACAAATAGAAATTTGAAATGGTATATAAAATAATTAAAAAATAATAAATGAGAGAAGTGAGATGAGTGAAATTATTGTTTTGGGTGTCATTGTAAAGCGAGAATTGTTTTTCCCCCCTCCTGACAACGTCTTTCCCCACCTCACTTTTTTTTTTCCAATTCTATTCTTCATATTTTTTTTTACATTATTTATTTATTTCTTATGAAATTAAATTTATTTGTTCGTTTTTCTTTGAATTTTTATTTTACTTTATGATTATCAGAATTAATAATTTCTATTATTTATTTATTTTTATTTATATTATTCATGATTAAAATAACTACGACATAATGTAATAAATAATAAATACAGAAAATACTATCAACACTGGTAAATAAATTATTCGATTAAATTACTTGGTCATCAAATCTAATCAAGATTGTATCCTTTCTCCATATGGATCAGCCCATCCTTTACAATCTTCACTCACATTATTCCACCACAACATTGGGATTGGTGGTACAGGATAATCGAAATTCAAAAAAACTTGAACAAAATGATTATCATTAACAAATGCAATTGCTATATGTTGACGTTGTTGAAATAGAATTGGAGCAGACATAAATGACAAGTGTGTAAAACAATTTCCACTAACAGGAGTAAATGCACGCAACACAATATTATGTCGTGTTGCAATGACAACCCCATGCATAATGTCCATCCAACTCCATTGTGGTACCGGAGATTCGAAGATATTTAGTGCTTGCATCATATTATTGACAGCACCTCGGTCAAGAAAAACACTATCGTAGAACTCCATATTCTGTTCAATTTCATAGTAAAGATCTGCCCGAACCTGCATCCAACCTTCTTTTGAATTATACCCGACTTGTGCGGCTATCGCCCTATATCCACAGTTACCATCCCCAAGAATATCAACTGTATGACTGACGTGACTCCAATATGCACTTGGCATTTGTATGATATATGGATCATTGATTCCTTTTGCTGAATTTCGTGCACGAGTGTTCGTAGACTCAAAGCAAGAGCGCATCCTTGGCTGACTTTGCTCCCTTTTTACTAGGCCGACCTTTATTTTTTGTGTTGTAGGGTGGTTCTTGATATTTGCAGTTAGATGGATCTACCAGGTGAATTATTTTATCTAACATATGATATCTCATTGTTGGATCTATTCTATCCAACTGCGTCTTTAACGTTGTTATTCTATCGGGGATCTCGCCTCACTTGGCAAAGCAGAGGTCATGAATAACCTTTTCCAGTGGCAATGGACCTCTCCTATTGGAAATGACAAGAATTGTGACTGAAAAAACGATAAGCGATGCTTACATGGAAAACCATATACAAATTTGAAACTACAACTACAATTGTCCAGATATTGTCAGTCGACCTTCTTCAACTCATTAGAGATCAGGTGGAGTGCTTCCAAGGACATGCAGCCTAGTAAATTTTCCTAGATCTCATCATTAAAATTATGACATCTCATAATATGCGACCTTTCAAATGATGCTTTGATATCTCCAAATTCCAGAATCAACATCTTGTCGATTTTTTCAACAAATGTGTCGATCAAAGACATCGTATCACCAAAATATTTTTTTCAATCTTGAATGGGCTGACTCTACCCTGAAAATTTATAATATTGTGTTAAAATATGAAAGCAAGATGGATAAAATATTAGTATTTTAAGTACACAACATAATACCTTTGACTTGAACGATATCCGAAGTACATATAATTATTCGTCCAAGCGTAGATAAATCGATCACTGTAAGGCAATAATCATGTTAACCATAGATATTCTATCACTTTCAGGTACGATTTATATTATCTATCAACAACTTCCATTCATGTTCAAAAAAACCCAGATCAGATGACATATAAACTGTTGGGATAAACAATCCTGTTTTGATAATTGCCATCATTCAGCTAAGATGTCGAAAGAGTCAAAATCGCTAAGTATGGAAGCTGTCTGGAATTTCCATACAACCTTCCATACAGTATTGAAGATCTCATACAGTCTATCCTATAGAGCCTACAGCTACAGCAAAAGACTTAATGCGTCGGATACAACAGTCAGGCTATAAGATATTTTACTTAGAAAAAGTAAAACACAACTGACAGGCCTGATTAAAGAATGTTTTAAACCATTGTGAAATACACTTTGTTTATTCATAAAATATTCACGGTTAAAGCAGTATTTGTTGCTGATAGGACAACATTTAATGCAGCTGGAGAGAGACTAGTCTGAACGTTCTGAAGAGCATTTAATGTGAAGGCATAAAACATGTCTGAAGCATTAAATGTGATCTGCTTTAATTCAAATATTCAGAAAGCCACCAATCAAAGACGTCAACATCTCACCTACCTGCAACGACTACATTTATAACGGATGCATTTTCTAAAGGTTATAAATAGCCCCAAGCTAAGGACTTAAAAACACTTTACACTTGACATATTCATACTCGCGAAAGCTCTGAAAAAGATTCTGACAATCTAAGCTATATCAAGAGCAAGTATATTTCGCAAGCATACAACGTATCTACAGCGAAGAAATATACCAAGTCCTCAACGAGAATAGCACAGCCTACAGCTAACGTGTATCAAAGATCAAGCTGCTGTTCAGAAGAATTCTACCCTTCACCGTTGAGATAACCATCAGCCGTGTGTGGACTGAATATCCTTGCGTATTCCGACCTGTGTGGGAAGAATAACATTGTAGACGAAGCTTCAAACTGTGTGTGAAGAAATGAGTCAAGAAATAGCTCAAGCCAATCTGTGTGAACGGCAAAAAGCTTCGGTACCTGTATCAATCTCTGTGAACAAATTTTTTCGGCGGAAGTCCATTTTGACGACTCGCTCATGACCGTTTCGTCATTCTGAGAATGATTAATTCTATATTTTTGTCATCTAAGTTCGTTTCGGTGTTGTTTTGTTGAGTTCCGTGCTTTTTAGCGACTTTTCCGCACTTGAGTTCGATTCTTGCGAATCTCGTTCGAAACTGCTGTTTCGAGTTTCCCGTAAGTCCGTTTAACTTTGTTAGATGTGTTGTGAACTTCGGTTTGGTTATTCGATCACGTATCGTGATTTTCGGGCGTTTTGGGCCATTTTGTAATTTACCCAAAGTTACGGGTATCCGTATCTGTATTTGTTGTCTCGACCCTTTTCTTGGTCGCGTATGATTAATTATTGCATTATGTTTTCATTTCGGGTCGATAATATTGTCCGCGAGCTTTTCGTCGTGTTCGTTCCGTACGTTTTCGGAAATCGAGTCGTCGGATCATGACGGCTGAGCACTGGCCGGACAGGTGCGGCCGGCACGGTCGGTGTAACACCCCCAGATCCGAACGGGAATATTACAGCGCCGTGGGCCCCGAGATGGAACCCATAAGGCAGAAGGAAATTTTCGCAAACATTTACAAACGCCCAAGAGGCTAACGACGGTATTATCTATTAAAAACATTCGAAGATTTATAAAACTCGTTTATCAAACCGTCGTAAAAACTCATTTGAAACCACAAGGCCCAAAATGCCAAAACTCAACAGTTTAAAAACACATACGTTAAGCTATCGCTTACATGTACCGACAGAATAGATTTAGAAAATGATTGCCAAAGTAACCTAAGTTACCAGATACCAAAAAGGTCATTTAAAAATACTCACGCAGCGGATAAAGACAAACAATTAAAATACTCTAGCAGCGGAATACAACAACTGATCAGAAACTCAAAACACAAATACATGCCCTTGCCAGTATCCTCCGGGAAGTTCATCTCTCCACGACCGCTACAAGCTTGATAATCCAAGAACCTAAAAGAAAGCCCACGACGGGTCACCATAATATCCAACAATGATAACCATCACATCTCATCAATAATTACATATCAATGGAAATACTAAGTAAGAATACGACCAATGTAATCTTACCGTCAGTAACTTTACGAGAATCCACGATTCGTATCCTTAACAACACATTAAAATAATACCGAAATATCTCATGCGGTATCTCAACAATACTCAACGTTCTCAAAACATTATCATAACTCGCGATACGGAAATTATACCAACTCTGGCCAATTCAATCCATCGGATAACATCGACAATTCCAATACGATAATCGATTGTCCATCAAAGACAAGTACCAAGGAAATACGGAACATACCTCAAGATACGAAATACCATTACCATCACGTCAGTCTAATCCGAGATCAGATCAACACAACATACGGACATGGTCCTAACACAAGACCTACAAATGCATACTCATATGACAACGTCAATATGATCACAACAATAACGACAATGTATACTTATGGCCACCCATAATATACATATGCACAATAACAACAACATATGGTAATTCAACGATCCAGCGCACACAGCTATAGATTCCCATGATGATCCCATCGGACCAACGCATGGTGGCATTACCTGTCCAGCAATCCAGCGCACACAGCTATAGATTCCCATGATGATCCCGTCGGACCAACGCATGGTGGACATATGACAACAATGCACAACTGCACAAAACAATAGTGCACAATACACGACAAAAACAATGCACAAATGCATGACAACAACGATACACGAATGTATCACAACATGATCGACTCAAATGATAAAAATGATTAGAGTACTTGCCCCGAGTCCTTCAAGAACGATCTCAATGCCTAAACCATCACGAACCATTATCCTCAATACTCGACGGTCCAAAGTATCACGGATTGCAGATAATTCATATCTCCATTTTTATCACGATATATCCTCGATATACAAGTATACCAATAACAAAAGCAAATCATATACATTATGATTTAGATTCCCAAAACTCGAATATGATTTATAATCTCAAGTCTCCTGTGATTACGATTATAAACATTGTTATACGAATTATAAACGAATGAAACGGAAACCATTCATTAAATACTATAAACTAAGTAAGTAATAACTTACTTCGATACCGATACAATGACGAGGAAGCTGTTACCAAATCCATTGCCGTCATCTACAAGTTCCTCGGTCCCGACCATAGCAATCAACGAACATTCTCGAGCTTGACTGCAACACACGGTTGTAATCACTGATCAATATTCTCAACCTATTACAGTAATCGATAGACAACAAGTTCGACAACAATTAACAATCAATAAAACCTATTTACAAACCCAACGGCTCGACAATATCTCGATTAAACACTAGTCGGATCAATCCTACTCAAACCAGCACGAATTTACAACCACAACACGAAAATACTGCACTTTCTGCCTTCTTAGCGCACGTTAATCACCTAACGTATTGTACGCTAAGTTGCTCCCGTTAGCGCGCGCTAGGCAGTAAACGTAGCGTGCGCTAATGCTGTACAAATGTATGTTTTTCAGATACCGATCAACTTATGGCGATTTCAAGAACACCAAGTGATTCTGAATCATGTTCAAAGCTATCAAAACAATGAAATCCGATATCCTTTAACATATAAACAATCATCCAACTTATAATCCAAGTTCTATATCCATATATCATCTTCCTCAATATCAACATCATGAAACATTAAGAACGTAACAACACCTTCATAATCTATCATTACAGGGAGTAATCATCGACAATAACATCAACATCCGAAACTGAGGAGAATGATTAATCCACTTATCTCAAGAAAACGAACAACACTATTCAAACCACAAGAATCATATCAATATCTTCATGTCAACAATAACATCATCATAATCCGGTAATCCATCTCATAATCATGCTTATCAACTTGTTTATGTAATAATCATCAACTCAAGAACATCAACATTCAATCCAAAACGAAATCCAAAGATGAAGAGTAATTACCTCTTTGAAGGAATGGATTTAATCCCAAGGTTGAATCCGTTTTCAATCACTTCCAAGTTTCAAATGTTGTTAGGAATGATCAACTCAATTGTTTGGGACCTCAACTCCTCTTTAAGACCTCTCTCTATCGTCTGAAGGTGAAAGAATGGACGAAATGCTTCATAATACCCGTTTGTCCCTTATATAGAATACATTACTAGCGTGCGCTAAACCTTATGTTTAGCGTGCACTACGGCCTTAGCGTGCGCTAACTGACCTTTGTTAGCGTGCGCTATCGCAGTCCAGAGGCATCTGTCTTACTGCATGAAGTGATTTACGTACGCAATGCCCATGCAATAGCGTACGTAAATGCCTCTATTTAGCGTACGCAAGTGTCTTACCTTAGCGTGCGCTACTCATAGTTGACTCGTTTGTCTGTATGCTCCGAAGACTGGTCCACACGCCGAAAGTGCTGACGAGGATAAGATTCCTTTTGTCCGATATACGATTAGCGTGCGCTAATCAACATGCATTAGCGTGCGCTAACACTACATTACAACATCCGTTGACTTATCGAACGTGCGCCGAAAGTGGCTCGGTCCACACGCAGATTCCTTCCGATCTGACCGCATTAGCGTGCGTTATCTTATATCCGTAGCGTCGCTAAACTCGCACGATAGCGTGCGCTACTCCCGATTATTAGCGTGCGCTAATAATGTTACACTTAGCCATTTTCACTATTCTTGTCCAATCGTCTCAACATACGTAATACGAACATACGACATCGAATACATATACTTCTTACATCCAATTGTCGACCAAGTACGACAATTATACCAATCTGAGATGTCTTGGTCCTTCAATTATTTTACCCATACTGTACAGATTCCACGCTGTACAACATAACTCGGATAAAATAATCTTAAACAACAGTAGTGGAAATTCCGGATATTACATACTACACCACTTAAAATAAGTTTCGTCCTCGAAACTTGCAATCCGTCATAAAAACAAACGAATCGTTCAACCAAAATATCCCGAAACCATCACGACAACGATCAATCATCATTATTACCGAATAACCAAAATAGCATACTTACATATGCGCCAAGTCGACGCTCTCCTGAGATGCTAGCAAGCGACTTCACTGAAAAGCTTCAACACGCTTACGATCACAATTCCATGGATCTCAACAAAAATATAACATCTTCGGAAGAAATAATCTATCCGTTTCAAATCTTGTCTGCTTGATTACACAATCAAGTCCAAATCCTGATACAAATCAATAATACATGATACATCTGTGAAACAACTGCCCAACACAATGGCAACGAATCCCGAAATATCAACACAAAATCTGAACGCTCAGATGATCACCAGCAATGATCAACTCATAAATTAATCGAGAATATCATTGACATGATGAACCCTAATATGACCAATCCAAAGGTCGAAACGCAATCGAGAATATCATCACCATGATAAACTCCAACACGGTCAACACATAACCACGGAAACCGATATAGAGTTCTCAAAACGACACACCAATCACATACAGTGGATCTCAACGAAACACAACCGACTGGTGAACATTCCCCTCGGCATACGAACAACGAATCGCAAATCGACGAACATACCAATTCATACAAGGAGTGGGAACGACCACTCAATATCCAAAACAACCAGCATGGGGCATCATCCCCAAATTTACACTTACAAAGAAATCAATCAAATATCACTATGTTAAAATTGCGCTACTACCGCACCAATGGAATCACATAGCACATATGTTCCGGTTTCACAATATCCCAAGTTTCCAAAATAATATTATGTGCATAAATCTACAACACGCAACATATTTCTCTTATCCGATAACTCAAATCATCACCGGATAATCAAACTGCCATACTAAAGTTCGAATCTCTTTTCCTCGTACCATACTGATGTCTTATCCAGTTCGTGAATCTCATTCAGAACTTCACCACGATATGCATTATGCATTAAATGCGTATGTACATCAATCACATTTTCAAAACCAGTTTGAAATCATATAATCTTGTCAAGGAGACAAATTTTCGAAAGTTCTTTCAAAAATTTCAAAACTCAAAACATAAATTTTGGTAAGACCACCAAATCAATTCTCGAAAAATAAACTGGCTCACTGGTGCCAAGTATTTGATAACAGTTTCCTTCGAATCCACACGATTTCGTAGTTTTAAAATGAAAACTATGCAAATTATTGACCACATCCGTACTCCTATATACCAATCCGGCTCGTCACAAATCCCACTGATATTCCATCAGAAAACTACACGATAAAATCCAAAATCTCAATGTATAAACTTCGACAAAAACTCCTTTTCCACATATGACTCACAACGTCAATCATTTTCCATCCTGGATCACCTCAATTATGCTATGACAATGCATTGAAACAAATCAACACAGCGAAAGACTTCCCGAGAAGTTTCTTTTGAACAAGTAATCCAGAACCCCGAAAGGCAGGAACGACATAGATAAACGATTGATAAAGTGTTTTACAAGTCTCAGGAGTTTTTAAGAAAACAGAAAAGTCTTTTGAAATATTAGGGTCTCAGCCCGTATCTCATTCCGCATTACAAGAAGTTTAAAAAGTAGGAAACTCTTTTTCGGACCCCAAGTCCTGAGTTATAAAAAAATTTCAAAAATCTATTGGGTCTCGGCCTAAAAATCGTTTACAGTAAAACTTCTGTAAAACATTCATTTTGAAAAGTATCATTTTCAAATGCTCAAAAACAATTCATATATCTCAAGATGAACTAACATGATTACATGTTCTCCTGAACAATCCACAATATTTCTCTCAAATGCAAAACTCCATTCCAAAACTTAATCGACATATTGATTTCCAAAATCATAACTTCTCAAGATCATCAATCTTGTCCCAACCCTGTCATCTTATACTGTAACGCATAATATCTTTCTGAACCTCAGAACATATCAACTTAGAACGACAATAAATCTCAATGCAATTCAAAAATCCAATACTTACAGATCGTGAAGCCGACGATTCCCCGTGATACTGGCACATGTCTCGACTCAAGAAAATACTCGACACAGATATTTTAAAAACACACTTTTTGCAAACTCAGTTCAACTCGAGAAAACAACACAACTCTATCTGAAGAAACACGTTAATACTATTTGGAAAAGTATATAACAAGACTAGTACTACACTGGCAAATCGCATAACGCATAAGCCCGAGTGAACAACAAAACTCACGGCTCCAATATTTTTCAATCGACAACTCAAATGACGCGACAGAAATACGACCCAACTCAACCCGACTGCCTAGGTTTTCTCAACCCAAGCTCCGATACCATATTCTGTAACACCCCCAGATCCGAACGAGAATATTACAGCGCCGTGGGCCCCGAGATGGAACCCACAAGGCAGAAGGAAATTTTCGCAAACATTTACAAACACCCAAGAGGCTAACGACGGTATTATCTATTAAAAACATTCGAAGATTTATAAAACTCGTTTATAAAACCGTCGTAAAAACTCATTTGAAACCACAAGGCCCAAAATGCCAAAACTCAACAGTTTAAAAACACATACGTTAAGCTATAAACACACGTGCAAACGTAATAGATTTAGAAAATGATTGCCAAAGTAACCTAAGTTACCAGATACCAAAAAGGTCATTTAAAAATACTCACGCAGCGGATAAAGACAAACAATTAAAATACTCTAGCAGAGGAATACAACAACTGATCAGAAACTCAAAACACAAATACATGCCCTTGCCAGTATACTCCGGAAGTTCATCTCTCCACGACCGCTACAAGCTTGATAATCCAAGAACCTAAAAGAAAGTCCACGACGGGTCAACCATAATATCCAACAATGATAACCATCACATCTCATCAATAATTACATATCAATGGAAATACTAAGTAAGAATACGACCAATGTAATCTTACCGTCGTAACTTTACGAGAATCCACGATTCGTATCCTTAACAACACATTAAAATAATACCGAAATATCTGTACGGTATCTCAACAATACTCAACGTTCTCAAAACATTATCATAACTCGCGATACGGAAATTATACCAACTCTGGCCAATTCAATCCATCGGATAACATCGACAATTCCAATACGATAATCGATTGTCCATCAAAGACAAGTACCAAGGAAATACGGAACATACCTCAAGATACGAAATACCATTACCATCACGTCAGTCTAATCCGAGATCAGATCAACACAACATACGGACATGGTCCTAACACAAGACCTACAAATGCATACTCATATGACAACGTCAATATGATCACAACAATAACAACAATGTATACTTATGGCCACCCATAATATACATATGCACAATAACAACAACATATGGTAATCCAACGATCCAAGCGCACATTTATAGATTCCCATGATGATCCCATCGGACCAACGCATGGTGGCATTACATCCAAAGAATCCAACAGACACACTATAGATTCCCATGATGATCCCGTCGGACCAACGCATGGTGGACATATGACAACAATGCACAACCGCACAAAACAATAGTGCACAATACGACAACAACAATGCACAAATGCATGACAACAACGATACGAATGTATCACAACATGATCGACTCAAATGATAAAAATGATTAGAGTACTTGCCCGAGTCCTTCAAGAACGATCTCAATGCCTAAACCATCACGAACCATTATCCTCAATACTCGACGGTCCAAAGTATCACGGATTGCAGATAATTCATATCTCCATTTTTATCACGATATATCCTCGATATACAAGTATACCAATAACAAAATCAAATCATATACATTATGATTTAGATTCCCAAAACTCGAATATGATTTATAATCTCAAGTCTCCTGTGATTACGATTATAAACATTGTTATACGAATTATAAACGAATGAAACAGAAACCATTCATTAAATACTATAAACTGAGTAAGTAATAACTTACTTCGATACCGATACAATGACGAGGAAGGCATTGCAAATCCATTGCCGTCATCTACAAGTTCCTCGGTCCCGACCATAGCAATCAACGAACATTCTCGAGCTTGACCGCAACACACACGGTTGTAATCACCGATCAATATTCTCAACCTATTACGATGTCGATAGACAACAAGTTCGACAACAATTAACAATCGATAAAACCAATTTACAAACCCAACGTCTCGACAATATCTCGATTAAACACTAGTCGGATCAATCCTACTCAAACCAGCACGAATTTACAACCACAACACGAAAATATCGCTACGCCTTCTTAGCGCACGTTAATCACCTAACGTATTGTGCGCTAAGTTGCTCCGTTAGCGCTAGGCAAGAACGTAGCGTGCGCTAATGCTGTACAAATGTATGTTTTTCAGATACCGATCAACTTATGGCGATTTCAAGAACACCAAGTGATTCTGAATCATGTTCAAAGCTATCAAAACAATGAAATCCGATATCCTTTAACATATAAACAATCATCCAACTTATAATCCAAGTTCTATATCCATATATCATCTTCCTCAATATCAACATCATGAAACATTAAAAACGTAACAACACTTTCATAATCTATCATTACAGGGAGTAATCATCGAAAATAACATCAGCATCCGAAACTGAGGAGAAGGATTAATCCACTTATCTCAAGAAAACGAACAACACTATTCAAACCACAAGAATCATATCAATATCTTCATGTCAACAATAACATCATCATAATCCGGTAATCCATCTCATAATCATGCTTATCAACTTGTTTATGTAATAATCATCAACTCAAGAACATCAACATTCAATCCAAAACGAAATCCAAAGATGAAGAGTAATTACCTCTTTGAAGGAATGGATTGAATCCCAAGGTTGAATCCGTTTTCAATCACTTCCAAGTTTCAAATGTTGTTAGGAATGATCAACTCAATTGTTTGGGACCTCAACTTCTCTCTAAGACCTCTCTCTATCGTCTGAAGGTGAAAGAATGGACGAAATGCTTCATAATACCTGTTTGTCCCTTATATAGAATACATTACTAGCGTGCGCTAAACCTTATATTTAGCGTGCGCTACGGCCTTAGCGTGCGCTAAACCTTATGTTTAGCGTGCGCTACGGCCTTAGCGTGCGCTAACTGACCTTTGTTAGCGTGCGCTATCGCAGTCCAGAGGCAACTGTCTTACTGCATGAAGTGATTTACATACGCAATGCCCATGCAATAGCGTACGTAAATGCCTCTATTTAGCGTACGCAAGTGTCTTACCTTAGTGTGCGCTACTCATAGTTGACTCGTTTGTCTGTATGCTCCGAAGATTGGTCCACACGCCGAAAGTGCTGACGAGGATAAGATTCCTTTTTGTCCGATATACAGTTAGCGTGCGCTAATCAACATGCATTAGCGTGCGCTAACACTACATTACAACATCCGTTGACTTATCAGAACGTGCGCCGAAAGTGGCCTGGTCCACACGCAGATTCATTCCGATCTGACTGCATTAGCGTGCGTTATCTTATATCCGTAGCGTGCGCTAAACCTGCACGATAGCGTGCGATACTCCTGATTATTAGCGTGCGCTAATAATGTTACACTTAGCCATTTTCAGCTATTCTTGTCCAATCGTCTCAACATACAGAATACGAACATATGGCATACTGAATACATATACTTCTTACATCCAATTGTCGACCAAGTACGACAATTATACCAATACAGATGTCTTGGTCCTTCAATTATTTTACCCATACTGTACAGATTCCACGCTGTACAACATAACTCGGATAAAATAATCTTAAACAACAGTAGTGGAAATTCCGGATATTACAGTCGGAAGTGCTGGGCACTGGCCGGACAAGCACGGTAGGAACCGGCGTAGCACACGCTACGGCCGTAAGGCTGTGCGCGCTAACCGGCAGGTGTAGCACACGCTATCGGGCGGCCCAGCGTACGCTATCGGGCTGGGCAGAGGGGTTACTGGAGTACTGGACTCGGGGACGATCGACAGGTAGCGCACGCTACTGTCGGGCATTGCGCACGTTACGATAGGCAGGTAACGCGCGCTATGGCCGGAAGGCTGCGCACGCTACCTAGACGAGTCAGTAGGGCAGTGGGGGCTCTGGATTGCGGCCTGGGCCGATAGCGCACGCTAGCTCGGCAGGCTAGCGCACGCTAGTCCGGCCCAGTATAAATGTGGCAGAGTAGCCTCATTTTCACTCGTTTTTCATTTCCTTTCTTTTCGATCCGCGGCTGGAGCTTCGGAGGAGGCGAAGCCATGTTTTTGAACAACAAATCCACGAAGTTCTTGAGTTCATATCATGTATTTATTTATCATCCTATATCATCCTTTGATCCAGCAAATCAAGGTAATCTCTCCTTAGAACCCTAATTTCTTGAATTTTGGGGGTTTTGCGTTTTTGTCCGATTCGTTCCGTATTGTTGATTAATTCATGATGGTATGATTAATCTTGGTAGTATTCTCGTGTTTAACATCATTTAATCCATTGTTCTTCGTCGAATCGAAGTATATTTCTTGAATTCCTTCGAATCGACTTTTTGGGGGATTTGTTCTTGATTTCGTTTTCCGTCCATTTTTAATGGATCGATTGTTGTTAAATGATGTTGTTAAACATATTCTATGGATTGTATATCCATATTTAGAATTGGAATTCCGTTTTCGTGTTTTGACGGGACGAATCGTGTTCTTGGCCGTTTTAGGGGAAACACTTGAACTTTCGTCATTCGTTCTTTGAATTCAACGGCTTTGAGTCGTGCTATGGAATTCATTTTCATTGTTGTTATTGTTCTTCGTAGTTTATTATCGCGAGTTGGAGTTCGGTGGAGTCGGCGAGTTCGTGGTCGGTTCGTGCCAACCTACTTCGGTCGATTCTCCGCGTTGTGGTTGTTCGAGGCAAGTACCTTGTCCATACTATTCTTGTTTTGTGGATATGATAATTGGTGATCGTCTTGGTGTGTTTGTTTATTTGTTTGAAATGAGTTTTCAAAAGATTCGGCTAGCCTTGTTAAAGGCCCTCTTTCAAAACTGTGTGTGTTTTGTAATTGGTGTGTTTCGTGAACGAGTATGTGAATCTTATGGATATGTTTGGTGTTTATGTTGCGCTTGATAATGCGTGTGTACATATATTATCTCATTTCGGTGCGTTATGGTTTGACGTGGTGTTTTGCTAAGTGTTTAATGCCTCTTGGCGAATTGTTTGGATATCCTTGGTGTGATATGTTACTTGTGCTTGATTATTTCGCGGCCAGCTCGGGAGGGTCCGATGGGGCCTCGAGTGGGATTCGTGGCTTCGTCCCGGTCCTAGGTGACGTGTGTGCTTGAGTATTTCGCTAGCCAGCTCGGGAGGGTCTGACGGGGCCTCGAATGGGATTTGTGGCTTCGTCCCGGTCCTAGGCGATGCGAGTACATGTTTTGTGAATGTGTTTGCTCACCTCGGGAGGGTTCGACGGGGCCACGGAGGGAGTCCAATGGTATATCCCTGGATTCACGAGTGAAACTTCACCGCTACGTGTGTATATTTTGTGATTGTATTTCTCTCACCTCGGGAGGGTCCGATGGGATCACGGAGGGAGTCCAATGGTATAGCCCTGGATTCACGAGTGCGGTTGCTTATGTTTTGTTAATGTGTTTGCTCACCTCGGGAGGGTTCGACGGGGCCACGGAGGGAGTCCAATGGTTTTGCCCTGGATTCATGAGTGAAACTTCACGGGTGCGTGTGTATTTTATGTCCGTTGAGGACGCGTGACGTGGGTCTTAACCTTGTGTATTGTTGTTTGGTTTCATTTGTGAAAAACAAAAACCTTTGGGCTGTGACCCTGTTGATTGTTGGAAATAGAATGATTTGATAATCCTAAGTTGTTTTCTATTAAAACTCTCGATGGCATTTTAAACCGTTTTATAAATTATTTTCCCTTGATTTGTGACCTTTCGGTTTTGGAATGTTTTACCCAAACTCATGCCTCGGGAAGTGCTTTTCGTTATGTTTGGATCTTGGAGGATTCCTGGTTATTGTTATTCGTGGAATGTTAATTGTATGACTCGTATTTGCACTTTGTTCTTGCACTAGCAAAATAGTGGAGTTTTGCTAACCCCCGAGTATTCGGGGGGTGGATGTTTGTATTGCATTCAGGTTTTGGAGCATAGCACAGGGTCGGCATGAAGAATGATGAAAGATGAACGATACTAATCACACGAGGACCGTTTGATGTTATATTGGTTTAGTTGTATTTTATTTCTGCTGCAGTATTCTCCCCCCATTGTACGGGAGTGTGTTGTATTCGACCCCTGCGTGGGCAAGTATTGTAATCGAGTTGTATGTTTTTATTGAAACACCAAATCGGTCTACTGAGTCATGTTAGCCTTAAAGGCATCGTTGAGATGTTCTATGTTGTTACCAGCCTGGTAGATCCTTGAGGAAAGGTTCTACGGCGTGTAATATCCCTGAACGGATTGGGGGTGTTACATAAATGGTATCGGAGAAGTTGGGTATGATTGTGTACATACGTGCCTGTTTTGTGATGTTTAGTAATTATATGCTGGTTATCATTCGGGCCGTTGTAATCGTAGAACGATGCCGTGGTTGTTGTGATTTTAGTATGTGTTGATATGTTATGCCAAGCTGGCATCTCCGGCTTGTTGTTTTGCGACGTTATATTCCATTGTGCCTAGCAGTTGTATATTCGGTATGCCGAGCCGAGGTGTTTCAACTGTGGTATGCCGGGGGCATGCACGTACCAATTGTCCTTCTCGTCACTAACGCATTTCAAGTGTAGACCCGATAGGCACAGGATCCAGTGTTGCGAGTTGGGTTCCGAGTCTTTCGGGGCACGAACTTCAGTACAGATATCAAGATCGGATCTAGGAGGCCCATGGGAATGTTTCCGTCAACTGCTTTTGTGTTGTTGCCTTGTTTCCGTTATTGTGAGTTGCGGGGACGACCTTCTTTTATAAGAGGTCGAATGTAATACCCGTATTGTTTTTGGACTTCTGCATTTCCTCTTTCTCCATTTTATCGACTCACTCGTGTTCGTTGATAGTTTCTGAACTTGTTCTGTATTTCAGTTTCATCATTCGAACGAGCTGTGATCTTATTTTGGGTCGATCTGGTTATCGTTGTGACTTTTCTGAGTTCGGTCCGATTCTTGTGAACCTTGTTCGGAAGTAACATCTTTTGGTTCTACTAGTTCTTTTATTCGAAATGGATCGGATTTTGAACTTCTGTATTTTCGACTCTATCGACTCGTTTATGTTCGTTGACATTTCTGAGCTTGTCCTGCCCCTTGCTTTTTTTGATCGAACGAGTGTGGTATTGTTTCGGAATAACTCGTTTGTCGTTGTGACTTTTCAATTGCTATTCCCTTTCTTGTGGATCTTATGTGATTATACATCTCGTTGTTTTCACCGGATCATATATATTGTCTCGATGTCGAGATGTGAACCTTGGAATTGTTGCTTGAATTTTATTGTTCTTCGTGATTCGAACATGAGTGTTCGATTTTTGTTGTCTAGATCGTTGTGATTCGATCGTTTGATTGTTCGGCTTTTGTTGATCTCGTTTCGTGATCGTTGAACGTTCAGACTCCTTCGTAATTCCCTTAAGTTCGGGAAATTAGTCTCGTTTTCGATCTTCCAGCCCTTGGGCGGTGGGATTCCGTATTTGTTCAGCGGTTGGCTCGCGTTTTGATTGATGTACCGTTGGGTTGGTCAATCATATTGATTTTCGTTCGTTGTGTTTTGTGATTGTTTGGATAATCGACTCGATTGTATTGTCTGTTTGATAACGCTTGTCACTTGTTGATTTTATTATGTCTCTACCGGCGGCGTTGTGTTAGTCGCCGTGGAGCGTATTTTCACGCCGTATGTCTCTTTGCGTTTCTTGCAGCGTTTCGCCGTCGGGCGCGAGTTTTCGGTTTTTGTGTATCTCGTCGAGTTTTCCTGGCAGGGGATATTGCTTCTCCCTACTTATTTTAAGTTTCGGGACGAAACTTCTTTTAAGGAGGGTAGAATGTAATACCCGTAATTTCGATTTCCGGTAATTTCTTTTTTTTCGGCAGAAGTCCGTTTTGACGACTCGCTCATGACCGTTTCGTCATTATGAGAATGATTAATTCTACACTTTTTGTCATCCGAGTTCGTTTCGGTGTTGTTTTGTTGAGTTCCGTGCTTTTTAACGACTTTTCCGCACTTGAGTTCGATTCTTGCGAATCTCGTTCGAAACTGCTATTTCGAATTTCTCGTAAGTCCGTTTAACTTTGTTAGACGTGTTGTAAACTTCGGTTTGGTTATTCGATCACGTATCGTGATTTTCGGGCATTTTGGGCCATTTTGTAACTTACCCAAAGTTACGGGTATCTGTATCTGTATTTGTTGTCTCGACCCTTTTCTTGGTCGCGTATGATTAATTATTGCATTATGTTTTCATTTCAGGTCGATGATATTGTCCGCGAGCTTTTTGTCGTGTTCGTTCCGTACGTTTTCGGAAATCGAGTCGTCGGATCATGACGGCTGAGCACTGGCCGGACAGGTGCGGCCGGCACGTTTGGAAGTGCTGGGCACTGGCCGGGCAAGCACGGCAGGAATCGGCGTAGTGCACGCTACGGCCGGAAGGCTGCGCGCGCTAACCGGCAGGTGTAGCGCATGCTATCGGGCGGCCCAGCGTACGCTATCGGGCTGGGCAGAGGGGTTACTGGAGTACTGGAGGGGACGATCGGCAGGTAGCGCACGCTACTGTCGGGCATTACGCACGCTACTGTATCACCCCAAAAGGGCGGCTATTACAGTGCCGTGGACCCCACACTGGGACCCACCAGGCGATATCCAAAACAGATTAAATAAATATTATTTGTGATACCGAACCACAATGAATAGTCATTACTCCGATTAGAAGTTTATCAAAAATATGGCCAACGGCCTTATAATACACAGGATCCGAAAAACAAGTATAAACCATATGGAGATGGAAAATACTTCAAATGTCAATACAACCAGATAGTAATTTAAATGAAGCAGAAAATAACATAACACGGTTTAACATAACCGGACAACAAATGATGTGGGGCCCCCGAACTAGTATCCTTCGAACCCTTCGCCGTCAACATGCTCTTCCCGTGCCTTGCCTTTGCCTCGACCTAAAATACAATACAAGTATTTCGCCCAAAACAGAGGGTCAGATATACATGATAATTAATTCTTCCGACATTATACAATTCACATATATATAGATCTCAAGGAAATCATTCCGACTATTAATCATACCTCTCGGGCGTATGAAACAATCAGTCACAAACCGTCGAACACATCCAATACTATGGACGATTAACAATATGACTCAAGATGGACATCACAGTACGCCCGATCCAGAAATGTGTCCGTGTACATGTCCGCCCCGTATACGGAATCCAGAATACACGTGGGACAATGTACCTAGTTAGCCTCACGAAACTACGTCTCGTGTGCACAGTCCAATATGGAAATAATATTCACGCATGACTATATACGTGCTTGGCTAAAAATCCTACACAATAACCAATCGGAACGCAGATATGATTCCGGATATGTCACGATACAACATGACAACGAATTCAATAAATCACATGTCCGATTAAGGATCAAGGAAACTCACCGAAGTGAAAATAAAGACCAACGAAATCAACGATTCAAAGCGACGTACTTGGGAATGCAACTCCATGAAGAAAACGGAATAACGTCAAGGACAATGTCAAATCACGACAAACATTACATGAACAATTCATACACATGAAATATATAACCATCACAAGAATCTAATCATCATTATAACCAAGCAAGATAACTTGCCTCAATACGGAGACGAGAATAGTCCTCTTCTTGTCGTAACGAACGAACGGTCCTCGACTAATATTGTTTACTCGAACAATCAACCTTAAACGAAATACATTTTACTCAATAACATATTCGTATAATTATCAATATAGGATTAGTAAGACGTCATCCTACAATCTTTTAGAATAGTTTGCTATCTCCAATTATCGAAGCCTTATGTCGGGAGTTCTTTTAACATCATTACAACCATAAAAATCTTTACCATACTTTTACCGAATGTTCACATGGTTCATCGTAAATAAGAATTCTATCAAGGGTATGCTGAATAACCAATTATGATGTTAAGATCATCTTATGATGATTAAACCTTCCAAAACATTAAAATGTTGAAAGAACAAAATTTGCACATTTAAGATCATTCTCCTCTCATTTAAAGTGAATATTAAGCTTACAACAAGGTTATTAGTTATGAGATTACACCATATTCATGAAGGTTATCAAAATCTTTCATTACAAGGCTGGAAGATCTATTAACATCATGATGAATTCACCATCAATCTAGTATGATGATCAAAACATTCTAAGTTCTCAACACATTAGATTAATGAAAAGTTGTTGTTGTTGGTTTCACAAATATCCTTTACCATTCAAAATCTTGCTGAGCTAAACATAAGGAGAATATGATTCTTAAGAAATCTGAGCAAGAATACATCCTTGTACTTCTAACATGGCCAAGTTCTTCCCAAGGTAAGTGAAAACTTAAAATGTTGTTTAATCATTTTATGATAACAACTCTATTAGTTAAATCCAACTATGGTGAAGTTAACTGATTCAAAGGTGTTCTACTTAGCTAAATTCGTCCAGTAAGATGAGCATGATAGTTACAACATGGTTAAAATCACTATATCATCAAGAACACATCCATCTCAAACACTTATTTATCATATTCATCAAAAGTGTTAAAAAGGTTGGATTAAAACTATGTTTTACTTGATTAATCTAACTCTAGGTGAAGTATAATTCGTTAGTAACATCAACATATGAAAATAATACAGAGAGGAAAGTACACCTACCTCCATAAACGAAGAACAACCTCAATGCTATGAGAAAATATACTCCAAGCTCAAGAACACCTCCTAATCTCCAAGGAAATGAGCTCCACTCCAAGATTTAAGGCTTAGAAGTAAGTTGGGGGAGGTTGATATCGGTTTGGGAGTGCAGAGGGACGATATATGTAGAGAGAATCGGTTTGGAGTTGTGAAGAAATGAAAAACAGGCTGGTCCTATAAATAGACTGTGCAGACTTAGCGCACGCTAACGGGAAGCTTTAGCGTACGCTAACACACTTACATGTGCTAACTGGTTAATATTACGTACGTAAGCGGCTTACAGTGGCTACTGTCTTGAATTCACAGGTCGTTAGCACACGCTAATGAAAAAGGGGTTACACACGCTAATAAAAGTTGACTCTGGCCGACATGACAGCTCAGACATTACTCACATGCATGCCAACGGCTAAGGAGTTCACGTGCTGAAGTCAACTGATGCCAGATTCCCTCTTAGCGTACGCAACAGAGGAAACATTACGCACGCTAAGGCACAGGATTAATGTATGTTAATCATACTATGTAGCGTATGCTACATCAACAGAAAAATTCGAAAATGCAACTCTCTAATTAACATCGAATCATCACATATGAAATGAAATAACAACGATATGAAATTCAAATCTATAATACCTCAACATAATACTAAATGCAACGATCCATAATAGTCATATTATCCGAATAATACAATGACAGGTAAAAACGAAAAATTACAGTCGGATATACATACTCCCCCCCCTTAAAAAGAGTTTCGTCCTCGAAACTAAGGGGTAAATAACTCGGGGTATCTTGCTAGCATACTATCCTCGGTTTCCCACGTAGCCTCCTCGACTCCGTGTCGTGACCACTGAACTTTCAGTAGGGGAATCATCTTGTTCCGCAGCTGCTTGATCCTTCTCTCGAGTATCCGCACAGGACGCTCCTCGTACGAATGATCCTCTGCTAATTCAATCTCTTCGAACTGAAGTACATAGCTCGGATCTGCAACATATTTCCTCAACTGGGAGACATGAAACACCTTGTGAATCTTACTCAAAGTCGGTGGCAAAGCCAGTCGATAAGTCAAATCACCTACACGCTCCAAAACCTCAAACGGCCCAATGTACCTCGGGCTCAGCTTGCCCCTCTTCCCGAAACGAAAAACACCTCGGGTAGGAGACACCTTCATTAACACATGGTCACCAACCTCGAACTCAAGCGGTCGTCGACGGTGGTCAGCATAAGACTTCTGTCGACTTTGAGCCGTTAACAACCGACTCCTAATCAAAGTGATCTTCTCACGGGCTGCTAATAACATATCGGGTTCCGTACCCAGAGATTCTGACAGTTCGTCCCAACACAAAGGGGACCTACAACGACGGCCATACAATGCCTCATACGGTGCCATCCGAATTGAAGCATGCCAACTATTATTATAAGTGAATTCCACCAAGGGTAGCTGGGCTTCCCAATCGTCCTTCCAATCAAGAGCACATGCTCTCAACATATCCTCTAGAGTCTGGATGGTTCTCTCAGACTGACCATCGGTCTGCGGATGAAAAGCCGTACTGAAATTCAACTGCGTGCCCATCACACGATGAACTGCCTTCCAAAAGTGCGACACGAATCGCCCGTCACGGTCTGATACAATACTCTTTGGGGTACCATGTAATCTCACGATTTCCTTAATAAACAGCTGAGCTAATCTTTCGGGGGCCCACGTGTCCTTAATCTCCAAGAAGTGGGCTGATTTGGTCAGACGGTCCACAATCACCAAAATCGTATTCATTCCTCGACGACTCGTCGGAAAGCTAGTGATAAAATCCATAGATATGTCCTCCCATTTCCACTCGGGAACCGGGAGCGGTTTCAGCATTCCTGCGGGTCGTTGGTGCTCAATCTTAACCTGCTGACAGGTTAAACATCTCGAAACGAATTCGGCAACCTCACGTTTCATATTCCCCCACCAATAATTCTGCTTCAAATCCTTATACATCTTGCTAGATCCCGGGTGAATAGAGTACGAGGTAGCATGGGCTTTCTCTCATGATAGAATTCCTCAACTCTTCGTCAGCGGGTACACAAACTCGATTTCTAAAGCGTATCAATCCATCCTCGTGGATCACGAATCCAGGGGCTTTCTCTTGGGTTACCTCATCCCGAACTCGAGATAAGAATGGGTCCGTAATTTGCTTCGATTTGATCATATCATCAAGAGACGAAGATATCTCAAGGGTGCAAAGTTGTCCCTAAATATGCTGTAACCAAACTTCAATTTCTGGCCTCATAAGGTCCAACTGCAACTCTCTCTGTGCTGTCAAACGGCTCAGCATCTGCTCCTGCACTGTCTTATGGCTCAAAGCGTCGGCAACCACATTTGCTTTACCCGGATGATAAAGGATCTCGATATCATAGTCCTTGATTAATTCTAGCCACCTTCTCTGTCTCATGTTCAACTCCTTCTGAGTAAAAATGTACTTTAGGCTCTTGTGGTCTGTAAAGATCTGGCAGGTAACTCCATAAAGATAGTGACGCCAGATTTTCAAAGCAAACACCACGGCTGCTAACTCCAAGTCATGGGTTGGATAGTTAACTTCATAGGGTCGCAATTGTCTCGATGCATAGGCAATCACTTTCCCTTCCTGCATTAGTACACATCCCAGGCCCTGTCTCGACGCGTCACTATACACCACAAATCCTTCTGTTCCTTTTGGTAAGACCAAAACAGGTGCCGAAATCAATCGACTCTTGAGCTCGTCAAAACTTTGCTGACATGTTTCTGACCACAAATACTTCTTATCCTTCCGCAGTAAGTTAGTCATCGGTTGCGCAATTTTAGAAAATCCTTCTACGAACCGTCGGTAGTAACCTGCTAGGCCGAGGAAACTACAAACTTCCTTCACGTTCTTCGGTGGTAGCTAATCTCGAATGGATTCCGTCTTTTGTGGGTCCACTCTCACCCCTTCAGCTGATATCACATGCCCGAGAAAGATAACCACAGGCATCCAGAATTCACACTTGGAAAATTTCCTATAAAGCTGTTCTTGCCTCAATGTATCGAGAACTTGGTGGAGGTGACGCTCGTGCTCTTCGTGGTCACGAGAGTAGATCAGAATGTCGTCAATAAAAACGACTACAAAGCGATCCAGATAGTTAATAAAAACTCGATTCATCAACTCCATGAATACCGCCGGTGCATTAGTCAGTCCAAATGGCATCACCACAAACTCATAATGCCCATAGCGAGTACGGAATGCTGTCTTCGAAATGTCAGACTCTCGAATCCTCAACTGATGATAACCAGGTCGATATTAGAAAACACGGCAGATCCCTGAAGTTGATCCAATAAATCATCAATACGAGGTAGAGGATACTTGTTCTTGATAGTTACCCTGTTCAACTCACGGTAATCGATACATAAGCGCAGAGATCCATCTTTCTTCCGTACAAATAACACTGGTGCTATCCAAGAGGACGCACTAGGTCGAATATAGCCCTTTTCAGTCAACTCCTCAAGTTGGTTCTTCAATTCCTGCATCTCAGTCGGAGCCATACGATACGGTGCTTTTGAAAGAGGGGATGTCCCTGGTTCTAACTCAATAATAAACTCCACGTCACGATGAGGAGGTAAGCCTGGCAACTCGTCTGGAAATACATCTGGGTAGTCTCGGACTACCGGAATGTCGGCCAATTCAACTGGTCGATCTGCTGTTTTGGTCATGTAGCACCAATAACCAATACACCCTTGATTAAGCAGTTTCACTGCTTTCATAGCGCTGATGACTCTCCCAGAACGACTGGGATTATCACCTCGAAAAATACACTCGAAACCATCATCAGAAGTGACGGTTACCATCCGCTTGCGGACACTGAGTATTGCATCATGACGATCCATCCAATCGATACCCAAGATTATATCATCCTTAGGTAAATCGACTACAATCAGAGTTGACAACCACTCACGGTTTTTCAAACGAATCGGACAGTCCTGGACTTCCTGATTTCCAATAATTCTTCTACCATCAGGTAGACCAATCACGTAGGGCTCACAATTGATAACATGGTCTAGAGGCAAACGACTTAAACAAGAAGAAGATATAAAGGAGTGTGAAGCACCGGTATCAAAAAGAACACACACAGAATGGGAGTGGATCTCGAGTATACCTGAAATCATACTGGCCTCGGGATCATCAGCTTTCTTCATCTCGTAAATCACAGGTTTCAGATTCGGCACTGTGTGTACCACTTTGATTCCCACGACCCATTCCCCTATTCGCCCCAGTGGTCTGATAGGAAGCGGACGGAGGCGTCCGGTTCTGGACAGAGGTCTGAACTGGAGCATGAGATGCTACTGGTTCAGGTCCGGGCCCACTCCTGCAAAAACGAGCATGGTGACCATTCTTACCACAAGTATGGCATGTGATGGCAGGTTTTGGGCATTTGAAGTTGATATGCCCCTGGTCCCCACAGTTATGACACACCACGGATGAGGGAACCGCTCGAGAGTGCGATCCGGCTGGCTTTGACGCCATGAGTGGTAGATTAGAAGGGTTTGGCAATGACTGGGGCTTCCTGAATGTCCCCCGATTACTCTCAATTTGGTTCTGGTTCTTGGATCTTTTGTTGTTGGACTGTGGTTGTTTCTTGGAAATCTCCTTCGCGGTGAGTTCGTACTCCAGAGCTTTCTCGATGAACTCTGATAAGGTAGTACAATGGTGATTCAACAGCTGCATTCTCATTCGGGGTTTAAGCCTCTTGAGAAAGTATTTGATCTTATCGGCCTCTGTTCCGATAATTGTCATGGCGAAAGGAAGGAGTGCCTGGAATTTCTCAGCAACAGATAATACATCATCGTCTTCATACGGGTCGGGGTTCAGCAGTTCCGACAGTTTGGCCTCACGGAGTGGCCCTGGATAGTAACGGTCTAGCATGAGGTTTTTAAATTCCTCCCAAGTATAAACACCATCACCGGCCTTCGAAAGCCACTGTGTATGAGCGCCTTTGCTAAGATAGTACGCGGCTACCGAGACGCGGTTCTCTTCCGGGCAGTCTACCATCTGGAAAAGTTTCTCAAAATGCTCGATCCAATGCACAATGTCAGCAGGCTCAGAGGAGCCTTCAAAGGTCCGAGGTCGCTGGCGAGATATGTCGCTGATAATCCGACTCACGGGTCCGCCAATCACAGGAGGAGGATGAGGCCCCTGTTGCTGGCCAGTAGCGGCCCTCTGCATAGCTTCCATTAGTTGACCCATCTGGGTCATCTGTGTCATCATGCCCTGCATCACGACGTAAGGATCGACACGCGCATCCCTGCGCCCACTGTGGTGCGATTGGTCCCTAGAAGGTGAACCACTGTCTGCGGAGCTATGATCCACATTTGCGCGTCTGTTGGCTCGAGGTATCGGGATTCGGCCCCTTCCGCGGCCTCGTCCCCCTCTGCCACAACCTCTCAGGTTTCTTTCCATACTGAAAGAATCAATCATAATGATAACCATAAGTACAGTTCAAGATACTAAAAATCACGCTAAGTCAATAGCAACAAGGAATCACATATTCAATGAAATAGTTATCGATACCACGAATGTCGCACCGAATATTATATCGAAGACAAGTCGAATAATTTCAATCTTATAATCAATTCAGCATTTATCTCGGATTATCAATCAGATAAATCCTGTCACAAATCCTCGAAATAATAAGATCAACAAGGAGACCCATACTGATATCAATATCATGCCAGTAATTAAATCATGGCTCATAAAATACATACCGTATTTGGCTCGTAGGGTCAGGCGATTGCACAGGTCACACGTGACACGAAAGTCTCTTGATACTAGTTCATTTCACAATGACTCATAAAAAGGAAATAACTCTCTGATACCATCTTCTGTAACACCCCAAAAGGGCGGCTATTACAGTGCCGTGGACCCCACACTGGGACCCACCAGGCGAGATCCAAAACAGATTAAATAAATATTATTTGTGATACTGAACCACAATGAATAGTCTGTTGCTACCCAAAATATTATCCGGAGATAGATATTGCTGGAATGGATGGGATAGCAAACAAATGCAAGAGCACTTCCGTGAGAAAGATAAATAACACAAGATTTGCCGGGGTTGTTAGTCCCGGGATTGAATGCTCTCGCGAGATATTATTAATATCGATATTCGGGGATACAAGTACTAATGTAAGAATACAATTACAATGAGTGTAAAGTTTCTTGTTATCTTAGCTAGTGAGCGTGTAGATTGCCGGAAGAACCAGATTTGATGCTCTGTGAGTTCTTGTAACAAAGGTGATGAACAGTCGCGGTGGTGAGAGATCGACCGCCTCTCACGGCGAGTATATAGCTGGATGTTTAGGCTTCTGGGCTTGTGAATCCCTTGGAATCTATCTAGTGGAGACTTGCTGCTTCTGCCGATCGTCTTCTGGACGAGAGATTTGGAGAGAGAAGTCCTGAGATGGATTCCGGTGAGATAGCCGGGAGCTTGGTGATATGTGTGTTCTTCAGTGTTTCCGTGGATGTATCGGAATGTCAGAGAATGTGAACTTTTGGTGGAATGTATTTCGGACGTAAGTCAAATGAATTCCGAACCGTATATTCAGTGAACTGGGAACTGTAGAGTGAATTCCGAGCTGTTGGTTCAAATGAATTCAGAACTGAGAACTGAGAACCCTTTTCCAGTAGGAGGAGGTTCTCTATTTATAGGGCTTGGATACGCCGGGCGATCGCCTTTACTGCAATATAATAATCGGGCGATCGTCTTTTAGCACATGGGCCTGTCCCCTCAAAGTCTGCAGGAGTTGTTGGCGATCAGTATGCGGTCGATGGGGAGCTTACACGCGTCCTGAGTTGCTGTCGCGGGTGGTCCCACTGACAACTTTCGGCGCGCATGCTGGTAGGTGAGGTAGGTGACAGGCTGTGGTCAAATGTCCTGTCTGTCACCAAAAGATCTTATCTGCTGGCGAAGATCTCGTCAGCGCCTTTGGTGGATCTGCACGTGGGTGCTTTCCTGAGATCCAGTCCTTGATGGTTTTGACGGGCGATCGTCTCTGCTCGGGGCGCAGGTCGATTGCCCTTAGCCGGTTAGCAGAGCGGATCGCCAGCTGCCAAAGGGCGATCGCCCTGGGAGTCGATCGCTAGGTACCTGATGGTGGTTTGATATCTTCGACTTGGCGAGCTAGTCAGGGTTTGACTGGAGTTGACTTGGTCGCTCGGCCTTATAGTCGATCGCCTGTCGGGATGAATAAATCGTGACACAACAATTGCCCCCCAGCTCGCTCATACGTTGGAAACGTGGGGTGAGGTGGCTTTCTTGGCGATCGCTGAATTTTTGACGAGCGACTAAGTGTTTTATTGAACTGGCGATCGTCTTTGAGCTGATATATCCTGAGTTTCGGACGACCTGGTTGGCCGCTGAACTGCGCGGGAAAAAGCATCGGGCGTTGAAAAGTCTCCGCGCACGTGTCAGGCTTCTATTGGAGGACGCCAACGGTCATTAATGACTCCTCGGCTGACGCGTCCTCGAAAAGACACGTACGCGGGTCTCGAGGGGGTCAACTGGTGCGCCGTTTGAGATCCGACCCCTGAGGTTTTCCCTTATTGCAATCGGGTCCCTGCTTTCTCCTATAAAAGGGGGCGCGGGGCTTCAGTCTCACTCACGCGTACGCATTGGAGAAAGAAGGTCCTGCTGCCGAATTTTTTTTGAAGATCTAAGCGCCGATCGTCGATCGATTTCACTTTAGGGTAAGAAAAATCCTTCTCTTCCTTTCTAACTCTGAAAATAGCCGGAACCTCATCATCGTTTGGAGCGGGAACCAGTTCTGCCGCCGGGACATCGGTGCCCAGGAGAAACTTCTTCCGTCTTCCACCGAGGCGGCCGAAGCAATTCGAGCGGAATCGACCAGTGAAGTTGAGGCTTTGTTCAATGAGGCCGATGTTGCTAGGGAGTCGGTGCCGAGGAGAGACGATCGCAGATCGAGAGAGATCTGGCGATCGGGGCTTCTTGGGAGCAACATAGTGATTTTGGACGGGCTATAGGGCCTTTCTTTGAAATAATGGATAGATTGGCGGTCTACTCGCGATTCGATTTCGGGGATATTCGGTCGCTTATCCCTATGTGCTCCCCAAGCGGTCGCAGATCGTGCCGCGCAGCGATCGTTGTGGTCGCTCGGCCAAATACGGAGCTCGACGTCCGTGAGAGATCCGCCGTCTGGAGGACAAGATTCCATGTTCCTTCAGATGTGGACATGTTCGCGCCCGCGGAGAACGAACGAGCCGACCAGCCTCCGATGGGTATGGTCGCAGTGAGTGAGGCCGTTATGGAGGCCGGGCTGCGCTTCCCTCTGTCCTTTGCGGTCTCCCATCTGTTGGCCGCTTGGAATGTGGCGCCACTTCAGCTGACGCCGAACGCCTGGCTCCAAATCATTTGCACCCTCACCCTTTTCGGCGGTCACCGCCTGTACCGTCTCCCGTCGCCGTTGGAGATGAACTATTTGTTTAAACTGACGGCACATAGAGGGTTGGTCGGCGGTTACCATATTCAAGGCCGATCTGGCCGGGTGATTCATGGAGTTCGAATAAGATACGGGCGATCGGACGAAGTGGTTCTGGTCGCCGGCAAGTGGAGAGCTTCGGCGAGCGACAATCCCACAGCGAACCGGAGATCCCCACCGAATTTCGGGAGAGGAATCCCGGTAAGGGTTTAGACTCTCCCTTCGCTTGGATGCGTTTTGGACTGATCTAATTTGATTTCTGTTTTGTAGGCTTTCATATCCCGCGATCGGAGGCGCCTTCGACTTCCTCGTTGTTTGGGAGCGAAATTGGAGCTTGTCGGACGACGACCTAGACGCCACTCGGATCAACAAGGAGAGTCACTGGTTGTCGGCTCGACTATTCCGCTTCCCGAGACAACTCGCGGAGCTAGGTATGTGGTCCTGCGATCTTCACTTACTAGGCGATCGCCTTATTTTAGAGCGATGTCGGCCGTTAGTCGATCGTCTTTAACTGCAGAGGTTCGTTTCCCTCGCTTTTTGGAGCCTCCGGAGGAGATCGCTATGTCGAACCCAGGAGTCCTAGGCCGTCTTCGCGCGAAGAGGTCGACTCGGGTTCCACCCGTCGCATTGCCTATAGTTCCGAAGGCGGAGCCTCGTGCGGAGCCGGAGCCTCGCGTAGCGCAGGTCGAGGTTGAGGAGGAAATTCCGGAGGAGGGGCTTCGGGCGAATCGCAAGAGGCCGAGGCCGCAAGAAACTTCGTTTCCTGACCCGGGCGATGAAGTGCCGATCGCCGCGCCTCCGATCACCATCGTTGCTCCGGAGCGCGAGCCGCCCTCTGCGGCTTTTCTGCGGGAGACGGCGATCGCGGATGCGGAAACTCCTCGAGGGAAACCGTTTTTTGGTCGGGATCCCGAGAAGGCTGAGAGGTAGATAGCGTTTCTGTGTTGACAATTACATCTGCGTAGGAGTTGTATTAACCTTGGTGTTTTGGTGCAGGATCCGTCGCGCAGACCCGTCTTGTCCACCGATGGTCGTGGATTTCCTGGCGAGTCGATCTCCTCGCCATTCCTGCGACATTCCTCCCTATGTGAGCAAGGCTGCTTCTGCTTTGCCGAAGGCGTGGACAACGGATCTGGATGCGATCGCCCGGCTGCGATCGTCGAGTTCGATGGATGCTGTTGTCGCCCTTTCTCTTCAGACGGCGACCATGGCCGTCCAGGCTGCTCAGGAGTTTGAGGGGCGGCCCTCCACTATTCGCCTTCAGGAGGATCTTGAGGCGGCTCGGAAAGAGAACGCCGAGTTTGCCGACAAGATCGCAGCGATGGAGAAGGACTCCTTGGAGGCGGCCAAGCGGGCGAGCCATGAGCTTGAGCTGGAGAAGGAGACTGAGAAATATCGAATGGCGGTCGACCGATTCCGGGACCAGATGCAGGACGCCGTCCAGGCGAGGAACGTTGCTGAAGTGGAGGCCGATCGACAGAAGGTGACGATCGCTCGGCTGACCAGCGAGCTGGCGGAGGCGAAGGAGAAGGTCGCTGCGAGGGAGGCCGAGCTCCAGGGGTCGCAAAAGGCGATGGCCGAGCTGAGAGGAGAGGTTGAGGCGACCAAGGCCGATCCCTTCCAAAACTTGGAGTATGTCAGCGAGTTCGCCTATTATTTGGCGTTCGCCGACTCGATCCGAGCGGCTAAGAAGGGAGGCTTGGAGGTCGGTCCTCTTGCCGAGAAGTTCAAGTCATATGCATTGGAGCATCCTCTCAATTCGGCTTTCTCCTTGCCGATCTTGGACCTGGCGGACATCGGTGTGGATTTGAGCTGGTATCCGTCTCCAGACAGTCTTGCTCATCCCGATGCTCCGGAGGATGAGGGAACCGCGCCGAATGCTGATGGCGAAGGCCCGGCAGGGGCCTGAGGCGCTTCCTTTTTGATGTTTTTAGCTTACTTTCTTTGTAGTTTGTAGCTTTCTTTTGTAGTACTTAGGCCTTCGGGCGATCGTGTACTCTATTTTTTTCAAGTAATGAAATGAGCATTTGTCTTTCTGACTTATCACTTGAATGAATGGTTATTTTTAAGTCTTTGTTTGACTTTGTACAAATGCGTGAGGAGAGATCGTTGCGAGGGTAGTTCCAAATGAATTGATAAACTCATAAGACAACTTTTTACAACAAGTTCGATCGCTGCACTACATCTTAAAAAATGACGATCTCCGTATGTGGTTGAACAGCGACGATCGTCGTGTAGGTAGTCCGCACTCTTCTTGCCCCTTGTTTTTATTCACTTAGTGGAAGTAAGGGGATGAAAATAATTCCTTGAGTGAGCGGTCTTTAACTTTGTCGAATCCTCGGGGACGGTCGTCCGTCTTGAGGAACCGTGCACGATCGCGGAGTTCAATGGACCGACTCCTTGATCGTGTCTTGATGCGCGAAGACATTGAGTGTCTCGTGACTCACTTTATTATGAGGGTCCTCCGTTAGGCTGCGCCTCGCCTCGTATTTAAACGAAGGGCGTGCGGTCTCGGTCTAGAGGAGTCCTTGCGCGGGGCAGCGTCGGATGAATCAACTCCGCGCCCGCGGCTTGTTAGCTCTGCTTCCACCTCGGCTAGCCATGGAGATGGCCGACCTCGACGGTGTACGTTGAGACGGGGTTGTGGCACGTCGCATTGTCCGGGTTCACCATGTTAGATGATGAACCTTTGAGGGCGAGCTATCGTGTCCACTGATTTATTTTGGAGGGCCCTCAGACTACGCCGGCCTCGTATTTAAACGAAGGGCGGGCGATCTTGGCCTAAAGGGACCTTGCATGGCCTAAGCAGTCGGTTCCATCGACCACCAGGACCATGGCTGCACTCTTTCACCTAGGATCGTCATGTAGATGTCGATCTTCGGCGGTGTACGTTGTGCGGGGGAGGCGATCTCGTGCCTTAGTCCATCATGTTATATGATGAACTGTAGATGGCGATCGAGTCCTCCGGTTTCTTGAATAAGGAGGGAGATCGGGATGACTTCCGTGGTCTCCTTCTCTTGATTGAAGCATATAGAGACGGTCGCCGAGGTTGATCCAGGGGTCGGCTCGTATGAGCTTCCCGGCTGTTTGCGTTCGACTCGGACGATCGTCTATAGAGATAGGC
The DNA here is from genome assembly GCA_033398695.1 of Orobanche coerulescens. Classification (NCBI taxonomy): domain Eukaryota; kingdom Viridiplantae; phylum Streptophyta; class Magnoliopsida; order Lamiales; family Orobanchaceae; genus Orobanche; species Orobanche coerulescens. Next base: position 11,167,281 of record CM065818.1, on the reverse strand, counting down.
GGGGCTTCGCTAAACCAATAAGTCTGTCAACTTGCCCTCCTCGAGCAGTCTCCGGAGCGCTTGAGGAGGTCGCGGCAATTGTTGGTCTTGTGGCCGGACTCTTGTGGTAGGCGCAATATTGATTGTTGTCCAGTGACCGTGGTCCCTTATCGCCTTTGGCTTTTTGAGCTCTTCGTGCCCCCGATGGCATAGAAAATATGTGCCGGAGTTACGTTGAACGTATGGAGGAGATGGGCTTCCATGTCCTCGAAAGCACAGAGATCTCCGGGTGTCTTGGCGATCGCCTTCTTTGCTTTGGCGATCGCTATCTTCCGGGCAAGAGGTGGCGTTTCCTCGTCTAAGCGGAGGCGAGTAGCCTTTGCACAGCCAGAAGTTGGCGGCTTTAGCGCGGAAGATCGTGTAAGTTGGGGAATATCCTTGGAGAGATGTCGAACATGGGAGAGTGACCGTGGAATCCCCCATGACCGAATAGAGAGCGAGCTCATCACCGACGGTTCGCGGTGAGGATGATTTCGTCTACCCGGTCGATGTAATCTGCGTCGCTTCGTCCTTCCCCTGCTTGATTTTTATCATGCGCTGGGGGCCTTCTGGTCTGGCGACCTTACTGGCGAAGTATGACGTGAAGTCATCCGCCAGTTTCTTAAAAGAGGTGACCGATCGTGGTGGTAGTGAGACGTACCACTTATGGGCCAGCTCGCCCAATGTCAGCGGGAAGATCCGGCACTTGGTTGCCTCAGATGCCCCACACCCAGTCATGTAAATTCGGAATTTACTCAGGTGGGTTTCTGGGTCCGATCTCCCCTTATACAGAGGTGTTTTAGGAGGAGCGATCGTTGGTTGTATGGGGGCAAGCTCGATGTGGACCGCGAGTGGCTCGGTCGGCCCGGCGATCTTCTTGCTGGTGCCTGCCCCAGCGTCCAAGAGTGCTCTCATCTCGTCGAGCTGACGTTGCATGGCGGCCATCGCCGTGGCCTGACTGTTAGCGGCTTGGCGATCGGAGCGGGAGCCGAGGCGATTGAGTACTGAGTCCCTGGCGATCGGGGCGGGAGTCAGATGGTTGTCATGCGTTCGGCTGTGAGGTGAGTAGGCCGAACTCCTGGTGACGGATTCGGATTCCGTCTTTTCAAGGTTGGAAACAGAATGCCCCGGTCGCCGGGATGGGTCGCGTCCCAAGCGATCGAATATGGATCCGTCCGGTCGTGCGAGAGCCTTTCCTCGCGAATTGGGGCTTTTTGACGATCTCTCGTTCAGTAGCCCATTGAATTTCCGTTTTCCCATGCGGCGGATGATCGAGGGAGTTATCGCGGGCGGCGCGCGTGCTCTCCGTCGCTCCTCCAGGATGGCCATAGCCTCCTCGATCTGTTCCTCGGTTTGGAACTGATCGAGTGAGAGGTTGGGGCCATCTCTCGGATGCGGGATCGAGAGTCTCGCGTTGCCGCGGCTTCCCCTGTCGTCGGGGGTTGGATGGCCGGGAAATGGTGTCCGGCGGTTCGGAGAGCAGCTTGCTTCGATGTACCGGCGGATGTCATGATTCTGAAGGTTTTCTTTGAAGCGCAGTGAGTGTCACTTCAAGTATATGCCCCGAGAACAGTGAGTGTTCTTCGGGACGGTAGAAATAAAAATATGAGGGTTAGATGCCCTTCCTCTAGCGCCAATTGTTGCTACCCAAAATATTATCCGGAGATAGATATTGCTGGAATGGATGGGATAGCAAACAAATGCAAGAGCACTTCCGTGAGAAAGATAAATAACACAAGATTTGCCGGGGTTGTTAGTCCCGGGCTTGAATGCTCTCGCGAGATATTATTAATACCGATATTCGGGGATACAAGTACTAATGTAAGAATACAATTACAATGAGTGTAAAGTTTCTTGTTATCTTAGCTAGTGAGCGTGTAGATTGCCGGAAGAACCAGATTTGATGCTCTGTGAGTTCTTGTAACAAAGGTGATGAACAGTCGCGGTGGTGAGAGATCGACCGCCTCTCACGGCGAGTATATAGCTGGATGTTTAGGCTTCTGGACTTGTGAATCCCTTGGAATCTATCTAGTGGAGACTTGCTGCTTCTGTCGATCGTCTTCTGGACGAGAGATTTGGAGAGAGAAGTCCTGAGATGGATTCCGGTGAGATAGCCGGGAGCTTGGTGATATGTGTGTTCTTCAGTGTTTCCGTGGATGTATCGGAATGTCAGAGAATGTGAACTTTTGGTGGAATGTATTTCGGACGTAAGTCAAATGAATTCCGAACCGTATATTCATGAACTAGGAACCGTAGAGTGAATTCGAGCCGTTGGTTCAAATGAATTGACCGAGAACGAGAACCCTTTTCCGGTAGGAGGAGGTTCTCTATTTATAGGGCTTGGATACGCCGGCGATCGCCTTTACTGCAATATAATAATCGGGCGATCGTCTTTTAGCACATGGGCTGTCCCTCAAAGTCTGCAGGAGTTGTTGGCGGTCAGTGTGCGGTCGATGGGAGCTTACACGCGTCTGAGTTCTTTGTCGCGGTGGTCCCACCGACAACTTTCGGCGCGCATGCTTTGGTAGGTGAGGTAGGTGACAGTGTGGTCAAATGTCTGTCTGTCGCCAAAGATCTTATCTGCTGGCGAAGATCTCGTCAGCGCCTTTGGTGGATCTGCACGTGGGTGCTTTCCTGAGATCCAGTCCTTGATGGTTTTGACGGGCGATCGTCTCTGCTCGGGGCGCAGGTCGATTGCCCTTAGCCGGTTAGCAGAGCGGATCGCCAGCTGCCAAAGGGCGATTGCCCTGGGAGTCGATCGCTAGGTACCTGATGGTGGTTTGATATCTTCGACTTGGCGAGCTAGTCAGGGTTTGACTGGAGTTGACTTGGTCGCTCGGCCTTATAGTCGATCGCCTGTCGGGATGAATAAATCGTGACACAACATAGTCATTACTCCAATTAGGAGTTTATCAAAAATATGGCCAACGACCTTATAATACACAGGATCCGAAAAACAAGTATAAACCATATGGAGATGGAAAATACTTCAAATGTCAATACAACCAGATAGTAATTTAAATGAAGCAGAAAATAACATAACATGGTTTAAAATAACCGGACAACAAATGATGTGGGGCCCCCGAACTAGTATCCTTCGAACCCTTCGCCGTCAACATGCTCTTCCCGTGCCTTGCCTTTGCCTCGACCTAAAATACAATACAAGTATTTCGCCCAAAACACAGGGTCAGATATACATGATAATTAATTCTTCCGATATTATACAATTCACATATATATAGATCTCAAGGAAATCATTCCGACTATTAATCATACCCATCGGGCGTATGAAACAATCAGTCACAAACCGTCGAACACATCCAATACTATGGACGATTAACAATATGACTCAAGATGGACATCACAGTACGCCCGATCCGGAAATGTGTCCGTGTACATGTCCGCCCCGTATACGGAATCCAGAATACACGTGGGACAATGTACCTAGTTAGCCTCACGAAACTATGTCTCGTGTGCACAGTCCAATACAGAAATAATATTCACGCATGACTATATACGTGCTTGGCTAAAAATCCTACACAATAACCAATCGGAACGCAGATATGATTCCGGATATGTCACGATACAACATGACAACGAATTCAATAAATCACATGTCCGATTAAGGATCAAAGAAACTCACCGAAGTGAAAATAAAGACCAACGAGATCAACGATTCAAAGCGACGTACTTGGGAATGCAACCCCATGAAGAAAACGGAATAACGTTAAGGACAATATCAAATCACGACAAACATTACATGAGCAATTCATACACATGAAATATATAACCATCACAAGAATCTAATCATCATTATAACCAAGCAAGATAACTTGCCTCAATACGGAGACAAGAATAGTCTTCTTGTCGGAACGAACGAACGGTCCTCGACTAATATTGTTTACTCGAACAATCAACCTTAAACGAAATACATTTTACTCAATAACATATTCGTATAATTATCAATATAGGATTAGTAAGACGTCATCCTACAATCTTTTAGAATAGTTTGCTATCTCCAATTATCGAAGCCTTATGTCTGGAGTTCTTTTAACATCATTACAATCATAAAAATCGGTTTACCATACTTTTACCGAATGTTCACATGGTTCATCGTAAATAAGAATTCTATCAAGGGTATGCTGAATAACCAATTATGATGTTAAGATCATCTTATGATGATTAAACCTTCCAAAACATTAAAATGTTGAAAGAACAAAATCTGCAATCTAAGATCATTCTCCTCTCATTTAAAGTGAATAATAAGCTTACAACAAGGTTATTAGTTATGAGATTACACTATATTCATGAAGATTATCAAAATCTTTCATTACAAGGCTAGAAGATCTATTAACATCATGATGAATTCACCATCAATCTAGTATGATGATCAAAACATTCTAAGTTCTCAACACATTAGATTAATGAAAAGTTGTTGTTGTTGGTTTCACAAATATCCTTTACCATTCAAAATCTTGTTGAGCTAAACATAAGGATAATATGATTTTTAAGAAATCTGAGCAAGAATACATCCTTCTAGTTCTAACATAGCCAAGTTCTTCCCAAGGTAAGTGAAAAGTTAAAATGGTGTTTAATCATTTTATGATAACAACTCTATTAGTTAAATCCAACTATGGTGAAGTTAACTGATTCAAAGGTGTTCTACTGAGCTAAATTCGTCCAGTAAGATGAGCATGATAGTTACAACATGGTTAAAATCACTATATCATCAAGAACACATCCATCTCAAACCCTTATTTATCATATTCATCAAAAGTGTTAAAAAGGTTGGATTAAAACTATGTTTTACTTGATTAATCTAACTCTAGGTGAAGTATAATTCGTTAGTAACATCAACATATGAAAATAATACAGAGAGGAAAGTACACCTACCTCCAGAAACGAAGAACAACCTCAATGCTATGAGAAAATATACTCCAAGCTCAAGAACACCTCCTAATCTCCAAGGAAATGAGCTCCACTCCAAGATTTAAGGCTTAGAAGTAAGTTGGGGGAGGTTGATATCGGTTTGGGAGTGCAGAGGGACGATATATGGAGAGAGAATCGGTTTGGAGTTGTAAAGAAATGAAAAACAGGCTGGTCCTATAAATAGACTGTGCAGACTTAACGCACGCTAACGGGAAGCTTTAGCGTACGCTAATACACTTACGTGCGCTAACTGGTTAATATTACGTACGTAAGTGGCTTACAGTGGCTACTGTCTTGAATTCGCAGGTTGTTAGCGCACGCTAATGAAAAAGGGGTTACGCACGCTAATAAAAGTTGACTCTGGCCGACATGACAGCTCAGACATTACTCACATGCATGCCAATGGCTAAGGAGTTCACGTGCTGAAGTCAACTGATGTCAGATTACCTCTTAGCGTACGCAACAGAGGAAACATTACGCACGCTAAGGCACAGGATTAACGTACGTTAATCATACTATGTAGCGTACGCTACATCAACAGAAAAATTCGAAAATACAACTCTCTAATTAACATCGAATCATCACATATGAAATGAAATAACAACGATATGAAATTCAAATCTATAATACCTCAACATAATACTAAATGCAACGATCCATGATAGTCAGATTATCCGAATAATATAATGACAGGTAAAAACGAAAAATTACAGTCGGATATTACAGCTACCTGGCCGAGTCAGTAGGGCAGTGGGGGCTCTGGATTGCGGCCTGGGCCGATAGCCCACGCTAGCTCGGCAGCCTAGCGCACGCTAGTCCGGCCTAGTATAAATGTGGCAGAGCAGCCTCATTTTCACTCGTTTTTCATTTCCTTTCTTTTCGATCCGCGACTGGAGATTCGGAGGAGGCGAAGCCATGTTGTTGAACGACAAATCCACGAAGTTCTTGAGTTCATATCATGGATTGATCATCCTATATCATCCTTTTATCCAGCGAATCAAGGTAATCTCTCCTTAGAACCCTAATTTCTTGGATTTTGGGGGTTTTGCATTTTTGTTCGATTCGTTACGTATTGTTGATTAATTCATGATGGGTATGATTAATCTTGGTAGTATTCTTGTGTTTATCATCATTTAATCCATTGTTCTTCGTCGAATCGAAGTATATTTCTTGATTTCCTTCGAATCGACTTTTTGGGGGATTTGTTCTTGATTTCGTTTTTCGTCCGTTTTTAATGGATCGATTGTTGTTAAATAATGTTGTTAAACATATCCTATGGATTGTATATCCATATTTCAAATTGGAATTCCGTTTTCGTGTTTTGACGTGACGAATCGTGTTCTTGGCCGTTTTGGGGGAAACACTTGAACTTTCGTCATTCGTTCTTTGAATTCAACGGCTTTGAGTCGTGCTATGGAATTCATTTTCATTGTTGTTATTGTTCTTCGTAGTTTATTATCGCGAGTTGGCATTCGGTGGAGTCGGCGAGTTCGTGGTCGGTTCGTGCCAACCTACTTCGGTCGATTCTCCGCGTTGTGGTTGTTCGAGGCAAGTACCTTGTCCATACTATTCTTGTTTTGTGGATATGATAATTGGTGATCGTCTTGGTGTGTTTGTTTATTTGTTTGAAATGAGTTTTCAAAAGATTCGGCTAGCCTTGTTAAAGGCCCTCTTTCAAAACCATGTGTGTTTTGTGATTGGTGTGTTTCGTGAACGAGTATGTGAATCTTATGGATATGTTTGGTGTTGATGTTGCGCTTGATAATGCGTGTGTACATATATTATCTCATTTCGGTGCGTTATGGTTTGACGTGGTGTTTTTCTAAGTGTTTGATGCCTCTTGGCGAATTGTTTGGATATCCTTAGTGTGACATGTTACTTGTGCTTGATTATTTCGCGGCCAGCTCGGGAGGGTCCGACGGGGCCTCGACTGGGATTCGTGGCTTCATCCCAGTCCTAGGTGACGTGTGGTGCTTGAGTATTTCGCTAGCCAGCTCGGGAGGGTCCGACGGGGCCTCGAGTGGGATTTATGGCTTCGTCCCGGTCCTAGGCGATGCGAGTACATGTTTTGTGAATGTGTTTGCTCACCTCAGGAGGGTTCGACGGGGCCACGGAGGGATTCCAATGGTATAGCCCTGGATTCACGAGTGAAACTTCACCGCTACGTGTGTATATTTTGTGATTGTATTTCGCTCATCTCGGGAGGGTCCGATGGGATCACGGAGGGAGTCCAGTGGTATAGCCCTGGATTCACGAGTGCGGATGCTTATGTTTTGTGAATGTGTTTGCTCATCTCGGGAGGGTTCGACGGGGCCACGGAGGGAGTCCAATGGTTTTGCCCTGGATTCACGAGTGAAACTTCACGGGTGCGTGTGTATTTTATGTCCGTTGAGGACGCGTGATGTGGGTCTTAACCTTGTGTATTGTTGTTTGGTTTCATTTGTGAAAAACAAAAACCTTTGGGTTGTGACCCTGTTGATTGTTGGAAAGAGAAGGATTTGATAATCCTAAGTTGTTTTCTATTAAAACTCTCGATGACATTTTAAACCGTTTTATAAATTGTTTTCCCTTGATTTGTGACCTTTCGGTTTTGGAATGTTTTACCCAAACTCATGCCTCGGGAAGTGCTTTTCGTTACGTTTGGATCTTGGAGGATTCCTGGTTATTGTTATTCGTGGAATGTGAATTGTATGGCTCGTATTTTCACTTTGTTCTTGCACTAGCAAAACAGTGGAGTTTTGCTAACCCCCGAGTATCCAGGGGGTGGATGTTTGTATTGCATTCAGATTTTGGAGCATAGCACAGGGTCGGCATGAAGGATGATGAAAGATGAACGATACTAATCACACGAGGACCGTTTGATGTTCTATTGGTTTAGTTGTATTTTATTTTCGCTGCAGTATTCTTCCCCCGTTGTACGGGAGTGTGTTGTATTCGACCCCTGCGTGGGCAAGTATTGTAATCGAGTTGTATGTTTTTATTGAAAGACCAAATCGGTCTACTGAGTCATGTTAGCCTTAAAGGCATCGTTGAGATGTTCTATGTTGTTACCAGCCTGGTAGATCCTTGAGGAAAGGTTCTACGGCGTGTAATATCCCTGAGCGGATTGGGGGTGTTACAGTTATAGTCACGTAGTTGTGTACGTAGTGATTATAATAAACTATTTACTCATGTGTGGAGGACCAGTGGACGTAGACGCTATAACTCGAACCACTTTAAATTGTGTATTATTTACCTTCTATCTTTATTGTTTCATAACTGTGATTTATACAAGTAGACATTGCAAAACCATGTACGCACTAAGCAAACAGGAGAACGCCTAGTTGCTGTATTTACAGCAACTCACTTAAAACAAACTTCCGCTACGCAACCCACTTTCGAAAAACGTATAGCTTGTAGTACTATTATTTTCCAAGATGATTATTGTATACTTAGTGGCCAACAAGTGGTATCAGAGCGGTTGATTCTAAAAAGAATCCGTCGTATTTTTAACTGAATCAGATCCTAAAATCACAAGTTTTTTTTAAAACAGTTTTTATTTTTTCTATTATCTCATATGGATACCTCAACGATAAAAAAGGTTCCTATGTTTTCGATTAACGAGTTTGATGACTGGGGAATTAGGATGGAAGCTCATCTTGCAGCCATGCACGAGGAGATGATATTTGTCATCCAAGAAGGTCCGATAAAGATAATGAAGGTTAATCCCGCCGCAAGGATAGAAGGACAACCTCATGCTGAAATGCTCGAGAAGGAGCGTGAGCAATGGACATCAAACGACCGCAAACGTGCGAACCTCGACAATATTGCTAAGAATGCGTTGTTTGTCAGTCTCGACAAAGGCACATTCTCGAAGGTAAAGAGCTTTAAGATAGCTAAGGAAATCTGGGAGAAACTCAAGCTGATTTGCGAGGGTACTGAGCTCTCAAAAGAAAATAAAATTTCCAAACTTTCTCAGCAATTTGAATCCTTTGAAATGAAGTCTTCCGAAACGCTTATGGAGCTTGACCTCAGATTCACTGACATTGTCGGTGAACTTGAAGTATTGGGTAAAGTGTATACCCAAAAGGAGAAAAATTTGAAAATCTTTAGATCACTTCCTGCCCGATGGGACGTTAAGACTACAGTTATGCGTGTATCCTGTAACCTTAAGAATATTTCTGCTTTTGACCTATTCTCTGACCTCAAAGCTTTTGAGTATGACATTAGCAGGAGAGAAGAGGCCGGAGAATCACCTGCCAAGACTACATCACTGGCTGTTGTATCTTACAGGAGACACAACTCTGCCCCCAGCACATCTAAATCCACACACAAGACTGCTAACAGTGATGAAGATATCCCGTCACAAGATGAAATTGCCCTACTCATGCATAAATTCAAAAGGTTCATCAAAGAGTCTAGAAAGACTCCAGACAGGCCCAAGCCTTTCCACAAGGTAAGTTCTGAATCTCCCTCCTCTAGTGATTCTAACTTGTGATACAACTGCAGAAAACTCAGACATTATGCAAATAAGTGTCCGCATCCGAAAGTTCAGAAGCTGTCAGAAGCTGAGCAACAATAAAAAGGATGAAAGAAGACGTGCTTGGAAGAACAAGCTCAAGGCCCTGATCGGTAAATCAGAAGCCTCGCCAGCATCCAACAAAACCGAGGAGTGCCTCCAGGCAGTCACTGACAGTGACTCGTTCGATGATGAGATTGAAGATAAAGCTATACGTGCTTTATGGCCAAAGAAATATAGGACGATGAAGACAGCGATGATGAGGTGATCTCAACATCAACTACTCCTGTAAATACATCTCATACTTTGGAAAACATGAAGAATGAATTCAAAAACATTTAAAAGGCCCATGAGACTCTGAAACGAGAAAACATACAACTCAAACTTTCAAACTTAGAGCTGAAAAAAGAAAATGACTTGCTGAAAAATAACTACGAAAATATGTCTATTGATAACAGCAAGGTCACATTTGAAAGCTCATGGAAAGCAATCATCAACTTGCTAAAGATCTAAATGAGACTAAGTCTTATAATGAAAGCAAGACAAATGATTATGCTTTGCTCGAAGCTAAAGTAAAATCTCACAAAAATCGAGAAAAAGATTTAGAGACCATCTTGAAATCATTCGAGAAATCCTCTAAACGGATGGAAGAAATTCTAAGCACCGGGCAACATTCTCATGATAAAAGTGGCTTAGGATATAAGTCATTCTCCAACAAAGGAAAAACTAGTACGGTGTTCGTCAGGGGTGTTCTAAGGCTAAGGCTACAGTGGCTACAACAGTCACTGTATGTCTCAACGGTTCAACCCGCTGTAAAAATCACAAAGGACGCAACCCCTTCGGAATAAATAGTTGCTGCACAAACAACAGATCCCGAGCTAGTGGCGGCTATGATGGGTGAACAACTATTTGTCAAACTAGAGGGCTGTGGCGAGTCGACTGTCCCCACAGAGCCAAAGGCCACCTCTCCTGTAAGGGAACCCACACCCATAAAGGATTCCTCTCCCATCAGGGTACCATCCTCTGTTAGGGATCCTCTCTAATACAGGCTCCCATACCTGTTGCGGATCCCATCCATACAGTAGACCCAAATACTGTAAGGAGTCCTTCCTCATCAGTTCTAATCAATGAAACTCTTCTCCAGGTGCAAATTGAACAAGCCTACGAGCGCTGTGTGACTTGGAAATCATACAGGGTCGCCCCGTACAATGACCTGTACAACTGGCAAGAGTGAAAGGAGGAATAACGTTTCGTTTCGGAGGTCACGAACACCCAGAATATCTAAGTCTTTATTCAATGGGAGGATAAATATGCCGTGAGCTGATTTCAAATTACTACCTGGCAAAAGAGAAGGCTCGATTGAAAGGGAAGTCTCAGTCCAATGACAAAGATCCTTATGACAGCCACAAGTCTGACCCTGACTCAGAAGCCGACGATGATGCTCTACAGATCGGTCTGAAGATTAGCCACGAAGAGGCAAGAGAAGGAGAAATGGCTCGAATGCAAGACCAACAGGGTCAGGGGACTTCCGAAAGAAATTAGTACCCTACCCCTCAACAGGAAGCTGATCAAGACATACAAGAGGATTCAGTCCCCCCTGCACAGCAAACAGTTCCTGAACAGGCAGCCCAGCCTGTCTCAGGTCCTGAAAAAGAAGCCCGCGCCATCCGCCAAGAGGAATCAGTCCCTCTTGCAGAGCAGGCGAAAGCTGAGAGTCGGCAGATGAACTCCAAATCTAGTTCCGATGACGGTTTTTTTCCAAATGACAGACCACGACACCCTCGTCACAATGTGGTTCTCCGTCACCTCAATGAACCATAGGATTAAAAAATTGCGCACCCTAGCTCCCCTCGCACCGAATCCCGCAGTGAGCAACTCCATGCAATTAGCCGACAGACCGTGTTCCTACAAGATGTTGTGAAAGAATTGTATGACGTCAATAAAGAACTTGATTGGATGCGAGAAACTACCGAGGAGGAGCTCTCTGGTCTTAAAAATGAAATCACCAACGTTGAGAACGCGTTCCGCCTAATTCCTAATGCGTTGTGGCAAGCGCTTAATCAGCTGAAAGTGCATCAGGAGAGAATCCTTCGGCAAGAACAAGAAAAGCTCAGGATTGCTGAGGCGAAGACGGTTGCTGCCCTTCAAGAGACCGGATCCAGACTGACAGGCCATGATAAGAAAATAGAGGACATGTCTCTGGTGCTCAGTACCCTAGTTGACAAAATTACGAATATGGAGACCAAACAGGATGCAATTATGAAGATCATATAGGAAATTAATACTAAGGTCCCAAATCTTGATGATGCCAAAAAGGGGGAATAAGCCAGAGAGGCATGCCGACAATGGAGGATGGAGAGAGAGAGCGAGAGATCGATGCTCCTCTAGAAGAAAGTATCGCTGCTGCAATAGGCCGTCTGGCCACTCCTGCAAAAGGATACAGGGTATCTGGTTCTCGTCCGAAGTTCCATGATCCCAATGTTCCTTGAAAGAACAACGTGCAAAAACCATCCGAGATTCTTTTGCCCACTAACCGACAGCCTACAACTGATGAAGTCAATGACTGGAGGAAAAACAAACTGATGAGATACTTTGTCAAACTCATCAGGGAGTCCTTTATGTTCAACAAGTTCAAGACGCTGGCGGATGCTGCATATGAATTCATGAGGATGTTAGCAGAAGGAAAGCTTCATATGCAATTGCTGATGAAATCAAGGCACCAAAAAGGTGATCGACTTACCCACCCTGGTGACTGGATACTTGCTTTCGACCAATCCGCTGAAGGAAGAGCTATCTACGAGGATCGAGGCATGGATTCCCTAGTCAATTGGTGGAAAGGGACCGGAAATGATCCTGACAGGAGTCCTTGGAGGCATTCTCATTACAGGAATTAGCTCTTCTCACTATATTTGTTCTATAAGCTTATTATTACAGTATGCACTTTCTCTGTATCGTTTCTTTCAAGAACTTGTAATTTTCCCTTGATTATCAATAAAAATTTTTATCTTGAAAGATTACAGCTCGTAATCTACGGTTACTGTTTTATTGTTTGATTACAAATTTAACTACTGTAAAAGCTGTAATATTACAGTATGCACTTTCTATGTATCGTTTCTTTCAAGAACTTGTAATTTTCCCTTGATTATCAATAAAATTTGTTATCTTGAAATATTACAGCTCGTAATCTACGGTTACTGTTTTATTGTTTGATTACGAATTTAACTACGAATTTAACTACTACAAGTATAGAATTTGTATAAAAGCAGTAAGAACTTGTTTGCAAATAGTTCATAGGTTAAATTGTATCCAACCTAGACAAACACTGTAAGATTGTGCCTGCCCGTCAATCATAAGTTTAAAGTTGTAATACACATCCTTGTAGATGCTTACAATTTCTTATAACTTGCCTGCGAGCGGTTCACATTTTTAGACTAAGTGCTGAAGACCAGATCATTCGACTGAAGACCAAAAATCAGCCTTTTTGGATCAAGAAGTTATCTTGAAGAAGTTTTGGCATTATCAAAAAGGGGGAAATCGTTGGGATAAATAATCCTATTTTGATAATTGCCATCATTCAGCTAAGATGTTGAAAGAGTCAAAATACCGCTAAGTATGGAAGTTGTCTAGAATATCCATATAACCCTTCCATACAGTATTGAAGATCTCATACAGTCTATCCTACAGAGCCTACAACTACAGCAAAAGACTTAATACGTCAGATACAACAGTCAGCTAAGTATTGAAGTTGTCTGGAATATCCATATAACCCTTCCATACAGTATTGAAGATCTCATACAGTCTATCCTACAGAGCCTACAGCTACATCAAAAGACTTAATGCGTCAGATACAACAGTCAGTCTGTAAGATGTTTTACTTAGGAAAGGTAAAACACATCTGACAGGCCTGATTAAAGAATGCTTTAAACCGTTGTGAAATACACTTTGTTTATTCATAAAGTATTCACGGTTAAAGCAACATTTATTGCTGATAGGACATCATTTAATGTAGCTGGAGAGAGACTAGTCTGAATGCTATGAAGAGCATTTAATGCGAAGACAGAAAGCATGTCTAAAGCATTAAATGCGATCTGCTCTAATTCAAATATTCAGCAAGCCGTCAATCAGAGGTGTCAACATGTCACCTACCTGCAACAGCTACATTTATAACGAATGTATTTTTCAAATGTTATAAATAGCCCCAAGCTGAGGACTTAGAAACACTTTACACTTGACATGTTCATACTCGCGAAAGCTCCGAAAAAGATTCTCACAATCTAAGCTTTATCAAGATCAAGTATATTTCGTATCTACAGCGAAGAAATATACTAAGTCTTCAACGAGAATAGCACAACCTACAGCTGACGTGTATCAAAGATCAAGCTGGTGTTCAGAAGAATTCTACCCTTTACCGTTGAGATAACCATCAGCCCTGTGTGGACTGAAGATCCTTGCGTATTCCGACATGTATGGGAAGAATAGCATTGTATACGAAGCTTCAAACTGTGTGTGAAGAAGCCAGTCAAGAAAGAGCTCAAGCCAATCTGTGTGAACGGCACAAAGCTTTGGTCCCTGTATCAATCTGTGTGAACAATACAGAGACATGTTTAGTTATAGTCACGTAGTTGTGTACGTAGTGATTATAATAAACTATTTACTCATGTGTGGATGACCACTGGATGTAGAGAGGTATACCCCGAACCACTTTAAATTGTGTATTATTTACCTTATGTCTTTATTATTTTCATAACTGTGATTTATACAAGTAAACATTGCAAAATCCTGTACGCACTAAGCAAACAGAAGAATGCCTAGTTGTTGTATTTACAGCAACTCACTTAAAACAAACTTCCGCTACGCAACTCACTTTCGAAAAACGTACAGCTTGTAGTACTATCACTTTCCAAGCTGATTATTGTATATTAGTGGCCAATATAAACTTTGTGCCAAGACTGATTAAAGTTAGTCTATTCAACACCTAAGAAGGGACTGCATTTTTCATGACATTTTTATTTATGTGCATATGCAGAAAATGTGATATGCATTTGGAAAAACTACTCTGAAGATATTAGTGCCAAATCTCTATCAGTAACAAGCACAGATGACATTAATTCTAGGGCTGGCAATTTCCGGCACGACACGAAAACACGACACGGACCGACACGGAATTAATGGGTTAGTGTCAAGCCTTATTGGGTTCAGGTTCTTATCAGGTTGACCCAATAAGGACACGATAATTTCGGGTCGGGTTCGGGTTGGTTCGGGTCAGTTCGGGTAACCCGTTATAATTTATTTTTAATAAATATTTATTAAAAAACAAAATATTTAATAAATATTTAATAAATAATTTTTAATAATTTATTTCTTTTAGACTTTTAGTTTATGTTTATAATTCTTATTGTTTTTTATCATTTTTTGTTAGTATTTATAAGTTATCAGGTTGTTATAGTGATGAAACAGGTTTTTAACTTGTCGTGTCGTTATCGAGTTGCTATCGTGTCGGTTCAACACTAATCCAATCGTGTATTTATCGTGTTCGTCGTGGTCCGGTCGTGTTCGGATTTGACCTTAGCAGGTCGGGTTCGTGTTCGGATTTAGGGAATCCTTATCAGGTCGTGTTCGGGTTTGACCTTAACAGGTCGGGTTGTTATCAGGTCAAGCCGATAACGACCCGACCCGCACGATTTGCCACCCCTAATTAATTCCCTTTTTTCAAGCATATTTTTTTTAGACAATTTAAATTCCAAGTGTATAGTTTTGTTAGTTCATCACACATATAGCCAAACATAAGTGAATAAGTTAGATTCGTGGATGTGATACCCACAATCTCCAAGAAAGGAACCCGATATTCATTCGTCTTGTAAGTGACGTCAATAACAAGTACTGTAGGAAATTGAGTATATAACTCAATAATATCTCTATGAATCCAAACAATATCTGTAATTGCTTGTGTCTCTGGATGCACACGGTACATATGAAAATAACTTGCATGTACCAGAAAATAGTTAGTTAATAGATTGACAAATTATATTAATATTTAAAATGAAAAAAGAAAACTTAATTACCTTTATGAATTAATTGAGATAAAGCACACAACAGTAATTCCCCATAAAATACCATATGGAAGAATTGGTACACCTCGTAGAGAGAATGGACAACTATTTTTTTATTAGTACATCTTTTAAAAGTTTCTACACTTTTTAAATATCTTAGTGGTTGATATTTTCCTCCCTTTTCACAAATGAGAATGCATTTCGGGAGTCTGTTATCTGTTTTCTTTGCGGATTTATCAATAACTATGATGAATCCATTTTTCTTCCGATCGTCCTCACTCAATCTAACATATCATATATACTTTCAAAAATTTGTAAAAAAAGATTATATTTTCAAATATAAAGAGCAACATTTATATGCGCTAAACTAATTAAATGAAAAGAGCAAAACAAAAAAAATATATTCTAAAAATACTTTTATTTTATATATATATATATATATATATATATAGAGAGAGAGAGAGAGAGAGACTAAACTATATCAAATAAAATAGCAATATATATACCAAAAAAATGGCGAAACACGAAAAAGAAGGATATTTACACGAAGTCATATCTGATAGTGGTAAATTCACACGACATGTTCTCATTATTTGCTAAATTATATTCATCCATTTATTGTAAACGGAATAGTGTTTCAGAAATGTGAACAAATAATTGATATTACATGAGAAATTTAAGAAGAAAATGCAGAGAGATGATGAGTTAGTCTTCTTCTTCTTCACTCCCTATTTATACTAATTTGGACTACTAAATAATAAAAATTATTGACATGACAATTCAATAGGTAGTATAGATTAGTGTTGGTCACTAAGTATACTGGATACAGCTTGGGAAGTAGTTTAAACAACAAGCTGTACTGATTTTAAATTTGAGTGCGTAACGGAAGTCTTAGATACAGTAAGTTGCTGTGGATACAGCAACTAGGTGTATAGTATATACTTAAATAATCACAGTAAATAAAACAGTAAAAACTGAAGGTAAATAACACAGTATTTAAAGTGGTTCGAGGTAAACCCCTCTACGTCCACTGGTCCTCCACACAGGAGTAAAAATATTTATTATAATTACTACGTACACAACTACGTAATTATAACAGTTATACAATCAATATATCGTTCACACAGATTGATATAAAGATCTTAGCTTCAACCGTTCACACAGATTGGTTTGAGCTAAAGCTTGACTGACTTCTTCACACAGAGTTCTGAAGCTTCGTCTTCCTCAGTCCACACATGGCTGATCTGGGTTTGTTCAAAGTATAGAACAGAGTGTGAACAACAGCTTTGACTTTATGAGCTTGTAGCTGATGAAGTGTTGTTCAAGAGGATGAGCACTGTATATCTCTTTTATCTGAGTTGCAGTAAGCTTGGAGATATATTTTGCTCTGATGATAACTTGATAGCTTTGAATAATTTTGGTTTTCGGTAACTGATCTTCAATGCCTTCATGAGATATATATAGTCTCTGAAATATATATCCGTTGAGATGTATCCGTTGAGCAAGATTCCGCTCCAACGGGATTAAAAGCACGATCCGGATTTAGCGGGATTTGAAGATCTGTTGACTGACAGTATTTAAATACTTTATCCTTGAGTATTTAAATACTTCTTTATTCAACAGGACTTGACTTCTGAAGATTCCTTCTTGTCCTGTTGAAAGCTGTATGGAAGATAACTGTATTGGTGATTCGAGACAGTTTCCATACTTGGTCTTTATAAGACTTATTTGCTGTACTGAAGGGTTCCACTATATGCTGGATTCGAGAAAGGTCTTCGATACAGGTTGATGCCTCAATACTTCGATACAGTTTTCTTTACTGTATGCGGATTGGCATATATGTCAAAACTTCTTATCAAATTCTATTCGATACAGAGATTGAATATTCCGGCTGTTTCGATACAGGGTTCTTGTTTTCCCAACAATTAGGGAACTATTTTTTTGAAAAACTTTGAAATGACAATTCAATAGGTAGATATAGGTTAAGAAACTATTTTTTTGAAAGATTTTGAAATGACAACTCAATTGGTAGCTAATAATAATAATATATATGAAAATAATAATATATAATCAGAATAATATATATATATATATTATTTGTATAGATGATTATGTAAATATTTTTTCCAAGTATAAATATACTGTATAGAAAAATCATAGCCATAATAATACGTTCACAAAGAAATAAAAACAATATATAAAATAGTAAAAAAACATTATTGAAAAAATATTAGTAAAAAATTTGAAAAAAGTTATATATATATATATATATATATATATATATATATATATATATAAAAGTTGAAGAAGTGAGAGGGACAAAAAAGACATTTTCTTCTTTTTTGTCAAGAGGGGGAAGTAAAAGTAGGGGCGATTAGTAGTGGCTTTTTAAACATGTCGTGACTACTTACTAGACGAGGACATAAGGAGTAGTAACTTACTACTCCTATGTCCCGGTCCAAGTGCAATATTTAGAAGAAATTTGGTGTATTTTAGGTGAATGATTGAAGTGATAGATGTGTAAGTTTTGTAAGTATAGATGATGAACCTATAATGTAGATTAAAAGCTAAAAAGTATTGATGGTGAGTGTGTGATGAAGATTAAAAAATAAAAAATAATTGTTTAATTTAATTTGAGATATTTAATAGGGTTAATGACGCCAAAATCCACAACCTTTCATCCAAGTTTTATTTTTTCCACGACCTTTTTAAAAATCCTGTAAATCCACAATCTTTGGCACTTGTTCGATTTTTCCATAATTTTGATTTAGCCCCAAATTCGGTCCTACGTGGATCCTACGTGGACGCCGGGAGTGTGTCGCCGCCGAAAATTCAAACTGCATCGGTTTTAAGCTTAGGATTAATAACGCCAAAATACACAACCTTTGATGTCCCTTTCATTTTTTCCACAACTTTTGGCACTTGTTCGATTTTTCCATTAGCAGCATCTAAAAAGTTGAAAATTATTTTCAATTTTTAGTTTTTTTGCGCAATTTTAAGGACGGCTTTATAATGTAGTTCTATTTTTTTTTTTGGGTTTTTCCGAAAAAAAAAATCAGTTTGTAGAGTTCCTCTTTTTAGATTTATGACTAGTTAGTTTTCCAATTAGTATATCATGATCTTAAAACAATATACTTCCTAAAAACTGAAAGATAAGAAAAACCCAAAAAAAAAAATCAGTGTTTTTTCTTGTGTGTGTGTGTGTTTCAGATGTCAATTGTTTGTTTGTAAGGTGATTTGGTTTAATGGCAATAAATAGGCAAGAATGTTTTCCTTAATTATTTGCACTTATGTAATATAATCTGTTTTTCCCCATATTTCAACTGTATTTTTTTTGGGTTTTTCTTATCTTTCAGTTTTTTGGAAGTATATTGTTTTAAGATCGCGATATACTATTTGCAAAACTAACTAATCATAATTCTAAAAAGAGGAACTCTACAAACTGATTTTTTTTCGGAAAAACCAAAAAAAAAAAAAAATAACTACATTATAAAGTTCGCCCTTAAAATTGTGCAAAAAACTAAAAATTGAAAATATTTTTCAACTTTTTAGATGCTTAATGAAAAAATCGAACAAGTGCCAAATGTTGTGGAAAAAATGAAAGGGATCAAAGGCCACAGATTTTTGCGTTATTAACCCTAAGCCTAAAACCGACATTGAATTTTTGGCGACACACCCTGGCCCACGTAGGATCCACGTAGGACCGAATTTGGGGCTAAATCAAAATTATGGAAAAATCGAACTAGTTTCAAAGGTTGTGGATTTACAGGATTTTTGAAAAGGTTGTGGAAAAAATGAAAGTCGGATGAAAGGTTGTGGATTTTGGAGTCATTAACCCTATTTAATATAATGTTGCACTTTTGAATATATATTTTTTTTGGATCGAATGTTGTATCTCGGACATGATGGAAGGAAGGAGTATATCAAGATTTAATGCACATTAGTAGTTAAGAGTATTTTCATATCAGATTTCAAAGAAACATTGACTCCTCCTCCTCTCCTGTTGCTGCTCTGCTGCCCTCTGTTTTTTTCTTTTTCTTTTTGCCCAGACCTTTCACTTAATATCTTCAAACATCATTTCACCTCAATTAATGTATTTCCCAACCTTCTTTGCAGTCAGCATTCAATATATATAAGCAGAAAGGAAACATTTCTTCTCTTTTTTTTTTTTTAAATTTCTTTTTTTACTGCAAGTGATCAGAAGTAAGGTAATGCTCCTTTACTTTACCTTTCATTCTTCATCATTTCCTTCAATTTTTTATTTTTTATTTTCGATTTGTTCTTCTTCTTCTTATTTTTTTTGGTAAAAAAACAATATTTTCTTCAAAGTCTCAGCTCAGCCAAATTCGTGTTTGTGATTTTATCGTTTTTCTGAATGCATTCCGTGAAATGAAATCTTTTTTTTTTCTGGTTTCAGGGTTTTTTTTGCCAGTTTTTAATTTTGTTTAGGATTTTTTTTCTTCAACTATTTTTTAGAATATTTTTAGTGTTTTTTTTTTCCGGATTTTTGGTTATTTCTGTTTTTTTCTAGAGTTCTTAATTTACATTTCCTTTTCGTTCTTTTTTTTTTTTAAATTTAGTTTAGACCTACTCATTTTTTTGTCCTGTCAATTCTGTTTTCTGACACACACACACACACATCCACACTGGTGTGTGTGTGTTTCTCCCTCCACCGCTCCACGATATTTCACTTTGTTCAGTTTTTTAGGTTCAAAGTAGCTTTCGTTCCATACCCCAATTGATTTTTCACACACAGTCAAAGGTTTTCGCTTTCATTACGTCAAAGGTTCTTTCAATCTGAAACACTTTTTTTTTTTTTTGCACCACGGTTTTATTCCTCCATCATCATCACTATGTTTTACACACACACTTATATATATATATATATATATATATATTATAACTGCAATATCTGAATTTTTACGTTTGTCAATGCACAACTTTAATTATTAATATCTTTAATTTTTTACTTTTAAAAATTATAAAAAATTGATATTTTGAAAGTATATTTCGAGATGAATCTAACAAGATCCCACATGACTATATTTTTTCATATGTATAAATCACAAAAAATGGTCAAAAGAGAGTATGTGAACAGTGTAATAGTCAACATGTTGCAGTAATAAAAGAACGGAGGAAGTATATATATATACCCCTGTTCTTTCACTCAGAACTCCATTTTGTATGCTTCATTGAGTCCCCGACGAGTCAACTCGTTAATATCCAAATAAATGGCATTGGGATTGATTTTTGTGTTTTTGCTTTTTTTTTATGTTATAGATCTGTATATTTATTTTTGTTTGTTTAATTAATAGTAATACTGTAGAGCACTGAGTTCCTAGAGATTTGGACCCTAGAGAGAGAGAGAGAGAGACGTTCCCTACGGGTCTATAAAGGGGAACAAGTATCCGCAAATTTTAGTATTTCCCATAATTTCTTACTCTGTATTTGTTTTAAATATATTGGCAGGACGAGGTCTGTGCGCGCGCACACACACACAAAAGAGTACGAGGATGAGGAGGAAACTAGGTTGTTGTACCAGAGACACGAGGGAGATTAGCATCGACTTTGATGAGCACGATAGTATGTTTCTCTCTCTACTTTTCATATCCTTTCTTCGTTAACTCTCTTCCTTTTGAAAATCTGTGCTATGTTTTATAGGTTAGATGATGGAATACTCCGTTGTGTTTTACAAAATGGACCATTTGTACGACTCTGTAAATTATATAGTCACATTACTCCGTATATTCTTAAAAATTCAGTATTACGTATAAATGGGCGTATTACTCCACTTGTTCTAAAAAAAGTTGCGAATCAGCTCCTATATTGTCTCGTGTGCAAGATAGTGATTTGCAACGATCAGATCAGGAGCTGATTTGCAACTTTGTTAACGACACGTCGGGTATTTCCGTATTTGCTTATTTAATTAACATAGGGGTAATTTGTTCATTTTCTAATATATACTCACTCCTTCCTGCCTAAAGTGCAACATTTGATCAAAAATAATATTTATTTAGAAGCGGAACATCTTACTCTCTCCTTCTCAATTTAAGTGGGAGGTTTCCATTTTTCTCAATTATTAATGATTGCAAATTTAGCATATGATTTTTCAATATTATCATTCACATATTACACACTCATTCATACATAAAAGTGGTAAACAGGTAGTTTTCATTTTTTCTCAATTTTCAAAATAAGTTTTTATTATATTTTGTGGAACTACAAAAAAATACAATTTATTCCCTTAGACTATTTTATGGAACTACAAAAATCTTGGTTGAAGATAAATCTAACCTCTTATCCTCGAATTCTCATGGAATTCACATATTTTTAGTCAATAAATCATCTAATTTTTCTAAATTAAATAATCAATGAAAATTCACAATATATTTGCAAAAAAATATGGGTAATTTTTGTAGTTTCATAAAATATTTCATAAGAATAAACTGTAAGATTATAGTACTTTCTGTAGTTCATAAAATTAAATTATGAAATCGGGGTAATTATGGTATAAAGATGAATAATATTCAAATACGAAACTTAATTTTAGAAATAAAAAGAAAATTGAAACATCCCACTTAAATTCGAAAATTGAGAGTATTAAATATCTCAACTCAAATCAAACAATCACATTTTATATTTTAATCTCCACCATATCCTACCATCAATACATTTTACCACCCCCGTTCTCTTATAATTGCAACATCTGGACTTTCACGTTTTCCAGTGCACAACTTTGATTATTAATATCTATAATTTTTTTATTTTAAAAAATTATAAGAAATTGATATTTTGATATATTTCGAGATGAATCTAACAAGATTTCGCATGACTATATTTTTTCATATGTATAAATCACAAACGATAGTCAAAAGAGAGTATATGAACAGTGTAACAGTCAACATGTTGCAATAATAAGAGAATGTAGGAAGTATCTTTTAATCTACACCACATACTCACTCAATATTTTCAAAATTTATACATCTATTACAGCTAATGATCGCCTAAATATACTCCATCCGTCCCACCCATCTTCAACATTTGCTTTTCGGCACGGGATTTAAGAAAAAGTGAAAAGTAGTGTTTAAAATGATGGTATGAATATAAATGTATCTTTAAAAGGAAATAACCAAGTATCTTGGGACGGCCCAAAAAAAAATATGAATCAAGATCTGTGGGACGGAGGGAGTAATCACTAATTTACCAAACACATGATTAAAATCTGAATATTTTGTTTGGTGACACAAATTGTCCCATTATTACTCTCTATATATATATATATATAAATATATTCAGATTCAAACGAGAATGCTAACTAATTAAGAGAATACGAAAATGGTCACCCATGTATAAAATTATATATGATTCACGTACAAAATCATATATGATTACGTGAGTGTGTACATCAGTATAAAATCATATACGATTTTATACGTATATATTTGATTTTTTTGGTCAGTATGATTTTTTCCGTCAGTGTAAAATCACATATGATTTTATACATGGACGACCATTCTTATATTCTCTTAAATAGTTAGCATTTTCGTTTGAACCTGATATATATATATATATATATATATATATATATATATGTGCATTTATTGTTGAAAATACATCTAACCACATAGTAGCAGTAGTGTATAGTTGACCATGTGTGGGGAGTGACTCCACTATATACTTGTATTTATTTCATCCTGCAAGAAGTAGATCTATGCCACCACATACATTTGACTTTTATTCGTTTGGTGGGTCCTCTTCTATATTTTTTGATAACCTTGAAATTGGGATGGTCTGACATTGTGGCCCCCTCAACATTTCAAATTTTCTTCAATTTTTTTATAGTAATTTTTTCCCTCCAAAATTAGAACAATGAAAAAATAAACAAATATTGTGTTTAATATGCAGTAGTGTTATACTATTTAAAAAAAAAAAGTCCATTTGAGTACAGCACTCAAGTGACTATTTTTACCATTTTAGCCCTTATACCAGAGATTAATATAACTTGGTGAAGAACAGAGTCATCGTCTTCTGATATTTTTCTTTTTTTTTTCCCTTTTCTTTAAAATAAAATAAAATGATTTTACTAATTTGGCTCTATTTTTTGTTCTAATTAATAGATTCACGTGGACCTGATATCATTGATTTATAAGGGTTTACTGTTATTTCACTTGTCTCAAAATCTTGATTCAAGTTTGATTGGCAGAAAGCTCGTCCGAGCTCGGTTCGTTAATATAACGGAATGAAGCTTGAACATATAATGAAGCTCAGCTCGATTTGTAAAATTATAAAATACATATAAAGAAATCAAACTAGCCGAGCTCGATTTGTGTTCGGCTCGATTAAAACTCGTCCAAGCTCGGCTCGGTTATTACTCAAATCAAGCTCAAATATTATGTTTATTATCTATAAAATTTCAAACAATTTTGAAATCATGACTTTTACGATTGTAGCTAAAAAAATAATGATCTCTAGTGAGATTTCTTCCTCCAATAATTACATTTCTGGTGATTAACTTCAACAGTAAAATCACAAATAACCTTTAATAATAAGGTTTGAAGTGTTAGTTGTGGCCATGTGCACAAGGAGAGATCTTGCTATATGTTTTTGTACTTTATTAAAACAGATTAATTATCACTTGATAAGTCAATGGCACAGAGTCTCTGCATGTGATATGCTATAATAAAAAAAGAGAAATGATAGGGCAACACTCTGAACCACATCCCCAAACACAATCGTGTTTTATGGGTGTTGTACCGCGTGCTTTACTATTAATTTTATTATAATATTATTATAAATAATTTATCTACAACACCCATAAAGCACGGGCTGTGTATGGGGGTGTGGTTCAGGGTGTTGCCCTATCACCCCTCATAAAAAAAATTATAGAAATCAAGACAAAAATGATTGAAGAAATTTTTTATTGTCATTCTTGTCCTTTTCATTCATGTGTGGGATTGAAGCTTGGTAAGTTTTAGAGAACAATTGGGGTTTTCCTGTAATTAAGTTAAACCTCAGAGGCCGTTTCGTAATTACCCCACTTTTTTTTAAACCAACTTACTGAAATTCGAATTTTTGTTTAGGGGTAATGACATACTATGGCCTCGAGAGCTGCATCCTCAACAGCCGTGGTTACGACGACGAGAGTGGGACAAGCGGAGGGAATGGATGTGTTACCGACTCATTCGACGAGGATGACTCGAGCTGCTCGTCCAGCACTAATGCTTTCGGTTCGTTCTCCTCTATCTGGACAGTGGCTCAGAAGGACGATAATCATCAGTGTCGGGAAGAATGGAATTTCTCGGCAACCTCAAAACACCCGCGTGATGCAAGAGGAAAACATGAATCCATGCCCGGCGGGTTTCCGGATGTCGAGACTATGAAGGAGAAATTTGCTAAGCTGTTGCTAGGTGAGGATGTCACTGGTGGTGCTAAGGGTGTGTCGGCTTCATTAGCCCTGTCGAATGCTATAACAACTCTAGCAGGTATATTTCTGTTTGTATGAAATGGTCATAGAGAGATTATCTTGAAGTTTTGGGCTACATTACAATTTTTGTGTAGAAATCTCAATTAGCCAAAAAAAAAAGGGGGGATAGTTATTAAAAACACCTCTGAGATTTGTGGTATTAATAAAATACACCCCAACTAACTTTGGAAATTACAAAAACCACCATCAAAGGTTTGATTTCAAATACATTTTGTCCTAGTCATTACTTGACCTGACTAAATTTTCCAACGTCAATAAATATTTTACAGTTGCACCTCAAGCTTTTGAAATATTATAGATAATCCCTACTTACAATTTGTAATGTCTACAAGACTTGAAGGACGTAAATGTAAAATGCAAAGAATTTTGGGTTATATTGTTATATCTAGAAAAGTTGAGTGATGTAATTCTAAAAATATTTCAGTACCTCACGCAATTTCCATTAGCTCCATGGATGTTACTCCAAGGATGCTTTTTGTAATATTTTGGAAATTAGATACCAAACCAAACCAAACATACCCAGTATATCCCGCTCAGAGCAGGGTCTTGGGACCATGCCCTTACTTATTACGGTAGGGAGGCTGTTTCCGTGAAGACCCCCAGCTTATTGAGTGATAAATACAAAGGAAAGCATATGATTCGAAAAAGCGTCCATCCTCCTCGGTCTGCCTCTCCTCCTCTCCCCGACAACCAATAAACTCTCGACCCTCCTCACCGGAGCAGATGCCTGCCTCCTGCGGACGTGGCCAAACCATCTCAATCTCCCTTCCTAACTTTTGGAAATTAGATACGTTTTTTTCAAATGTTACTCAACCTCAAGGGACTAGTTTGTAATTATTCTGAAAAGGCAATAATTCTCTATGTACTTATAAATTAAGATAACACATTACAAAAAGTTCATCCTCTTATGAATTCTATAGGAAAGCTGTATTCATGCTATTTTTTCTTATTAAGTTTAATCATCTAAATAAGGAAAGTTAACATTTAAGATTTTGCAGCTTCTATTTTTGGCGAGCTTTGGAAGTTAGAGCCATTGCCCGAGGATAGGAAGAGCAAATGGCGAAGAGAAATGGAATGGCTTCTCTCCCCAACAAACTATATGGTTGAGTTGGTTCCCGCCAAACAAAACGGCACCAATGGCCGGACATTAGAGGTATCATATCTCACGCCTTATTTACAATCCATATAAAAATAGAGTTTAAAGTGTGACAAAAATACTTACTCTCATTGCAATTTTCGTGTAGATAATGACCCCAAAAACTCGAGCAGACATCCATATGAATCTTCCGGCACTACGCAAGTTGGATTCCATGCTTATTGTAGGTGGTCTCTCGACTCGAAATAGAAAAAAGAAAGGGTTAATTATAAAAAAGAAACGATTACAAAACTACCTCTGAGGTTTAACGTAATTACAAAAACACCCAGTTATCTTTCAGAATCACAATTACCCCCTTGACATTTATTTTTGTCTTACAAAAGTTCATCCTCAAGAAGGGGCTATTTGTAAGATAAATATACAACCTCAAAGATTATATTTTCTATTTTTAAAAGATAAGTCTGTTTCTTTAATTAGGCCGAACCTCAGGGGTTATTTTTGTAATAAACCCTTATACAGTTGGAAAGTCCAGTTATCTTTTAAAATTTGGAAATACCCCTTGATATTTTTCTCCTTTTACAAATTGCACCCTTATGTGGGTATGGCAACCAGAGCTCCTTGCAATTACAGTAAACCTCGGATTAGTATTTTTTTTACCCATCCAAAAACGGAAAAAAGGCAAAATAATCAAACTCGTCCTTTTGATTTCTCGACCTGATAGGAAACGCTCGACTCGATGGTTGATTCCGAGTTTTGGTATGCTGAAGTTGGTAGTCGAGCTGAAGGAAGAAGTAGAAATGCCGGAAAAAGCATGCGATGGTGGCTTCCTTCTCCACGGGTACCTGCAGTTGGTCTTTCGGACAGAGAGAGAAAGAGGCTGTTACATAATGGTAAACTGATATATCAAGTATTCAAAGCTGCAAAATCTATCAATGAAAATGTCTTGGTTGAAATGCCGATTCCTACTCCCGTCAAGGATGCGCTTCCGAAGGTAAACGAGCACTTTTTGGCATGTGAAGTCTCTTACTATATCATCATTGTCTTAGACTCTAGATAACTACCATATATCAAATATGAAAATGTTGCCCATATTTTATTTTTTTTGAAATTCCCTTGAGGTTCAGCCAATTACATAAAAAACCCTCAATTATTTCAAAATTAAAAATATCTATTGACATTTATTTACATTATACAAATTGCACCCTCACAAGTAGTACTGACTGTACTGTTGTCCGAACCAAGTAAGCCCAAGTACCTGAAGCTCGTGAAAAACTTTCGAGTCTAGCTGAGCCCGACTTGATAACATTACCAAGTAAGAAAACTTGCTCGACTCTACTCGAAAACGAGTCTAACGAGCCTATTTAGTCGAGCCGAGCCTTACGGGCCTAGTGGAATTATAAGAAAAATCTTATCGAGCCTACGAGTCGAGCTGAAGCTCGACTCGTTTAGCTATATGAGTTGAGCCTTAATGAGTCGATTCGAACCCAGCTCCCGAGCAGCTGGGTTCGCACAACAGCACTTTTCGAGCACTTTTTGGCATGTGAAGTCTCTTACTATATCATCATTGTCTTACTCTAGATAACTACCATATATCAAATATAAATATATTGCCCATATTTTATTTTTTTGAAATTCCCTTGAGGTTCAGCCAATTACATAAAAACCCCTCAATTATTTCAAAATTAAAAATATTCATTGACATTTATTTACATTATACAAATTGCACCCTCACAAGTAGTACTGACTGTACTGTTGTCCGAACCAAGTAAGCCCAAGTACCTGAAGCTCGTGAAAAACTCGAACTCTTATCGAGTCTAGCTAAGCCCGACTTGATAACATTACCAAGTAAGAAAACTTGCTCGACTCTACTCGAAAACGAGTCTAACGAGCCTATTTAGTCGAGCCGAGCCTTACGGGCCTAGTGGAATTATAAGAAAAATCTTATCGAGCCTACGAGTTGAGCTTGCTCGACTCGTTTAGCTATATGAGTTGAGCCTTAATGAGTCGATTCGAACCGAGCTCCCTAGCAGCTGGGTTCGCACAACAGCACTTTTCACAAGGGGTGTTTGTTATTTTTTCATAATTTACCCGACGACAAGTTGTTAGTGACTGAGCCAGAAAAAGCGAGAAAAATAAATTCAGATATGCTAGTCAAGACATTGACGGTTTTGGTCTCTCTCGTCATTTGTTTCAGTCGGGAAAGGCGAGCATTGGGGACGAAATCTACAGAATATTGAGTGCCGAGTCTCTGTCTGCCGAGGAAATGATTACCTGCCTGAATCTGAAATCCGAGCATGGTGCTCTCGAGGCCATTAACAGATTGGAAGTGGCATTATTATCTTGGAAAGAGAAAAGTATGGAGCGAGGCAACAACGGAAAGTCTGCCGTTCGAACATCGTGGTCTTTCATCAAAGATTCATCGTCGGATCTCGATAAGATGGAGTCGTTAGTGAAACAAGCTGAGGTGCTGGTACATCGGCTCAAGACTAAACATCCGAATCTTCCTCAGACATTCCTTGACGTGACGAAAATCCAATATGGCAAGGTGTGCACTGGAATATTTTTTTTGGTCAGCAGGAATGATATCTACATAAAAAGATCACATACTTCCATTGTGTAGATAATTATAAAAACGACCTTAGTCTTTAGCCTAATTACAAAAAGCTCCAGCTGTATCTACATTCTACAATGATAATTTCAGAAAAACCTGAGGTTTGCATAGATTACCAAAAAACAGGGTTATTGAAAATTACATACCCCCCCCCCCAACCAATAAAAAAAAAAATTTGAGTATCTCAACTGTAATATTTTCACAAATGTTAACAAATTGGGGGGGGGGGGGGGGGGGGGACTTGGAAGGGTGTAAAAGTGTAAAACACGATCAAACTTCCACCATTTTTTTTCTTTCTAATTTTTAAAATATTTTTAATGTGTTATAAACACACTTGTATTTACTAACTAATGCACCCCACTCGAGTGTGTAATTTCACTATTTTGTAAAATAAAACAAATATTTTTGGTCCATTTGTAATTCTAAAAGATAACCATTTTTTTTGATAATTAAGTTGAACCTTAGGTGTAGCATGAGCAAAAACTTTGCGTTGTAAACATTTTACTTTTCGAAAAATCCTTAGGATGTGGGGCACTCGATTCTTGAAGCCTACTCCCGCGTACTAGCAAATCTGGCATTCCGCATTCTCTCTCGGATCGGAGATATTCTTCAAGAAGATGTCAAGAGCAATCCAAACTCACCCGCAGCAGTGTCGCATTTAGTCGGAGCTAGAGTCCCCGGAATATCCGATAGTCCGATGCTCGATCGTGTTAGGCATTCACTTCTTCGTCAGTTGAATAGTGCGGATGGAAAATCGAATAGTCCCCATGAAATTGATGGTTCTGATGTTGAAGAAGCTAAAAATAGTTCGGTCAGTGCAACCCCTAGTCGAAGCCGAGTGTGGTGCATCGGCAGAGAGGCTTGTCACAGTTTATCTGCTCAAAACTCTCCTTGATAAAGTAAGAGGGTGGATTTTGTTATTTTTTTGGGTACATAATAACATCTCTATGTGATGTGGTTTTGTCTTGGACACAATGAACTATGAGTCTATGCAGAGTAATAAGTCAAACATTTTTGAACAAAAAATGATGAGGATTTTTATTTATTTTTTTCAATTTAAATAAGTTTCAAAATCTAAATATTTAAAATATCCATATTGGTTTGGCTCAATGCAATATTGTTATGTGAGGGAAGTACCTTCAGTGCAGTGTGTTGTAGAGCTCAAACTGTAATAATATTGAAGTGTGATGTGAGTAGACAAGAAGGATATGATTATGTTGCAGAATGAATGTTGCAAAAATAAAAATATTTTATTCATTTAATTACCTTTCTATTGTAAAAATAGATAAAAACATTTTAATTGCAGTAACAATGAAAAAAAAGAATTTTAAACTAATTAAATAGTTAATTAGCGTAAAAATTCTAAAAATACATTTTTAAGTTTCTTGGCATAATTGGATTAATAAAGATGCTTTTTTATTGTAGTAACTATATGCAATTTATTAATATTCTTTACCTTAAAATATGCTCTCTGCTTTCCACAAGAGTGTGTTCAATTTGCCATTTTTCATCCGTCCCACACAAAAGAAATACCATTTATACTTTTACTCGATCTTTTCAACTTATTTACAACAATATCAATGATGATTCATACTATTTATTTTTTAATTAATCAACAATAATAATTAATATACATCTAAAATAAAAAATGGGATTATTTTTCTACTTAAATCCACCACAACCCAATTTTATTAAAACCCGTATCCGTAAAGAATGAGCACTATGAAGGAAGTATTTGATAACTTAACAACATTTAAAAGAATATAATACTAAAACAACGTCAAACCAACACACTATTGCACGAAAACGCTCAGCCTTGGCCAGCCATTTTTTCGCACAATGAAACATTCTCCATTGCACTTTCTCTACATTGGGGAACAAAAGGTTGGGGAGCATTGTTGAGGACTATCCATGGCACACATGGCCTATGTGTTGGTTCGGAAATTTGGACCAACGGTTAGGAATGACGGTCAATTGAAATCGTTGATCACGTTTCGAAACTAGAATCATGAACCGCCAAACAAAGGTGGGGTTCTGATTTTCCATTTCATCAAATCATAAACTGACAGTTCAAACCGACTGCTTAACAATCACGTCCATCGAACAGATCATTGTTTCAATTCTTGATGTTCTTTGTGAATTTTTAGTGGAAATGGAAATTCCATATCTCAATTTTTTTTTTTTTGCCAGAGTCAAATTGTCACAACATTTCTGTTAATTATGATTGTTATTTGATGATTCCCATGTTATCAAACTTCAAGACCTTTGCATCCTTTGCGTTATTTAAATTGACTAAATGATGCATAAAATATTTAAAT
This sequence comes from Orobanche coerulescens, assembly GCA_033398695.1. NCBI lineage: Eukaryota > Viridiplantae > Streptophyta > Magnoliopsida > Lamiales > Orobanchaceae > Orobanche > Orobanche coerulescens. The sequence continues at coordinate 11,136,277 of CM065818.1, read as the reverse complement.
TGACTAAAGTATTTATTAGCGGAAATGAGAATAATTAGTCAAAGGTTGATAGTGAATATATATTTGATATATTTTAAGTAAGGATCGATATAAGTAATATTCCCTCCATTTTTAAATAGATGTCATTTTACACTTTTATAACTTTATCAAAATAGATGTCACTTTAGCTTTATTCTTCTCTTTATTCCATTATTACCCCTAATTAATTTACCTCAAAATTCATCTTTTCACTCTTCACTAATTACAAAATATCATTTATTAGGGGCAAATTTTGGCATACAAGAATTTTCTTAATTTGTGTGCACAAAGGCAAAGTGACATCTATTTAAAAGTGGAGGGAGTAATAATAAATGTGTGGTGAGTAAAAAAAATTGATGATAATTGTATGATGAAGATTAAAAAATAAAAAAATAATTTCCTGATTTGATTGTGAATAGTAATATATGTAAACTTACTAAATAAATATCAACCCTATGCAAAAGAAAGATCAAACGAGACATTTTAATTTGATAATCTTAGATGTTCTTTTCGCGCATTTTTATTTCAATATTGGAAAAAACGGAAACGACCAATAATATCCGGAAGATCAATGTTAAAATTCTCCTTTTTTTCACAAACAAGAGTGAGTGAGGGTCTTCCAAATTGTTTCTGAGTAGGATTGGAATTTTGGGCTCGAAAACCCGGACTCGAATCGAAGAGATTCGAAATCGAACACGGATCCATGGGCATTAAGAAGATTAAACAGGGCTTGGAGTAAACCCAGCTCGGAAAATGAATCTCCAAACTGAGGCCAAAAGAGGAACACATGTCTTCCAAGAAGCCTTAAAAATTTAGAAAAAAAAAAAAAAAAAAACTACCTCAGAAAGAGAAATAATACATAACACCCCAATTGGAAGTGCTCATTGCCGGAATCGGATTGGACCCGTCGGGTCGCCGGATCGACCAGCCAGGACCTGAACCCACCCATACATATGAAACGTACGGGTTGGTGGGTTGGCGGGCAGCCACGGGTCTGGGTCCGAGTCTAACCCGTCGGGTCATGGGTCCGACCCGCGGTAATTTTTTTAGAAGTATTTATAAAATTTTATTTATTATCATTTTATACACGAAAAATAACTATAAGTGAACAAGGAAATCATTTGAAAAAATAAACTTATATTTAATTTTAAGTTTTCACTTAAAATTAAAATTGCCGACGTATCCTCGTGAGCAATCAAAGCTCTACGTAGTTCTTTTACGTAAGAAGAATTAAAAAAATGGACTTGTATTTAATTTTAAGTTTTCACTTAAAATTAAATTGTCTACGTATACTCGTGAGGAATCAAAGCCCTACGTAGTTTTTTTTACTTACCTGACTTACCTTACTTACCTTTGGTCGGAGTCGATGTCGTGGTCGTCTTGATCATCGGTTTGACTCATTTGACTAGACTCTCCTACTTTCTTGATAGGCATCTTGGTTCGCTAGTAGGTCATCCCACTTATTTTCTTGATCTCGTAACTCGGCTTTTGTTGCGTCTTTAAGTGTCATTTGAGCCTCGAGATTTTTGGCGTTATTCGGGATCTCTGCTCGTCCAACATATAGCCTCCTTTACTAGAAGCACTCTCAACGGGGACTGTGGATGCAGGCACTGCCAGAATTTCTTGTGCCATAATGGAAAGTATGGGAAATTCGGTTCCCCTTCTCTTCCACCAATCCAACGAATCAAATGTACCTGCATTGTCATCTTCCGGCACAAAACTAGTTGCATAATATCGACTAAAAGTCATTTCTTGCGCGGACATTACTACTCCCCCTATTTCTTGCTATATTATAGACTTGTTGTTGAAATGTGTTAGTGAGAATTCTCTCGAATTCCATGTTTAATGTATTAGTCCTAGTTCTTGTTTTTTGAGTTTGATTCTTATCTTCATATTTAGCTAAATATTCAGCAAAAACAGTTTCACAACTATTTTTTAAATCAATTTTTACTTGTTTAACGTCAGGAATATTTTCAAATAAAATGACTTTCAATACTATCCACAATATTAGGAAAATCTAAATTTTTAAGAATATTATAACGTATTTCAAGTAATTGTTGTACTTGAGCTAAATTCAAATCGGGAGATAAAACAGCACTAATCAAGAAAACATCATGAATACGATTAAAGTATTTTAGCCATTTTAAACACATATTGTAAATAGCATTCGATAATCTTTCGGATTTACTACAAGCATCCATTTCGAATACAATAAAACAACAATAAAATAAAACTTTAGGAGACGTGGGATAATAAACCACTTAAATCTTTAGTTTCATTTTCAAAAACCTTTAATTATTAAATCTTTAGTTTCATCCAATATGTTAGCAATAAATAAAATCCTTCTACGTGAAAATACGTATCAAAAAATTCACACAATAATTTTTTATATTGATTATCTGAATTTAACATATCATAAGTTGAGTTTCATCTATGTTTACGTCTGGAGTGAACAAAATTGGTTGCATTTGTTTTGATTTTAAAAATTTTCCCCATTGTCTTGCTAACTTAGTACGATTATGCAAAAACAAGATATATTTTCTAATTAGTTCTATTACCTCATCTACATATTTTAATGCATCTTGTGCACACAAATTTAAAATATGACATATACATCTAGTATGAAATAATCGACCCGCTAAAACAGGATTGCAAGGTTGTATTAAAGCTGGTACACTTGCCGTATTAGAACTAGCATTATCAAAACCAATTGTGAAAATTTTATCTTTTAAACAATAAAAAGTTAAAATTTTAATAATTGCTCTAGCTATATTATCTGCACTATGTGCACAATTAAATTTTTTAAACGCAAGTAATCTTTTGTTTAAATTCTATTTTTCATCAATCCAGTGTATAGTTATTCCCATATAATTATTTTTTATATAAAATTTGCCCACGTATCAACGGCTAAAGAAACTCTATGATTTTTAGATCTAAAATATGCATGTAGTCCAAGTTTATGTTGTTTGGTTAAGCATACTACTTGTCTAGTCATTGTGGTACGTGGAATTCTCTTAATAGCAGGATTATAGGCATTTTGCATCCTACAGTAAAACCTCGATAAATAAATATGATCGGGACAGGATAAAAATATTCATTTAGCGAAATTATTCATTTATCGAAAGAAAATTTGAACATGGTATAATGAGTTGGGACCGAAAAAAATTATTTGTTTGGCGAGGTTATTTGTTTATCGAACATTCATTTATCGAGGTTTAACTGTATATTCCCAACCCGTACTATCCGCGAAATTAAAAGGTAAAGATTCTTGTGCACATAATTTTGTCATTTATTCTCTAGCAATTTTGTCCGAGGAGGACGTGAGAGGAGCAACTGAGATTAGATTTGAAGGCCTTAAACATTTCCGAGACCATGACTGTTGATAGGTGCGCTTGGAGGCGCCAGATCAGAGCTGTGGATTCTTTAGTTGGGAGTGGTGCTGTAGTTGAGAGCCTCATGGTTGGGTTGTCTCGGTTAGTTTTGACCTAGAGCATTGCATTTTTATATTTATTGTATATTTTATCCTATTGCCTTTTGTGTGTGGTGTATTTTTGACAGGGAGCTGTGCGCGGAGTCAACCTCTCTTCTGTTTGAGCAGCGTTCATCGGGAGTGAAGTAGCCAAATTCCTCTTAGGTAAGTCCCATGTGGATTAAGCCATGGGCTCATGTATGGTATTGAGTTTTTTTCGTATCATATGCTTCCCTTTGTATTTTTCACTCAATATGTTGTTTTGCACTAAGCTAAGGGTCTTCACGGAAACAGCCTCCCTACCGTAATAGGTAGGGGCATGGTCTGCGTACATCTTACCCTCCTTAGACCCTGCTTTGAGCGGGATATACTGGGTATGATTGGTTTGGTTTGGTTTGGTTTTTTATTCTCTAGCAATTTTTTCATTATATTTATAAAATTTAGATTCAGACATACCTTGATTGTCGGCTGGCCCGACTCCAGTAGAAGGTTGGAAGTTGAGTTGACTTTACGACTTTTGTTCTCCGTGGATCGAGGCATGGTTATTCTCAATATGCCTTTTAAAATTTCCATATCTATCCCCGGTTTTATACGAATACTTTTTCTTGCAGTAGTTGCAAAATACCTTTATCGAAGCATCCGGCATTTTTTCCTTTTTAAAGTGTTTTGAAAAAAGTTCGGATACCGGTTCCTTTTCTGCAAAAGAGGCAGATTTCTTTCTCGGTTTAGTTTTCTTGCTTCCTCTTCCTTTCACAATTTCTTCCTCCTCGGACGATAACTCTTCAACATAAGGAGGTTCTTCTTCAGCTTGGCTTGCCGTATGACGCTTCGACTTTGATTATTGCGTCGGAGTTGGTACACCATGAAGAGTGCGCTCGAACGTTGCATATGTTTGATTTAACATGGCTTCATAGATTTCATGGTCCATTTCTTCGTCAATATTTTGTAGTTGACGATTCGCGATACGTCAAAATCCACGGAGGTCAACTTCTTCTTCACTGGTAGTTGTTGTACTACCGTAATAGATACTTTCATGTATATCATCATATTCAGGTTCTTGACTTTCATTTTCAAAATCGAGCGGAGGTTGGTTTTGGGGCTCCCGAATAATTATCGCAGATGGTTTCTTCGATTTGCCCCAAAGAGCCATTCACTCGAACTTTGATATTTTGGATTTTTGGGAGACATAACAATACCTTTTCCCTTGTTAGAACTCGACAAAATGATTAAATGCTAAAAACAAAAGCGAGAGATTAAATGGTATAGCAATTAGCAATGAGAGTTTGAGAGATAGATTAGAATGAAGGTGTGAAAAAATGAGATAAGTTGGGAAAGTATTTATAGATCAAATTTTTTGATTTTTTTTTAAATTTTAAATTCTGTCCGTTAGAAAAAAAATTAATCCTACCGGGTCATCTGGGTCGGACCCGGCGGGTCGACGAGTCGGGAAAGGTAAGACCCGGACCGCACCCGTGTATACCACGGGTCCGGGTCCGCGAGTCCGACGGGTTGACTGGGTCCGAGTCCTAGACGGGTCGACCCGCCGGGTCCGGGTTTTCTGGGCACCTCTAACCCCAACTATCAACACCCTGCTTTGCAGGGGTTGTACCGTGTGCTTTGTAAATACTCCCTCTAATTCAAAATATAAGTCTTTTTGGCTATTTACACTATTTTCATTTAATAGGTCGTTTTGCACTTTCCAATGATAATTAATTGTATTTTTTTCTCAAATGGTGTGCAAACTTACTAAAAATAGCTTAGTTATTGATAATTTTAAATGTATACTGTGAATTCCAAAGTAGTTTATTAAGTATAAAATAAAAAGTCATTGTTTTCTTAATATGTGTGCATTAGTCTAAAAAGACTTATATTTTGAATAGGAGGGAGTAATTTATTATAATATTAATTAATATTTTTTAAAGTTGTATTACCTGTAAAGCATACGGTACAATCCTGGAAATCAAGTGTTGGTGGAGTTGTGGATGGTAGGATGTTGATGTATCATTCCTCACAAAGAGAAATCCGAGAAAACTTGAAAACCCCATAAAAATGGTTCGTGTGGCATTTTTTGAACATGACATTGACAATTTTATTTGAATATTCCCGAAAAATCTCGAAGCTCGGAGCGAACCAGAACGAGCCGAGCTGACTTTGGGTTTACAAAAAGCTCGGCTCGGCTCGACCCGATCTCAATCCTAGTTTTGAGTTTTGACTAGTGTCCTGCAAGAAAGTATGATTACGTGCATCAGATAATCCGGCATATATTTTTTAGTATCATAAATGATTGCATTTATGATACAAGTTTTTTTCAATCATTCTCGGTCAATTACAATTGCTCCAATTAAATCATGGTCAAATCAAACTGACTCTAAAACAAACTTTTTTTTATTAGATCTCAAAATTTCGACTACCTTTTCAGGTCAATATACAACACCCTGTTTTCAACAATATGACCACGGTCCACCCAATGCAATGGCTATAAACTTATACACGTATTCACAGTATCCCCTTATAAGTTATAATAAATACATCAATAAACTGAGCTTCCCTTTGCACTAAATACTCAAATATTGCATCTAAAAAAATGACATTATCCTTCCAAATTATTCACAAAAAAACAGAACTGATTTCCCCATCAGAACCTACTCCTCATGAAATCAAAGCCATATCAGATATAGATAATCAAGAAAGCCTAAGGAACCACTATCCCATGATAATGTTTTACAAGAACAATCCTTCTATCAAAGGAAAAGATCCCGTGAAATTCATACGAGACGCATTAGCTAAAACACTCGTGCATTACTATCCGTACGTCGGTAGACTCATTCAAGGGCCCGACAAAAAATTTATGATCGATTGCAAGACACAAGGGGTGGGTTTCTTGGAGGCCGATGCACGGGTTACTCTAGAGCAGCTTGGTGATACGGTACGGCCACCATGTCCATATTCAGAATTTCTCTTGTCAGGTGAAGAAGGGATGTTTGATTGTCCACTGATGTTCATTCAGGTAAAAAACAAAACAAAACAAAGCTACTCGATTTCGGAGAAAAGTGATCATTAAAACCTCGTTCGAGCTTTGACGAACTGAGATGACCAATCAACCTTAACCTCAATTTTTTTTTCATTCGGATAAACGAGAAGGCATGAGGCAAAGCTCCACTCGAACTCTGACATAATTCGACTCATGTTCGACTCTACTAAAACACGTTCAAACTCAATTTAGTTAATAATCGAACTAGATTCATACATAATTTTGAAACTCGATGAGAAGATCAAACAAACTTAGGTAATGACTTGTTCGGTTCTACTCAATTCTTTTTTTTTTTTTCAAACAATTACATAATTACCAGGGGTATTTAGAAAACAAACAAATGATTTTTTTTATCCTCCTTTACCCAGTATTCTTTGGATCGGTCATGCTTTCTTAAAAAATACTTCTCGGTAACACGGTTGATGTGTGGAGGATTCGTCTTAGCCATTCGCTTCAACCACGTAATGAGCGACGCACTCGGCTCGGTTCAGTTTGTAACCGCACTAAGCGAGATCGCAAAAGGCGCATCATCTCCTTCCATCCCACCACTGTGGCAAAGGGACCTCTTGACCGCCGCAAGACATCCGCCATGTGTCTCACACACGCATCCCGAGTATGGACCGCAAAATGATTGTATCCCATCTACTACCGTGGATGATAAAACCTTAGTAATAAGATCTTTTTCCTTCCACCTCGAACAAATCAAAAACATTCGAAAACACCTCCCTCCAGAAATCCATTCGACCTCCAAGTTCGATTTGATCTCTGCATGTATGTGGAGATCGCGCACTAGAGCTCTCCGATATAACCCAGAGGATGATGTGCGAATCACGTGTGTGGTAAATGGGCGCAGTAAAAACTGCCTAGATTTACCTTTAGGGTACTATGGTAACGCTATAGTATGCCCGGCAAAAGTGACGAAGGCGAAAATATTACGTGAAAGTCCATTAGAGTACGCGATAGAGTTGGTAAAAGAAGCAAGAACACGAGCAAGTGAAGAATATGGGAGATCGACTATAGATTTCCTCGTCACAAATAGAAGAGCCAAACTTACGAATATAGGGAATTTAATTGTGTCGGATGCATCTAAAGTAGGTTTTGATGAGGTGGATTTTGGCTGGGGAAAGCCGATATATGGTGGGACAATGTATAATAACATCATCGTTTATGCGCGTTATAGGGATTTAAAAGGGGAGGATGTGATAGTGGCGCCTGTCTGCTTGCCTGCTAAAGTGATGGAGAAGTTTGACAATGAGCTGAGGAGATTAATCTGGGGGCCGGTGGAAAACTGGAATACTTCAAATACGATCATGTTTCTATCTAAACTCTAGATAGATATTCAGTATATGAACTATTTGATTCCCTCTACGTACCGATATTGCTATGCTATTTGCATTCTTTTTTTTCGAATTCATGGTTGAAAAAATGACCTATATTTAAAATTTAGAAGTGTAACAACAGAATTTCCAGAATATAAAATGCAGCAAGAAAGTTAATTTCCTTTCTTAAGCACATATAAGACAGAAAAAAAAAGAGAGCATCACGATCAGAATGAACATAAAATGATTTAAGTGCAGGGATATACACCGCGATTATGAGCATGGGTGATGAGTAATGACATGCCTCTTTTCTTCCTAGTATTTAATACTATAAATGAATCTATATGTTTCCAATCAACTTATCTGATGGAAAGAACAGACGGAAAGCCATTAGAAAGAATTGTAAAAATAAGACAAAGTCGAATGCCACCTTTACGTTGAATTATGAATCCAGGCTTCCAAACCAGTTACTGATAGTCCTAGAAAGGACTATCGCGTCATTTAGGGAAATAGCCTTAAGGCCTTGAGCAATAGCATCGGCTGGGGTGTACATTGGTCCTACTCGCCACCTTGGTTCCTAATAACACGAAGAAAATCATTTACTCGCCAGAATTTGTTTCTAACTACCCTACCTTGAGTGAGATGGAGCCTGAAAATGATGAAACTTTGCATGCTGAAAATGAAAATCATTCCGAAAATTCTAGTGATGAAGTAATTGAAAATGTTGATGAAAGTGCTGATCTGACCAACTATCAATTAACTAGAGATAGGCCTAGAAGAGAGAATGTTAGGAGGCCTCATCACTTTGATGATTTTCATATGATGTCCCATGCTTGCAATGTGTTTGAATCTTTAGATAATAACGAACCTAAAAGCTACAAAGATGCTTTAAAATCTGAAGATGCTTCTGATTGGTTAAATGCTATGAATGATGAAATGAATTCCCTGCATGTTAACCAAACCTGGACTCTTGTTCCAAAACCTGATCGTTGTTCTCTTGTGGACTGTAAGTGGTTATTTAAGGTTAAGAATGAAGTAGAGAATATCAGATTTAAAGCTAGGTTGGTTGCTAAAGGTTTCACTCAAAAGGAAGGAATAGATTATCTTGAGATATTTGCTCCTGTTGTGAAATTCACCACCGTGCGTATCATGCTTGCTTTAGTTGCTCACTTTAATTGGGAATTAAAACAAATGGATGTTAAAACAAATTTTCTTCATGGTGAATTAAATGAGAAAATTTATATGAGGCAAATGTAAGGTTTTGTCGACTCTAAGAAACCTGATCACGTTTGCCTTCTTAAAAAGGCTCTTTATGGCACAAGCAGTCTCCAAGGCAATGGAACAAGAAATTTGACTCTTACATGCTTTCTTTAAAATTCAAACGTAGTTCGTATGACCCTTGTCTCTATTTTAAAGAAGACTCCACTGTTCCTATCTTCTTGCTTATCTATGTGGATGACATGTTACTTGTGAGTCCGTGCATGAAATTGATTGATCATGTTAGATCGTGTCTTAGTGATCAATTTGACATGAAATACCTTGGAGACGCCCAGAAAATTTTAGGCATGAACATTGTTAGAGATAGGAAAATCTGTTCTTTGTTTCTAAATCAGTCTTCCTACATTGAGAAAATACTTGAAAAATTTTCTATGATCACGTAAAACACCGCTTCATGCCTCTTGCTGCCCATTTTATATTATGCAAAGATAAATCTCCGAAAACTAGTGAAGAAGGGAAATCAATGGAAAAAGTTCCCTACGCTAATGCTATAAGATCAGTCATGTATCTCATGGTTAGTACCAGACCTGATATAGCTTATGCTGTTAGTTGCTTGAGTAGATACATGTCTAATCCTGGTATGCCACATTAGGAAGCCTTGAAGTGGCTTCTCCGTTATCTGAAATCCTCTGTGGATGTTGGTATTAAGTTTTCTAAATCTGGTGATGGTGTTAAACTTGTTAGATATGTGGATTCTAACTTTGCTAATGATCGTGACAATCGAAAATCCACGACCTCTTATGTGTTTACCCTTTGTGGCTCTTGCATTAGTTGGAAATCTCGATTCTGAGAATGTTGTTGCTTTATCTACAATCAATCAATATGTTGCTACAACTGAGGCATTTAAAGAAGCCATATGGCTAAAGGGTCTTTTGTCCGAAATCGGTTTTCTGAAAGAAAAAACCGTGGTATTTTCGGATAGTCAATCTGGAATTCAGCTATGCAAAAATCCTGTCTTTCATGACCGCACTAAACATATTGATGTTAAATTTCATTTTATTCGTGACATTGTTGAAAAAGGTGAACTTGAGCTTCGAAAAATTCCGTCACAATTCAATCCTGCAGATATGGGCACTAAATGCTTGCCTTTGGAGAAGTTTGTGTCCTGCACTGACCTGCTGAACTTGGGAACTCAAGACTAACTCTTAGTCTTTGCCTTCTTTGTGATGGCTTTACATTCTTAGTGAATTATTATGCTATCTTTGTGATAGCCCTGCTGTCTTAGTGATTGCTTTCTTTGTGATTACCTGTACTTACTTTGTGTTTTGTGTGCAGGTGATGTCCTACGGCGATGATGACCCCCCGTCTCCCTTATGTACCCCGATGACTCATTTGGCCCAGGTGGAGAATTTTTGGGTTTAATTGGCCCAAATGAATAAAATAATGAGGGCCCAATTTATATCTCCTGCAGCCCACTTAAAATCGGACCCGACCCGGAACCTTTGGAAGCAGCCCATTAGTCTGGGATTAATCCTGGCCATTTATCTGGTATCTGTTAATCCCAGCCGTTGGTTTTATATCTACCCTAAATATAAAACCTACCCCCAAACCCTACCCCTCATTTCTCACCCGCCGTCTGTCTTCACCCACCCTTATCTCTCCCGATTTTCTTTCCTTTTTCTCCTCGGTTTGACCTGTTCTTCTGAGATGGAAACTAAATCTTCCCGATTTCCTCTCTTCGTTTTGTTGTTCCGATTCTTCTATAAATTCCGATTTCGGATGAGATGAAAGCACAACAAAAACGAAGAGAGCAAGTGATATTTTTTCTGACTCCCTCGGTTTTTCTCTGTGAAATAATTGAGAGTTTTTGTGGGTAAGGCTTGTGAGAATTCGGGATCTGATTTTCTGGGGTTTGTTTCGGTTGCTTGGTGCTTCGAGTCAGTCTCTGGGGTTTGGTTCGGTTGAATCTTGCTTGGTGCTTCGATTCTTCCGGTGGTGGCTTCCGGTTCCGGTGGTGGGTTTCGTTTCGAGGTGCTGGCCGCGGGTCTTGTGAGTCCTGGACGTGGCTACGGGGACGGAGGACTGAGCCGGCTGGTTTTTTTTCCGACAGTGACATCACTTTCGACGGCTTCGGCCGTTTGGTTTGCATTTCTATACTCACTGTTCTTATTTTTCCTTCCCAGTTGTTGTTTGATTCATTTAATTAGAAGTTGTGTAATCCCTAATCCCTATCCCGAGTAGATTCGTGTAATAGTTATATTTGTTAGAATTATTGTAATAATTTTGCCACCCGATTCGGACCAATACTCAACATTGGTATCGGAGCTTTGGTTCGGATCTGTCCGAATCGGGTCAACCCGGATTGCTCAGGTATATCGGCTTAACCCTCTCCTTATTTTCTGTTTTTTACTTGCTCGTTGTTCTTTGTGATATTATTCCCGTTCGTTGTTCTTGGTGATTTTTTCTTTGTGATATTTTTGTTCGGGTCTTGCTGCTCTTCGTGTTGCTCTCGGCCCACTGTTCTTCGTGATTTTCGGCTGACTGTCTCGGCCCTGTTGTTATTGCTTTTGCTGCGTATGTTAGTTGACGCATTGTTGGTAATATTCTGTGTGTTTATTACTGCAATTTTACTTCGTGTTGAATCTGGAATTTTTTCATAATCGGGCATTTAAACCCTCCTGCCTGGACCGCTTAAGTGTCCTCGGATCTTGTAGGGGCCTGGTATTGAATTTTTCAGATTCGTTTAATTTTATTCATCTGTGTGATTTTATTGATTACTTTGTGTTTCTGAGTTTTGATAGAATTAACTGTTTCCTCCTCGTTTGTGTTTTTCACAAATTTTCAAAAACTTTGTTCATTTTGAAAATTAAAATGGGAACGATCTCTGTCTTCTCTGTGGCCCCATTTGATGGAAAAGATGATTTTGCCATTTGGCAACAAAAAATGAAAAGCATACTCATTCAACAAAAATGTTTCAAAGCTATTGATAATTCTTTCGCTTCTAATGTGACGGCGGATAAAAAGGATGAACTTGATGAGTTTGCTTATTCTGCGATTATCTTGAACCTTTCTGACTCTGTGATAAGAAAATTAGGTAAACATGGTTCGACTAAAGAATTATGGGAAAAATTAGAAGAAATGTATACTGAAACTTCGCTGCCCAATAAATTGTTTCTTCTTGAAAAAATTTTCCGCTACAAGCTTGATCTTAATAAAGACATTGATGCTAATTTAGACGTGTTTACAAAACTGGTTCAAGATATAAAGTTAACGGGAGATAAAAACATCGATGATTACACTCCGATTGTTCTTTTGAATGCTATTCCTGATTCTTATAGTGATGTGAAATCTGCCATTAAATATGGTAGAGATCAAGTGACCTTAGATATTGTTGTAAACGGCTTAAAGAGCAAAGAGTTAGATCTGAAAAAAAATAAAGGTGCTGCCCTTAGAAATCTTGGCGAGGTTAATTTTGTCAAAGGAAGACCACAAAAACGCTTTCAAAATAAAAATTCTTCCAACAGTCAAAATAACCAAGCCAACAAGAAAAAGGGCAATGAAAAATTTCGGTTTAAACCTAGACCTAATAATCGTAAGTGTTACAATTGTGGTGAATATGGTCACTACATTCAAGACTGCACTAAACCTAAGAAAAACCAGCAATCTGAACAGGCTAATTTAGCTGCCGGTGAAAATCTAGGTGATGTGTTTATGATTTCTGATGCTACGGATGCTTCTGTGAACTCTGTGTTAGCTGACCTTGGTGAAAATGATAGGCTGGTTGATTCTGGATGCACATTTCACATGACTCCGCATAAACAACTTTTTTCTAGCTATCGTGATTTGAAAAATCGATATGTGTCTATGCCGGATCATGTAAAACGAAATGTTCTTTGGAATAGAACTGTGTGCCTTAAATTAATGGAAATTCGATAACTTTGGAAAATGTTAGGCATGTTCCTCACTTAGCTCATAATTTAATGTCATGTGCATGTCTTGAAGATGATGGTTTTGAAGGTACATGGGGTAAGGGTGCAATGAAAGTTACGAGAGGTCCTAAAACCTTTTTTGTCGCCATTCGTAAACTGAACTTATATATTTGTTCCACTGTAAGTAACTTTTCCGTTAATGCTGTACATGGAGATAAAACTGAAATCTGGCATAAACGGTTGGGTCACATTGGTAAAGGTCTTGAAATACTGCACAAAAATGGTTGTTTTGGGAATGATAAAATATCTGACTTGCCATTTTGTGATAACTGTGTGTATGGTAAGCAACATCGTGCGAACTTTCCTCATTCACCTTCCCCAAACCCCCCTAAGAGTTCAAATGTGTTTGAATGTCTACATGCTGATGTGTGGGGGCCTGCCAGTGTTCCGACACATGGCGGAAACCGATATTTTTTGTCTGTGATTGATGATTATTCCAGGAAAGTCTTTGTGTTTCTCCTTAAGAACAAATCTGATGTGTTTGACACGTTCAAAACGTGGAAAATTTTAATTGAAAATCAGACCGGTAAGAAAATTAAAATTTTGAGAACTGACAACGGCCTGGAATTTTGCAATAATTTGTTTGATACTTTGTGTGCGGAAAGTGGTATTCAAAGGCATAGGACAGCACCCTACACCCCTCAACAAAACGGAATTGCTGAGCGCATGAACCGAACCCTCCTTGATAGGGTAAGGTCTATGCTCGTCAGCTCCGGATTGTCAAAACGTTTTTGGGGTGAGGCTTTATCTACAGCTGCCTATATTATAAACAGATCTCCATCTGTCCCTTTGAATGGAAACTATCCAGAATCTGTGTGGACTGGTAGTAATATTGATTTCTCAAATCTTCGTGTATTTGGGTGTGCTGCATATGTTCATCAAAAGCAAGATAAACTAGAACCTAGATCGATAAGATGTGTGTTCTTAGGCTACCCGGAGGGAGTTAAGGGATTTAGGTTATGGATTAAGGGCGAACCAGGGTTTAAGGTGCTAATTAGTAGGGATGTTATATTTAATGAAGATAAATTTCCTTGTCTTGAACATCCTGCACCCGCACCCGTGAACATAGATCGATAAGATGTGTGTTCTTAGGCTACCCGGAGGGAGTTAAGGGATTTAGGTTATGGATTAAGGGCGAATCAGGGTTTAAGGTGCTAATTAGTAGGGATGTTATATTTAATGAAGATGAATTTCCTTGTCTTGTTTCTAACTACCCTACCTTGAGTGAGGTGGAGCCTGAAAATGATGAAACTTTGCATGCTGAAAATGAAAATCATTCCGAAAATTCTAGTGATGAAGTAATTGAAAATGTTGATGAAAGTGCTGATCTGACCAACTATCAATTAACTAGAGATAGGCCTAGAAGAGAGAATGTTAGGAGGCCTCATCACTTTGATGATTTTCATATGATGTCCCATGCTTGCAATGTGTTTGAATCTTTAGATAATAACGAACCTAAAAGCTACAAAGATGCTTTAAAATCAAAATGCTTCGATTGGTTAAATGCTATGAATGATGAAATGAATTCCCTGCATGTTAACCAAACTGGACTCTTGTTCCAAAACGATCGTTGTTCTCTTGTGGTGTAAGTGGTTATTTAAGGTTAAGAATGAAGTAGAGAATATCGATTTAAAGCTAGGTTGGTTGCTAAAGGTTTCACTCAAAAGGAAGGAATTGATTATCTTGAGATATTTGCTCTGTTGTGTAATTCACCACCGCGTATCATGCTTGCTTTAGTTGCTCACTTTAATTGGGAATTAAAACAAATGGATGTTAAAACACCTTTCTTCATGGTGAATTAAATGAGAAAATTTATATGAGGCGACGAGAAGGTTTTGTCGACTCTAAGAAACTCGATCACGTTTGCCTTCTTAAAAGGCTCTTTATGGCACAAAGCAGTCTCAAGGCAATGGAACAAGAAATTTGACTCTTACATGCTTTCTTTAAAATTCAAACGTAGTTCGTATGACCCTTGTCTCTATTTTAAAGAAGACTCCACGGTTCCTATCTTCTTGCTTATCTATGTGGATGACATGTTACTTGTGAGTCCGTGCATGAAATTGATTGATCATGTTAGATCATGTCTTAGTGATCAATTTGACATGAAATACCTTGGAGACGCCCAGAAAATTTTAGGCATGAACATTGTTAGAGATAGGAAAAACTGTTCTTTGTTTCTAAATCAGTCTTCCTACATTGAGAAAATACTTGAAAAATTTTCTATGACTGCTGCAAAACCTGCTTCTGTGCCTCTTGCTGCCCATTTTCTATTATGCAAAGATAAATCTCCGAAAACTAGTGAAGAAGGGAAATCAATGGAAAAAGTTCCCTATGCTAATGCTATAGGATCAGTCATGTATCTCATGGTTAGTACCAGACCTGATATAGCTTATGCTGTTAGTTGCTTGAGTAGATACATGTCTAATCCTGGTATGCCACATTAGGAAGCCTTGAAGTGGCTTCTCCGTTATCTGAAATCCTCTGTGGATGTTGGTATTAAGTTTTCTAAATCTGGTGATGGTGTTAAACTTGTTGGATATGTGGATTCTAACTTTGCTAATGATCGTGACAATCGAAAATCCACGACCTCTTATGTGTTTACCCTTTGTGGCTCTTGCATTAGTTGGAAATCTCAGTTACAGAATGTTGTTGCTTTATCTACAATGAATCAATATGTTGCTACAACTGAGGCATTTAAAGAAGCCATATGGCTAAAGGGTCTTTTGTCCGAAATCGGTTTTCTGAAAGAAAAAACCGTGGTATTTTCGGATAGTCAATCTGGAATTCAGCTATGCAAAATCCTGTCTTTCATGACCGCACTAAACATATTGATGTTAAATTTCATTTTATTCGTGACATTGTTGAAAAAGGTGAACTTGAGCTTCGAAAAATTCCGTCACAATTCAATCCTGCAGATATGGGCACTAAATGCTTGCCTTTGGAGAAGTTTGTGTCCTGCACTGACCTGCTGAACTTGGGAACTCAAGACTAACTCTTAGTCTTTGCCTTCTTTGTGATGGCTTTACATTCTTAGTGAATTATTATGCTATCTTTGTGATAGCCCTGCTGTCTTAGTGATTGCTTTCTTTGTGATTACCTGTACTTACTTTGTGTTTTGTGTGCAGGTGATGTCCTACGGCGATGATGACCTCCGTCTCCCTTATGTACCCCGATGACTCATTTGGCCCAGGTGGAGAATTTTTGGGTTTAATTGGCCCAAATGAATAAAATAATGAGGGCCCAATTTATATCTCCTGCAGCCCACTTAAAATCGGACCCGACCCGGAACCTTTGGAAGCAGCCCATTAGTCTGGGATTAATCCTGGCCATTTATCTGGTATCTGTTAATCCCAGCCGTTGGTTTTATATCTACCCTAAATATAAAACCTACCCCCAAACCCTACCCCTCATTTCTCACCCGCCGTCTGTCTTCACCCACCCTTATCTCTCCCGATTTTCTTTCCTTCTTCTCCTCGGTTTGACCTGTTCTTCTGAGATGGAAACTAAATCTTCCCGATTTCCTCTCTTCGTTTTGTTGTTCCGATTCTTCTATAAATTCCGATTTCGGATGAGATGAAAGCACAACAAAAACGAAGAGAGCAAGTGATATTTTTTCTGACTCCTTCGATTTTTCTCTGTGAAATAATTGAGAGTTTTTGTGGGTAAGGCTTGTGAGAATTCGGGATCTGATTTTCTGGGGTTTGTTTCGGTTGCTTGGTGCTTCGATTCAGTCTCTGGGGATTGGTTCGGTTGAATCTTGCTTGGTGCTTCGATTCTTCCGGTGGTGGCTTCCGGTTCCGGTGGTGGGTTTCGTTTCGAGGTGCTGGCCGCGGGTCTTGTGAGTCCTGGACGTGGCTACGGGGACAGAGGACTGAGCCGGCTGGTTTTTTTCCGACAGTGACATCACTTTCGACGGCTTTGGCCGTTTGGTTTGCATTTCTATACTCACTGTTCTTATTTTTACTTCCCAGTTGTTGTTTGATTCATTTAATTAGAAGTTGTGTAATCCCTAATCCCTATCCCGAGTAGATTCGTGTAATAGTTATATTTGTTATAATTATTGTAATAATTTTGCCACCCGATTCAGACCAATACTCAACATTGGTATCGGAGCTTTGGTTCGGATCTGTCCGAATCGGGTCAACCCGGATCGCTCAGGTATATCGGCTTAACCCTCTCCTTATTTTCTGTTTTTTACTTGCTCGTTGTTCTTTGTGATATTATTCCCGTTCGTTGTTCTTGGTGATTTTTTCTTTGTGATATTTTTGTTCGGGTCTTGCTGCTCTTCGTGTTGCTCTCGGCCCACTGTTCTTCGTGATTTTCGGCTGACTGTCTCGGCCCTGTTGTTATTGCTTCTGCTGCGTATGTTAGTTGACGCATTGTTGGTAATATTCTGTGTGTTTATTACTACAATTTTACTTCGTGTTGAATCTAGAATTTTTTCATAATCGGGCATTTAAACCCTCCTGCCTGGACCGCTTAAGTGTCCTCGGATCTTGTAGGGGCCTGGTATTGAATTTTTCAGATTCTTTTAATTTTATTCATCTGTGTGATTTTATTGATTACTTTGTGTTTCTGAGTTTTGATAAAATTAACCGTTTCCTCCTCGTTTGTGTTTTTCACAAATTTTCAAAAACTTTGTTCATTTTGAAAATTAAAATGGGAACGATCTCTGCCTTCTCTGTGGCCTCATTTGATGGAAAAGATGATTTTGCCATTTGGCAACAAAAAATGAAAAGCATACTCATTCAACAAAAATGTTTCAAAGCTATTGATAATTCTTTCGCTTCTAATGTGACGGCGGATAAAAAGGATGAACTTGATGAGTTTGCTTATTCTGCGATTATCTTGAACCTTTCTGACTCTGTGATAAGAAAATTAGGTAAACATGGTTCGACTAAAGAATTATGGGAAAAATTAGAAGAAATGTATACTGAAACTTCGCTGCCCAATAAATTGTTTCTTCTTGAAAAATTTTTTCGCTACAAGCTTGATCTTAATAAAGACATTGATGCTAATTTAGACGTGTTTACAAAACTGGTTCAAGATATAAAGTTAACGGGAGATAAAAACATCGATGATTACACTCCGATTGTTCTTTTGAATGCTATTCCTGATTCTTATAGTGATGTGAAATCTGCCATTAAATATGGTAGAGATCAAGTGACCTTAGATATTGTTGTAAACGGCTTAAAGAGCAAAGAGTTAGATCTGAAAAACAATAAAGGTGCTGCCCTTAGAAATCTTGGCGAGGTTAATTTTATCAAAGGAAGACCACAAAAACGCTTTCAAAATAAAAATTCTTCCAACAGTCAAAATAACCAAGCCAACAAGAAAAAGGGCAATGAAAAATTTCGGTTTAAACCTAGACCTAATAATCGTAAGTGTTACAATTGTGGTGAATATGGTCACTACATTCAAGACTGCACTAAACCTAAGAAAAACCAGCAATCTGAACAGGCTAATTTAGCTGCCGGTGAAAATCTAGGTGATGTGTTTATGATTTCTGATGCTACGAATGCTTCTGTGAACTCTGTGTTAGCTGACCTTGGTGAAAATGATTGGCTGGTTGATTCTGGATGCACATTTCACATGACTCTGCATAAACAACTTTTTTCTAGCTATCGTGATTTGAAAAATCGATATGTGTCTATACCGGATCATGTAAAACGAAATGTTGCTGGAATAGGAACTGTGTGCCTTAAATTCGAATCTGGAAATTCGATAACTTTGGAAAATGTTAGGCATGTTCCTCACTTAGCTCATAATTTAATGTCATGTGCATGTCTTGAAGATGATGGTTTTGAAGGTACATGGGGTAAGGGTGCAATGAAAGTTACGAGAGGTCCCAAAACCTTTTTTGTCGCCATTCGTAAACTGAACTTATATATTTGTTCCACTGTAAGTAACTTTTCCGTTAATGCTGTACATGGAGATAAAATCAAATCGCATAAACGGTTGGGTCACATTAGTGGTAAAGGTCTTGAAATACCGCACAAAAATGGTTGTTTTGGGAATGATAAAATATCGACTTGCCATTTTGTGATAATGTGTGTATGGTAAGCAACATCGTGCGAACTTTCCTCATTCACCTTCCCCAAACCCCCTAAGAGTTCAAATGTGTTTGAATGTCTACATCTTGATGTGTGGGGGCTGCGATGTTAGACACATGGCGGCGAAACCGATATTTTTTTACGTGATTGATGATTATTCCAGAAAGTCTTTGTGTTTCTCCTTAAGAACAAATCGATGTGTTTGACACGTTCAAAACGTGGAAAATTTTAATTGAAAATCGAATAGGTAAGAAAATTAAAATTTTGAGAACCGACAACGACACGGAATTTTGCAATAATTTGTTTGATACTTTGTGTGCGGAAAGTGGTATTCAAAGGCATAGGACGGCACCTACACCCCTCAACAAAGCGGAATTCTTGGCGCATGAACCGAACCCTCCTTGATAGGGTAAGGTCTATGCTCGTCGACTCCGGATTGTCAAAACGTTTTGGGTGAGGCTTTATCTCTGTTGCTATATTAGAAACAGATCTCCATCTGTCCCTTTGAATGGAAACTATCCAGAATCTGTGTGGACTGGTAGTAATATTGATTTCTCAAATCTTCGTGTATTTGGGTGTGCTGCATATGTTCATCAATAAAAAGATAAACTAGAACCTAGATCGATAAGATGTGTGTTCTTAGGCTACCCGGAGGGAGTTAAGGGATTTAGGTTATGGATTAAGGGCGAACCAGGGTTTAAGGTGCTAATTAGTAGGGATGTTATATTTAATGAAGATAAATTTCCTTGTCTTGAACATCCTGCACCCGCACCCGTGAACATAGATCGATAAGATGTGTGTTCTTAGGCTACCCGGAGGGAGTTAAGGGATTTAGGTTATGGATTAAGGGCGAATCAGGGTTTAAGGTGCTAATTAGTAGGGATGTTATATTTAATGAAGATGAATTTCCTTGTCTTGTTTCTAACTACCCTACCTTGAGTGAGGTGGAGCCTGAAAATGATGAAACTTTGCATGCTGAAAATGAAAATCATTCCGAAAATTCTAGTGATGAAGTAATTGAAAATGTTGATGAAAGTGCTGATCTGACCAACTATCAATTAACTAGAGATAGGCCTAGAAGAGAGAATGTTAGGAGGCCTCATCACTTTGATGATTTTCATATGATGTCCCATGCTTGCAATGTGTTTGAATCTTTAGATAATAACGAACCTAAAAGCTACAAAGATGCTTTAAAATCTGAAAATGCTTCTGATTGGTTAAATGCTATGAATGATGAAATGAATTCCCTGCATGTTAACCAAACCTGGACTCTTGTTCCAAAACCTGATCGTTGTTCTCTTGTGGACTGTAAGTGGTTATTTAAGGTTAAGAATGAAGTAGAGAATATCAGATTTAAAGCTAGGTTGGTTGCTAAAGGTTTCACTCAAAAGGAAGGAATTGATTATACTGAGATATTTGCTCCTGTTGTGAAATTCACCACCGTGCGTATCATGCTTGCTTTAGTTGCTCACTTTAATTGGGAATTAAAACAAATGGATGTTAAAACAGCCTTTCTTCATGGTGAATTAAATGAGAAAATTTATATGAGGCAGCCAGAAGGTTTTGTCGAGTCTAAGAAACATGATCACGTTTGCCTTCTTAAAAAAGACTCATTATGGCCTGAAACAGTCTCCAAGGCAATGGAACAAGAAATTTGACTCTTACATGCTTTCTTTAAAATTTAAACGTAGTTCGTATGACCCTTGTCTCTATTTTAAAGAAGACTCCACTGTTCCTATCTTCTTGCTTATCTATGTGGATGACATGTTACTTGTGAGTCCGTGCATGAAATTGATTGATCATGTTAGATCGTGTCTTAGTGATCAATTTGACATGAAATACCTTGGAGACGCCCAGAAAATTTTAGGCATGAACATTGTTAGAGATAGGAAAAATTGTTCTTTGTTTCTAAATCAGTCTTCCTACATTGAGAAAATACTTGAAAAATTTTCTATGACTGCTGCAAAACCTGCTTCTGTGCCTCTTGCTGCCCATTTTCTATTATGCAAAGATCAATCTCCAAAAACTAGTGAAGAAGGAAAATCAATGGAAAAAGTTCCCTACGCTAATGCTATAGGATTAGTCATGTATCTCATGGTTAGTACCAGACCTGATATAGCTTATGCTGTTAGTTGCTTGAGTAGATACATGTCTAATCCTAGTATGCCACATTGGGAAGCCTTGAAGTGGCTTCTCCGTTATCTGTAATCCTCTGTGGATGTTGGTATTAAGTTTTCTAAATCTGGTGATGGTGTTAAACTTGTTGGATATGTGGATTCTAACTTTGCTAATGATCGTGACAATCGAAAATCCACGACCTCTTATGTGTTTACCCTTTGTGGCTCTTAAATTAGTTGGAAATCTCAGTTACAGAATGTTGTTGCTTTATCTACAACTGAATCTGAATATGTTGCTACAACTGAGGAATTTAAAGAAGCCATATGGCTAAAGGGTCTTTTGTCCGAAATCGGTTTTCTGAAAGAAAAAACCGTGGTATTTTCGGATAGTCAATCTGGAATTCAGCTATGCAAAAATCCTGTCTTTCATGACCGCACTAAACATATTGATGTTAAATTTCATTTTATTCGTGACATTGTTGAAAAAGGTGAACTTGAGCTTCGAAAAATTCCGTCAGAATTCAATCTTGCAGATATGGGCACCAAATGCTTGCCTTTGGAGAAGTTTGTGTCCTGCACTGACCTGCTGAACTTGGGAACTCAAGACTAACTCTTAGTCTTTGCCTTCTTTGTGATGGCTTTACATTCTTAGTGAATTATTATGCTATCTTTGTGATAGCCCTGTTGTCTTAGTAATTGCTTTCTTTGTGATTACCTGTACTTACTTTGTGTTTTGTGTGCAGGTGATGTCCTACGGCGATGATGACCTCCGTCTCCCTTATGTACCCCGATGACTCATTTGGCCCAGGTGGAGAATTGTTGGGTTTAATTGGCCCAAATGAATAAAATAATGAGGGCCCAATTTATATCTCCTGCAGCCCACTTAAAATCGGACCCGGCCCGGAACCTTTGGAAGCAGCCCATTAGTCTGGGATTAATCCTGGCCATTTATCTGGTATCTGTTAATCCCAGCCGTTGGTTTTATATCTACCCTAAATATAAAACCTACCCCCAAACCCTACCCCTCATTTCTCACCCGCCGTCTGTCTTCACCCACCCTTATCTCTCCCGATTTTCTTTCCTTCTTCTCCTCGGTTTGACCTGTTCTTCTGAGATGGAAACTAAATCTTCCCGATTTCCTCTCTTCGTTTTGTTGTTCCGATTCTTCTATAAATTCCGATTTCGGATGAGATGAAAGCACAACAAAAACGAAGAGAGCAAGTGATATTTTTCCTGACTCCCTCGGTTTTTCTCTGTGAAATAATTGAGAGTTTTTGTGGGTAAGACTTGTGAGAATTCGGGATCTGATTTTCTGGGGTTTGTTTCGGTTGCTTGGTGCTTCGATTCAGTCTCTGGGGTTTGGTTCGGTTGAATCTTGCTTGGTGCTTCGATTCTTCCGGTGGTGGCTTCCGGTTCCGGTGGTGGGTTTCGTTTCGAGGTGCTGGTCGCGGGTCTTGTGAGTCCTGGACGTGGCTACGGGGACGGAGGACTGAGCCGGCCGGTTTTTTTTCCGACAGTGACATCACTTTCGACGGCTTCGGCCGTTTGGTTTGCATTTTTATACTCACTGTTCTTATTTTTCCTTCCCAGTTGTTGTTTGATTCATTTAATTAGAAGTTGTGTAATCCCTAATCCCTATCCCGAGTAGATTCGTGTAATAGTTATATTTATTATAATTATTGTAATAATTTTGCCACCCGATTCGGACCAATACTCAACAAAGTTGAATTTTCATGATCGAAGAGATGAATTTTTTTTTTTCACTTAATATTTGCTTCGTTGGTGTTGGAATGCTCATCCGTGACTACTGCTACTATTTTTAGAAGTACTCATGTTTAAAGAAACTCATAATTGCTTCATAATATAGTACCTGTACACATGGTGTTATATGGTTCCCACGTAAAACGACTTTCTCAAGTCTTCGGCCAAAATACTCAACACGAGTATTTAGTGTCTCTTCAAGCAGATCCGTCTCAGCAATTGTGTCAACATCAAATTAACCTCAGAGAAAATTTGACAGACTGAATAAGTATCCACTACAATTGGATTTTATTCAAGACTGAAGTTAATATGATTAAAAGAGTACCAAAAGCGTGTGTTGGATGTTGTATAACTTCTTAAAGATGTCAAGATTCTTAGTAGGTGCCGGCTTGAACTCAAAAATCCCTTGTGCTACCTAAATAAAATATAAATCAGACAGATTTCGACGAGTTCAGAAATAAGTCAACCCAGAAATAAGAATACTTGAGATCAAGGCTAAAGGAAAGCGCAAATCAAGATACTATATATATATATATATATATATATAAAATATATCATATGAAAACTAATTACCTCGTGAAATCTAAAAACTTTTGTAGGTCATTGATATTAGTGATCTAACGGCTGTAGATGAGTAGGATTATATGCATTTATGTATTTTTTTTATTGCATTATTGTTGCATATACTAGCGAGAACAGTCACGATAAATAATATGAATATGCAATGAAATTGCTTAATAATGCAACAAGTATAGATTGGTTTCTAAATTTCACCATTAAGGGGGTTTCCACCATAATTAATCCATATATATATATATATATATATATATATATATACCGAGAGAAACTGGTCAGCAAATTGGTCAAAGACACAGTAGTTTCCGAATCAGTCTTGCACAAGTTTTTCAGCCATGTCTATTAGCGTCTTCCATCTGTCCACTAAATTGCATACATCTTCAGATTACTGAAGTATCATATTAACGCGACAAAAGAAAAACACGAATCTTAACGACTCACTTCCACAAGATACATGACAGGCATAACTGACTCCGACCGTGTCGATATCATAGTCAAACAGGATTTCTAGGTGCAGGAATCAGTTAACAAGGTGAATGTTCCTAAAATTTGCATTTCGAATCTGCTCGACACTCTGAGCCATTGAATACATAGGGGTTGTCTAGATCACTGGCATCATCTGCTTGACTAGAGGTCCCAACTGCATTATCATTATATAATACAGACACTTGAGACCTAAGCTGATTAAGGGCCTGTTTACTTTTTTTTTCATTAATCTCTGAATGGATTAAGCTGTCTGAGTGGATTAAGCTGTCTGATTTGGAAAAATGTCTTGTTGTTTCTTTCTTGTCTGAATGAACTATCTGAATGACAGAAATGACCATTTTGTCCTCGTATGAAATAAGTCTTTGTTTGATAAAGCTGCCGTTATTTTTAAGCCGAATAGTATTTTTGAATGACATAAACTAGTTAAACATCAAAACATAATGTCAAACTTTATTGATATCATCAAAAACAACAATAATAAGTACTTATAAATAAAATACTTCAATATCTTATTTTGAACACAATTCTTAAAATTAAGCATTAGAAACCAAACTATTTGCAATTTCATCACGCAAATTAGTCATATATTGTGTGCTATTAGCACCCCATTGTGTTATGTCGAGCCCTTCTTCTCCACTTCCTTCGCCTTCTTCTTCATTGTTAAATATAGTATCCTCATTGCACTCCAGAAACAATCGGTCTGAATATTGCATTTCTGATAAAATTATGTATCGCAGCAAGCAATGACCACATTTCTTTGTATTGTAAATGGAAAAGGAGCCATCCGCTTAATTGGAAATCTTAATTTCAAGACACCATAAGCACGTTGATAACATTCCTAAGCCGGGCATGTGCATGATTGAACAATTCTTCTTTAGTCAAAGCACGTCGGCGTCAAATCGCTAACCAATACCTCGTGTTACGATATGGAGCCAAAATCCACGGAATTGGCATATGCGGCATCGCAAAGATAATATTTGTCGAAAATTAAAAACATCAAATGTATAACATACAAATAAAAAAGCAAAAGTATAATTTGAGAATGATGTATACCTTGTGGTGGAAAGGGAAAGCGAGTCGGGTTAAAAACAACTTCCTAAGTACTGGAATCATGTGCTATACCTTCCCATCCATTGAACAAAAGTGAATATCATATTGAAATCACAAATTCCCGAGCGTTTTGAAAGCATCGACTACCACCTCTTCCCCTATAAGCAGTCTGATGACTAATCGGCACAACTGCATGTATAAGAGTACCGTCTAGTGCGCCTATTGCCCCCTTGATTAATAAAAAATAAATAAATAAATTACCTTACTAATGTCAAGAATTTTTACCAAACCACAACGGTAAAACATACCGGAAATTTTTCTCTCAAGCGCCTCTGATGATTTGACATGTTCGAAGTTGCCTCTGAATTTGTTGGCACTATAATGGTTTTTGCGAATTCCATCATGCCTTGCAGAACTTCATGAAAATAAACATGAACGGTTCTTGTAGAGTGTTGAAATCTACGTTTAATTACTCTATAACGTTCATTATGTCCAAGAATTGTTAAAAATATTGCCATCTTCTCCTCGACGCTAACATGTTTACTATCTTTCAACCAATTGTTTTGTCTAAAATGTTGGCATAATAGTATATATGCTTCACGAGATAGTCGCATCAATTCTTGACATTGCGTACTGGATCCATTTAGTAGCTCTTGGGTGTATGTATATCCACTCAATGCCGAAGTATTATCGCGTATCCTTTCTCGTCTTGTTGAAGCAACTCTTCTTCGTCTTAAGTATACATATATTAGAATTACAACAAGAATTTCTTCCTCGAGAGTCGGCATATCTATTCGTAAAAACATCACAAATTATCACATAAACAACAGCACCAGTCATAACATTGAAAAAAAAAGTCACAACAATGGATAATGGAGAAGAGCAGCAACATTAATATGTCTTAAAAAACGAAAATAAGGGCCTGTTTAGCAAAGATGGAGAAGAGCTACAATATAAGGGCCTGTTATAATGGAGAAGAGCAGCAACAACATATTGCTGTTATAAACGAAAATAATGGAGAAGAGCTACAATATAAGGGCCTGTTGACGAAAATAAGGGCCTGTTATAACATCAACAATATAACAAAAAGTAATCATAACAACTTGGCCAATGGAAAAGAACAGCAACAATAAAACAACAACAATATAACATCAACAATATAACAAAAAAAAAAGTCATAACAACTTGGTTTTTACCAAAGAGCAACACAACAATAAAACAGAACCAAATAGTCCCAACAAAAAACAAGTCCCAAATATCATTCAAAAACAACAAAACTAGTAAAAAAAATACCAAATAGTGAACTAGTGGTATCCTTGTTTTGCTCCAACCGTTTTTACCCAATCCTTAGCAAACTCTGACGGTATTCCAATCCATGCTTCTCTATTCCGGCTATCCGTAAGAAGAGAAAAAGCAATGCGAAACAATGGATCTTCTTTTCCCCATCCAAGGTCATTCAATTTTTTCATGCATGCTTCATACGAGAAAGGATCGGGTTTCTCGTGTTTTAATGCCATATTATCTAGAAAAATCATAAGTTTCTCATCTAAATCCGAGGTTACTTCTCTAGCCTTTCTTTTTTTCTTGTCAACATGAGTACGAGAGGAACTAGGTGTTGACGACATGGGAGCTTGTTCACTTGATATAGGGTCTTCGAAAGCTGTGAACGCGAAAGGCTCAACGGTTGGCATAGGGTCTTTTGATGTCGGTGTTAAGTTGAATGTGTTGGTTGAAGGATCATACAAATTGCCAGTTTTGTTTTTTAATTTCAACCATGCTCCATATTTTCCCTTTAGATAATCAAATTTATTACGCATCTGCTTCTTGTCAACGGTAATATTATTGTAACACCCCAAACTAGGCGGATATTACAGTGCCGTGGACCCCCGACTGGGACCCACCAGGTGAATGAAAAAGGATGATTTACACAGGGTAAATGTAGTACCGAACCACATTACAACATCAATTACTCCGATTAGGAGTTTCATACAACACACCCAGGATAAAATAGAATACATGTGTATCTTATGTGACGATAAAATACACAACACTGAATGAAACGAGTATTCAAACGGAATGTCTGCAGCGGAATAAATAAAGGAAACATAAATGACTGAATAAGTGGTGAGCAGTGAGGGCCCCTTTCTAGTATCACAGGACTCCTCGACGTCGGCATGTTCTCCCGTGCCTTTGCCTTGCCAAGACACGAAAAACAAAATCCCCAAACGGGTCGATTATACTGAACAACAATCCTCAAGAGTTGAAAATACACAATCATGATTATATACGAAATTATGAAATATCCTGCCGAAACATACGCAATCAAACATGCTATATGAATCAACTAACGATGCGGCTCAAAGGGTGGCGCCACACTACGCCGGGATGGAAATGTGTCCGTGCACAAGCCACCAACGAGTATCGATCGAATACACGTGTGGTCTTGTACCTAATCGATCTCACGAAACAATCAATCTCGTGTGCACGATCGATGTGAGGCCATCAACCAACACACGACTATAATGTGCCCGACATGAAAACCCTACACAAACCAATCACGCCAAGATGACCCGAATGCCACGATAACAAAAGTGACATCGAAAATGAATAATGACTCACCGAGGTGGAATGGTAATGAAATAAATGACACTCAATGAAAAGGTTGGAACCGTCGTTCCTTATGGTGAAATGATTAATTGATAACAAAAAGTTTTGATACGGTTAATATAATTATGAATGAGTTATGATTATGAATGAACAACAACAAGAGGGATGAATATCCTTTTAACCGAGTAAGAATTAACTTACACAACACCGATGAAGAATGTCCGTCCACGAACAACGTCCTAAATGAAGTGTCATGCACGAACAACCTTAATTCAATACAATTACCGACAATCCGATCAATATACGAATTAAACACGAATATAACGAACTCAAAACGTCGATACGATTAAACTAAGTTCATTGGGGCATTATATCGAATACGTTGTATCCAAACTCCGATTGTTTACAATCAAACCTCGATATCCCAATATCAAAATCCCCAAGAAGTGTTTCAAACCAACAAAACATCTCCAATACGATCAATAATCCGTTATGAATATCCAAAATGTGATTATAACAACAATTAGTCGAAAATCCCCAATTCCAACTCGATATTCAAAGTGTTCTTGAATAAACCCTCAATAATCCAATGAATCCTTATACAAACTCATAATCATATACATATCCCTTCATATATCATGATTATAACGTCAAACATCCTATTTCAACACAAAATCGAATTCCAAAGTGTTGAAGGAATTACCTCTTGATGATCCAAGTGCTTTAATCAAGAACACGCGTTAGATTGATTATCAAGGCTTCACGATCGAAAGGAGATGAAAAAAATCAAACACCCAAATGATTTGTGAAGGAAAAACTCTCCCTCAAGCCTTATCTCTCGGTTGAAGGTGAAGAAAAGGAAGAAAAATGGTGAAATCTTTGAAAAAATGAATTTATAGGAGTTGGTGCTGCCGGACCGCGGCCGTGCGATCGGCACGGTCGTGTATCGCCGCAACCCGGCCGGATTGGCGGCGATGACTCGACCGTGTCCTGCCGACACGGTCGCGGCGCGAGGGCCTCCGACGATGACCCGTCCGGCAATGACTTCGGCATGACTCGGCCGTGCGAGCGACACGGTCGGGCGTCTTTGGCGATCGGTTACGCTTATCCGGAAGAGTGCGACTCGGCCGTGCGAGCGACACGGTCGGGTCTGAGGCGAACACTTGGCACTTTCAGGCGAGTGCGGCACGGGCCGTGTCGGGCGACACGGCCGAGTTCGTTCGGCGATGATTGCCAATGAGCGGTTGAGCTAAAGCGACCATAACTCTCTCAGGACTCGATTGACTCACCGTTTGAACCATTGGAAAGCTAACTCGATGCTCTATAATATTGCAAAGATTTAGAATTTTTGGAGTTACCAAAAATTAATGGTGATCTAACAAAGTCGAACTCATATGAGGAAAGTTGAAACAATGAACAATAACGATACACCACTCGAAGTTTTTTGAGCGGTGAACACGGTGAATGAATATGATTGGTGAATGATTATAATCGAGTGAATATACACGGGTGACAATCACCGAATAAAATTCTTGAATGATAATGATGAATTACAACCGGTATTACATACACCCCCTTAAAAGAGTTTCGTCCCGAAACTAAGGGTCAAACAACTCGGGATAACACTCCGCATATTCTCCTCGGTTTCCCAAGTGGCCTCTTCGACTCAGTTTCTAGACCACTGAATCTAGACAAATGGTATCGTATTGTTCCTCAACTGTTTGATTCGCAGATCAAACACACGTACAGGACGCTCCTCATACGAATGATCATCCGCGATCTCGATTTCGTCGAATCAAGTATGTGACTCGGGTCGGCAACATACTTCCGCAATCGAGAGGCGTGAAACACATTATGAATCTGCTCAAAGCCGGAGTAACGCAATCGATAAGCTAACTCGCCTACTCGATCAAAATTTCAAACGGTCCAATGAATCTTGGGCTCAACTTCCCCCTTTTCCGTATCGTATAAATACCTAGAGTCGGGGATATCTTTACCAAAACATGGTCACCGTCTCGAACTCTAGTGGTCGGCGACGATTATCCGCATACGATTTCGTCGACTCGATTTGTCAACATACGACTCTTGATCAAAGCTACCTTCTCCCGGACGGCTATAAGCATATCGGGCTCGGTGCCGATTGATTCTAACAAGTCATCCTAACACAAAGGAGATCGACAAAGACGACCGCACAAGGCCTCGTAAGGTGCCATCTTAATGGAGGCATGCCAACTATACCGTACGTGGACTTAAACAACGAATTGGGCTTCCCCATCGTCTACTAATCGAGGACGCATGCCCTCAACATGTCCTCTAATGTCGAATAGTCCTCTCGATTGTCCGTCTTTGAGGATGAAAAGCGATCTTGAGATTAAGCCGAGTTCCCATAGCACGATGAACTGATTTCCAAAATGGGAAACAATTAAATCGTCACGATCGGAAACTATACTCTTAGGAGTACCGTGCGATCTCACTATCTCCTTGATGAACAAGCGATCCAGTCTCTCGGGACCCCACGTATCCTTGATCTCAAGGAAATGAGCTGATTTAGTTGAGCGGTCCACAATCACCGGATCGCATTCATGCCACGGCGACTCGTCGGCAAACTCGTGATGAAATCCATAGAAATGTCTTCCACTTCCATTAGGAATAGGGAGCGGTATCGACATACTCGCCGGTCGTTGAGGTTCCATCTTGACTTGTTGTGAGTTAAGCATCTCGAAACAAATTCTGCGACTTCTCGCTTCATATTACTCCACCCGGTAATTTTGTTTCAAGTCCTTGTAAATCTTCTTGGACCCCGGATGAGCGAATAAGGGGTAGCATGAGCTTCTCTCAAAATAGAATTTTTCAACTCGTCATTCGGCAGTCGCTGGCGGTTCTTAAACCTCAAAAGTCCATCCTCGTGGACCACGAATCGAGGGCTTTCCCGAGCCACATCTTCACGAATGCGCAACAATCTTTGAGTCTGAACCACGATTCTCACTGATTGCATCCTCGGAGATGATGAAATCTCTAACATACAAAGTTGTCCACTGAACTCGCTGAAGCCGGACCTCGATCTCGGGTCTAAGGAATTCTGTTGAAGCTCCTTCAGGCTGTTAAACGAGCATGCATCTGCTCTGAGCGGACTTACGACTCAAGGCGTCGGCGACAACGTTCGCCTTGCCGGGTGGTAAAGGATCTCGATATCAAAATCTTTGATTAGTTCCAACCACCGTCACATCGCATATTTAACTCCTTGTGAGTAAATATATAGTTCAACTCTTGTGATTGGTGAAGATCGACAAGTGATTCCATAAAGGTAACGACGCCAAAATTCCAACGCGAAAACCACGGTTACTAGCTCGTAGTGGGTTGGATAATTAACCACTAATCAGGAAACATCGGATTTACTTAATATCTTACGGAGGTTGCAAATCTCGGATAGCCTCCGTCTTCGAGGGTCGACAAGAACTCGCGGATGAAATTACATGCCCAGAAAGTCATTTCGGACCTCGAACTCACATTTGGAAAACTTTCCATAAAGTTGCTCTCGTCTCAACACGTCGAGAACTTGAAGAAAATGAACCTCGTGTTCCTCTCGGCTAAGAGAATAAATCAAAATGTAAATCGATGAAGACAACAACAAGCGATCTAAAAGTCGATGAAAACCGATTCATTAACTCCATGAATACCACAGTGCAATAGTTAGCCCGATCGGCATAACTACGAGCTCACAATGACCATAGCGTGTATGAAAGCTGTCCTCGCGATATCCGACTCTCGAATCCGCAACTTGTGATATCCAGATCTTAAGTCGATCTTGGAAAATCGAAGCTCACGAAGTTGATCTAAAAGATCATCAATACGAGGTAAAGGGTACTACTCTTGATCATCGCCTGCTGTTCAACTCTTGGTAATTAATACACACACGAGGCGAGCCATCCTTCTCCTTGACAGATCACTGCTGGTGCTCCTCACGGGGCCTTGATCGGTCGGAGATGACCTTTCTCGAACTACTCCTCAAGTTGAATCTTCAACTCCTGCATTACAGTCGGGGCCATCCGATACGGTGCCTTCGATAAAGGGGCGTCTGGCTCAACTCACTCTGAATTCCCTTACTCTATGTGAAGGCAACTAGATAACTCGCTTTGAAATACATCGTCAATCGATGACAATGATACCACGAATGATTGAACATTTGATTGCCTAGAATGGTCAATTGATAAAAGAGATACCAATAATGATTGAACAACTCGATTGCCTTAGAAAGGTCAATCGATGAAGATGATACAATGAATGTTTGAATAACTCGATTGCCTTTGAAAGGACAATCGCGAAAATAATCTGATGAATGATTGAATAACTCGATTGCCTTAGAAAGGCCAATCGATGAAAATGATACAATGAATGATTGAATGACTCGATTGTCTTAGAAAAGCCAATCGATGGAAATGATATAAGGAATGACTGAATAACTCGATTGCCTTAGAAAGGCCAATCGATGAAAATGATATAATGAATGATTGAATAGTTCGATTGCGGAATTTCTCTGCTTCGCCATAATAAAAATTCTCTTTGGAACAACGGGGATTACTTCCTGAAGCACACATTCGACAACCAACGACGGAAGATAGCGACTAACGCTAACAAACACCGAGGATAGTATCGAGACGATCAAACCAACTAATACGAAAATTACATCGTCTAAGATAAATTCACCACGATTAGATCCATCAACCAATCGCGGTCATTAAGTAGGACTATACCGAAATAAGTCTATTCAAGCATGATTCGAAAATGAATGAATGCGGTGTACCGACATCAAAGGTACACACAAGTTGAAATAAAATTACGAGTATACAGAAATCGTTCGGACCACCGGATCGTCGATCCTCCTCATCATATGAATGCAGGACTTGCTGGTCCCCGAACCGTGCGCTCGTCGATAAATACGAGCTCCAACTCTATTTGCTTCCATTGTCTTAAACAGCGATGACAAAGCGATCCCGATTCAAACGCTGGTTGCTTGGGGCA
The DNA here is from genome assembly GCA_033398695.1 of Orobanche coerulescens. Lineage (NCBI taxonomy): Eukaryota > Viridiplantae > Streptophyta > Magnoliopsida > Lamiales > Orobanchaceae > Orobanche > Orobanche coerulescens. The sequence goes on along the minus strand of CM065818.1, from coordinate 11,103,564 downwards.
CTGAGATGCCGCGGAGCCGACTTGGAGTCCTTTCGGCAAAAGCGGGCCTTATGCCCGGAATTCCCACAATTATGACATGTGATAGACGGCGTCGTGCACCTAATCTTGAAATGGCCGGCGCCCCAGTTAAACAGAGATGATGGCCGGCCATTTGCTCGGGACCGAGATCCGTAGGATTAGGCGCCGTAGGAGATCGCTCGAAGCGATAAGACTCACGAGGCTTCTTGAAGGTTATTGACCGCCTTCGGATAGATTACGCCGTTGATTTCCTGTTGACATATGCGGAGTTCTTTGCTCGGCAATTTCCTTAGCAATCGCTCAAATGCGGGAGAGTTCGCTCGATTAATCCGGCAGTGGCGCAATGATGATTGAGCAATCGCACATGGGTCATCATGGCTGCATAAAAGTGAGTGGATCAACCCGTACATCTTCCGATCGAACCGAGTCTGAGCACGATTTCCCGGCAAGTGATTATTTCTCGGGTTTCGGTTCGCACAGCCTCTCCCCATGCATCCCTTGGAGTTCTCTCCATCTTTGGAGTAGGAAGGTCGCATAATGATTATATTTCCGCATGATTAGCACGTTATGATTATGTCATGAGATGATGAAAATGAGTATACATGCTCTAACTTAGTGATTATATGAATGATTTCTTAAGTTACATGATTATCGATGAAATTCTTGAAATGATTATCTTGAATAACTTAACAAGATTGATAATATGATCATCAGTTGACAATTGGATAATGAAATGAATTGAGTAATTAATGAGTTAACATGATCGTCGATTATTAAGAGTAATGAAATGAATTAAGTGATTAATGAGTTAACATGATCGTTCTAATCACAATGAATGATGATGTTTGAGGATTGTTAATTGATGAATGATGAATGAATGACTATTGCGAAATTATACCATGGCGTTAGAAATCTTACAGTTCTTAGATCGATTGGCTCGGCATTTGCAGTCACACGTGGACGCGAAAGTCCAATGATACTAGTCGATGACGATGATTTCAAATGAGACATGACTCGGAAGGTAGTATTCAAAACCACGCTCGATACCAACTCTGTAACACCCCAAACTAGGCGGATATTACGGTCTGTGGACCCCAGGACCCACCGGGCGAATGAAAAGGATGATTTACACAGGGTAAATGTAGTACCGAACCACATTACAACATCAATTACTCCGATTAGGAGTTTCATACAACACACCCAGGATAAAATAGAATACATGTGTATCTTATGTGACGATAAAATACACAACACCGAATGAAACGAGTATTCAACGGAATGTCTGCATGGAATAAATAAAGGAAACATAAATGGTGAATAAGTGGTCGAGCAATTTGGGGCCCCTTTCTAGTATCAGGACTCCTCGACGTCGGCATGTTCTCCGTGCCTTTGCCTTGCCAAGACACGAAAAACAAAATCCCCAAACGGGTCGATTATCTGAGAACAACAATCCTCAAGAGTTGAAAATACACAATCATGATTATATACGAAATTATGAAATATCCTGCCGAAACATACGCAATCAAACATGCTATATGAATCAACTAACGATGCGGCTCAAAGGGTGGCGCCACACTACGCCGGGATGGAAATGTGTCCGTGCACAAGCCACCAACGAGTATCGATCGAATACACGTGTGGTCTTGTACCTAATCGATCTCACGAAACAATCAATCTCGTGTGCAGTCGATGTGAGGCCATCAACCAACACCACGACTATAATGTGCCCGACATGAAAACCTACACATACCAACCACGCCAAGATGACCCGGAATGCCACGATAACAAAAGTGACATCGAAAATGAATAATGACTCACCGAGGTGGAATGGTAATGAAATAAATGACAGCTCAATGAAAAGGTTGGAACCGTCGTTCCTTATGACTGAAATGATTAATTGATAACAAAAAGTTTTGATACGGTTAATATAATTATGAATGAGTTATGATTATGAATGAACAACAACAAGAGGGATGAATATCCTTTTAACCGAGTAAGAATTAACTTACACAACACCGATGAAGAATGTCCGTCCACGAACAACGTCCTAAATGAAGTGTCGGTCATACGAACAACCTTAATTCAATACAATTACCGACAATCCGATCAATATACGAATTAAACACGAATATAACGAACTCAAAGCGTCGATACGATTAAACTAAGTTCATTGGGGCATTATATCGAATCGTTGTATCAAACTCCGATTGTTTACAATCAAACCTTGATATCCCAATATCAAAATCCCCAAGAAGTGTTTCAAACCAACAAAACATCTCAATACGATCAATAATCCGTTATGAATATCCAAAATGTGATTATAACAACAATTAGTCGAAAATCCCCAATTCGACTCGATATTCAAAGTGTTCTTGAATAAACCCTCAATAATCCAATGAATCCTTATACAAACTCATAATCATATACATATCCCTTCATATATCATGATTATAACGTCCAAAACATCCTATTTCAACACAAAATCGAAGTCCAAAGTGTTGAAGGAATTACCTCTTGATGATCCAAGTGCTTTAATCCGAAGAACACGCGTTAGATTGATTATCCGGGCTTCACGATCGAAAGGAGATGAAAAAAATCAAACACCCAAATGATTTGTGAAGGAAAAACCCTCCCTCAAGCCTTATCTCTCGGTTGAAGGTGAAGAAAAGGAAGAAAAATGGGCTGAAATGCTGAAAAAATGAATTTATAGGGAGTTGACTGCCTGCCGGACACGGCCCGTGCCGATCGGCACGGTCGTGTCGCACAGCTGGCCGACAATTGGCAGCGATGACTCGGCCGTGTCACGCTCGACCGCAGTCGCGGCGCGGAAGGCCTCCCGGCGATGACCGTCCGGCGACTTCGGCATGACTTCGGCCGTGCGGGCGACACGGTCGGGCGTCTTTGGCGATCGGTTACAGCTTATCCGGAAGGGTGCGACTCGGCCGTGCAGCGACGGTCGGGTCTGAGGCGAACACTTGGCACTTTCCGGACGAGTACGGCAGGCGTGTCGCCTGGTGGCCGATTGGCAGCAGTGACTTCGGCCGTGTCTGCTCGGACGGTCGCGGCGCGGAGGGCCTCCGGCGGTGACCCGTCCGGCGACTTCGGCATGACTCGGCCGTGCTGAGCGACACGGTCGGGCGTGCCGGCGATCGGTTCGCTTATCCGGAAGGTGCGACTCGGCCGTGCGAGCGACACGGTCGGGTCTGGCGAACACCGGCACTTTCCGGACGAGTGCAGCCGCGGGCCGTGTCGGGCGACACGGCCGAGTTCGTTCGGCGATGATCGGCCAATGAGCGGTTGAGCTAAAGCGACCATAACTCTCTCGTCCAGGACTCGATTGACTCACCGTTTGAACCATTGGAAAGCTAACTCGATGCTCTATAATATTGCAAAGATTTAGAATTTTTGGAGTTACCAAAAATTAATGGTGATCTAACAAAGTCGAACTCATATGAGGAAAGTTGAAACAATGAACAATAACGATACACCACTCGAAGTTTTTTTCGAACGGTGAACACGGTGAATGAATATGATTGGTGAATGATTATAATCGAGTGAATATACACTGGGTGACAATCACCGAATGAAATTACTGAATGATAATGACTGAATTACAACCGGGTATTACAATTATGAGTTGCTTTAAGGGTTTCAGCAACTTTGATCCATGAATTCGGTTTTAATGCACTACCTTCCTTCCCGTTCAATGAAACCTCAAGAATACAACTTTCCAAAAAGGTCTTCATAACATTGGGGTCCCTCCAACTTATCCTAGTTCGTTTATTTGGTTGTGTTTCCCCAATTTGTTCCATACCTAAAACAAGATGAAATTATCAAACCAACTACCAACAAGCAGCCACGGAATCCCTCGAAGAAATGAAAAAAAAAACTAAATATACATCATAACAAACACTCCCATCGTAACTGATATTTATCTCTACCAGAAATCAAAACAAGATAAAATCACTGGAATCAGAAAAATAAAAAATAGCCACTGGAATCATAAAAATACCTTTACAGAAGCAGGAAAAATCTGGAAAAAAACAAGCAGGAAAAATAAACAAGCAGGAAAAAACTGAAAAAAAAAACGAACGTGGAATCACTGGAATCAGAAAAATTTCGGAGAAATCAAAAACTGGAATTATTGCTAAATTGGAAAAAAAATGAACCTGCTCGACGGCGATGGCGACGGTGAGACGGGCGTCGGCGATGCGGGCGTCGGTGAGGCGGGCGAGGGCGATGCGGGCGGTGGAGAGAGAAGAAAAGGGACGGGAGAGAGAAGGGACGGGAAAATGGACGGGAGAGAGAAGGGGAGAAGAAAAGAGAATGGCGGAGAGAGAAGAAAAGGGACGGGAAAAGGGAGAAGGGGAGAAGAAAGTGGAGATGAGAAAGTGGAGCAAGTCGTGCGGTAGGTGAGGGCAGAATACGTAATTTGTTGTGCTGAATGGGAACCACCTTATTTTTCAGGCTGAATCACAATGCCAAATTTCAGCCCATTCAGCAAAAAGTAAACAAAAAAAATATCTGAGCGATTCAAATGGTTCAGTATTCAGCCCATTAAGTAAAAAGTAAACGGGGCCTAAATCTAATGGGGAACAAAGAACAGCTATCCACGCCTCTATATATTATGCAAATGCTTTCATTCTTTGATTTTTTACAAACAGTGCCGAATAGCATGAGGTACGCCACCCAAAAACAGATATAACTGCACAACTACTCAACAAGTACCAAACAAGAGTCACAATTATGTATATCTTATTACGAAATTGCCTGAGCTTAACATTTTTATATTACAACATTTCTGTAGGATGAGCAATCCAATGACACATTCATCATTCATGTTATAGATCAATATCCTTCGGCTAAACAGCAAAATTTGCTGCTATTTCTCGGAAATTTTCTGTTTACTCAGGGCACCACTCTAAAATGACAAATATAGAAATATTTCAGCAAAGTCATCCAAACTAACACGAAAACATTATAAAGAGGAACAAGACCTGCTCAAAGTACGGTGCCGCCTCTGACGCTGGTCTGTTGTTGTATGATATAATTAAAATACACTATTTGTTTTTTACATCAAATTGCACATACATGGATAGCTGGAGCAGCAAATAGGGCACAATGAGCCTCTGGAAACTTGTCACGGAAATAACTCCCGATGAGTACTTGAATAAGTGCGCCGTTGCTGCAAATTCATTAGAATGGGAATCAAACAAACATTTTTATTTATCATGAGATCCCTGAGAAGAAAATACTGGAAATGTCGAACTCTGGTGAGACTAATCACCATATGTTGAATCAAGAACACAACTCAGAAACTTCTGTTGGAATATGGTTGGACCGGGGTACACCATTATATACCTATGCTCTGAAAAAGCTAAAAGAAAGTAGAAGATGAGAAAACAAAATAATTAATTGAATTGAACTAACAATTACAGATCGAATGTTGTCGGAATTGTTCTGCTCGATGTTGTCGTAACACTCCAGGGAACAATCCGGAACAGAATGCTGCAAATCGTATCCGTAGACGCTGGAAGAGAACTAGTAACAAGCCGAGTCGAGGAAAACCTCTTCCCGCAAGACGAAATACGCCCCGGCTAGTGCTCACGGTTTGGCGTATCGTCCCCAAAGATAAAACGGCTTCGTCTTCTTGGTAGTAGCACCACAAACCAAGAAGCTCCAACGAACTAGATGATGGTGAGGACTAAGAAGCACTATGAAATTTGAGAATGCAAGTTTTGTAAACAATGACAATGAAAACACATGGAGAGCTCTCTTGTTTTTATGTGTTCAAAAATTATGCAAAATAACATATGCACCATCTCTCAAACTATGCAAATGAGCTCCCTATAAATAGGCAAGCCACACATGTAGGAGACATAAAGATGATCATTCAATTTGTGAGTGTAACCTCCAAGTAACCCCTCTACCAAATTGAATATGGAGATGTAACCTCCCAACAAGCATTACACCTTGGTGTAACTCCCAACCAGCAATTAATAACAGTTGTAACTCTCATAGCTGTTTCAAATTTGATTCAAAAATCAGTTGTTACAACTGTAACTGTCGAATAGAAAATGTTGACGCAAATGTTACCGCAACATTGTAGTCAACATGTGCACTATTTGTTCGAATTTCCAACAAACTAGTTAAGAACCAGTTGCCAAATACCAAGGCTCAAGGCCAAGGATGTGCACTCTAATAATAGCTCGGTTGGTGCTCATTACAAACCATTCCTCACTCACCGAAATTCGGTTTTGAGCCAATGATTATAACACAAGAAATTGGCCAACTCAAAACCAAATTTCCAACAATCCCCCACATGAGTGAAAATGCCATATGCATGTATGCAAACAAGCAACTTAGCCCTCGAGAGACAATAGTGTATTAGGATTAGTAGCTTTTGGCCTTGAACCATCCTTAGTCAATATTATCGAGTATACTGGCGGATTAGTAGGACGCAATGCCTTTGAACTATTCCTCCTTAGTGTATACCTAGACAATACTATTGACACACCAATGTATCAACCTCATCTGTTCTCACGTTTGTGTCCTTTACAGGCCATGGACAACCTCTTTGGATTCATAAGTGCCATATTGAAGCGGCCCCACTTCTCACTTATATAGGTGATTCTTTTCCGAGTATATTGCCATACTCAACCTACTCGAGGTATTTAGGAATCACTAAAAGTCATAGACTTAACCTCACCACTAGGCAAGCTTTAACACTCAATTGCTCTCTAGGGAATAGCCGTATAGGTGAGTGTTTCACGCGAACTCTCGTAGCTTAGTTTTTCCAATGAACCAAGTTCTTCGGATCTCCAATCATCATGGTTGGGTTACCACTACGATCGTTCTCAAGATGTGGGTTTCAATCTCATTCCCTCTAGCACTTATCCGTTTGATCTCGGTTTAACCATTTGGTTAGCGGATCCGCTAGATTATCCATTGACTTCACTTAGTCAACTGAGATAATCACACTTGAGATCAACTGTCTAACAATATTATGTTGTCAATGGATATGTCGCTACGACATACCATTGCACAAGACACTTTTTGCTCTACCAATAGTTATTTATAAAACAACACTGGCGACGCTTAGTCCAACATGGAATAAAGAAACGTAGCCGAGAGGCTTCCTCACTAGCTTTATCCAAAGCTATGAATTTTGATTTCACGATGGGTCGGGCTATACATGTTTGTTTCGTATACCTCTACGAGACAACTCCATCCCCTATCATAAACACATACTCACTTATAAAAGCGAGTATTTTGTGTCGATTCACATCACAGTACCCTTCAAGTACCGGGGGGTATCTCTAAAAAGTGTAGCCCATAATTTTGAGTATACCTCAAGTATCTCAAAATTTTTACAAGAGCGTTCCAATGCTCCATGCTTGGATTACTCGTGTAATGAGTCAATTTGTTCACGGCGCAAGCTATATCGATCGAGTGCAATTTGCAAGATACATTGAACACTCAATGACTCGTGCATAATCTTCTTATGCAACAAGCTCATCTTGATTCTTGCTCAAGTGAACATTGAGATATACTGGAGTCTTATTGTCAAACTTTCACAAGCATCGAGCTTCTTGAGCACTTTGTTCTTAGATTTCATTCCAAGAATCACATTAGTTAGCCCCATATGTTTCATGTCAAAGTTTCCCTTTAACATGCTCTTTGTGTCGTTAATCACTTGGTTATCAATGATCAACATGTCGTCTACATAAAGACACTATAACATATTCATTATTCGTGTTCTTGATGTACACACATTTGTCGCACTTGTTTTGATAACATAACATTACCAAATTTTAAGTGACACTCGTCTCATTCCATATACAAACTTTAACCAGTTTGCAAACTATTAAAACATCCAATTGGTGAATCTCACGGTTTGTGCAAAGCAACAATCACGAGAAACTCTCAATTAGACATAATCATAGACATGTTTGAATAGGTATCGAAAAATCATACCCTTCATTCTGCGTATAGCATTTGACCCCCAAATGGGCTTTATCTTCAACTCTATTGCTAGAATTGATTTCAATTTTATCTGTCTTTACAAAGATATACTTTTTCCAAAGAATATTGTATTCCTTGATTCGATTATTGTCCTCACAGTCATATGTAACTTGTGGATAACAAATCGATAGATATTGTTTTTTTGTGCATACCTAATAAAGACACAATTGACCATGATGATCAATTATAACTTGTTTAGGTAGAGGCACTTTAGCCCTCGTCAAACACCCTCACACTTTGAGGTATTTGTACGATGATTTTCTACCATTCCACAATTCATAAGGAGTATCGTCCTTACTTTTAAGTATGTTGTTATCATAACAACTGCCCCCACATTAACTGTGACAATACTGAACTAACCAACAAGGCATTCATCATCTCCATAAGTGTTGGATTTTTACGTTCAGTAACACCATTCGATTGAGGTGAATATGGAGTTCTCGTTTGATGAATTAAGCCACTTGCGTTGCAGAATTCATCAAACGGAGCTAAATACTCTCCTTCTCAATCAAATTGAACCATCTTAATTCGATAGCCCAGTCGACTCTCGACTTTATTCATGAAGTTAAAGCTTCAATAGCCTCATCTTTACTTCTTAGAAGATAAAGATAACAATACATTGTGCAATCATCGATGAATGTGGTAAAATACTTTTTACCACTTCTGGTTTGCACAAACTTTAAATCACACACTTCGGTATGAATTAATTTTAAAGGTTTTGTGCTCCCTACCGAATAAATCGGTAGATTCGTAATTTTCACCTCAACACAAACTTCATATTTGTTTTGAGTATTTATTTCATTTACTTTTAGTAAAACTAAGTTTACTAATCTTTTTATAACATTTAGATTTATACGATATAATCTACAATGTCATAAATTAGAGCACATAGAGTAGAGGAAGTAGATGCTTTTTCATTAGCACTTGGTTACATGGCACACGGCCAACACACTTATTTTGAAAAGAGACCTCGGTGAAATAACCTCTTCCAATGAACTTTTAACAAAATAAAATTTGTCAGACTCAAACGCTAGTCTAAACCCCTTTAAACTAGTATGGAGTTGAAACCAAACTCTTACGAATGATCTCAATGTCAAAAGACAGCTTGAGAATTAGATTTCCAACTCCGGCAACCTCAAACGAGGCTTGGTTCCCGATGTTGAGCTTCCTCCTCTCAACAGCCGTGTTGGCAACAAAATAATTCCTATTAACGGAACGTGCGCGGTCACACCAATGTTGATAAACCAACTGCATTGGTTCTCAATATGATTGACCTCCTCGTGAGCACAAAAACAATATAGTCTTCGTCTCATTCACCAAAGTCATTCTCAACAACATTGGCGTCTTGCTTTTTGTTGTTGATCTTCGACTTTTGGCAATTCTTCACCACAAAGCCATATTTGCTACCATCGTAGCAGTCGGCCTCAAACTTAGGGTAAACGTTGTCCCTTTGTTTATGCTCTTAGCATTTAGGTGGGCACGATTATTGGAGGAATTGTCTCTCCAACATGTTGGCTTTAGCATCGATCGAGCTCTTCGGCCTTCGATCTTGTTATCTCATGTCCGACTTGACGGAGTATTACAATCAAGTCTTCAAGAGACATCTCCTTTCGCTTGTTCATAAGGTAGCTCTTAAAGTTATTTCATTCAATTTGAAAAGTCTATTTTCTATGTAGCATTCATATATGAACTTTCCACACTTGGTCAACATGAAATTTTCGAACTCAAATTCTAGTACAAACACATTGTTTACTAGAAGTGAGCTTGACACCAAGTTCCACGTGATTCACATTTGATACCACTTCGACCACCTCGTGGTCCTTGTTATTTTAACAACATGTTTATCACTATGTTTCAACAACAATTATACTCAACATTATGTATAACATTGTATTTAACATTACATGCACTGTTATGTTTACCAATATGTGCATCTTGATGGCTATCATCACAACCAAGTTCACAAAATGCAACTTAGTCAAACTTGGCAATATGCATTGACAAGTAATTTACATACACCTTGAGAACAGTGCCCCAACAAGTTAGCCATCATTCGCTATCACTTGAGGAACAACACTCCAACAAGTAAGCTTTGGCTTCAATCCCAACTATTGGTTTAGGATTAGCCCTCTTGTTGCCTATCTCATAAATGAAATTGACAACAAGTCTTTCAAGAGTACTAACCCTTAGCACATGCTTAAGGGAACTCTTGAACCTCTTCCACCTAGGAAGTACTACTCAATCATCATGGCAATGAAGAAAGAGTTTGGAAGAACGGCCTCTTTGTTATGGATTTTGTGCACTACGAGTTGACACTCTTGCACTCATTCCTTCACCAAGTAGGTGTCGATCATCAAGAAATTTCACTCTTCGAGTTTCTTGGTTCAACTTGACACAAGTTCTCCTTGTGCCCCCACATTTCCATATAGGACAGTACATTTTCATACATAAAGAAGAAACTAACAATTAGGCCAAAAACCATACAATTTCTACAAGAGAAATAAACATTAGTTATCCTCTTGTTAACTCTTTATTGTGACTACTTTTTCAAGTCTAAACTTGAACCTTCTTAGATTTTCATCTTGAGGTAGCAGCCTCGACTCTCGAGATGAAACTGTTGCAGACACAGTTGTCTCAACAATCTGCCTAACATTGACAAAAACATCTGCAGAGTTAATTTTATTGTTGATGCTGTTGTCTCAACAATCTGCCAACAGTTGCAGTAACATGTGCAACAGCACCTGCAGTAGCAATGTTTTCAGCAACTTTTTCGTCAACAAACATCAATAATGGAATTACATCACTTGACATCGAAACCAAAGGTTATAAGCTTTCATATTTGTCTCATGTACACTTCTTCTTCAAAGCGAAGGTTTGGTCATTATTTCGTCTTGCGATTGTTGGAATATGGTTGGACCGGGGTACACCATTATATACCTTTGCTCTGAAAAAGCTAAAAGAAAGTAGAAGATGAGAAAACAAAATAATTAACTGAATTGAACTAACAATTACAGATCGAATGTTGTCGGAATTGTTCTGCTCGATGTTGTCGTAACACTCCAGGGAACAATCTGGAACTCGCCGGAACAGAATGCTGCAAATCGTATCCGTAGACGCTGGAACAGAACTAGTAACAAACCGAGTCAAGGAAAACCTCTTTCCGCAAGACTAAATACGCCCCGGCTAGTGCTCACGGTTTGGCGTATCGTCCCCAAAGATAAAACGGCTTCGTCTTCTTGGTAGTAGCACCACAAACCAAGAAGCTCCAACGAACTAGATGATGGTGAGGACTAAGAAGCTCTATGAAATTTGAGAATGCAAGTTTTGTAAACAATGACAATGAAAACATATGGAGAGCTCTCTTGTTTTTATGTGTTCAAAAATTATGCAAAATAACATATGCACCACCTCTCAAACTATGCAAATGAGCTCCCTATAAATAGGCAAGCCACACATGTAGGGGACATAAAGATGATCATTCAATTTGTGAGTGTAACCTCCAAGTAACCCCTCTACCAAATTGAATATGGAGATGTAACCTCCCAACAAGCATTACACCTTGGTGTAACTCCCAACCAGCAATTAATAACAGTTGTGACTCTCATAGCTGTTTCAAATTTGATTCAAAAATCAGTTGTTACAACTGTAACTGTCGAACAGAAAATGTTGATGCAAATGTTACGGCAACATTGTAGTCAACATGTACACTATTTGTTCGAATTTCCAACAAACTAGTTAAGGCAAATTCTGCAGAATACTAAAGGCGTAGGATGTCTTATTTCTAATAATAGCTCGGTTGGTGCTCATTACAAACCATTTCTCACTCACCGAAATTCGGTTTTGAGCCAATGATTATAACACAAGAAATTGGTCTAACTCAAAACCAAATTTCCAACAACTTCAAATCACATCACCTGCGTCCAACTGAATAAAAAGGAAAATCGACAATCTCAGAACCTGAAATTCCATTCTCAGGCAATCCAGTCTTCAAAATTAAATCCAAACAAGCGTGGAACCGATTGTATATCTCCCTAGACGCTTGTTCATGGTCAAAATTCACATTGTATGGCACGGATATAATTAAGTACCCTTCATTCGCCAAATATAATTAAATTTATATTCACCACCAAACTCGAAATTAATCTGCCGTAGGTAGATTCTAATTATACGTGTAGAGTACCTAATACGAAACTTTGGGCACGGCTCCGATGAAGGCGCCGAGGAATTTAATTAAAGCCTTGGGCTTTTTGCCTTTACCTGCTGGGGGTATTATTACTAGACAATAATCAAGTCTTCTGTACATCTTACCATTTCTGTAACCACTGGCTGTAGGTTTTTTCGGATTTTTACCAATTTGAGCATCAGAATTGCGATCAGTAGTCATGCGCGGCGAGGACGGGCGGCGGGGTTTCTCGTGAGTTCGAAATCTGTGAGGTGTGAACAGTGGGGAACTCTTTGTGGCTGCGAATTGGAGGTTGATATGTGGGAAATGGCTGCTCGTGAGAGTAGCAGCTGCCATGGAAGCTTATTTCTGTGTTAGCGAAGAAAGCCAAGAAGAATTCGACCGAGGAAGAAGAGCGGGGGACACTTTTATACTCCCTTAAACAAAATGTAATAATTATGTAAAAATATTGACTGTGTAGTTAGAAAATAATACATAAAAATTATAATTTGGATAAGTGTTTGGTGTAGATTAAGTAATATGATTGTGATGTTTTATTTAATTATGTAAAAATAAGAAATATATTTTTTTAAGAAAATCTTAATTTTATTGAAATTTTAAATATTTAGAAGTAATAACTACATAATTAAAATTTAAAGGTATGTTTTTTTTAATTTTCTCTTATCAATTAATATTCAATTCTATAATTAAATATAAAGAATATTAAGTATTATTACAATTTATTCTTGAAAATATCAATTTTAAATGGAGAAAAGATAATACGTGGTAAAACAATGAATATTTATTGTAAGATTTTATCCCAAAAAATAATAATTTTTATTTGTGAACGTAGATCTTCTCAAATCTAAAATGTTATGTACCTTCTAATGACTAGTATCATGAACGTAAGTAATGTTGAAAGTCTACTTGCGCTTTTTCTAATTACATTTTTGTAATAAAAAGTACACCCTTCTTATAAAAAAATATTTAAAAAAATTTTGGCCGATTTGTATAAATTTTAATTATATGTTCATAAAAATTATATTTGTTTATGATGTGACTATATTAGCAATCGAGTTTTCATGAAATATGTTTTCCAAAATATTATGATTTTATAATATGTATAATCATAAAAAGATAAATAATCATGACCAATGTAACGTCAAGTTATCAAATGGAATAATTATAGAAGAAATATACTTCAAAAATAATTATCAAATATGCACTTATTTTATTATTAATTATCTATATAGCATTCTTTCTTTTTTTAACACAAAAGTAGCATCCAACCATGTGAGGTGCCATTCGACCCACTCCCATCTATTCCTACTTTCTATTTTTTTATTTTTTTAAACCGCATCACTCGGCCACTTATTTTCAACTTAATTGTTTAATTTAAGTTGTCGTTATTTTTTTACACCCCAAACTGTTGTCATTATTTTTTTAACTTATTTTTTGTATTTTAATAACAAATTTTGGACTGACTAATAAATTAATAAAATAATTGATTTATTTAAAAGTAAATTAACTAATTTCTTTATTTAACTAACTATTTAATCAATTAAAAATTCAAAAAAAAATGGCACAGTGTCCGGTGCACCCTCTTCCACTCTAGGTGCACCCTCCTCCACTCATTTTCCTGTCAAAAAACATCAAAAGCACATTGTCCGGTGCATTCTCCTCCACAAATTTTCCTTCACACTTATCAAAGCATCCTCCTCCCGTTTAAATGGTTGAGATCATACTGACGCAATAAATGGATGAGATGAAACCGACATTGTGCCTTCTTCTAATAACCTAATATTCACACTATGGATTCCTCTTCGGATCAAACTAATTAGTAAGTTACTGAGACCCCTATAAACATACACACTCATACGTCTGCTCTCAAAAACTCGATCTCTTTACCTTCTTTACATCACCCTTTCCTAAATTATGCCTCCAACAGAGTGCTTCTTTCTCTCTATTACAATGGACATGTCAAAAGGAGAGACACAAAAGGTGTGGTCTTTGTCTGCAATGATACGATGTTGCTCAAAGTGAAGACTAATATGAGACTCGATGCGTTGATACACCAAATCCAGTCAAATGTTCAACCAAAAAGGGTGGTAGGACTTACTTATCGATACCATACAACCCTTGCACAAGGACGTGTTTGGTACGAGTCCTTAAATATTGTAGGAGATGGTGACATACAATTGGTGTTTGACATGTTTAAAACCTCTAAACGCCTTAGTGTCACAATATTTGAAGTTTATGCTAAGTTGGTGGATGCTCTCATTGAGTGAACCCAAGTCGAGCCATCATATTATGAACCATACCATGACTCCACCATACCCTCTTCACACCCTTTTATCTAAAACAACCCCACTATCATTCCATACCCTCTTGACACCCTTCTACCGAATCACAACCCCACTATCATTCTACACCCTTTTCATACCTTTTTATCGAAACAACCCTGCTATCACACCATACCCTCTTCATCAACACATCACCCGACATCATCCTCTCGAGGGATGGATCTCAACACCCCACTGGGTCAAGACAACCTAGATAATCATGATCCTATTAGTATTCTAGCTGGTGTTACGAAGAAGTCGGTGATTTTAGTGAAAAATGACCTTCTTGAGCAACATGTTGCTGTTGACGATGAGGATAGAGAACCTGATGTAGGTCTGTCAAAAACCCTTCGTTATTCTGACCCCCTTTTGCACTTTCACAATGTGGCCTCCAACGATATAGGTGACTTTGATGATGAGTTTGTCCATTCTATATCTCAGAACAAATCGTACCTAGTTGCAGACACTGACAACCTACAAGTGGGAGTGGAATTTCCCTCAAAAGAAACCGCCCAACTGTGCATAAAAGAGTACCATCTGAATAATTTGTTGTATTTCAAGGTAGAGTACTCCAATACAACGAGGTGGATTGTCCGTTGTGTCCACGACAAATGCATGTGGAGGTGTAGAGTCCATCTTGGTACAAAATCACAGGTTTGGAAGATCACAAAACTTAACGGGCCACATACATGTGTATCAACAATGCTTTCACAATACCATCGTTAGCACTCCTCGTCTTTTATCTGTGAAAACATCATACAACTTGTAAAAGGGGATCCCACGATATCTGTTCCAGTGTTGATTGCACACATACGTGAATGGTACACATATACCACTACATATAGGAAGGCGTTGTTGGCAAAGCAAAAGCCTATTTAGAGGATTTATGGGAACTGGGAGGAATCCTATAAGGAGCTTCCAAAGTAGGCCTCCACTTTCCAATATTATCTTTCAGGTACTGTTTGTAATTTTGAAACATTACCCTTTGTTGAGGATGGCCAAGTTGTTCCTAAAAAGTCTATCTTCCATCGTTTCTTCTGGAGTTTCCAACCATGCATTAAGGGGTTTCGTTACTGCAAACCAGTTATTTCAGTTGATGGAATATGGTTGTATGGGAAGTACCTAGGGACCTTACTGATTTCAATCATCGGGGAACAACATCATTCCTATAGCATATGCCCTTGTGGAGGGTGAGACATCGGATGCATGGTTATTCTTCCTCTGATGCTGCGTTATTGGATCACACCCCAACCTGACCTATGCTTGATTTCAGATAGGTATGAAGCAATAAAAAGTGTTGTTAGGTGTCTTAATAGCAATTGGGTTCATGTCTTCTGCATTCGACACATATCCCAAAATTTTATGAGGACTTCCAAGAATGCATACATGAGAATAACTGTCACTAATATGGGTTAGGATATCATTCAATTTGTATTCATATTTTTTTTGGGTTTTTATTTTGTCTTTACTAATATGAAACTTTGTTTCTTTAGGATACTACATGACTCAACTGAGTGATGCATACTACAGAAGCCAAATTAATGATTGGAATGAAGATGTCGCTCGGTGGGTTGATGATGTCCCAAATGAACAATGGCTTCAAGCATGAGATAAAGGGAGGCGTTGGGGGCATGACGACCAACCTTGCTGAGTGCATCAACAATGTATTAAGGGGGACACACAATATTCCAGTTAGTTCAGTGGTGGAGGCAGCCTATCACTGGATGACTGAAGTATTTGTCAAGAGGGGTAGCCAAGCTCAAGCAATGATGGCATCTGGTATGGTTTACACAGATTTAATCATGGAGAACATTGAGAAGCAACGCGTAATTTCCAACTCACATGAAGTTCGCATTCACAATAGAGAATGTAGTATTTGTAGAGTGAAAGAGTTGGTGCGCCCACCAATATGCCGACCAACAGGGATATTCGTGGTAGACCTTAAAAATAATGGTGTGACTGTGGTGAATTTCAAGCATTACATTACCCTTGTTTACATGTCATCGTTGCTTGTTCGCATATTATCCATGACCACATGATGTATGTGCCTCCACAATACACAATGCAGTATGTTTTCAACACTTACCTCGAAGAGTTTCAAGAGATTCCTCTCCAGTCATACTAGCCTGGATATACTGGAACTGAATTATGCCACAATTTGGATATGCGGAGAGCTCCAAAAGGTCGTCCAAAGTCTACTGACATTCAGACTGAGATGGATCAAAGAGAAAAGAGTAGGCACCCCAAGAGACGCGGACTTTGTCGAAATGTGGGACATAACAAGAATTAGTGCCCTAACGGTTCAACAAAACTAAAAATTTGTGTTGTGTGTATTTGTGCCCCTTTTGTATCTTGAATTTGAATTTTTAATTTTTCAATCAAGTTCAATTATTTTTCTTCCAATCATATCATTAGTAATTAATTTTATGATCTCTTAGTAAATATATAAGTCATTTATAATTTAATGTGAATACTTAATTGATAGAATAGTTAGTTAAATAATTTAAACAGAGTAATTAGTTAAGTTTACTATTTTATAAATAAATAAATTACTTTATTAGTTTATTATTCAGTTCAAAGTTGTTTTATTAAAATACAAAAATTAAATTAAAAATAATTGAGTGGGCCGAGTGGTGGGGTTTAAGAATAAAAAATAAATAAAAAGTAGGGATGGATGGAAGTGGGTCGAGGGGCACCTCACATAGTTGAGTGCTACTTTTGAGTTCATTAGCAAAAAATGGCTGCAGCACTTTATTCTGTATTAATTAATTTGACTGAAAATTAATATTCATATTTTTTTAATATAAATTTTTTTGTGGAATCGGCCATTAATGTAAATCTATCAAATTTATTATATTCAATATAGATGTCTAATTGAAGATTGTGAAATAAGAATTAATTTGATATATTTTTCATTAAGAATGAACTTGATACCAAAAAATTATAAACATTTAAAATTTCAAGCTAGAAAAATGAAAAAAGTTATTGGTAGATGAGTGTAAGTTGTGGAATAAAACTTCCACAACGCAAATCTAGATTTTTTATGGAATTTTGAGAAGACATCTCTATATGTAAACTATATTATTTTAAAAAAATTTAAGAAATGACACATGTCCTCAACTCTCTTTTAATAAAAGTATGAATTGCTCGATCGAAGTGGTACTCTGATACTCACATTATAGGTGTGTGTGTATATATATATTCAGTGCAGCTACTCATATTACATGAGTAAAATAAGGTACCGTCCATGGTACACCCTCATGTAGTGCATCCCTTGTCGGATGCATTACATGTGGCGTGCATGGACGGTGCAGATTGATGCACTAGATGTAGCATCAATCTGCACTGTCCATGCATGCCACATGTAGTGCATCCAGCAGGGAATGCACTATATGAGGGTGTACCATGGACCCAACCGTAAAATAGTACCAATCTCAAAGTACAATCATAGCCGAATATATAAATATACATGAGTACTATTATCCATATAAAACTTAAACACTGCTTAATCTGTAATATCCGTACCTTTCTGCTTTTAGCACTTTTCATTTTTGGTGTATGTCTATTTTTGTCAACTCGTCTGTAACCTTTTCGACATTTTGAACCTAGTTTATTTTTGGAGTTTTTCCATTTGGGCGAGTTTTGGTAGTGTTTTTACGAGATGTCATTTTATGTCATGTTTCGCCGTATGTACGTTCGATTCTCGTAAAACTCGTTCGTTTTCGTGATTTCTTTGTTTGTACGAGTTCGTATGATTGAGTGAGTCATGCTGTGACTTTCAATTTGTAAATCCGACGTTGTATCGGGATTTTCGGGCACTTGGACTATTTTTGTAATTTCCTATAAGTTTAGGGAAATTCATCTCCTTGTTGTATTTTAGATTCCTCGGTAGTTGGAAGTGCATTTACTGTCGAACACTCAGCTTCGTTGTTATGAATACCTCGTATTTACACTTTTGATTCTATCCTCGTGTTGTGGTTCGTCGTTGGATCGACTGTGCAGAATTAGTGTTCAGAACTGGGGTCTGCTACGTGCATAACGTACGTTATGCATGATCCATAACATACGTTATGACCTTTCCCAATTTAGTACAGACATTTGGTTACATACGTTAACCAGTGTTGGGTTACGTACGTAACCATCATAATGTACGTTAACAGCTTGTGTTAACGTACGTAACGCGCTGTCAGCGTTTTTAAACGTGACTTAACCTCAGTCGTTTCTTTTCATTCTTCTTCAACCCTTCTCGCGACATGAGTGTTCTTGAGCGCCTTTGGAGCGAGTTGTCCAGAACAATCCGTGGATTTCCTCTAGAGATTGATTTTGTGTACCAAGAGAGATTAATCTACAACATTATCATCTTCCATCAGTCGAATCCATGGTATTTCCTCAGGAACCCTAACTTTGACGAATTTGGGGGGTTTTCGGGATTCTAAGGATTAGTTCTGAATTGTTCAATTATGTTATGATATTCTTTACCGATTGTGGTTATTGGGTGATTCCAAATCCATTTTCCTTATTTTAAATCCGTGAATTATCAATACGGGGAGATTTTGCGTAAACCCTCGCCCGTATCGATTGATCGTTAATTGTCGCAGTATGTAATCGGGGTTATGGGAGTATTCCTTTCGATCATTGATGTCCGTTGGGACTGAGTATGCTAATTCTTTGTTTAGGAACCGTCGTTTTCCATTCGGATCGTCCGGAGTCGTTCTTTCACTTCCGATTCTTCGAAGATGTCACAAAGGCAAGTACTTTACATTTGTTTACATGTTCTAGTATTTGAATTATGGCTTTGTCGTGGTTGTTGTGGATGGATATGTGTATGTTCACCTAGAGACGGTCCGACGGGGCCTCTAGGGATACGTATTGCCGTGAGTGTTCGTATCGCGAACTGTGGTTAGCCACCTAAGGATGTCCGACGGGGCTCTGCGGGGTACGGTGGCCGTGAGTCTCGTACCAATGGTTAACTTTGAATTGTGATTGTTGGAGATAATGTGTTTTGTGATTGTACATTGTAAATATTCCAGAATATAAAATGTTTTCTAAAATGATTTTTGGCGCATATATTCATCTGATTAGAATGTAGTTCAAATGGATTGTACTTGCACTAACAGTTGTCGCTAACCCCTTAAATGAGGGAAATACTTTTTGTATTTCAGGTACAGGTCTTGGAGACAAGCGAGCATTCGAGCCGTACGAGGATGACAGGCAGGCATGATACTGTTCATTAGTCAAATGTTGGTTTTCTGTTCTGTCGGTTATTATCGATGTCTTGTTTTTGGGATTTCTGTAA
This sequence comes from Orobanche coerulescens, assembly GCA_033398695.1. Taxonomy (NCBI): domain Eukaryota; kingdom Viridiplantae; phylum Streptophyta; class Magnoliopsida; order Lamiales; family Orobanchaceae; genus Orobanche; species Orobanche coerulescens. The sequence continues at coordinate 11,083,721 of CM065818.1, read as the reverse complement.
TTTGAAATTGGTTTAAGTACTCGAGTACTTCCTTTTTGAATTTGTTGATGTTGTGTTCCCATTTTGGGGAATTGGGTTTGATGTCAGAATTTCTTTGTCGGATTGTAGTCTTTTATTTGAATTATCGTTTTGTTGATGGTTGTATGTCGTTGTTGGTACGTTAGCCTGGTGGATTCCACAGTGTGGGGTCCACGGCGCTGTAATATGTCCCGATCGTCTTGGGGTGTTACAAAATATGGTATCGGAGCTTAAGTTTATGGATACCTAGGCTGTCGGTTATTTGGGTCTAGTCGAGTGTCGTTTTTGAACAGTATCGATGCCATGCCATCATCTCAATACGCCGGTGCTCGTAAGTTTTCCTAACTGGACTAGTTGCGTTGTTCTGTTCTATTCCTTCTTGGTATCTTGTTGTGTTTTGTGTTTGAATTGTACTTACCCGCTACTTCTTTAGAATTCCTGCTGGTAGAGGACGCGGACGCGGTCGCGGACGCGGTAGGGGACGTGGCGTAGCCGGTGGGGCGGCCATGTCCGATCACTCGGGAACCGATTCGGCTATGCCTTCTTTGTCGAACAGTGTCCCGCTTAGTTCCGAGGGTCAACAGGACCAGTCTGCTAGCTCCGGAAATGCACATGAGAATATTGGAGTGGCCAACATTTTGCAGCAAGTAGCGAACCAGATGACGCTACTGACTCAGGCCATTTTGGTCGGCCAGGCTAATGCTAACCCGGTTCCGCCTACTGGATTCGGAAATGATAAGTTACTTCAGGACGTGATACGTATGCGTCCTCCGCAATTTGATGGTGCTTCCGACCCTTCTGGATGGGAGAGTTGGCTATTTGAGATGGAAAAAGTATTTGAGGCTGCTAATTGTTCTGAGGAGAGGAAAGTACCCATTGCTCAGTACTTCCTCGCCAAGGAGGCAGCAACGTGGTGGCAAGCGGTGAAACCACGTGACCGGGCAGCCACGTGGGCAGAGTTTCGGGATCTGATGGAAGAGAAATTTTGTCCATGGCCAGTGAAAGAGGGGAGGATCCGAGCCTTCTTTGAGGCTAAGCCCCAAGATGTTCCTATTTCTCAAGCTATCAAAGACTACAATCAACAGCTGCATTATGTGAGAAACCAAGTCCGAGATGAGCTTGATAAGATCCGCCACTTTGATATGCGGATGAAACCGAGGGTGCGCCATTACATGTCTGGTCTGGGGTGCACGACTTTGAAAGAGTATCATAATAAGGCGATGGCTTACGAGATGTCGTTTTCTGCAACAGAGACGGCAACCGAAGGAAAGAAGCAGAAGACCTCCGGTCAGTTTTCGGGAGGCAATCCTGGAGGGTATCCGAAGGCTCAGTCTGGTTCACGAGTCTTCGGGAGTCAGTCGCCGTCAGTTGGGCGAGGAAACGGTTCTAGGTCTGCTCCTACTGGTTCCGTTCGTGGTCCTACGTGCTTCAACTGTAGTTGTCCGAGCCACATGATGAGTGAGTGTGATAGGCCTCTGATTCAGTGTCTTGCATGTGGTCGGATGGGTCATCGTGCTAAGTTTTGTACGGATGCAGCTCGGGCTCCTGTTACTCAGATATCAGCTCCAGCTGCGGGAGAGCCGAGTGTGAATAAGGTACCGACAGTTCCTCAGCCGCAGCAGAGTTTTGGTAGAGGTCGAGGACGTGGGCATCCTTCTAGAGGGGGAGCTTCTAGTGCGGGATCTGTTCCGCCCCGTGTGTATGAGATGAGGCAAGCCGGAGATCCCGACGCGACGTTGGCTACAGGTACCGTTCACATCCTTGACCATCCTGTTTCCATACTATTCGATTCTGGTGCTACGCATTCTTTCATATCTATGGATTGTGTACGTCGTCTACATATTGATTGCCTAGTTGCGTGTGAACCATTTGTTGTTAAATTGCCTAGTGGGGATAGCATCGTGGGGGATCGTGAGATTAGAGATTTTCCAGTGAGTATCGCGGGGAGGGTTTGGCCTTCTAACCTGATTGCGGTAGATATTAGGGATGAGGATTTGATTCTTGGCGAGGATTGGCTGGACCGTCATGGAGCAATCATGAATTATAGAACGAGAGCCGTTTCGATGTTAGCTTCTGACGGTACCGAGTATTTTTTTGTGAGGCGTAAGCGGAGTAGCCAGAGATTCTTGATCAGCGCCTTGAAGGCGGTGAGATTTCTTCGGGGAGGTTGCACAGGTTATTGGTGTTATGCCTTGAGATCGGAAGAAGGGGGAGTCGAGCTCTCGTCTATTCCGGTAGTGTGTGAGTATCCTGATGTCTTTCCAGACGAGTTGCTGGGTTTGCCGCCGGACCGAGAAGTTGGGTTTACCGTCGATTTAGAGCCGAGTGCAGCACCGATTTCTAAGACGCCATACCGTATGGCGTCTGCCGAAATCCTGGAGCTGAAGAAACAGTTGGGAGAGTTACTATACATGGGATATATTCGACCGAGCGCTTTGCCTTGGGGCGCACCGGTCCTATTTGTAAAGAAGAAGGATGGATTACTTCGTTTGTGTATTGACTATCGAGAGTTGAACAAAGTGACTATTAAAAACAAGTATCCACTCCCAAGGATTGATGACTTGTTTGATCAGTTGCAAGGGGCAACCGTATTTTCAAAGATTGATTTGAGATCGGGGTATTATCAGCTCCGGGTGAAAGATTATGACATTCCGAAGACGGCATTTCGGACGAGATACGGTCACTACGAGTTTGTGGTTATGCCTTTTGGGCTAACCAACGCACCAGCCGTGTTCATGCAGCTTATGAACAAAGTCTTTATCGAGTACCTCAATAAGTGTGTAGTCGTTTTTATCGATGACATCCTGATTTACTCGAGGAGCGAGGAGGAGCACACCCGTCATTTGCATATCGTGCTAGATATTTTGAGGACTCAGCATCTTTTTGCAAAGTTCTCAAAGTGTGAGTTTTGGTTGCGGGAGGTTATGTTTCTCGGTCATGTGATCTCAGCTGAGGGTGTTCGTGTGGACCCACATAAGGTAGAGGCAGTGTTGGATTGGGCACCGCCCAAGAACGTGAAGGAGGTCCGCAGTTTTATGGGATTAGCCGGGTATTACCGTAGATTTGTCGAGGGATTCTCTAAGCTCGCTCGACCGCTGACTCAGTTGTTACAAAAGTCAGAGAAGTTTATGTGGACCGACGAGAGACAGAAGAGTTTCGAGGAGTTGAAGGAACGATTGACGACCGCTCCTGTCTTGGCTTTACCGAGTGGTAATGAGGGTTTCTCAGTTTTTAGTGATGCTTCGGGCCAAGGGCTCGGATGCATACTTATGCAGCACGGGAGGACGATTGCCTATGATTCCCATCAGTTGAAACCCTATGAGTTGAATTACCCTACGCACGATCTTGAGTTGGCCGCAGTTGTGTTTGCGTTAAAAATCTGGCGTCATTACTTGTATGGCTTGTCGTGCCAGATTTTCACCGATCACAAGAGCTTGAAGTACATTTTCACGCAGAAAGAGCTCAATTTGAGACAGTGGAGATGTTGGAGTTGATTAAGGATTACGACCTCGAGATTCTCTATCATCCAGGCAAGCTAAATGTGGTGGCAAATGCCTTGAGCCGGAAATCGGTATTACTTCGGGCACTTGAATTGCTTACGGATCAGTCGGGACTTCAGCGAGAGTTTATGAGGTTGAGTATTGAGATTGTGCTACCAGAGAGTTCTGGGCAGTTGCGTACACTTGATATTTCGTCATCTTTAGTCGACGACATTAAGTCGGGACAGTTAGGACCCGGTGTGTATTCATATTCGAGAGAGTGTAGGGAAGGGGAAAGTCCCGGGATTCATTATTCATGAGGACGGTGTGTTGAGATTCCGAGGTCGGTTGTGTGTTCCGAACGACTCGTAATTGAGACAGAGTATTATGCGAGAGGCTCATGCGTCACCTTACTCAGTCCATCCGGGCTCGAGTAAAATGTATAAGGATTTGAGAAAGAATTTCTGGTGGAACGACATGAAGAATGAGGTAGTTCAGTTTGTGGCTAAGTGTTTGACTTGTCAGCAAGTCAAGATTGAGCATCAGCGGTCAGTCGGATTGTTGAAACCACTTCCCATCCCGGAGTGGAAGTGAGAAGATATCTCTATGGATTTTATCACGGGTTTGCCGAGAACGAAGACTGGTATGAACATGGTGTGGGTGATTGTATACCTACTGACTAAGCCGGCGCATTTTCTGGGCATCAAGGATACTTGGGGTCCAGAAAAATTGGATCGTGTTTTTATTGCGCAGATAGTGAGACTTCATGGCACGCCGAAGACCATTATTTCGGACAGAGGTGGCCGATTTGTATCGCATTTTTGGCAGGCAGTACATAAGGCATTGGGGACACGGTTACGTTTGAGCACTTCTTTCCATCCCCAGACTGATGGGCAGTCCGAGCGTACTATTCAGACGTTCGAGGATATATTGCGCGCGTGTGCGTTAGATTGAAGTAGTGACTGGGAGGAACACCTGGCCTTGATTGAGTTTACTTATAATAATAGCTGGCACGCGTCGATTAAGATGGCACCGTATAAGGCACTTTATGGCCGACGTTGCCGATCACCGATATGTTGGGATGAGCCGTCCGATCTAGTTGACACCGAGCCAGGCCTTGTGTTAGAGACGAGGGAGAAAGTCGAGTTGATTAGAGAGAGAATGTTGACTACTCAGAGTCGACAAAAGTCTTATGCGGATGATAGGCGTCGACCTTTGGAGTTTGCGGTGGGAGATCATGTTCTGTTGAGAGTGTCTCCGTCGAAAGGAGTTTTCCATTTTGGGAAGAAGGGGAAACTCAGCCCGAGATATATTGGACCTTTTGAGATATTGGAGAGTGGGTGAGTTAGCTACGTCAAGCACAAGATAGATTCCCTTGATGATGGTGAGTGCACTCTCAAATACAGTTTGATCGAAGGAGCTTGGCTTGGGAACAAGCTCAAAAAAGTCGACTATGAGGTCAAGTTCGAAAGTTCTGGCAGTGGTGGATGTGTTGTCAAATTAATTAGTGCATACGACTCTAAGGATGGTGTTGTATTCAATGAGGAGGACATTAAGGCGAGCGAAACTCAAGCCCAAGAATTGTACACCACTGCCGAAAAATACCTCCATGACAACCCTACTGTCTGCGCTTAATTTAGTTACTTATGACTATATTAATGTCGAAATAAGCCTTGCATAAGGTATTTGTGTATTTGTCTGTTTTTGATATCATGTGTTTCGTGTTTGTTACTTTACTTTGTATTCCAAGTGCAATCAATAATAATATATGGGCAAATTTATAAAAAAAAAAAAAAACTTTGAATTGTGATTGTTGGAGATAATGTGTTTTGTGATTGTACATTGTAAATATTCCTGAATATAAAATGTTTTCTAAAATGATTTTTGGCGCATATATTCATCTGATTAGAATGTAGTTCAAATGGATAGTACTTGCACTAACAGTTGTCGCTAACCCCTTAAATGAGGGAAATACTTTTTGTATTTCAGGTACAGGTCTTAGAGACAAGCGAGCATTCGAGCCGTACGAGGATGACAGGCAGGCATGATACTGTTCATTAGTCAAATATTGGTTTTCTGTTCTGTCGGTTATTATCGATGTCTTGTTTTTGGGATTTCTGTAATTTGAAATTGGTTTAAGTACTCGAGTACTTCCTTTTTGAATTTGTTGATGTTGTGTTCCCATTTTGGGGAATTGGGTTTGATGTCAGAATTTCTTTGTCGGATTGTAGTCTTTTATTTGAATTATCGTTTTGTTGATGGTTGTATGTCGTTGTTGTATGTCTTGTTCATACGTTAGCCTGGTGGATTCCACAGTGTGGGGTCCACAACGCTGTAATATGCTCCGATCGTATTGGGGGTGTTACATAATCACGAAATGCTAAGCATCAATCTGCGCCCTTACCAGGTTTAGTCCATGGGGGTACCGCCTGTAGTGCGACCCTTTTGGGAAAAACAATGTTGTTTTGATAATTAACCAAACAACAAAGTTTGATACAGCAAGCTAGCATACAGCAAGATGATAAATGTCCAGCATACAGCAAGCCGCTATATCTAAAAGTCCGATCGAAGTTGTCAATCCTGTATCGAAGACCTTCTCATAGCGCCTGCATACAGCGAGCTCTCATGCTACCAAGATACAGCAACAAAGTCTTAGTTAAACGCCAAATATGGAAGCTACCCCTCAATACAGCATCCTTCCATACAGCACCGGACTACTCCAATATGCCTACAGCATAAATGGATACAGCATTCACATCGGAACAGGACTGAAGACCGTTTGGAAAGGAATCTTTGGTATTCACTAAAATCAAGTCCCGTTTGATAAACAAGTATTTAAATACTAAAAGGATAAAGTATTTAAATACTAAAGCTGTCAGAGATATTCAAATCCTGCAATATCCGGATCCTGGTCCTTTCAAGTCAACTATCAATTGTCACAGAATCTTACTCAACGGATCTATGTCAACGGATATATCCAAGAAGGCTATTTATACCCCATAGTTTGAAGATTAAAATGACGAGACAAACTAATACAAAGAAGAATACATACAGGCTTACAAGCGATATTCAAACCATCGAAAGACTGAATATTCATTATCATCAGATCAAGCTTACAAGAGCAAGAATATTTCTTTCTAGCATCAATCCATATCTGAGAAAGAATAAATATACTCAGTCATCAAGAACAGCCATCACCAGCTCAAGAACTTCATATTCAAGCTGCTGCTCTTACCTGGTTACCTACCTTTTACCTTTTGTGTAAAAACTGAGCTCTGTGTGAACTCAACAAGTTATTCTGACCTGTGTGGGACGAATAAGGACGAAGCTTTGGAACTGTGTGTGAAGAAGCAAGTCAAGTGGAAGCTTTAACCAATCTGTGTGAACGGTTGAAAGTGACAGTCTTTGTATCTATCTGTGTGAACGATACAAGGATAGGTTTGATTATAAATACATAGTTGTGTACGCAGTATTTATAATAAACGCTTTACTCCTGTGTGGAGGACCAGTGGACGTAGAGGAGTTTACCTTGAACCACTTAAATACTGTGTTATTTACTTTTCTCCGTTACTGTTTTCATAAACTGTGATTTATACAAGTATACACTGCAAAACCCTGTACGCACCAAGCTGACAGGAGATTAGACTAAGTTGTTGTATCGACAACAACTTACTGTTGCAAGACTTCCGCTACGCACTCTGATTATAGAAAAACATACAGCTTGTTGCTTAAACATTTCCCAAGCTGTATCAAGTATACTGTTAGTGGACCAACAAGTGGTATCGGAGCGGTTGATTCTAAAAAGAATCAGTCGTATTTTTAACTGAATCAGATCCTTAGAATCACTTATTTTTGAAAACAATCTTTGTATTTCCCATCTTCTAATATGGATACCTTTATGACAAATAATATATCTATGTTTCATATTAATGAGTTTGATGACTGGAGAAACAGGATGAAGAACAAACTCAAGAACTTCATTGGAGAATAAAAAACTCTGCCCGCATCAACAAAGACCGAAGAGTGTCTTCACGTGGTCACTGACAGTGACTCGTCTGATGATGAGCTAGAAGATAGAGCCTATATGTGCTCTATGGCCGGAGTTAAAGAGGAAAATGAAGACGGCGATGATGATGAGGTAAGCTCTACCTCAACTATTCCTGTAAATACATCTCATACATTTGAAAATATGTTGAATGAATTTAATAACATTCAAAAGGCCCATGAGATATTGAAAAGAGAAAACATATAGCTTGAAATTTCTAACTTAGAGCTGAAGGAAGAAAACGACTTGCTGAAGGATAATTACGAAAATATGTCAGTCGATTGCGAAAACAGCAAAGTTAATTTAGAAAAACTCATGGAGAGCAATCATCAACTTGCTCACGATCTAAATGAGACTATGTCTCATCTTGAAATCAAGACAAATGATTTGGCCCTACTCGATGCCAAAGTAAAATCTCTCGAGAAACGTGAAGGAGAATTAGAGACAATCTTGAATTCTTTCGAGAAATCCTCTAATAGAATGGAAGAGATCCTAAGAACTGGGCAACATGCTCATGATAAACATAGCTTAGTGTACAACTCGTTCTCCAACAAAGAAAAATCTAGTATGGTATTCGTCAGGAGTGAGGAATCCATTCCTGTATCGGAAGAAGTTCCGAGTCCTGTGAAGGAACCCGTTGCACCGCAAATAGCAAAGGCTGTCATTCCGACACCAAGTTCATATTCCAGATAGCGGAATCACCAGTCGTTCAGACTTAAAAGGCGAAATCCACAGCATGCTCAACAAGCATATCATAAGCGCCAGCAGCCATTCAGAAAGAAGGCTGTACCCAATTATCCAAGGCCCGTACAGCAGTACTTTCAGTACAGCTCGCCTAGATATTGGATACAGGAGCCTCATTATCCATCAAGAAAACAGATCGCAGCGTAGTATCAACAACAGATTTGGGAATCCAACTGGAGACCCAGGAGGCAATCTGTAAGATCTATGAAAATGGCTCCACCTCCGAGACGACAATCGTACTGGAATAACAACTATAATTCTCGATTTTTCATGCATTATAGTTATCATGATTACAATGACTACGTGCCTGCCCCACGTAGATATTGCAATAACGGACCAAAAGTAGCCTACAACAAACCAATTGTTGTCCGGCAAATTTGGGTACCGAAAGAAACTATCACACCAGGACCCAAATTTACTTGATTCCTATGCTTGAACAAGAATTGGGAATGCTGCAGCCAGACTCCCTGTAAGTTTTTATGCTTTTACTCAATAATTGAGGGGGAATGTTGTAAGACCCAAGAATACAGTATCCACCATTAATTATCTGTACACTCAGAACCTTCAATACAGCACTGTAGGGAACAAAGCAATATGAAACTTTCTTACAGCTGACCTGTGCATTAATTAAGGGGGAATACAGTACGACCCATGAATACAGTGTTAATCCGAACATAAATGTAAAAATTGAAACCTGTATGTACCTTGTAAGGGGGAATGCTGTATTATTCGCGGGTACAGTACTTACACTACAGGACATCAATTATGCTTGATAATTTTATTCTATTGTGTTTTGCAAACAGTTTTAAGTCCACATGCCCTGTTTTTATATTCAAATATTTTTTTTGCTTTGCACAACATCTGGACTTCAATATCTCAACGACGCTAATTTTAAACTCAATTCAATTTTTTTTATTGTTGTAATTCAACAAGCTTAAGCATTAAGCTGTAAGAACTTGTCTGCAAACAGTTCATAGGTTCAATTATACTCAACTAGATCACACTGTAAGATTGTGACTGCGCGCCAATCATAAGTTTAAGATGTAATGCACTTCCCTATTAGATGCTATCATTTCAGAACTTGCCTGCGAGCAGTTCACATTTCTCTTAGACTTAGTGCTGAAGACCAGATCATTCGAACAGAAGATCAAGAAGTCTGCTCTTGACATTATCGAAAAAGAGGGAAACAGTGGGGATAAACAACTCCTGCATCGAAGTCTTCTCATATTACCAACAAATGGTTTTCGAAAAAAAAGGGGAAATTGTTTTAGTTTAAAGAGGTTTTGGCATCAAAGTTTTGGCATGATCAAGAAAAGGGGGAAATTGTTGGGAAAAACAATGTTGTTTTGATAATTAACCAAACAACAAAGTGTGATACAGCAAGCTAGCATACAGCAAGATGATAAATGCCCAACATAAAGCAAGCCGCTATATCGAAAAGTCCGATCGAAGTTGTCAATCCTGTATCGAAGACCTTCTCATAGTGCCTGCATACATCGAGCTCTCACGCTACCAAGATACAGCAACAAAGTCTTAGTTAAACGCCAAATATGGAAGCTACCCCTCAATACAGCATCCTTCCAAACAGCACCAGACTACTTCAATATGCCTACAGCATAAATGGATACAGCATTCACATCGGAACAGGACTGAAGACCGTTTGGAAAGGAATCTTTGGTATTCACTAAAGTCAAGTCCCGTTTGATAAAGAAGTATTTAAATACTAAAAGGATAAAGTATTTAAATACTGAAGCTGTCAGAGATCTTCAAATCCCGCAATATCCGGATCCTGGTCCTTTCAAGTCAACTATCAAGTTGTCACAGAATCTTGCTCAATGGATCTATGTCAACGGATATATCCAAGAATGCTATTTATACCCCAGAGTTTGAAGATTAAAATGACGAGACAAACTAATACGAAGAAGAATACATACAAGCTTACAAGCGATATTCAAACCATCGAAAGACTGAATATTCATTATCATCAGATCAAGCTTACAAGAGCAAGTATATTTCTTTATAGCATCAATCCATTTCTGAGAAAGAAGAAATATAATCAGTCATCAAGAACAGCCATCACCAGCTCAAGAACTTCATATTCAAGCTGCTGCTCTTACCTGGTTACCTACCTTTTACCTTTTGTGTAAAAACTGAGCTCTGTGTGAACTCAACAAGTTATTCTGACCTGTGTGGGATGAATAAGGACGAAGCTTTGGAACTGTGTGTGAAGAAGCAAGTCAAGTGGAAGCTTTAACCAATCTGTGTGAACGGTTGAAAGCGACAGTCTTTGTATCTATCTGTGTGAACGATACAAGGATATGTTTGATTATAAATACATAGTTGTGTACACAGTATTTATAATAAACGTTTTACTCCTGTGTGGAGGACCAGTGGACGTAGAGGGGTTTACCTCGAACCACTTAAATACTGTGTTATTTACCTTTCACCGTTACTGTTTTCATAAACTGTGATTTATACAAGTATACACTACAAAACCCTATACGCACCAAGCTAACAGGAGATTAGACTAAGTTGCTGTATCGACAACAACTTACTGTTGCAAGACTTCCGCTACGCACTCTGATTATAGAAAAACATACAGCTTGTTGCTTAAACATTTCCCAAGCTGTATCAAGTATACTGTTAGTGGACCAACAGACCCCCATGTGAAAAGTTGACATGTGGCGCATATATATATGTAGGAAATAGATCATATGAAAACTAATTACTTTGTAAAATCTAGAAACTTTTGTAAGCCATTGATATTAGTGATCTAACGGCTGTAGATGAGTAGAATTATATGCATTTATGTATTTTTTTATTGCATTATTTGTTGCATATACTAGCGGCCAGTTTGATGCAACAGATAATAACAAATATGCAATGAAATTACTTAATAATGCAATTGGTTTCTAGATTTCACCATTAAGGGTGTTTCAACATAGTCAGTCCCTATATATATGTTCTAAATAAAATGTGAAATGCTCATGTGAAAGGAAGAAAGCCTTCATCTAAATGTGAAAATGAGAAATTATCAAGTCTTCATTTTTGAGCTACATTCATAGCCATATATTGATGACTTTGAAGGTTGACAATTTTGTCATTTCATACCCCAAAGTTTACTATAAATAGATGTGTTTTGGGAGATGGAATATACACCAATTCTAAGCATTCTTGAGCTATAGAATTCTCCCTCATTTTCTTCTATTTTAATATAGAAAACCATTGGTAGTTTTTGCTACAAAGTTTAAAGGATTTAATCATTGTAAATATCCTCCAAATATATTAGTGAAGTTTCGGATCCCTCCGATCGTGGATGTAGATTATTTGATCGAACCACGTAAATTTTTGTGTGGTTTATTTATTCTCGTTTTCATAACACGTTATCAGCACGAGTTATTGCTCGAAAAAAAAGGTTAGTATTATTCGAGTTTGAATTTATTTATACTAACTCGTTTTTATCCTTGTAGAGAAAATGGACGGAATTGAAAACAAAAAATTCCAGATCCTCGATGTCACTTGAAATAACTATCTATCATGGTACCTTGATGTTAAATTGCATCTCCAAGGTATGAGACTGGCTACTACCTTAGAATCTGTGGAACTTGCTAATGCCGATATTAAAAATGAGGCAAATGCAATGATATTCATGCGCCATCATTTATCCGAGGATCTGAAGAATGAATATATACAAATTAAAAGGCCTTCTGAGCTCTGGAAGAAGCTCAAAGACAGATTTGATCAAACCAGAACTGTAATATTGCCACGGGCTCAATATGAATGGCAACTACCAAGATTGCAAGATTTTAAATCTGTTGCTGATTATAATTCAGCCTTATTCAAAATTGAGTCTCAACTGGCCTTGTGTGGTACACAACTATCTGAGACTCATAAGCTGGAAAAAACATTCACCACGATGCATTCCTCAAATATGGTGCTTCAACAACAATACAGGCAACAACAATTTCAAACATATTCTCAGCTAATTTCAGTTCTTCTCACGGCTGAGAAGACAAGTGAGTTATTATTAAAAAATCATGAACTACGACCCTCTGGGTCCCGTGTCGAACCTGAAGCACATACCAGCTCTGGTAGAGCTGCCGGCCGGTTCAAGAGCTGTGAAAATAAACACGGGCGTGGAACCCGGAAAAGTGGTGGACGTGGTGGCTACCGTCAAAATAATTACAGAAATGACCGCGGCGGACGTAACTATAATAATCGTGATAATTATCATTATTTCCGTCAAAATAAATATTTCGACAGACCAAGGCAGTCAATTCACGGGCATCGTGATAAGGGAAAAATGCCTATGGAAAATTCTGGTGATAATTCATGTCGTAGATGTGGTATAACTGGACATTGGGCTAAATATTGTCGTACTTCCCAACACCGTGTGGATTCATATCAGACATCAATAAAAAATAAAGGCAAAATGCCCAGGCTCATACCACCGAAACATTCGAGCCATCCAAAGCTATTGAGGCCGACACATCTGGGAACATATTTGATGAAAATCCTGACCAGGACTGGAAATCACCTGAGCTAGCAGATTTCCTTGAAGATCCTGGTTCAGTGGGACATGACGATGAATGTCTGAAATAAAATATTTATGCAATTATATGTCGTATATTTACTTTCTGACTTGTAATACCACAATTGTTTTTGTGTGTATTTCTTTATGTATAATATAAAGATCAATAAAATCATCTATATTTTTATATTAAAATTCTCCCACTTCCAACGACTATAAACGGCTAGAAATAGTGATTTTTGATTCTATAAATATGCACACATTTTATTCAACAACTCACTCATATCCTATACCCTCTTATAGAAATTCTTAAGCATCTTCATCCGACTTTCTTCGAAAATGATTAACGGATCTCTCGTCTTTATTTTCACAATGATCAGCATGATCATAATACTGATGTTTAGCAAAGACTTCCCTCCGGAATTATTCTGGATTGGTGTTTCATTTATCATTTATATTGTTGGCCTTGTATCGGCACTAATGATACATACAAAAATGTATTATTTAAAAAAATATGTATGTATACATTTCCATTATAAAAAAAAAAAAATTCATGTCTCAAATATTTATTATATGATGATTTGATTGAATAGGAATACAAATGGAAAGTATCGAATAGATACACAATTGTCTTGTTGATAGTGCAACAACGCACTCAATATTTACAAATAAAGCATATTTCTCGAGTATGAAATTATGCAAGACACACGTTACAACTATATCTGGTCCCGTAGAGATTATTGATGGCTCCGGGAATGCAACTGTGATGTTACCTAATGGAACAATTTTACACATTGAAAATGCGTTATTATCTGGTAGATCAAAACGAAATCTACTGAGTTTTAAGGATGTACGCCTAAATGACTATCACTTGGAAACAGTGATTGAGAATAATAAAGAATATCTATGTATCACATCCTATAAAATGGAAACTCGACTTGTCCACGAAAAAATTGAAGCAACATGTTGGTCCCAAGAATGATGAAGACTGTCCTCACTGTACCAACACGAGTCTTTTCTAGCGCGCTTTGTCCTCACTCACGCGCACCTGAGAAACTTCTCAGGGGGTCACCCATCCCATAACTACTCCAGGCCAAGCACGCTTAACTTTGGAGTTTCTATGAGATGGCTACCAGAAAAGAAGATGCATCTTGTTGGTATGAGTAGTCATAATCAATTCATTTAACCACTTTCTAGTGCAGATCTCACAGGTCGAATCGCAAGCCGCGCCTCGCGCATTTTTTTTAAGCCTATGCAGGCAGGATGCTGGACTGAAGCCCAACAATTCCCCTCCCAGTATCTGCCAGCATTTCAGCCCCATAGTTTGGAAACCTCCGCGAACTAGATTTGATCACACATCCCTCTAGCGGCTAGATTCATTCACACAGTCCTCCAACACTTGACATCAGCATATGTTCCACCTCCGTTTACTTCCACTGCGCCAGTATCTCAGTTCCAACATAATAGATTTGATCACATAGCCCTCCAGCACCTGACAACCTCCACTGCACCAGCATCTCAGTTCCGGTCAAGTGGCAATATCTGCTGCATGCCCGCCTCTCAGTTCCAACATTCTGGCAGCCTCCACTGTAGGATACTTCGAGGGAATCCATACCCGTGACCCGCTCCGATACCAATTGTTGGTCCCCAGAATGATGAAGACTGTCCTCACTGTACCAACACGAGTCTTTTCTAGCGCGCTTTGTCCTCACTCACGCGCACCTGAGAAACTTCTCAGGGGGTCACCCATCCCATAACTACTCCAGGCCAAGCACGCTTAACTTTGGAGTTTATATGAGATGGCTACCAGAAAAGAAGATGCATCTTGTTGGTATGAGTAGTCATAATCAATTCATTTAACCACTTTCTAGTGCAGATCTCACAGGTCGAATCGCAAGCCGCGCCTCGCGCATTTTTTTTTAAGCCTATGCAGGCAGGATGCTGGACTGAAGCCCAACACAACAACTTCTGGACTGTATTGTGTCCCTATTCGAGCTTTTAAAACCTAGGCTACCATGGCTTGGAAGCTGGTGAATCCTGATATATTTGGGTTATGGCATCATCGCCTTGGGCACCCAGGATCTTCTATGTTACGTAGGATTATTGAAAATACTCATGGACATCTATTAAAGGGCACAAAAATGATAATGTCCAAAGATTATTTCTGTGAATCATGCTCACGTGGAAAACTTATTACTAAACCTTCTATGGAAAAAGTTGGTTATGAATCACCATCATTTTTACAATGCATTCATGGTAATATTTGTGGACCAATACATCCAGCAAGTGGACCATTCCGATATTTTATGGTCTTAATAGATGCATCATCCAGATGGTCTCACATATGTTTATTATCTACCAGAAATGTTGCTTTTGCACGACTCTTGTCCCAAATTATTAAACTCCGAGCACATTTTCCTGAATATCCTATAAAAAATATAAGAATGGATAATGCCGGAGAATTCACATCAAGAACTTTTGATGATTATTGTGAAGCACTGGGAATTAATGTTGAGCACCCAGTAGCACATATCCACACTTAAAATGGATTGGCGGAATCTATGATTAAACGAGTCCAAATCATTGCCCGTACATTATTAATGAGATCAAAGCTCACTAGTGCAGTGTGGGGTCATGCAGTATTACATGCATCAACACTCATCAGATTACGCCCCACTGCTTATCATATGCACTCCCCAATGCAATTAACTCTAGGCTTTGAGCCGAATATTTTGCACTTACGCACATTCGGATGTGCTGTTCATGTGCCAATTCCACCTCCTCAAAAGACAAAATGGGTCCTCAACGCCGCCTTGGCATATACGTTGGATTTGATTCCCCATCAATAATTCGGTATTTAGAACCAACAATAGGTGATTTATTTACTGCTCGGTTTGCCGATTGTCATTTTGATGAGATAGTGTTTCCATCAATTCGCAGGGATAAGACTGTTCTTAACAAAGATGAACAAAAACCAGTTGAGGATATCTCCTGGAATGTACAAAGCTTATCCCACCTAGATCCACGTACTACAGAATGTGAAAATGAGGTGAAGGGAATCATCCATTTACAAAATATTGCTAATAGACTTCCTGACGCATTTAACGATGCAAGTAAAGTGACAAAGTCTTATATTCCAGCTGTGAATGCTCCAGATAGGATCGTTGTTCCTCATCAAAATACGAAAATGGATGATGATGCCCCACGACAAAAGCGTGGTAGACCTGTTGGTTCGAAGGACACTGTTCATCGAAAAAGAAAGGGGAGAAGTAATGGGATCACAAACCAAGATCATCTTAGTGAGCATGCTGCAGATGAATCTGTAGAGCATAATACTGCAAATAATGAAGGTATCATGGTTTCTGAAAACACCGAGAATGCCATAAATCATTACAATGAGATATGGGATCAGAAAAACATGATAATCGATAATTTATTTGCTTTCTCGGTTGCACAAGAAATTATGAACGATGATTACGATCATGAACCACATTCTGAATGCCGTCAAAGGTCGGATTGGCCTAAATGGGAGGAAGCAATAGAGTCTGAATTAGCTTCCCTAGAAAAACGGATGGTATTTGGGCAAATTACTCGAACACCAAATAATATAAAACCAATTGGTTACAAATGGGTGTTTGTTCGAAAAAGAAATGAAAAAATGAGATTGCGAGATATAAAGCCCGACTCATAGCCCAAGGATTCTCCCAACGGTCTGGGATTGACTATGACGAAATATATTCACCAGTGATGGATATAATCACTTTCCGTTTTCTTATTAGTATGATTGTCCATGAGTGTTTGGACATGCGACTAATGGATGTAGTCGCGGCATATCTATATGGTTCATTAGATTCTGATATGTATATGAAAATTCCTGATGGATATAAAATGCCAAAATCTGCTACTCCTCGTGAGCTATACTCGATCAAACTACAGAAATAACTGTATGGATTAAAGCAATCCGGCCGCATGTGGTATCATAGATTGAATGAATACCTTTCTAAAGAAGGTTATAAAAATGATCTTAAATGCCCATGTGTTTTTTATTAAAAGATCCAATACTGGATTTGCTGTAATTGCAGTCTATGTGGATGACATGAATTTAATCGGAACTCCTAAAGAGTTATCCGATGCTGCTGAATATCCGAAGTAAGAATTTGAGGTTAAAGACCTTGGAATAACAAAACTCTGTCTTGGTCTTGAGCTCGAGCATAAAGATAATGGAATACTTGTCCACCAATCTGCTTATACCAAGAGATTGCTCAAACGATTTAATATGGACAAGGCTCATCCTCTGAGCACTCCTATGGTCGTATGGAATTTAGATCCTAAGAAAGATCCTTTCCGACCTAAGAAACCAAATGAGGAAATTTTGGGTCCTGAAGTGCCTTATCTCAATGCTATTGGAGCACTGATGTATTTAGCACAATGCACCAGACCCGATATTTCTTTTGCAGTAAATTTACTTGCAAGATACAGTTCTGAACCAACTCGAAGATATTGGTATCAAACACATTTTTCGTTATCTCAATGGTACCATTGACCTGGGATTATCCTATTCAAAAGAGGCTACTAACT
Source organism: Orobanche coerulescens (assembly GCA_033398695.1). Classification (NCBI taxonomy): domain Eukaryota; kingdom Viridiplantae; phylum Streptophyta; class Magnoliopsida; order Lamiales; family Orobanchaceae; genus Orobanche; species Orobanche coerulescens. The sequence goes on along the minus strand of CM065818.1, from coordinate 11,066,326 downwards.
ATGGATTAGTTGGTTATGATGATGCGGGATACAAATCCGATCCACATAAGGTTCGCTCACAGACCGGTTATTTATTCTGCTATAATGGTTACGGCTATATCATGGAGATCGACCAAACAAACATTAATAGCTACATCTTCCAATCATTCTGAGATAATTTATCTCTATGAAGCTGGCAGAGAAAGTGTTTGGCTAAGATCAGTTATAGCTCATATACTAAATGAATGTCGATTGAAGCTTGTGACAGACACTCCCACAATAATTTATGAAGACAATGCAGCATGCATAGCACAAGTCAAGGGTGGATATATAAAAGGTGATCGGACCAAGCATATTTCACCGAAGTTTTTCTACACACATGAATTACAGAAGAACGGAGAAATGAATGTTCAACAAATTCGCTCCTGTCATAATCTCGCTGATTTATTTACGAAATCATTGCCGACATCTACATTCGAGAAGATGGTATACGGTATAGGCATGAGAATAGCTAATCTTAACCAAGATTGATAAATCAGTTTGACGACATATATTTCATGGGGAGCAAATCAATATGTGCGATGTATTCTTTTTCCCTTATGACTGATTTTTATCCCATTGGTTTTTTCCAGCTTAAGGTTTTTAACAAGGCAGCTTATGCACAAGGATTGGATCTAAGTTGTGTATTCTATTGAAATGAGCATTCCAAGGGGAAGTGTTATGAATAAAATGTGAAATGCTCATTTGAAAGGAAGAAAGCCTTCATCTAAATGTGAAAATGAGAAATTATCAAGTCTTCATTTTTGAGCTACATTCATAGCCATATATTGATGACTTTGAAGGTTGACAATTTTGTCATTTCATACCCCAAAGTTTACTATAAATAGATGTGTTTTGGGAGATGGAATATACACAAATTCTAAGCATTCTTGAGCTATAGAATTCTCCCTCATTTTCTCTCCTCTTTTAATATAGAAAACTCTTGGTAGTTTTTGCTACAAAGTTTAAGGGATTTAATCATTGTAAATATCCTCCAAATATATTAGTGAAGTTTCGGATCCCTCCGATCGTGGACGTAGATCATTTGATCGAACCACATAAATTCTTGTGTGGTTTATTTATTCTCGTTTTCATAACATATATATACATATATAAATAAATTAAACTCATTAATTTATTTAAAAATTTAAGGATACAATTAATTAATATAATAATTCAAATTTAACATAATTTAAAATTTTAAGGATACAATTAATGAATATATATTCGTATTTTGTTTGTGCGGCCCCGTGTAAAAATTCGACATGTGTCTGAAAGTATGAATTTTCTGAAAGTATGAGTTAATTAAAGTGGGAGTGTACCGTTCAATTTTAAAAATTAAACCGAAAGTATGGGTTTTCAAAAAATTAGAAGTTTTCAAACATAACCCTTCTAAATAGTTTCGACCCCAACAAAACTGAAAGTAGGGGTTTTCTGAAAGTATGAGTTTTCAAACATAACCCCTTCTAAATAGTTTCGACCCTACAAAACTGAAAGTGGGGATTTTCTAAAAGTATGAGTTGTCAAACATAACCCCTTCTAAATAATTTTGACCCCTACAAAACTGAAAGTAGGGGTTTTCTGAAAGTATGAGTTTTCAAACATAATCCCTTCTAAATAGATTCGACCCTTACAAAACTGAAAGCATGGATTTTCTCAAAGTAGGAGTTTTCAAATATAACCACTTCTAAATAGTTTCGACCCTACTACCTGTAATAAGGGTTTCAAAATGGAAATCTTAGAAATTGAAAAGCATAAAATTTGAAAGTTCACCAATTTGAATTGTTATATTAATTAATTGTATCCTTAAATTTTTAAATAAATTAATGAGTTTAATTTATATATATATATATATATATATATATATATATATATATATATGCGCCACATGTCAACTTTTCACATGGGGGTCGCACTATAGGCGGTACCCGATGGACTAAACCCCCTTACCATACCTTAAAACTGATCGGTTGAGGATTGAGACTATATTTTTTAATTATTCACTGAATAAAAAGAGATTAATTTAAAAATTCTACTTTCAAAATATGATTTTGTTCTAATAACAGAGTCTAAAATAAAACTAACATATAATTAACAATTAATTTAAAATTAGTTATATATATAAATTTTAAATTACTAATTGATTGATAAAAAATGAGAACAAATGACTTAAAACGAATAGTACGTTCATTAAATTGATTAAAAAATATTTATAAACTAATCTCTTCAAAGTTTGACTGCAGGGTAGTATTTATTCTTTAAATCGTTCTCATATCAACTGGAAAGTCGCTGGGAAGATGGTCGCGACTTCAGTTGCAGGGTGAATTCATTAAATAGTATTTGGAGAAACCATTTCCCCCCGTCTCCATATCTGTACTGAATTCAGAAAAGAAAATCAGATCATCAGGTATGTTTTTTGAAAAACTATTTTTTTTCTAGTAATTATCAAATAAATCTGACCTTTGATTATTCCAGAAGAGTGAAAACAAACTTTAATACTATGGGTTAATTTTTGTTTTTTTTATTCCGAGGAATTTACTATGAAGAAACCATTGAAGCAGCCGGAATTTCTTGATATTGGAAAAAGAAATAAAAAAGGTTGTAGTTGTACTCTTGATATGTCGATTGATTTACCTCGAAATTAATTTTAAAAAAAAAAAACATTATCGATACGAAATATTCACAGATTCAAGGAAAAGGATACACAGCTGTGTGCATTTTCATTTTCTGCTTCGTATTCCTTATTTCTTGAAATAGATTATTGCCGTGTTTGGATTGGAGCAAAATTATTGATAATTATTTAATCTTGTTGAACTCTAGATTTTGCTTATTAACATTTTTTTTTTTTAAATTAGCTCTATAAACTGGCCTTACAACTCTCGCATCCAAAAGCATTCGAACTCGGCTATTTTGAGAAGAAAATTCCTTGATTTTGGCTCAAAATGAAGTGTTGGGGTGTTATTATGCCCATGTTAGAGTGTCGAGGATCTGACATCGGTACTTGAGGTGAAACGAAGAGTCCGAGTAACATAGACCGAGTGTTGGTAATGACCTCGTAGGCATAGGCGGATCCAGCACCGGATTTCTACTGGTGCATCGACTATGGGGATGAGGTACTGAGGAGGTGCGACTTGTGCCCCATATAAGATCTCCAATTTTCTAGGGCTACAAATAATATTTTTTCCAAAAAAAATATAAAAAACATCAGATTAAAATTTCGTATTGTGGTTGGATTGAAAAATGTGTTTAAATATTAAGTTTATTAATATACCCAAGTTCGAATCCTCATAGGGTTCGATTTAATACAGAATATTAACAAACTTAAAATGGTAGCTCATTTGATTAGAGTTATTCAATTTAATATTAAGCTTTATTTATGACTGTTATATGCTCCCTTATATGCCTTATTTATTTATTTAGTATTAATATTTTGATAAATATATTATGGTATATTAAAGCATTTTATATAGAGACGCATTTAGGATTTCACACAGCACCTCCAGTAACGCCGAAGAACTACGAGAGGAGGTACTCGACACTAACTGAATATAATGTAAACATTCTATAAAATTTGATAAAAGAAATAATAGAAATGATTCAACTCTCAAACCACTTCATATACTGGATAGATAAAAAATACAAAAATAATAAACACACATAGATACTTATACACACCTATGCATAAGTGTTAAAAGTGGGGATTAAATAGATATTCATATAGGTATAGAGGGCTTTTTCTATAATATTTTGGTGGTGCACTTGCACCACCATGCCATGAATAGATCCGCCCATGCTTGTAGGTTGCTAAGCAATGTGCTTCCCAAAATGACACTAACATGTCGTTGGTCGAATGTCCGCTTGTTCACATACTAGCTAGGAATAGTGGATTGGATTTATTACAACTTGAAGCTCACCAATAGGAATAGTGGATTCTTACAATGGTCGTCTACATGATTTATTTTTATACCTTTAGGTACAGAATTCACTAATGGGTTTGCCAAGATTCACATGTCCCAAGAGAGGACGAGACACTGAATCCAGTCCTTACCTTTATGTGGCTAACTGTGGGCCTGCTTTTGGACTTCCATATGAAACTGTTGCTTCTGTCTTTAGTACATACGGAGAAGTAAGGGGAGTCTACGCTGCCGACGAGAGTGGGACCCGCGTTATCGTCTCCTATTGTGACACAAATAGTTCACAGGCTGCAATGAAGGCATTGAATGGACATCCATGCCTGGGTCTCGGAGGTCGTTCGTTGCACATTCAGTATTCTGTACAATCACTTGGTAAGGTACTTTCTTTTTCCTCCCTCTAGATTTTGATTTTTTATATTGCTTAAGATGTTTTGAGTTCGTGTGATATTTTATTGACTTATGTTGTTGCTGTCATCTCCTTCATATGAAGGTTGCGACAGGAAGGGCATCCGGCGTAAAACTTTGCCACTTTGTTATTTGCATGAGTTATGGTGTTAACTAATTTTAGACAATTAAACGACACTATAATCTTCATGCCACCGACCCCAACATAGTTGGGATTAAGGTGCTGTTGATGATGATGATGATGATGATATTGTTGCTGTCAAAATAGTATATGCATGTGAAAATAGCTAATATTTGCTGGATTGTGAAAATAGTAAAAATACATGTGAAAATTTTATTTGAATTGTCAGTTCTTATACCTACATGTTCGGTTTATTGTATGTTGGATGGGATTTTGGGTGAATTTTGGTAATTACAATTTTACACTTATTTTTAGGTCAAAACGAGCAGCATTCGATAAATGTTTTTTTTTCTTTATAATTTTTTGTATCTGTTTAGGTCAACAATATTGCTTCAGTTCGAGTATCGAGATTAGCTTCAGACCTAGATATTCCTGGACTTCAGTTGGTGCACGACTTTGTCACTGCTAAGGAAGAGGAAGTAAAGAATCATAATTTGAAGTTATATATTGTGATGATAATTTTTTATTTTCCCAATATTACATAATTTTTTTTTTCAGGAATTGCTTGCGGCAGTGGATAATAGGCCATGGCTGCATCTTGCCAAAAGACGAGTTCAACATTATGGATATGCATTTTGCTATGATGTAAGTTCTTACTGGATTGATGTATATAGTGAACTTTTTGCAAAGATTTGTTTATATCTATATCTATATTATATATATATATATTGGTCGTAATATGAGTCATGTTCCCTGATGTACGTGATGATTTTATAATGATATCACGTAATGTGACATGACTATAGCAATTATCTCGACTCATCACCATCTCATGATATTTTCCATGTAACTGGAAAAGCCTAAATTTTGATGGTTTTGGAATTTCATCTCTTTTCTCCTTCATATGAAGGTTGCGACAGGAAGGGCATCCGGCGTAAAACTTTGCCACTTTGTCCTTTGCATGAACTGTACAATTAATTGGCACTATAATTTTCGTGCCACCGACCCCAACATAGTTGAGATTAAGGTGCAGTTGTTGTTGATGATGATGATGATAATGTCGTAATGCATCTTGTCGTTGTCCTTTCTGTCCTCCCATCTTACAGGTAAGGAATGTCAACACGAACCAATACATGGGTGAGCTTCCGTCGTTTGTGTCTCCGGTACTCGAAAGGATCAAATCATTTCAAACACTCGATTGTGCTGCCGATGTATCTTTGGATCAACTCACGGCAAGTGAATATAATACGCTAAAAAAATAAACAAAGTATAACTAGTTATGTTCTGTTTATCCTGATTTCTGATTTTATGCTATAGATTAATGAGTACGCACCTGGTGTGGGTTTGTCCCCACACATAGACACCCATTCAGCATTTGAAGGATTAATTTGCAGCCTCTCACTAGCCGGCCCTTGCATCATGGAATTCAGAAAGTATACAACCGGTGTTTGGCAGGAAAAGCCGGTCCCGAGTTCTGATGGAGAGAAGCAGTTGCTGTCCGGAAAGAAATCGAACTTCATTAGAAAAGCTATTTATCTTCCGCCTCGATCGATGTTGCTGTTATCTGGAGAGGCCCGATATGCATGGCATCACTACATTCCACACCACAAGGTAATTCAGCACTTCTGGATTTCTTGATCGTTGTTTACTGTAGCTTAAATTCTAATTTATTGACGACGAACCAAATCCTATATACATATAGAACGAAACGAAATCGATTTTATTATTTGCATTTATGACTCAATGAGCCGTTCCATATTATAATCCTGAATTACTGAGAAAGTTGGATGATCTTCTGTGTGCACATGTTTTTTTGATAGTTCTGTACAAGGTTCAATTGTGAGGCCCTACTTTCTTGTAATGAGATTTTAAACCAGTCTCTTTAATTTTAATTTTATATGTAATTTATTTCGATTATTTGGAATAATTAAAATTCTACTTTAATGTAGGATCATTAAATAAATAATTTTATCATAAAGTTTTATTAACTTAATTACTTACTTACCTACATTTCTGTTAGATTAAACTATTATTGATTTTTTTTTGACCTGTAAACTATTATTGAATTTAATTAGACTACCTATTTAATGTAGTATATAAATAGTGGACTTGGAATTTGACTTGTACTTATAAGTCATTGAGGACCTCATCAACCACCTAACTAATGGACTACTTATTTAAATAAAGAATTACTTTATTAAACTAAGCCTAATTAACCACCCTAAACTCAACCCAAAACACATACTCTTCATAAAAAATAACTAAATACCATACACACATATACGTATACACGACTCTTCAAAAAAAAAAAAAATCAAACATACACAAATATATGTATATGACACGCGATAGAGAGAGAAGAGTGGAGGGGTAGATGTCACCTTCTTACATTATTTGGTGATATATGTAAGTACCTTATCATGACTAAGACAGACTCTAGGTCATTTTCTTCGCTATATAAACTTCCACCCCTCATTTCACATTCTTTCTAACTTGGTTAAAGAAAAAAAATCTGCATTGTTAGAGAGGAGGGCCGAGAGGAAAGGAAGAAAAAGGAAGAAGAAGTTTTGCAAGTCTTAGACATAAACTCCATTCTGGATGAGTAAAAATAATTTTGACTTATCTAAATTATTTTCTTGATGCATGTCAACTTATGCTGTTGATTATATTATCTTGCACATATATATATATATATATATAATTCTTGATGCTAATGTTTGATAAAAAAAAGATATATTGCAAGATATTTAGAACCCAATACTTGATTATTGGATAATTGATGATATATTTCGATTCTGAAAACTTGAATGTTCTAACACCATGATTATGTGACTACTTGATGGATTTTTGTAGTAGTATGATAACCAGATAAACTAAATATAACCGAGCTAAGACTCGAACTAGATCAAAATTGACTAATCGGGTACTTTGGAGGCAAAAATTTCTAAATTATGGACTGTAAATCTGAAAAATTGGACTTAATGTGGCTTTCATAATTTGCCGTAAAAATCCATAAAAATCGAAATTTGTTAAGAATATTAAACGAGTCAAAAATGTAATTTTTCTACATTATCGGGGACCAAACTGGAATTTCCAGAAAACTTTCTACCTCAAAGTGAAAGTTCCAGAAATATGAGCTCACTGGACTCTTATGACATTAATAAACCTTTAACGAAAATTTGAGGACGATCCGAGTTAAAACGAGGAAATCTATTACTCTTACATGCAATTTATAGTTTAGGCTAATATAAGGGGTCAAACTGTCATTTTCGAGATTTTAAAATGCGAAACTGTTTCTATCCTTGACACATCAGGTCTTTACGAGTAAGTCTCAAATTCTCAAAGTTTACATACCTTAAATAAAAAAATATAAATTTCAAAAACTTAAGGGGTCAAAACTGTAATTTCCGAAAGTTAAAATTGCCGAGCAGTTTAACTATGATACCTCGTGCCATTACGGGAATTTCGCAACCAAGTTTGTAATTTTGAAATGTATAAATAGTCCATTCCAAAATTTTCAAATTTACTAACTGTAGTAAAAATGCAGTTTCATAAATTTTAGGGTAAAAAATATTTTGAAAACATGGAATTTTGGGTATTACTCTAGTCCGCTGCAACTAGAACTTATAATAGTTGGAGTAACTTACTAAAAATATTTAATTAGGTAATTGATTGTCAAAATTAAATATTTATTAAATATTTAAATATTGAATTGTGAAGTATTAAATTCGTTAAAGAGCCGGTCTGAGCTTGTATTCAGTATTCAGTAAATTCCGTAGGTTCAAACCTTTCTATTAAATGCCTCGTCCACTATAATTCCTATGCATTGGAACAATCAACCGAAGAGAAAATCAAATCGACTCGTCTACTTACTCAAACCCATTTCTTCATTTGAAAATCAAAATGTTTGTTGGCATCGGATAGAATGCATAAACATACGGTTGATCATGTCAACATATATATATATATATATGTGTGTGTGTGTGTGTGTGTGTGTATATATATCTAGTGGAAATTGGGAGTAAGTGCTGTGAGGAACTAAGTGCTACGACATTCGGACAGGAGCCACCTCTAGAGTTCGTACAATACACTTCTAAAGTCCCTTTTCTTGAACTGGGGCGTTGATTAACCTAAGTCATGAATCGAGCAGCGCGACTGCGGTTCTATGCGGGGCCACCATTGTTTCCTAATCCCTTGAACCGAAGACCAAGTGATCCTAAGGTGATTGAGTTGTAGTTTTAGGTACAGTCGCGATTGTGATATAATTTGGGCATAGACCCACAGTTAAGGACATATCGAGCCGAGATAATAGATAAGGAAGCGCGTAACAAAGCATGAGAGCTCAAAGGCCAAAAGTTACAGTGACGGTCCGACTTAACGCCCAAGGCAACGGCTGTCAAAGGTCCAAACGACTTGGGAAGGTCCAAACACTTGCGATGATCACTAGTGTTCGAGGAAGAGAGTTATGACTAATTCACTTGTCTTCCTTATAACATCTTAACCCATCAAATGAAGAGTTCTAGGAAGAAGAGGAGGCGATCGCTATTGACGACTGAACCAACGACTTGGGATCAACTAACCTACAATCGGATTTAGAGTTATTCCCTGCTTAGAGTCATTAGAGTCATTAATGTTAAACTTAATTAGTTCATTCCACTGCAAATTTCAATGAAACTCTGAAGTTGTAACAAAATTCCGCTGTTGTATTTTCTTTTCTGAACGGTATGCTGTAATGTAATAATTACGCAACTTGGGGGCTGTTCACCAAAACTTTCATTAAGTCCTGTATGGACTGTCCGGATAAAAATCAATTGTTGTTTACTTATTTTTAATCAAGAGTCTGACAAAAATGACCATTTTACTTCTGAAATCAATCCAAAACAAACCCTAGAATCAATTCAAAAACAAACCCTAAAAATCCAAAATTAATCCTAAAATCAGTCCTAAACAAACCTAAAATCCAAAATTAACCATAAAATCAATCCAAAGAAAAACCTAAAATCCATCAGATGAAGAACACGACCACGTTAGGGAAACACGAAGAAGAAGGTGAATCGAACAGAAGCCAAAAGAAGAAATCGAACGGAAGCCAGAAGCATAAATCAAACCCTAATCGAACTGGAAGTGGAAGCAGAAGTCGAACCCTAATCGAACTGGAAGTAGAAGCAGAAATCGATGGAGGAAACCTGAAGCAGAAATCGCTGATGGAGGAAACCTGAAGCAGAAATCGATGGAGGAAAACCTGAAGCACAAAACGCTGATGGAGGAAACCTGAAGCAGAAATCGATGGAGGAAAATCTGAAGCAGAAAACGCTGATGGAGAAGAAGATGGAGCAAAGTCGGGAGCGGCTAGGGTTGAGACGTGAGAGGAAACCTGAGCATGCTTTTTTTTTTCTTCCCAATCTGGTGGATGCGTGAAAGGGGAGAGGGGTAGTGGGTGTCATTTTTCTGTCTGTATGGGGACAAGAGGGGGGAGGTCACTTAGCGATTCAGACTCCTCATTTTTCATTAAGTCGTAAGTAAACACTCACCCATGCCTGCGCGAATAAGTCGTCCAGCCCATTAAACCCTATTAAGTCGATAGTAAACAGTCCCTTAGTTCTCCGGGCTGAGTAGGTTGACTTTATGATTTTGATAGTTTATTCAAATTGAATCATTAATCTTGTATATCACTGTCGCGTTCTCGTCCAATCCCGTTGTAGGGGTGTGATATTAATATTGTATGGTGATCCCCAAATCTGTACATGGTATCAGAGACCATTGTGCTCCAAGGGGCATGTGGAGGTCTGAGCTTCTATTTTAAAAGGTCGATCTTGTTAACAACAGTGTTTTAAATAGCGCAGCGTTGATGTGTAGCGTTTTTGTCCTGATAGCGCGTAGCGCAAATAGCGTAGCGTATAGCGCAGGTTTAGTGTTCCTACTATTTTATATAAAAAAATAAAATATATCTATATAATATATAATTCTTTGTCATAAGTTAATATAAATCAAGTTAAAATTATAACTAGTAACACTTAAAATAAGAATATATGAAAATAAATGTACAAATATCATATTCATTTAGCTACAATCCACCGTTTTTTAATGAACTCATCAACAAGTTTTCCTATCGGTTATTTATCATTGGTTATTTGTCATTATCTTTGACACTACATATATCTAAGAATGATTAAAAAACTATATTTTGTAACAAATTTAATAGAACTTTATAGTTTATATAGATATAAAAGTAATAAAATAATAATTAAAAAAATATTTGTAATTAAAATAAAAATATTAAAATAAAAAATATGATAAAAATTAAAATTTCTCAAGTAGCCTACGCTATTTACGCTATAGCTCAAATAGCCTACGCAATTTGCGCTATTTGGATAAAAAACGTGCCACGTCATCAAAAAGCCTATGTTATTTGTCCAAAACGCTATTTTGGATGCGCTACGTAGCGCTACAGTCAATTTTTGCGCTATAGCTCGCTATAGCCTACGCTACGAAACGCTATTTAAAACAGTGGTTAACAAGAGCCCAAGTTCTTTATTTATTAATTGGTATCTCCCAAACATCATTTGACACATCATTTATCAATGCAGGATATATATATATATATATATATCATTTAACAAATATTATCCATCAAATAAGTTGTTAAATGTTGTCATGAAGTTGGTTAGTTTAGGGAGTAATATGGCTTTTGAAGTTGCCTACATTATTCTACATGCCTTATCCTTCGAAGCTTTTTTTTTTTTTTTTTTTTGGGGGTATAGCCGGTGTAGGATTATGAAGGGAACGAACTGTGCGCGTCTCTCTTAACAAGAGTGTTTGTGATGATTCAGGTGGATAAAGTGGATGACACTTTGATACGAAGGAGTTCGAGGAGGGTGTCCTTCACAATACGCAAGGTATGTGGATTTAGCCATTTGACACTTTCTTTCGGATATAATTTGACCGTCTGATTGTTGTCCGTCGACTCTGCTACTCTTTTCTTGAAGTAATTTCGACAAGACTCATATGAGACTGTCTCACGAAGGACGGACCTAAATTTTGTTTCTTTAGTTTTTTTTTTCCTCCAGTTTTTTAGTTTTATTTTTTATTAATGTTTTTGGGGTTTTAGTTTTTCTTCTTTTTTTTCATCTTTATTTCTTCATTTCTTGGCGCTCTTTAATTTTTTTCTGTTGTTTTATTTTCTCTTTAATTTTAAAATTTAGACCAGTCTCAAGAGATCAACCAATCTATTAGGTCTCGCAGGAGACCTCTACTGATTCTATTTCTCCCTATGAATCATCAGTCTATGGCATCCTGACGTGTAAAATGAAGTGTGCCAGGCGAATAATTTCCGGTTTAATTTGAGTCATCACGATATGATTTAACTATCGTTTAAATATTTTATTCTCCTGTGTTATATACGGTAAATACCTTGAGACCAATTATCGCTTCACTTGTGCATTTCTACTTTGATTGCTGATATAGGTCCGGAGAGGCCCTTGCCGATGTGAGTTCCCTCGGTACTGTGATTCTCAAAGATAGGTAAGCTTTCATTCCGAATATTTATTAACGATTTGGTTACCTGATCGGAGTTCTTCTGAAACGAGCTGTTTTCATAACGACCTCGGAAACAAGAAAGGAAATCAATCTTTTTTGTATCAGATAAACATTCCTACTGTCGGCATCTTGGTTTACTTACCGATATTAGTATTAGCCATATTAAATTTCTGGTGGTGTTTTCTTAGTCATAATGTGCACTTGAAAAAACCACTTTACCCTTCCCCTCTGTGGTAAGTGTAAAATATTCACGAGGCAGCACCCCTTCTCCCGAAATTACGGGGCTATTTTGCCGAGTTCCTTAGAGAGAGTTCGAGCTTTTCCTGAAAGTATGGCGTGGGTTACTTCGGCTCATTTATGCCCCTATGAGGTAATTCGATTCAGAGGTCCATTCCGGACATGAAAAAAGTTCCCGCCTTAAGATTAAGACAATATTCACGAGGCAGCACCCCTTCTCCCGAAGTTACGGGGCTATTTTGCCGAGTTCCTTAGAGAGAGTTCGAGCTTTTCCTGAAAGTATGGCGTGGGTTACTTCAGCGCCTTAGAGGCGAACAGTGGCTCTTGGAGTATTAAATAAAAAGAGAACTAATCTTCTAACTTTTGTCTTGACGGGGTTCTCCATGGGTTGCTAGCCGCCGACTGGGCAGTTTTTTTCTTTTTTGCCGGCTGGCTAAGGCTTGCTCTCTGGCAGGGGCCGCCACGGCCACCGGTAGTTGGTATACAGTATACTTTTTTTTCGTTGCCTCTAACGGTCAACATATTTTTTTTGTTGGTATCAAGTTAATTTGATAATTTTATAATTTTAATCTAATTATGGTACCAATACTGTGCTATTATGGCTAATTTCTCTTGGAACTACATTTTTCATTATATAAATTTCAATATTGGTTGGTTGGACGATTTCTTAAAAGATGAGTGAGAATAAATTGTTTAAAACAAGTTATACTTTCATTAAAATGACTAAAATTAGAAGTTTGTACCTTCTCCAAGGTACAAACTTCAGGTGGAACGGAGGGAACGGGAAAAGATTAAGCAAGACCAGGTTGGAGAAAAATCCATTATTATAAATTACCAACTCGCAGTTCTATTTATGTTGAAGCACAAACCCACTGAAGCAAAGCATATTTTATCAACTGAAATAGGCAAAGCTACATAACTTTCTTGTGGCTTTCATGTATAATCATCTTCACCATGAGAACAGTAATAATATAATGATAATCCGTAGAGAACAATTGTAAACCGTTCCTTCCAAAAATAAAATAAAAATAAATCGTAAACAGTTGAAAATTGCCGTGTTGTCAATTCAGGCAGTGCACGGAAGCTCACCGTGCATGCTTTTAATGAAGTGATCAATTTCTGAGAAGCATATAGTTCTTTGGATCAGAGGCGCAGGCTGTTGAAATACAAAGAAAGAGAAGTGTCGGCGATCAGGATGATTTCTTGGTTTTGCCGTCTCAACCAGCCTCGTAAATCCTTCTCTATCGTAACAAGGTTGCACATTCAGACCAGCCACACTGAGTCCTTGGTCCCAAGCAGAGTTAATAACCTGCAACAATTATTATTCTTATTATTCTTATTCTTATTACTATTATTATTATTTTCTTCTTTAAGTTTATCACGCAGACATCTCATTTGCCAGCTTTAAGTAAAAACTGTTAACTGTGTGTTTTCAATCCGGAGGGGGGGGGGGGGGGACTTTAATTTGAGGCATAGAATAAATACAATTAGAAAAATTGGTGCAGGAACTAATATATAACTTTCGAAAATAAATAACAAAATCATTGATGCACCCTAATCTTAAGTATCGATGACATGAATGTTATAGTGTCAGTTAATAATTTAAAATTAGTCAACACTGAAATTTCATGCAAAAAACAAAACAAAGTAGCAAACATAAAAGCGGTATGCCCTTCTTGTCGCAGTATTTACATGGAGAAATCAGATGAAACTCTAAAATAATCATTATCATGAGTTTTTCTACTTGCATAATGGTGATAATTTGAGATATTTTGGAAGGGAGGTGGGGTGTGTGCAAATTATTATTTATGCATACATATACTATATATATAAATAATATTTATACAACACGGTTATAAATATAGGGACGCGTTCTATGCAGTACCAATATTAGATACAGTACTTTACAGTACTAATTTATGCATGAGTTTTGTACTAATTATGCATGAAATATATGCATTTCGTGCATCAAAATTTCAATGCATTAAAATATGCAATATATGCATCAAAATATCGATGCATTAAAATATTAGATTATATGCATCAAATTTTTGTGAGATAAAATATGCAATATATGCATCAAAATAGGATGCATTAAAATATTAGATTATATGCATCAAATTTTTGTGAGAATTAATGCATTGAAATTTTGATGCACGAAATGCATATATTTCATGCATAATTAGTACAAAACTCATGCATAGATTAGTACTATAAAGTACTGCATCTAATATTGGTACTGCATAGAACGCGCCACTACATATATAGAAATTATTAAATATTCATAAAATTGTTTGGGGGGAAGGGCCCCTCACCACCCCCTAGATCCGCCACTGTTTGGGAGTGTAATACACATAAAGGTGACTAACCTGCCAACTTAGACTTTCAGGATCCGACAATGGGTCGTCAATTTGCTCATATGAAGCCTTCAGTCCTGGGATGACAAATTTCATCGTCACTGCATGCTTTTTCAGCACTTCAAACAACAGAGAATAACCATCCTGGTTACAAGAGTTGTTATAACCAGCAGTGAGCTCTGCTGCGTGGCTTGTTGTCTTGTACCACCAGTACACCGCTGGAATCTGGATTATAAATCTGTTAATTTTCCTACAAATAAAAAAGTCCAGAAATATTTAAACTAAAAGGGTTAATCACCAACACCCCCTCAGGTTTTGGGTAATTACAAAAACAAAGAAAGACGAGGAAGTTTAAACACCTTAAGGTTATATCTTGTCTTGCCATTTAAACTCCAACCGTTTCTTGACGTGACAAAAGATAGACGACGTCATGAATTTACAATTATTTCCTCAACTCTCTAAATATAACAAATACCACCAACTAGATGTAGTAATTAAGAAACTGGGGGCAATTTGCAAACTTTGAAAGAGCTGAGGGATGTGATTGTAAAATATTTGATGATGTTTTAGACAATTCCTTCTGTCCAATTAAACTAACGGATTCGAGTAAACATGTAACTTCAGTGAGGCTTCTGTTATTTTAAAACTTCTCTGGTATATTTGTAATTACCACAAACCCCAAGGGGTTCTTTGTAATTATTCCTAAAATGAAAAGTCAAGGACTGAGGATATGAGAACAGGTACCTTGACAACTATCTGTACTTCCTCAAATGCTAGATTAGCAAGGGAGAGAACATTATCAGCATGATCTACGAGGACCTGAGTATACCAATGCAGGAAGAAGCGTCCATAGTAGCTAATGTAATCACCTCTTTCACAAAAGAATCCAGTTTCATGTGGCTTAGAGTTATAATAACCAGCATTGTCGGGGGGGCTGGCCCAGAAGGAGTGTCCGCGGAGTTTAGCAGCTTTTTTGAGATTTTGCAACAAATAATTATCATAGCACTGAAGAACCATGAAACGGAAGGAAATCACAGATATAACATGGTTTAAGAATAAATAAATAAATAAATAGCGATGGGATAATTACAAAACAGCAAAAACGACACTACTGAAGAACCCAACTAACTTGAAGACTACAAAACCACCTTTAAGGTTATACTCGTCTTACACTTTGAACCTGCCACTAGGTAGAGCTAATGAAAATTGTTAAAGTCATCAAATATTTCCACAATTACATCCATTGGCTCTCATAAATATTAAAAATAACCCCAACTCTCTAACTTAATTTCACACTTCCATCCCTTAACTTATCAATATATTACAAATAACCAAACAAAAATTTGGGCTATTCATATAATAGTAAGAGAAGTTGAGAGGTACAGCTTTAAAGTATGGTACATTATATATCATGACCACCTTGCAATGTGGACCATAAACGTAAGATACTTTTATCTACTCATTAGTTTTATCTAATGTACTAGAGATAACCCGTGCCGTGCCATAATGGCACGGAAGCGGTGCCATAACTAGATCAAAATAATCAAAGTACCAGATTATCTTACTAAAAAAACATGTTCGCTACCGGCGGCGGAACCGCCAGCGTGCAGGCCAGCAGAAGGTTTCGCAAAAAAAAAAAAAAAAGTGACCGTCGCAGGTCTGCCGAGGCAGCCCCAGGAAAACAGGCCGGCGGGCTGGTCGGAAAAAATAAATAAAAAAAATTGCCGGCAGCGTCCCCATGGAAAACAGACAGACAGGCCAAAAAAAAGGTCAGTCGGCGGCGGCCCCGTCGGAAAACAAGCCGGCAGGCAAAAAAAAAATGACCGGGCCGGAGAACCCGTCATGAACGCTTTTTTTGAAGAATAGTTCAATATTCTAAATACTTTTGGAAATTTATTGTTGTTGAAGATTGATATTGTTAAATTTAAACATGATACGACTTGACTCGTACCAAGGTAGCACCACTATAGCGTGTGCAAGCTCCTAAGAAAAAGACGAGAAGACCAGAGAATTATTTGACACCAAAAACTGACTTTCATTAATGTTTGACGCGGTATAAATAGATAAACCCTAACTTGTATCACAAGTCGATTACAAGTAGATTCTAGAACAATGACACTTACCTAATGAAAAGCAAAAGACCGACTTTTCTAAACAAACATATAAACTTAAAGATAGATAAATGGGTTTGACAAGTCCTAGCCCATTACGAACTGCTCATGCCAACCCGGTGCTTTCCTGGACCGCTTGCCACGACCCAGCCCACTATCATCCATGGGTGTAACATTCTCTTCTCCTTCGAAACTTACCTTGTCCTCAAGGTTATACGAAGGGTAAGTGTCTTTGAAATCAGTCATCCATTCCCATGTCGCCTCCTCCGGAGACCGTCCGTCCCATTGCACCAAGACATGCTTATCGAAGTTTCCATTTCGCAATACTACCCGTGAATCACATATAGCCATGGGTTTTTCAAGTGGCTGCCCCTCCTGAAATTCATCAGGTAATTCAGTTACTACTTCATCTCCGGTACCTGAAAAGAGCTTGAGAATTGACACATGAAAAACCGGATGAATCCTGCTTGTACTAGGAAGAGCAAGTCGATAAGCCACCTTCCCTATCCTTTCCACTATCTCATACGGACCATAATACCTTTTTGCAAGTTTATTTGAAAGACGCTTAGCAAGAGTAATTTGCCGATAAGGCTGTAATTTTACCAGCACCTTTTCTCCCACATTAAACTCAATATCACGCCGATTGCGATTAGCCTTTAACTCCATCCTATTTTTAGACTCTAAAAGATTCTTCTTGAGTCGTCGTATTAACCCATCACGTTCTATTAATAACTCATCTACGGCTGCCACCTTAGATGACCCTGGTGGATATGGTATTAAGGATAAAGGTAAGCGTCCATACAAAGCTTGATAGGGTGACATTCGAATGCTACTATGGTAGCTTGTATTGTAACAAAACTCAGCCCATGGTAAAAGACGCACCCACTGTTGTGGTTGATCCGACACCATAGCTCGGAGATACTGTTCCAAACCCCGGTTAACAACCTCCGTTTGCCCATCCGTTTGAGGATGATACGCCGTGCTTCGATTCAATTGAGTTCCGCTAAGTTGAAATAATTGAGTCCAAAACTTGCTAACAAAGATTGGGTCACGATCAGAAACAATTGTTTTTGGGATTCCATGGTGTTTAATTACAATGTCCAAAAACAATTCAGCCACTTTATGAGCGTTGAAGCTGGTAGGTAACGAACCAAAATGGGCATATTTAGAGAATCGGTCTACCACCACAAGAATAACCGACAATCCCTTATAAACTGGTAAACCGGTAATGAAGTCCATGGACACATCTTCCCATACTGCATTGGGTGTAGGTAATGGTTGTAGATAACCACCCACCGCTTGTGTTGAATACTTTGTTTGTTGACACACTAAGCATTGTTTGATATAATCTTCTACCGACTTCCTCATTCCTGGCCAATAAAATAACGATGATAGTCCAACTAGCATTTTCTTGACTCCTCCATGTCCGGCACTAGGCGTATCGTGGAACTCGCGTAGCAACAACCTTTTCAACTTTGATTCTTTCCCCACATAATAGCGATCCTGAAAAATCACGAACCCTTGCTCACGTCTAAACCCACTCGGGACAGTTCCCATATCCAACTTTCTATGTAGGCTGAGCAATTCCTCCAACGATTCATTCTCTTCCTTTAAATCCGTCATTAACCCCACAACTGGATGACTAAGGCTCATAAAGGCTGCACTATCAGCTTCCTCATCATCATGCATTCGAGAAAGCGCATCCGCCACTTTGTTAGAAGCACCTGGTTTATATTCTATTACGAAGTCGAATCCCAACAATTTTCTAACATATTTTTGTTGGATTGGAGTTTGGATCACCTGTTGCATCAATTCCTTAATACTTTTGTGGTCGGTACGAATTATGAAACGCCGCCCCACCAAATATTGACGCCATTTATAAACTGCCTCCACTATGGCAAACAATTCCTTTTGATATGTAGCTGCCATACGCATTCTTGGCCCAAGCTTTCGGCTAAAATAACTAATAGGTCGGCTATTTTGTAGCAATACCGCACCTATCCCATTGTCGGACGCATCAGCTTCCACTACAAACATTTGATTAAAATCTGGTAGTCCCAAAATAGGAGCCGTCGATAACTGCTGCTTAAGCTTATCAAAAGCCGACGTCTCTTCCACACCCCACTTAAAGCCATCTTTTTGGAGAAGATCTGTTAACGGCGCTGCCATAATTGCATATCCTTTAATAAAACGCCGATAATACCCCGCGAGTCCCAAAAAGCCTCGTACCTGTCGTTGATTTGTAGGTTGTGGCCAATCCCTCACGGCTTGCACTTTCTTAGGATCCACCTCCACACCACGACCTGAAATAATATGACCTAAATACTCAAGCGTCCCCGCCCCAAATACACACTTAGATTTCTTCACATAGAACTGATGTGTCTGTAAACACCGAAAAACACACTCTAAATGCTCCAAATGCGCCTCAAGCGTGGTACTGTAAACTAAGATGTCATCGAAAAAAACAATCACAAATTTGCGCAAGTAAGGTGAGAACAAACGATTCATAGTAGCTTGAAAAGTAGAAGGGGCATTTGTAAGCCCAAAAGGCATAACCAAAAATTCATAATGCCCATCATGTGTACGAAACGCCGTCTTATACACATCCCGCTCATGGACTCGAATTTGATGGTACCCGGCGCGTAAATCCAACTTAGTAAAAATGACCGCTCCCCCAAGCTCATCAAACATCTCATCGGCCGTTGGGATAGGGAATTTATCTTGAATAGTGACTGCATTTAAAGCCCTATAATCCACACAAAATCGATAACTACCATCTTTTTTCTTAACCAACAACACCGGTGACGAAAAAGGACTTTGACTAAAACGAATAATCCCTTGATCTAACATTTCCTTAACCAATTTTTCCATCTCACCTTTTTGATAATGTGGATAACGATATGGACGCACATTCACAGGCTTAGTACTGGGTAACAAATGAATACGATGGTCAATTGAACGATTAGGAGGTAAGGATGTGGGTGCCTGAAATAATGAATCAAACCGTTCAAGTAAAGGTATGAGCGCTTCATGCCCTGATATTGCATCCGCAGCTTGCTCCTCTACTGCCAATGGCAAACTATGAACTTCATAAACACCATAAACCTCGTCTTGGCCCAATAAAGCTTGCATTTGATGAAAACTAATTCTTTTCATGCGTAGGGAGTCATCCCCTTTCAACATATAAGTCGTGTTAAGCAAAGTGAATTCCATAGTCTGCTCCGCATAGTCATGAGTTACCTTGCCCAAGGTTTGAAGCCATTGAATCCCCAACACCACATCAAGTCCCCGCATTGACAATACATATAAATCAACCACTATTGTGACTCCTTGCATGTGAAGAGTAACCTGTGAACAAACACTTTCACACAACAATGTCTCACCACTGCCGATATATACTTTGAACCTTTTTGTTGGTTGGATAGGTAAACATAGTTGCTCGGCGACATCAGGCCGAATAAAGTTATGTGTGCTACCATTGTCAATGAGTACATGGACATCCTTCTTACCTATTGTTCCCCAAAGTTGGAGTGAACGCGGACTTCCGTGACCAATAAGTGAGTTAAGAATGGATATGTCACCGCTCTCGACCGCCTCGTCTCCTCCATCATTGGTCGCGACTACATGGTCATCCTCCTCCTCAGTCATGAGTAACAAAAACTTTCCTGGACACTTATGCCCCCGTGCCCATCGATTATCACAATTAAAACATAATCCTTTGCTTAGACGGTCTTGTCGCTCAGCGGGGGAAATCCACTTAATGGCAAGTGGTTTGGAATTTCCAGTAGGGCTTGGCAACAAGGGTGTTTTAGGTGTACTAACCGTCGTCGAAGGTCCACCAACACGAGACAATGACTGCTTATGGTTTCCCACAGTGGCCACAGTGCGAGTCGTGATACCTGATGCTGGAGCAGTTTGATCCTCCAAACGAGCCTCGGTGATCCGAGCCAATGCAAACGCATCACCCAGTGTAGTTGGTTTCGACACCAACAACTCTCGCTGTAAGTGAATTTTAAGTCCAGAAACATAGAAAGAAATAAGCAAAGATTCTGGTATATCCGTAACCCTGTTCATTAGTTTTTCAAACTCGCGTTGATAATCTTCAACCGTACCTGTTTGTAACAGTTTCGACAACGCCCCTTGCGGATCCTCATATTTTGACGGCCCAAAACGATTTTTAACACTCTCCACAAATCTATCCCAATTGGTAATCAAACCGTTACGTGTCATCCATCGAAACCACTCCGCTGCCGCACCTTCTAAATTAAACCCTACAATCCGCAATCGTTGATCTGCGGGAGTATGAAGCAACGAAAAGTATTCATTAATGGCAAAGATCCAGCTATCTGGATCGTTTCCTGAAAACTTAGGAACATCCAACCGCATAGACCGCGGTAAAAACGATCCTTGATCACCACCTGCCCCACCGCGAGCCTGAAGTAACCCCTGAGTAACTTGTAATTCAGACCTTAATAATTCAATTTGCTCCTGAAAAGCTGCAGCCTGCTGCTGTGCACGCAAATTAGCCGCATCAGCCTGCTCCTTAAGCAATAATCGAATGGTATTTTCTTCCATGAGAACGATGAAAGCACCAATTGATACGACTTGACTCGTACCAAGGTAGCACCACTATAGCGTGTGCAAGCTCCTAAGAAAAAGACGAGAAGACCAGAGAATTATTTGACACCAAAAACTGACTTTCATTAATGTTTGACGCGGTATAAATAGATAAACCCTAACTTGTATCACAAGTCGATTACAAGTAGATTCTAGAACAATGACACTTACCTAATGAAAAGCAAAAGACCGACTTTTCTAAACAAACATATAAACTTAAAGATAGATAAATGGGTTTGACAAGTCCTAGCCCATTACGAACTGCTCATGCCAACCCGGTGCTTTCCTGGACCGCTTGCCACGACCCAGCCCACTATCATCCATGGGTGTAACAAAACACAGACGGGAAGGGAAGTTGGCACTACGACCAAAAAACACCACTGTTATTTATATTGTAGATTCATATAAAAGGTATCAACTCTGCAATGCACTTATGTACTGAAGTAAATTTATGTTTTCTGTAACGTAAATAGTAGTTTTACTGAATGCACCTAGGGATGTCACTCCATCTCGAAGACCGAGAAAAAAGTAGGGTCAAGCCGAAGAAAAGTTGGCCCGAATTGTCCCGAACCAAATAGCCCTACGGCCTGATAGGACTTGCCCAAAACCAAGTGAGCTGACCCATTAGACCAACTGATATCCTTATATCAAAATTTACCTTTAGTATTGGAACCCATTATTTAAGAAGTGAGTTTTTAACTAGGAAGCATGGATACTTCGCTGAGCACAAAGTACCATACCGGATACGTATCGTACCCGATACTCGATGAATACATATATTTATATTCCCAGAAAGTTTCCAATTAAAAGCTAAGAACTGTTCCCCGCATATTTTCTGTGTCTATAGGACTTGTCATATTTTAGATTTGACCATTTACTTTAACATGATTAAAACATGTTTTTAAGTGTACTTAATAAGTATATATTTTCAATAATTTTGAAATATATATATATATATATATCTGTCGTACGTGTATCCTTAAACTTTCAAATCGTATCATTTCCGTGTTCGTACCCATAGAAATGCTTCATAGGTTTTTAAGTGCACATAATTGGTTGCATTTCTAAACTTTTGAGACTTTAACTAAATTATTGATGATTTATGTGGCTAAACAAACCATAATTGATATACTCAAGTTGAGGGCTTAAACTATCAGTGGTCATGAACTTGAAATATTTATTCATATAATTGGAGGTGAGCAATGTATTGGCAAGTTGCAACTTCTGATTTGATTAAGCATTATTTAGTTGAATAATATTTTTGCACTTATATTTAGTGTTAATTTGTTCAAATTAAGTTATCAATCAACAATTTGAATTTTTTTTTTGTAGAAATATACCGGCCCGATGGGCTAGCCCGAAAACCCAAGGTTTAAAGTTAGCGCCAAAGATTTCCAACCCAACCGAAACTTAGCTCGAATAGGTCCAAATCAAATAGCCCGATGGTTCGAATAGGCTGACCCGGAACTGAGTAGACTGACCCGACTGACATCCCGAGATGTACCTATTGGGCCTGATCCATGATGCAACATCATCTAAGCCTGAGTCCCAAAATGATTTGGGGTCGGCTAACATGAATCAAACTTTGAAACCGTCAATGATCGTTACATAAATAACATAAAAGAAAAAAAAAAGAGGGAAAAAAGTAGAGAAAAAAAGCAAAAAAAAAAAATGAAAAATCCTGAAAAAATAAATTAAAAGATAACATGAAATAAAAGAAAATAGGAATATAAAAAAAAAGGAATAAAATTCCATCCACCATCCGTATTATTTCCCGCCACATTTGCCTCTCCATCGCCATACTTTCTCCAATTCCAAGAAACCGCATATCATTTTCAATCATCTTTATCCAAATTTTCTTAGGTCTTCCTCTACATTTCACAATATTACTTGTTCCCCAACTTTCTAGCCTCCTCACTGGGGCATCAACAGGTCTTTTCTCACATGACCAAACCATCGTAATCGATTCTCCATCATCTTGTCTTCTATAGACGCAACTCTTACCTTCTCTATAATCACCTCATTTTTGAGCCGATCCTTTTTGTATGACCACACATCCATCGTAGCATACGCATCTCCGCCACATTCATCTTTTGAACGTGACACTGTTTTACAGCCCAATACTCGGTGCCATATAACAGTGCAGGCCTAATTGCCGTGCGGTAAAATTTACCCTTTAATATATGAGGCATGTCAGGATCACATAAAACCCCTGTGACACTCTTCCATTTCAACCACCCTACCTTTATGCTATGAGCCACATCGCCATCTAACTCTCCATCATTTTGGATAATAGATCCAAGATACCAAAAGAAAGTAGATTCATGAACAACTTTCCCATCAAATGTGATCATCCCCGCCTCTCTATCACTGTTTTCGCTAAACCTAGACTCCATATATTCGGTCTTACTTCTGCTCAACCTAAAGCCTCGAGCTTCCAAAGTATCCCTCCAAAGTTCCAATTTCTGTTGCACTCCAACCTTCGTTTCATCAATCAACACAATATCATCTGCGAACATCATACACCACGGAACGTCATTTTGAATTTCTCTTGTCAATTCGTCCATGACTATGGCAAAGAGAAGGACTAAGAGCAGATCCTTGATGCACCCCAATCGTAATAGGAAATTCTTCGGTTGTACTAGCTCCCTCATACATGTCCTTTATAATGTCAATATATTTCCGCGATACACCCTTCTTTGCTAAGGCCCACCAAAGTACTTCCCTTGGTACTTTATCATATGTCTTCTCTAAATCAATAAAAACCATATGTAGATCTTTCTTTTTATCTCGATAATGTTCCATCAACTGCCGGATAAGATAAATTGCTTCCATGGTCGATCTTCCCGACATAAATCCAAACTGATTTTCTGTTATCTTCACACATTTCCTGATCCTTTGTTCAATCACTCGTTCCCACAACTTCATGGTATGACTCATTAGTTTAATTCTGCGATAATTAGAATAATCTTGAACATCACCTTTGTTCTTATACAAAGGGACGAAAATACTTTTCCTCCATGCTGATGGCATCTTATTGCTTCTCCAAATCTTATTGAAAAGCATAGTTACCCATTCAATCCCTTTCTCCCCCAAACACCTCCAAACTTCAATAGGTATACCATCTGGTCCTTCTGCTTTCTTTGACCCCATCTTCTTCAATGCCATTGTCACTTCACCCTTTTGAATTCTCCTCTTAAACTCTCGGTTAACCATACTTGAGGGGATGTTTAAATTCCCAATATCTTGTTCTTGATGGCCATTGAATAGGGTATCAAAGTATGACCTCCATATCTCTTTTATCTCTTTATCTTGAACCAAAACTTTTTGGTCAGTATCTTTCACACATTTAACCTTTCCAATATCTCGCGTCTTCTTCTCTCTCATTCGAGCAAGTTTATAGATATCTTTTTCCCCTTTTTTTGTATCTAATCTTGCATATAATTCTTGATTGACCTTTGATCGGGCATTTGGCACTGCATTTTTAGCTTATGTTCGAGATTTCTTGTACTTCTCATATTTCTCATCGCTCGAGCATTTACCCAGTACCTTATAACATTCACGTTTGGTCTTTATCGCTTGCTTAACTTCATCATTCCACCAAGATGTGTCCTTACTTGATGGTCTGTTTCCTTTAGATTCTCCTAGGACTTCTTTTGCAACTTCCTTTATGTTATGCTCCAACAAGTTCCGCATCGAATCTATATCCATCTCCGTGCAATCAGATCAAATACCACTATCAGCAATCTTAGCCACAAAAGTATGTCGACTCTCCCCTTGGAGCTTCCACCACTTAATTCGAGGGTCAACTTGTGGTCTTCTCTTTCTTAATTGCCTCTTACCTCGAAAGTCAAGCACCACAACCCTATGCTGCGTTGCAGCACTCTCACCGGGTATCACCTTGCAATTAGTAAAATTTTTCCTCCAAACATTCCTTACTAAAAAGAAATCAATCTGACTAACAGTTGGTGAAAATATGACAATTGGTGAAAATATTTGATGACAGCATATTCCGTCAAGTGAACTAACAGTTGGGCAAAAATATAAGACAAAATTATACCTAGGTAGTTTTTTAATTTCTAAAGTCTTCTGTACTTTTCTGTAACTGTCCCAAAATGTGAGGGGTAGTTTTGTAATAATCCCTATGTTGTATGGTGCTAAACCCATAAATTGATCCAAATCTAGTCACTTCCTCCGACTAATGATGATACAAAGAAGATTCATCAGATACCTGAAACTCACCAATACCCGGATATCTCCAACCCATCTTTTCTGAAAATGAAGGGTACTTCAGCTCCCCAGAGGCTCCTAGTCCAATCTCCACAGCAGAAATGAGGCCTTCAGTGAATAAATCATCGAACTCAGTTCTGAAGCTTCTCATGAAATCAAAATAGATCTGAAATTATTGAAACACTCAAGTATTAGGTTGAAGCTGATACAATATTTTGAGTACATTATTACACCAAGCTACATAAACAACTATGCTAAACGCTAAAGAACATGTGCAATGGGGTCGTGCCAAAATCACATGTTAGCTGCTCATTCAGACATGAAAAGCAGAGTTGCAGAATAAAAAATATCTGAACGCACAAAAAGGAGGTGAGGAACAAGGGCATTCAGAAAGCCTTTGTGGAACTCA
Organism: Orobanche coerulescens; assembly: GCA_033398695.1. NCBI lineage: Eukaryota > Viridiplantae > Streptophyta > Magnoliopsida > Lamiales > Orobanchaceae > Orobanche > Orobanche coerulescens. The sequence goes on along the minus strand of CM065818.1, from coordinate 11,040,371 downwards.
TCAAAGAGGAACCTCCTATGAATTGAATAACAAGGTTAAATAAAGCGCTAGAGAACCATCAACCAATTCATCCGATAAAATATATCCTGATTACCTCTATGCCAGTCCTTCCTCTTAGTACTCGTTCTTTGTCAGTGCCCCACGAAAGGCACTCGGTATTTCTTCTTCCTTCACGGTCTGTGAAGAATATATCCTGATTGCTTTTTCCAATCTCCAGAACCCACTGGGGAAGGGATATAAATATTCCACCAGAATCATGTCCACCATATTCATGAAATGCCATCACCACCTAAGGAAGATAATGAACATTAAATTCCTTACCAAACAAAAGTTGGAAATATAACATGGTTTAAGAAAATCTTCAAGGAATTTTTATACATTAGAAAATAAAAGCAAATGAACATTATTAAGCATTTGGAAGACTACTGTATTCAAGATCCAAAATGACATTGAATTTTTAAATTGGATTACCCCTATTTCCCTTGTATAGAATCGAATTAAAAAAATAATTATATTATTTAAAAAAAAAAGATCCATGACGACATAAGCAACCATGATACTGGTTATATGGGCAAAAAATAAATTAGAAGATTTTGAAATCCATATTACCTGCAATTTCATCCCAAACTCCCGGATAATATTAAACATTTCTCTATATCCTGACCATTCATACTTCTTTGGAGTCCATGCCTCAACAATTCCCCACCAACAGTCGACAACAACACCATCAACGCATATGGACTTCAGATTCTGTAATTCCTCTTTAATACCTTCAGGATCCATCAACTGGCAGAAATTGTTCAAGCCAGTCTGCCAGAATTAAATGCACAAATTAAACAATTTTGTGTACTAAGAGAAATACATACAAACACAAGAAAATCGTAAGAGGACAGCATTTTTAATATTAATGCAGGGAAAATAATTTGGAAGGAGTCGAACACCTACTGTAAGCGTTGCATAAACAGGGACATAGGACGTTGAAGAAAGACCATTTCCATGCTCCCTGCAGTTAACATCGTGCACAAGCTGCAAAAATCGACCATGATGCAGAGAATTATTCATAGTTCCCTAGTTTTTCATCCAATCTGGCATAGTGTTGAATAATATGTGCCAAAGAAATACTTCTTTTCCTGGATAGAGATTCTGTCATCTAGTTGAGGCAGTTAGATCTAGAAAAATGTATCACATATTTCAAGGGGAAAAACGAGAATCATAAACGGGGCCACATAGTTCTAATAATATCAAGTGTCCCCTACACTAAAAGGGCAGCCCGGTGCACGAAGCGTCCCCGCAAGGCGAGGGTCCGGGGAAGGGTCCCACCACAAGGGTGTATAGGGGGCAAGCCTTCCCTTGCCAATTAAATTGGCAAGAGGCCGCTCCTAGGACTCGAACCCGTGACCACAGGTCACACGGCAACAGCTCTTACCGCTGCGCCAAGGCTCCCCTTCAAGTGTCCCCTACACTATGTAAAAATATTCAGCAGTCGGTAAAATTAGTAATAAACTGAAAGAGAGCCACATATAGCATTTCAGTATCTTTATTCACAATTATTCATGCTTTACTGGTACAGTTGGACATCAGCATTCACATGATTCCAATGTCAAGGATTTTTTCCATAAACTATGGAAGTAGAGAAAATTTGTTTTTATCGCAAACTAGCACCATATTTTCAACACATCATCAAGGTAAAAAAAAAGCTTGAATTCACCTGTCCAGGCAGGCCTGCTTCCAAACGACCAAGGGAGTTGATGGCACTGGGACTAGAATATTTATCAAGTTTTGCATCCCTTTCTGCAACAACCGAATCAAGAGATGCGGGTGATAGATTCTCATCAACTCTTAGAGATAAATGGTGGCCGTCAACTGATGATCTCATGGAGCAATTCTTAAAAGAACTAGAATACATTGGGCTTTCAACTGACCCAACTGGATGTGCTCCCTGCTCAAGTTAGCAGCAGCAAATGAGAAATATACTAGAGTAAGTGACTATAGCCTTATCAAGATAGGTGATTAGTGTTGCCACTGAGACATGTTATCTATAACCACTACAATATGGCATTAGCATCTACCATAAGAGCCGAAATACTACTATTTTCACTAAATTAGATCGATCTGTATCTATCCAACTCTCTGGCAAGTATTAAAATCACATCATATTAACAAATAATTCCTCCACAATCACATTCCAACAAATCATACAAGAACATAATAGCAGGCCCATCGCTGTAATTATACTATGCAGTACTTAAAATATTATTATCCAACAAATCGTAATATGGCATATATATCATCTCACCAGCAGGTGATTATCCAATTTATTCTAGACATGTAAATTAAGTCTTTGACGAAAAAATCACATATTTAAACAATTCAATAAAGACAAGCAGAAGATTAAAAGCAAACTAAAGGTTTTCTTCATATAGTACAATGTAACATAAGATGACAATTACTCAATGTGAATGTTAGAACTAGTTGTTACAGGGAATTGTAACGATAAGCATCCCGATTATTCAATTGGGTATATGGAGACTACAAATCCCATCGGGTAATACGTGCCGTATGGGAGAGTTGGATAAATAAACGTTGACAAATGGGAAGTAGAAAGGCAATATATTGTGATCCTCACAACCAACAACTGATCTTATAATTTCTTATATTGATGGCACGAACAGACTGTTCTAAAATCCATGGCTAGCGCTTCCTATACACTAGAATCCTCCCTATATTATTCATACATTAGGCCCCTCATAATTTTATCTTTACCCGGCCTAACCTTGCCCTGGCCCCTAGGACTCAGTGTGCGGCCTGCCTAGAGCCTAATGTTTTTTAGAAGACTGATAACATCACATAGAGGAACTTTTAAGCTGCAATTACACGTAAGATGCAAAGAGAAGTAACGCCATCCAAGAATCTAAATTAATAAAATTACAAAAAGAGAAGCAACAATAAAACTATTAACAAAATCGACCTAGTCTTACTGCTATTCACTCACCACATTTGGAACATCATTGCTATTAATTTGTTGAACGGAATTGAAATGAGCTATAGGCGGCTGCTGCAGCTGCAGATGCGGCTGCGGGGGAGCAGGGGGGGATTGTCTGTAGGTGGTGCCGTCGGGTTCCACGCTCCAACCTGCTTCACGAGCCAGGGAGGCTATGACGTCATTCATGTCGGCGCGCGAGGGAAGGGCGAAGTTGCCGTGCTGCCGGAGACCGGCAAGCATTCGGCTCGTGATGGCTCTCCGTTGCCGTTCTCGAAGCTTCGTTCGCTCTTTCTCCTTTTCCCTCTCTTTCCCGCTTTTGGTTGAAGAGCTGGTGCTGGTGGTTGTCGTAGTGTTGTTGTTGGAGTTTGTGGCTGCAAAGCCGCGAGGGCGGCGCTGGGGTTGAGGTTGTGGGTGGTAGGGGTGGGTGGACGTAGTGGTTGGCGGATGTTGTGAATGTTGGGGATTGAGATCTTGTGCCGCGGCGGTGAACTGGTGGTTCATGGCGGTGTTGGTGTGGGTGTTCATTTTTGCTGCAATCAATCTCACACCCACTCCAGCTTTGCGCCTCAAACTCTCTCTCTCTCTCTCTCTCCTCTCAATACTTTTTTAAGTCTTCTACATATAATTTGCACTTACATCCTCGAAATATTCCTAGTTGGCACAATGCACCCCTGAGATGTAAGAATATCATTTTGCATCCTCAAAAGTTCAAAACTCAAAAGTTGGAATGTAAATGAACAGGGCCGGCCCAAGCCACTAAAGCAAGGGCTTGGGCCCTCATTTTTTTTATTATGAAGAGGGGTCTCAAAATTTTTCTATCAAGTATTATTAATAGTAAATTACAGTAATTTACAACAACCCTTTGTAGCTCAATTGGTACAAACTAAGCATTGTAAGACACCAATACGGGAAGGATTTCTCGGAACACTCCCCCTGTGTCGAACGCTAATACTAACATGGTGCACAAAGTGTTGACTCGGTAAAAAACCTTTCCAAGTCAAATAAAACCCCGTGGGAAAAACAAAGACTTTGGTGAGGAAAAAGAGCGCAACGCACCAACTACAAATGTCAGAATCATGTGAAGTATACTCCCCCTGAGGTATACATGATACCATTCCATCGAGCCATCTTTAGTTGAGCTCGGATAATCGACACATTCCGATGCTTCTCACATGTTTCTCAAATGTAGATTTCGGCAGAGACTTAGTGAACAAGTCTGCGATATTCTCATCGGAACTCACTTGTTTCACTTCGATATTCAGCAATTTCTGCTGCTGCTGATTATAGAAGAACTTCGGCGCAATATGGTTGGTATTGTCACCCTTTATGAAACCTAACTTCATCTGCTCAATGCATGCCGCATTGTCCTCAAAGATGCAAGTAGGGGTTGCTGTAGTGGGATCTAATCCACACGTTCCTCGTATATGGTCTATGGTAGCCAGGAGCAAATGCACTCCTTACGGATTCGTGCAATGCGATTATCTCTGCATGGTTCGAGGAAGTAGCAACAGTCTGCTTGGTAGATCGCCAAGATATCGCCGTATTCCCGATGGTGAACACATAACCGGTTTGGGAACGTCCTTTATGCGGGTCGGAGAGATAAGGCATCGACAAATTCAACTAACGTGTCGTTAGGATTCTCTGCATAAGGGTAAGCTTGCTTGCATTAGCATACGGTAGTCAAGCTACCATGCTTAGCCGCAATATCGGAGGAAGATCGGCGGTCGGTATGCATCGCCTTAACCTCAATAATTCCTTTCTTAATATCAATCTCTTTTGCGTAGGGAAAGAACAATCCAAGTCCTTTGGATCCTTTCAAGTATCGAAAGATGTGTTTTACTCCATTCCAATGCCTTATCGTGGGAGCGGAGCTAAATCTCGCTAATGATTCACAGAGAATGCGATGTACGGGCCGAGTACATTGAGCCAGATACAACAACGCACCGATTGCGCTAAGGTACGGTGTTTACGCTCCAAGGACCTCTTCATCCTCCTCTTTAGGGCGAAACGGATCCTTGTTCATTTCCAGACTTCGACCAATCATGGGGGTAGCAAGAGGATGTGCCTTGTCCATGCTAAATCGCTGAGCATTTTGTGGACATAGGCGGTGATGAATGAGTATACCATCATCTCGATGTTCTAGCTCTAAGCCCAAGCGAGAATCGAGTCCTCCCGGATCTTTCATCTCGAATTCGGATTTAAGGTAACGGGCCGTTTCATTGACCTCATCTATGGTACCGATGACATTCATGTCATCTACATGAAACGGCTACAATCACGAATCTTGCATCATTCTTTTCACGAATATGCATGGACGGATGTCAACTGTTCTTGTATCCCTTCCCAACCAAGTATTCACTTAGGCGGTTGTACCACATCCTTCCAGTTGTTTCAACCCATACGGTGAGCAGCCAATTTCACAGCGTACGCGCTCCGTGGTTTAGAGCTACTTGATTTGGGCCATGAAATCCCTTGGGGACTTTCATATAGATATCCGTATCTAGATCCCCATAAAGATCTGTTGTAACCACATCCATAAGCCGCATGTTCGATTTTCGGACACTACCAAACCGACTAAGTAGCGGAAAGTGATGATCTCCATAACGGGAGAATACGTCTCCTCGTAGTCAATGCCCGTGGCTGCGAGAAGCCTTGGGCAACTAGTCTCGCTTTGTAACGCATGACCTCATCCTTATCATTGCGTTTACGAACAAAGACCCATTTATGTCCAATGGTTTAACGCCCACGGGTATTGGCTCGATACGGCCAAATACCTCACGTTTAGCCATTGAGTCTAGTTCATTTGCATTGCATCTTTCCATTTCGCCAATCATTTCGTTGTTGACACTCGGCAACCGAGCGGCTCAGCGTCGTCGTCTTGATAATTTCTTGAGTGACGGAGTAAGCAAAGGCATCGTCGACTAGCGTGGGCGACACATCGATAATGCGTATTCACTCGTACATTGCATCGAGATTTCTTTATTTTCGACATCAACAAAGTTTAAATGGCGTCGTCGATTGTTCCATTGTTGATTCGAGGACATATCCGTAGTCGGAGATAATCTCGTGTGACGGAGTCACCGTGTCGATGATGAGAGGATTTTGTGCCCCGTTCCTCTTCTCTTTCGAGGTTCGGTATCCTTTCTACCCATGGCCTCCCCCTCTTTCGGCGGGGATAAGAGCGGCAAGCGGTCGTCCCACCACTAAGGTTGACGCCGGTGGCATCATTCCTTTGGGCGGTGAACCTTGCCCTATAATCGGGACTTCCAACCTTGCGGGAACATTCGCGGCGGGAATGGTAGATCTTGTCACTTTCGCGATGCTCAGTAAAGGCGCCGGGCATCGAATCCGCAACTTTCAAGGCGAGAATACGTTGCACTTCTAGCTCGGATTGAGGCGTGCGGGGATCTTGATGAGGCAAGGAGGAGCACACCGGACAATTTCTGGCGTTCAACTGGAATCGTTCGATTCCTCTCTCCCCCTAACGACGGGAAGTTTGTCTCATCAAAGTGACAATCTGCAAATCTTGCGATGTGAGATCTCCTGTCAAAGGTTCCAAATAGCGGATAATTTTAGGCGATTCATAGCCAACATATATACCTAATCGTCTTTGCGGACCCATTTTAGTACGCTGTGGAGGCGTAATTGGCACATATACCGCACAACCAAAAATGCGTAAGTGTGAAATATCAGGCTCATATCCGATTTACCAGTGATACGCACTAACGGTTGATTGGTAGTGGGTCGAAGCGAATAAGTATAGCCGCATGCAAAATTGCATAACCCGGTAGAAATCGGCAAGTTGGTGCGCAATACCAATGCTCGGGCGATAAGTCAGAAGCTTAATCATAGCCTCGGCAAGGCCATTCTGCGAATGAAGCGTGGGGGACGGGATGTTCAACATAAATCCCGATCGACATGCGATAGTCGTCAAAGACTTTGACGTAAGCTCTCCAAGATTGTCCAATCTTAATGACGAGATTGGGAAGTCGGGGTGGTTAGCCCGTAACTTGATGATTTGTGCTAGGAGTTTAGCAAATGCGGCGTTTCTTGTGGATAGCAGAGCGACGTGTGACCATAGCGTCGATGCATCAACCGTAACCATAAAATATCCGAATGGTCCGCACTCTGGTTGAATAGGTCCACATATGTCCCCTTGAATTCTTTGTAAGAAGCGAATATTTTGTGTTGAGTCTTTAGCAAAGGACGGAGAGGGTATCAACTTTGCTAGTGAAGCAGGCTTTACAAAAGCGATTTATGGGCATTAGAAATTGCCACGGAAGCCTCGGGATTTACGAGAGATGCACCGTCAACCTTATTGGGCGTGCGATCTTTAGTCCGTGATACGGTATCAAGCTCACTCACATCAATGCCGATATCGAGTGGTGCTTCCAATCGTTTCTGGACTTGAAAAGCGGATGACCATGTGAGTTTTTCAAAATGCGAATCATCATGTCGCATCCGGGGTGACCGAGTCGGTCATGCCATAGTTGGTATGCTTCGAATCACACGATTCGTGACTCACAAAGATAGGATTCAATAACCCTTATTGTAGTCCGTATAAACCACTACTTAGACTCATAAGTTTCTCGAACGCGGCGTCTTCCGCATTACGCGCAGTAACACACAAAAATTCTATCCCATTCTCACAATGTGTATCAAGGTGATAACAGTTGTACGGATGTCCCTAAAACTTAGCAAGGTTCGGTTTGCTCTTGGGGCATAGAGAGCATTTGTGACATTAATATGCGTACCATTAGGTAGCAAGAAATGAGCAGGTCCCCTCCCTTGAATTACTTGGGAGGAACCAATCATTATTGTCACTGAGGATATGTATGGCACAATATCCTTGAATAATTGCCTATTCCGGAGAATAGTGTGGGTTGTTCCACTATCAGCAAGGCACTCAATTTCGCCACGAGACATCTACAATAAGACATGAAACTCGATTAGTCTTATGGTTAGAGACATAGCGAAAACTCATTTACATCGAGTTTGGGGAAATTCGACCAAGTTGGTTAGGATCAAAGTTAGCACAATCGCTGGAAATAATTTCCGCGCAGCTTGACCTTTGTTCACTAAAACAGCAATAACTTCTTCGTTAAGAAGGCTATGGACGAACGGTCAGTTGTTTTGGAAACTAGACTTCTGTATCTTTCTATCCATAGGTCGTGCACTTTCTGGATTATTAAACTCAGATCTCAGTGCTCGTTTCAATTTGCTATTTTGGTATTTCCCTATTGTTGAGTGAAAGAGCAAGGTTTAAGCCTTTTTCAAAGGCATTATTGTTGATACAATACTATGGAAATATGGCCATAGGAGCGTTTAGATACTTTAAAACGCATCTTGGTTTACGATTTATATCTCTACTAATGATCCTTTCGGTAACTCCAACTTGGTAGACTTGCAGAGAAAGTAGGAATGTCGGTACAGCTAAGGCTGTTTAAAAACCACTGATTCCGTTTGAACTCTCAAAGCATAAACAAATACCAAGGAGGATGTGCCTAGTCTTGATCAAAAGTTTTGATGAAATCCTACTAATGTGTCAAATTTTTAACCAAGCAATTCGTTGCTAGCAATTATTTTGTGATAAACCAAACATGCTTTCGAAGGGAAAAAATAAAATTCATCTTTGCACAATCACAGCAATTAAAAGAATTTTATTCATCATGGCCAATTTTATTACATTCATGAAAATCGAAAGTAGTTCTCGGAAACTAGAAACAAGACAAAACATAACCAAAGCGTAAAACTAGTCAAAGTCGGCAACATCCATATGTTGGTCTTTGTCCGCAATGGTGAGAGGAGGGATCTCGGTCTGGATCTCAATATGGTTCACCTCCGTATTCTCATTATCTTCTTCCATGTAATTCGACTCTTGAGTCAAATATTGTTTATAGTGCTTGTAGTAAGCTTGGATGTTCTTTGGCGCTTTGCAATTGCGGTAAGTATGCTTCTTCGATCCGCAAGTATAGCAATTCCGGCCTTCCTTTGGAGTGGTTCCATTCCGTGGCGGGGCGGCCCACGTGGTTGGGTTCCACTAGGTCCCGTGGCCGAGCCACCTTGCCTCTTCCACATGTTGGAACGACGACCTCGTCTTTTCCCTCGCTTGCTCGAGTCATGCATCCGTGGTGCTTGCAAAAACTGAGTAGCGTTGCTTTTTCTATTTTGTCGTGGTGCTTTCCTGTGGGTAGCCTGATTCACTTCCGGAATCGGCTTCGTACCAGCTGGGCGCGCATTTCTATTGAGAATAATCTCATGGTGTCGTTCTTTTTTCGCGAGGTGGGAGATAAGGTCACTAAAGTTCTTAATTCTCCCTTTCTCATAGGCAACGCGCAGCTGATGAGCAATTACACTTGCTCCCACGGGAAACGTGTTAAGAGTCTTCTCGATCAAATCTTGATCAGACTTCTTGACACCACAAAAACCAAGATCAGCGCGAAGATCGAGGATAGCTTGATTATAGGCTTCCACATTCGCATAATCCAAAAATCGGATTTGCTCCCACTGAAGTTGCAATTCGGGGAAGCGCTGATCGTGCACATTATTAAATCGTTGTTCGAGTGTGTCCCATAGTTCTTTAGGGGTTTGTAAGTTCATATAATACTTTTTCAACAACGGATGTATATGTCTACGCAAGTACATCAGTGCATTAGCCTTGGTTTCCTCGCTCGGTTCTTGAGCGGTAGGCTCGTTAGAGGGAAAGATGGTGGTGGTAAATCTCTTACCGATGAACGTCAAGCGAACGTCTGAGACCCACCTATGGTACTCCTTACCAGCATGGTCAAGGATGTCGAACTCCGGATGAACATTGGAGCTTTGTGCCATCTACAAGATATAAACAAGAGGAAGTTAGTCTTGTTGGATTTTCAGTGACAATGTAAACGGTCACAATCGATGCTTTTAAAAGCGTATAACATAATCGTTACTCGATTTACTTCCCTTAATTGTTGTTTAGTAAAGTCGACAAAATAAACGGCGATATCAGATCGCACCCAGATACGTGGTGTATGCAACAACCACAAGTATCGACTTTTCAACAATTCCGTGACTCCCCCAGGACCGTCACACAGATTTCTTCGACACGCAGAGATACCGACTTCTCTCGCGGTCTCATCCACCGCAAAGTAGCGTGGGAGATAAAGAACCCAAAACCCGTGTCCCCAAAAGAAAAATTCCCAAAAAGGAGAGAATTGAAAAGGGACAAGTCAGATAGTTACCTCGATTATAAAATTAGGCACGTCTTTGAATCGTGGTGTGCTTGATCTACGGTTGGTACTCGATGCGACGATGTGAAACCGGAGGCGCAATTTTGGCGGCTTAGAAGATAAGTTGATGTTCGGATTTTGGTCGAGAGTCGGGCCCAGGTCGAGACTAAGTGATCGAGGTAGTCGCGGCGGTCCGCGGTGGTCCGGCCCGTGTGAGGCGCAGTCTTGGCGGCGTTAAGGCGGGCTATCTTGGCGGCTCTGGCGCGGCAGTGGCGCGGTCCGCGGCTCTGGGTGGCGGAGGTCCCGCGGCTCTGGCGCGGAGGTCCCGTGAGGAGGCGGTCGGCGGGCGGCGGCGGTCCCGGTGCGGAAGGTGGTGGCGGCGGTCCGGTTGCGAGGCGGTGGAGGTCCCGTGGCCAGTGGCAGTGGGCTTGGTAGGCGCTCGGCGGAGTGGGCGGCAGCCAGTGGCAGCAGTGAATGGCGGTGTGACGGCCAGTGAAGGCAGTGTGGCGACGGCGCGGCGACGGGCGATGGCAGGCTAGGCGGCGGTGCTCGGCCGATTTTTTTCTTTCGTTCGAGCTACGTGCGATAACGTGTTTGAGGAGAAAAGTAAAGACATCAATCAATTGTATTGATATGATGAATAGAGGCGCTATATAGGCATTCTGAAAGTCTTTTCCATGGGTCACTGGTTAAGGTAAGACATCTAACAGGATCCAACTACTTATGGAAGAGTCTAGAACCTTCCATAACTCTTATCCCCCTACAACTAGTATTAGGTAAGACACCAATACGGGAAGGATTTCCCGGAACAATTTCTTTATATTTATATAATTTAAATTATTCTTCTAAACTATTCAAATATGTGTTTCTTAAATATATATATATATATATTTAACGGAGCTTGGATTTTTTTGTTTGCATTAGTTTGTCGCTATTATGATCTCCAACTTATTTTCATTAAACTCTATGAACATAGAGTCAAAGTTATATCGAATGGGACATTAAACATACTTTTGGATAAAATAGTTTTACGTAGTAATGTAATTTCTGGGAAAAGCCAAAATATTTTAAACCTTACATTATCCAAAAAAATACTTCTTTCATACAATTAAATTTGTATTTTTTTTTTAACTCATGGATCTCACTTGAGAGTTCGCTTGAGGTCTCTGTGGACGTTGGCCCTGTAAATGAACCAAAGCATTCGCGAAATAACCGTATCTCAACTCATCCAATAAAACTAGTTAAATAAACTAACCAAATTTAACCTTAACGATATTTGATTTATTAGTTCGTGAATAGGTTTGTTAGTGAGTTTGAAAGCAGACTCTTTCAAAACTCCTATAAAACTAATAGTTTGATTTCAATTTACTCTTTATACATGTAATATAATAAATATAGAAATGTTTTCTTGAAGATTTTAGTGTGTGTATGTATATATATAGAGAGATTTAGGATCAAATGAGAATGGTTCTTAACCTGTAAATTGCAAATATGCATGAATTTTGTACTAATTATGTTTGAACTATATGCTTTTCGTGCATCAAAATCGCAATGCATTAAAATATGCATTATATGCATCAAAATATCGATGCATTAACATATTGCATTATATGCATCAACTTTTTGTGAGAGTAAATTTAGGCCATCCATTTATCAAGATCTATGGATGAAATTCATTCTTATTTTTTAACTTAAATTGCATTCTCACTTGAACCTACCCATATATCTATAATATATAAAGATTCAGTCCTCTTATTTAATGTGGAGTCTTAATGACTTTGAGTATTTATGATTTGATTACCTGAAGAGCCATGTTTAGCATGCAAACAAAAAATATATGTAAAATTATATGGTCTGTTTTAATGTGAAGGCATTCGTTCAGTTAGAGCAAAATGTTAACGAAGAATTCATTGAGTCTCTTATCAAGTTATGTTATTTTCTTATTCAATAAATTGATTTCATTAACATCTTAAAAGTGACACTTAAGTAAAGTTAAATGCAAAGAGAACCAAAACTATTGCACTAGCTTTGAAACCTATCGTTTCAATTTCTTTAGTGATCAACAACATTCATTAATGTGGACATTTAAAAAAGTCTCCTCATATCTTTATTCGAAATATATATAAATTCTACATCAGGATGAGCAAAATTTTCACCTTCATTTCTTCTACTACCGTTAATTGTAAATAATTTGGATTTTCTTAATGCGTGAAAGTTGTGAAAGTCAGTCAAAGGAACCAAACGATAAATCTGCATTTTCTTCTTGAACTATTGGAGGAAGGTATCAAAACACTCATAAGTGCGCCAGTGATATGCCCAACAATAGATATGTAGGATACTTGAGCGACATCTTTGTTGTATCTGATGAGATGGTCAAATTAACATATATTTGCCTGTGTAAATGAGGAATTTGTATAAAATATTGCAACAATTGGAACGTGTGTGAATAACATGGAATTGTAAAGCACTACGCACATTCTTTCGTTGATAAGTTACACGCAATTTGATCGTTAATATTAGTTTGTTTGGCTTTTTTGGAATTTTGAGTATGGATTATATTGTGGTTTGATTTGTTATTTTGTTTGGAACTCATTATATTAGTTGTTTTTTATGAACTTGTGTGATGTATTGATGACTTATCAATAATCAGTTTATGAGTTATCATTATACTCGATTTTTGGCAATTTTATTGTTGGAATATTTTTCTTTTTTATTAATGTTAAAAACAACTCATCTTTTTATACATCCTACTCTTATTTGGTTTTATGGAGAACCGACCCAAATAAACCGACTACATATTTTGGTTGGATTGGTTTGGTTTTGATTGATTTGGTTTGGTTAAAAAAAAATCATGCTAGCTTCTTCATCATCACAAGTTATTGTTACGTTTAATTGTTGTGTTATTTTGTATTCCGCTTTGAAGACATTGATACCCAATATTCACAACTTGCAATGGGCGAAGTTAGCAGACATTGCGCGGATGATCGAATTGTTGTTTATCATTTGAACATTTTTATATTATGTGCATCTTAACGGTCTCTCCTTACTAAGTGGTTGTGTAGTTTGATCTACATTTGAGATAATTCTTAGAAAAAATATGTGTAAGATTGATATTTTAATAACAGATAAAAAAATTTAAGTTTTACACATAGACAAAAGTTCAATTTTTTTATCAAAAAACCGTACATCGCACGGGCCGTGTAGACCGACTAAACCATGTTCTCAAGTAGTACGATATTTGACCTGAATTATTAGAAATAAGTCAAGTATTATTTGTAGATTATATGGATTTAGTATGTTAGTTTTTATATAACAATTAAATAAGTGTTGTCGGTTTAACTTGACACCCCAATTTTACTTATGGGAAGCTATTATCTCTTTTAACAATGTAGTAGACCGACTAAACCATGTTCTCAAGTAGTACGATATTTGACCTGAATTATTAGAAATAAGTCAAGTATTATTTGTAGATTATATGGATTTAGTATGTTAGTTTTTATATAACAATCAAATAAGTGTTGTCGGTTTAACTTGACACCCCAATTTTACCTATGGGAAGCTATTATCTCTTTTAACAAGTGAACAAAATCGACTCACATGTTTAGTAGATTGGCCTTTGCAATGCTCATTAATGGACAAGCTAATCAATTTTTGTCTTAAAAAATTGAGTTTTAGACATAAGAAAAAAAAACAAGACATGTGCATCGCACGAGTCTGAATGCCTCGTATATATAAAGGATAAAATATGTTCTTAAATAACAATTGAAAAATAATTAACTTCACAGTTATTATCTTCCGGGATCATTTAGGTTCTGACAAGAAACTTTTGAATTATCAATATACTATATGAATTAAGCTCGAGTTTGACTTGATTATAAGCGAGTCAATCTCAAGCTATCTAAAGCTTCTATAGAATGGATTCAGCCATAGCTCTACTATAAAGTTCAAATCACGTGATTATTAATAATTTCCATAAATATGTCAAATATATCTAATATTCACCTGTTATCACAACGGTAATAAACTATTAAGATGAAGTTGCATAAAGTGTACAATATGCACCGGTCAATTGAATGAATTTTCATTTAAATTAATTGGTGATAAAACGAGTAACTTATTAGATTTATAGAATAGTCTCCTTCGTTCTAACTACTAACTACTGAATATGGGAAAACTTACGGATGACATACGTCGAACCATAGGCGGAAGCATACTAAGTACGGTGGTGCACGTACATTGATAAGTGCTAAATTATACAATATTTTATGGTCTTTATGTCTTAAATTGATGTATATTTCATGGTTATATGTTGGAAAATAATATTCACATGACTACATTCGTATAATGAGAAACAAAGAAGATCAAAGAAAAAACAAGTAAATTGGGTTGAAAGTTGTAATTTTCACTTAGAATGACCAGTTAAGTATAGTGAGCGCGTCTCATTCTCCGGGTGTCCAAATTTAGTGAACAAGTTGCTTCGAAAGTTGCTTTTCGACAGATTTTGTCGAAAGATAAGAAATCTATTTCTCAAACTATAGTTGTCAATTGAAGCCTCGAAGTTAAAATATTGTTGAAGTGTTTCAAAAGGTGGCGAGTTGTGTTGTCTCAATTTGATCGGAAATAATTCTTTTACTTTATTTCCACTCTCATGAATATTTGGAAGTTAAATTTAGGGAAAATTCTATAAAAAACAATGTACTTTGCAATTTTTTCGAATTAACCACTGAAAGAATATTTTTCTATGTTAAGCACTGAAAGTTTGTTTTTATTTTTAAAAAAACCACTCTTACCGGGTATCACAGGTTTTCCAGGTTAAAAAAAGTTGATATGTTTTTTCTCATATAAATAATAACAACGTGGTATTTTTAATTGAAGAAATTGTCAATTAAGTGGCTCTTAGGCCAACAATAATAATTAAGCGGATTTACGTTTGAAAATCCCTTGAACCCCACACACTACCGTCGTCGTTCTTCTAAACCTCTCAAAACCCATAAGCTGCGCAGAACCGATTTTGCAATATCAAAGCGATTTTTGAAATTATTTTTAGAAATCGAAGCAGGAAATGATTTATAAAATTTGAATTTGATATCATCGTTTGATTATTCATGGAACGAAGGATGATTCAATATGTTGTTCATTTAATTAGAATATATATGGAATGACCAATCCAAAGTATAGTAGTTTTCATGAAAGTTGGCATAAAAACCACTTAATTAGCAATTATTTTTAATTAAAAATGTCATGCAATTGTTATTTTTAATAAAAAATACCATATAATTATTATTTTTAATAAAAAAAATGCCACATCAGCTTTGTAAACTGGAAAACCTCTTATTCCCGGTTAGGGTGATTTTTTTAAAAATAAAAATAAATTTTCAGTGGTTAACATAGAAAATAATTCTTTCGATGGTTAATCCGAAAAAAATACAAAGTATAGTGCTTTTTGTAGAATTTTTCCTTAAATTTTTGAGCAAAAGTTTTATTTTAATAGGTCTCCTTATATGCTGAGAAATTCTAACATGAGTGGAACTCTGAGAAATGCAAGAACATCCATATTTTTAAAGAAGCGTCTAATTCCTCTCTCCTTTACATAAGATGCATCAAGACCCAAAATCTTATTAATATTAATATTTTGTCATAATTTTACTATCTTTAGTGTCTATACTATAGAAGGAGAGGACTCTAGAAAAAGAAATACATCCTCAAATTTTATTCAAGTTAGCTTCAATTTAATAAATTAAGAGTTAGTGCTTAGTATCCTTATTTTATATGTGGCTTCATCCAAGTTTTATTTTATACTTCATATCAACAGGACTTTATTGTCATGAGATGATTGCATCAGTTCGAGTTTCGGAGAATCGGTGGTTGTATAGATAAAACGGGTATCGTTATCAAAAAATATGTGTTTTATATTAACATTAGCAAAAGTATATTCGTTGAGATTAGCTCATGTCTACCTGAAAATTATAAACCCAGCGTTTTCCTTTGTTTTTATTATTTTATTTAGTCTCAATAATTCAATCACATTTAGTCTTAATTAATTGATCTTCTTTGTTCTCTATGGATCGATACTTTGGAGTACTCCAAAGTTCTTATAAATGAAAGGGATATTTTGAGAATGCAACCCACATTTTACCCCATATTTTGAGATTGCAACCCATATTTTAAAATAGGGCTTCTTGCAACCCAAACACAGATAAAATAGGCCTTCTTGCAACCCAAACACAGATAAAATAGAGCTTCTTGCAACCCACATTTTCTGTGTTTGGGTTGCAAGAAGCCCTATTTTAAAATGTGGGTTGCAATCTCAAAATATGGGGTAAAATGTGGGTTGCATTCTCAAAATTTCCCTAAATGAAATTTGAGAGCTACACCACCAAAATTCTATTGCCCGTATCAAATGGATGTCGTTTTAATCAAAATGGCGCATTTCTACTCTAACCAGAATGACGTCGTTTTGCATATATAAAAGAAAAGGAAATAAATTATTTGTAGAGTTTTGTTAATATGAGAAATTTAGATTTTAGTTTTTTTCTTTCGTTCAAATTTCGAGCTATGTTCTAGCTTCTAAACATCCGAATAATGACATTACAATTTTTTGTTTTGGTTTATACTTCAGCTTTTTTTTGTATTACTAGAATCAGGGGTTTCTAAAATTATGTCTTGTTTTGTTTTGCAATATAGGATGAAAAAGTATTTTGAAGTGCATCCGAAATTCAAATGTAGCTTAAGTGGTTCGGTGAATGAAGATTCGTCGGAAGCTCAACATTCAAGTAAACCACAACTTGCCGATCCATCGAACTTTGCTAATGAGAGAAATAGTTGTTGAATTGAAAACTTTGATAGCATACATTGGACATAGAAAACCAATTTCAGACTATAATCTGGATATTCAAAACGAGGTAAGGAAAGCTTACCTAAACAAAGATCCCAATCAACCTCGCAATTGTACATTTCTTTTGACAACATATGATGGTAAGAAGCATCGATTTAATATGAATTGGTTTAATAAATATGATTGATTTGAGTATGTATAGTGAATATGCATACCGTGCATAATGTTTGTCAATGTTGTCCTCTTCTTTATTTGAAAACGAGGCATTCTGACCCGTGCGATGCACATGTCTTGTTTACCATTAACAAATCAAACTTTTATTTATATCAGTCACTCAAACTCAAAACGTTTTGTATGTGTGTTACATATTTTTCTAATTTTCTCAAACATTAGTCGAGATAGTAATTGACATAAGTGGCTTCGTCTTAGATCATGCTAATGTTTGAACCATGACAATCGTGATTTAGCGTTGCATGTCATTATGCATTGGTTCTTCAGTAATTCATGCTTGACACGGCTTGGTAAAATCAAATTTCGGATTGGACAGATTTTTCTTGATAAAATAAAAACTTGAGGCCCTGCCCCGTCGAGGTCTTTGTTATCTTTTCCCATTGTTAAAGAAAGTTACTAAACAATACCAATCTAGAAAACTTTATGTTGCAAATAAAATTACAGTAGCAATACAACAATATCCACGGTACCAATATGCTTAGAGCTCAAGGACAACTCTTTACTCACTTGTTCCACATTTACCATTCACAAATATTCATGAATACTCCCAATGGGTTTGAAAACTACCAACCTTCTATGATGCTACCTCTCTTGCATGCCACTTGGTCCGCTTCCTGGACCACTTGAGAACATGCTCCAGGATTCGCTTCTTTCTTTTTCGGCCTAAATAAAGTAATGAACTAAAAGTTTGTGTAAAATATTTAATTTTTTACTATCCATATAACTAAAATATATTTTTTTACCATCTCATAAAAGTGTCGCTACTCATCAATCTTCCATGATTATTGTTGTGACCCATACTTTTTCGGAGCATAAACGCCTTCTTTCCGATTGTGTTAATAAAAATGTAGATGCTTTGTTTGGCACACCAAGATTAAGACATTTAAACATTCGAAGATTGAACATTGTTCTTGAACAATTGTGGAGTGGTGGATAAAACATAAGCGGGTTATTTATACAACGAATATGCAAAATTGAGTGTAGCTTAACAGCAAAAGGAAATGGAGGGATTGGAATACGTTTTTTCCTGCACAAAATAAATTAACTCTTTTAAGTGCACATAGTCATTATAATTAATCTAGTTGACTGTGTATGGGTCCAAACGCCTCGTTAAACTAAAATGTAATTTTAGAAATACATTATCCCTTATTTTTCTTATAAACCCCATAACCCTAAATTAATCGTTCTCTCGCATCCGTCACATTTACTTCACCCCTCTTTTCTTTCAGTTTCATCTAAAATATCTCAAACCTCTCTTTATCATCCAAAATCTCCATAACTTCTACCATCGACATCAACTAATCGGATCCAACCACAGATCCTATCTTGTTTTTTGATTAACAGCGCCGCTGAAATGTTTGTTGGACTCCAAATCCGGCATTTATGTAGTCGGATTTTGGATCTTTGTTGGCCTCCAAATACGGAAATATTAACCATCGCCTGATTCTGGGTAACCCGTAACCGCTGCCGCCAACCACCGCAGTCGCATCTTAACACCGTATCTCAGCCTAACTGCCACAGAAATAGTTGATAGATGGTGGTTGTGGCATTAGCTTTTTTGTGTTCATCAAATGGTGTATTGGACGGTATCACAATCTTCTAAATCGCCGTAAACGAAGAATTAACACTTATCTCAACTATCCAACCGAAAATCTTATATAATAGCATTGTATGATTTTTTTTATATTGTAACTTGTAACTGATGAAGGTAGAGGGATGTAACTGATGAAGGGAAAGGGATGTAACTGTAAAATCATCATTTCGTTTTCATATATACAGTCAATTTCAAATACTTATTACACTTATTAGTATTATTTATTTAAATTAAATATATTTTTTAGTCATTAACACTCAACAATAAATGAATGTAATTTCAAACACTAATTACACTTATTAGTATTATTTATTTAAATTAGATATAATATATATTTTATTCATTAAAATTCCACACTAAATGAATGGACTCAATCTTTATATATATAAGATATGTCAAATTATGGTGGAGGTCACTTTGTTTGACTTAGGCTTAATGACCATAATAGTTCTTAAAGAATTGGTACTCATGCTGGCGCTACCAATGGTTCTCACGGTGATTGTGTGCACATGGATAATGATCTCATGACCCAAGCAAAATATCGGGTATTCGTTCGTAAAACGAACTCATAAAAAACTTTTGATTATAAAGTTCGTGTGACTACATCACTTCTAGCTATTAAGTATCTTCTGCGGGGTGGCACGGAATTTTGAGGACATGACGAGTGAGAAGACTCTCAATATTGGGGTCTTTTTTTTGAAATGATAAATTTATTTAAGGAGTGTAACCAAGATATAGCAAATGTATTAAATTATGTTCTAGGAAATAATTATATAACTTTTATTGCGATTCAAAAAGACCTTGTTGCACCTTTGTGCATTTGAAATAACTAAAAAGATTGTTAGTGATATTGGGGATGATATTTATGGTGTGTTAATCAATGAGTCTGATGATTGCTCAGGTAACGAACAAATAGTTGTTGTTGTTCCTTATGTTAATAGTATTGATTTTGTTATGAAAAGATTTCTTGGCATTATACAAGTTAATGAAATAGGTGCCAATTCACTCAAAGAAGCACTTCATAATTTACTTGTTCTTCACAATTTGGGTTAATCTAGCATCCGATGACAACGGTATGATGGAGCAAGCAATAGGAGAGGTACGGTATGGTGGGTTGAATACTATAATTCAGAATGAGAATCCATAGTCTTATTATGTCCATTGTTTTGCCCATCAACTTCAATTGACACTTATTGTTTGTGCTAAAAGTCAAATCGGTGTTAGTGCCTCTTTTTACTATATGGTCAATATGTTTGTTAATTTGATTCGCTCATCTAACAAAAGAATGGAATTGTTTCAGGGCAAACAAAAGATTTATTATGCAAATTTAATTGAACATGACTCGATAGCAACCAGTAGCGGCTTGAATCAAGAATCATCTATCATTAGAAGATTTGATTCTCAATAGGGGTATTATTTTAGGACCCTTACAAGTTTGATGACTTTATATAGTTCCATACTTGAGGTGTTTGAAAAAGTGGGGATGATAGCTCTTTCGATATGCTAGATGAAGCTAAATTTTTGTTAGATTCAGTCTTTTGATTTTATCTTCATGATGCACTTGATGGTTTGAGGGTTTAGGGATCGCACATAATATAAATATTGCTTCGTAAATGTGCGATTAAGATCTCTTGAATGCATTGGAACTTGTTAATATTGCGAAGCAACGACTTCAGTAGATGAGGGATGATGGGTGGGAAAAATTGTCTAAGGTTGTGGGAATTTGCAATAAGCATGAGTTTGATATGCCTGATATTAGAGATGTTAAACGGGCCCGACGGCCAAGACGTTTAACCCGCCAAAACCGTTAGGGCCGATATCTCTACCGTTTAAATCTGGGCTTTTTGGCCGGGCCGTTTAAATTGAAACCCGTTAGGGCTAGCCGATATATATATATATATATATATATATATATATATATATATATATATATATATATATATATATATATATATGGGAGCTTTATTTTCGTAACTCTCTAAGTCAGAAGCTGAGAACCCCTCTAAACTAATGAGATTTTTTTAAATATTAAAAATATTTTTAATTCAAAGGGTATTATAGTAAAATATAATTTTTATATTATTTTTGAATTTTTTTATTAAATATAATAACCCCTACTGATGATAACCCCTACTATATCTATAACCCCTACTATATAGTAGGGGTTATGATCAGTAGGGGTTGTATGCATTGACATGATGTACATTATGTATTATTAGAAGTACAAAAGGTGGTTCTCGCAGTTCTCGCACTTAACATGGTTCTGAAAATAAAATTACACTATATATATATATTGTTAATTTCAACTTGCAGTAATATTATATTTATATAACATATATTAATATTATATATATATACACACATAAAAGTGTATTTTTTGTTATATTTATTATAGTATATTTGTTACTATATATATAAAATATATTGTTACTTTTTTTTTGTTTATGACTTATAAAAAAATAAATTTTTTAAATATTTAGTCCGTTTAACCTGTTTAGCCCGAAGCCCGTTAGGGTTAGGGCCGATATTTCCTAGCTCGTTTAAATCCGAACTTTTTTGGCCCGGACAGTTTACCCAAAGCCCGCTAGGGCTAGCCCGTTTAACATCTCTACCTGATATGGATGCACATGCCCAAGGGAAAGAAATCTACGCAATGAGTTTTAAGTGTTTCTAAAATGCATAATTACAAGAATGATTGTTTTTTTAGTATTTTAGAAAAAAATCTACGCAATAAATTTTAAGTGTTTCTAAAATGCATCATTACAAGGATGATTGTTTGTTTAGTATTTTAGATTTAGTCACATGAGCTTAATTTTTCTCATGGTACGTCCAGTGCACGACTAATTTTTGAATTATGGATACGACTATGTATAAAACCATACTTATTATTTGAATTTTGAGTTCTTCTGAAGTGATCCTCATTCTAACTGCCAGGTTGTTTACTACTCCCTTTCTCCCAATTATACAAAATCTTGCTTACTTTTTCCAACACAAACTATTTTTTTTATTAGTAGCTACTCCCTCTGTCCCAGCCAAAGGTTGACAGAGGGTGTATATTTGGTGTATTTTAGGTAATGATTGGTATAAGTAATGATGATTAAATGTGTGGTGGAGATTAAAAAGTAAAAAGTATTGATGATGAATGAGTGGTGGAGATTAAAAAGTAAAAAGTGATTGTTTGATTTGATTGTAAAAAGTGATATATGTAAACTTATTAAAAGGACTACTTTTTGATAGAAATGTAAACCTTTGGGCGGGACGGAGGGAGTATAAGGTAGGACGGAGTGGGAGTCGGGTTGGCATGCGAGTTCACGAACCCGCTGGGCTACACCATACCGTGGACGTCGGGTTGGGGGGGCGGGTAATATTTGCGAGTTGGGAAGCCGAATGTTAACGTTGCAAAAGTATACGTTGCAAAAGTTTTGAGCCGTTATTCAACGGCTATTTGTGACCCAAAATTAAAAAAAAAAAATTTCACTCCTATTTAAACCATAAACTTGCACCTCATTTTTCAAAATAAAAACACACAACATAAATTACAACACACAATAATCTTTCAAAAACACCAAACTATGGATCCAAGGAGAGGTAAAAAAACTTTAACCTCGCGTCAAGGTCGGTCTCAACCATCCCCGAATCAACCAAAACAAACTCCGTTAGGATTTAGCCAATTTTATTCTCAACCATCCCCGAATCAATTTTATGTTCCACAACCCCAATCTCCACAATTTTTCCAATATAATATGGGTCCTCCTCAATTGAATCCACAACACTACAACATCACTGCTACAAGCGAGTTTTCCCCGTTCGAAAACCTTAATCAAGACGTAGAGTACGTACCCGAAACACAACCACTACCAAACGAAGAAGACGAAGATGAGGAAGTTCAAGAAGTCGATCCGAGAGGGAAGAAAAAAGCTTTCGCCGGGAGGAGGCCCCGTGAAGTTTGGACGCCGGCACAAGAGGAGGCTTTGGCGAAAGCATGAGTTCAAATCTCCGAATGTGGTGTTGTCGGTAATGAACAAGTCCGACGGTTTTTGGAAACGGATTCACGAGCATTACGAGACAACTTTGGGTTCGAGTTCACGAACATTTCATGCGTTGAATACCAAGTGGAGATCAATGAACACGGCCATGGGTATTTTCAACGGCTACTACCTCCAAGCGGTACACTTATTTTGTTTTTAGCTATACTTTTTTATTTTACGTAATCTGTACTTTTTATTTACAATTACATTATTTTGTATATAATGTAGAAACGTGCTAAAGCTAGTGGGTGCAACGACTTGGACGTGGTGAGGCAAGCTGAAATGGATTTCTATACAGCAAGAAAAAAACAATTTACTCATAGCAGGGCGTGGGAGGTTGTGAGAGGTCATGAGAAATGGTTGGAGCAAGAATGTTTTCAAGATATTGCCGGTGCTGCAAGCAATTCTTCAAAAAGGAGGTCGGGGGAGTATAACGCGGCAAGCAACACCATTCCCGACATGAATGAAGACCCCACCCCTCCAATTGAATCAAGAAAAATGAAAAAGAAGCAAGTTGCATCCTCCTCGTCGATCTCAAGCGTTGCGGATGAAATCAACGCCTACACACAAAAGAAAACACAATATTTGGAAGAAAAACGCGAGATGGCGAAACAATTGTTGGCTACACAACTCGAGGGGGCGAAGTTCAAGAATACACAACGGGAGTTGAAGTTTTTTTTGGAGCCGCATGATCACATTCGCGATCCCGCTATGTTGGAATTAGTTCTTACCCAGAAACGTGAACTTGCGGCCAAACACGGATGGGCTTGCAATTTTTAAATTGTAGTTTCAAGTTATTTTAATTTCAACTTATGTAATGTTTTTTTTTTAAGTTGTAGTTTCAATTTTTAAGTTGTAGTTTTTTTTAAGTATTATGTAATGCTTTTTATTTTTAATGAAATGATATGTTTTTATTATAAATATTGTATGTAATTTTATGTATTTAAAAAAAAAAATGAATTCGGGTACTAGGGTACCACTCCCACTAGTTAGGGTAGTGTTAGGGTAGTATTGAGATAGTTTTGAGTTGGAAGGTTTTTATTGGATAGATGTGACGTGGCACCCTCAGGGTATTAGGGTATCAATGTTCCACTCCTCCCTAAATATGCAAGATACTTTCTTAAATTGCCTGTATTTCACTTATAATTCCACTTATAATTTCAAGAACGAAGAAAATTGTTTGCTATATATTTAAAGAGAAAAAATCGTTGCATAATCCGCACTTCCCCTATACGTTAACATTCAAAATTTCAAGGCATTGCCTCAAGGCACAGATGAACAAAGAGAATCAGTGGTAAAATAAACTGGCCATCAGCTGCAGATGTCGCCTCTGCAAAGGGGGCATACCCTATAAATAAGATGATTAATTAGTATCCAGTTGTAAATTCCTTTTTAATTCTTACTAAAATAATTATAAACAACAACCCCGGACTTTCGCCTACATTTAGAGAGAAAAAAAATGAGAAAAATGCACAATTATCATGTTTTCTAGTTGCCGGGTATTTTGGTAATTTTAGAAGTCGGACAACTGCATTTTTGTGTATAATCACGCGCGAAGGTGTTTTTCGTAGTTATTCCTTACTTTCATTAGATTGAATGAAGCTTTAAAAAAAAAAGCACCTGTGAATTTCTTTGAGCCATTTGTCAACACATGTTCTGTGGAATTCATGTCGGCAAGGAAGCACACGCAAGCTATCTCCATCGTCATACTCAACAAGGCATATGTAGCATCTGATGTGATTCAACAGGTGAGGATTTAAAAAAAAAAAACGGGCGGATGAGATCAGCCACGAAGACGATAGTTAGGAAAGCAAAATACATTTTGAAAATTCACTCACTGTGCAGAGTCGTCGTCGCAAGGCTTCCTCCTCAATTTACTAAATATCTCCAAAGGCAGGGCGTCCACTGCCTCACTAGGCGCCGGAACAGACCCAATGCAAGATACAGAAGGCCGAGAGGATAAGACAACAGACTGCTGGTGAATTTCATCTAGAACCTAATTGAGATCAAAAGGGTTCAGCACTGTGATCTTAAAAAGAGGCATAAATAATGCATAACAGTATCATTACCTCGAATAAAGCTTCAGCTAACACGACAATTCTCGATATGCTAGACCTAGCATTAGCGTTGTCATTCGAATCAGCATCTCGAGCAGCAAGACGACAAGTGCAATGACCTCCACGATGCTGACCGGATAAGATACAGAACCTTTCATGACTAGATAAGTTCTCGAAACGGCTTCCTAGTCGCTGAAGTGCATGCACCTAGCGTAACAACATTAGCAGCATATTGTTATACAAAATGTCGAAGATAGTGGTTCCCTTCAATTATGTTGGGATGGTATTTAGGGTAAATTTAGAAAAACCTACCCTTGAGGTTTGACCTAATTGCAAAAAAAGATGAAGCTAGTTTCCAAAATTACAACAAATTACCTCGATCTTTTAATTTGTCTTACATTTACCCCATTCATAAGCAAAAAACACCCCGCCCCTTCCCGGGCGCACACAGCTAAAAATATTACAGTTAGCCCACAAATTTTTAACACTGAATCAAATGTCAGGAGTGTTCTTGTAATTTTCAAAGTTAGCTAGGTTTTTATTTTACTATGTCAAACCTCGAGGTACTTTTTCTAATTATCCAATCCATATTATTTATGAAAACATGTGGTAAAAAAAAAAAAAATCAATCCCGAGAGCGAAAAAGAGTAGAAATGCTATGGTAAATGATCCTAATGTGGTTTGCAGGCTTTTGATGGGCCTCAAGGTCAAGGATCCATGACATTTCGACATACTTCAAAAAGCTGTCTTACTGCACTTCGTAGGGTTCCTAAGATGGAATAATGGTAGAAACCAGAAAGGAAGGCAACATGTACATTGCACCAAATTCACACAAAGCACTGTTCGGCAGTATTGTAGATATAAGGACTAAAGGCACCAAATTCGCCATCTGATTATAGACATTTGCATGCATAAAACCAAAGAACCATCCTCTTGGGTTAAATAGTGCAGTCGCTTGTGTGCACATTAATGGCATCATGAGGGGTCGAAGAACCAGAAAAAAAAAAGTTTAAATGAAAGCTAATATGGCCTTTCCTCGTATCCTACAGGGTTCATTTCCAAATATATAAAGTAGGACGTATCACTTGCCAGACTAGTACGATTATTTTTTCTAGATTTCCCTTCACATATAGTCATCATGTCCACAAACTAAACATGGTCAGCATAATGGGCTACTTTCGAAATTAAAAGAAGTTGATCATGCCATAAAAAGATTTAACTCTCGAAATTAATGATGAAACATCATATGCATCCATTTAAATAATAATTACTATTTTGAAGACACGAGCCGCGTCAAACGTACATACAATTAAACAGGGAGGAAATTTAAACACACCTGAGATCTTATTCTTCTCCGGCGCTCAAGAAAATTTGATCTATGCTCCAGGAGATCACGATACCTGGTTTCCCTAGCTCGTGGAGTTCCATACCCATTATTTTGACTACCATAAAAAGGGTTAGAAAAACTAGATGAGACATTATTAGAAGCATCTTGCTGACTTAAGCTATTATTGTCGTCAGATGTTGCTTCAACTTCTCCATGGCCTAGACCCTCTCTCCCAATAATACGACGAGTAGGTCTCACTTCCCTATCTTGCTGAAAATCATATAAATCTAGATCAGCAGCAGGATTTCTACGATGAACTCTGTCACGAAGTCTACCCACACTTAAAGTTCGACTAAACCGAACATTTCGTTCTACTGGTTCTTGACGTCTTTCAGCATGTCTTGATCCAGCACCACTGGAGTTATTATTATCTACATGAGGAGAAAATATTGAGTTGCAGTTTTCTCTTGTATCATTTCTACTCCTCAAGACATCATGACCTGAATTCAATTGTCTATTGTCATGAAGATTGTCGGATAAATCACAATCTTCATCTGGTGTACTAGGAGATCTATTGGTGAAGCAAGCAGGAATAAGTACCCGACCTCGTGACCTGCTGTTTCTATTTAAGATACTAGTACTAACAGATTCTTCATTCGAAATTGTGAAGCCTGTAGAGGATGGGGGATAAGATCTTGCGGAGCTTATACTGCTACCTCTCGAAAAACGGAAGCTTAAGTTCCCAGGATGGAAACTAAATCGAGAATAGAATCTGCTAGGAGTGTTCAGTGAACCAGATGAGAAATTACTAGAAGCATTGCCTTCTTCAGATACGCTATTGGTGAAGCTTGATTCACCCCACTCGTTGAGATTGATAGCAGAGTTTATAGAGTTCACGTCATTATCCCCCTCAGATTTATCTTTCCTGTAACATTCAGGTGTAACTTGACAAGAGCCTGATTTGTTTTCAGTCGGAGAAATGACAGTCTTATCGTTTTCTTCACCCGTGGAATCAGAGACCTAAAATGACAAGATGATGATACTTAAATAAAAAGGTGGAATCCTTAAAAAAGTAATCAATAATAATGCAATGTGAGCCAAAATAATATGAATGGTGCCTCATCAAAATTCACAACCCTGCTTCAGTCAAGTTAGCAATTTTTTTTTATCAAAAATCAAGTAAAATGTGAATCTTCATAAAGCATCACATAATCGACAAGACGACAACGATAGGAAGCACTTCAAATCAAAATTAAACGGTAACCACTTTCCACAATCCATGCCCTCACGGAGAAAAAACGGATCTCTACAAAATTTAAAAAAAAAAAATCCAAAAAAAAAAAAAAATCCGCCGACATAAAAAGGATTCACAATCGAAGGGACATTATCTAGATCACCTGTGGCTCATCACTATAGGATCCGTGAAATCGGAGGCAAGCAGACTTCAAAACTTTCCGTCCGCTGGATCGGCTCCGTCGCACAAAAGATTCAGTTGATGATGATGAAGAAGGTCGCATACGCGGCGACTTGTGCTTGCTACTGCTCAATCCCATCCTCTTTTTTTTTTTTTTTTTTTTTTTTTAAATCACTCATCATTAAGAAAATGAGGCGAAATTAAGATCTAACTATGAATACTGGGGTCTGGGGAGTATGAGCGTGTGCGCGCTTGGTTTCAGATCCGGATGTTGATGATAACTATCGCATTTCTTAAGCTGAAACTGTACCAGTCGTCATCAGCGGATGATTGTGGGCATGTAACCGTGTTTGGGAGGCGGGGAGCGTGAAATGTGGCAGTATTTTGGGATTCAAATTGGAACTTGGTCGGGACGCCATTATCTGCAGACAGTATGAAGTTTGGATAGTGACGTGGGCCTAAGAGACGGCCCATTAAGTTATTTAAGAGCACCTCAGTGGTGGAGTCATATTTTCCACTTTTATTGGGTCCCGGGCAATCCGGTTAAGTGGTTTCAATAAAAAATGGCCAAGCTCATTCAATGCATAAGCTCATTTGTTGTCTAGGATTCATTTTATTTTTATTATATTATATTTATAGTAAAATAATATTTTGAAATTCAACTAATGTTCGATTGGGTCGATTTTAAAATCCCGCTTAAAGTTAATTCTAAAATAAAAATATTAAGACTTATTAATATATATATATACATTCTTACATGATTAATT
This sequence comes from Orobanche coerulescens, assembly GCA_033398695.1. Taxonomy (NCBI): domain Eukaryota; kingdom Viridiplantae; phylum Streptophyta; class Magnoliopsida; order Lamiales; family Orobanchaceae; genus Orobanche; species Orobanche coerulescens. Next base: position 11,011,927 of record CM065818.1, on the reverse strand, counting down.
ATCTAAACTAAATATTGACTAATACCAAATTTATATTATAACAATATTTATTAATTAATAAATAAAATAAATAATAAAGTAATTATATAAAATTATTTGTTTAATTTATGTTGAACGTCTGTCCCAACAATTTCGATTGTCCAACTAATAATTTTTAGATAATATAGACCATGGGCTTGATAGCCCATATCAATTTATGTAGTGATTTTTAAGGTTGTTCAAATTAGGGGTGTAAATCAATTTAAACTAATCAAATGTATTTATTTAAATTTATTTAAAAAATTTATCAAGCTCTAAATATTATATTTGTGTTTGATTTGATTTGTACTTGAGCCGGGCATGAACGAGTTTTAATCGAGCCGAGCACGAGTCGAGTTTGAGTAGTTTGAGTTATTTATATTTATTTTATAATTTTATTCAAATCGAATCCAATTCGAACGGAACTTTATATATTAACAAAATATAAACTTAATTTGGTATATGAAAAACCAAATTCGACTTTCTATCAATCGAATTTAAATCAACTATTGAATAGTTTGATTTTATTTTCAATCCTAACCCAAACGGATAATTTGGCGGCCATCAAAAAAATTGGCGACTCATTGCCACACCGGGGGCCAATTTGTCCTAATTCAAAAATTGAAGAGTTTGATTGAACAACAAAAGAAAATATTTAGGTGGATTTTACCTTGACTCACGAGTTGGATGATGCATCTGTACATTTTCCCACAATATAATAAAATTTAAATTGATATATAGCAAATCTAGGGAAATAATTATTATAAATGTTGAATAATGTGAGAATTATTTTATCGTATTAGGTCCATGGGTTTAAATTTTGGATTTATATTATGTTTCGACCTTCATAAAAATGTTTTGGGATTTTTTCAGTAACTTTTTTGTATTATTTCGAAAACGATATAATTAAGATAAAACTAAATTTTGTGTTTTAAACTATTTCGCAATTACATGTTGTCCTCTTTTTTGTGAAGACAAAAATGAATCTTTTTGGAGTTTCTGGTGAAAAATATCGAAATTCTAAGTCCATTAAAAGGTATATTTTATAAAGTTATTATTTAAAATATTTTAAAATATTAGTATTTAAATTTAAAATATTTCCAATATAATTATTGTTCGAAAAATCCTCATACGCAATTTGTAAAGATGATATACATTGGTTGTTTTTAATCATTTTTTGTTGAATATATTTCTTTAGTACTGCACGTTTAATTAATATATGCGACATAATAATAATAATGAACAACCATATAGAAAATTAATATAGTATACAAAGCCATGATCATGAGAGTACAATCCCAAGCAATCTCTTTACGTTTAGTGATTGTTCTTAAGCTGATCAATACATTCTCTGTTAAATGCGTCGGAGCTCAGGTTACTAGTGCAGTTTCTTGGCTCGCTATTATTGGTATCTATATGTTGAAAACAACTCCGGTCGAAATACCAATCACCGATTGCCTCTGCAACTGTCTGCAATTAAATTTTTTAAATTAAATCAGAAAATATGAAATTATTAGGGTAATGGCATTGTATAATTAATTAGAGTTCTTGTTATACCAAAAATTAAAAGAAGACACATGTAAGATGTAAATAATTCTCACTTTATTTTCCAATACATTATTCATCACGGAGGAGCACGATGAGTCTTCTTTCGAGTAGATATGGGTATGAAGATAGCAAGTGTGAACAAACATTCCTCTCGATGAAGAATATTTTAGATTCTGCAATGTATGTATGAATGTTTTCTGAAATTCTGAAACCAAAACACGTAAAATCAATCGTGAGGATAACATTTACCAACCTAAATTAGGACAAGAAAAGAATGAAATGAAATAAAATTAAACTATACAATATAATATGAGTAACGTACCCTGCATGATCTCTATTTGAGTTGAATTGCAAAATGTTAGACTCTGGTTAACGCAATAATTCCATTCTGGCTTACCACCACCAATATATGGTGTTAACATTTCTTTTATCTGCAACAACAACAGTAATAATTCAACCGAGTCATAATCAAATAGAAATAGCATTGAGCAGGAATATTAGCCATTACTCCCTATTAAATCCCTTAATAAATTAATTTTGTTGCACGATGACATTGATCCGAAAAATAAATGAATATTCCAGATCGAATTTACATTAAAATCTCATGTAACTTTTCTTTTTCTGTTAGATCATGTATTGTGACAAGGAGTAAAAAAAAACTTACTTGATGTGAATCAAACGACGATTCGAGTATAAATAATGGCGTTTGGATATCTTCAACCAAATATTCCGGAAAAAGGCACTGTAATTCGTGCGGATGAATTAAATGTTATATTACAATAGATGGGGAGTGAAAATTGATGAATATCATCATTATGAGTCTACAATTAGATAATTAGTCTCACCAAACCAGGGTTCATTTTGGATGTGCATGATGTAGGCAAATATTTTTGTAGTCCCTGCAGTATCATAAATGGCAAAATTGAGAACAAAGATTACAATAACTGATAACAATAAGTTAAATAACCTCATACTATGTTATAATAATGATATCATAGTACGCATATACATCATTCGAACCATTTTCTTCTTGTCGTGCTTTTTCCGGATAATAGAATTCTAGTCTAGAGCTCATAGGACTTGAACATATAGAACGAACACGAACTAATTTATGTTGGGAGTAAGAAGATATTACATGTAATTCAACCACTTTGGTGAAGTAATCTTCTCTTTCCTTGGCTCCGGGTAAATTTTTGCTGTCACAAAAAGAAACTTTTAGCAATGTTTTCTTTTTAATTATATAAAATCATACAAGTGCAATATTTTCAGTACATATATTAATATTCACACAATACACACACACACACACACACACACATTTTTAGCATATATATGAACTTTATTCGTGAGGCTTACGCATGGAGGAAGAAACCAGAATCGGAAATGCATTTCACTCTATTAGCATTAGGTACAAGTGCGCGAAAGCTATCACAATGCAAAATGGTTGCCAAAGCGCCAGCTGAGCTCCCCGCAAGTATAACCTGTTTAACATGAATATCAACATTACGTAATCGTGTAATGAAAAATAAGAAAAGTTTATATATAAAAAGCTACACATAAAATCAATGACTTAATATAAGTTAAATGACTTAATTAATTTGTTGATTTCATCAAATATTTTTAAACTACATTCCTGAGGGATATAATTGTAAAACATTTGAATCGTCATACATTGTCGGCATTGTTCATTCCTTTCGCCAGCACCTCCTCCATTATAGCATTAAACACCCTTGAGCCTCTATAAGTGAGATTGGTCTCCTGAAAATAAATATTGCACAAGTTATTTTTTTTGATCACATATCTTCATTCATATAAAGGAATAAAAAAAGATAAAAAGGCAATAATTAAATTTCTTCCATAATATTGAAATAATTAGTGTGTGTATATTATATCGCATGTAAAACTTACTGGGTTAACTTCCTCAACATCCCCCAAAAATGATGCTCCATCACAGTATATAAGATAAACTTTATTCCAGTTATAGAAATCTGTAATATTGAGATATCAACCGTTATTTATTCAATCCACTGAATACGAAAGAATTAATCTAAAATAACATTTGTATGTAAATTCTATTTAATGTATGTACGTATCGAATTTCTTAATTACCTGGATTATATGTTTGGTTTCGGGTGAGCATACCACTGTAATAGGTTTTATTATTACTTCTGTGTATACTACTACCGAGCCATCCTTCTGATCTGATTCGGCATTCATGTACCGTTTCACACCACGCACCACCCTAAAATTCAGTTTTAATCAGTAAAAATCGAAGGGAAATGCGCAAACAAACAAAAAATAAAATAAGTAAAATATTAAAGTAAAGGTTAAAACAACTAATTAGCTACCTTACATGTCGGGACAGATCGACCGTGTTGGGATAAAAATATTATTTTTTTTAAATTAAGAAAATATAGTATTTCTACATTTAATTTTTATTTTGCATTTCGTTTGACAAATGCATGCGTGCATGTCATTGATATAAATCATTAAACATTAATTTACAAATATCCGGACTAGCCCGGTACAAGTCTCAGGACGGAACGACCCAAACAAAATTGGTCAGGGCTGGTCGGACCAAAATTGTGGTACGTTGACATTTTTTCGGTAAAGAGTTTGCTAACACTCACAATCAATAAAAATGTTAAAGTAAAAAACGAAAAAAAAAATATTCTCCATATAATTTGTCATGCATGGACCTCTATATAAATCAACCAGTTGTTGGCTCCTGATCCGAATCCTTTTGCAAGAGAATAAGCTGGTGGACTCCCATCCGTGCAAACTACAGTAAAATACCAATCCTAGTTAATGTATACCATATAATGCATATAATGCAATATTTTAATGAATCGATATTTTGACGCATATAATACATTGTAATTTTGATGCACGAAATGCATAAAGATTCTTTAGCTTCAGCTTCTTTAACTTCACACATTGGCTTCATATATGTGAAGTTAAAGAAGAAAAGCTTCACAGTCAACTGTTGTGAAGCTTTCCATGCGGAAGATTTATGGAGACCTGAACTGAAGGAAAAAAAAATTGTTGTGAAGCCAATACATACATTTTTTAGTAGTGTTAGTACAAAATTCATGCATATTCGCAATTCGCAAGATAAGAACCATTCTCATTTGATCCTATATATATATATATATATATATATATATATATATATGTGTGTGTGTGTGTGTGAAAATATGTAAAAAAATATTTAATCTAGAATATGATATTAAATTAAAAAAGAAAATCAAAAAAAAAAAAAACCTGCTCCTTTTGACACAGCACTGTGGATCCATGTAATTTCAGCAGAGTCGGAGCGGACGAGTTGTGTGTTGAGCAGTACAAGCAAACATATGGATAGCAGCTTTGAATAGTGATGAGTCATGGCCTGAATATATGTTTCCATTCTTTACGCCAAAAAGAAGAGAAAAAAAAAAAAACATTTAGGGTTGCTATAACTCTAACACATGCAGCAGGAAATACATGATAAAAGGAGTTAAATAATAGGAATAATTACATATTATACCCGAACAATTACAAATCTATCAAGAAGTCAACCCTCGAGGTGAGATTGAGGCGTGAATGTAATTGTTCAAACAACTAGTTTGAACAACTACAAAGTTGTCCAAAAGTATTTCGGTGTAGGTGCAGTGGCGGCGCCAGAATTTCTTGGTACGGGGAGCGATATTAAATTTTTTTTCGACGCAACGATATTAAATTTTTTTAGATGAGTTATTAACAACAAAAATCACATTAAATAAACGAATCCATATTAAATTTCTTACTTTGGGGGCAACATTTTTTAAATTACAAAATATAATAATAATAATAAAAAAAATATCAGTAGAAAAAAAAATTGGGAGGGGGGGCCACAACCCCTACCCGCCACCCCCTCCCTCCGCTCTGTGTAGATGTAATTGTTCAAATTGTTGGTATTAATATGTAATTGGACCAAACAATAAGAGTATTTTACGTAATCCGCCTTAATACTATATTACTATTTATCTGAGTAAATAATGATAATAAAAAAAGGGTTCTCATGAATATCTACCTTCTTTTATTAGAACCACGTAGGTGTGTGTGATCACCTTACAAAACCAGAGGTTATACCTCTTGGTGTTATTTATTACTTTTTGGAGGAAATATTTTCCCCTTTTATTGTTGATATATTTTTGTGTTCTAAAATTTGCTTGCATGCATGCATGCTTAAATAATGTGCCGAGTGTGGTCCGGAAACTCTGCCAACCGTTGCTCTATAATATCCTTCTTTGTGGTGCTCCGAAGTTATTTCCAGCTTCATGAGTTATTATTTACTTTAACTTTGAGTAAATTAATATCATCCTTCCGTGTGTTTTCCCTGTTTATATATATATATATATATATGGGGAAATTACAACCAACTACCCTATTAAATGGCCTCTTTACACTTTAGTCCCTATTATTTCATAAATTACAATGAAGACAAAATCAATTGGTGTTGACTTCCATTAAAAAGATTTAAACGCTTCTCTATTTACTTGAATAAAATATTTCTTTTAAAATACATTTCATATGAAACAAATAACTTATAAGTTATTAAAATGTTTGGCTAATACATTTCTTTTAAAAAATATTCATTTTTCAGAAAATAATTTTTTTTTTCGAAATATAATTCTTTCCAGAAAATATTTTTTTTTTATTTTTTCGCAAAAATATCTTATTTTATTTTTTTCCCAGAAAATAATTTTATTTTTTCCAAAAAATAATATTTTTTCAAGAAAATAATTTTATTTCGAAAAAATATTATTTTGCCAGAAAATAAATTTTTCTCTAGTAAATATTTTTTATTTTTTTCGGAAAAATATTTTTTTTATTTTTTTCCAGAAAATAATTTTATTTTTCAAAAAAATAATATATTTTCCAGAAAATAATTTTATTTCGAAAAAATATTATTTTGCCAAAAAATATTTTTTCCTCCAGAATTTTTTTTTTAATTTTTTCGAAAAAATATTTTTTTTTATTTTTTTTCAGAAAATAATTTTATTTTTTTGAAAAAATAATATTTTTTCGAGAAAATAATTTTATTTCGAAAAAAATATTATTTTGCCAAAAAATAATTTTTTCTCCAGAAAATATTTTTTAATTTTTTCGAAAAAAATAAAAAATTCCATAAAATAATATTTTTTTCAAAAATATAATTTTTTTTCCAGAATTTTTTTTTTCGAAAAATAATATATTTTTTTCCAGAAAATACTTTCTTTTTTGGAATAAATATTTTTTTCTAGAAAGCTTGAAAATTTATTACACTGAAGTCCAAAAGTGTTATATATATTACAATGAGGTCCAGCATGTGCCACCCACGTGAGACGAAAAATAAATGGGTAAGAAAGAAAAATAAAAATAAAAGGGCAAAATCGGAATATCCGTACTCTCTCTCCAGTGACATCATCTGAGAGTTTGACTTTTGTCCTTCGTTGTAAATATAGTTTCTGGACAGTGCTAAGTTTGTCCTTCATTGTAATATCTGAAACAATAGGGACTAAACTGTAATTAGACCATCTAAAAAGGTAGTCAGATGTAAATCGCCCATATATATATATATATTGGTGAATTTAAGGTGAGAATGCAATTTAAGTTAAAAAATAAGAATCAATTTCATCCATAGATCTTGATAAATGGATGACCTAGATTTATTCTCACAAAAATTTGATGCATATAATGCAATATTTTAATGCATTGATATTTTGATGCATATATATAATGCAAATTACAATTTTGATGCACGAAATGCATATATTTCATGCATAATTATTACAAAACTCATGCATATTCGCAATTCGCAGGATAAAAACCATAAAGAAGGATCACAAGTACTACTCTCCGCTTGTTTTTAGTTATTATCCGTCCCAAAAAATTAGTCATCCCCATTATTTTCACACATATCAAGAGAAAGTGGTATATAATATAGTTAGCACACTAATTTAGCTACTATATGTAATATTCGTAATTTCGATTTTCTGGTATTTTTTTTTTTTTGGCGGAAGTCCATATTAGTGACTCCGTTGTGACCGTTTCGTCATTCCGAGAATATTTAATTCTGCACTTTTTGTCATCCGAGTTCGTTTCGGTATCGTTTTATTGAGTTCCGTGTTCTTAAGCGGCTTTTCCGCACTTGAGTTTGATTCTTGCGAATCTCGTCCGAAACTGTCGTTTCGAGTTTCTCGTAAGTTCATTTAATGTTATTATTCATGTTGCAAGCTTTGGCTTGGTGTTTCGATCGTGTATCGTGTATTTCAGACGTTTTGGGTCATTTTCGTAAATTCCCAAAGTTTGGGGTAATTACTTTGCGTTGTCGAATTTTGAGCCTTCGGGTGGTCGGAATCGTGTGTTCTCTTAGCGTGTGGATTTGTCTTTGCGAGTACTTCATAACCGTATCTTCGATTCATATTCAGGTTTCGGTTTTGGCGTCGTCCGGGCCGTCGGAGTGGCTACGGCCGAGTCACGACCGCACTTCTTGGAACAGGGCCTGGCCTGGCCGAGTTACGGCCGTAAGGTGCCGGTTATGGCCGTACGTGCTCGGCATTTTTCGGACGAATACCGGTTACGGCCGTAAGGTGCCGGTTACGACCGTACGTGCTCGGCAGTGTTCGGACGAATGCCGGTTACGGCCGTAAGGACCTGCCGGGTACGGCCGTAAGTGCCGAGTTACGGCCGTAAGCGATCGGCAGGCGCTGGGCGGGTTTGGACGAATGCCGGTTACGTACGTAAGGCCCTGCCGGTTACGGCCGTAACCCTGCCGGCCATATATAGGCAGTAACCGGCCAGCCCTCATTTTTTCATCATTTCTTCACCCGGTTGCGGCTGGCGACGGGAAAAATCGGGAAATGGAGTTTTTGGTCGATTCCACTCGACTTCCAAGCGTTTTTGAGGATTCTTATCGATTATATCAACATCAAATCATTGTTCTTCGTCGGATCGAGGTAATTTCTTGAAATCTCCTAGAATTTGTTTTTTCGAGATTTCTTCTTGATTTTCGTTGTTCGTCCGAATTTGATGAATCGGTTGATGTTAGTAAACATTATTAATCGTGTTCTATGGATTGTATATCCATATCTTCGATTCGTTCAACCCGATTGATGATTTTTAAGTTCTTGAGGAACTTTGAACATTTAGTTCGATTAAATATCTCAAAGAGTTTCTTTCGGTCGTTGTGTTGATTTCGATTGATATTGTGTTATTGAATTAATTGTATTTCATTCAAGGTTGTTCGAATACTTGTGTTTATCGGAGGACGCCGTTCGTTGTTCGTGGAAGGATTTCATCGCCTTCGGTTGAGGCAAGTTTTATACTTGTACTAGTCAATGAGATTAATGTTATTATATATGTGTATGAATGTGTTGTATCATTCCGAGACTTAGTCTCTTCATAAGTTCATTGATATTAGGGGATCGTTCGATACGATACTCTTCGGCAATTATGCCAAATGTTTATTATCATTCATTAATGGCCGGTAAGGCATTGAGATATTCGTTGTTAATGTTATTATCGATCACCGGTCATGTATCGATGTATCAGTTGTTGTTGTTAATATTGATGTCGATCTAGACGTTGTTGTAATCATTGTTATTAATGTTGGCGTCCTGTCATTCATGTTGTATTGGCCGATTGAAGGCATTGTCGTATTCGTTCTCATCTTCGTCGTCGGTAGCCGATTAAAGGTGCCGAGGCATTCATTGTATCATTGTTATAGATTGGCCGTTCTAAGGCAATCGAGGAGTTCAATCATTCATTGTATCATTGTTATCGATTGGCCGTTCTAAGGCAATCGAGGAGTTCAATCATTCATTGTCTCATTTTCATCGATTAGTCGTTCTAAGGCAATCGAGGTGCTCAATCATTTATTGTATCATTGTCAACGATTAGCCGTTCTAAGGCAATCGAGGTGCTCAATCATTCATTGTCTCATTGTCATCGATTAGCCGTTCTAAGGCAATCGAGGTGCTCAATCATTCATTGTATCATTGTCATCGATTGGCCGTTCTAAGGCAATCGAGGTGCTCAATCATTCATAGTATCATTGTCATCGATTATCCATTCTAAGGCAATCGAGGTGCTCAATCATTCGTTGTATCATTGTTATCGATTGGCCGTTTTAAGGCAATCGAGGTATTGAATCATCCGCTGCATCATTATTATCGGTTGGTAATTCTAAGGCCATCGAGGTATTGAATTGGGGCTATCGAGGATAGTTCCCATCCGTTGTGTCGTTGTTATCGATTGACCATTCTAAGGTAATCGATGTATTGAATTGGGACCATCGAGGACGGTACCCATCCGTGAGTCATTGTTGTCGTGTTGGCCGACTCAAGGCAGCACACTATCATTCTCGTGAATTCGGTAATATTCGGATCGTTGCCGTTTGTGATTAATTATGTTTTGGAGGCTAGTCTCGGCTAGTGCTCATTATGGGGTAAGTTTGGTGGGGCCTGAATCTTCGCGGTTGTTTCCCCCAACACCTACAACTCAGTAGGTCAATGGCCATTGGATGGTTTCATTATGGGTAAGCTTGTGGCTTGAACCTTCGCGGTTGGTTTCCCAACACCTACAACTCAGTAGGTCACAATCATGTTTATGATCTCATTATGGGTAATTCTGGTGCTTGAACCTTTGCGGTTGGTTTCCCATCACCTACAATTCAGCAGGTCACGGTCACTGGGTGATCTCATTATGGGTAAGCTTGGGGCTTGAACCTTCGCGGTTGGTTTCCCAACACCTACAACTCAGTAGGTCACGATCATGCTTATGATCTCATTATGGGTAAGTTTGGGGCTTGAACCTTCACGGTTGGTTTCCCAACACCTACAATTCAGTAGGTCACGGCCATTGGATGGTCTAATTGTGATACGGCTTCGTGCCGTGGCTTCGGCCCTAATCGATACAGCTTCGGACTGTTTTGGCTTCATGTGATTGTGATATTTGACAGCTTCAGCTGAGTGGCTTTCAGGCCTTTGTGCTTGTCTTGGTAATTTCATTGGAGCCTTCGGGCATTGTGATTCATAATTAATTCAATTCTGGTTTGGTTCATGTCGTGTAATTCATTGTGGTACTCTATAATTATGATTCGCCGTTGGGCATTTACGTTCTAACCTATCGAACAGGTATTAATAGTATGCCGTGGGCATAGTATTTCACGAATGCTCGGTTCTTACATTAGTTTGTGAGCATCTCGTATTATTATTATCATTGTGCCGTTTCATTATGCCTTTGGATGCATATCATGTTATACATGTATTTGATGTTCATTATCTGGATGACTGACCCCGTGGGGGCGGAACATGTTTTCATGTTCTGGGTGCTTGCGAGGAGAGAGTTGAGACACAGGGGCATGATGATGGCGATGAGGCATTCGAGCGATACTAGTCCGAGTTGTTCATGTTGGTCAGTCAGTTGGAGTGTTCTCCAGTTTGTAAGTCATTGTCACAATGTATTACCCGACCAGATGCTCGTGGATGTTGTTGTATTTTATTTTTGGCCATGTAGGCCCATCGTTGTCATTGAAATTCCTTATCGGAATATTGTGTCAGATATCATGGTAGGGACTATGATTTTCCCTTGTTGTTTAATTTAATGTATTTTAGTCATGTTCGCCTGGTGGATCTCCTGGCGTGGGGTCCACAGCACTGTAATAACCCAATAGGATTTGGGGGTGTTACAGAAGATGGTATCAGAGAGTTGGGTTGCGAGATACCCTGATATGTGAGTTATGTGGCTCTACCGATGCGGTAGTAGTGGGACTGTCAGGTTATGACAATCTGGTCAGTCGGGTTTTGTGAGTCGTAATATTAATACGATTGCACGAGTCATTCATTCATCGAGTCGTCGTCAGTGAAGACTAGTATCGCGAGACCTCGAAGCTTCGTATGACTGTGTAAGGACTTGATTCTCTTTATGTTCATACATTCATCATGTCATTAATTATCATGCTTTGTTGAAATCTGTATGTGATATTAGTGTTATGATTGATTCGTGACGAATTATTTTGGAGCACTTGTGACTTGTGTAAGTGTTAAGGATCAACTCATTCATCAGTTAATAATCCTCAATCATCATTTTGATCTTTTCGATCATGTTAATTCATTCATCACTCATTTAATCTCATCGTTCAGTTAATTCATTCATCACTCAGTCAATATCATCATTCAGTTAATTCATTCATCACCCAGTTAATCTCATTGTTCAGTTAATTCATTCATCACTCATTCAATCTCATCGTTCAGTTAATTCATTCATCACTCAGTTAATCTCACACTACTACAAAAAAGACATTCAACATCGCTCGTTTAACATCGGTTTTGTAAAACCGATGTTAAAAAAGACGCGGTGGCATAATTGAAAATTTTGAAACAAATTAACATTGGTTCCACTAAAAACCGATGTTAAATTAACAATTAACATCGGTTTTTAAAAAAACCGATGTTAAATTAATCCATTTCACATCGGTTTAGAAAAACCGATGTTAATTTTTAATTTAACATTGGTTTTTAGAAAAACCGATGTTAATTTTTAAATAAAGTTTTCATTTTTTTAAAAAAAGTTTCAGATTTTTAAAAAATTTAACATCGGTTATACTAAAACCGATGTTAAATTACAAATTAACATCGGTTTTTAAAAAAAACGATGTTAAACAATGTTAATTTTTAATTTTTAGTATAACCGATGTTAAAAATTTTAAAAAATCTGGAACTTTTTTTAAAAAAATCGAAACTTTATTTTTTTTAAAAAAAAATCCGGAATATTAATATTAAAAATTCGATGTTTATATTTATTGTTCAAAAATAAAAGGTAAAAATTAGAAGTTTTTATTTAAAGTTCGAAAATAAAAAATAAACATTAGTTCGAAAATAAAAAATAAAAATCGGATGTTTTTATTTAAAGTTTTAAAAAAAAAGTGGAATATTATTTTTTATAAATGAATAAAAATTGAATTATTATATATATTTTTAAAAACGTGCTAGTTTTTATTTTTGTAATTTTTTTTACTTTTCATAAAAAACTATTTTATATTACAAAAAATCTAAAAATAAAAAAAACAGATTAAATATTAATTATAAATCAGATCCATATTTTTTAATTTTTTATTTTTTATCTTCGAGCTTTAAATAAAAACATCCGACTTTTAATATTAATATTCTAGATTTTTTAAAAAAATAAATTTTCGATTTGTTAATATATATATATATATATATATATTAAATTATCTATATTTATATAAATTTATAAATGTATATAGTATATAAATATATCACATAGCAAAAAATATACAAGAAGTTCATCTAGCGGAGTGGTAATATCACACTTCCACAAGCAGAGGTGGTGAGTTCGAAACCCACCAACAACGAAATTTAATTGTATTTGTTGTAGGTTGGTGGGGCTGTGCGGGGGGCTGGTGCGGGTGGTTGGGGCGAGTGTCTGGGTTGGGGCTGGGTTGGGCTAGCTGGGTTAGCCGCGGTCCGATAAAATTTTAAAATCGCGAAATTTAACATCGGTTGTCCCAGAACCGATGTTAAATATCGCGATATTAAAATTAACATCGGTTGTTATAACAATCGATGTTAAAATCGAAGTTTAACATCGGTTATTAGAAACCGATGTTAATTTTAACATCGCGACATTTAACATCGGTTCCAAAACTGATGTTAAATGTCCAAAAAACCCGACGTTAAATGTCTGTTTTGTAGTAGTGTCATCGTTCAGTTAATTCATTCATCACTCAGTCAATCTCATCGTTCAGTTAATTCATTCATCACTCAGTTAATTCATTCATCACTCAGTTAATCTCATTGTTCAGTTAATTCATTCATCACTCGGTCAATCTCATCGTTCAGTTAATTCATTCATCACTCAGTTAATTCATTCATCACTCAGTCAATCTCATTGTCAGTTAATTCATTCATCACTTAGTTAATCTCATTGTTCAGTTAATTCATTCATCACTTAGTCAATCTCATCGCTCAGTTAATTCATTGATCACTCAGTCAATCTCATCGCTCAGTTAATTCAGTCATCACTCAGTCAATCTCATTGTTCAGTTAATTCATTAATCATTCAGTCCATCTCACGGTTCAGTTGTTGATCTTGTGGATCAAATTTTCAACCTTGTTAACTTGTTCAAAGTAATCATTTCAGGAATTTCATCAGATAGTCATGTCACCTAACTTGATCTTTCATGCGATCTTATCATATTCCGGCGTCATGTCGACGATCATTTTATTGCATTATTAATGTATTCATTGTGTTAGAGCGTGTATGCTCATTGTTATCATTCCGTCTCATAATCATAATGCGATATTCATACGAGATCTGTAATTATCACGTGACTTTTCTGCCTCGGTATGGAAAGAGCTGTCAGAGGGACATCGGACTCCGACGTCCAAGAGATCGTTTTCTAGTCGTTTTCGTGCTGGGAGAGCATCTTCATCTCAGATGACGAGTTCGACTGTTGTTTGCTTTAACTGTGATACAATAGGACATTCATCACCGGTTTTGAGCAAGTTCATTCTTGCTCGGTAATAGGATAATCATTCATTTCATTGTCGTTCATTCATTCGTATAATTCATTCATCATATATCAATCACGTTGAGACTTATAATTATCAAACTAATCATTCACTTCACGGGGAACTATGGTTCCAATCATTTCATTTGAGCTATCACTCATTACGTTATCATTTCACCCCGGTGAGTCATTCTTGATCCTTATTGGATTTCGATTCATTATCATTCATTGTGATCATTCTTGTTCGTGTGTATCTCGTTGATTTTTCATGGCGGGATATTGCTTCTCCCTACTTATTTTAAGTTTCGGGACGAAACTTCTTTTAAGGGGGTAGTAAGTAATATCCGCAATTTCGATTTTTCCGTAATTTTCTTTTTTTTTTGGCGGAAGTCCATATTAGTGACTCCGTTGTGACCGTTTCGTCATTACGAGAATATTTAATTCTGCACTTTTTGTCATCCGAGTTCGTTTCGGTATCGTTTTGTTGAGTTCCGTGTTCTTAAGCGGTTTTTCCGCACTTGAGTTCGATTCTTGCGAATCTCGTCCAAAACTGTCATTTCGAGTTTCTCGTAAGTTCATTTAATGTTATTATTCATGTTGCGAGCTTTGGCTTGGTGTTTCGATCGTGTATTTTGGACGTTTTGGGCCATTTTCGTAAATTCCCAAAGTTTGGGGTAATTACTTTCCGTTGTCGAATCTCGAGCCTTCGGATGGTCGGAATCGTGTGTTCTCTTAGCGCTTGGATTTGTCTTTAAGGTGCCGGTTATGAACGTACGTGCTTGGCAGTGTTCGGACGAATGCCGGTTACGGCCGTAAGGACCTACCGGGTACGCACGTAAGTGCCGAGTTACGGTCGTAAGGCCCTGTCGGTTACGGCCGTAAGCGATCGGCACGCGCTGGGCGGGTTTCGATGAATGCTGGTTACGGTCGTAAGGCCCTGCCGGTTACGGCCGTAACCCTGCCGGCCATATATAGGCAGTGACCGGCCAGCCCTCATTTTTTCATCATTTCTTCACCCGGTTACAGCTGGCGACGGGAAAAATCGGGAAATGGAGTTTTTGGTCGATTCCACTCGACTTCTAAGCGTTTTTGAGGATTCTTATTGATTATACCAACATCAAATCATTGTTCTTCGTCGGATCGAGGTAATTTCTTGAAATCTCCTAGAATTTGATTTTTCGAGATTTCTTCTTGATTTTCGTTGTTCGTCCGAATTTGATGAATCGGTTGATGTTAGTAAACATTATTAATCGTGTTCTATGGATTGTATATCCATATCTTCGATTCGTTCAACCCGATTGATGATTCTTAAGTTCTTGAGGAACTTTGAACATTTAGTGTTCGATTAAATGTCTCAAAGAGTTTCTTTCGGTCGTTGTGTTGATTTCGATTGATATTGTGTTATTGAATGATTTGTATTTCATTCAAGGTTGTTCGAATACTTGTGTTTATCGGAGGACGCCGTTCGTTGTTTGTGGAAGGATTTCATCGCCTTCGGTTGAGGCAAGTTTTATACTTGTACTAGTCAATGAGATTAATGTTATAATATATGTGTATGAGTGTGTTGTATCATTCCGAGACTTAGTCTCTTCATAAGTTCATTGATATTAGGGGATCGTTCGATACGATACTCTTCGGCAATTATGCCAAATGTTTATTATCATTCATTAATGGCCGATAAGGCATTGAGATATTCGTTGTTAATGTTATTATCGATCACCAGTTCGCGGTATCGATGTATCAGTTGTTGTTGTTAATATTGATGTCGATCTAGACATTGTTGTAATCATTGTTATTAATGTTGGCGTCCTGTCATTCATGTTGTATTGGCCGATTGAAGGCATTGTCGTATTCGTTCTCATCTTCGTCGTCGGTAGCCGATTAAAGGTGCCGAGGCATTCATTGTATCATTGTTATAGATTGGCCGTTCTAAGGCAATCGAGGAGTTCAATCATTCATTGTATCATTGTTATCGATTGGCCGTTCTAAGGCAATCGAGGAGTTCAATCATTCATTGTATCATTGTTATCGATTGGCCGTTCTAAGGCAATCGAGGAGTTCAATCATTCATTGTCTCATTGTCATCGATTAGCCGTTCTAAGGCAATCGAGGTGCTCAATCATTCATTGTATCATTGTCATCGAGTATCCGTTCTAAGGCAATCGAGGTGCTCAATCATTCATTGTCTCATTGTCATCGATTAGCCGTTCTAAGGCAATCGAGGTGCTCAATCATTCATTGTATCATTGTCATCGATTGGCCGTTCTAAGGCAATCGAGGTGCTCAATCATTCATAGTATCATTGTCATCGATTAGCCATTCTAAGGCAATCTAGGTGCTCAATAATTCGTTGTATCATTGTTATCGATTGGCCGTTTTAAGGCAATCGAGGTATTGAATCATCCGCTGCATCATTGTTATCGGTTGGCCATTCTAAGGCATCGAGGTATTGAATTGGGGCTGTCGAGGATAGTTCCCATCCGTTATGTCGTTGTTATCGATTGACCATTCTAAGGTAATCGAGGTATTGAATTGGGACCGCCGAGGACGGTACCCATCCGTGAGTCATTGTTGTCGTGTTGGCCGACTCAAGGTAGCACACTATCATTCTTGTGAATTCGGTAATCTTCGGATCGTTGACGTTTGTGATGAATTATATTTTGGAGGCTAGTCTCGGCTAGTGCTCATTATGGGGTAAGTTTGGTGGGGCCTGAACCTTCACGGTTGTTTCCCCCAACACCTACAACTCAGTAGGTCAACGGCCATTGGATGGTTTCATTATGGGTAAGCTTGGGGCTTGAACCTTCGCGGTTGGTTTCCCAACACCTACAACTCAGTAGGTCACGGTCATGTTTATGATCTCATTATGGGTAAGTCTGGAGCTTGAACCTTCGCGGTTGGTTTCCCAGCACCTGCAATTCAGCAGGTCACGGTCACTGGGTGATCTCATTATGGGTAAGCTTGGGGCTTGAACCTTCGCGGTTGGTTTCTCAATACCTACAACTCAGTAGGTCACGGTCATGCTTATGATCTCATTATGGGTAAGTTTGGGGCTTGAACCTTCACGGTTGGTTTTCCAACACCTACAATTCAGTAGGTCACGGCCATTGGATGGTCTAATTGTGATACGGCTTCGTGCCGTGGCTTCGGCCCTAATCGATACAGCTTCGGGCTGTTTTGGCTTCATGTGATTGTGATATTTGACAGTTTCGGCTGAGTGGCTTTCAGGCCTTTGTGCTTGTCTTGGTAATTTCATTGGAGCCTTCGGGCATTGTGATTCATAATTAATTCAATTCTGGTTTGGTTCATGTTGTGTAATTCATTGTGGTGCTCTATAATTATGATTCTTCGTTGGGCATTTACGTTCTAACCTGTCGAACAGGCATTAATAGTATGTCGTGGGCATAGTGTTTCACGAATGCTCGGTTCTTACATTGGTTTGTGAGCATCTCGTATTATTATTATCATTGTGCCGTTTCATTCTGCCTTTAGATGCATATCATATTATACATGTATTTGATGTTCATTATCGGGTGGCCCGACCAGTAGGCGGAACATGTTTTTATGTTTTAGGTGCTTGCGAGGAGAGAGTTGAGACACAGGGGCATGATGATGGCGACGAGGCATTCGAGCGATACTAGTCCGAGTTGTTCATGTTGGTCAGTCAGTTGGAGTGTTCTCTAGTTTGTCAGTCATTGTCACTATGTATTACCCGAGCAGATGCTCGTGGATGTTGTTGTATTTTATTTTGGCCATGTAGGCCCATCGTTGTCATTGAAATTCCTTATCGGAATATTGTGTCGGATATCATGGTAGGGACTATGATTTTCCCTTGTTGTTTAATTTAATGTATTTTAGTCATGTTCGCCTAGTGGATCTCCTGGCGTGGGTCCACGACACTGTAATAACCCAATAAGATTTAGGGGTGTTACACTATATATATATATATAGAGAGAAAACAGGAACGAGTCGAATCCTTTACGTAAAACTATTTACCCCTCGTATAAGAGGCTAGCAGACGACTCAGACATGCAATAAGTAATCAATATACACTTATTTAGCGTTTCTTGAGTTAGATACTCTCTAAAACTCAGAATTTATGCGAATTTTTGGGGGCTAAAAATTGGGAACAAAATGAATAAGAAAGAATGAATCAATACACTAGGTAAAAAACTTTTTAAATTTTTGTACTAAGATGAAATGGAGGACACTTATTTTATAGACTCCAATGACACTTTTCGTCAGGTGGGAATGAACCACTGCCACAATGACATTCAAGATACGAGGCATTACGAACCCGTGCGATGCACCAGCTGGGTTATTGGTTGTATTTCTACGTGTTTTGTACGTAATGTTTGAAGAGATAAATTCACCACTAGAAGGGGGGTTGAATAGTGGTGATGCGGAATACCGAAATTTCTTGCGAATAAATAGAAAATAGTGCGGAATTTAAAGACTCAAGAATTTATAGAGGTTCGGCAACTTGCCTACGTCCTCTCTCCGACTTTCTTTTTCTATTGGCTTAAGAAAAACCACAATCTTGACTCGTCTTCTATCGGTCCGAGTTCACAACCGTTACAATCGCTTGTCTTCTATCGGTCCAAGCTCAACCTCTCCCTCAATATAAATGTTTGTTTATCTAGTGTTCTATAGGAACTAGATAATCCTCACTATACGAATATGGGAGTATAATCCTAACAATGCCGGATCAAAGATCCTAATAACACCGGATTAGTGACTCTTGATTCGTTTCTTTTACGCTCAAGTGTAAGTGATGCAACACTTACAATCAAATGAAAGAATACAAAGGATAGTAGATATTACAATGAAAATCACTCTTGTATCTTTCTTTTCTCACAACTTGAAATGCAATAAAAGATATAAAACTGAGCTCAAGAATGCTTTGATTGCTTGTATGCTTGTATGCTTGAATGCTTGAAGTTGTGTGTTTGATACCCAAGTCCTTCGGGTATTTATAGGTGAGATCCATCCTTCAAATGCTGAAAAACATACTATTAGCGTGCGCTAATAGTGCCTTGTAGCGTGCGCTATCGGTTTTTGACTTGGAATCTCTGAACGGTCACAAAGACTGTTGCAACGGTAAAATACCATGGCTAGCGTTAATGTATTGGTAGCGTGCGTTAACGTCTGGTCAACTAGTCTTCGATCTTGACTTTGACAATGTCCGATTGTTTCTCCAACGACTCTTTATCCAACGGCTAGATTTACGATTAGCGTGCGCTAGCAAGTATGCATAGCGTGCGCTAGCATTAATTAAATCCAACTTTTCCAGATTTTCCGGATCTGCATTGACTCTTGCCTTCCAACGGTAGAAATTCAAACGGTAATATGCTGACTCCTTTTAGCGTGCGCTAATGCCTATACCTTAGCGTGCGCTACTGATTTCTTTCATTAACGTACGTTACCTTGTGTAGCGTACGTAAAGGCCTTAACGAATTGAGTCCAGTAGCTCTTGGACTACGCATCGTAATATTGGTAGCGTGCGCTAGAGCTGAGCAGTAACGTGCGCTATATCCTTGCTTTAGCGTACGTAAGATGATATGTGTAGCGTGCGCAACATCCATTTCTGATTTCCTTCCAATCTTCACTGTCCTCTGGAATAATATGATAGCGTGCGTTATTTTTACTGTATAGCGTGCGCTAACTGTAGTTGCTTAGCGTGCGCTAACATTGAATAGCTTGCGTGTGCTATCGATCAGGCGACTTCACTTGGCTGCAGCTGACTTGTCTGGGCTGTATATGTATATCCCGATAGCGTGCGCTACTATATGATGAGTAGCGTGCGCTAGCTTTATGTAGCACCGTCAAAATATTATCGAGCCGAGATTGATCTAATTAAATGTTTTGAATGTAATAATCATCAAAATACATTTTGAGTCAACAATCTCCCCCTTTTTGATGATGTCAAAACATTTAATTAATACCTGCAAAAACATTTTCAAATGATTCGAATCAAGGTAAACTTGTTCGATATATTAGTATATTTTGGTTTTTGGAGTATTCTCCCCCTTTTTGACATAAACAAAAAGGAACTCCCCCTGAATTGTTGCATTATAACAAATATTAATGAAAATGCCATTATTCAAAGTGTAAACAACAATACTTGTAAACAACAAATGCCAAATGAAGTGAAATGCGAATTTCATTAAGATAAAATGCAAGTAATACAGCGAGTTTTCATGACATGAAACATAAAGATGATTCGAACAACAAGTTTCTACAACCAAACATCAAAAATCCTCAAATCTAAGGGTCGGAAGAAGACGAAGGGAAAGGGAACGAAGGGTGTGTGAAACGGATGAACTCGGATATCAACCCACGCACTTCCCGGACTTCCGAACGTAGAGCCCGAACATCCTCTCGAATCTCAGCCTGAGAGGTCTCGATGCCCTGCATCCGAGCACAAAGGTCGCTTTCCTCTTCCTCCGAAACAACATCTCTCATTGGGCGTTTTCCTTTCGTCTTCGGATGACGAACAAAAGACTTGGATTGCAGCTCCTTAAGCGTGTGGGGTCCTCGGTGCGTGACTTGCTCGGTCGGTGTAGGCATCCGTGTCCCCTTCGGCACTTGGTCATCATCCCGGAGATATGGAAACAATACCCAGCCTCGATTGAAAGTCTCGACATAATGCATGGCCTTGAGGGTTATGTCACTTATCTCGTGTCCCCGAGACACCGGAACGTGTGCCTCATTAGACAAGTCAACACGAAAATGTCGAAAAATCACCGTAAGGATTGAACCAAATGGAAGTCCATATTTCCTGGTTCTCGACATATAGTTTTTCAACCGAAAAGACTCCCCTTTAGCTTTCATCCAGCTTATCACAATCCCAGTGAAATCCACTCGATCATCCTTCAGCACCCTATACACGACATTCTTATCAACACCGACTAACTTGTGTTGGGTGTTGACTTTTGGCATTAAACATTTTGTTAAAGCGGCCAACAACAAGCGAATGTGTATACCGAAATCATTGTTCTCGAAAACGTCATCCGTGACTTCGATGACCGTTTTCGAACACAGAAAATCACCAATCTCTCTCTCGGACACCGTAGATTCCTCGATAATGTTTTTCCCACAACAATCAAACCCGTCTTTCGATAACCCAAACAACTCGTGAAGAATTTCCGAAGAAACCTTCACCATAGTTCCGTTCACGAGGCTTTCGAGCACGAAACCTCCATTATCACCACTATCACCAAGATGCAAATTCGCATAAAATTGACGAACACACTCAGGGTACACAATCTCTTTGCACTCAACAAAACGTGCAATACCTAAAGCCTCAAAGAAATTGCGAATGCTTACCTTGACCCGTTCAAGGCTGCTAAAGTTGAAGTAGTAGTAATCGGTCAAACTTTCCTGTGGAAGAATATCGAAGAAAATTTTCGACGCAATGAAGGAGACGAATCGATTGCTGTCAAAGTCGTTGTTGCGAGGGAGTTTATAGTTCTTCTCCATGGCCTTTCGATTTTTGCTTGACATTATGAAGGAAAAACGAAGGGAATCGAAGTTTTTGAGGGGGAAGCTCGCAGAATTTAGATCGGATGTGCGTCTAGGGTTTTTTACAAGAAGGGAATTTTCTGTCGATTGCGTACGTTAGAAGTGTGATGTGTTTTAGGGTCGTACAGAAATATATATAGTCAGCGAACTTTTAGTTAGCGTACGCTAGGATTGTAGAATTAGCGTACGTTAGGTAAGAAATGAAAGGCTTGGATCGTCCCAAAGAGCTAGAATGGAATTCGAAAAATTTTATTTAGCGTACGCAAGGAAGTAAGGTTTAGCGTACGCTATCGAAAGCAAATTTTAGCGCGCGTTAAGAAAATGAAGCTAGCGCGCGCTAGCGAGAGATCCGAATCAAGGATTTTGATGTTTTGAGTAGTAAGCTTATTTCAAAAGTTGTCTACATGTCCCATGCCAAGTTGTAAGCCAATGGAATTAAATGATTCTTCGGGAAGAGGTTTTGTAAAGATGTCAGCAAGTTGGTCCTTCGTCCCGACAAATATTAAACAGATGTCTTTTTTCTGAACATGATCACGTAAAAAATGATGTCTAATATCTATATGTTTGGTTCTACTGTGTAACACAGGATTTTTGCTCAAATTAATTGCACTAGTGTTATCACATAGGATAGGGGTATTTTCAAAATGTATGCCGTAGTCGCGGAGTTGATTTTTAATCCATAGCACTTGAGCACAGGCGCTCCCTGCAGCGACATATTCGGCCTCAGCTGTAGACAATGCTACGCTGTTTTGCTTTTTACTTCCCCAAGATATTAAACAAGATCCAACAAAATGACATGTACCACTAGTACTCTTTTTGTCAATTTTGCATCCGCCGAAATCGGCGTCACTATAGGCAATTAAATTAAAATCCAAGCAAGAAGGATACCATAGACCTAGTCCAATAGTTCCTTTCAAGTAGCGAAAAATGCGTTTACAAGCAATTAAATGTGATTCCTTGGGATTAGCTTGGAATCGAGCACATAGACATGTAGCAAATATTATATCTGCCTAGATGCAGTCAAATATAGCAAAGATCCGATCATACCTCGATATAATTTTTGATCTACGGATTTGCCATTTTCATCTTTCTCAAGCTTTAATGATGACGACATTGGCGTAGATATCACCTTGCTATTTTCCATATTGAATTTCTTTAGGAGATCGTTTGAGTACTTCGTTTGATGGATAAAAATTCCATCTTCGCATTGTTTGATTTGAAGCCCGAGGAAGAACGTTAATTCTCCCATCATACTCATTTCGAATTCTCCTTTCATAAGATTAGAAAAATCTTGGCACAAGGATTCATTAGTAGCTCCAAATACAATGTCATCAACGTAAATTTGGCAAACAAGTATATCATCATTTAGTATTTTAACAAACAAGGTATTATCGACTTTGCCTCTTTTATAATTATTTGCAATTAAAAATTGACTTAAACGATCATACCATGCTCGGGGTGCTTGCTTCAACCCGTAGAGTGCCTTGTTGAGCTTGTAGACATGATCCGGAAATTGATGGTCTTCAAAACCGGGAGGTTGCTTGACGTAGACTTCTTCTTGAATGAACCCATTCAAGAATGCACTTTTCATATCCATTTGAAATAGTTTAATCTTCTTATGAGCGGCAAATGCACAAAGCAAGCGAATGGCTTCGAGTCGAGCCACGGGAGCAAAACTTTCTTCGTAATCAAGGCCTTCTTCTTGATTATATCCTTGAGCGACCAAACGAGATTTATTTCGAATAGGATAGCCGTCTTCGTCACTCTTGATTTTATGCACCCATTTAGTTCCGATAATTGTTTTATCTTTAGGCGCGGGAACTAAATTCCATACATTATTGTGCTTGAATTGCACAAGCTCCTCTTGCATTGCCATCACCCAACTTTCATCATCGAGAGCTTCGGATATATTCTTGGGAACTATTTCGGATACAAAAGCACAATGAGCCATAAATTCGGTGGTTCTCCTTCGGGTTTGAACACCGTCTTCAATGTTTCCGATCACGAGATCCTTCGGATGGTCTTTGATGTGCCTCTAATCTTTCGGTAAATCAACGATTGTGTTCGTTTCAATTTCCGAAATTTTCTTCACTTCGGGTGAGGGATCCGGAAAGGTACCTGCATCATCAAAATACTCTACCTTTCTCGGGGGTGAGATCATATCATTGAATTTAACATGTATGGACTCTTCAACTTTATTCGTTCTAATATTATAAACACGATATGCTTTACTATTAGTACAATAGCCAAGAAATATTCCGGAGTCGGATTTGGCATCAAACTTGCCCAAGTTATCCTTGCCATTGTTCAAAATAAATACATTGCAACCAAAAGGATGAAAATAAGCAATATTGGGCTTCTTGCCCTTCCATAATTCATACGGGGTTTTAAGATGAGTTCTACGGACGTGAACTCGGTTAATCACATAGCATGCCGTAAAAATTGCTTCGGCCCAAAAGTATCGTGGAAGAGAGTATTCATTAAGCATTGTCCTCGACATTTCTTCCAAAGATCGGTTTTTCCTTTCAACAACTCCATTTTGTTGAGGCGTTCTAGGAGCCGAAAAATTGTGATTAATACCGTATTTATCACATAAAAGTTCAAACGGGGTGCAATCAAATTCACCCCCGTGATCGGTGCGAATAGAAATTATGGAGAGATTTTTCTCATTTGATACCAAACGACACCATTTAGAAAACTCGGAAAATGCATCATCTTTATGTGCTAAAAATCTAACCCAAGTAAATCGAGAGAAATCATCAACAATAACCAAAGTGTAAAGTTTACCATTTAAACTAACATGTCTAGATGGTCCAATCAAATCCATATGCACGAGTTCAAGAACTCGACTAGTGGAAACCTCGAATTTTGGTTTAAACGATTCTCGAGTATGTTTCCCTTTTATGCATGATTCACACAAATGCTTTCTATCAAACTTGAGTTTGGGCAATCCACGAACAAGGTCGTGTCTGGATAAAATAGAAATAATAGGTAAAGAAGTATGCCCCAATTTTCGATGCCATAAATATGCATTGTCATCCAAGGTAATAAGACATTTTTCATTGAATGAACTTTTATCGTTAAGATCAACAATATAGATGTTTCCACATCTCAAACCAATGAATGCAATTTTATTATTTCTAAATGCCGTGCAATGCGTTTGCTCAAATAGAATTTTAAAACCTTCATCACAAAGTTGCGAAACGCTAAGGAGATTATGATGCAAACCTTCAACAAATAGTACTTTGTTGATAGAAGGAGAAGGTTCCTTACCGACTTTGCCGATTCCTTTGATTTTTCCCTTTTGATTATCTCCAAAGGTCACATGTCCTTGATCTTGATATTCGAGGTCTTCAAATAAGTCCTCGGAACCGCACATGTGCCTTGAGCATCCGCTATCAATGTACCACTTGTTTTTCCTTGGTGCCGGTACCTACAAAAGTAGAATTTCTCGGTTGTTTCGGTACCCAAGCCCGTTTGGGTCCTCCAAAGTTAACTATGCTTATAGAATTCGGAACAATTGTCCCTTTAGGAACCCATATTTGCTTAACTTTGATAGTTCTTAACTTTGAATGAGTATTAACATTGTGAACTCGTTTGAACGGATCTTTTGAGTTCTCGGTTTCGGTTTTCTTTATTTTGTCAATGTTGATAAGGGATTGTTCCCGTTTAAAAGGATCGAAACCAAGACCGTGTTTGATCAAGGGCGATTTTTGAATAGATAGGAGCCTTTCGAATTTCTCGTTTCCGAGAGTAAATTTGTTCAAAATATATTTTAGCTCCTTTTGAGTTTTTGTTAACTCGATTTTCAAAACATTTTCTTTTTCAAGACATGATGTATGGTCGATCTCAATAGTTTTGCCCTTGTTTTGAAGAGAGGAATTTTCGAGTTCTAGAGATTTTATTTTTCTCTTTAAAGATATGTTTAATTTAACCATCTCGTCATACTCCGTATTTAATGATTCAAACACACTCAACAACTCATCATCTTGATGAACTTCTTGTGAATCACAAAAATCAAAAGAGTCATATTCGTCATCATTGAGTTTAGAGCTTACCTCGATATTACTTTCGGAGTCGAGGGCCATGAATGCAAGATTTGCGTCTAGAGATCTTTCAATCTCCTCCTCGTCATCACTCCAAGAAGCGATTAGAACCTCCTTCTTTTTGAATCTTTCCATTTGAGGTTTTGAAGAGGATCCTCGACATTCTTTGGCATAATGACCGGCTTGACCACATTTCCGACAATTATTGTCTAACTTCTTGATAGGAGTGTAGCCACTCTTCTTTTGCTCCGGTTTGCCATCCCGACCAAGAAAACTTCGCCTCTTTTAAATTAGGTTTTTATACCTTCTAAAATTTTTGGCATAGAGAGCGAGTTCCTCATCGTCTTCATCTTCGGGAACATCTTCCTCAACGTCGCTATCAACATTGAATGCGACTACTCTTTCCCGAGGCTTTGGTTTTGTGCCTCTAGACTTGAGAACGATCTCATAGTTGATGAGTGACCCGATGAGGGCACTAAATTCGAGCTTGTTGAGATCTTTGGACTCCATGATCGCGGTGACCGTGGCATCCCATTCTCGTGGCAACGATCGAAGGATTTTCTTAGCTTTGTCGCTGCTCGATATAGGCTTTCCAAAAGATGCAAGACCATTTGTTATAGCTGAAAATCGATCCAACATATTTGTAATCGTTTCCTCGTCTTTCATGAAAAATAATTCGTAGTCATGGAGTAACATGTTGATTTTGGTCTCCTTGACTTGGGTGGTTCCCTCATGAGTGACTTCGAGAATTTCCCAAATTTCTTTTGCACTTTCATAGGACGATATCCTATTGAGTTCTTCGGGATTAAGAGCGCAATAGAGAAGTTGAGTAGCTCGTGAGTTGACATGCGTGTTTCTCCAATCCTCATCATTGAATTCTTCGATCTTTTTCAACGATCCATCCTCTTTCTTAGCAAGTTTAGGACCAAGAGCAATAACTTTCCAGATTTCAATATCGTAGGCTTGAACGAAGATCGCCATCTTCTTTTTCCACGTCACGAAATTGGAACCGTCGAAGAAAGGAGGACGGTTGAGAGCATTTCCTTCAATTTGGCCAAGAAGTGCCATTTGCGGATCTTTTTCTCTTAGGTGGTTAAACCTTTAAAAAGAGACCCGCTCCGATACCAACTGAAGAGATAAATTCACCACTAGAAGGGGGGTTGAATAGTGGTGATGCGGAATACCGAAATTTCTTGCGAATAAATAGAAAATAGTGCGGAATTTAAAGACTTAAGAATTTATAGAGGTTCGGCAACTTGCCTACGTCCTCTCTCCGACTTTCTTTTTCTATTGGCTTAAGAAAAACCACAATCTTGACTCGTCTTCTATCGGCCCGAGTTCACAACCGTTACAATCGCTTGTCTTCTATCGGTCCAAGCTCAACCTCTCCCTCAATATAAATGTTTGTTTATCTAGTGTTCTATAGGAACTAGATAATCCTCACTATACGAATATGGGAGTATAATCCTAACAATGCCGGATCAAAGATCCTAATAACACCGGATTAGTGACTCTTGATTCGTTTCTTTTACGCTCAAATGTAAGTGATGCAACACTTACAATCAAATGAAAGAATACAAAGGATAGTAGATATTACAATGAAAATCACTCTTGTATCTTTCTTTTCTCACAACTTGAAATGCAATAAAAGATATAAAACTGAGCTCAAGAATGCTTTGATTGCTTGTATGCTTGTATGCTTGAATGCTTGAAGTTGTGTGTTTGATACCCAAGTCCTTCGGGTATTTATAGGTGAGATCCATCCTTCAAATGCTGAAAAACATACTATTAGCGTGCGCTAATAGTGCCTTGTAGCGTGCGCTATCGGTTTTTGACTTGGAATCTCTGAACGGTCACAAAGACTGTTGCAACGGTAAAATACCATGGCTAGCGTGCGCTAGTAATGTATTGGTAGCGTGCGTTAACGTCTGGTCAACTAGTCTTCGATCTTGACTTTGACAATGTCCGATTGTTTCTCCAACGACTCTTTATCCAACGGCTAGATTTACGATTAGCGTGCGCTAGCAAGTATGCATAGCGTGCGCTAGCATTAATTAAATCCAACTTTTCCGATTTTCCGGATCCGCATTGACTCTTGCCTTCCAACGGTAGAAATTCAAACGGTAATATGCGACTCCTTTTAGCGTGCGCTAATGCCTATACCTTAGCGTGCGCTATCGATTTCTTTCATTAACGTCGTTACCTTGTGTAGCGTACGTAAAGGCCTTAACGAATTGAGTCCGGTAGCTCTTGGACTACGTGCATCGTAATATTGGTAGCGTGCGCTAGAGCTGAGCAGTAACGTGCGCTATATCCTTGCTTTAGCGTACGTAAGATGATATGTGTAGCGTGCGCAACATCCATTTCTGATTTCCTTCCAATCTTCACTGTCCTCTGGAATAATACGATAGCGTGCGTTATTTTTACTGTATAGCGTGCGCTAACTGTAGTTGCTTAGCGTGCGCTAACATTGAATAGCTTGCGTGCGCTATCGATCAGGCGACTTCACTTGGTCTGCGGTGACTTGTCCTGGTCAGATATGTATATCCCGATAGCGTGCGCTACTATATGATGAGTAGCGTGCGCTAGCTTTATGTAGCACTGTCAAAATATTATCGAGCCGAGATTGATCTAATTAAATGTTTTGAATGTAATAATCATCAAAATACATTTTGAGTCAACAATGTTTGTATAGATGTTTGTATACTTTTTATCAAGTTTGCGTCAATGTTTATAATATAAGTTTTATATATCGGAACATTTATCATTTAGTGCTAAATAACTCATGTAAACGATAGATACTTTCGTAGATCTTGATGTTAACACATTTTTGGTGGAAAGTAATTAAATATATCAATATAAGTCGAATAGTGCACATCATTGTCATATATAACTTGGGCTGCCTCAGGACCCGTGTGATGCACACAAATGTTTTCGTAAGATAAGCATTTTGTATTTTTATCATTTTTTGTGTTATTTTTTCTAATTAAGTATATTTATCATTTCTCCAAAATTATCATAAGGAAAATCAAATTAAAACGTACTACGAACGAATAATCATACATGCAATAAACTTAAAAAAAATTGAAGCAATAATAGACCATCTAATCAAGTAATGATGTTAGGAATAGTAATATATTATTGCATAAATTGTTTTACGTAAAATTTATACGATGATCGGTATTCATCTCCCAAGTAACATCTACAATCATTAAGTGACTAAATGAATACATGCATTTGTATCTCAATAACTATATGGACACTCACATTTGTATCTCAATAACTACATGGACACTTCACATAGACCTGGCATTAACCTCATCAATCGGATTGATTATCGCATGACTACATTTTTCACTTCAAAAAAACTGTGTCATTAATGCTCCTCACAAAATAGGTGTAGATCTTGATGTTAACACATTTTTGGTGGAAAGTAATTAAATATATCAATATAAGTCGAATAGTGCACATCATTGTCATATATAACTTGGGCCGCCTCAGGACCCGTGTGATGCACACAAATATTGATAAGTATTTTGACAAAATATTGATATATTTTTATCATTTTTTGTGTCGTTTTTTTAATTAAGTAAGTATATTTATCATTTCTCCAAAATTGTCATAAGGAAAATCAAATTAAAATGTACTACGAACGAATAATCATACATGCAATAAACTAAAAAAAAAACTGAAGCAATAATAGACCATCTAATCAAGTAATGAGAAATAGTAATATATTATTGCATAAATTGTTTTACGTAAAATTTACACGATGATCGGTATTTATCTCCCAAGTAACATCTACAATCATTAAGTGACTAAATGAATACATGCATTTGTATCTCAATAACTAAATGGACACTCACATTTGTATCTCAATCAGGGGCGCAGCTACATAGGGGCGGGAGGGGGCGCCCGACCCCCCGAAATTTTTTTGCGATGTAGGGGGTATATAGTTTTCATGTAGAAAAATTTCGATATATTCGGTTTCGACCCCCCAAAATTTCGGTATTACCCCAAAAATAGCGTTAGGATAAAAATTTTAGATCCCGACCCCCCACTGAAAATTTTCTAGCTTCGCCACTGATCTCAATAACTACATGGACACTTCACATGGACCTGGCATTAATCTCATCAATCGGATTGATTATCGCATGACTACATTTTTCACTTCAAAAAACTGTGTCATTAATACTCCTCACAAAATAGGTGTCATTAATACTCCCCAATAATTTTTAGGACCTAATCTTTCTATATATATGATGTATGCCGTAATGAGAGCTTTTGATGTGGCATTCCAGTTCAAGAGTCATCATATTAATTGTCTTAACTCTTCAAACCACCAAAGTTCGGTAATTTCAGAGTCTGGTTCTAAAAGAGCCAACCCATTGGACTTTTCTGTTCGGTTCAGTTCATTAAATTGTACCATATTTCATTAGTCCCAACTACAAAAATTTATTATAATTTCATTTTAAGCTTAAGGCCACGAACCACAAGTCTGAAGTCGCCCAAGTCCAATCCAATTGCAAAGATCCAAGAACCAAGATTCGGTTTGTGGGTGCTACATATGCCTTGGGATGGGAGGGTTGGTTGTTCCAATAGGGTAAGATATTCGATGCCATATCTTGTCCTAAGGAGATAAGAGTATCATTGCACAGTACTTCCTCGACAAAAAGGATGTTGACTGGTGGGAGGTAGAGGGACTTGAAGATCGTGCAACTGTTGGGAATAGTGCTCTAGAACATTCGATGTGCCTAGATTTATAATTATCGCATTTAAATAAAATTATTTGATATCATTTATTTCTCGTTGATTATTATAATATGTGCATTTTTTAATATTATAATAATAGAATAATAGTTATTCACGAATAATAAGATTATTCAAATGTCCCTGGTACAATCGTGTTGAGTAGAGAATCAAGTGATTAATATACTAGTATAAGTTTGATTGATAATCATCGGATGATTATGTGTATGGTACGGATCAATCTTATGGGTATTGGTTGGAGAACTAATACTGGACAGACCCGCATTGAGATCACTGCATGGAAATGTCATAAGTGAATCTCAATATAACAGTATGTCAATAAATCCTTGAACCTGAGATTATCATAGAGTCCAACATGATAACTGCTATGCCTTGACGTAATCCAACGTCATATGAAACATGGTGATCATAAAGGTTAGCGATCGGGATTAGTAGGAGTCATGTAGAGGACAATGAATAATCAAGATGGGGATTTGTCCCTCTTCTTAGTGAGAGAGATATCTGCTGGGCCCTCGATAAGTAGGACTGAAGAAAATGTATGGCCATGCTCAAATGAAGAGTCATTTGATTCAATCTGTCTACTTAAGATCGAGAAAGCATTTGAACATAAATAAGTATGACAGACTCCATGACTTAGTTCAAATATGATATCGCGTGACAGGGTTTTGACACGTTAAAAGGTTTAATGGATTATTAACTTATATTATTTGGGTAATCATAATGTCTTGCTAGAGGCCACTTATGATTTATTATTTAATAAGGTATTAAATAATTGCCAACATAATATAAGCCTTTTGGATCGCACGTACGACAATTATAGACAAGTAGGAATAAATATCAACTGGGAATAATAGATATAATATTTGATATTATATTTATGAGGAGATTAAATAATAAGTAATATATAATATTGGATATTATATATATCGTATTATTTAATAACATAAGGGGTAACTGAGCAAATACTATATTCTTGGATCTAGGGTTACTTAGTATAAATAAGGAGTCTATGACAAGGAGTTGTCATAAGAATACCTACACCTAAAAATCGCACCCCTCTCAAGAAGAAAGAAAAATTGGCCTACACCTCATACTGTAGGAAAACAAAGTCGGTCATCTGGTCTTCTTCCCTTAGTTGATCTTGATCAATAGTACAATCCTTCTAGTAAGGAATTTGTGTTGTACTATTTATCAATATTATTCGTAAAAATCTAGCAATCCGGCTTGTGAAATTGTTCGTGTGTGGATCACCCAAAGAGGAAGGAGATATTCATCTGCTTCTAGTCCGGATCTAGATCTGTTAGTCGGATTAAGGTAATTCGATTAACGCTTTAATCAAATAATTAAATTACTGCATGAGATCCTAAATTGAGTTTTCATATTTATTCTTCCGCTGTGTTTTTACTGCTGATTTATTTATTCAGTGCATGGAAAACCCAACAGTGGTATCAGAGCCACCTTGCAAGTAATTTAATTGTTTATGTAGAACATGTTTATGTGTAAATTATGTTCTTGATTATGTTTATAAAATATAGATTTTATAAAATAATTTTTCTAGTTTAATCTGATTAAATCGGATCGTCAAAAATTAATTTTCTGGACTGTTTTCGCGAATTCCTTCTCCAAAACTGTTCTAGGACAGATATGGTCCGAGACGGGTCGGGTCCGGATCGGACCCGGACCCGTGGGTCATTTTAATTAGCAAAATGTTTTTTGCAATACCAGGGATTCGATCCTGGTCGATCGGATACCCCTCAGCCGACTTACCATGTGGTCTGCCAGTCTGTTTGTTGAAATGTACACGAATCTTTTATAAAAGGTATCAAAATCTGTTTAGTAAATTTGGATTGCAAAATGTTGCAACTGCTACCGACGGGTTTCGAACCTTGTGGATCCGTGGACAGAGCTCGCAGCCAGCCATCTCGGCCGGGTTTCGAACCTTGTGGATCCGTGGGCAGAGCTCACAGCCAGCCATCTCGGCTATAGTCCAGGATTGTTTATTTTTTACTCAGATTTTATTTATAGTCTGGCTGTCACACAGATTTTAATTTCTATAATTATATGCTTTATTAATTATTTGATAATTATTTATGGTATGTGTATGGTGTATGGCATGACTATAAATTGACCAATATGATTGGATAATTTATTTCTTTATGGGTTGGTTTTACAGCCTACGCGTCGTTTAATTATATTTGGTTTTACGGCCTGCGAGTCGTCTATTTAAATTATGTAATTATTTTATGACCTGCGTGTCGTTCGCAACTCTTATAATTTAATTTACTAGTGTAGTATTAGAATTCATTAATGTAATGAAGACAAGAAGGACGAACTCGATGAGCCAATTGATCACGTATGACGTTCCAAGGAGTTGGGAAGATCAATGAAGACCAATTGCAACCTTTTAGGTTGACCCTTGTGATTTTCATGTTGGCTCATGGAAATCACGTTAGGAATTAAGGCCATGCTATATACGGTCCTATGCTTTTAATTGTCATGTGATGCGATGTATGTTTAAATTTATGCATGTATGTGTTGCTATGTATGTTTAGGTGTATGTTAGCAAACATAAACATTAACATAGGATAAAATCCCTCGTTAAATTTTTTAAATGCCGTTCATTTGAAAAACACCTATCAAGACTTCGATCATCTTGAGTGAGTCATGCCAAAGCTGGGCGCTCGAATTATCTTAGTAAGGTAGGACGGGTAATGGTGATACCTATGTGTTTTAATGAACTAAGATTTAAAAGAGTTTTGAACCTTAAGGCATAAGATGGGATTATAACATGCTTGGGCATAAGATGCCAAATCCCATGAATATAATCTAATAGTTACATATGATGTAATCGATAAAGAGTTATCCACCTAAAGTAGCTCAATTCTAGGCGTCATGCCAAAGCTGAGTTTAGGATTGTGCAAAATGGGATCTTAGCCCATTAAAATTACAAATGTTGTAAAATTGAGGGTACTTTGTTTTAGTGGGATTATTTTTTGAGAAATAAAAT
Organism: Orobanche coerulescens; assembly: GCA_033398695.1. Classification (NCBI taxonomy): domain Eukaryota; kingdom Viridiplantae; phylum Streptophyta; class Magnoliopsida; order Lamiales; family Orobanchaceae; genus Orobanche; species Orobanche coerulescens. The sequence continues at coordinate 10,978,479 of CM065818.1, read as the reverse complement.
AATGTGACTAAATATTTTGCATATTGAATTTTGTAGATAATATAGAATGGCATCAAACAACACGTCCACCATTTCACTGCGACCAGTCCTTGAGAAGGACAAGCTCAGAGAAAACGGCAGCAACTATCTAGATTGGACCCGGAGCTTGAGAATAGTTCTCAAGCAAGAAAGAAAGCTGTAAGTTCTTGAGAAAGAAATTCCCGATGAGCCAGCTGACAATAAAAATAAAGCAACAAAAGACAAATGGAAGAAATATTGTGATGATTCCATTGATGTCAGTTGTCTTATGTTGGCTACCATCCAGAACTTCATAAGAATCTGGAGGAAATGAAAGCTTATGAGCTAAATGCTCACCTCAAGGAAACTTTCTCGAAGCATGCTAGGCAAGAGAGGTATGAGACCTTTCAAGCCTTATATGATTGCAAGATGGTTGAGGGATTATCTGTCAGCGCTCATATACTCAAGATGAAAGGATATATTGATCATCTTTAAAGGCTTGGTTTTTCACTTTCTAAGGAGCACTCCACGGATGTGATCCTAAACTCATTGCCCGAAAGTTTCGGTCAGTTCATTATGAACTATAATATGAATGAGATGGAGAAGTCCATTGATGAGCTGCATGGGATGCTTAAAACAGCTGAGCATAATATTAGAAGAAACCAAGCCACGTGCTGATAGTCAGCAAAGGGACGTCCTTTAAGAACAAAGACAAGGGCAAGGGTAAGGCAAAAGTTGCCAAATCTAAAGACTCTACTAAGCCAGTTTTCATGGCTAAAGCTCTCAAAGATGGAAATTGCCATCGTTGCAATAAATTAGGACACTGGAAAAAAAATTGCAAGGTTTACTTGGAAGAGCTAAAGCGTATCAAGGGTAGTGAGACTACCACAGGTATATTTGTTATAGAAGTTATCTTAACTACTTCTAACTCCTGGGTATTGGATACTGGATGTGGATCTCACATTTATACAAATGTGCAGGGTTGAGAAGCAGTAGAGAACTGAACAGAGGGGAAGTGGATCTAAGAGTCGGCAATAGAGCAAGAGTTGCTGCACTAGCCATAGGAACTTATGATCTAGTTTTACCCAATGGTCTTTTGTTAGTTTTGAACAATTGCTATTATGTTCCTGCTATGAATAGGAATATTATTTCATTTTCTACATTAGATTGTGAAGGTTACAGTTTTCTTATTAAGAATAAGATTATTCGTATTTTCTTTGATGACTTGCTTTATGGTACTGCAAAGTTATATACTGGCCTTTACAATATTGATCTAGATGAGTCCGACACTTTGGAAGTCTATAACATTGCATCCAAAAAACCTAAGCTCAATGATTCTAATCCGACTTACTTATGGTATTGTCGACTTGGTCACATAAACGAGAAACATATTTTTAAGCTCCAGAATGATGGACTTTTAGACACTTTTGACTATGAATCATATGGGACATGCGAATCTTGTTTATTAGGCAAGATGACGAAGAATCCTTTCACCGATCATGGAGAAAGGGCTAGTGATCTGTTAGGCCTAATACATACTGATGTATGCGGACCTCTTCGCACTCATGCCAGAGGCGGATACCAATATTTCATTACATTTATCGATGATTATAGCCGATATGGATATGTTTATCTTATGAAGTATAAAGCTGAATCTTTTGAAATGTTCAAAATATTCCAAAATGAAGTACAAAATCAACTTGGCAAGAAAATTAAAACCCTTCGATCGTATCGAGGTGGCGAATACTTGAGCCAAGAATTTGATGATCATCTTAGGAGTTGTGGAATTGTTTCACAACTTACTCCTCCTCCCGGAACAACTCAGCATAACGGAGTGTTCGATAGGAGGAATCAATCTTTATTAGATATGGTTTGATCCATTATGAGTCGAATATGTAATATCCGGATTTATTACGGTGTATTTCATCTGTATTCAAACCCTGTATTATTCGGATTGGTGGTTTTGATTATTGGAGTATGATATTTCTTGCATTGATATCATTGTACATAAGTATAGAAACATGCAAAATTTCTCATGCAAACTCGTGATAGCGCACGCTAAGAATGTAGCTTAACGCGCGCTATCGGGCTAATATTAGCGCAGGCTATGAAGATAGGAGTTGCGTGCGCTAAGAACTCAATTATTGAGCGAGACGGCTAGCACATGCGCCAGCCGAAACATGGGTCCGGATAAGATTCCCGCGGACGCACCCGGACAATTCTGAAGTCAACCATTATTAGCGCATGCTAAGGAATGCTTAGTAGCGTGCGCTAACTTGTTAAAATGCAGAATATTATAAATGGGACAACAACCATTTTGGCTTTCATTTCTTTCGCCCATTCTTCATCCTTGAGAGTTCAGAGAGCTGAAATAATACTTCTATACACTTAGAACACATCTTGTTAGTGTTTATATATTGGTTATCACGTGGGAATAATCATTGAAGTGGAATAGCACCTTGGAGTGGCATACAACCAACCGGAGTCGGATTCTACCTTACGGTTCAGTGATTTTCATCATATTAAGGTATGTTCAATCTATCTCCAGACTTAGAGTTGGATTCTAACGATTTGGATGATCATGTTAACGAGATATGGATTTTCATAGATGAATTATCCAAAGTATATCATGTTGGAATATTGAGATGATTAAGCCTTAAGTACCTTGATTATGATCATCATGATTCAAATTTTATTACATTGAACAAGTAAAGGAAGCTTCTATCATTGGTAAATCCGAATCTAGTAGATGACTTCATAGCAATCATGGACTTGACTTTAACATCATTATGGATAGATAAATCTAAGGGATTGATCATGGAAAGATTTATCTAGTATAGATGGAACGTTTAACAACTTCAGCATGATAATATTGATTGATATAAAGGTGTTGATATCAACCGTTAAGCCTTTTGAATTGTCGTATGCAGATTTGTAGTCGGAATGTAATATGGTTTTATATTGGTATGCATATCCTTGAATCCGAAGTTGTTGTTATCCGTAAAATCATTCATAAGAGTATAAACATGATATTCATGGAAGTAACATGAAGTATCACGGAAGATTTCATTGTTTCGATCATGGCGAGAACAGTTTACTGCTCAGCAGTAAACTGCCATGCACAGATAGCGCACGCTATGCTATGAATATTAACGTGCGCTATCGAGCACGAGTTAGCGTACGCTACGTTTTGTACGTAACGTACGCTAGGCCATCAGGTGAGTCAGTCGACTGACCAGTGAAGTACTTGTTGGGAATAGTGCCCTAGGACATTCGATGTGCCTAGATTTGTAATTGTCACATTTAAATAAAGTTATTTGATATCATTTATTTCTCGTTGATTATTATAATGTGTGCATGTTTTAATATTATAATAATCGAATAATAATTATTCACGAATAATAAGATTATTCAAACGTCCATGGTAAAATCGCGTTGAGTAGAGACTCAAGTGATTAATATACTAGTATAAGTTTGATTGATAATCATCGGATGATTATGCGTATGGTACGGATCAATCTTATGGGTATTGGTTGGAGAACTAATACTGGACCGACCCGTATTGAGATCACTGCATGGAAATGTCATAAGTGAATCTCAATACAGTATGTCAATAAATCCTTGAACCTGAGATTATCATAGAGTCCAACATGATAACTGCTATGCCTTGACGTAATCCAACATCATCTGAAACATGGTGATCATAAAGGTTAGCGATCGGGATTAGTGGGAGTCATGTAGAGGGCAATGAATAATCAAGATGGGGATTTGTCCCTCTCTTAAGTGAGAGAGATATCTCATTGGGCCCTCGATAAGTAGGATCAAGGAAATGCATGGCCATGCTCAAATGAAGAGTCATTTGATTCAATCACTACTTAAGATCGAGAAAGCATTTGAACATAAATAAGTATGACAGACTCCATGACTTAGTTCAAATATGATATCGCGTGACAAAGGGATTTGACACGTTAAAAGGTTTAATGGACTATTAACTTATATTATTTGGGTAATCATAATGTCTTGCTAGAGGCCGCTTATGATTTATTATTTAATAAGGTATTAAATAATTGCCAACATAATATAAGCCTTTTGGGTCGCACATACGACAATTATAGACAACTAGGAATAAATATCAACTGGGAATAATAAATATAATATTGGATATTATATTTATAAGGAGATTAAATAATAAAGTAATATATATAATATTGGATATTATATATATTGTATTATTTAATAAGTTGAGGGGCAACTAAGCAAATACTAGATTATTGAATCTAGGGTTTACTTAGTATAAATATAAGGTCTTGGACAAGGAGTTGTAACCAGAAAATAAGACCTAAAATCGGCCATCTACATTATACTGTAGGAGAACGGAGTCGGTCGTTCCTCTTCCCTTAGTTGATCTTGATCAATAGTACAATCCTTCTAGTAAGGAATTTGTGTTGTACTATTTATCAATATTATTCGTAAGGATCTAGCAATCCGGCTTGTGGAATTGTTCGTGTGTGGATCACCAGAAGAGGAAGGAGATATTCATCTGCTTCTAGTCCGGATCTAGATTTGTTCAATCGGATTAAGGTAATTCGATTAACTCTTTAATTAAACAATTAAATTACTGTATGCGATCCTAAATTGGGTTTTCACTTTTATTGTTCCGCTGCGTTTTTACTCCGATTATTTTGTATTCGATACATAGAAAACCCAACAAAGGGTATCGGAGCCAACTTGCATGTAATTTAATTGTTTATGTAGAACATATTTATGTGTAAATTATGTTCTGATTATGTTTATAAAATATAGATTTTATAAAATATTTTTCTCGGTTTAATTTGATTAAATCGGATCGTCAAAAATAATTTTCGGATTTCGCAAAAATCGCCCGTAATCAAGCTCGGAACAAGATCAGCAGTGTGTCGGGCGATTCGGGTCCGGGTCCGGGTCGGGTCGGGCCTGGACCCGCTGGTTGTATTAATTAGCAAAATGATTTTGCATCATCGGGGGTTCGAACACTTTGGAGGTCCAGGGCGTGCCTAGCGACTTACCATGTGCGCTGCGAGTTTGTTTTGGAAATAATACACGGAAGGTTTTATTAAAGGCAAATAAATGCTTTTAAATATTGCAAAAATACTTCCGCAAAACCGGGATTCGATCCCGCGCCATTCGGCTATCCTTCAAAGACCACTTTCCATCTCGGCTGAATCTTGTTTTGGTAACTTTTCAGTAGTTCCTTTTATAAGTCCTTTTGTTATAAAAGTAAATTTGGAAATAATAGTTGCAAAATGTTGCAACTGCAACCGCCGGGTTTCGAACCCGGGCAAACCCGTGCCCAGATCTCGCTGGCACCCATCTCGGCAGTCCAGTTTTGTTCATGTGATGACTCAAATTTTAATTATTGTCTGATTGTCAGATAAATTGATTATTTAGTATATTACATGCTTTATTAATTATTTGATAATTATTTATGGTATGTGTGTGGTGTATGGCATGACCATAAATTGACCAATGTGATTGGATAATTTAATTTCTTATGGGTTGGTTTTTACGGCCTGCGTGTCGTTTAATTATAATTGGTTTTACGGCCTGCGAGTCGTCTATTTAAATTATTTATTATTTTACGGCCTGCGTGTCGTTTGTACTTCTTGTAATTTAATTTATTAGTGTAGTATTAAATTTCATTAATGTAATGAAGACAAGAAGGACGAGATAGATGGACTCGAGGAGCAAATTGATCGCGTATGACGTTCCAAGGAGTTGGAAGATCAATGAAGACCATATTTAACCCTTTAGATGACCTTTGTGATTTTCATGTTGGCTCATGAAAATCACGTTAGGATTATGGTCATGCTATACACGGTCCTATGCTTTATTGTCATGTGATGCGATGTATGTTTAAATTTATGCATGTATGTGATGCTATGTATGTTTAGATGTATGTTAGCAAACATAGACATTAACATAGGATAAAAATCCCTCGTTAAAATTTTAATGCCGTTCATTTGAAAAACACCTATCAAGACTTCGATCATCATGAGTGGGTCATGCCAAAGCTGGGCACTCGGATTATCTTAGTAAGGTAGGATAGGTAATGGTGATACCTATACGTTTAATGAATTTGGAAATCAAAATAGTTTTGAACCTTAAGGCATAAGATGGGATTATAACATGCTTGGGCATACGATGCCAAATCCCATGACATAATCTAAGAGTTACATATGATGTAATCGATAAAGAGTTATCCACCTAAAGTAGTTCAATTCTAGGCGTCATGCCAAAGTGAGTTTAGGATTGTGCGAAATGGGATCTTAGCCCACTAAAATTACAAATGTTGTAAATTGAGGGTACTTTGTTTTAGTGGGAGTATTTTTCGAGAAATAAAATAATGTGACTAAATATTTTGCATATTGAATTTTGTAGAATGGCATCAAACAACACATCCACCATTTCATGCGATCCGTCCTTGAGAAGGACAAGTGAAAGAAAATGGCAAGAACTATCTGGATTGGATCCGAGCTGAGAATAGTTCTCAAGCAAGAAAGAAAGTCGTATGTTCTTGAGGAAGAAATTCCCGATGAGCCACCGACAATGCAAATAAAGCAACAAAAGACAAATGGAAGAAACATTGTGATGATTCCATTGATGTCGGTTGTCTTATGTTGGCCACCATTTGTCCGTAACTTGAGAAGAATGGAGGAAATGGAAGCTTATGAGCTAAATGCTCACCTCAAGGAAACTTTCTCGAAGCATGCTAGGCAATAGAGGTATGAGACCTTTCAAGCCTTGTATGCTTGCAAGATGGTTGAGGGACATCTCGGCGCTCACGTGCTCAAGATGAAAGGATATATTGATCATCTTGAAAGGCTTGGTTGTCCACTTTCTAAGGAGCACTCCACGGATGTGATCCTAAACTCATTGCCCGAAAGTTTCGGGGTTCATTATGAACTATAATATGAATGAGATGGAGAAGTCCATTCTTGAAATGCATGGGATGCTTAAAACGGCCGAAAGCGTAATATTAAGAAGAAACCAAACCATGTGTTGATGGTCGAAAGGGAAATCCTTTAAGAACAAAGGCAAGGGCAAGGGTAAGGCAAAAGTTGCCAAATCTAAAGACCCTACTAGGCCGGGTTTCAAGGCTAAAGCTCCCAAAGATGGAAATTGCCATCATTGCAATAAACCAGGACATTGGAAAAGAAATTGCAAGATTTACTTGGAAGAGCTAAAGCGTACCAAGGGCAGTGAGACTGCCACAGGTATATTTGTTATAGAAGTTAACTTATCTACCTCTAACTCCTGGGTATTAGATCTTGGATGTGGATCTCACATTTGTACAAATGTGCAGGGTTGAGAAGCGAGAGAATCAAGAAAGGGAAGTAGATCTAAGAGTCGGCAATGGAGCAAGAGTTGCTGCACTAGCCGTAGGAACTTATGATCTAGTTTTGCCCAATGGGCTTTTGTTAGTTTTGAACAATTGCTATTATGTTCCTGCTATGAATAGGAATATTATTTCAGTTTCTACATTAGATTGTGAAGGTTACAGTTTTCTTATTAAGAATAAGATCATTCGTATTTTCTTTGATGACTTGCTTTATGGTACCGCAGTTATATACCGCCTTTACAATATTGATGTAGATGAGTCCGACACTTTGGAAGTCTATAACATTGCATCCAAGAAACCTAAGCTCAATGATTCTAATCCGACTTACTTATGGCATTGTCGACTTGGTCACATAAACGAGAAACGCATTTCTAAACTCCATAATGATGGACTTTTAGACTCTTTTGACTATGAATCATATGGGACATGCGAATCTTGTTTATTGGGCAAGATGACGAAGAATCCTTTCACCGGTCATGGAGAAAGGGCTAGTGATCTATTAGGCCTAATACATACCGTGTGTGCGGACCTCTTAGCACTCATGCCGAGGCGGATACCAATACTTCATTACATTCACCGATGATTTTAGCCGATATGGATATGTTTATCTTATGAAGTATAAACATGAATCTTTTGAAATGTTCAAAATATTCCGAATGAAGTACGAGAATCAACTTGGCAAGACAATTAAAGCCCTTCGATCAGATCGAGGTGGGAATACTTGAGCCAAGAATTCGATGATCATCTTAGGAGTTGTGGAATTGTTTCGCAACTTACTCCTCCCGCACACCTCGGATAACGGAGTGTCCGAGAGGAGGAATCGAACTTTATTAGATATGGTTCGATCCATGATGAGTCGAACAGAGCTTCCATTATCATTTTGGGGCCACGCCTTAGAAACAGCAAAGATTAACCCTTAACCGTGTTCCATCTAAAGCGATTGAAAAGACACCATTTGAGAAATGGGTGGTAAAAGACCAAACTTGTCTTTTCTAAAGATCTGGGGTTGCGAAGCGTTCGTAAGGCGCCAAGTGTTTGACAAACGCAGCCAGATCTGAAAGATGTTTATTTATGGGATATCCTAAGGAAACTAAAGGATATTACTTTTACAAGCCCGCAGAGAACAAAGTGTTTGTTGCTCGAAATGCTGTATTCTTAGAAAGGGAATTTTTTTCCAAAAGAGACAGTGGGAGAAGAGTAATTCTCGAGGAAAATCGAGAACCACAAGAAGACATCGCTTCACCGATGGAAACCGAACAAGCTCAACAAACAGTTGAAGAGCCCATTCAAAGTACACAAGTCCCACGCAGATCTGATAGGATGCGACATGAACCTGAGAGATATGGTTATCTCGTAACGGAGGATGATGATGCATCGCTCATAGATGATGAGCCTAGTACCTATCTGGAAGCCGCTTGTGACCGTAGTCAGGAATGGCTAGAAGCCATGAAGTCTGAGATGCAATCCATGTATGACAATCAAGTTTGGAACTTGATAGATCCACCTGAGGGTGTTAAAACCATTGAGTGCAAATGGGTCTATAAAAGAAGAAAGACATGGATGATAATCTGCAAGCCTATAAAGCTAGACTAGTGGCAAAAGGTTATGAAATGATTCATGGTATTGACTATGATGAGACCTTTTCGCCAGTAGTCATGCTTAAATCAATTAGAATTTTATTTGCCATTGCCGCATACTATGATTATGAAATATGGCAAATGGATGTCAAAACAGTATTCCTTAATGGAAACTTACTCGAGGATGTGTATATGACACAACCTTAAGGTTTTGTTCATCCGTAAAATTCTAAAAAGGTTTGCAAGCTTCAAAGATCCATTTATGGGTTGAAGCGAGGCTTCTCGGAGCTGGAATCTTCGTTTTGATGAAATCACAAAGAGTTTGGGTTCATTCAAAATGAAGATGAACCTTGTGTGTACAAGAAGGTTAGTGGGAGAATAGTTGTTTTCTTAGTCTTATATGTAGATGACATATTACTCATTGGAAATGACATTCCCACCTTGCAGACAGTCAAGACTTGGTTGGGAAGTTGTTTCTCAATGAAAGACTTAGGAGAAGCTGCTTATATTCTTGGGATAAAGATCTATAGAGATAGATCAAAGAGATTGATTGGTCCGAGTCAAAGTACATACATTAATAAAATATTGAAGAGGTTCAATATGCAAGACTCCAAGAGAGGACTCTTGCCAATGTCACATGGCATTCATCTGAGTGAGACTCAGAGTCCTAAGACTCCTGATGAGCGAGCACGTATGAGCAAGATACCATACGCATCGGCTATTGGATCGATCATGTATGCCATGATTTGTACTCGACCAGATGTATCGTTTGCTCTTAGTATGACAAGTCGATACCAATCGAATCCAGGTGAAAGTCACTGGACAGCAGTGAAAACCATCCTAAAGTACTTGAGAAGAACCAAGGATGATTTCCTAGTTTATGGAGGGGTGGGAAACGAGCTGGCTGTAAGAGGTTACGCCGATGCAAGTTTCGAAACCGACAGAGACGATTTCAAATCGCAAACTGGTTATGTGTTTGTATTGAATGGAGGTGCTGTGAGTTGGAAGAGTTCCAAGCAAAGCACGGTTCTTGCCGATTCACATGTGGCCGAGTACTGGCGGCATCGGATGCGGCTAAGGAAGCCGTATGGATCAAGAAGTTCGTTACCGAACTAGGAGTGGTGCCAACCATCCAGTGGTCCCATAAGCCTTTATTGTGACAATAATGGTGCTATTGCACAAGCTAAAGAGCCTAGGTCCCATCATAATTCCAAACATATACTCGGAAAATATCACCTAGTCGAGAGATCGTCGACGAGGAGATATTACAATATGCAAAGTAGCAACGGAAGAGAATGTTGCAGATCCACTTACCAAGCCTCTCTCACAAGGAAAGCATGTTGAGCATGCTAGAGCGATAGGACTAAAGGTCATGAATGAATGGTCCTAGTGCAAGTGGGAGATTGTTGGGAATAGTGCCCTAGGACATTCGATGTGCCTAGATTTGTAATTGTCACATTTAAATAAAGTTATTTGATATCATTTATTTCTCGTTGATTATTATAATGTGTGCATGTTTTAATATTATAATAATCGAATAATAATTATTCACGAATAATAAGATTATTCAAACGTCCCTGGTAAAATCGCGTTGAGTAGAGACTCAAGTGATTAATATACTAGTATAAGTTTGATTGATAATCATCGGATGATTATGCGTATGGTACGGATCAATCTTATGGGTATTGGTTGGAGAACTAATACCGACCGACCCGCATTGAGATCACCGCATGGAAATGTCATAAGTGAATCTCAATACGATGTCAATAAATCCTTGAACCCGAGATTATCATAGAGTCCAACATGATAATCGCTATGCCTTGACGTAATCCAACGTCATCTCAAACATGGTGATCATAAAGGTTAGCGATCGGGATTAGTGGGAGTCATGTAGAGGGCAATGAATAATCAAGATGGGGATTTGTCCCTCTCTTAAGTGAGAGAGATATCTGCTGGGCCCCTCGATAAGTAGGATCAAGGAAATGCATGGTCATGCTCAAATGAAGAGTCATTTGATTGATCGATCTACTTAAGATCGAGAAAGCATTTGAACATAAATAAGTATGACAGACTCCATGACTTAGTTCAAATATGATATCGCGTGACAAAGGGATTTGACACGTTAAAAGGTTTAATGGACTATTAACTTATATTATTTGGGTAATCATAATGTCTTGCTAGAGGCCGCTTATGATTTATTATTTAATAAGGTATTAAATAATTGCCAACATAATATAAGCCTTTTAGATGCACATACGACAATTATAGACAAGTAGGAATAAATATCAACTGGGAATAATAAATATAATATTGGATATTATATTTATAAGGAGATTAAATAATAAAGTAATATATATAATATTGGATATTATATATATTGTATTATTTAATAAGTTGAGGGGCAACTAAGCAAATACTAGATTATTGAATCTAGGGTTTACTTAGTATAAATATAAGGTCTTGGACAAGGAGTTGTAACCAGAAAATAAGACCTAAAATCGGCCATCTACATTATACTGTAGGAGAACGGAGTCGGTCGTTCCTCTTCCCTTAGTTGATCTTGATCAATAGTACAATCCTTCTAGTAAGGAATTTGTGTTGTACTATTTATCAATATTATTCGTAAGGATCTAGCAATCCGGCTTGTGGAATTGTTCGTGTGTGGATCACCAGAAGAGGAAGGAGATATTCATCTGCTTCTAGTCCGGATCTAGATTTGTTCAATCGGATTAAGGTAATTCGATTAACTCTTTAATTAAACAATTAAATTACTGTATGCGATCCTAAATTGGGTTTTCACTTTTATTGTTCCGCTGCGTTTTTACTCCGATTATTTTGTATTCGATACATAGAAAACCCAACAGTACTGACCATACGTAGCTAGCATACGCTAGGCTTTGTTGTTTGCGTGTGCTATCGTGCAGACTTAACGCACGCTGCACAGAGTACTTAGCGTGCGCTAAGCAGTTCAGGCAGATTGCATTTTATGAACTTTTGGCCGTAAATCGAATTGTTAAACATTCGTACGACGTGAGATAAATCCTATATCATTTCTTTTGTTAAGGTTTGGTCTCGTTACGTGATTGATTGAGGAGGACGACCTTCGAGTGTTCATTTTCGTGGAAGTGTTGTTCTTGTCTTCAAATCGAGGTAAGTACCTTAATTGTTTTATGTATTGTTGTTATACATATTGTCGTGCATGTATGTCGTTATTGTATGTCCACCTCGTGTTGGTCCGACGGGATCATCGGGGGATCTATGCTAGCGCGCGCTGGATCATCGGACGGATTTTTACACCACGGGTTGGTCTGACGGGATCATCGTGGGTTCTAGGCAGTGAACGCTGGATCGACGGAATTACCATGTGTATGTTATGATATCATGTTGTGATTATCAGTTGTGTATGTCATTTATGAGTTTTCTTGTAGGAGAAGACTCGTTGGTATTTTGTCGTTTACGTTATTATTCTTCGTGAGATATGAATAATATATTGTGGTACTTGTACTAGCATCGTTGTGCTAACCCCTTCGGGGGTGAACATTTTGTTTATGTTCAGGATCCAGGAGAGCGGGAAAACAACCACTGGAGCTGCATGATGACGAGGGTGCAGAGTGATATTTCGGCCGGGTTTATTTGTCTGTTGTTTATTTGTTATTTCAATAAGTACTCGAGTACGAAGTCATTTATGTTGAATTTGAATTTGGTAATGTATTGTTAAGTTTCTGTTGAACAAATGTACTCTCAGTTAGTCAGAACTGCTGTATCTTAATTCCGTTATTTCCATTCGATAATACCTTTTAAAGTCCGTTCAATTCCTCAGCCTTGTAAATCCTTATGTAAAGGATTTACGGCGCTGTAATATTCCTGAATATATCGGGGGTGTTACAGAATACGGTATCGGAGCTAAGATTATGGATATCTTGGCCGTTGGGTTAAAATAGGGGTCATTTATGTCTTTTGAGGTAACCGGCCGTAAACGACATCACTGCACTGCCTACGTCTTCATGCAAACGGTGGTTGTAAGTTCCTAAACTCTATCTCGTTCTTTACATGTTGTGTCTCTTTATACTCGAATATTAGAACGATGTTGTTTCCGGTTTATTGAGTATTTATGCTTACAGTATGTTGAGAGGCGGACGTGGACGTGGTCGCGGTCGTGGACGCGGACGAAGAAATGCTGAAAGGGAAGCGTCGCCTTCTAATCAGGCCAGTCATAGCTCAGGCGAGCCGCAACAATCTATTAATAACGAACCAGATCCTGCTGTACCAGAGATCCTTCGTCAAGTGGTGAACCAGATGACTCAGTTCGCCCAAGTCGTGGACCGAATACAAGTGGCAGTGGGACTACAGCAGGGAGAGAGACAGCAAGGGATCCCAGACATGGGAAATCGAGGTGACCGGTGGCTGCAAGAGGTGGCGAAGATGCAACCACCCAAATTCGAAGGTATTTCTGAGACTCCCACCTGGGACCATTGGTTGAAGGAACGGGAGAAAATCTTTGCCGGAATTAACTGCCCAGATGACCGGAGAGCCTCTATCGCGCAATATTTTCTGATAGGAAAAGCATCCGAATGGTGGGAAGCCATCCGGCCTGTAGACCATGATGCCGATTGGACAGAGTTTAGATTGATGATGGAAGCTCAGTATTGCCCTCGTCCTGTGAGGGAAGCCAAAGTTCGGGAATTTTTCTCCGCTCAGCCTTCTGATGTGCCAGTATCCCAGGCGATTAAGACGTTTAACCAACAGCTGGCATTTGTTCGACATCTGGTCAGAACAGATGCAGAAATGATGATCCATTTCGATATGAGGATGAAACCAAAAATCCAGAGGTACATGTCCGGATTTGAATGTACCACACTCCGTCAATACCAGGATAAGGCGTTGGCATATGAGATTAAGGAAGCAGCTATGGAGAAATTTTCGGAATCCAAGAAACAGAAAGTCTCTGGTACTTTTACAGAGCACAAGAAACAGTAGGCCCGTAAGGCCAGTCATCCTTTCACTCATTCAAGAAACCTCCGCACCCGATTAGGAGCGGAAAGAACTTGAGCAACATCGACTATTACCGATGTTACCAGAAATGCTTTAAGCTGCGCCCAGACGGGCACTATCGGAATTGCCCCCTTCTGCCGTGACTTGTTTTGATTGTGGGCGAGAGGGACATCGGGCGATTTTGTGAAGAGGCTGCAAAGTCTTTTAGAGCCCGTACACCACGGCCCGATCCGAGGAAGCGATATCCAGACGCGGCAAAGTGTTCAGATGCCTCAGAATTTTCGCCGCGGACGAGGCAGAGGACAATGGGACCGAAAGGGGACATCGAGTGCCGGATCTGCTCCCCCACGTCTGTACGAGATGAGGAGGACAGACGATCAGGATGCTGCTGTTGCTAGGGGTGTTCAAAAATACCCGACCCGAACTACCCGGCCCGAATACCCGATGACCCGAACTAAATATTTCGGGTATTTTTAAAATTTTTAAATTTTTTGGTAGAGTGCAGGCCGAAAAAAGTCATATAATCGGGCGGGTCATGGGCCGACTTGTTGCGTAAATTGGTGCAGAAAACCAGATTATTTTTATATTATTAGTTTTTTTTATAAATTTAATTATTTAATTTGCAATTATATGAAATTTTATCTTTCAACTAATATGAAATATATTTAATATGAGAATACATGTTAATGTATTTTCACTCATGGTATTTATTCTCACTAGTTTGGAAATTTATAAAATCTTTAAATAAAAATAATATATTCTTTCATATATATAATTAAATATTGAATTAAGCATAATTATATAATAAAAAAATGATATATATAAAAATATTTAGTTAGTTTTGAAATTTACTTATTGTACGGAAAATATTTATAATGTATTTAGTACTCGGGGAATTAATTTATATAATAAATTTTAAAATAAATTTATATTAAAATTACAAATTATTTATAAAAATTTAAAATTAGTGGTATTAAATTTTGGGCGGGTACCCTATGACCCGACCGAAAAATAGGGTACCAGCTTTTGGTGCAGGCTTTTCGGGTCACGGGCGAATTTTCATTACCGAAAAAGCGGGTACCGTAAATTGGGTACCGAAAAACCAGTACCGGTTATGAACACCCCTAACGTTGCATCGAGTCTTGTCCGAGATCCTTTCCCAGCCAGTTAGCGTTTTATTCGATACAGGAGCTACACATTCTTTTATATCTTTGTCTTTTGTAAATCGTTTGAATATTTCCGGTTTTCATACTTGTGAACCTTATGTTGTTGGTTTACCGAGTGGAGAGAGGATTGTCGGAAATTTAGAAACTAGAAATTTCCCTGTTTCATTTGGAGGCAGAGAGTGGCTCTCAAATCTGATCGTGGTAGAAATGCAAGGAGACGACCTGATACTCAGAGACGATTGGCTTAATCGATATGGAGCAATTGTGAACTACCAAAGGAGAAATATCTCGCTGATCGCTGACGATGGTTCCGAAATATTATTCGAGGGGTGGAAACCGGGAAGCTCAGGAAAATTGATCAAGGCGATGAAAGCTGTCAAATTGTTGAAACAGTGTCTAGAATCTGGTGTTATGCAATGAAGAAAGAAGACGAAATTGTGGAACTTTCATCCATTCTGTTGTGAGCGAATTTCCGGATGTATTTCTGACGAGTTACGGACTACCTCCACGAAGGGATGTGGAATTTACCATTGGTGGAACCGGAGCTACACCAATTTCTAAAGCGCCGTATCGTATGGCACCTCTTGAGATGTACGAATCAAGAAGCGGTGGAGGATTCTTGGACAAGGGCTATATTGACAGCGTCTCACCACAGGGCGCCGATTCTTTTGTCCGAAAGAAGGATGGATCGCTTATTGTGTATTGACTATCGAGAGCTGAACAAGATGACGATTAAGAACAAATATCCGTTGCCACGGATTGATGATCTGTTTGACCAGCTGCAAGGGGCAACAGTATTTTCTAAAATCGATCTGAGATCAGGATATCATCAGCTGAGGATTAAGGAATCCGACGTTCCGAAATCAGCATTCAGAACTCGCTACGGACATTATGAGTTTGTAGTAATGCCGCTTGGTCTCACTAACGCACCTGCTGTATTTATGCAATTGATGAACCGTGTGTTCATTGAATTTTTGGATAAATTTGTGGTCGTGTTCATTGATGACATTCTGGTGTATTCTAAGAGCTCGGAAGAACATGCGCAGCATTTGCGGATTGTACTGGAACTTTTGAGAAACGAGCAATTGTACGCCAAACTTTCTAAGTGTGAATTCTGGCTAAAGGAGGTAATGTTCCTCGGCCATGTGGTGTCAGCTAAAGGAGTCCGAGTAGATCCTCAGAAGATCGAAGCAATTATGGATTGGAAGCCTCCAAAGAACGTGAAAGAAGTCCGAAGCTTCTTAGGACTTGCTGGATATTATCGTCGATTCGTGGAAGGGTTTTCTAAAATCTCCCGCCCACTTACTCGACTCTGCGAAAACTCAAAAGTTTGAGTGGAATGAGTTGTGTCGATTAGCTTTGATGAATTAAAGAAGAGATTGGCGGCACCGATTCTATCACTTCCACAGGGAACTGGAGGATTTATAGTTTACAGTGATGCTTCGAACCAAGGACTTGGGTGCGTATTGATGCAGAATGATAAGGTGATCGCTTATGCGTCGCGACAGCTGAAACCTTATGAAGTAAATTACCCAACACATGATTTGGAGCTAGCAGCAGTGGTTTTTGCTTTGAAGATGTGGAGGCATTATCTGTACGGGACTCACTGTCAGATCTTTACGGATCACAAGAGTCTCAAGTACATATTCAGTCAGAAAGAATTAAACATGCGGCAAAGAAGATGGTTAGAACTGATTAAGGACTATGACTTGGAGTTTTTATATCATCCAGGCAAAGCGAATGTAGTGGCCGATGCACTTAGCCGCAAGCCTGTTTCTATTAAGATGCTGGAGATGCTGACCTCCCAACTTAGCCTTCAACGAGAGATGATTCGTGAAGGAATTGAAGTATGGTTACAAAGAGTCCAAGGACAATTGTTCGTGATGGAGATAACTTCATCATTAACCGAAGGAATCAAATCTAGACAGGCAGATGATCCTCTGATGATTCGGTTACGTGATGAAGTGATCAAAGGAAAGGCCCCCGGATTCATAATTCATGATGATGGAGTTTTGAGATTTCAGAACCGACTCTGTGTTCCCGATGATGATGTTCTGAAACAGACGATATTGAAGGAAGCTCACAGTTCGCCCTATTCTATTCACCCGGGCACCAGTAAAATGTATAAGGACTTGAAGCAGAAGTTCTGGTGGGGCAACATGAAGAAAGATGTAGCGGACTTTGTTTCTAAATGCTTGACTTGTCAGCAGGTTAAGATCGAGCATCAACGGCCTGCTGGAATGTTGAAGCCGCTCCCAATTCCTAAATGGAAGTGGGAGGATGTATCGATGGATTTTATCACTAATATGCCGAGAACCAGGACAGGAGTGAACATGATTTGGGTGATAGTTGATCGTTTAACCAAATCAGCTCATTTTCTAGGCATTAAGGATACGTGGGGACCAGAGAGGTTGGCACGAGTATTTATTTCGGAGATAGTTCGATTGCATGGTACGCCGAAGACCATTGTTTCTGATCGAGACGGCCATTTTGTGTCTCACTTTTGGAAAGCAGTTCATAAGGCCTTGGGGACCGAATTGAACTTGATCGGCTTATCACCCCCACGGTGACGGACAATGCAGAGAACTATACAAACGGTGGAAGACATGCTAAGGGCACATGCCTTAGATTGGTCAAACGATTGGGAAGTTCATCTACCGTTGATTGAATTTACCTACAACAATAGTTGGCATGCTTCCATTAAGATGGCACCGTTTGAGGCATTATACGGAAGGAGATGCGAGATCGCCCCTATCTTTGGGACGATTCGGCCAGATTTGATTGGAACAGAACCGAGTTGATCGTGCGGACTCGAGAAAAGATAGCCTTGATTCGTGAAAGTGTTGACCGCCCGAGTCGCGAAATCTTACGCGAGCGTCTGCGTCGCCCATTGGAGTTCAATCTGGAGACCATGTACTTTTGAAAGTTTCTTCTACTCGGGAATCTTTCGTTTGGAAGGAAAGGAAAGGCCGAGTCCGAGATATATCGGACCATTTGAGATCCTCGAGAGAGTTGGGAGTTGGCATACAGATTGGCATTGCCGCCGTCATTGTGCCATGTTCATAACGTGTTCCACGTATCCCGATTATGGAGATATATGCGGATCGATCATATCATTGATTTCGGCGAGATCGAAGTCGAGCAGGATGGGACGTTTGAAGAAAGACCAGTCAAGATACTCGAGAGTCGAGTTAAGCAACTGAGGAACAAACCAATCGTTTTGGTCAAAGTTCAGTGGTCACGTCATGGAATGGAAGAAGCCAACTGGGAAACGGAAGCTGACATGAAGTCTAGATATCCCGAGTTATTTTCGTCTTGAGTTTCGGGACGAAACTCCTTTTTAGTAGGAGAGTATGTAATATCCGGATTTATTACGGTGTATTTCATCTGTATTCAAACCCTGTATTATTCGGATTGGTGGTTTTGATTATTGGAGTATGATATTTCTTGCATTGATATCATTGTACATAAGTATAGAAACATGCAAAATTTCTCATGCAAACTCGTGATAGCGCACGCTAAGAATGTAGCTTAACGCGCGCTATCAGGCTAATATTAGCGCACACTATGAAGATAGGAGTTGCGTGCGCTAAGAACTCAATTATTGAGCGGGACGGCTAGCACATGCGCCAGCCGGGACATGGGTCCGGATAAGATTCCCATGGGCCTTGGACAATTCTGAAGTCAACCATTATTAGCGCACGCTAAGGAATGCTTAGTAGCGTGCGCTAACTTGTTAAAATGCAGAATATTATAAATGGGACAACAACCGTTTTGGCTTTCATTTCTTTCGCCCATTCTTCATCCTTGAGAGTTCAGAGAGCTGAAATAATACTTCTATACACTTAGAACACATCTTGTTAGTGTTTATATATTGGTTATCACGTGGGAATAATCATTGAAGTGGAATAGAACCTTGGAGTGGCATACAACCAACCGGAGTCAGATTCTACCTTACGGTTCAGTGATTTTCATCATATTAAGGTATGTTCAATCTATCTCCAGACTTAGAGTTGGATTCTAACGATTTGGATGATCATGTTAACGAGATATGGATTTTCATAGATGAATTATCCAAAGTATATCATGTTGGAATATTGAGATGATTAAGCCTTAAGTACCTTGATTATGATCATCATGATTCAAATTTTATTACATTGAACAAGTAAAGGAAGCTTCTATCATTGGTAAATCCGAATCTAGTAGATGACTTCATAGCAATCATGGACTTGACTTTAACATCATTATGGATAGATAAATCTAAGGGATTGATCATGGAAAGATTTATCTAGTATAGATGGAACGTTTAACAACTTCAGCATGATAATATTGATTGATATAAAGGTGTTGATATCAACCGTTAAGCCTTTCGAATTGTCGTATGCAGATTTGTAGTTGGAATGGAATATGGTTTTATATTGGTATGCATATCCTTGAATCCGAAGTTGTTGTTATCCGTAAAATCATTCATAAGAGTATAAACATGATATTCATGGAAGTAACATGAAGTATCACGGAAGATTTCATTGTTTCGATCATGGCGAGAACAGTTTACTGCTCAGCAGTAAACTGCCATGCACAGATAGCGCACGCTATGCTATGAATATTAACGTGTGCTATCGAGCACGAGTTAGCGTACGCTACGTTTTGTACGTAACGTACGCTAGGCCATCAGAAGAGTCGATCGGCCCGACGGTGAAATCGACCATACGTAGTTAGCGTCGCTAGGCTTTGTTGTTTGCGTGCGCTATTATGCGCACTTAACGCACGCTACGAGTACTTAGCGTGCGCTAAGCGATTCGAGCATTGCATTTTATGAACTTTTGGCCGTAAATCGAATTGTTAAACATTAAATGCAGCGTGAGATAAATCCTATATCATTTCTTTTGTTAAGGTTTGGTCTCGTTACGTGATTGATTGAGGAGGACGACCTTCGAGTGTTCATTTTCGTGGAAGTGTTGTTCTTGTCTTCAAATCGAGGCAAGTACCTTAATTGTTTTATGTATTGTTGTTATACATATTGTCGTGCATGTATGTCGTTATTGTATGTCCACCTCGTGTTGGTCCGACGGGATCATCGGGGGATCTATGCTAGCGTGCGCTGGATCATCGGACGGGTTTTTCCACCACGGGTTGGTCTGATGGGATCATCGTGGGTTCTAGGCAGTGAACGCTGGATCGACGGAATTACCATGTGTATGTTATGATATCATGTTGTGATTATCAGTTGTGTATGTCATTTATGAGTTTTCTTGTAGGAGAAGACTCGTTGGTATTTTGTCGTTTACGTTATTATTCTTCGTGAGATATGAATAATATATTGTGGTACTTATACTAGCATCGTTGTGCTAACCCCTTCGGGGGTGAACATTTTGTTTATGTTCAGGATCCCAGAGAGTGGGAAAACAACCACTGGAGCTGCATGATGACGAGGGTGCAGAGTGATATTTCGGCCGGGTTTATTTGTCTGTTGTTTATTTGTTATTTCAATAAGTACTCGAGTACGAAGTCATTTATGTTGAATTTGAATTTGGTAATGTATTGTTAAGTTTGTGTTGAACAAATGTACTCTCAGTTAGTCAGAACTGTTGTATCTTAATTCCGTTATTTCCATTCGATAATACCTTTTAAAGTCCGTTCAATTCCTCAGCCTTGTAAATCCTTATGTAAAGGATTTACGGCGCTGTAATATTCTTGAATATATCGGGGGTGTTACAGAATAGAGCTTCTATTATCATTTCGGGGCCACGACTTAGAAACAACTGCATTCACCCTTAACCGTGTTCCATCTAAAGTAGTTGAAAAGACACCATTCGAGAAATGGACTGGTAAGAGACCAAACTTGTCTTTTCTAAAGATCTGGGATTGCGAAGCATTCGTAAGGCGCCAAGTGTTTGACAAACTGGCAGCCAGATCTGAAAGATGTTTATTTATGGGGTATCCTAAAGAAACTAAAGGATATTACTTTTATAAGCCCGCAGAGAACGAAGTGTTTGTTGCTCGAAATACTGTATTCTTAGAAAGGGAATTTATTTCTAAAAGAGACAGTGGGAGAAGAGTAATTCTCGAGAAAACTCGAGAATCACAAGAAGACATTTCTTCACCGATGAAAATTGAACAGGATCAACAATCAGTTGAAGAGCCCGTTCAAAGTACACAAGTCCCTCGGAGATCTGATAAGATGCGACATGAACCTGAGAGATATGGTTATCTCGTAATAGAGGATGATGATGCATCGCTCATAAATGATGAGCCTAGTAGCTATATAGAAGCTGCTTCAGGACCAGAGTCCGAGGAATGGCTAGAAGCCATGAAGTTAGAGATGAAGTCCATGTATGATAGTCAAGTTTGGAACTTGATAGATCCACCTGAGGGTGTTAAAACCATTGGGTGCAAATGGGTCTATAAAAAGAAGAAAGACATGGATGATAATATGCAAGCCTATAAAGCTAGACTAGTAGCAAAAGGTTATAGACAGATTCATGGTGTTGACTATGATGAGACTTTTTCGCCAGTGGTCATGCTTAAATCAATTAGAATTTTATTTGCCATTGCCGCATACTATGATTATGAAATATGGCAAATGGATGTCAAAACAGCATTCCTTAATGAAAACTTACTCGAGGATGTGTACATGACACAACCTGAAGATTTTGTTCATCCAGAAAATTCTAAAAGATTTGCAAGCTTCAAAGATTCATTTCTGGGTTGAAGCAGCCTTCTCGGAGCTGGAATCTTCGTTTTGATGAAACTGTCAAAGAGTTTGGGATCATTCAAAATGAAGACGAACCATGTGTTTACAAGAAGGTTAGTGGGAGCATAGTTGTTTTCTTAGTCTTATATGTAGATGACATATTACTCATTGGAAATGACATTCCCACCTTGCAGACAGTCAAGACTTGGTTGGGAAGTTATTTCTCAATGAAAGACTTAGGAGAAGCTGCTTACACTCTTGGGATAAAAATCTATAGCGATAGATAAAAGAGAATGATTGGTCTGAGTCAAAGTACCTTGTACTCAACCAGATGTATCGTTTGCCCTTAGCATGACAAGTTGATACCAATCAAATACAGGTGAAAGTCATTGGACAGCAGTGAAAACCAACCCAAAGTACTTAAGAAGAACTAAGGATGCGTTCCAAATATATGGAGGTGTGGGAAACGAGCTAGCTGTAAATAGTTATGCCGATGCAAGTGCCAAAACCGATGGAGACGTTTTAAGATCACAAATGGTTTTGTATTTTGTTTAAAATTTACGTGTTGTTACTTATATATTAACAAGTATTTGTTAACAATATACTTATTTAAAAAGTTATAGATTGAATTAACATAATATATTGCATATTGTGTGTAGTCTATATGTTCTCAATGTATTAGTTTGTACATATAAGTTCATCATCTGTATGAAATGTCTCATATACTAATGAATTACACGAAATAACAAATACGAGTTTGTATAAGAAGTCATGTAGTAATTAATGTTTGAAGAAGCAATTTTAGAATCACAAAACATCTTTCAAGTTAACACATTAAATCAAATTGGCAAAAATACCAAAAGTTCATGTTCACACGATGGGGCACACGATCGTGCCCACGATGGGACTAGCCATCATGTGCACAAGAACATAAACATTTTTCACTAATTTTTCAAATTACTCGTCAATTTAACTGTTGTTACTTATATATTAACAAGTATTTGTTAACAATATACTTATTTAAAAAGTTAAAGATTGAAATAACATAGTATATTTCATATCGTGTGTAGTCTACATGTTCTCAATGTATTAGTTCGTACATATAAGTTCATCATCTGTATGAAATATCTCATATACTAATTGGCAAACAGCGCTGCGCCTACAGCATATGGGCGCTGTATCATACAGCTTACGGGCATTGTCGAGCCTTGTATCCTACAGCTGCTAAGTGCTGTCGAGGCACACGATCATGCCAACGATGGGACTAGCCATCGTGTGTACACGACACCAGCGGCCCATGACCGCGGGCAGCATGCACACGATCGTAACCCACGATGGGCACGATCGTGTGCTGCCATCGTGTGCAACACAGAGCTAGTCTGGATTTACCAACTGCACCATAAACCAGTCTTTTCCAGATTTAACAACACAACACATCAATCTTGCCAAAATATATCTGAATTAAAAATAAAATACATACTCATCAGTATCAAAAATACATTATCCTACACTGCATCCAACGACAACATACAGATTTTAGCAGCTAAACCATATCGACATTTCTTGATATATTTCTCATTCATTTCCTTGATTTGGTGCCTTTCTGCTGGGTTTGCAGAGATGAGTCTATCCAAGTACATGCACACGAAGGAGCCACAACTGTGATTGTCGCTTTGTATGAACTGCAGTTCTTGTGGCATAATTTTGAAACTCATCTCTATGTCATACTTTTTCTTCGATTGGTTGTTTAGCTAGTACCCAGATTGATCTAGCACACGAGGCATCATACGAGTAATTGGTCGCAGTTGGTTGAATCGGTATCGACTATCTTGGTGTTGGTGTGACAAGGAATCGTACAACTCCACGGTCCATGTTATGATGTTAATCTTGATAGTCACCCAGTGGATCAGGTCGAGGCAACAAATGACAATGATCTGTTGAAACAAATATGTAAATATGTAAGATCATCACATCAAACATAGCGAAAACATTTATAAATGTGGTACTTTTAAACTTACTTCGTCGCAATTTGACCATTGAACTACATTTGGTGTATCAAGACCTGTCATGAAGTCCTCGATTTAGGAATTTTCCAAACATTATAAACCGGCTTCCCTGTCATCTTGATACCAAGTGGATCATCCAGATGGAGTTTTGCGAACTCGTAGGCCATAACTAACTACAAAAAGCCAAACCGCAAAATAAAAAAACTTCCACATCACACCAATGATATACAAACGAGTAATTTATAGAACTTACGTAAAATTGGGAGCCGGCAAGTACAGTGCCAACTCTACCGACACCAACACTGCGGACTCCCCTCCGAAGCCTCGCTCGAGTGGCAAGCACATAACAATTTATCACCTTGGCATCAAAGTTTTCACGGCTAGATTCTATCCGGCCAAATAATGCCTGGCTGAGAACATGTCCATTCTCCAAACACCGTACATAGCATCACGTGGGTGCTCCCTAATCTTTAGGTACAACTTCTTCGGAGCCTCACTATTTCTTGTTGGCGCCACCACAAAAGGCTCCCAAAAAGCAGCAGAGGGTCGACCGACTCGTGGTGGAAGACTACGCTCACCCAATCGCCGCGGCCCGACACTCTCACCAACTTCATCACTCTCACCATCTCTCCCACAAGTATAACAATCAGAGACCTATACAATTGGCTGCTCGATCTCAAAAACTGGCTGCTCGATCTGAAATGGAGGCTGCTGCTGAAAACTACTACTTTGGCCGGGAAACATCATACTATAATGACGCTCGTCCTGAAACCGATCGAACATCGTACCATACTGCTGAAATGGAGCATCAAATGGCTGGTACTGATGCTCATAATCCAGAAATCGCATAGTCGGATTAAGGGGCTGCTCAGTCCGCTCAAAAGAATGCTGAATCTGAGAATGATGACTGTGCTAGATCTCAGAATGGTGATGAGGCTGACGCTGAGAATGGTGACTAGACTGACGCTGAGAATGGTGACTGTGGGCTGCACCTGAGACTGAGTGACATGGAGGGTCAGGAATCATCCGCTGGGCGCTGCTAATAGATGCAGAATGACGAGGCCATTGGGAAACATATCATGGCTCCCAGAACGCCTATGCGTAGGTCCAAAGAAATCCACGGTCCTAGAAAGGACCCGGCGAGAAACTCGAGCAATAAATCCTTTCTCAGACTCGTCGTACAAGATTGCCTTCAAACGGCGATCGAAGTACTCATCCCTGCTCGTGTCCTGGGTGTGGTCCGAACAAGGAAGTCCGTGGACACAACTCACCCTCTCTGGATGCCTCTCCGAGTCAGATGTCTCGGCATCATCTATTGGTGGGGTACTCTGTCGGCGTCGCTTCGACACTTTATGTGGCGACTCATGTATAATCAATTTCCCAACACCCTTTTTCAACATATCCATAACTTTATTTCTCGGCTTCGGCACAGACTCATCCTCCTTATTCTTCATAGCTATTAGGCTTTATGAACTTAACATCATATGGCGAGCCATTCTCAAAAAGTAGTACTCAGTCTCATCCTCCTCCAGATGCGGTAAAGAGGGGAGTATTTTGTGCTGCAAAAGTAATCATCAAAGCATACCATTAGATGAGCAATCACATAACGTTGAAGACATATGAGTGAAGTCAGAAGAAAATACTTTTATAAATCTATGTACCTTATCGTCGAAGAAATGAGTGAAATCACAGAACATCTTCCTCGTAGTCCACATCAAACACTGGGGAACTTGGACAGCTTTATCTCGAGTTCCACACAATTCTTCCAATGAAAGAATCATCTCGTACGGCCATATATGTAAAGCCCAAACAGGACCATAGAAGTGATAGTCCTTATGTTCCTGTCCCTCCTTCATGGCAACATTATATATGTAGTAAGACAAAACGCCAAAGCCGTAAGAACCCCAAGGAAACATATCCTACTGCTCGAAATCCTCAACTAATGCCCATGCCCATGTCTCGACCATCATGTCGTCACGACATAGGATAAAGTAGTAATATATAAGTAAATTGACAACCTTCACATAATCTCTTATGTCTCTACCAAAATCTCGAGCATTGAATTTCTTCCGCAGAACACTAACCTTAATATTTTTGCCATGGAGTATTCTGTGGAAAATACCATCAGACCGAAGGAGATGGTCGTCCTGTGGATGGAAGGTAGAGTTTTCAAAGTGCAGTCCAGTGATTATGGCAAAATCATGGGCCGTAAAATGAATGATCCTCCGGCAAACCTGGAACCACGACTAATCCGGGGGGATTTGATCACCCTCCAATTCACGGGCAATCAAGTGATGTAGGGTAATATTTGTACTCTTATTTATCCCAACTTTAATCAAACGCCCCAGGACTCCCTCGGTCAAGCTCTCGATAGCTCGATCACCGACTGCAGAATTGCGGCCCATACTTCTTAGTGTCTCAATAATCTCTTTAAATACCGTCTCCCGTATGTAAAGATTCACTTGCCGTGTAACAAAGCGCAATGTAGGTCTCTTCATACGCTACCAGTCTGCAATATAGACATACAAATCATAAGAATATGATAAAATGCTTACGAGAACGAAAAAAATGACACTGCTTGCACACGATGGCATGCACACGATCGATGCCCATCGTGTGAAGACCATCGTGTGCAACATGATGGCTCACATGACGTGCATCGATCGTGTGCAAGGCAGAAGCTTTTGGTCTTCTTGCCCATGATGGCTCGCACGATCGATGATCGTCGTGTGTAAACCATTGTGCACACGAAAGACCATCGTGCACACGATGGTGTCATCGTCTTCAGCACCATCATGAGCCGATGAATAACCGTCGTGGCACGATCGTGTGTGAATAAATTACAATAACCGCGGCTCATTGACGAAAGCCTCTTCAGATGGAGTGTCACTAGCGTGTAAGGAACTTCTGGCGTCTTCAGATTCTCTGTCGTAGTCGGAGTTCGATATTTTCTTGCTGGCGATAGGGTTTCACGACGGGAGGTTTTGGTTTCGTGACAGAAAGAGAGAGATTGAGTTGTGGGACCGTTTAGATTATTGTTGTTTGGTTTTATTAGTTTTTTATTTTTATGTTTTTTTGTCTTTTAGTGGTAGACTTTAAGGGTAATAATGTCTTTTAACACATTTGATATAAAAAAACTTATACTCTTATGAATGGAGATATATAACTTGTTACTTTTATGATTTGGTACTAAAAAGGAGAAATTCCTTAATGTATATATTATATAATAATTTTGATCATGTTGAAAACTTAAAGTTTATAATGTTTATTAAAAACTATAACAATACATATAATGTTATGAATTATAATGTATTTGTAGAATTATATTATATATACTAAAATTAATGTATTATATTATTATATATTAATAGTATTATGTAATAAACATTATATTACATTATATATAGAGGATAAAACTTTTTGCGTCCCGTAATTTCTGACCTTTTCCAAAAACATCTCACTAAAGTTAATTTCGCTAATTGCATCCCAAATTTTTGCTAACTGTACAATTTACGTCCCAAATTTCACCGGAGTCGCCGGAATGCGCCAAAACGATGTCGTTTTGGCTGACGTGTCATCCCAATTTGGGGATCTCCGATCTGGACGCTGATGTGGTTATCTTGGGGTTATAATTGTGGCTTTTTTAAACATCATTTCCAGATTTTTTTTATATTTTTTTAAACTTTTATATATTTTCTGGAAATTAAAAAAAGTTTTATTCCCGACTAATATTTAAATTTCCCGACTAATATATTATATCTGGAAATTATAAAAGTTTAAGAAAATAAAAAAATCTGGAAATTAAACTTTTACATATTTAGACAATTTATTCCCGACTAATATTAAAAAAATCTGAATAAATTTATTTTCTGAATAAAAATCTGAATATATTATTTTTGTTCCCGATAATTTTTTCAGATTTTTATTCTATTATTTTTATTAAATAAAACTTTAGAAAAATCTGAATAAATTTATTTTCAGATTTATTATTTTTATTATTTAAATAAAAATCTGAATATATTATTTTTATTCCTGACATTTTTTTCAGATTTTTATTCTATTATTTTTATTCTATTAAACTTTTATTCTAGATAAATTGTCTACATATATAAAAGTTTAATTTCTAGATTATTTTTTTGTTTTGTTTAAACTTTTATAATTTCCAGAACTTTTAAATTATTCGAGAAATTTAAATATTAGTCGGGAATACAACTTTTTTTAATTTCCAGAAAATATATAAAAGTTTAAAAAATAAAAAATAATCTGGAAATGATGTGGCATGTAAATTAATTAAAAAGCCACAATTATAACCCCAAGATAGCCACATCATCGTCCAGGCCGGAGATCCCAAATTGGGATGACACTTCGGCCAAGATGACGCCGTTTTGGCGCATTCCGGCGACTCCAGTGAAATTTGGGACGTAAATTGTACAGTTAGCAAATATTTGGGATGTAATTGACGAAATTAACTTTGGTGGGATATTTTTGGAAAAAGGTCAAAAGTTACGGGACGCAAAAAGTTTTATCCTCATTATATAATATTTTTGTAGAATTATAATATATATTAAAAAATATTAATATATATATATACAATTTTAATATCGATTCTTTTAGAATTGCTGTTATTGTACAATTCTAGAATCGATTCTTTTAGAACCGCTATTAAATGAGGAGTTTAACATCGGTTCTTTTAGAACCGCTGTCAAATTGGGAATTTTAACTTCATTTTTTAATGAAATTGTTGGAATTTTGTATATGAAAATCCTAGTAGAACCATATTCCAATATGGTGTTTATTTCGAGTAGATATGTTTTACGTATTTCTTTGTTCATATCCAAATTCGGATGAATGAGCAATTAAATTACAAAGAATAATACTTGAAATAAAATAATATTTGGTGGTTACTAGGTCACAACCATTTGCGAATAGCCACATTTGGTGGTTAATTATGGAAAATGGATCATACCTTTTCATGAAAAGTTTCATTTGTTCATGTTTGATGGTGGATGAAAGATCACACTTTTTCATGAACAAACACATTAGTTCATGATTAAAAGTGGGACGAAAGGTCACACCACTTCGAGAAAAGTCACTTATGACTATAAATAGGTCCCTACATTTGATGGTTAAACATTAATTCGAACACACTCATTCGAACGTAGATTCATCTACAAATTCGAGCATTACATTCATATTAATCTACTCGGTTCATTCATCATCCTAGTGGAAGTCTAGGAGTCTATAATCAGTCCCGAGTATCTATATTGTTCGACCGGAACTATGACCCGCGGTGCAGCATTTCATATTCAAAGTTTGTCGTTGTATATATCTTGGGGACATTTGCTATAGACCGTGTGCACAAGTACGGAGCAATTTGTCTTACGGAGAGAGAATTCAATTCTCGCCTCGGCATTTACGTCATAAGTTTTCATTTCTATTATTTGTTCTCCTTGTATTTATATAATTCCATTATTTCCAACACCCACAATTAACAATCGTAAGACAAAATTTGAAAATTCGTAGGTATTTTTTCTGGTCAGGTCATCCATCTTGTTTTGACGTTTTCCGGAGTTTCAACCGTTGGATCGTCTTGAATTTTGGACGATAACTTCATAAGGTCTCTATCTAAATTCTGAACAGTGGAGATCGGATTTGTAGGTCCAGAGGTTCGTGTTCAAGGGGCTGTAATGAGGCTGTTTTCTGGACTGGCTTATGTTGGAAGATGGAGTCTACTATTTATACGAGGAGGTTGCCGAAATTCTGCGGAACTGATTTCCGTCGTTGGAGGGACGAAATGCTGTTGTTTCTCACAATGTTCGATATGGCTCGATTCCTAACGGAATACCCACTTGCTGCCCAACCGGAGGTTTCTGACGACCTCAACTTCGCCAGAATGACCGTCTGGATTAACGGTGATTTTGAATGTCGTAATCAAAATTCTTTATCACCTTAGTTTTCCTATCTACGTCATGTTTACAGGTTGCCACACCTCGAAGGAACTCTGGGATGCCTTTGAGGTAACGTTCGACGTTGGAGGCATTGACCACTCCCACCACGCCAAGAAGGCGAAGGTCGATGGCCCACACTTTGAAGACACGGAAGATGATCCTCGTACGATCGAGGAAGCCTTGACAGGCAAGGAAGGATGCTCCCTTATGGAGGGAAGAAATCCGCAATGAGATGAATCTCCTCATGGAAGAAATGGAGGGGATCATTTGTAAGTTCCAATGGGACCTACTTGAAAACATTCCAGGCACAACTCCGCTATGCTACAAGTGGCGCCTACGCAAGAAGAGGATTGGCCACGGAACAATCATCGGATTCAAGGCGAGTCTGCTAGGCTCACGCTTCCGACTCAAGGAAAGTCCCGTGTGACTTGTCCTAAACTTGTATATAGAAAGTCGTATAGGACTATCTATAATAAAGGCTTGTAAATAAATAAAGCCTTCCTTGAATATATATATATATATAATATAATCAAATATTTAGTATTTGATGCATGTTCATTTAATTTGATACAATTAAATGAATGAAATTGCTTCGTCTACATTCAAGTAGAGAAATAATTGATATATTTAATTCGTTGGAATTAAATGAAAACGATTATCTTGATTAGTCTACAATAAAGTAGATAATCAAAAGGCATGTGGAATTAATGCTCATTTAATTTGAAGAATTAAATGAAGATATTAATTACCTTAGACATGTAATATTAATGCATATAAAAATTAAATAGAGCTATTAATCACTCTATTATAAGAATAGAAGGAAATGCACATTTAATTTTAAGAATTAAATGAAGGCATTGATCATTTAATTATGATAATGAAGGTGTTAATTACTCTATTTAAAGCGATAAAGAAAATTGACTAGTCTACTTTTAAGTAGATAATCACGGTGGAAAATAAGAATATCATTTAAAAAGTTAAATGATCAAGTTGACCCGTGTTAATTGCAATGGTTGATTAGTCTATATTAAATAGATAATAAATATGGGGGAAGAGGAGTAAGTACTTTGTAAGTAAATACAAAATATTTCACTATAAATCCAAACATTTAATTGTCAAGCAAATTAAATGATAGATGATTTATTTCAAGGAAATAATCATGCTTTTGGTGACGAGAACGTCGTTGGAAATCACAAATGTACTTACAAATCAAGCTGAGAGCTAGTTAAACGACTAAATTGATTTGGAAATGACATTTAATGATTTGTGTAATCCAAGACCACAAGTATCTAGACAAGATACGTAATACAAGGAAATGTGGGGTACCTTGACGGAAAGGTCAAAATACAATTAATAAGAAAAATTCCCTTAAAGAAAAAAATTCAATATTACAACAAAGTTTATGTCGTTTAGTAGAATCATGTGTCGGAAAGTGTGACAAAGACAATAAAGAAAGTTGTCTTGTAAACACTTCACACTTGAAAATTTACTAAGACGACTAAAGAACAAAAAGTTGTATAGTTATCTTCGGATAATATATTTGATCACATGTGTATGTTGAGTAAGAAAGGTCAAATACAATAATATGGCCATTACTTGATAAAATGTGGTCAAATATGGAGTAAGGGGAATGGATTGAAAACCACAATCAAATGGATGTTCATAAATGACACTCAACCATGATGACTGGAGATCCCAAGAACTTGGTTCAATGAGACAACTGAGTTATGAATGTTCAAGTTGTGCACTTGAAATTTGAAATCCATTCTCGTAGCTTCTCAAGTGCAAACCTGCAG
Organism: Orobanche coerulescens; assembly: GCA_033398695.1. Classification (NCBI taxonomy): domain Eukaryota; kingdom Viridiplantae; phylum Streptophyta; class Magnoliopsida; order Lamiales; family Orobanchaceae; genus Orobanche; species Orobanche coerulescens. Next base: position 10,946,925 of record CM065818.1, on the reverse strand, counting down.
CGTGTGGTAAAGGATAAGCCTAAGAAGCTTTTAATGATTCCTATAGCCTTTAAGGTGGAGTATGGCAGAATACTCTTTATAGGAGATCACCTATATAAGTAAGAAGAATGGCCGCTTCTAAACGTTACAATACGCAAAATACTTATGAATTCAAGAATGGTCCAAGGCCAAAATGGACACAACATAAGAACAAGAGATACTAGATCTGTTATTGTGTGTGTGTTATTGTCTAGGTTTACACATAAAAATTGACCGGTTCAAGATATCGCATTCACCGAGAAATGAGTAAATCCGATAACACTATATTAAGGAAGGTTCAAGGCTAACTACCACATATCCTGATGCAATAACGGGTCGTCGGGACTAAGTACATGTTGCATTTGCATTAATCGTCATTCATGTGGGGGATTGTTGGAATTTTGTATATGAAAATCCTAGTAGAACCATATTCCAATATGGTGTTTATTTCGAGTAGATATATTTTACGTATTTATTTGTTCATATCCAAATTCGGATGAATGAGCAATTAAATTACAAAGAATAATACTTGAAATGAAATAATGTTTGGTGGTTACTAGGTCACAACCATTTGCGAATAGCCACATTTGGTGGTTAATTATGGAAAATGGATCATACCTTTTCATGAAAAGTCGCATTTGTTCATGTTTGATGGTGGATAAAAGATCACACATTTTCATGAACAAACACATTAGTTCATGATTAAAGGTGGGACGAAAGGTCACACCACTTCGCGAAAAGTCACTTTTGACTATAAATAGGCCCCTATAGTTGATGGTTAAACATTAATTCGAACACACTCATTCGAACGTAGATTCATCTACAAATTCGAGCATTACATTCATATTAATCTACTCGGTTCATTCATCATCCTAGTGGAATTCTAGGAGTCTATACTCAGTCCCGAGTATCTATATTGTTCGACCGGAACTACGACCTGCGGTGCAGCGTTTCGTATTCAAAGTTTGTCGTTGTATCTTGGGGACATTTGCTATAGACCGTGTGCACAAGTGCGGAGCAATTTGTCTTACGGAGAGAGAATTCAATTCTCGCCTCGGCATTTACGTCATAAGGTTTCATTTCTATTATTTGTTCTCCTTATATTTATATAATTCCATTATTTCCAACACCCACAATTAACAGAAACCGCCGTTAAAATGTTCTGAAAATTATTTACAAAACCACTTGATGTGATTCTATAATCTTATTTTATTTTTTTAGATTCTATCATTTTAAGCACATTATTTTCTGTTGCGTGCTCGATAAAATTATACAGACCCTAAGACGATGCTACATGATAAATAAGAATCATATTTAATTTGAAAAAAATAAAAAATAAACAAACCACAATATAAATTTTTAAATTTTTTCTATTATTGTATATTTTCAAGGTTGTATAGCCTTAACGGCTATGAGTACAAGTCCAAATAACTCATTGTTTTATATGCTCGTGCTTGAGCCGTTCCATACATTGTTTGTTAAACTCATAATGCTCAAGGGTACTAGTGCAGTTCCGTGGCACGTTATTGCAGGTATCTATCTCTTGAAAACAGCTTCGATCAAAATACCAATCACTAATCGCTTCCGCAATTGTCTGCAAATTAAAATTTACACCAAATAAATTATGAGTTATGAAGTTAATAATTTATTATGAACTGCATAAAATTAAAATTATTGTAATAAAAGAAGAATTATGGAATAAAAGCTAAATATCTTACTTTGTTTTTCAGCAAGTTATTCATCAAAAAGGAGCATGTCGTGTATTCCTTCGTGTGGATATGGGTATGTACATAACAAGTGTGAACAAACATTCCTCTCGATGAAGAATATTTAAGGTTTTGCAGTGTATCTATAAAAGTTTTCTGAAATTCTGAAATTAAGCACGTAAAATGAATAGTGAGAATAGTCTTCGAATTTGATAAATTTAATAAAATAATACAAGATAATTTGGTACCCTGCATGATCTCTAATTGAGTGGAATTGCAAGATGTTAAATTCTTGGCGACGCAGTTGTCCCATTCTTGCTTACCACCACCGATATTAGGTGTCCACATATCTTTTACCTGCAACGGTAATCAAAGTTCAACACACAGAAAAAAAATCAAATAAAAAAAGAGGTAGTAGTAACATTTAACATGAATATTAGTCATTATTGCCTATTAAATCCTTAATACATTAGTTTTGCTGCAAGACCAGACAGTTGCAATGATATACTCTGGAAATATATTTCACATAATTTGATCCAACAAAAAGATAAAAAAAAAAAAAGGAATTAGGAGTACATTTACATTACAATATCATGAACCTTTTTTTTTTCCTTTTGAATTCTATATTGTGACAAAGAGGAACATACCTGGATAGCATCAAATGACGATTCAAGTATGAACAACGGTGTCTGGATATCTTCAACCAAATATTCGGGGAAAAGACACTGGAATTTATATGGATGAAAAAAATATTATATCAATGCAACACTTGGGGGAATGGAAAGAAAAATCATCATCATGGACCTTAAAATTAACAAATTTCTCTTACCAAACCAGGATTCATTTTTGACGTGCACGATGCCGGTAAATATTTTTCTAGTCCCTGTACCAACAATGTCAAAGTTGAGAACAAATGTTAAAATTTTGACAACACAAGCGTTGCAAACATATCTTCGATTACATGTGCAAAGATCATATCTTCTATTTTTCATGGTATTTTATAATATTTGATACACCAATAATACCACACACACATATATATATACAATAATGACATCATATTATACATTTACATCACGATTCGAGCTGTTTTTTTTTTTTTTCCATACTTTACCCAAAGAATAGACCTCCGGTTTGGAAGTAAGGAAACTACAAAATATAGAATGAACGCAGGATTTATGTTGAGAGTAAGAAGAAAATACATGTAATTCAACCACTTGGGTGAAGAACTCTTCTCTTTCCTTTGCTCCTGGTAGATTTTTACTGTCTCGAAATAATATAAAAATAATTTTTTAGTAACATTTTTATTACATAAATTTATGTAACAATTATATCAAATGTGTATGAATTTAGTTAGATCGATAAGACTTACGCGTGGAGGAAAAAACCAGAATCGGAAATGCATTTCACTCTATTAGCATTAGGTAACAGTGCACGGAAGTTATCACAATGAAGAATGGTTGTCAAAGCGCCAGCTGAGCTACCCGCTAGTATAGCCTGTTTGACGTCAATATCATCGTTATCTAATTGTGTATAGAAAAACTAGGGATAAAATTGTGCAAAGTCTCTTTTTTGTAATTACCTCAAATAAGTTTTTTTTTTTTTTTTTTTTTTTTGTAATTAATTAACACTTAAAACAATATTAAGATCTATAGTAGGAAAATTCATGTTATATTTAGACATACATTATGGGCATTGTTCATTCCTTTTGCTAGCAGCTCCTCCATTAAAGCGTTAAAGACTCTCGAGCCCCTATAAGTGAGGTTGGTTTGCTGAAATAAATTGTGCACAAGTTAATTAATTTTATTGTATATAAACATGAATATATATAAATGGTAAAAATTTAAAGAATATTTTTTTCTTAGATAATATAGAAATAAATGCTTAGATCGTGTATATATAAATATAAGACTTACCGGGTCAACTTCCTCAACATCCCCCAAAAATGATGACCCGTCACAGTATACAAGATACACTCTATTCCAATTATAGAAATCTGAAATATATCGAAAAATCAAAACCATTATTATTAATTAATTTATGTATTTTTAGTTTATGTATCATTCAGGATAATTTGACGGATCGAACGAGCGAAAAAAAATAATTTATTCATCGAGTAATTTTACCTACCAGGATTATATGTTTGGTTTTGACCGAGCAACCCTCCGCTGTAATAATTTTTGTTGTTCAATCTATGTACACTACTCCCCATAAATCCTTGTGATCTGTTTTTGCATTCATGTGTTGATTCACACCACCCACCACCCTAAAACAATCCACACTTCAAATTCTATATATAATCATTCGATATATTTATATATAATATATATATAAATAAAAAAAAAGAAAAAAGTGATTTATTACTCTGATGTACTTTCCAATTTTTAGCTACACCATCAACCTTTTTTTTTCTCAATTGAATCATCCTACTTTTGAATACGTTTTCAATCAACTATTTTTCATCCATTTCGTCGATTTAACCTAATAGAAGCTGATGCAGCATTGAAGCAGGGAACAGTGCATATCAGCGCCATGTCAGTTTTCGGTAGATTAAATTGACATTGAAAACGTATTCAGAGTATAATGATGCAATTAAAAAAAAGGTTCAATGGTGCCATTGAAAATTTATAAAGTCATGGACCTCTATATAAATGAACCAATTATTGGCTCCTGATCCGTATCCTTTTTCATGTGAGTAAGCTGGCGGACTCCCATCCATGCAAACTGCAGTAAAAGATAAAGAACTATTTTGGTCCAAAATATTAGTATATTATTAAAAAAAAAATATTGTTAACGTCTGAGATTTCATCGTAAAATCAATTGTCAATCAGAAAAGTAGCGCATACTTTTTCGACATGAAATTAATGCTTCAATAGAAAGTTAAAAAAATCCAAAAAAAAAAAGTAAAAAAACCTGCTCCTTTTGACACAGCACTGGGGATCCATGTAATCGGGGACGAGTCGGAGTGGACGAGTTGAGTATTGAGCAGTATAAGTAAACATATTGATAGCAGCTTCGAGTAGTGATCAGCCATACGTGTTGTTTCCATTCTTTACGCCAAAAAGAAGGTTGCTATTAGTTTTTGTCAAAATGCATCAAGGTGAAAATAAGAAGAAGAAAATGAAAAAAAAAAAAAAACAGTAAAAAAAAAAATATGAAACGAAACTCTCCCCGTGTCACAAAAATTATCCTCATTTCTATTTTGATTGATCCTGATTAATTTTTACTTAAACTTTTTATTCTGACTTTAAATTTAGTAATTAATGCTTCAAGTTTCAATTATAAAGTAAATAAAGGTAAATTTGGAATTTACCTATATAATATGCTCTTCTTAATATTGAAATTTTACTTACAAATCTGCCTATAAAAAAATCTAGCAAATGTCGAGCGAAAACATGATGTGGACGGAGAAATGGACGCTGAGTCAGCAACAATTGAAGGAATTTGGAAGGAAAATCACTTTGAGAGCGAATTAATAAACGACGACAAGTAAATGGCTAAATTCGTGTGGTTGTTAATAGAATGGTCGTTTGATAACTTGTCATAATAATAGCTGAATTAAAAATATGATTTTCGCTTGTTGAAAAGTTAAATTTAACGGCAATTTGGACCGCCGGGGTGGGGGCAAATTGATAAACTACGATAAATAGAGAGATTAAATTCGTGTAATTTTTAATAGAGATGACACTTTGATGACTTAATAAGTTAATATAATAGAGGGGGTAAAATTACTGAAAACCTCAAATTTAGCTAATCTCACACAAGTATTTGCCAAGAAATTAAATATATTACAAAGCAATTAAGCAATGATATTGAAAAAAAAAACTATGTCCATTAAAAATATGTTCATTTTTATTTTGACCGATCTCTCTAAATACACATTTGACCATTAATAATTTCAATTATATATGAACAAAAATTATAAAAAATAATATTTGAAAAATACATGTTAAGACAAATCAATTAAATATTTATATTACTATAATTTTTTTATATATTGATTGCAATTTATGGTCAAATTTATAAATTTTGACCAGTAAAAATTAAAATAAATATATTTTTAATGAACGGAGCGAGTGCCGATTAGTTATCATGAATTACCTTCTTACTGCACCACGAGCGTATGATCACTTTACCAAACCAGAGGTTATCCCTCTTGGTGTTATTATTATTATTATGAATAATAATAATATTTTCTTTCAGGAAATACTATTCCTGTTTTTATTTTTTATTGTTTGTTTTTCGCAGTTTCTTGCATGCTTAAATAATGTGTTGTGATGCTCCAAAGATACCCTTTTTGTGGTTCTCCGAAATTGTTGCCAGCTTTTGAGTAGTTTTGTAGTATTTTCTTTTAGTGTAAATTAATATCTTCCTTCCGTGTATTTTCCTTCCTTTTAAATGTTTTTTTTTGCGGTTTCGCATGATTTTTTCTATCTTTTCGAAATTCGACGGTATAAATAGATGATTTAATTTATAATATAAAATTTAAATTTTTTAATAATTAAAATAGAAAAATCACACCATTATCATTGTTAACAAAAATATATATTATAGAATTGATCAAGTACACTACATAAATTAGTAAAGAATAAGTTTGATGCTTGTCTAAACAACTAAATACTAATCTAAAAAAACAAACAAGAAATTTCATTAATAATGAATACAGAAATTTAATTAGTAATCCTCACTGAGATTAATGATCACTTACTAGTTATATTAGATTATAAATTAATTCCATCGTTACTTATCATTGCACGTTATTCTAAATTATATAATGACCAATTCAAGTTATCTAAAATTCTAAATTAGTAAAAAGTGTTGATGTTATTACATGAATGATATTTATATTTTGTTCATCTATCTCGCATCTTATGTTATCTCATGTAGCATATTTTTTTGGATTTTCCATGTTGTCCATATTTATGTTTCTCCCATGTAACATCTTTTTACGGTTTTTATCTTTTTATGATATTCGTGTTTAACATCTTCTCATGATTCGTCCATATATATCCTCATGTTATTCTCCCACTTAGCTTCTTATGGTTCTCCCATTTAGTTTTTTCTTATGGCGTGTATTTTTTTACAAATCTCCCATATAACATCTTTTATGGTTCAACATCATCTTATAGTTATCCAGTGTAGCATATTCTTAGGGTTCTCGCATCTAATATCTTCTTATCGTTTTTGCATATGGCATTTTCATACGATTATCCCAAATATCGTATTTTTACGATTTTCCGTCTAGATATTCTCATGGTTTTTATATATAGCATCTTTTTGTGGTTATCCCGTGTTGCATCCTATTACATACACTCTGTGTAGTGTATTCTTATAGACTTCTCGTTTAGTATCTTCTACGGTTTTCTCCTACATCCTAGTATTATGTTCCATCATGTAATATTTTCTTATGGTTCTTTAATATAGATTTTTCTTATGGTTCTCTTGTATTGCGTCTTCGTACGGATTTTTCATGTAATATTTTCTTATAGTTCTCCTGTATAACATCTTCTTATGGTTCTCTTGTATAGCATTTTATTATGATTCTCCCATGTTGCCTCTTTTTATATATAGTTATCTCGTATAAAATTCTTATAATTCTTCCGTCTAATTTATGGTTCCCGTTTCTACCACCTTCTTATGATTCTTGAGAATAGCATTTTTTACGAAAATCTCATGTAGCATCTTCTTATGATTTTTTTTGTTACATCTGCTTAATTATGGTTCTCTCATGTAGCTTGCTCTTATCGTTTTACCGTAAAGCATCTTCTCATAATTCTTTCATGTGGTGTTTTTTGTATGATTCTTCCATATAATATCTTATTGTACAAACTTATATAATACACAAAAGTACAAAATATGACTATATTTTAATCCTTAAAGTATAAAAATTCAACCTACATATGAACAGTCCATTTTTTCCATGTTGCATGCCATTACATTATTAGAAAATAAGTATATTTCTGTCTCCATATATAATAAAAGTATTTTAATAGTTCAAAGATGATAGTTTACTAAAATAAGTCACACCAAAACAAATATGTGGAAATATTTTGTTAAAATTTTGGCCCAAATGATTATTTTTATTATGGGCCGGTATTTTTGCAGCCCGGCCCAGATGTTTTAAAACCATTCCCCCCGGCTCCTTTGATCTCACCCGTTGGTTGAGGGTTGACCTATCCCTACCGTCGGTCCCTTATATTTATTCCCCCCCGTAATCCTAGCCTCACTTCTCTCGGTTTTTTCTCTCTCCCCTCACCTATCCGCCGACTGCCATGGAAAGGATTTTCTTACCTTCCTTCTGCTCGGCTTCGCGGGCCCGATTTGGAAGGGGATCGAAACCCATATCAGTTTTTGATATGATTGGATTCGATCCTCCGAAAATCCGTGGCTTCTCCCAGTTGGCGTTTTGCCTATTTAAGGCCGGCGATCTGGGCATGAGAGAAACACACGAAAAATAAAAACCTAATTTTCTAAGTGAGGAAGAAGTCGATTTGTGTTTTCTTGGTGAAAATTTTTCTGAGTGAAAAATCCTTTCTGTGTGAAAAGTTGCTTGAGGCGATTTGGGGGGGGTTTCGGGAATACTTGAAACCAGCCGGGGTGTTTCTGGATTTGTTCGTCTGGGTTGCTGACCGCGGATACGCACGGAGCCTTGGACGCGGGTACTGGATAGTGGAGGACTGAGCCGAGGCCAAGTTCCGGTCGTCTCACACCACCGTCTACCTTGTGTTGATTCGGATCTTTGTGATCCTTTTTCGGTTTGGTTTTCTGGCACTTTTTTTTTCCCTATCTGTTCTTTGTGATTAATCTGTTTTTCGGGTTAATTAGTTTTTCCCGTTTTTATTTTGTGTAATTTGTTGTCCCCAAGTTTGCTGTGTAATTCGTTCATTTCCGGAATTTATTTGTAATTTGTTTACTACGCTGTTGTGTAATGTCTATGTATTCCGAATAGTTTCCCCACAGTGGTATCGGAGCTCTTTAAAAGGGGTTTCTATTCGGAAGGGCATACGGGTTCCGGCCGAGGGATCCGCTCAGGTATTACATTCCATACTCTCCCTTAAATTTCGGTATTTTTGGTGTGCAGCTTCTCGTTATTTTTTAATTTTCGCTTCCGCCTGTCTTGGTGACTGTGATTGTTTCGGTCTTATTTTGTGCTGCCCTTGTGTTGAGACTGTTGATATCGATATCTCCGAGCATACCAAACCCCCTTGCCTGGACCGTAAGTGTTCCTCGGATCTTGTGGGGGCTCCGGGATACGATTCCAGCTCGTATCATTTTTACAAAATCTGGTGTGATTTTTCTTTTATAGCTTTGTGTTATTTGTATTGGTATTCGACTCCAAAATCTGGTGTGATTTCGTTCGTTGTGGTATCTTCGTGATATTTATCTGTCACCTCTGTTTTTTCAGTTTTATTAGTACCTTGTGCTGGTATTTTAAAATCTTGTGTGATTTTTACAAATACTAAAATGGGTTCTCTAACTTCATTTACAATGGCACCTTTTGACGGTAAAGGAGATTTTAGAATTTGGCAACAAAAAATGAAATCGATACTTGTCCAACAAAAATGTTTTAAAACCATTGAAGGTACTTTCCCATCCGATGTGTCTTCTGAAAAACGAGAGGAATTAATTGAGTTTGCTCATTCTTCTATAATCTTGAACCTGTCTGATTCTGTGATTAGACGAATAGGCAGAACTGATAATGCAAAACATCTTTGGGATAAACTTGAGGAAACGTTTACTGAAAAATCTTTGCCAAATAAATTATTCCTCCTCGAAAAGTTTTTCCGTTACAAGCTGGATTTGAATAAAGATATTGATGGCAATCTTGATACCTTTACAAAGTTACTACAAGATATAAAACAAACTGGTGATAAAAACATTGATGATTATTCCCCTATTGTGCTCTTGAATACTATCCCAGATGCTTATAATGATGTGAAATCTGCCATTAAGTATGGTAGGGATTCTGTGACCTTAGATACTGTTATAAGTGGCTTGAAGAGTAAGGAATTAGACTTGAAAGTTAATAAGGTCCCTAAACCGGTTTCTGATGTCAATTTTGTAAGGTCTAAACCACACCTTAAAAAGAAACCGTTTATCAAAACTGATTTTGAAAAGTCTAATAAGAAAAAGGGGCAATGGAAGGATAAATCTAAGTTCCGGCCTAAAAACCGCAAATGCTATAACTGTGGTGAATCTGGTCATTATATACAAGAATGCACCAAGCCTAAAAAGAATTTGCCAAATGATCAGGCTAACTGCTGCTGGGGATGTCTTTACGCTTATTGATAATTTGCATCTTTCGTGAATTACGTGCTTTACGGTCTAAGTGAAAATGAATGGTTCTTTGGATTCTCGATGCACTCACCATATGACACCTTATAAACGGATTTTACGAGTTATACTAATCTTGGTGATCGGTATGTGTATATGCCTGATAAAATGAAACGGGTTGTGGCCGGGGTTGGGAATGTTTGTTTGAAATTTGCTGATGGTACTCAATTTACTTTAAAAAATGTCAGACATATTCCCGATTTATCTAACAATTTGATATCTTGTACTACTTTGGAAGATGAGGGTCTTAGGGGTTCATGGGGAAATGGTTATATGAAAATTTGCAGAGGTTCCTTAACGTTGTTTAAAGGAATCCGGAAATTTAATTTATATATTTGCGAAACTGAAATTGCTGCATGTTCCAACCTGGTTTGTGCGGATAAAACCGAATTATGGCATAATAGGTTAGGACACATGAGCATGAAGGGATTAGATATCTTGCATAAACAAAAGTGTTTTGGAAAAGATAAAATCTCTAAGTTGTCTTTCTGTGACTCTTGCATGTATGGCAAACAACATAAAACCCAATTTCCGAAACCTCCCAATTCCCCTGATCCTGTTTCTGAAAAATCTGGTAAGAGTTCCAATGTGCTTGATTATGTTCATGCTGATGTTTGGGGTCCTGCCAGTGTCCCGACTCATGGGAGAAACCGTTACTTCTTGTCAATCATTGATGATTATTCAAGGAAAGTTTTCGTTTTTCTACTCAAACTGAAATCTGATGTGTTCGAAAAATTTCAAACTTGGAAGACCTTAGTGAAAAATCAAACCGGAAAACGGATTAAAAAGATAAGGACCGACAACGGTCTTGAATTTTGCAATACTCAGTTTGATACTATGTGTTCTGAAAATGGCATCCTTAGGCATAAGACAGTTCCATACACCCCTCAACAGAACGGGGTGGCTGAGCGGATGAACCGAACCCTCCTTGAAAAGGTTAGAGCTATGCTCGCCACTTCTGGACTGTCCAAAAGTTTTTGGGGTGAGGCTCTTTTAACTGCTGCCTATCTTATAAATAGATCACCTTCTATACCTCTGAATGGTAATTATCCCGAGTCTGTGTGGTCGGGTCATGCTGTTGATTTTTCAAACATTCGTGTGTTTGGTTGTGCTGCTTATGTGCATCAAAATGTTGATAAACTTGAGCCTAGGTCCTTGAGATGTGTTTTTCTTGGATATCCTGATGGTATTAAGGGTTATCGATTATGGGTCAGATCTGAACCCGGGTTGAAAGTGATCACTAGTAGGGATGTGGTGTTTAATGAAACTGAATTTCCTTGCCTTAATAATCCATTACCTGCTCTTGTGTTAGCTGCTGAAAATACTCCCCACCCTGTTCAGATTAGGGTGGAGCGTCTTAGTGATAATGAGTTACCTGCTGAATCTGATAATATGGAAAATCCTGAAATCTCTAATGATCAACCTGATAATCAATCTGAAAATGGAAACGAGTCTGAATCTGTTCCTGATTTGTCAGATTATCAACTAACTAGGGATAGGTCTAGAAGAAATGTTAGAAGACCTATACATTTAGATGATTTCCACATGGCTTCTCTTGCTTTCAATATGTTTGATATGCTTGATGGAAATGAACCTAAATCTTACAATGACGCTCTGTTGTCTGATAAATCAAATGAATGGTTAAGTGCAATGAATGAAGAAATGACATCCTTGCATGCTAATAATACTTGGAAACTTGTTCCAAAACCTAAGAACTGTTCTTTGATTGATTGTAAGTGGTTATTTAAAGTCAAAAAGGATGAGGATGACATCAGATTCAAAGCAAGGTTAGTAGCTAAAGGTTTCACTCAAGCCAAGGTATTGACTATACCTAATTTTTGCACCGTAGTTAAATTCACCACTGTTCGCATCATGCTTGCATTAGTTGCACATCATAATTGGGAGATGAAACAATTAGATGTTAAAAGCGGCATTTTTGCATGGTGAATTAAAAGAAACCATCTACATGAAACAACCTAAGGTTTTATAGATGCTAACCATCCGGATTATGTGTGCTTCTTTGAATAAAACCTTATATGGCACAAGCAGTCCCCTAGAGAATGGAACAAGAAATTTAATGATTGCATCTTTGTCCTTGAAATTACGAAGTGCATATGATCCATGCCTTTATTTCAAGATTGATTGTGATGTTCCTATGTTTCTACTTATTTATGTAGATGATATGCTCCTGATAAGTTCATGCATTAAATCTATTAATCATGTCCAAAATCGCTTAGGTGAACAATTTGACATGAAATACTTGGGGGATGCAAAAAGGATTTTAGGCATGAATATCGTTCGGGATAGATCGAAAGGCACTTTATTTCTAAATCAGTCCTCTTACATTGGTAAAATTCTGGAAAAATTTTCTATGACTGATGCAAAATCTGTTGGTGTGCCACTGGCTTCTCATTTCTTATTATCCAAAACTCAGTCACCAAAAACGGAATCTGAAATTCAAGAAATGAGATCTATCCCATATGCTAATGCTATTAGATCTGTCATGTACCTTATGGTCAGTACCATACCAGATATCACTTATGCTGTGAGCTGTTTAAGTAGGTATATGGCCAATCCTGGGAAGCCTCATTGGGAGGCTCTTAAGTGGTTACTTCGGTACTTAAAAAAATCCTGTTTCTGATGGACTTGTGTTTTCTAAATCTAATGATGGGGTTAACCTTAAAGGTTATGTTGATTCTAATTATGCCAATGATCGGGATGAATGTAAGTCCACAACTTCATATGTGTTTACCTTGTGTGGCTCATGCATTTCTTGGAAATCTCAACTTCAGCATATAGTTACTTTGTCTACTACCGCTGAATATATTGCCCTCATCAAGCCTTTAAAGAGGCTATTTGGTTGAAACGTTAATTAAATGAAATTGGAGTTCTTCGAGACAATGTTGTGGTCTTTTCCGATCGATCTAGCATACACTTGTGCGTAAATCATTTTCCATGATCGTACAAAGCATATTGACGTCGGCGACATTTCATCCGTGATATAGTCGAAAAGGGCATAATTGATTTGAAGAAAATCCCGTCCCAGTCTAACCTGCGAGATATGGGCACGAAGTGCCTACCGTCGAGAAAGTCAGATCTTGCAAGTCGATACTAAATATCGACTCCTTCAACTGAAGACTCTCCAGTCTTCCTTCTCGCTATCTTTGTGATAGCTTTTCTAGTTTTCTCTGTGATTCCTAGTTTCTTCTTTCTTAGTGATTGTTTAATGTCTTTATACTTGTACTAACTTTGTGTGGTATGCAGGTGGTGTGACGTTCGGCGATGATGACCTCCCTATCAAGAGAGTACCCCGATGGCTCATTTGGTCCGGGTGGAGATTTGTTAAAATTTTGGCCCAAATGATTATTTTTATTATGGGCCGGTATTTTTGCAGCCCGGCCCAGATGTTTTAAAACCATTCCCCCCGGCTCCTTTGATCTCACCCGTTGGTTGAGGGTTGACCTATCCCTACCGTCGGTCCCTTATATTTATTCCCCCCGTAACCCTAGCCTCACTTCTCTCGGTTTTTTCTCTCTCCCCTCACCTATTCGCCGACTGCCATGGAAAGGATTTTCTTACCTTCCTTCTGCTCGGCTTCGCGGGCCCGATTTGGAAGGGGATCGAAACCCATATCAGTTTTTGATATGATTGGATTCGATCCTCCGAAAATCCGTGGCTTCTCCCGGTTGGCGTTTTGCCTATTTAAGGCCGGCGATCTGGGCATGAGAGAAACACACGAAAAATAAAAACCTAATTTTCTAAGTGAGGAAGAAGTCGATTTGTGTTTTCTTGGTGAAAATTTTTCTGAGTGAAAAATCCTTTCTGTGTGAAAAGTTGCTTGAGGCGATTTGGGGGGGGGGGTTTCGGGAATACTTGAAACCAGTAGGGTGTTTGGATTTGTTAAATGCAGGTTGATGGCCGCGGATACGCACGGAGCCTTGGACGCGGGTACTGGATAGTGGAGGACTGAGCCGAGGCCAAGTTCCGGTCGTCTCACACCACCGTCTACCTTGTGTTGATTCGGATCTTTGTGATCCTTTTTCGGTTTGGTTTTCTGGCACTTTTTTTTTCCCTATCTGTTCTTTGTGATTAATCTGTTTTTCGGGTTAATTAGTTTTTCCCATTTTTATTTCGTGTAATTTGTTGTCCCCAAGTTTGCTGTGTAATTCGTTAATTTCCGGAATTTATTTGTAATTTGTTTACTACGCTGTTGTGTAATGTCTATGTATTCCGAATAGTTTCCCCACATATTTTTTAACTATAAAGATGCCAATTAACTTATAAACATTTTAAGGGCTTCCCAACCTTGTATATTTTTCAAAATTGATGAATTGATGCTCTCATTGCTGCTCCATTTAACTTAGGATTCTAGACATCTCATTGAATCCTATGTAGCATTATCTTATAGTTCTCTCTTGTGGCATATTCTTATAGTCCTCACGTGTAGCATCTCCATATATTCTCCTGTGTAAGATTATCTTATAATTCGCCCGTGTATGATCTTCACATAGTTCTCGTGTATAGTCTCTGTTAATAATTATCCCACTTAGCATCTTCTTATGGTAGCCTTGTGGTTTGCTAGACGTTTTGAGAAAAGGGTTTTATAATGATTAGAGTAACAAGGGTCCAAAGTCCACACCAAGCCTTCTTATGCCTCTTCCATGTAGCATTGTCTTCTTATAATTCTCTCGTGTTACATCTTCTTATGACTTTCCTTTGAGGGATCTTCTTATGGTTCTATCTTGTGACCTCTTTTATGGTACTTTCGTGTATCATCTCTTATGATTATCGGTTTACACATAATTGTACACATAACTTCATATTATTTCCGACCTCAGTGTTCTTGAATTGTATAATTGCAATGTTTATACTTATTTCTTAATTTGTTGGACTCGATCATACTTTGGTATTTTCCATTATGTTTTTTTTTGAACTTTTGAAGCAATTCACTAGCGTGAAAGATGTCCCGACCCTCGAACCTGAAGAGATGATACACAAACAAGAAAGAACAAGAAAAGCAAGAAAAATGGATACAGAAAGCAGGACACGACGATACGACCTTACACTACACCAAAATGGCCGATTTGTCACCTTCAAAAGCAGTGACAAATGGCTTTTGTCACTGCTATTGAAGGTGACATTTCCGGGGGTGACAAGTTCCTTTGTCACTGCTACTGGAGGTGACAAAATTCGATTGTCACCGCTAAATTTACACCTAAAAAAGGATACATAAAAAATACTAGTCACTGTATTTGTCACTGTCATGGGAGGTGACAACTCTTTTAATTTGTCACTGCCCATGAAAGTGACAAATATCTTTATTTGTCACCTCATATTGTCACCTCTGTGAACAATGACAATATCCAACTTTGTCACCGCTGTTGGAGGTGACAAATGTCCCGTGACTTCTAATTTTGTCACCTCGTTTAGCAGTGATAAATCGGACATAATTTAACCACAATAATATAATTTTTCTAAATATTTTTTTTAATTTTTTTCATACCTGTACAATTATTAACTAATCTACTATAAATAACACAAATTTCAATATCACCACACCCACATCATTTTAATATCATACAATGCACTAATTAAATTCATCATTTGCTCAAATTCATAAACAACACGCAAGTGTTCAAATTCACAAGTTACACACATAGTGTTCAATTTCATAAAAAATACTTAACAAAAGTAAGACTTAACGCTCAAATCATTTTAGCAACCATATAGGCCATACCACCCAACTACCCTCGGTTTCCTTGATATTTGTGGCACACCCTTGACTATGTAGATACAAACTTTGTCCCTCTTCTCCTGGAACGACGTCAATTACTAGGACTTTACATTCAAAGTCCACCAATGCATGACCATGCACAATAACAATCACTCCAATTGCAATCTTCTTTGATGCATCTGACAAGCTAAAGCAAGTATTCTTCCAGGTGTTCCAACAACGATGTGCGGACATTCATTCTTCAAAAGATCTTGGTGAATTTTGATGTTCACACCACCATAAAAAACAGCAACTTTGACATCCGGTAAGTTTGCGCAGAGCCGGAATTAAAACATATGGTGATGGATGACTACAAAACCAGATTAGAAAAAAAAAAGAGGAAACAGATGAGTAAGGAAAAGTTTGAAGAGTTCAAAGAATTGATAACCATAAGCATGGCATTTAGGAACAATTATCACAAAAATCTGTCACTTACAGTAAAAGCTCAATCAGACGAGGGAATACACCATCCTCGATCACATCTTGGATTTTATCATTAGTACCATCAGATAGATACGAAAGCGCCCAGCATGCATCTGTAAAGATTTCTTCATCATTTGTATATATAAGATGAGCAAGAGCAGTCAGGGCTGGTTTGACACCTTTCGAGATAAGATAGGCTAATGTTACATAGGACTGCCAGAACAAGAAACTGCAATATGCATTAAGCATCCAAACAAACTTCAACATAATTTATGGACAAACCTGCTCAAACTGCGGTTGCGGCTTTCCCCTACAAAAATTTGACAACGTCCATGTTGCATTTCGCAACATGAACAACTTCGCCTGATCACTAAATTGTGCTAATAAAGGCATTAAAGCTCCGTAACTAAGGACAAAATCACGACATTTTGGTTAGTCGCCAGCAACATTTCCTAAAGCCCAAATAGCCTGCATAGTGCATAGCAATGTAGAACTTTTTAAAATCAAGAACTCGTAGCAGAGCCAATTCATTGATATATGGATCACTATTAATGTTGTTAGAAATCTGGAAGACCCTACAACCGAATGGAGCATAACACAGTTAAACTTACCTGCTCACGCACATCATCACTTGGAGAACCAAGAAGTCCCACAAAAATAGGAACAACACCATGATCAATCACAACCTTGGTATTTTAAGACGTTCCAGAAGCAATGTTTGTCAGCGCCCAAGCTGCCTCAAACTAGATATAGAAAAATTTCAATACATGGAACACATTAAATTTAACAAAAGAGACAGTCATCGGCTATTTTATCCAGAAATTTATACCTGCAGCTGGGGATAATCACCTCTTCTAAGAAACTCAACCAAGCGAGGAACATCTCCACAAGATAAATTTAAAATTTATTCCATAGTATCATTGGAACTTCCTCATTCCCCGAGCTAAATACGAAAACACAAAAATGACGACCAAAAAATCTAAAAATATAGATTCTACATTTTACTGTATCCTTTACAATAAAAGAGATCAACTATGAGCTTACATTTCTCAGAATGTAAACATACATCCCAAAATTACACATGAAACTCGTCTAAGTATCCTGTAGATATATCTCTTTCTTTTCTTTGTTTTTTTCCATCTCTAATGAAAATAGTTCGAGATAATCTTACAAGATGCCTTGAGTGCTACCTAGAAGACCTTGATAAAACATATTATTTCTCAAAACAAAGACTATAGGCATACAAATGTGGTTATTATGATGATATCAACATCTGGCTTAGCTTCACAATACGTTGTGAATTAGTGAAAACTAAACAAAAAACCCGAAAGGATAATCTGACAGTGGGATGCTATTGGAATTGTTTGCTAATCATATCCTAAGATTAAGTTTCGGTTCCACCAAGCAACTCAACATTATTTGTATTTTCCTATCAAAAAAACAAAAATGATAACTGTTGCAAAATAATGTTCAGTTCATATCAAGTATCATTTTTTTTATTACTCTTTCGTATATACACTTTTATATACCCCCATTTTCAAATTTATGATAGTCTCTCTCTCTCTCTCTCTCTCTCTCTCTCTCTCTCTCTCTCTTTCTCTCTCTCCCTCTCTCTCTCTCACACACACACACAACACACGCAGACTACAGTATAAATGTTACTAGAATAAGGAAAACCCTAGAAATTTTCGAATCAGCGGGAATTGCAATTTAACTTTCAGAAAGAACAACAAAAACAGTCCCCAAATTGAAAATTAAAAAAGGAGAAGGGTTGTGCGAAGAATATACATCACCACATACATCCATCTTTGAGATTTTCTTCTCTGAACTGTTTGGGTATGTGGTCAAGAGATTTTCGAGCAAATGGAGACTTGAACCCACCACATCTTCGAAACGCGGTCTTTCTGGGCCTAGCGGCGAATAGAAGCGCCGGGTTGTGGATAAAAGCCAATCCAGTAGAATGACAGCTCAATGCATGATTTTCCATGGTGGTTGTAGGTGAGAGAGGCGAAAGCAAGAAAGAGGAGGACGCCATATACGAATCTGGAAGCCAGAAAGAGGAGGATGCCATATACGGATCTGGAAGCAAGAAAGAGGAGGACAGTCATGGGAGACATTGGGAGAGGAGGTTTTAATTTTGATTTTTCATATCTGGGCATAACCGATGCCTTTGACAAAAAGAACCGTGACAAAAATTTCTTTAAACTTATCACGGCTTGTCACGGTTAATAGGCGTGATAAAAATTTATTTAAACTTGTCACGGTTAAAAGCCGTGACAAACATTTTAATTGTCACTTTTTATTATTTGTCACCGTCATTAGCCGTGATAATATTTGTCACGGTCATTAGCGGTGACAAATAGCGTGGATAAAAAGGTGACAAATCGGCCATTTTGGTGTAGTGTTATCAAATGACACGACCATAGCCCCAACCTTACTCCTACCAAATGAAAACAACCAATTCTATAACAGTACGACATCATCATTTCGCTTGACACGGCCCGTGTCACTGGGTGATGTCAGTCTTCTAATTTGACGAGTTTGACACTATTTAACTATCCTAGACTCAATTTTGCATCTATAAAAGACTCCAAAGGCCAAAATTCGTGCATATCAAGTCTTAAATCAATCCAAGAGAATAAAAACACCATCAAGAGAGAATTCAATGCATCAAAAGGATCTACTACGCGGATTAAGACAATACCGAGAGATCATCTATCCCAGTTTTATCCTCTTCTTTTTACTTTATATTTTTTATCTTAGCTAGAGTATGATGATAATGAGCATGTTCTTATACTATCACAATATCTCGCTTAACTTATTAAATTTTGATACATGGGAGTACATTGATTGTGATGTAGTTTTTGATGATTTATTATTGAATGTTTATACTTTGATTCCCTTCTCAAATAATTTGTTTTAGTTTGTGTTTAGACACTTGATCAAATATTTTCTTACTTGTTTTACTTATCGTTTATAACTCGAGAGATGAGCATAATTAGTAAACATAATCAATTATAGGATTGAAAAATCGATTGAATATGATGATTAATTATTTTTTCATTCTTTTGGGTTGTTTAATCGATGCTTTTGAATGATCTCGAGAGAGACTTTAATTTGCACACAATATTACACATAATTTCATAGTGTTTTCTTTTACAGAATAGTGTTCTTGAATGTGTATAATTGTAGTGTTTATGCTTAATCCACGATTTGTTAGACTCTGTTATGCTTTGGCCTTTGTAGTAGTTTTTAGATATTTTTAGGCCATCCACTAGCGTGGAAGATGTGCAGACCCCTAAATGAATAAACGATGCACAGACGAGAAAATGGCTGAAAAATAGTAAAAATAGATTCAAACAGACCCGACATGACTCGGACCATGTCAGCCAACACGACCGTGTCAGATGGCATGGCCATGGCCTTGGTCGTGTTAACATATATGTGAAAATAGATATTTCGTCTATAAAATGACATGGTCGTGTCATTTGACTCAGCCCGTGTCACTGACGGGGCCAGTTCCCTTATTTGACGATGCGATTTATCCGTCTTGGACTCAATTTGGCGGCTATAAAAGGATCCCAAAGACCTATTTTCAAGAGGATATCAAGTCGAAGAGCAATCTAGGAGGTAGAAAAACACCATCAAGAGGGATTCAAGGCATCAAGGGTATCTACTACGAGGATTGTAGCAAGATCAAGTGATCATCTATCTGAGTTTTATGTTCTTCCCACCTTGTATTTTTATTCTTAATTTAATTTGAACATGATGAATATATTTTGTTCTTATTTATTTCACCATGTAAGATTAAACTTGTTAGATCCCGAGCGTGGGAGCACATTGATGTAATACTCGTACCTTTTATTTCCCGGTTTAATTATTATTGTTCGATTTGTGGTTGTTTACCTCGGACCGTTCCGATTTATTGGATATTTTTCGTTGCTTGTGTTTCTCGGACCATTGGGTCGGCATGTCGTGTTATGGTTTTATCATCTTTCTCAGTTGTGGTAGCATCGTCATGTGACCAGAGGCTGTCTAGCATGACCTGTGCAAAATGGCGCTAGACCTGCGACACCTTGCGCCGTGTCTGTGCGCTGTGTCGCACAGGTGCGCGCACTGTCTCGCAACACGGCGCAAGACCACAGCACTTTGCGCCGTGTCGCACAGGGTTGCTCACTGATTTACAATACGGTGATGAACACGGTGCTAATTGGGCCGTTTGTTGCGATGTGTTCCGTCCGAGTATAAATAGGACAGACACGGGTTGTAACCCCATTTCCTCCTTTTCCTCTCGGTTTTTCACCCCTCATTGGCAATTTTGGGCGATTTCACTCGGGCATTACATTCTATCAACTTATAACTCGGAATTGGATATTATAGCACGAATCAACCATCTTCCTTCCACAATTTCATCGTCGAATTGAGGTATTTTGACATTATACCTAATGTTAGGGTTCTTGGCTATAATTCATTTTCCTTTTCATTTTTACTTCGATTGATGGTGGATTATAGTTGTGTAATCATGGTTTTAGGTTTCCCTAGAAGTTTTGTGGATTAATTCCGAGTTTTTCCGTTCGTTGATCAAGTTTAATCCTTATGCCTTCATAGTGTTCGGTATATTATCCCTAAGGGTAGAACTTCGTATGATTCTTAGTTTTTCAGTGGGATTGTAGTTGATTGAGTCTCTATTGTTGTTAGGATTGGAATTTGGAGATAATACGGACCAAAGCCTTTTTCGTTCGTCGTTCACTTCGTATTTTAGGAACCAAGGAAAGTACTTTATTGCTTTATATTATGGCATGCATTTCGGTAATGAAATTGGGATGTTGGAGTGTTGTAAGGATGTTCTTGGGGTACTCTCACCTGGGGTTGCTCGACGGGGCACGCAGGGACTTGGCCGTGTGGTCTTGCGCGAGAGTTACCTTCGAGGGGAGGTATTCTCACCTGGGGATTGGCTCGACGGGGCCCACAGGGACTTGGCCGAGTGGTCTTGCGCGAGAATTACCTTGAGTGATGTTTTTGATTGATGAATGATGATGGATATTCCGGAATATCATGACTATGAATTGTTTTATAAATAATTTTTGGAAATGCCTGTGTATTAAAATATCGAAATATTGTACTTGCACTAGCTGTTGTTGCTAACCCCTCGTTGGGGTGGAATATTTATGCATTTCAGGTGGTATCGAGAATCAGGAGCCTACACGTGGTCCATACAGAGTTGACGGGCAACCAAGATGTTAAATAGCTCGAGTCAATATTTTGGAATGTGTCTGTATTCGTTTCACTTTTAATAATGTACTGGAGTACGATATTGTTCGTCGGGTGATGTCCTTGTATTATGTTTTAAATTATACTGAACTTGCACATTTTGGCCGAGGCCACGGCCCCACTTTATTTTTAGTTAGGTTTTCGTATTATTGAGTTATTGTGTGTGTTTGTGATGTCAGCCTGGTAGGCCCTGGTGGGTCCTACGGCGTTTAATTACTTATAAGAGAATTAGGGTGTTACATTTATTGTATCAGAGCCTAGTTTGGGAAGTACCTAGGCCTTTGGTTCTTGGGTCTGTCAGGTCCTTAGAGTCATGTAAACTGACCGAGTTTAACATCTGGTGCTGCTGTCGAACCGTGTGACCCGTGGTAGTAAGACTTCTTGAAACTCTGCGTATGTTTTATTGCTTTCGTGGTACCGTAATCTTGAATTCCTAGAATTGTGAACTGTGCTGATAGTTCAGCATTTTTTTTATCTCTTAGCATGTTGAGAGGGCGTGGGAGACGTGGTTGCGGCATAGGCCGTGGACGTGGTATTGTTCTTGAGTCTGATACACCTTCTAATGCCGCATCTAGCTCCGCCCTGTATGGTGCCAAACACTGACTCTTTGAATCCTAGCAGTCAGCCAGATCCTTCTGTTAATCAAGAACCGTCGGCTGATCCTAATGTGAATGCCGGTATAGCTGCTATACTTCAACAGGTAGTAGCACAATTAGTTCAGTTGAATGAGGCTGGGCACTGTGAGCAGCCGACATATGAGATTGCTGGGGCTACTAAGTGGCTTCAGGGAGTGATAAAGATGGAGCCTCCCCGTTTCGCTTGGGCATCTGATACGTTGGGCTGGGAGGGTTGGTTGTTCCGGTTTGGAAAAATCATCGATGTTATTGCTTTCCCAGAGGAGAGACGGGTTCCTATTGCTCAGTAGTTTCTTGACAAGGAAGCTGCGGACTGGTGGGAATCTGTTGGGCCTACTGATCGTGTGGCCACCTGGGCCGAGTTTAAAGCTGTTGTGGAAGAAGAGTATTGTCCTTGGCCAGTTAAAGAGAAACGCATTGTACATTTCTTCACTGCAACTCCACAGGATGTATCTATCACTGAAGCCATCGTTTCATATAATCAGCAGCTGGGCTATGTTCGTGAGCAAGTGAGGACTGAGGCAGGTAAGATCCGTTATTTTGATTTGCGGATGAAACCCAGGATTCGAGGTATGGCGGGCTTTCGATGTGCTACTTTGAAAGAATACCAGGACAGTGCTTTGTCCATTGAGATGGTTTTTTCTACGTCAGGATCGGGTACCGAGAATAAGAAACTGAAGACGACTGGTGGTTTTTCAGGAAACAAGGGCAGTGGATTTCGTAAACCTCAGGCTTCTCACTCTGCTATCGGAAAACCAGTTCATCAAGCTTATAGTGCTCCAAGTTCACGACCGGACCATCTTTTTCCATCTGGCAGAGGGCTATGTTTTAATTGTAATCAAGTAGGTCACCAATTCAGAGATTGTCCCTTATCTCCTACGACTTGCTTTTCGTGCAGACAGACCGGTCAGAGAGCTGCCTATTGTTAGGTTGCCACCTGGATCAACAAGCAACAGAATTCGGCGCCAATTCCTAGTGTGAATCCGAGGGCTACATCTGGTCAACAACAACAGACTTTTGGACGAGACTGTAACACCCCAATCTAGGCGGATATTACAGTGCCGTGGACCCCCGACTGGGACCCACCAGGCGGATGAAAATGAATGAATTACACAGGGTGAATGTAGTACCGAACCACATTACAACATTAATTACTCCGATGAGGAGTTTCATACAACACACCCAGGATAAAATAGAATACATGTGTATCTTATGTGACGATAAAATACACAACACTGAATGTAACGATTTTTCTAACGGAATGTCTTCATAGGTATAAATATAGGAAACATTAATGATGAGCAATTTGACAGATCAGGGCCCCTTTCTAGTATCACTGGGACTCCTCGACGTCGGCGTGTTCTCCCCGTTCCTTTGCCTTGCCCGGACACGAAAAACAAAATCCCCAAACGGGGTCGATTACACGTAACAACAATCCTCAAGGGTTGAAATTACACAATCATGAATTAATCAAGTTATGAAATATTCTTAATTATGAATTACGCCAAGAGGAGTATCATAGTACGCCGTAATGTTCTGTGCAAGTGTACAAGACGAATGACCGGACACACCCGTCCTTGTACCTAATTAGTCTCACGGAGGTAAGCGTTACCGTGTGCACGGTCCAATGTATCGGTGAACCCAATACATGACCATCGTGTGCCCGACTAAAAATTCCACCATGACCACACCCGGCCACGCAATATGAACCCGGAAGGTCACATGAACGGGAATGACCGTGATGAATATCAATGAATAATAATTAGACAAGGCCAAAATGACTCACCGATATGATAGTAATAGTGACGTGATTGATAATCCAATGAAATGATTTGGAACCGTCGTTCCTCGTGAATGAAATGATTATTCGACAATTACAAGTCTCGAAATGATTAATATTATGATGAATGAATTATGATTATGAGCAATCAACAACAAAAGGAATGAGTATCCTTTTAACCGAGTAAGATTTAACTTACTAAATACCGATGAAGAAAGTCCTTCCACGAACAACGTCCTAAATGAAGTGTCGGTCGCACGAACAACCTTAATTAATACAATTACCAACAATCCGTTCAATATACGAATCAAACACGAATATAACGAACTCAAAACGTCGATACGATTAAACCAAGTCCATTGAGGTATTAAATCAAACACGTTGCGTCCAAACTCCGATTGTTTACAATCAAACTTCAATATACCTATATCAAATTCCCGAAGAAGTGTTTCAAACCAACAAAACATCTTCCAAATGATCAATAATCCGAAATGAATATCCGAAAACGTGATTATAACGACAATTAATCGAAAACCCCCAATTTCAACTCGATATTCAAAGTGTTCTTGAATAATCCCTCAATAATCCAATGAATCCTTATACAAACTCATAATCATATACATATCCCTTCATATAACATGATTATAACGTCCAAAACATCATATCTCAACATAAAATCGAAGTCCAAGGTGTCGAAGAAATTACCTCTTGAATATCCAACCAATTCGATCCGATGAAAACGTGTAAAATCGACTATCCAAGCTTCCCGAATGATTGAAGGTGATGAAAAATATACACTCAAATGATAATTGATGAAGAAATCTCTCCCTCAAGTATTTCTCTCTCGGTTGCAGGTGAAGAAGATGGAAAAAATGGGAGAAATGAGCTCAAAATGCTCAAAAAAAGAATTTATAGGGGTTGACTCGGCCAACAGGCTCGACCGTGCCCGCCTGACACGGTCGTGGCGCGCAGCCGGCCGGCAGGGACTCGACCGTGTCCTGCTTGACACGGTTGAGGCGCGAAGGGGCCTACCGACAGTGACCCGTCCGCGGCGCTCGGCATTGACTCGACCGTGTCCCGGAACACGGTCGGGCCTGCAGCGTCGCTGCGGCTAATCCGAGAAGAGTTCGACTCGGCCGTGCGAGCGACACGGTCGGGTCCCGAGGCGCTCGGCACTATCCGGACGAGTGCGGCACGGGCCGTGTCGGACGACACGGCCGAGTTCGTTCGCGATGATCGCCAAAATCGAAAAATGAGCGTTTGAGCTAAAACGACCATAACTCTCTCGTTCGGACTCCGATTGACTCACCGTTTGAACCATTGGAAAGCTAACTCGATGCTCTATAATATTGCAAGATTTAGAATTTTTGGAGTTACCAAAAATTAATGGTGATCTAACAAAGTCGAACTCATATGAGGAAAGTTGAAACGATGAACAATAACGATACTCAACTCGAAGTTTTTACGAACGGTGAACACGGTGAATGAACATGATTGATGAATGATTATAATTGAGTGAAAATACACTGAGTGACAATTACAGACTGATAATTACTGAATGAAAATGAATGAATTACAACCGGGTATTACAGAGACAGATGCCGAGGTCGGTCAGATCGTCAGACTGCATCGAGTGTGGGTTCGATTCAGCCGAGGGTATATCAGATGAGACATACGGACGACGCAGAGGCTCCGGTAGCTGCAGGTACCTCGCAGATACTTTCTCAGCCTATTTCTATATTATTTGATTCGGGAGCTACGCATTCTTTTATTGCACTTGATTGTGTGTATCGTTTGGGTCTTGATTGTTTTATTGAGTTTAAACCGTTTGTGGTGGGTACTCTGAGTGGGGAGCGTTTGGTTTGTAATCGGTAGGTTAGGGATTGTCTTATGTACATTGGGAGTCGGGATTGGTCTTCACACCTCATTGTAGTAGATCTGAAGGGTGAGAATGTGATTCTCGGAGATGATTGGTTGGTTCGGCATGGCGCTATTATGAACTATTGGACTCGAACCATTTCTGTATTAGCTAAAGATGATGTCGAGCATACTTTCGTGGGTCGTAAGCCGGGTAGTTTGGGCAGAATGATTTCAGCCGTCAAGGCGATGAAATTGCTGAACCAAGACTGTATTGGTTATTGGTGCTATTCCCTGAGTACCGATGATGGTGGAATTGATCTATCATCGATTCCAGTTGTGAGCGAGTATCCTGATATATTTCTGGATGATCTCCCGGGTTTACCCCCATCTAGAGATGTAGAGTTTTCCATTGATCTCGAGTCGAGTGCAACACCTGTTTCTCGTACTGTATCGTATGACACCTACTGAGATGTTAGAACTGAAAAAGCAGCTGGATGAGCTTCTTGACAAAGGGTATATTCGACCGAGTGCTTCACCTTGGGGTGCACCAGTCCTCTTCATTAAGAATAAAGACGGCTCGTTCCGTCTGTGCATCGATTATCAGGAGTTGAACAAGCTGACTATCAAGAACAAGTATCCGTTGCCCTGTATAAATGACTTGTTCGACCAGCTTCAGGGAGCTACTGTTTTCTCTAAGATCGACTTGCATTCGGGATATTATCAGCTTTTGATTCGAGATTCAGACATTCCGAAGACTGCTTTTCGTACCCGTTATGGTCACTATGAGTTCGTGGTTATGCCGTTTGGGTTAACTAATGCTCCCGCCGTGTTTATGAAGTTGATGAATAAAGTCTTCATTGATTATCTTGATAAATTTGTGGTCGTTTTCATTGATGACATTATTATCTACTCACAGAACGAGGTAGATCACGCTGAACACCTCCATATAGTGTTGAACACCTTGAGAATAGAGAAACTTTATGCAAAGTTTTCTAAGTGAGTTTTGGCTTAAGAGAGTAACCTTTCTTGGGCACGTAATTTCAGCTGAAGGAGTTCGGGTGGATTCTCAGAAAATAGCGGCAATTATTGAATGGGAACCACCTGGGAATGTGAAAGAGACACGGAGTTTCCTGGGATTTGTCGGGTATTAACGTAGGTTTGTCGATGGATTTTCGAAAATCGCTCGACCACTTACTCAGTTGCTCCAGAAATCCCAGAAGTTCAAATGGAGTGTGGAGAGGCAGAACAGTTTTGATGAGTTAAAGAGGCGGTTAACTTCGGCGCCAGTATTGTCATTACCTCAGGGTACTGAAGATTTTGTTGTCTATAGTGATGCTTCGAGTCTCGGACTTAGATGTGTTCTAATGCAGAGAGATAGGGTGATTGCTTATGCATCTCGACAGTTGAAACCATATGAAGCAAATTACCCTACACATGATTTGGAGCTAGCTGCAGTTGTTTTCACTTTGAAAATTTGGAGGCATTATCTCTATGGGTCGTCGTGTAAGATTTACACGGATCAGAAGAGTTTGAAGTATATCTTCAACCAGAAAGAACTGAACATGAGGCAGCGTAGGCGGCTGGAATTAATTAAGGATTACGATCTGGAGACTCTTTACCATCCAGACAAGGCGAATGTAGTGGCGGACGCGTTGAGTCGTAGACAGATGGCTTTACAGATGTTGGAGGTACTTACGCCTCAGAGCAGGATCCACCGGGATTTGATTTGTCAAGATATCGAAGTTTGGATTCAGAGAGTTCGGGGTCAGCTATGTGCATTAGAAATCAATTCGTCTTTGATTGATGATATCAAGGGGAAACAGTACGACGACCCATCCCTAGTTCAGTTGATGGAGGACGTGAAGAAAGGGAAATCTCCGGGATTTGTGGTTCATGATGACGGAATTTTAAGATTTCGTGGCAAGTTGTGTGTCCCGTGCGATATTGAGTTGAGACAGAAGATTTTGAGAGAAGCTCACAGTACGTCTTATTCCATATATCCGGGTACAAGCAAAATATACAAGGATGTAAGGAGTAACTTTTGGTGGAGTAATTTGAAGATGGACGTCAGCGAGTTTGTGTCGAAATGTTTGACTTGTCAGTAGGTCAAGATCGAGAATCAGCGACCCACGGGACTATTGCGACCACTTCCTATTCTGGAGTGGAACTGGTATGATATTTCTATGGATTTTATTACCAGTATGCCTAGAACTCGGATGGGAATGAACGTGATTTGTGTCATTGTCGATCGACTAACCAAATCTGCTCATTTTCTGGGTATTAAGGATACTTGGGGACCAGAGAGATTGGCACGGGTATTTATTGCGGAGATCATGAGATTGCATGGGACACCTAAGAGTATTGTATCGGATAGAGATGGTCGGTTCGTATCACATTTCTGGAAGGCTGTTCATCGAGCCTTGGGGACTGAGTTGAGACTCAGTACATCTTATCACCCTCATACGGACAGTCAGTTGACTATACAAACACTGGAGGATATGTTGAGAGCCTGTGCTTTAGACTGGAAAGACGATTGAGAGTCACACCTGGCATTAGTAGAGTTCACGTACAACAACAGTTGGCATGCCTCGATTAAAATGGCACCATTTGAGGCCTTATACGGAAGAAGGTGTAGATCATCTTTATGTTAGGATGACGCATCTGATTTTATAGGTACTAAACCGGACTTGGTAGTTGAGATGAGAGAGAAGATTGCTCTGATCCATGATAGGCTATTGACGGCTCAGAGTCGACAGAAGTCCTATGCCGACATGCGTCGTCGACCATTGGAGTTTGAGGTTGGAAATCATGTTTTACTGAAGGTGTCGCCGACTCGAGGAGTTTACTGCTTCGGTCGGAAGGGTAAACTTAGCCCGAGGTATATTGGACCCTTTGAGGTTTTAGAGCGAGTTGGGGATCTCGCCTATCGCTTGGGTCTCCCGCCGTCGTTAAGTCACGTGCATAATGTGTTTCATGTCTCACATTTGAGGAAGTACGTGTCAGATCCTAACCATATCATTGATTTTTGGGAAATTGAATTGGGTTCCGATGTCACGTTTGAAGAGAAGCCGATTCAGATTGTGGAGCGTCGAGTAAAACAACTTGGACGCAAAGCTATTCCATTGGTGAATGTGCAATGGTCAAGACATGGGATGGAGGAAGCTACATGGGAAACCGAGGACAGTATGAAGTCGAAATATCTGGAGTTTTTAACATTTTAAGTTTCGGGACGAAACTTTTTGTTAGAGGGGAGGAATGTAATACTCGTACCTTTTATTTCCCAGTTTAATTGTTATTGTTCGATTTGTGGTTGTTTACCTACGACCGTTCCGATTTATTGGATATTTTTCATTGCTTGTGTTTTCTCGGACTGTTGGGTCAGCATGTCGTGTTATGGTTTTATCGTATTTCTCAGTTGTGGTAGCGTAGTTATGTGACCAAAGGCTGTCTGGCATGACCTGTGCAAAACGGCGCTAGACACCCGACACCTTGCGCCGTGTCTGTGCGCCGTGTCGCACAGGTGCGCGCACTGTCTCGCAACACGGCGCAAGACCCGCGGCACTTTGCGCCGTGTCGCACAAGGTCGCTCACTGACTTACAATACGGCGATGAACACGGCGCTAGTTGGGCCGTTTGTTGCGCCGTGTTCCGTCCAAGTATAAATAGGACAGACACGAGTTGTAACCCCATTTCCTCCTTTTCCTCTCGGTTTTTCACCCCTCCTTCACGATTTTGGGTGATTTCACTCGAGCATTACATTATATCATCTTATAACTCGGAATTGGATATTATAGCATGAATCAACCATCTTCCTTCCACCATTTCATCGTTGAATTTAGGTATTTTGACATTATACCTAATGTTAGGGTTCTTGGCTATAATTCATTTTTCTTTTCCTTTTTGCTTCGATTGATGGTGGATTATAGTTGTGTAATTATGGTTTTAGGTTTTCCTAGAAGTTTTGTGGATTAATTCCGAGTTTTTCCCTTCGTTGATCAAGTTTAACCCTTATGCCTTCATAGTGTTCGGTATATTGTCTCTAAGGGTAGAACTTCGTATGATTCTTAGTTTTTCAGTGGGATTGTAGTTGATTGAGTCTCTATTGTTGTTAGGATCGGAATTTGGAGATAATCCGGACCGAAGCCTTTTTCGTTCGTCGTTCACTTCGTATTTTAGGAACCAAGGCAAGTACTTTATTGCTTTATATTATGGCATACATTTCGGTAATGAAATTGTGATGTTGGAGTGTTGTAAGGATGTTCTCGGGGTACTCTCACCTGGGGTTGCTCGACGGGGCACACAGGGACTTGGACGTGTGGTCTTGCGCGAGAGTTACCTTCGAGGGGAGGTATTCTCACCTGGGGATTGGCTCGACGGGGCCCACAGGGACTTGGCCGAGTGGTCTTGCGCGAGAATTACCTTGAGTGATGTTTTTAATTGATGAATGATGATGGATATTCCGGAATATCATGACTATGAATTTATTTATAAATGATTTTTGGAAATGCCTGTGTATTAAAATATAGTAATATTGTACTTGCACTAGCTGTTGTTGCTAACCCCTCGTTGGGGTGGAATGTTTATGCATTTCAGGTGGTATCCATAATCAGGAGCCTACACGTGGTCCATACGGAGTTGACGGGCATCCAAGATGTTAAATAGCTCGAGTCAGTATTTTGGAATTTGTTTGTATTCGTTTCACTTTTAATAATGTACTGGAGTACGATGTTGTTCGTCGGGTGATGTCCTTGTATTATGTTTTAAATTGTACTGAACTTGCACATTTTGGCCGAGGCCATGGACCCACTTTATTTTTAGTTACGTTTTCGTATTATTGAGTTATTGTGTGTGTTTGTGATGTCAGCCTGGTAGGCCCTGGTGGGTCCTACGGCATGTAATTACCCATAAGAGAATTGGGGTGTTACAGTTGATTTGTTATGGATTTTGAAAATTGATATTGTATTTATATATACTTTCATTCCCTTTTCAAATAATTGGTGTCAATTCGTGTTTAGACACTTGATCAATATTTTTATATGTTTAGCATTGTTGATCATAATTCGAGAGATGAGGCATTATTAGGTCTAAATTATTTGACATAATCTGTTGCAAGGTTGAGAGATCGGTGATTGATTATGATGATTAGTTACGTCTTATGTACTTTTAAGAGTTAGATAATTTATAGTAGATGTAGACCTCATTACAGGTTATTAAATTTATATTTTTAATTGATGTCGAGAGGGACTTTAAATAGTTTTTGCGATGATCATATTGATAAGATCAGCACAACTTTAACTAAGTTGAGTCTGGTTAACCTTGACAATCAATGGCAACCTAGTCTTGGAATCTATACTTTAACTTCATAATTTTCCCGAACAATTTTCTCCAACTTGTTTGTTTAAAATTTCATTTACTTTATAATCACTTTAGTTAATTACTCTTATCAACTTGTTTATTTAAAGTTTCAATTCCTCGGGTCTAGGTTGGCCGACCCATGGAGCTGGCGGGTTGGACCCGGGCCCCGACCTGGATATGGCCACATCTACTCCTAGACTCTATACGAGGAGTGGGAAAGGTACAAGGATTTGTTGAGACGGTGTCGTCGCCACAACTTTCTAGAAGACCAACATACGCATTTCTTTATAATTGGTTCGGAGAGATGAGAAATCTTGTTGACACATCGATCGGACGAGCTTTGCTAGCAAGAAGTGCTAAGGAATTTTATGGTTTGATTGAGGAGGTGGCCATGAACAACTATCAACGAAAGGCCGAGTGTGCACAGAGTGGCTGAGATTTTCGATTCGTATTCTATCAAAGTATTGACAGTGCATATAGATATGTTGACCAATTTGTTAGGCGCATTGGTCAATGGAACGGATTCAAGGGTAACACATCAAGTAAATACACTGCCACTGGACCCGTTGGAAGAAGTCAATACATCAACAACCTGAATTTTGATAATTACCAGAATTATCCTCCTCATCCCGGGTTTTATCATCATTTCAACCGCAATCACGAGAATCCTAATTACGAGAATCCCAATAATGCACTGCAACCTCCAATTGGCTTCAGGGTATCTAATGACAAGGTGGGAGGAGTCAAATCTTATTATGAATTTGGAAAGTATCTGTGCAACATTCATGACCGGGACTAGAAATTGGTTTAGCAGAGACAAGTAGAAGTCTGATAACATCGAAATCCAAATGACTCAATTGGCAACCACAGTTGGAGCGCAAATGAGAAACTTGGAGCTACAAATTGGTCAAATAGCCACAATTATCTGGGGGCATCATACGAAGGGGCAGTTTCATAGTAAGACCCAAGTAAACTTCAAAGAGCATTGCAATACTATATTATGAGGTGTGTGGACGATGAGCTACCAAAGCCAAAAACTAAGGAACAAGACACGATCGTGTCATCTTACACCGGTCGTGCCGTGCTTGTTGTTATGTCATTGTGAAATCTATGCAAGTGACTTCACTTGTCACGACAGTAACAAGATAAATGTCTAATTAGCGCCAGCGACATGTCTGCCTGTCGGAGGAAAAACTAGAGAATATCATGTGTCCACGCAGGACCTCAGCGAATGTTCCCAAGTTGGGTTTGAAAAAGGGTTCACATAATTTGCATACACACATACATTATAAAAGCTCAAAGCTATAACTGATTCAAAAAATTCGGATCACCCGAGCAGTAATGAACACTCAATTTAACTTTTAACCTATATCTACATATATAAATTTATACTTAAGAGTGCATTTATTATTCACGCCTTTCATATTTATCTATGTGGATTTGTTGACTAATATAGGCATCAACATAAATATTGTTGATCTAGTTATTGAATTATGAAATAGCAACATAGAAAGACTATGATTTTCCACGAGGCACCTTTTTATAGATAGAGTACTTGACGAATTGAAGACAAGACTTTGAAGTTGGTTTGTATCAATAGTCGGATGGTCTAGATATTCTTTTGAGAATTGTTTGTTAAATCCGAGATTGTTATTACCTTGTGCTTAATTAAGTTGTATCTCTAAAGGGTATATCTTATACCCTCTTTTATTTAATAAAAAAATAAGAATCTCTTCAAATGATCAAAAATAAAAAAATAAAATATTGTTGATCCAGTTATTGAATTATGAAATAGCAAGCATGTTATTGTTCAAAAAACTGAACGTATATGCTAAAATGAATTGACACGACTGAATTCTATACGTCAAAAGCAAATAATTTCGAAATAAAAATGGAATAGTCTTTTCGTATTTCACATTTATCTCCTGTAATAAAAAAAATTATTTACCAGAATGATTCTATTTTATTCTTTTGATTCTATCATTTAAGCGCATTATTTTCTTTTAAAATTAGTTTGATGTGTTAGTTTAGGCTACATGATAAATAACAATCATAATAAATAAATCACAATTCATAGAAATTAAAACTTCCCATTATCGTATACTTTCCAAGTATGTATAACCATAACCGCTCTACGCGTACAAGTCCAAATGATTTATAATTTCCTATGCTCATGCTCGAGCCGTTCAATACATTGTTGGCTAAATACATCATCCCCAAGAGTACTGGTGCAGTTTCGCGGCAAGTTGTTGCTGGTATCTATCTCTTGAAAACAACTTCGATCGAAATACCAATCGCCAATAGCTTCTGCGACTGTCTGCAAATTAAAATTTACATCAAATAGAATTATTATGAGTTATGAAGATAATAATTTGTTACGGACTGCATAAAATTAAAATTATTGTTATGAAAAGAATTAGGGAATTGAAGGTAAATATCTTACTTTATTTTTCAATAAATTATTCATCAAAAAGGAGCACGCCGTGTCTTGATTTGCATGGATATGAGTATGTACGTAGCAAGTGTGCACAAACATTCCTCTCGACGAAGAATACTTCAGATTTTGCAATGTATCTATAAAAGTTTTCTGAAATTCTGAAATCAAACAAATAAAAGTAATGATGTGAATACTCTTCCGATCTAACTTTCGGAAAAATTAAATAAAATAATACAAGATAATTTGGTACCCTGCATGATCTCTAATTGAGTGGAATTGCAAGATGTTAAATTCTTGGCGACGCAGTTGTCCCATTCTTGCTTACCACCACCGATATTAGGTGTCCACATATCTTTTACCTGCAACAATAATAAATTCAAATAAGTCAAAGTTTAACATTAAAAAAAATCAAATAAAAGACACTGGTAGTAGCAGCATTTAGCATGCATACTAGCCGTTTTTGAATTTTATATTGTGACAAAGAGGAACATACCTGGATAGCATCAAATGACGATTCAAGTATAAACAATGGTGTCTGAATATCTTCAACCAAATATTCGGGGAAAAGACACTGGAATTTATGCGGATTAAGCAAAATGTTATACCAGTGCCACGCTGGGGGAACGA
Source organism: Orobanche coerulescens (assembly GCA_033398695.1). Lineage (NCBI taxonomy): Eukaryota > Viridiplantae > Streptophyta > Magnoliopsida > Lamiales > Orobanchaceae > Orobanche > Orobanche coerulescens. The sequence goes on along the minus strand of CM065818.1, from coordinate 10,912,706 downwards.
AAAGAAAAATCACGCATCACTATAAGTCTTAAAATTAATAAGTTTCTCTTACCAAACCAGGATTCATTTTTGACGTGCACGATGCCGGTAAATATTTTTCTAGTCCCTGTACCAACGATGCCAAAGTTGAGAACAAATGTTAAAATTTTGACAACACAAGCGTTGCAAACATATCTTCGATTACATGTGCAAAGATCATATCTTCTATTTTTCATGGTACTTTATAATATTTGATACACCAATAATACCACACATGTATGTACAATAATGGCATCATATTATATTTCCAATTTGGAACTCATGAGTGAAGTAGATAATATAGAATGAACACAAAATAAGTTTATGTTAGAGAGTAAGAAAAAAATACATGTAATTCAATCACTTGGGTGAAGAACTCTTCTCTTTCCTTTGCTCCTGGTAGATTTTTGCTGTCACGGAATAAATTACACAATTATTTTTTTAGTAACATGCTCTTATTATAGAAATTTATGTAATAATTCAGTCAAACATGTATCAATTTAATTAGATCAATAAGGCTTACGCGTGGAGGAAAAAACCAGAATCGGAAATGCATTTCACTCTATTAGCGTTAGGCAACAGTGCGCGGAAGTTATCACAATGAAGAATGGTTGTCAAAGCACCAGCTGAACTGCCCGCCAATATAGCCTGTTTAACGTTAATATCATCATTATTTAATTGTGTAAAGAGAAACTAGGCATATAATGTGTAAAATGAAATTAGATGTTTTAAAGAGATTTTGTAACTTCATATGTTTTTTACCTCAAACCTACAGAGTTTTTACACTATTAAGATCTATATATAGTAGGAAAATGATACAGTATTTATGTAATAAAACACAAATTAGCCATACATTGTCGGCATTGCTCATTCCTTTAGCCAGCAGGTCCTCCATTATAGCATTAAAGACTCTTGAACCCCTATACGTGAGGTTGGTTTGCTGAAAATAAATTATGCACAAATTAATTAATTTTATTGTATATACTAATTTATATATAAATGATAAAAAATTTAAAGCAATATTTTTTCTTTGATAATATTGAAATAAATGCTCAGATCGTGTGTGTGTGTATATATATATATATATATAAGACTTACTGGGCCAGCTTCCTCAACATCTCCCAGAAATGACGAGCCATCACAGTATACAAGATACACAATGTTCCAATTATAGAAATCTGAAATATAATGAAGAACCGAAATCATTACTATTATTTCCAAATCATTACTATTATTTTCCCAATGTGAGATTACTGATTCAACGGTAAAGTAATTTAGATGTGGGTTCGATCGACAAATTATTTCTATATTGTAAGTTTATTTATGAAATAATGTTAATTACCTGGATTATATGTTTGATTTGGACTGAGCAGCCCTCCGGTGTAATAGGTTTTGCCATGCCTACGCACACTACTCCCCATCCATGCGCGGGGCCCCCACGATCTGTTTGCACATTCGCCTGCTGATTCACACCACCCACCACCCTAAAATAATCCACATTTCAAACATTAATTAGTAAATGAATCGAAATATGGAACTTTTTTTTTTCAATTGCAACATCGTATTCCTGAATGTGTTTCCAATCAAGTCATTCCGTTGATTTAATCTAACACAAGTTGATGTATCGCGGACGTGTGGAGCAGTGCACCTCAGCGCCACGCCAGCTTCCATCATGTTAAATTGATGAAATAGTCTGATTGAAAACGTATTCAGAGCGCCACGCCTGCTTCCGTTATATTAAATTGACGGAATATAGTCTGATTCAAAACGTATTCAGGAGCAGGACGATATAATTGAAATAAAATAAAATTTGACGGTGTGATTAAAAGTCCGAACCTGATACATTACCGTAATAAATCATTTTTTACATAATAATAATAATAATAATAATAATAATAATAATATATTCTACAGTCATATGAACCTCAATATAAATGAACCAGTTATTGGCTCCTGATCCATATCCTTTTTCATGTGAGTAAGCTGGCGGACTCCCATCCATGCAAACTGCAATAAAAATACCAAATCAATATATATCAATATATAATTATAATTTAAATAAAAAAGAAATAAAATCCATTAAAAAAAAAAACCTGCTCCTTTAGAGACAGCACTGGGGATCCATGTAAGTCGAGAGTCGGATCGGACGAGTCGAGTGCTGAGCAGTAGAAGCAAACATATGGATAGCAGCTTTGAGTAGTGATCAGCCATACGTATTGTTTCCATTCTTTAAAGGGTTGATCACTTGATTAAACCAGAGAGGTTATTCCTCTTGGTGTTATTTATTTATTTATTTTTATTGAGGAAATATTTCCTCTTTATTTTTTATATGATTAATTGTTTTTTCCGAATGTTTCTTGCATGCATTTAAATAATGTGTAGTGGGGCTCCGAAAAACCCTGACAACCGTCGGTCTTATATAAGATCCTTTTATGTGGTTCTCCTGAAACTATTGCCAGCTTCTATCTATTTATTTATTTATTTATTTATTTATTTGTGGGTGCTTTTGTTCCGTGTTTTTCTCCATTTCTAATTGTTCTATTTTTTTTTTTTTTGTGTGGTTGGTTAGTTTTGTACAAAAAATGATATATGACCATCTCCACCATCAACACTCGTCAACACTCTGTTTTGTAGAGTTGTACTGTATGTTTTATAAATATTTTACTATAATATTAATTAATATTATTTAAATTTGTATACCTGTAAAACACGCAGTACAATCCTGCAAAAGAGATGTTGATGGAGGGTGTGGATGATGGGGTATTGATGTATCATTCCTCGTTTTATACATTCTACACTCCATATTTACGGAGTTCAAATCACGAATAGTCTTATTAAGTTAACTATTGTCTAGAAAAGATTTAGTCTCAAATTTTTTTTTGCTTAGTCTTAATTTTTTTGATTATTGTTCAATTTACGTACCAAATTTTCCGAAAAATACAAAATGACGTCGTTTGATTCACGTGCCTAGAGCGTCGTCAGAATTTGGGGATTCTGGCGGACTTACTTATTTGGCATGCCACGTGACTTTTTTTAGATTAGATTGACTAAAAAATTAATTTTGGGACTAAATGGGACGATTTATAATTTTAATTTTACTAAAAGTTAAAAGTTATTTTGATTAAAAAATAGAGAAATAATTTGAACAGATACACTGAAAAATCATAAAAATATACATGTAAAAGTTTGGTAAAATATTAGGAATTTTAATTGGGGAAGAATTTATTTTGCAAATTTTATTACTTTGGAGGTTCAATTTAGACTGTTCTATCATTTAATTTAGTTGCTCGTGATAAAATTTCAAGCCATATTTTGAGAGGCAGTTGAGAAAGTTAACTTTTTTATTTATACAATTACTAATGTATCCATTTTATTTATACAAATTCCTTTTATACATTCGAACTAATTTTTGTTTCATGGAATGACATGTATAAACTAGAAATTACATTGGGCAAATAAATACTTGTTGAATATCAATGGCCTAGTTGTTTGACATATGTGTATTTGGTTGCAAAATTGGTAAATAAAATATATAATCATGCTAAATTATAAGCACTTATTTAGAGTTAAAATCACAAATCGTCTCATAACTACTGCATCGAACACATTTAGTCCAAAAATTAACTTTTAGTCGATTTAATTCGCAAAAAAGGTAATGTGGCATTCCTAATCAGCAAGTCCGCCGGAAATCCCTACAATTTGAACGCTAATATGAGCTTAAACTATATCGTTTTGTGGTTTCCGTGAATGTGGGATATAAATTGGACAATATCAAAAAAATTAGGAGTAATTCCACTAAAAATTAATTTTAAGATTAAATTTTGGTGTAATAGTTATAATACCATTTGTTATTTAAACTCATAATTTACCTAGCATTATGTTGATTTGACCAGTAATATACTCCCTCCTTCTCTTAGTACTAATCATGTTTCAAAATTATACAAATATATATTAAGAAAATTTAATGATAATGAACTAATTTCATATTTGCCCTTATTAATTACATTAATATAATAAACCATATATCAATTAATGTGTTTGTATATGTCGAAGTTGAAGAGCCCATAATAAATTAAGGGTATTCTTGGAAATTTATTTACAAATTTGCATGAGAAATAGAAAATGACATGTATTATGGGACAAAGTTTATTTCCAAACAGGACTAGTATTAAGAGACGGAGGGAGTATTTGTTTACGTAAGTACTAAAAATTATCAAATATTCAAATTTAAAAACTACACAACGAGATGAATATATATAGATAACAAGTTTCCACATGAATATTTTTATTTTAAGTATTAATCAACATTTATATTCCTTAATTTATCTATAGTTTTCTATATATCGTGGTCTAATTAATACTTAGATACATGATGTCAAAGTATATGAAGAATTTTTAATTAGAGATATATGTAGACATAAAATATTAAATGCATATTAAAAATAGTAAGTGAACTATTTCGTGGGATGGACAAAAAAGAAAAATCTGACTTCTTTTGGGAGGAAGAAAATATGTGCATATACACCACAAAATTGTCATTTTTTTCATTTTTATTTTATTCAGTATTTATTAGTAGAAAAGCCAGAAGGTGTCCCTAGCTTAGTTAACTTCCATCAAGTATTACACGAAACGGTATATTAGAAATATAAAATTATCGGAACGATATATTAAAAAAAAAATTAAAATCAACAAATTTACTTTAAATTCCTTCCCTAAGTCACATAAATTATTTTTTTATTAATACCGAGCTGGATCAGATCGAGTCATATAGAGTTATTATTTATAAAATTAATTTGGATCCTAAATTTTCAAAGACTGTCTTATTAATTAATGTTTCTTCCATAAAAAGTATGTGTATATATACACTCTGCCATGCCAAAAATGTGAGACCTAGTAACCTTAAAACGTCAATAGAGGATAAACGACGCTTTAAAAGATGGAGCAAAACACATGGCTCTATATATAATCCACCAAAGTAAGACCTACAATTCACCATGTCCCAAATATGGTAATGTGGCCCTCAAGAAGTTATACCATACCAGCCAGGGGACGGCACGCGGCTCAACGATTGGAATCGACATGTCGCTTATCTAGCCCAGCTCGGTGCAACCCCAACTTGTTCCCCTCCCGAAATACAACAACCAACTCCCAGACTGTCCCATAAGAGTCGACATACTAGATCAAGCCACCGTTCAATCCCGACCTAACACGACATGACACAACACCATTACGATTACTAATACTAGGGGTGGACTGTAGATCCCATATCCTGAATTCACGTCCATAATCTTGTCCCGAATTATTCTACCTCTTTCGAAATACAAGTCCTGGGTATTCGTTCTGTCACGTTCCGTTTTAATATTTATAGAATGAGAGGTGCACGATAAGAAATTTTTGTTCTCGTCCCATTGTATGCACATACGATTAAATAAATTTTGGATTATCATATATAATTATTAATAATGGTATACTAATATAAGTAAATATCAGTGATAGTATTATAATAATAGTACTACCGTAGTTTTTATTAAAAAAAAACAGAAATGATCCCACTCTAAAAAAAAAAAAAAAAAAAGCCTTATGGGATCACCTTTTTTCACTTCGGGATCTTCCATGTTTTTATATCATTTTCATGAGTTATTCAGTAAACTGTAAATGTGAAAGATTAAGGGACGTAAAAGTATAATATATATATATAACAGTATTATAATTAATAATAGTCTTATCATATAGCTTGGTCCCTTTTTATATATAGAGGATTAAATAATTAAAAGTATCATATATCATAATCACAAGAATGTGCTCAATTTGTTATTTTTATTCGTCTCATAAAAGTGTCCATTTTTATAAATTACTTTTATATTTTTACTCTACTTTTCCAAGAATTGTTCACATTATTTATCCTTTAATTAAGGCATGGTGAGTTCATACACCACCATGTCAGGAACTATACACCACCTACTCAATCTAATCATGAGACTCCTCCCCTTTATTTTTTTTCTTCCCCTTCTGACACACCCCCACCTTCCCCTTTCCCCTTTATTTTCTTTTTCCTCCCGCCCCTCCCCCACCCCATAATTTAATTTTTTTTGCCTTTTTTATCTTTTGTTTTACTTTTTATTATTTTTTGTTATCATCAATTTTATTTTATTTTATCTTAATATATTAAACAATATATTTTTATATATGTTATTATAAAAATATAAATGAATACATAAAACCAAAAATATGAGACCAAAAATAATACTTATCATTTAACTTATCATTTAATAATGCTGCCCCCAAACCTCATGGGCTCGCCTCACCTCAGCAGGCTCCGCCTAGACCCCGCCTCACGAACGGTCACAATGACACTGATGGGCTCGCCTGACTCGACATCAGACTCGCTTATAATTCGATGTTATACATGTGTGCACTCCGCAAATACCCGAACATATATTAGAATACAAATTATAAGACCCCTTAGCTCACATATTAGTTCCAATTACACAAAATGAATGGTGACACTAAAATCACCAACAATCCTCCCCCATTTTAGTATAACTCATGAACCAATATAACATTAATCCAAACAAACCAAACCAGTACATAAATGAAAATATCGAAACGATTGAATTTCCATCTTAGTATCATGCACTTTCAAATACTCGAGAATTAGGGTGTTCTAAGAATTGAACCCTTCAACCCATTTGAATACTTGAAGATAAATACATACTAGTTTATTGAGTTTCTCTAACAAAATACAACTTGACACTATTATAAAGCCGTGTGTCCTAATCCTCTCATGATTGTATCAAGGCCAAGTCCCCAACCTCTTGAAATGCGGCTACACTTCACAATCACGTAGGTAATTCCTTTACTTCATGTATCTGCACATATATTTTATCAAAGGAATTATTAAGAAGTTAAACTTCAACCTAGCCAACTGCAGAACCGAACACATACCTGGGATGAATACTTTGTGTGTTCCAATCTATAAGTGTGAGCTTTCCTCATTGAATTCAACTCCTAATGTCATATTAGAAGGGAATTGGGTGTCTCACCATTATAGAATTAGATGGACTTTAATCCCATCCCAATTACAGACTTGTGCACTAAGTCTCTTGACAGGCCCTTAGTCAAATGATCTGCCAAATTTTGTTGCGATTTCACAAACTCAACCGAGATCACACCATTCATGATTAGATCTCTAATCATACTGTGTCTAACACCTACGTGTCTAGACTTGCCATTATAAACTTGGCTATATGCCTTAGCCAAGGCTGCTTCATTATCACAAAGGATAGAAATCGGTGCTATCGGCTTAGACCACAAAGGAATCTCATAGACTAAATTTCTTAGCCACTCTGCTTCTTTACTGAAGACTAACGCAACAAACTCAGATTCCATTGTCGAGTGTGTAATACAAGTTTGCTTCTTGGAAGCCCATGAAATGGCACCTCCCCCAAGCAAGAATACCCAACCAGAAGTCGAGGAATGGTCCTCCAAGTTGTTTATCCAACTTGCATCCGAATGTCCTTCCAAGACCGAAGGATATCCCAAGTAACTCAAGCCATAATCCATGGTTCCCTTGAGATACTTAAATACTCTATTCAATGCTTGCCAATGTTGAGCACTAGGATTACTAGTGTATCTGCTCAATTTTCCCACAGCAAAAGCAATATCAGACATGGTACTTGTCATGGCATACATCAAGCTACCAATGGCCTTAGAGTATTCCAATTGTGAAATGGGAATGCCCGTATTTGGCATTAATTTGACACTAGAGTCCATAAAAACCCTTATACCTTGCGGGCCTGTCCCTCGACCAGCAGGCTCCGCCCTAGACCCCGCCTCACGAATCGGCGGGACACTGCCGGGGCTCGCCCGACCCCGACATAATCGCACCAGCTTATAATTCGATCTTATACATGTGTGCACTCCGCACATACCCGAACATATATTAGAATATAAATTATAAGACCCCTTAGCTCACATATTAGTTCCAATTACACAAAATGAATGGTGACACTAAAATCACCGACACTTCATAAATATATAAACACAAGAATTAGATACCTAAAATAATATTATCATTTAACAATCCACTATAGTTATAAAAGGTGTTTCGGGATTACAAGATTTCAGTTGTCTATAAACTTTCAGACGTGACATGAACATAGTTTCCCATCCAGCTGCACACAAGGCTTTGTGGTGGATCCAGTAAGCCGAAATGATAGGCATCGGACGATCTCCTTCTAATTGTACCATCACATAATGACTATCATATACAATTGCTATCGTAATAATCCGATGGTACAAAAATTCTTCCGGACCTTTCCAAAGAGGAAAGAAAGTGATAGAGCATTGCTTGGTTAAAAAAATAAGGACCACACCAAACGTGTTGGCAATTAGGATACCTGTGTCAGGCATAAGCATTAGACCTGGCAAAAGTGGCCCAGGCCCATGGGCCGATCCAGCCCGTTCATTAAAGACTGGGCTTTGGGCTTTACTTTCTTAGTCCACTAAAACCTGGGCCTTTTTGGCCCGCCCAAATTTTAGCCCAGCCCAATAAAGCCCGGCCCACGGGCGCCCGCAGCCCGTAAAAATATGTACTGTGTTTTACTTTTATTTTTAATTAAGAACACTCTAGCTCAGCTCTAGGGTTCCTTTATTTTATCATATCGCCGTCTCCTATACATTTCCTCTTCTTCCCCAGAACATTTCCTCGTCTTCCCCATTGTCCTCCTCACTCCTCAGTTCCAGTGTTTGCCAGGTCCGTCTAGTCCTCACAAACCCGACGAAATCCTCCTTTTTCTCCAGCAAATTATTCTTCGCTCTTCTTCCTCGTCTGCCGTCAGCCGACCTCATGCGCCGGCGCCTTTTGCGCCGACAGTCTTTTCTTTTGCGCCGTTCCTGATCTTTTGCAGTGTTCAATCAACTCCTCGCCCGGTTTGTGATTTTTACTCTTGTAAACTCATTTAATTTTTGTTTAAACCCTAATATTACAAGAATTAATAGCTGCTCCTACGATTCTGTTTGTTTTTCACCGACGATTTTTCACCTACGATTTTTCACCTACTGCATGAATTAATATTTTTAGATTTCTGTTTGTTTTTCACCTACGATTTTTTTAGATTTCTATTTTTTAGATATCTGCTCCTATGATTCTTTTGCGCCGTTCCCGATTTTTTTAGATTTCCTAATATTACTCTTGTTCACCAACAAAATTTCAAGGTGATCCAGATTTCCAACCTTTTTGTTCTGTACATGTATTTTAAATTTGACACAGTTTTTATCTCACTTATTGTCTGGATTTCATTCCTGTAAGTTGAGCTTTTAGTTTTTTATTTATCTTTCAGTCCTTTATTCATCAGTTTATAAATTTATATGACACTCCTGCTTACTTTTCTGTTTATTCATCTAAATTTTTATATTTTTGTGTATTTAGATTCATTATGGATCATATAACAATCGATTTGGTTGATACGGAAGTGCAATGTTCAGACAATATCACACAATTACCGGATAGCTCGTCGAGAAAAGTAAAGAGAGAGGAAAGTGCAATTTGGCTTCGATATGAAAAAAAACAAGATCAGCTGACTAAAAATTTAGAGCATATTGTAAAACATGCACAAAGAGTTATGCTGTTGGCGATGGTACTAGTTCTCATGGGACTAGAAATTTACACGCACATGAAAAGTCATGTCCTGGTTTAGTTAATCAAAATGTGTCTCAAATGCTTATAGACCATGAAGGAAAAATGCGTGGTAGGAAGTTTAATCAGTTAATTTATAGGGATAAAATGGCTGAAGCAATCATGATGCATAACTACCCCTTCTTGATTGTTGAACATTTAGGATTGCAAAGAGTCCATAATTATTTGAACCAGGATGTTAAATCTTATACTAGGAATACTACAAAAGCGGATTGCATTAAAATTTATAAGCTTGAAAAGGTAAAATTGAAGAATGCATTTCAGAATATTCGCGGTAGAATTTGTCTCACTTCTGATTTATGGTCATCTGGTACTAGTGAGGGTTATATTTGCTTGACTGCTCATTTTATTGATCATGATTTTGTGTTGCATAGCAGAATCATAAATTTTTCACACTTCCCTCCGCCACATAATGGTACTCTTCTATCAGAAAAAGTTTTCGAGTTTTTAAAGGATTGGGGAATTGAAAAAAAGATTTTTTCTATCACATTAGATAATGCGTCAAATAATTTTAACATGCAAAACTTCTTGAAGGCTCATTTGAGAGGTAACTTGCTTTGTAAAGGTAGTTTTTTTCATATTCGATGTTCGGCACACATATTAAAGCTTATTGTTCAAGATGGTTTGAGAATTGCAAGTGAAACCTTACGCAAAATTAGGGAGAGTGTGAAGTATATTAAGGGGTCCGAAAGTAGACGAAGAAAGTTTGTAGCGTGTTGTGAACAATTGAATGTGTCGGTACATTCGGGATTGCGTTTGGATTGTGTAACTAGGTGGAATTCTACATGGATGATGCTTGATTGTGTTCTAAATTTTAAGGAAGTGTTATCTCAATATGCCATGGTTGAATCTGGTTTCACTACTTGTCCATCAACCGAAGAGTGGGAACTAGCTCAAGCTATCACCATATTTTTGAAACCATTCGCAAAGATTACTGAACTTTTTTCGGGCACCAAATACCCAACAGCAAATATGTATTTCTTACATATTTTGAGAATTAAAGAACTTTTGATGTGCAACAAGTCTTCTGAGATTGAGGTCATCAAAAACATGGCAAATGAAATGTTGCCGAAGTTTGAAAAATATTGGAACGACTATGTTGATATCTTGTCCATAGCTACTATTCTGGATCCGAGGTATAAGGTGCAATTTGTTAAATTTAAATTGAAAAAAGTTGAGCCGACTGAGGAAGTAATGGATAGAAAAATAGGCCAAATTTTGAATGCGATGAAATCTTTGTTCATGGAGTACGTGACGGAGTTTTCAAAAGATGGTTCACAACCGGAGGACGGTGTTGGGACTTCAACTATTGACACTAAGACGAGCGAACAGAGTGATGATGAATTCGATGTAAGTAAAATCTTTATGTTAGATAAGTTTTAGTCATTTTTATTTTTATATATATATTGTTAATTCATTCATGTTTATAATTATATAATAGGAAGTAAGTGAGTAGCCTGTTGTATTATTCAGTAAGTCTGTTATATGAAGTTTTTATATAATAGGAAGTTTTCTCACATAACTAAAACCAGTTATAACAGCCTCCACTTTTTGTTTAGCTTGCATAGTCTACTGGAGAGCTGATAAATTTAATAATGCTGTTATTAATTCATTCATGTATTATTATTAATGAGTTCATGTTTATATTGGATATAAAATACTGATAAATATAATGCTGTTATGATTTTTGTTAGACAATTTTCTTTCTCCACTTGTCAAGGCCAAAATATAACTTTATATGATTTTTTTGTAGGATTTTGTGAGGGAAGTTCAAGGCAATGCATCAACAAGAACGGAATTGGAACTATACTTAGAGGAGAAGATGATCTCTAACAAATGTCCTTTCAACATTCTCCAAGAGTGGAAAAACTTTCTGAGCGGTATACTTTTTTGTTCTCTCTAATATGTACTTGACTTTAAAATATTGGTAATGTTTACATAGTCCTTTCAAATTGAATATTATTACAGATATCCAATACTAGCTAGGATGGCATATGATATTTTATCTATTCCAATTACAACTTGTTTTTGAATCGGCATTTAGCATTGGTGCTAAAGTTCTCACAAAATATCGTAGTTCACTTCTACCCGACAATGCACAAGCATTAATTTGTGGGCGTAATTGGATTTGTGGTTATGAAATTCAAGGTTTGCTATATTTGTAACTTATATCAATTTAAAGTTGATTGTTTGTTTAGATATTTGTATTGATATTTTACTATTGAATACAGATGATGGACCGAGTGATGAACTACTCTCCGTGCCCCTTGTTGCAGTGCAAGAATCAAATGGTTCTAATAGTATTGAAATGGATTTGCGGTAGTGTTGTTGGTTTGGAGAGAAAAAGGAAGAAACTTTCACATGCTGTATTGTGACTTATTTTGTGAAACTTTCACATGCTGTATTGTATTTGTGACTTATTTTGGCCTAACTCCTTTCATGGCCGTTGTATTGTAATTTATTTTGGCGTAACTCCTTTCATGTTGATGATCCGGCCACATACCCTCCCCTATCCCCCCGCCCTGTGCCCAGCCGCCACACCTCCAAGCCCAGCGTCCCATGCCAACAATTAACATTTAGTTTGTTTCTTTTCTTTTTGTGAAACTTCTTCAGAAACTGATTTTAGGAGAGAATATGGTTACCATTTTTAGCAAGTGTATTTTGCTTTTATATAGATATAGATTTGGATGTTCCTTTGACTGAAATTGGATGAATGCTGCTGGAAGGAATTTGTAGTTGGAAAAAATGAAAGGCCCGTGGGCTGGGCTAAGCCCGCCCAGTATGGGTCATGGGCCTCAATATTTTGGCCCAAAAAATCCTGGGCCTTTTTGGCCCAGCCCAAAATTAGCCCACCCGTTGGGAGCCCAGCCCATTTGGGCTGGCCCAGCCCGTTTGCCAGGTCTAATAAGCATCCAGTGTTTTGGAGGTGCAGGCGATTGTAAGAACTTCAATGAAGTATGTAGTTCATCGATTCCATCACTGAAAACTCTAGCATTGGCATGGTATGAACTCTGTAACTCGTCTAGCAGTTGACGTCGAACATAGAGCCACTCATCTTCGCCATACCCAAGACAAACAAATATTGCCCGAAATCCACAGTTTTCATCACATCTCACATCTTGAATATGTGTGATGTAAGGATGAAACATTAATAGAATTTCATCCATTAATCGATGAATGTAGCATAATTGAGGCTCTTCATTTAAATCCACAAATGAACTATGTCTCGCCGGCTCTTCATTTAAATCTGGGATCGGATTGCGATCGTAATTTGTTTGATAGTTCATGTAAGAACTATGCCTTGCTGGTTCGACGTTCAAATCAATCCTAGAAAACCTCGTTGGCTGACTGCATGTTCGCGGATCTTTACTTTTAGGATGAACATTTTTTATGTTGTTTTTTCAAACACGATCGTCCGCGGGTGTTTTTTTTAACCGTGGGCGTTGAATATTGCTGGAAAAATAGCTTAATTAATACCATAATTAATTATGGTAATTAATGACATTAAATGGTATATTTGGAATCTACATTTTGTGTAGATTAATTTAGTGTATTTACTTGTTCAATTTCATTAAGAAATGAATGAGTAATTAATGCACAAAGTTAAGCCATTTAATAGTTGGGGATGTGGTGTGGAATCCCATCCCACATTGGAGAAGTAAGGAAAAGTTGAGCTATTTATAAAGGACTTTCCATCATAAAGGAGCAATCAAGTGTGCTCCATTATGGTGCACCCTAGTTGGCTTTAATTAATTTTTAAGGCTAAAATCCGAATCCTACGAGGAAGGTGCAAAGCACCTTCCGAGTCCGAGTCCGAGCACGTGCACGTGCACGTCGCACTTGTCGCAACCGGCGCTTCGTAGGCGCACTTTGCACTTCGCTCGAACACCTCGGAGCGAGGAGGAGCCTTTCGTTTTGACAACTAAGATAGTGGCTCGGATGACATGGAAGGTGAGTAGGATGACACGTGGCAGTGACATGGCGGGAGTGACACACAAGCGGGCGGTTAACGGCCGAACCAATGCAATGGTTCGGATCATTCAGTGTAAACTGGACCAGCACAATGGTTCAGCTATTCTGAACCAATGCAGCCCTTCCCACCGGACCACAAGGTGTCTATCCAGTCAGAAAGACACACCGATTCGGACAGGGTGCTTTACAGGCTATAAATAAGCCCCTGCGGATGATGATTTCACACACATAATAATCAAGATAATAATACACTCATACTAGCCTAAGTTCATACTACGAAGTCCCAAATATCCAGTAGTTCGCCCGGAATTCGATTCCTAGTACAGGGTATCGAGTTCGTTGAAAAACCGTTGTATCTTGGGGACGTTTGCCGTTCAACCGTGTGTACTGTGCGGGGCAATTTCGTCTTACGGAGAGAGAGTCCAACTCTTGCCTCGGTTTTTGCATCATTTGTCATTTTATACAGCATTATATTCAACAATCGTAAGAGGAAATTTTCTGTAGAAGATGGCATCGTCAAACAACAATGTTCATGCTCCTGCCCATGCCGAAAAACCAGAGAAGTTCTCAGGTACCGACTTCAAACGTTGGCAATCAAAAATGCTGTTCTACCTTACTACTCTCAATCTCTGTCGCTTCCTTTCCGAATCTCCTCCTGTTGTGAGGGATGATGAAACTGACACCCAGAAACACACGGCATTGGATGCATGGCATCACAGCGACTTCTTATGTCGAAACTATATTTTGAATGGGCTGGATGACACACTTTACAGTGTTTATTCCACAATCAAAACGTCCAAAGAGTTGTGGGACTCGTTGGAGACAAAATATAAAACAGAAGATGCCGGCTTGAAAAAGTTCATCGTGGGTCGTTTTCTTGACTTCAAAATGGTGGACACCAAAACTGTTCTCGAGCAAGTGCAGGAAATGCAGTTGATCCTGCACGATATTTTGTTAGAAGGAATGAGCTTGTCTGAATCCTTTAAAGTTGCTGCCATAATCGAGAAGTTGCCCCCGATGTGGAAGGACTTCAAAAACTACCTCAAGCACAAACGCAAGGAAATGGGCCTTGAAGATCTAATTGTGCGACTGAGGATCGAAGAGGACAATCGGAAGACCGATGTCAAGATGAACAAGTCATCTATGGAGGCAAAAGCAAATCTCATCGAGTCAAGCAACAACAAAAAACGGAAATTTAACGGGAAGAAGCAAGACTCGAAGAATCAAAAGAAGATCAAAGGAGAATGCTACAAATGAGGTAAATTCGGGCATATGGCGAAAAATTGCCGCAAACCAAAGAAGGACAAGAAGAGAGATCAAGCAAATGTTATCGAGAATAAGTATGTTCCCGTCGATTTGTCCAGTCTTGATCTGTGTGCAGTTGTAGATGAAATCCATATGGTTGGTATCCCAGTCGGATGGTGGGTGGACACCGGCGCTACTAAACATATTTGTGCCGATAAAACCATGTTCTCCTCATACGAGCCCGTCACCGAAGAAAGAAAATTGTACATGGGAAACTCCGCTGCCTCAAATGTTGTCGGAACTGGAGAAGTTATACTCAAGATGACGTCTGGATTGAAATTGACGCTCAAAAATGTGCTACATGTTCCAGACATCCGTAAGAACCTTGTGTCTGGCTCAGCATTGAGCAAAGCCGGATTTAGGCTAGTGTTTGAAGCGGATAAAGTTGTAATAACTAAAAATGGTCACTTTATCGGAAAAGGCTATATAGATAGCGGCCTTTTCAAACTGAATGCTATCAATGTACGTGGTGAAAATGAAATAAACGATAAAGTTGTTTATTTGGTTGAGTCTCCTAATTTATGGCATGATAGATTAGGACATGCAAATCTAAATATAGTACGTCGTTTAGTACATTTAGATTTATTGCCAAAAATGACTTTTGATCAACACAAAAGGTGTGAAATATGTGTTGAAGCAAAAATGGCAAAATCTCCTTTTCATTCAGTGGAAAGATCGACAAAACCTCTTGAATTGATTCACACCGATCTGTGCGATTTAAAACTTGTGCAAACAAGAGGTGGAAAGAATTATTTTATAACTTTTATTGATGATTACACAAGATTTTGTTATGTGTATGTTTTGAGAAGCAAAGACGAAGCTTTCAAAACATACAAAACAGAAGTTGAAAATCAACTCAACACCAAAATTAAAATGATTCGAAGTGATCGAGGTGGTGAATATGTTGCACCTTTTGAAGAATATTGTCGTGAAAATGGCATTATTCACCAAACGACTGCACCTTATGCACCCCAATCGAATGGTGTTGCCGAACGAAAGAATAGAACATTGAAGGAAATGATGAATGCTATGTTGATAAGCTTGGGCCTATCACTTAACATGTGGGGAGAAGCTATTCTTTCGGCCAATAAAATTCTGAATAAATTACCCAAAAAGAAGCAAGATAAAACTCCATATGAATTATAGAAAGGAAGGAAGCCGTCCTATAAATACTTAAAAGTGTGGGGGTGCTTAGCAAAAGTTGGAAGTACCGAAACCCAAGCAAGTAAAAATAGGACCAAAAACGGTTGATTGCATTTTCATAGGATATGCAAATAATAGTAGTGCGTACCGATTTTTGGTACACAAATCGGAAGTACCCGATATTAATGAGAGAATGATTATAGAATCAAGAAATGCCATATTTTTTGAAACTATATTCCCTAAGAAAGAAAAGAATGAAATAAGTCCGAAAAAGAGGACTTATGATGAAATCTCGCCAAATAGTAATGGACCAACACCGGAACCAAGGCGAGGAAAAAGAATAAAAACTGCAAAAACCTTTGGTCCGGATTTTGTAGTCTATTCTTTAGAAGATGAACCAAAGACAATCAAGGAAGCATTGTCTGGTTCCGATGCCGATCTATGGCAAGAAGCTATCAATAGTGAAATCGAGTCAATCTTGAACAATCACACTTGGCACATTGTTGATCTTCCTCCGGAAATAAACCTTTAGGTTGCAAGTGGATTCTCAAGAAGAAATACAAAGGTGATAAATCTATTGACAAATACAAGGCACGTTTGGTAGCCAAAGGATACAAACAAAAGGAAGGGTATGATTACTTTGATACATACTCACCGGTTACTCGGATTACATCCATTAGAATGCTACTTGCAATTGCAGCATTGTACAATCTTGAGATACACCAAATGGATGTAAACGGCCTTTCTAAATGGAGATTTAGAAGATGAAATTTATATGGAACAACCCGAAGGGTTCGTGGTTCCTACTAAGAAAACAAAGTTTGCAAACTTGTTAAGTCTTTATACGGACTTAAGCAAGCACCCAAACAATGGCATGAGAAATTTGACCAAGTAATGATGTCAAATGGTTTCAAGATCAATGAATGCGATAAATGTGTGTACATCAAAGGTACATCTGATAATTTTGTCATTGTGTGTCTATACGTTGATGATATGCTAATTATGGGTAGCAACAATAAAATCATCATAGGCACTAAGGAAATGTTAAAGAAGAACTTTGACATGAAGGATATGGGATTAGCCGATGTGATTCTAGGAATCAAGATCTCCAGAACACCCGATGGAATAGTCTTATCACAATCTCACTATGTTGAGAATGTACTTAAGAAATTCAAGGCATACGATCTACCTCCGGCTAAGACACATGTTGACTTAAGTTTACACTTAGCCAAAAATCGAGGAGAACCCATATCACAAACAGAATATGCTAGGATAATTGGAAGCCTAATGTACTTAGCAAATTGTACAAGGCCATACATAGCATATTCTATTAGTAAACTGAGTCGGTTTACGAGTAATCCCGGAAAGGATCATTGGACCGTATTGACAAGAGTGTTGAGATACTTAAAACACACTGTCAATCATGGTATACACTATTCGAGATATCCAGCTGTTTTGGAAGGATATTGTGATGCCAACTGGATATCCGATACTAAAGACACTAAATCCACAAGCGGTTATGTATTTACCATTGGTGGAGGAGCAATATCATGGAAATCTTCTAAGCAAACATGCATAGCCCGATCTACAATGGAATCGGAGTTTATTGATTTAGACAAAGTCGGCGAAGAAGCCGAATGGTTAAGAAACTTCTTAGAAGATATTCCCTGTTGGGAAAAACCTTTGCCTCCCGTTATGATACATTGTGATAGCATGGAAGCCATAGGGAGGGAAAAGAACAGTATATATAATGGTAAGTCTCGACATATTCGTCGAAGACACAACACCATTAGACATTCGATCACTACAGGAATAATGTGTATTGACTATGTAAAGTCAAAAGACAATATAGCGGATCCGTTTGCGAAAGGTATTAACCGTGATCAATTATATAATGCAGCAAGGGGAATGGGATTGAAATCCACGCATTGAGAATTTTCATAATGGTAACTCAACCAGGATAATGGTTCAATGAGACAACTAAGTTGTGAAAGTTCAAGTTAAAGCACTTGAAAATCCATTCTCGTAGCTGTTCAAGTGCAAGCCTGCAGTTTGTGGTAAAGGGTAAACTTTTTAAAGCTTTTAATGATTCCTATAGCCTTTTATAGGTGGAGTATGGCAGGATACTCTTCATAGGAGGTCACCTATATAAGTGAAGAAGTAAGGCCGCTTCATAAAATTAGTAACACTTATGAATCCAAGAAATGGTCCAAGGCCAAAATGGACACAACGTGAGAACGAAAGATATTAGATCTATTATTGTGTGTATGTTATTGTCTTGGTTTACACAAAAGTTGACCGGTTCAAGACATCACGTTCACCGAGCAACGAGTAAATCCGATAGCATTACACTAAGGAAGGTTCAAGGCTAACTACCACCTATCCTGAAGCAATAATAGGTCGTCGGGACTTAGTGCATGTTGCATTTGCATTAATCATCATTCATGTGGGGGATTGTTGGAAAAATAGCTTAATTAATACCATAATTAATTATGGTAATTAATGACATTAAATGGTATATTTGGAATCTACATTTTGTGTAGATTAATTTAGTATATTTACTTGTTCAATTTCATTAAGAAATGAATGAGTAATTAATGCACAAAGTTAAGCCATTTAATAGTTGGGAATGTGGTGTGGAATCCCATCCCACATTGGAGAAGTAAGGAAAAGTTGAGCTATTTATAAAGGACTTTCCATCATAAAGGAGCAATCAAGTGTGCTCCATTATGGTGCACCCTAGTTGGCTTTAATTAATTTTTAAGGCTAAAATCCGAATCCTACGAGGAAGGTGCAAAGCACCTTCCGAGTCCGAGCACGTGCACGTCGCACTTGTCGCAACGGGCGCTTCGTAGGCGCACTTTGCACTTCGCTCGAACGCCTCGGAGCGAGGAGGAGTCTTTCGTTTTGACAACTAAGATAGTGGCTCGGATGACATGGAAGGTGACTAGGATGACACGTGGCAGTGACATGGCGGGAGTGACACACAAGCGGGCGGTTAACGGACGAACCAATGCAATGGTTCGGAACATTCAGTGTAAATCGACCAAAGACAATGGTTCAAATTTATTCTGAACCAATGCAGCCCTTCCCACCGGACCACAAGGTGTCTATCCAGTCAGAAAGACACACCGATTCGGACAGGGTGCTTTACAGGCTATAAATAAGCCCCTGCGGATGATGATTTCACACACATAATAATCAAGATAATAATACACTCATACTAGCCTAAGTTCATACTACGAAGTCCCAAATATCCAGTAGTTCGCCCGGAATTCGATTCCTAGTACAGGGTATCGAGTTCATTGAAAAACCGTTGTATCTTGGGGACGTTTGCCGTTCAACCGTGTGTACTGTGCGGGGCAATTTCGTCTTACGGAGAGAGAGTCCAACTCTTGCCTCGGTTTTTGCATCATTTGTCATTTTCTACAGCATTATATTCAACAAATATATCAACCAACTTTCTTAAGACACTTTTTTTCCAGCGTCAGACTGTTTGTTGAAGTGTTCTTTAACATGGTTTAATTCAGTATCACAACAGATATCGTCACTTGGCAAAGATGCTGCCGGTGAAAGATCTAGCATTCTCCAAAATATATCTATTGAATCCAAGGGAATACACTCACCTGCATATATTTTCTTGTCTCAAATGTTGAAAAATAAAGACTTTAAAATATTAGATCAATCAGGAGTAAGTGTATTTACGGACCTGAAGTCATGTACAGTGAAAGTCTGTAAGCACACGGTAACCCACAACTGTTATATAGTTGACAACCACAAGTTGAGGAATCTAGTTGAAAATCATTCGACCGATTAATCTCTTTCACCATTAAATCGAGAGCTTCATTTGAGGCGAAACCCCGTAGTAAATTGAAGCATGGTATATTGTGTTTATGATAACGAGAAAATTTACTTTTCCCAAAACTTTCTTTGATTGTTGTGAGTTGTGACGTTGCGATCTTATCAATACAGCGAACAAATTTATCCGTCAGGTTTACCACTACGGTCACACATAAGGAACAATTTATTCATGAAACTATTTTTGCATTTCTTTGATCTTTGTGTGACGATGACATAACCAAGAGAGTATGTCATATTTTTCACTCAATTCATCATATCTTCCCGGGACCCAAAAACCTATAATTGCATTTATTATTGTTTATGGTGATGTGATGGATATTAATTTTATTAAAATAATATAAATATTTATTATTTAAAATTTACTGTACCTGATCGGTAAAAAATGGTGATGTCCATGTGGAAAATTGAGCTTCTTCAGGTCCATAAAAAAATTGAGCATCATCAACACCTGGATTTGAGTTGTTTCGGTAATATCCGGGGGTAATTTTTTTTTCGTGTTACTGTTGAGTTGTACATATTCATTTGGAATTGTACAAATGTCGTTGTATTATATCATTCGTGTTTGTTGAGGTGTGTTGGATTGTGTTCGTTCATTTCAGGTTGAGCTTTGTTGGAGCAACTTGGTTGTTCACTTTGTTGAGCTAACGTACGTTAGCTTGTGTGCATAACGTATGTTAGAACCTCGGCATTACGTGCGTTATCCTATTCATTCTACGTACGTAATGAGTGGTAGGTAGAGGGAACCTTCCTCGGACTTGACTTTCGGACGGTGGGTCCCGGGCATCTTTCGATCAGATCTCACTATTGCAGTCAACGGATCCTTACGTACGTTATGTGATCCTTACATACGTTATCCATGCAACTTGTTAACGCACGTAAATTGTTATTGTTTACGTACGTTAGGGTCTTCATGTTTTTGGTCAGTTAGTTCTGGACTAGCATTACGTACGCTAAGTTGTTGGTGTAGCGTACGTAATGGCCCTTACGTACGTTATGCTTGGTGTATAGCGTACGTAATGAGTTTGTCAGGTTATATACGTATTTCATTTCTTCACGAACCAAAACCTCCTTTCTCTCCCTAGAACCGTCCCTCTGGACTTGTTCTTGATATCTAGCCTCTTCCAACATGTTTTTTATCATCATAACTTGATTTGGAGCTTGGAATTGGATGCTAGTTGGTGCTCCTTTGGTGTTTGGAGAGTTCTTCTTGTTCTTCATTGGTAAGTTCTCTTAATCTCTTGTTCTACAAGTGATTTTCGAATATGATGATGATGTTTTTGTTGTTGTTTTCTTCGTATAGTTGATTTATTGTTGGAGTATATCATGATTCTTGATGAGTTTTTATAACTTGTAATCAAGAACATGATGATTTTGTCTTGAGGAGGAGTTGTTCTTGATATTTTAGAATGTTTGGAGGTTATAATCATGTCTAGGAATGATTATGTTAAGATTGCTATATGATTAACATAGTCTTAATATGATTGATGTTGTAGTTGTATTTCTTGGGGAGATTTTAACCATTTTTAAGGAATTATGTAATGATTATCATAATCTTGAAATGGTTGATTTAATCTTGTTGATTGATCAGAATTCATGGTGAATTGGTGATTGATTATTGTTTAGACATCATATTTGTTATGTTGGTGATGTTCTCGAGGTGATAGTGATAATATTGATGATATTATCATTGTAGGAGGATCAATTTGATGTTGTTCTTAAGTGATTCTTGTTGAATTGTTTTCACAAGTGTTAAGAACATTTGATCACATCGATCATTGAGGTGTTGGGGGATGTTAGAATTCATAGTTGGGAACTATGATAATCGTTTGTGGAGTTTAACTGATTCGGGGTTGAATCGGGATTGTCATTGTAACACCCCCAAACCACTCGGGAATATTACAGCGCCGCAGACCCTCTCCGCGAGGATCTACCAGGCTAAATACAATACAATGCATCACTTCACATGCCGACATGGCTACGTAAAGGACCATTAAACCGATTTGGTCTTTTGTCACAACACACAACATTACATACATGATTCTTTCCCAAAACTCATACCCGCGCAGGGGCTGGAATACCATAACGCTCCCATAAATCGGGATAACAATACATCGTAGAAACAACCAACAAGACTATTCAACATACTCAACGATTGGTCTTCATGTGATTAGTATCGTCGTCTTCCATCATCCTTCGTATCGATCCTGTGATTCGCTCCCCAGCAACCTGCAAATACCTGGACGCAATACAGACATCCACCCCCCGAATACTCGGGGTTAGCAAACTCCACTGTTTTGCTAGTGCAAGTATAAAATATAAATACAAGCCATACATATCATATTCTGGGAATACAATAACTTGATTAATTTAGAAAGACTTCCCGAGATGTTTCATTTAGTTAAAATAGTTCAAGTCTTGAAAGTAGAATTGAACAAGTAAGCACTTTGAAAACAACTCCGAATCGCGGAGTTTTTGATTGGAAAATAATCACGATACCTATAGCCATACATCAATTCACAATCGACCAATTACACACAACACACCATCCATAAGCCATTCTAGTCCAAGCACCTCGATGAATATGTTTTACATCCCAAACATTATGGCAAGTCAAAACATCGTGATACTCCGGACATATCACAAAATGCATCAAGTCACAAGGTTAAAAATACTCCTGGTTAACCGTGGATCCGACAATACGTGAATCCCTCCTCGACCCCGTCAGGCCCTCTCGGAGTGGCTAACCCAAATGTTCGCGGAACCGTCATAAGCGGAACCCTCCTCGGCCCCGTCAGGCCCTCTCGGAGTGAACAAATATAACTCTCACACTCAGAAGTAATATCCGACTTCCAATGCAAAGGACTATAAACCATATACTCAGAGTACTCACCAGAATGGCCTCCCCAATCAGACACATGCAAGATTAACAATATAATCTACAAACTATGAAAGGTAGGAGTGAAACGAGGTAAACAACAAGTAAAATGTTTTAAAGAATTCACAGCCTTACGGAACCCATTTTGGGACACAACCCAAGGTTATTTACAAAATACAATTCCAATCACAAATCACAGGGTCCAAGACCCAAATACTCACATCGACATCCTCCCAAGGGTTATTCGCATCCCGTGCTAGTAAGCCACGGACCTCGGAGCCTCCTTGAGACATCCCCGAGTGAAAAACCCAATGGAAAATCACACATCACACATCATCGTGATGACAGTCATCTAACAGTACCACACGAAAACCGTGCACAACATACAATACTAGTACCCATTCTCAGAATGACACATTCGTTCTTGAACACTCAAGTTAATTTGAAGAAGACCTTTATCGGGAATATACTTATACATATATATTGATTCTTTTGAAAGTTAAATAACATTCAATTCTCCACATAGACAATCACCAATTTATTATGTATACGGAATACGAAGTGTATGGGCAAGATACTTGCCTCGGTAGTTGACACCGCACACTCCGACGAACGTGGATTAACCGGAAAACCTCGAATGCCCACAACTCTCCGGCGGAAACGACGGTAACACCACCGATCGGAAAACGGCGAACGGAAGGGTTCCGGCTCGAGTTCTTCGCAAGGAACCTGACCCCAACATCATACCATGAATAAATCGACGATCGAACAAGGAAGGATAATCGTAGAACGCCCGAATCCCCTTTGTGACATTTTATCGAACACTTTCAAGGTGTCGATTTGAAACTCAATAAAACGACGAATCCTCGGCAATCCAACCGTGGAAAAACAAGGGATTCGATATAAAACAACTTAATAATCATCAATCCATCACTATTCTAAGTTATAGCGAATCAAACGGACGAAATCCACAAAATCCCCAATTTTTCCCAAAACTATGATTTTAGGAAAACTAACCTTGATTCATTGATTGAAGGATGTTAAGGAGTGATTAATCGATGTTATCGGCTCCCAAACTTCGTGGATTAGTTGTATAATAACATGCCTTCGTCACCTCCAAGAATCCACCGCTAAGAGAAAGGGAGAAAATGAAAAATGAGTGCAAACAAGATCGCTCGGTCATATTTATATC